>OX276454.1:17507332-20007332 GCA_946251905.1 Cryptocephalus moraei
ATAAAATAAACGTTTAACGAGCGATATGTTTAAACGCGCACGAGGCGCAGCCGCAAGCGCGTAATATCGCGAGTTAAACGTTTACTGTATCCGCGGGTGTATTACAACGTTTTATTCAATTTTGCCATATATAAAATGCCGCAACCTTGAACCTTGACAACGACGAAAACAATTTTACACGTATAAAACGTCACTTTATACAGCAAAATTGAATAGGCAGCGAATTAAAACATTCTAATCCGCTGTCTAAATAAACAAAATAAACAATGACTTTATAGGTTCGATTTAACGTCAATAAACGTCAGTTTATATGGCAAAATTAAATAAAAAATATTTAAAGCAAAAATATTACCCTCGATAATGAGACGTAATAAATTGTTCTTTTATTTTTGTATGCATTTAACAGCAATGTTGTTCTAAGACCCTGAGTTTTATTGTGTATGTAATGTAACTAAAATTCTTAAGATAATTGCAATACAATTTCAATAAATATGTAGTCTTAAATTTTTCAGTTTCTATTCAAATAATTTTTAAGGAACCCCAATTTAAATTTACAGTTTATCGACTTTTATCACTGTAGTGCTGCTTAATTGACCTAAAATTTTTCTGAACAAACGTGTCGTATTATAGATTGTACATCTTTAAATTTCAGTTCTCCTACAATGTTTCATGAAAGTTAAGTCATTTCTTAAATAACTTTTATCACTGCAGTGCTAGGTACTTAATCAACTTAAAATTTTTCTGAACAAACGTGTCGCACCAGATTGTACACCATTAAATTTCAGTTTTCCTAGAATGTTTGATGAAAGTTAGCCATTTCTTAAATAACGATTGTGTACTTCACGTAAAAAGGGCCCTTTTGCAGATTGATACAAGATGGCGTATCACAAATCACAAACGATGCATGTAGATGCATTAGGTGTTACCTATACCTAAAATTAAGTTTATTTGGATATTTCCAATTTAAAATTACAAATAACATATCTTGTTCTCATTACCGAGTCGGATAAAAGTACCTAGTTTTTCCGGTGTAAATGAAATGAATGTGCTATCGACTCGATAATTGGGTTTCGTGAAAAATTGTATGGCGTTGACACAAGTTTGACAGTTCAAGTGGTAGACTGACGTGTTTAAAATGACGTGTTTGTGAATGTAACCTGATTTTGTAATTAGGTAAAACGAGAGTTATTCATCGGTTTTATTCGCACAGTGAGTTATTACATTACACATTATGGTGTTAATGACAATGATCGCACGAGTGGCCGACGGCCTTCCTCTCGCGGCTACGATGCAGGAAGACGAACAGGTCAGGAAGCCTATAATTCGTGAAATTCGCTATACTTTTCATATCTTATTAACAGTCCGGACGGAGCATATTGGAGTATCAGAACCAGGCGAAGATGCTGTTTAGGAAGCTCGGGCCTCAGTCACCTCCCCGTTGCACAATAGAAACGGGGCCATATCTGTTCCAGTAAGTTAAAACCAGTCGTCAATGAAACCATTAAATGCCAAAGCCAACTTAGGACTGAACACTCAAAAGAACGAAAAAATTGTTCTCCCTCTGTACCATGTATCAGAGAGATGTATCAGTTAGACTGAACAATCATTCTACAAACCCATACACTTAAGGAAGTTCCCTTTAGGAAAATTTTAGACAAAAATGTTTCAAATAAAAGAAATAGGTATGCATTAGACAGCTAACTTAAGTTATGAGATTTGGCATAAATCACTAAAACCGTTTTAAAGAAAATTGTACAACAAAATAAAAATTCTTAAGAGTAAAGTGCCCTTTAGGACAGTTTTAAAAAAATATTTCTAATAAAAATTGTATACATTTAATACATTAAATGAACTATATGGTTTAATGAAAATTATTAATTATCAAGTACTAATTATTTGATCAATTAATTATTAAAACCTGCATTTCGATAAGGAAAAGTAATTTGGAAATTATATGAGACAACTTTTGGTCCTATTGGTAGGGTCTTATATGGTAGGGTTCCATCTGTTGCGTAGGTAGGTACTTATCAAATAAAAAATATCGCAAAATGAATATACCTAAACTTATTCAAAACATTAAGAGGAAAATATTAGAATCAAGAGTAATTTTCTTTGATGGGGCCCCACTAAAATGCGCCAGAAGAGAGAAGTAATTAATGAGAAAGAGAGAAATTAGGTTCAAATCTCGCAAAGTTTCCATAGTCTCCCAGGAGGTACTTGTGCAGCTCGTTACCTTTTTTGTTTTAAGTGGTCGGTTCGCCTCTAGCGAAATCAACCTGGGAAGTCCCACTTGAAATCGATGGAAGCCCTATTAATCCACTTTTCTCTTGTGACTTTATTTTTAATGGGGCCCCGTAATTTGTTTTACATTCATTTCGTAAAACGAGAGAAAGTGTAAATGGAAACGAAACAATTAAGTGTGCACCTCTAAAAGTACCTGAAGAGTAACAGATACATAACAAATACAATGAAAAAGAATACCTTGAGAAATACCTACCTGAAAGTAAAAATAACACTACTTGAGCAAAAAAAAACAATGTTAAGTACTTGAACTTACCTAGTACATGAAGTGAAAGGGAAAACAAAACAATTAATAATTGGATAAAAGTGCCTGAAACAAATACCTGAAAATGCAAAACAAACCTTAAGACATACCTGAAAGTAAAAAGAGCAGTATATCTGAAACAAAACAATGTTAAGTACCTTAAATTATCCAAAACACAAATAAGTGCGAATGGTAACAAAACAAACAATGATTAAAAGTGCATGAAAAGAAAAAGATGTACTTGAATGGACATAACAAATACAGTGAAAAAGAATACCATGAGAAATACCTGAATGCCTAAATAGCAGTAGATATACCTGAAAAAAAAAGAAAGTTTAATACCTGAAATTATCCAAAACAGGCGACAAAGGGAAACAAAGCAATTAAAAAATGGATAAAAGTGCCTGAAAAATTACCTGAAAATACAAAACAAATACGCATTAAGACATACCTGAAAGTAAAAAAATTTTAGGTACCTATAAAAAAAGAAAAAATTATGGTTACTGAAAATAAAAAATTATTTATGTATAAGATACATACTTACCGGAAAAACAAAAAATATAAAACTCGTTCGCAAAACACTAAAAGCACCACGATCCACGAAAACTTTTCCGATGTTTCCAATGGAAACCATGTCCGGCAATGGTCAGACTAGCTTCGAAACGTCAAACGATGATTTAATAGTAACGGCGCGTTCATAAGGAAATGTGCACCTACCTGAAAATAAAGAAGAAAGTCTATTAGAGTTGAAATTAACAGAAAATTTGAATTCATTGTACCTTAAGACCCTTAAAAATCACTTCCATCTCGGTTGTGTGCGAAGGCGCTCTCCGATGATCATTGTCTGTAAAGGGGATAAACCTAATTAAAGAATGAATATTGAAACGACTCATTTTTGTAAAATAGCCAAGTTTAAAATCACAAAATAACAAAATTTCCGTTATAAAATGACAAAGATTATATAATCAGATAACAAATACATTTCTTCCTTTTTTGCAGTTGAATTTTAAATATCACATCATTTTCAATTGTTCTAAGTAAATTTTGCCTTACTATTGTAGACGGTAGTCGGTTTGAATGGATTTATATTTCGCCCGCACTATGTGGAATTGAAACAAATTTAACAAACTCTAAATGTATCAGACACCACAAACTCAGATTAACCACACAGTCTTATAAACAATACAATAGAAAGGCACAATTATTTGGTTACTTGTGTTAAATTTATAAGATTCACTAATAATGATAAAAATGTCAGAATGATAAGATTTCAATGTAACTTGTAAAATATTTCTATGGCGGGATACTTACCACTTACCCAAGGATTCCCAAGGCCCGAATCTCATCTCTCCTCTCATGTGTGGATCCTGGAGGCACGTCTTTTGCCTCGCCATCCAAAAGACATCAACACTCTAGGACTCCTTTACGTGATTAAAAATTAACCCCAATAATCAAAGCTTTGAACTGATGTTCTAGTGTAAATTTGAATGCCACACAGAATCGATGTAATTTGGAAAAGATTTATGTGCTTCCAAAATTGAATCTAGGAGCCTTTAGGGAAGTCCAAGAGGTCCACGTCAGTGATGGGAGGCGTTTCATTCACCAAATTCACTTTTACACAAAGCACTCGTTTTCCGAACATCCGCTCGGGACCGACTGTTAAGAGTAACTGACAGTACAGAATTACACAATTAATCATCTCGACACCTAATAATGCTTATCTTAACGATGATTTTATTTTAACGAGCCTTTTTGCACACTTATTGTTCTCGAAAGATCCTTCATTCGTAATATTAGATTTTTGCTTCTAACAACACTTATGCAACAGATATTTTTTGCTTGTGAATTATTCTCGAAAGTTTTCTAATCGTTGAATATTCCTAACAGTGAATTTTATTAAATTAGAGTTACAGAAAAATTGAAAAAAAAACAAGAAATAATAATATTGCTTTACCTAAAGTATGTAAAGAAATTGAAGAAAATTTCATGTATATACAGCTACTTATTATTGTAATAAATTGAATAATGACCTTAAATTATTGCAAACTAAATACTTCGAAATAAGACTCCAATTATCAAAACAACTTTACTTCATGGAGATGTATCAGTTACAATTACTCTACAAACCGATGCATTTAAGGAAGTGTCCTTTATGGCAAATTTAGATAACAGTGTTTCAAATAACAGGTATAGGCATGAAACAGCTAAATGAAGTTGACATTTGGTATAAATCACCAAAACAGTTTTAAAGAAAATTTTACAACAAAATAAAAATTCTTAAGAAAAATGCCTTTAATAATATTTTTTGAGCAAAATATTTCGAATATAAATTTTATACCTTTAATATAATAATTCAAATATAAAGTTTAATGAAAACATTAACTTTTTTTGAGAAAGTGGAAATTTTCAATAGTGCCCTTTAGGGGGGTATTACAAAAAAAATGTTTCAGATAGAAGTTGTAGCCATTGATTAGGTCTTAAGGTCCTAAGTATCTCAAGACATAAATTTTGTTCATACAAAGTGCACCAATAATTTTCTATTACCCTCTTGCAGCTATCTAATAGAGTATGACGTGTGTTATCTGGTCCTCTGTGAGAAAACATACTCAAAACGGCTGGCATACTCGTACCTTGAAGACATAGCCCAGGAGTTCCACGCACAACACGGCAAAAGGGTGAACTCAGTGACGAGGCCTTATACGTTTATCGAGTTCGATACATACATCCAAAAAGCCAAAAAGACCTTCACAGACTCCCGTTCGAGGAGAAATTTGAACACCATCAATAACCAGTTGCAGGATGTGCAGCGGATCATGGTGCAAAACATCGACGATGTTCTGCAGAGGGGGACGGTTCTGTCTGGTGAGTATGTAATGTGTGAGTGGACGTTTGCATTTTGTCGTCTTTTGAATCGTAGAATTGGACACGAAAACCCAGAATTTATCGATGTTAACTGAGAAATATAAAAAGGATGCTACGTTCTTGAATACGAAGTCTATGTACGTCAAAGCGGCAGTAGGAGGTATTATCGTACTTGTATTTGTTTTGTACTTTTGGGTATTGTAAATAGGGAGGTTGTATATAGAACCCAAGGTTATTTTTTATAAATACTTTTTATGGATTATAGGTTCAAAAAGATATGAAAATAAGGTATGGAAAACGTATTTACAATTTGTTTCAAAGGAGCATTTAAATCGAAGCATGTTTGTTAAAGGTAATGTAAAAATTCATACACATTTTATTTACAATATAAATGATTATAACTGGCAACATTTATTTGCTTTTAACTTTTACATTGCCTTAACAGGGTTTTAAAAACGATTTGTGCGTCTTCTCTCACCCAAAATGAATAAATGTTGGAAAGTAGCACTGTGATAAAAATTATGTTGGTCTTTTCCTCGTGTTTTCCAGTTTTTTTTTAATATTAAATTATTATTACTTGGTAGGAAATGTGACAATATACTATACTGAAACTTTCTTTTCATTATTTATTGCACTGGATTTGTATAAACTTTTGATTGTTAATACAAAACACTTGCACCCCAAAAATCATTTTTAATAACAACTCTAAAAAACACTCCATAATTCAAACCCGACCGAACCAAATGCAAAATCCTGACTTTCCTATTCATCAGCAAAACCCATCGAGTCATGTCGATACGATTCACATTTCCTCATCTGAATATTCTGATACAAAGAGGAGATTCTTCAACGATTCGTAAATATTATCATCATCTTCGCCACTTTTAGTAATACTGTTAATTACTTCCACTCCAGACTTGACTTTACTTTCACCGTCAGAATCTTCTCCATAATCTATAACACCATCCACAAAAATAAGAATGTAAGAATGAACATAATAAATGTAGTTTACCTGAATCTACCACATTGTATCCACACCCATGATCCTTCAATAAAACATGTACAGTAGGATACTCGATTATCAATTTATTCCTCAAGCATTCCCGTAAGGAGAGACTCATGTCGAGTTCGTAGAATTTTTTTCCTCGGGTCTGCTCGACTTTCAGGTAGAGCTTTATGCCAGACAGGCCCGCTGCCTTGTAGAACTCCAAACGTTCATCGGCTTCCTTCAAAAAATACTTGCTCAAAACAGACGATAGCTTCTCAGTCTCCGGTACCCTCTTGTCATGCATTTTGAGGTTATCGGCATTGATGAAAATCCATTCGACGTGCCACAGTACCAGGTCACGTTTGAAGTCTACACGGGTGGTGTTCACCTTACGTCTCATGAATTTCCCTGGTAAGAACTTGAGATTCACCTTGCGACGCGCAGCGGCTTTTTGCAATTTGAACAGAAACTGGAAAATAAGAGTTGTAAGAGTGTAAAGCAGGAAGATACGAGTCTTACGTCTGGTTGCAACCGGCCCGATTGGTGTCCGAACTCCTTTCTATGCTTCTGGAGCTCGAACACTTTTCTGGATATGTCTTCCAATAATTGATAATCGCTGGTAACGTCGAGGTTCGAGAACTTATTCAAGGCTATGAACTTGGTCTTGTCGCGTTGTCCGTTGCATTCTAGTTCGAGTTTGTGCAGCCTGTTGCACTTCAAGGAGCAGGTGCTCACTTCGCACCTGGGGCATGTGTACTTCGCATCGCAAATCGAACAAACTTCACACAAACCTAATCTATAACAATGTAATTGTGTTGAAAGGAAAAGTGTAAAAAAAACTAAAGAATTGTTGGTTACCTTGGAACAACTCCAGCATCAGTACTGGTGCTCGCTATGGGTACTTCAGCATCGGTTTCCATTATAAGATCGGTTTAAAACAGGAGAATATCTCTTCACAAAGTAAAGCTCATGGAGCTCATGTGTTGACCTAGACCTAACCTCGAAATCTCCAACTGTCATCTCAAATCATCTGTTACAGCACAAGTTTGAACTCAGTCAAGAATTCATTCACACTATATTTGAGCAGATCAAATTCAAAAAGATTCCCAAACAAGCTTGGAATCTAATCAGAATCCAATGTATTAATTTTTTGATGGTATCAGACTATATTGTCTTTGGTAGTATGTACTGCCTACATTCCATTCTTTCAAAAATAACTAAGTGGCTATTAGTAGCTTGAAGCGACTTGTGCTTGTATATGCACACATTTGAAATAGCTTATTTACATTCTCTTATACAGTTTGTACCCAATAACTTTGTATCTTTCGTCTATTCACAGTTATACGTAGGGCTAATTACATAATTACATAGGTAATTGTATAGTAAGTAATGTAAGGGCAATTATTATGCTTTTGCATTAAAGTGAAAAATTTTATATGCGCGCTTGAGAAAAATAAACGTTTTCAGATAGGGTAAAATCTTCAACTTGGCGTTACCATGAAACCTGTTTGATGTAATTAAGTCATCTTATATCCAAACGCGTGTTATAAGTACATATATACAATATACAATATACCTATATACATATTATGTGGAGTATAAGCGAGCAGTGTTCCCGCTCCGCCGGTCTATTCTTTCCAACAGAAAAGATATATATACATAGAGCTAGATAATTAATAAGTAATGGAAGGATAATTCCGCTTGTATAGTTTTAATATCCAAAATCAGTGGCCTTAACTTAACTTGAAGGATTTGAAAAGATAGTACTTTTTACATGATATAATTTATTACAAAAGGATAAACTAACAACATAAAGTAAAATATTGGCACTTAAGACAATACCGATAATTTTCCGTTAAAGAAATACATTTTAATTGATACAGCTCAATGATAAATTTTCATGTAGGACACAAAATTTAACACTAACTTATGTGATGATAACATAACACGAGATATGCCGCTTAGACTGTTAAACAGTACCATGATACTTAATGTGAAAACAACAGGTTGTTTAACAATATAAACGGCACAAACAACCATTTAAATATATTTCGACTATTTTAAGACACTTACAATCTAAAGAGATTAAAATCATTTCTAAGATCAGTTCAATGTGTTGTGGGTAAGGCAGTAGTAGTACTTTTAGGTTTGCCGTTCCAGCGTGAAAGAGTAATCGTAGTCCTTTAGGATTTGTTGCATAGTCCTCGCTTTTATTTTCGGAAACTGAAACTAAAAGAACAGATTAAAATGTGATGGTAACATCTGCGGTTTTTTATTTAAAGGTCTGTATCAGATAATTGTGATTTATTTAAATTGCACAATTTGTTCATGCTTCAATGATAACAATCTCGAGTATTAGGGTATTAGTCACGCAGGTATTTAATCAATGTAAAAACATAATAAAACGTGTATTGTTGGAGATTTTGGTTACACTCACGCTTCAGTGGTTTTTAATACAAACAGAATAGTTTGTTTAAAATATTTGTTATCATAAAATCTGCCACAAAATAAACAATACATCGCAAAATACATACACAGTGGATATCTATTATTTGCTAATTGGAATAAGTAAAGAGAATATAACTTACCCTGTCAGCAGTGCTAGGAGTCAAAAACTTAGGATTAACGATAAAGGGCACGCCATCGAGCGCGTTTTGAAACGAGCCTAGCGTGTGAGTGGAGTTCTGGTGGACGACGGGCGCAGGCGGTTTAGGGGCGGGCCTCGTGGGCCCCACGGCCGGTGGTCCCTGAGGGTAACCGCCCGGCCTGAGTATCTCATAATCGTGATCCGTGTCCCCTAACGACGGATACATAGGGTTCACATTGTCCGGCTTCGGGGGCCTCTCCGGCGGAGAGTTCGGCGTCCCGGAATCTTGTACGTTACCCATTTTATAACATATAGTCACTCCGTTAAGTTCACTAAATAAGAAGATAATAGAAAACCAGGAACATCATCGAGAAACATGCGATTCTTACCCTGCGAATGAGAAGCCTGCAGGCGCTTTCTTCAGCCGGCTACAGACGATAATGTCGGTTACAGCAGTTTTGATATTCTTCTTGTTAGCTAATCGGTAACACAACAATTTCTTTTTCCAAGCCTTCTGCTCGCTATCGACTGTCCTGTTTAAAATGCTAAAGCCTTCGGGGGGTTTCGCTTTATCGGCTAGCACCAACAGTTCTTGTACAACGAAATTCGGTAAGCCTACAGCAAACGAGGACATTTTCAAAATACAGTGCGACCTAAGCAGGAGGCCACGAATCAAAATCTTTTCAAAACTGAAGATGAAATAGGCTTTTAAATCCCTGAAGTGGGATCATAAAGAAGTTAAGAGAAATTTGAAAATACAGGTAATCTAATCCTAATAACTAAATGAAGCTGTATGTTAAGACTTCAATTTAAATATTATATACATACTTGTCTAGCTAGGAAAGTACAACTACTCCATTTATAAATTTAAGATAAAATGCAAGCACTTTTTCAATGAAATGAAAGCTAATTTCAGTTAAGTCTAGCCCTATAGCACCCAATATTGCAATTCTTGTAAATATGGCAAATAATACAACAATATTTCAAGGATAATATTGTATATTGGTTGTATTTTAGGTTTTAGAGCAGACAGAATTTTTGCCTCTTAAAGTTACTAATAAAATGTTTTCCATATACTGCCTATTAATAATATGCACTATAGTTAATACATAATGGCTGTTTGCCAATGACCCCTTATACAGGTCTTAGATCCGTTCCTTCACAGAATAATAACAATATAAGTATGTTAATGACATGTTAGTGAGGTTCATTCAATTTCAACAACAGTTAGAGGCCCTGATTTGACTGATTTGTGAGAAACCTCGAGAACCATGAAATTATATAAAGAATCCAGCTGCAGACATGAGTCATGTTCTCAATTTATATTTTCCTCGAAGAGAAAATGAAAGAAAACGACATTTCATTCACAGTGGATTAATAATGATAAAATTGGTAGTACACATAATATTCTCATTAAAATCAGTAAAATGAATAACATTGTTTGTTAGATGGTAGAATGGTTGTTAAAACGGTCAGTAAATAAATATTTCTACTGGTCTTATTTAACACTATAACGCAAATCAAATATAAAGAGTTACAGAATAATATGTATAACAAGATTTTACTATTTATTTTGGTGCGGCTATAGTATATGGTATCTATCTATGGCAAACCATATAGTGCGCTATGGGCTGATTTTCTATGAAAAAAGTTTATATGTCAATCAACAAGAAAATGAGGGACACTCCAGTCCCTCATTTTTAGTCCTGTTTAATCATTTTTGGTGAAAACCTCCAGTAATAGTCTGAAGACTTTGTGAAAGATTTTAGAGGTGCTACATAGGTAATAAAAATAGTTTTCTTAATGGAATTAAAGCAGTTTTACTAATCAGTAGTTGTAAACAAACATAAAATACATACTTTAACAGTTATCAATGCTATGACATGTAGGTAATAAATAAGTAGTCTCTATAATTATCCAAAAATATAATGTAAATAGCTACATAGACTGCACACTATAATGAAAATGGGCAGGTTGACCGCACACTATAGTGGCACCTTTATCTGGAATAGCTTTACCTATGGTGAACGGTGTCATAATGGCAATTTTAATAGAATCATTATTATCTTTTCCGTTTCTTATGTAGAATTCAAAAAGGGGTGAAAAACAACCCTTACTCAAGACAGTTCATTTCTGATAACACAACAAATGGATTTCTCATCTTTTTCCCACCTTTAAACAAGTTATATTGCATGACATTTCTGCACATTACAACACAAATGAACACTTAATTGTGTCTTGAATTGAAAGCCCGTGACTTCATCTAGAAGTGTTCCATTTCAATTGGGGGATCACTCACCTTCGGACTTGGACAAGCAGAGGTACCTAGCGGCGCTACTCTTAAAGATAGAGCTCTCCCTCAGATCGGCGTCGGAGTCCTGATCGTAGGTCTTGCTGATGGCAAAGAAACCTCTCGGGCACTTATCTAAGTTCTCGATTAACTACAAAACAGTACGCGTATTTTTAGCGCTACGAATATAACTAGACGGGACGGGACGGTGCGGCGATTTACCTGAATTGCTGTCACTGGACGATCATCCGGCAAATAATTCAGGATCTTATGCTGGACAGAAGTTTTCAGCATCGTAGTGATCAGTCTTCTTCGCTCTCTCGTCTGGACAGAAAGAGAATCGTGTTATGATGGTTAGACGAAAAACTCGAGGTTTACCTGTCATAGCGTGAATTCGATACAACAAACGACTATTAATAAGTTATTAGTCATGGGTTTCGAACCGGGAATTTACGAAAAAATAACAAAAAAACGCACACTCTAAATTGACTTGTCTCTATAACCACCTACCTTCACACTTTTGACAGAACGACGACCTTCGATCTCTAACTAATTCCCTTTCCCCTACACAAATCCGGGATTCTCGATCGTCGGGAAGATATGTACCAATATATACACAATACGTATGATAAATCGTTATCTCATTTTTATCGAGATATCTCCGCGTGTGTTTAAGGCACTGCACGGGATTTATTATAAAGTTTATTGTTGTTATTAGTCATTTGAACTGGATTCTATCGACCAATGAAAGGCGGGCGTTTAATTACGAAAGTCAACGATCCCGAGTTACGCCTCCCTCGGGCTACATAGCCGGACTGGATTAGTAAAACACCTGAACGTTCTATTAATATATAAGATAAAGTTTTATTATTGGGATTAAGTATGTAAACATATTTAATGGAATACGCGAGAAAATCAGTAAAATTCGTAAAATGTAGTCGCTACATCTAGCCGACAGAGGGGGCGCTGGTTTGAACAAATATGTGTTCTGTGCTTTAAATTGGTGTTCCGAGAAATGTCAAGGCCTCCTACAATAGTTGTTTTGTTTATTTTTCGAAAACGCCCTTAAAAATGCGTGAAGTTTCGATACTCCGAAGCTTCACTGTTAATCAATTATGAGTCAACATCCGTTTTGACGTTTCTGACAGTATCGGCGATGTTGCGTGTTGCATGCGTACTGACACAAAACAAACCAAACGACGACGGCTAGTCTGGGAGGGCCGGAAAGAAGCTGAAGCGTCGAAGGGTGTAGTTGTAGTATCTATGGTTGTAGTGAATGTGTAGTGTGGGGGCGTATAACGGTAGATTAGCTCGCATCAGTGTCCGGACGCCAGATGTAACTCGGCGCGGCCCGCGTCCACTTCTCGCCCGTCTCCCCCGCTCCCCATCGAGCGGGCCCGCCTTTGTTCCGTACGGAAGCCCATTCGACGACGACTTCGCCTTCGCGTCCGTTCCTCGCGCGACATGGCTTGGCGGTTCAAAGCGAGCAAGTACAAGAATGCGGCCCCGATCGTGCCGAAGCCGGAGAACTATGTGCGGGACATCACGGTCGGCTCCTATCAGACCTACGGCAACAACATCGCCGCCTCGGCGAGGTTCATGGCGTTCAACTGGGACCATGCGGGCTCGAGCCTCGCCGTGCTCCCGCTCGACGACTCCGGCAGGAAGGGCAAGCTCATGCCGCTGCTGCACGCCCACACTGACACCGTCACCGACATGGACTTCTCGCCCTTTCACGATGGGCTGCTCGCTACCGGCTCGCAGGACTGTCTCGTCAAGATCTGGCACATACCCAAGGAAGGACTGCAGGTAAATAATTTACCTTTGAGAATAGGGAAGTTTTAGAACACGCTGACATGGGTACTTGTCTGTGAGGTCACGGAAAACCTTTTTGCCATGTCAATAAGATGTGCAAGATATTGAGTATGATGTTTCGATTGTAACTACATACACAGTTTGTTTCACTCATAGCATAACACAGCCGCAATTTCTTCCTGCCCTATGTTATACCAGTGTGTGATTTCACCCAGCCTTCTTCACATGCACTCTTAATATACCCCTGCCACACACTCGTCGAGTAGCGAGAGAAGTAGTGTGGCCGTGATATTCGTCGAGGCTACACTATGATGGCAATACGACGGCAATGCGAGGAGCATAGTGTGGCTTAGGCATTAGAAACATCTTCAAGTAGGATAAAACTCAAGACTGATTAGCTAGTGACGGAGTGAAAATGAGTAAACTGTTAAGCCCACTTTCTTGCAGGAGACGTGCACAAATTGCTCTTGCTGTTTGTGCCTATTTGAGTGAAAGATCTATACAAAGTGGTCATTTGTTGCCATTTTAACCTCTAGATTCTTGATTCTCCAAAGTGGATCTATTTCTGCTTTTATATCTTTTCACTTATCACATTTCCAGCTTTTCACTGCTTAGTTCTGTATTGTCATGTTCTTAGGTTAAGGTCAGGTTTGCTATTACATCTTATAACCATGTCATTATGGGCTTTCCTCTTTTCCTTTTGCCGCCTAGTTTTCATTTTAGTTATGAATAGATATTTTACTTCATCTCCTATTCTCTAGAAATGCCTGAACTATTTTATCTTTTATTTTTTAACATCTATACAATTATCCTATAATCCTTATCCCCTTGAGTTATTTTGTTATCATGTTACTTCTGGTCTTAATATGATCTTATTATTTATCTTTCCATTATCCTTCCTCATTAGGTTTTTTCTTAATGTCATTGTTTCAGCTTCACACCAATGGTGGCACTATACCTATATGATCATTGGCGTATTGAGAAACACCCTGCTTACTGTTATTTTTTCTTTAATTTCTGTTTCCCTAATTTTGCCATTTGCAATTGTCACTTAACTTCACAATCACTTCCTCAAACATATACGATGTGGTTTTGTTGTGCAGTTACTTGTTTTGGACGTTAGAAGGCTGATTCAGATTTATTAACTTAAACTAAAATTTATTGAAATTGCTGCAATTGTGACTTTTTAAAATATATGACTAGATAGTGTATTCAAAGTTGAGTGCATACCATCGCTAGGTTTGTTATTATAGGACCTACAAGATTGGTTAAAGTAACAAAGTTGTGTAAGTTTTTGTTTTGAATTGATTAGTGATAACGTTAACTGATAACACTTTCGAACTACTAATAAAAAAGTTTGTATTTTTTTAAATTGAAACACCCAGTTACTTTCATCACTTAATTTTGAACAAAGATCTAATTTGTTCAGTCTCAAGACATGAAACTAATAAAGTTATTCAAATTTTGAACAAGATGGGCTTCTTTTCCCATGGTAATGTAACTGGTGGCGTCTTTACCAACTCAAATATTTTTGAGGTTTGTTCCTGCAAGAAGCAAACATGTTACAAATATTTTTCACTCTCACACTTTATATTTACACAAGCCGATGTAGGTACTTAGCTCTGCCTGGAGTTTGTCCGAATATCACCCCTTTTTAACCAATATACCTCAGAAACTGAAATTTTAAATTATCGCGTTTTCCTGGAAAATCTGGAAACCTAAAGTCTCCAGTTTATAACTATGTAACTATCTACTAGTATAAATTACACTTCCAATTCCACCTCCTCAATAAGTGAAATTCGAGGTTTTAATACTTTCTCTAGTCACTCGGGAGCTCAAGCTATAACCATAATGAGTTTAAAATTTCTAACTACATGACAAGTACCTTGGAGACAAAAATCAAATTCAGTGTTACAGTATTTTTCTTATCTATTTTGAAACCTAAGTTGTAAGCCGATCCAGGTGAAAGCTTTTAAATATTTGGACACTTAAATAAATTTTATCCCCTTTCTCACCACCTGGTGAGGGAAATTTGTAGTTTTTAATTTTTTTGAGTCACTGGGGGGCTTTACCTACAACCATATACAATTTAAAGTTTCTAACTGCCCGAGCAATTTCTCAGAATAAAACCGACACAAATAACTTATCACCCCCTCAGAACGAGAATTTCTGTATTTTCGGATTTTTCTCAGCCTATACGGGATCAAAGGTATCAAAGTTTCAAGTTTGCTGGTGATCGGGAAGTGTCTGGGCATTTTCAGACATCCATACATATACATTAGGACACTCTGCTTTATGCATTAGATTATTGCCAGTACAGTGAATAGAAATAACAAGTTCACATCTTTGTTGCATGTTGGAACAAAGACGTACCTTCTTGATTGGTAGATTATAGATATTCATTGTTTTTAAATATTATGACTGTTACTCTTGCCAAAAAATGTTATGTATTTGAAATTATATTAATTATATTATATTAATTATATATTCACATTTTGTGCTACAAAAACTGTTAATACACAATATAATGTGTTATATTCAAACTAAGAAGTGCCTGACAAAAGCTGTTTCTTGAAATTCTATCGATTTTTATAATTTATTTATCGATAATTAGTAGGTACAACAATTAGGATTATGTCTGATCAGTGATATTAAATTAGTATGAGGGCTGAATTACAAAAGTGGCATTGTATTTGTCAAATTCTATTTTGGTTAAGTGGCAGTTTTGTGTTTAAAAAACGAATCTCTTAACAAACCACAATTGCTATTAAGAGTCTGCTACCATAGTGACTCATGTATGACCTCCAATGAACTGGCCAATTAGGTTCTACCGAATCATCTTTGGAGTGAATCAAGACATTTTATCAACCATCATTGAATGTATAATCTGTGGTTATTTTTGGTGGTGATTTAAGTTATAAACAAATTATACATATATTGGAATCCCATGAAGCGCTTTAATGGCTACTTTGGTGTTATTTTTTTACTGATAATTACATTTGCCACATGTTAACAAATTTCATAGAATTCCAAATACTGATGTTTGTAATCTAAAACCACAAATGATGTCATATTTGTCAAGTCCACTCTAGTCCATTTTATTTTTAAGGAACACTATTACATTTTCATTCAGGATTATAGTGTAATTAAATTACACTGGGATAATCCTTTTGGGGTTGTCATTTAAATCTCACCTTTACTGTATAGGTATTATTGATTGAGTAACAGTCTAAAAAATATTTAAGAACCTGACGTCACCAGTCACATTATTTTCGCATTTGCATTGTTTATACAAAAATAAAAGTTGCTCAGTAGATGTTAATTTACTATTTTCAGAATTACAGTGGTTGATCTCCTAATTTGATTTGAGCGGATACCCCAGCATAAATATTCAGAAGTTTATGTTGCTTGAAACCATGTTTTATTTAATGAAATCAACAATTAATTTAAAGAAACCCAATTAGACTGATTTTAGGAATGTTAATTTGAAAATAATTTGATGTGGCCAAGTAAGTCGCAAAAAAACAAAAACTCACTACAACCTTAATTGTACCATGAAAGTAATACAGAAATATTCACAACACATTCCAATGTTGATAGAAAAATAATAAGTACATAATTTATATATTCATTAATAATTAGCGCGTTCATTTTTTTTTTAGGAATCTTTAAGTAATCCGGAATGTACATTTTCTCATAAGCAACGTCGAGTGGAAACAGTAGGCTTTCACCCCACTGCCGATTTCCTTTTACATTCAACTTCTTATACAACTTTAACTCTATGGGACCTTATTTCTGAACAAGAACAGTTTTCGAACGGGGACCACACCGAGGTGATTCAGTCTGTTAGTTGGAAACGAGATGGTACACTATTAGCGACTTCTTGCAAAGACAAACAAGTAAAAATTTCACGTCAGATAAACCATCCATTTCCTATATCATCCTACGTTCCAGGTCAGGGTATTGGACCCTAGAGTAGAACCGTCTTGTGTGAAGTCTGCGAATAGTCATCCGGGCATCAAAGACTCCCGGATAGTCTGGCTGGGCGAACAGGATAAGATCCTAACGACCGGTTTCGACGCCCAGAGGCTCAGACAGATAATCATAAGGGATCTCAGGAATTTTAACGAGCCTGAGAAGACCTTAGAGCTGGATTGTTCCACGGGTATTCTCATACCGTTGTATGATGCTGATACTGGGATGCTGTTTTTGGCAGGCAAAGGTGAACAGTTCTCTAATTTTTGAATTTAGAGAATGCATTAAACTTATTGATAAATTGAACTTTGAAATTTGAAAATTGTACGTTTCAGTTTTGTGACATTGTTAAATTGTTTTGTAGGTGACACGACTATCGCTTACATGGAAGTATCGGATAAAGAGCCGTACTTAATTGAAGGCATAAGACATTCTGGCGAACAAACAAAGGGGGTTTGTTTGGTGCCGAAACGTGCCTTGAATGTCATGCAGGGAGAAGTGAATAGAATCTTACAGCTGACGAGCTCCTCGGTCATTCCCATTACTTATCAGGTGCCAAGAAAAACTTACAGGTAACTATGAATGTAAGGCAAAGTATTTTAACTAATCATTGTTATTTTCAAGGGATTTTCATGCTGATATTTACCCAGACACTCCAGGTTACAAGACTGAATTGACCGCTTCAGAGTGGTTTGAAGGAAAAAACATTCCTCTGGAGAAAATAAGTTTAGACCCTTCGAAGAGAGAGAGCGGTGAAGATCCAATCGTGGTAATGTTAAAAATTTAAAACATTTTTACGTATCTCGTGAACTGTTCGTTTTTAGGTTCACAGAGGCTCTTTACAAGAATTGAAAGATGAATATGCCAAAAAGATCAAATCGAAGGTTCCAGAACCTACGCCGGCTGTTACGAAACCCGAATTTCATCCTGTGAAAAACATAGTTAAAGGTTTGGAGAAGGAAACGAAGAACACAGACGAACCCAAAAATGTTACCGCTAACTTCATTAAAAATGAAATAGAAGTGGAACAAGAAGAAAAGGTATGTAGGTAGTTTTGTCAGTATTGAATGTTTGTACATAAATATGCGATTTTGTTTAATTGTGGAATTATTAATTTCGGAACGTAGTTCTCTTAACTATGTGAACTCTGAAGCAGTTGTCGATATTGTCTATAGGTGTTTTAATCATCTGTGGATTGTTTGTTTTGAAATTACGGTAATGTGAATACTGGTAAAATTTTAATTGACCTGTTAAGGATAAATATTGCTGTTGTTAATGGTGGGAAGAGGATTCGGCCGAACCACCGTTTCTACGAAGGAAGTGTGAAATTGATCGGTGTTGCTTTTTATGTCAGGTAACGACCCCCACTGTAGTGCCCCCTAAACCACTGCCGAGAACGTCTAGAACAGGCTCGATTTGCGAAACTTTGATCGACGATCCTGCTAATACCACCCCCAAGCCTGTCGCTAGACCTCGCACTAACAGTTGCGCCCCCGTCGTCACTTCTGTCAATCCCAATGCACCCATTTCCGGAGGATACAAGGTTGTCTCGGTGTTGTTTGCGTTGTTGTTAAACTTTTTAGTTCCTTTGGTTTCATTTTTGTAGGTATCTGATTATGTTTTTTTTATTGTTTTAAACACAGACGATTAATATATCCAGGCCCGTTTATTTAGAAAATAATATAATTTGAAGGTAGTAGAATATTCTAAGCGTTTTTTACGTTGTTGCATGAATGCAATTGACGAATTATCTCTATGGTTTGCATGTACATTGCAATTGGTGCATTCATTGTACATAAATCTGCAATAATATTGCCTTTCGATAGGAGTGGCAACATCGATTCGTATGCGTTCAATGTGACATTTGTTTGTTTACATTACATTTTGTGAGGTATTTAAGATAAAATTCAAAAAAGGCACAATGGTTATTAGGTGTGTGATTGCAAGGTGTATAGCAATGAAGAAAAGACGTTTGGATTATTCTTTCATAGCTAAATATGACGAATTAATAAGGAAATTTACAGAGATTATGTATCCTCTCTGTGGCGTTCCATCGGTTTTCTTATTTTAGGTTTCCAGCAGATCACATTAAAATAAATATTTGGATATTAGTTTTGGGATTTAATGAAACTAACAAAATAACATCAGCTTATATCTGCTCTAAACATTTTAAAGAAAGTGATATTCAGTGCATGTAGATGCAGCTGAATATTAAAAAAAAAATGACATATACAAAACATTTTTCAACTTAATAGTAGTAGAAAGTAATTGAATTTTACCAAATGTATTAATGTGACCATAACAGAGCTCTATTAAATCATCTATCATTTAATCAAGTCATATGTCTATTAAAATAAAAATAAGTACAGTACAAAAATAGTTTACAAAAAATGTGAATACCTCTGTTTTCAAAGTATTTTATTCCTCCAAGAGATAGTTTTGAATGATTTAATCACTCCTGACATGTTTTTAAGCCAACAAGCGACAAATTTTCTGAAGAAATTCATACCAAATAACTACTTTTATAGTAAGTAAGGTTTCACATAATAAAAGTGAAAAAGATATAAAACATTATTTTAATAAGATAGAATTCAATGATAACATGCTGTTTGTAACATATAATTCTATAATCTTGTGTTTTAATAAACCACTCTTAAAGAACAAAATTTGAAATAAAATTCTTATTTATTTTAGTTTTAAATTTTAACAAGGAAACTTCTAAATCATTGTCTCCAAAAAGGTTAAATTCATTAATCAAGTTGTAATAATGTTTTAATTAAAAATAGGCAACTGATTAGAAGGCGTAACAGCGATAAGGGCAGTTTTGTTGAAAATAACAATGTTGCAGTTCAGATATAATGTAGTCAATAATATTTAAAATGAGTGAGAAATACTTTAAATTTTTTAATAAAACAACAAGTATTCTTTATTGAAATGTTAATAATGTCGTTGATTTCAAGTACTTTCAGGGTTCAATATTTCAAGTATGATAAGTATGTTAATTTCGGATGTATTTAACTTTTTTGAACATTTTACAGATGATGGTCCTATTGTCGGCCACATTCCTTTAGTTTATTTTAAAAAAGTATTTAATGATTAAAATATGCCATGAAACGACGAAATAGTTGGATATAAATAAAACAGTATAAGATGCATTGGAACAAAATTGATTTTGTTGCGTTATGAATGGAAACTAAAACTTTGACCCTTATTATTGATACACCTATGGACAGCTGTTTTGTTGCCTATTATTGTTCGTCAACGGCGGCCATATTTGCTTCTCCCTTTGCAACGCGCTCATCACCTACATTGTCATGTAAACAAATAATACTTTCTTATGAGAACGCCCAGTCTAAGTTATATTAATTGTCCGTGATTTTAAACCACACTTCTTAGGTTATGTTTTGTAGCGCACAGCCTTTGTTACATTTTTGTTGTTTATTTTATTTCCTGTTAGCATTGGCCTCTTGAAATGGTTTCTTTATTGTCTTATTTATTTCTACTGGTAAATTTTTAGCCGAGGCTGGGCCCGAAGCCGTTCACCCCTCCGAAGCTGAACGACACCGAGAACGTCTTCAACAAGGTGTTCTCGGTGCCAGCGGTGCCCGGTCAGACCCAGAACGGATACCATAACGATTACCCTTCGAACAAACCGACGACTCCGGTGGAGGAGAAGGAGAAGGAGAAGACGCCGACCAGCGACAGCGAGACGGCCCAGAACGAGATCAGCAAGTCGGGTTCCAGCGGGGAGGACGAGACCAGCGGCGACTCCGGGTACATCCCGAAGACTCCGAGCACGGCGGAACGAAGGAGGTTGTTCGAGACACGGTCCGACTCGAAAGAGAACGAGCCCGAGGAGAACGATGTTGTCGATCAAAGCGGGAACTTCGAGAGGGCATCGTTACAACGGTCGAGCATCGCAGAGAGACGGAAGATTTATGAAAATCGGTCCGTATCGGTGCAGGAGCAGGGGAATACGTACAGCGACAAGAAAGAGGGCTCTCCAGTCTTGTTGAGAAGAAAAGACTCGTTTAAGAATAGGAGGAACGCCGATGACGTACTCAGAGAAGAAAATAATAGGAAGAGTGTACCGATTTCGAAGCAGCAATCGATGGATCCGATCTCGTCAAGGAAGAGCGAAGTTTCTGTCCCCACTCCGAAGAGAACTTCGACTGTATTTGGTAAGTTTAGACGTACGAGAAACAATGAAAGGAACGAAGTAACAGTGTGATTAAAATTGTAGAAGGTTGTCGTATCTCTCAAAGTTGGCTATGCTTTATGAGAAACAAAATTCATAGTCTTACCAACAAGTTTTACGTAAATGTACTTTAAACTTGTTGGCAACTTTGAGTTTTCTTTCTCACAGTGTTATTAAAACACCAAATACTCGGTTTATTCCCACGCCTTTAAGAGGCTTTTCTCAGAAACGTTTTGAATTACATGAAACACAGATTGGGCCAAAACTTTACTACAGTACCTGTATTGAATTGTGGACATTGAAGCATCAAAAAGAGCCCAAGGAAACTAAGCTACCTGCTGAACTTTGAGACTTATCTCTCTATCAAAACGACGGCATATTATCTCCTAAAGGCCTTTAAAATATTAAGTGCACATTATGCTATTCCGACATTTTGCATTTTTCTGAACATCAACATGTAAAAGGACATGACAAGAACATTTCAACAGAAAAATGTTCTAAGTTTCTACACAGAAACTTCTTCACAAATCAAATTGGGATCCACTTGTGGAAGAAATTGTTAATCCAAATTCTACCTACCAGTTTAAAAATGGATTGGATCATTTTATGGCTAAGTGGAATATGAAAAACATTTTCATTATCCACGTCCAAACTATATATTACGCACTATTTTTTGATTTTTGAACTAAAGTTGGTCAACTATTTTCAGGTCGCGTCTCTAAGTTCCGCCATTTGAAAGGCACCCCAGCACATAAGTCGCTCCACATTGAAAACGTTCGTAACATAAGCAGACAAATATCCGGAGAGTGCGATGGATTTTGTGGTAATAACTCATCAATATTTTGATTGAAGTTAATGTTGAGAAGTTGAAGTACAGAGGGTATCAAAAATTTAAAAGAAAAACTTGACTTAGATTCAGAAATGTAGATTACGTTCATATATATATTTGGAATATAACCTGCGAAATCAGTGAATAGAGTTGTAAGTATTGGAATTTGTTTAGTGAGGCATCTTTCCACAAAAGGAATATGCTTTATATTTCTAAATCCAGTTGTAAGCTCCAATTTTTTCGTTTATAGTTTTCATACCACCTCGTCATCATTTCTCAACCTATCTTACACATAGACCTCTATTCTGCAAGTGAAAAGCTATTTTTTTTCGGTTGTTAAATATTTAACCAGTTCATTTTAAAGTACAATTATGTAAGAGAAAGATTCGTTAAATATAATGTTTGATTTTCTTACCTTATTCTTATTTTTAAGGTTAATGTTGAGAGACCCTGCATCATACCAGTTAAAATAATTATTGATGGTTTCTCACATTGAATGATGAATAAATTTAAATTCCACAATGCTGAATACAAAATTATATGTTAAAATTTAATTTTTTATTTTTCCTTAATTTTACTGTTTTGCTTATGGAATAGGGGCTATACACTGACAAAGAAGTAGAACCAATGTGTAGTCTCTCAGAGCTTGTTTTATTGGTTTCTTCAAAAAACTGTATTGTTTACATTTTGTATTACTTAGCTAATCCGGATAGAGTGGCGGTACCTCTGAGCGGGCCTGGAGGTAAAATCGCCATCTTCGAACTAAGTAAAACCGGAAAGCTTCCCGACGGGGTCATACCAGCGCTGGTTCATGGCAATAACATAATGGATTTCGCTTGGGATCCTTTCGACAATCATCGTTTGGCTGTCGCGTGCGACGACGGTATAATAAAGTTGTGGAGAATTCCGGAAGGTGGTTTGGTTGAACCCACGAATGAGACAGAGAGAGAATTCAATGCTCATTCAGACAAGATTTATTTTATTAAATTTCATCCGACTGCTCAGGACGTACTAGCCTCAGGTAAAGTTTTAGCTGTAAATCGACAGAGTTGTAATGTCTCTAGAAATAAGGGCGTTAGGATATCAATAAAGAAGTTTACTGTGGACAAAAATTTCAGTGGTAGTTTAAAGTAACTTAAGAGGTTATAAAAATACAGATTGAGTTAATTTAATAGCTTTAAAATCAAAAATTGGGGAATCGATAACAAATATGTGTAATTCTTCCAATTGAAAAAATATACATATTTTGGTTAGAATCCAACACCCATGGTAATTAATATAATTGATATAATTGTGAGGGCCACAGTTTATGCTGATTATACATAAGGCATAGTAGCCTCACCTAGAGAAATGTTGAATTTTTGACACTTTTTTGTATAAATGGTGAAGAAATATAGTACACTTGATACCCAACAATGATCTCCATTTTAAGTTAGCTAATTAGTTACAATTATTAGAGAATATAGAATAAATAATGAAAAACTTTGCAGAACAAAAAAGAAAAACTGTGGAACGAAAAAGGTAGACTAATATTTAAAGTTACTTTTAACTTTATTAATAAGAACTAGACTGAATTCAAACTAATGTTTGACATTATTTAAAAAAAAATGAATAACAAAAATTTAAAAAAACCCAGTTTTATATTGAAGAAGAATAATTTAATCAACCCTGATACACAAGGTACAAAAATAATTTATTTTTTTCTTAAATAATAATGTTCATTCACAATACAAAATCACCTATCACAAATAAAATAAAATATTAGCGTTTTTACAGATATTCAAATCGTTATAAAAATAATTACTAGCTAAATTAGTTAGATGACTGTTACCTCCTTCTGCTAATGTAAGTATCTTTGTCCTTTGACTCATATTTTTCACTATGAACTTTAAACGCAAAACCCTGAAAAGCTATACTAACGGAAATTTCTAACTAATTATTTGCCTTTCAACCCAAAGATTCACACTGAAGGAATTTAATAGTGTTGCAAAATTGGGGGTGCCATTATGTTGTGTGATTAACAGATTTATCTTCATTTTATATAACTTTTTAACTAATATGTAATAGTAAATAGCAATAGTAATAGTAATAATAGTAAACTAACAATAATATATTGTTTGAAAAAGTCAGTAAGGGAATATAATAAATAAATTCTATTATTAAAAACATAGTGACACCCCGAACTCGGGTGCCCCTTTAAAAATTTGGGTATGCATATCACAACAGGCATGCAATGTGGGTGTCATTATGACAATATATGTATATATATGAGTTATACCCTCAACCCTGAAAAGTTGACAACCCTGGCAAGTCATCATTATTAATATGTATATATGTCTTCTTAGGTTCTTATGATATGACAATAAAAATATGGGACTTGACCACCTTGACCGATAAGATCGTGTTGAAAGGTCATACGGAGCAGATGTTCAGCCTCGCCTGGTCACCTTGCGGAGCTTATTGCGCCACTGTCAGCAAAGACAGTAAAATTCGCATATACAAACCGAGACAAAGTGACGTTCCAGTCAAAGAAGGGAAAGGTCCGGAGGGCAACAGGGGAGCGAGGATCGTTTGGGCCCTCGACGGACGTTTCATTGTCGTTACAGGTTTCGATAAGGTATCGGAGAGACAGATCTCTGCTTACAAATCGAATGATCTCAGTTCACCATTGAACACAGTCGGGTTGGACGTGTCCCCGGCTATTCTGATTCCGTTTTACGATGAAGATAGCTCTACTTTGTTTGTTACTGGAAAGGTATGTATTGGATAGATACGGTGAAGTATAGATTTACATCATTTAATTTTGTAGGGCGATTTAACGATTTACGCTTTTGAGATAACTGAGGAAACACCATATATCTGTCCGTTGAGTCATCACCGTTGCACCACACTTCATCAAGGGCTCTCTTTCTTACCCAAAAACGTCTGTGATGTATCTAATGTAGAATTCGCTAAAGCTTACAGGTTGACTAACAACTCCATCGAACCACTATCGTTCACAGTACCGAGGATAAAGGTTACTATGAAAAACATGTTTCCTTGCTTTTTAATGCTCAATTATATTCCAGACCGATCTGTTCCAAGACGACTTATTTCCCCCGACTCGCGTCACCTGGAAACCTTCCTTATCCAGCTCTGAATGGTTCGGCGGTAAAGACAAACTACCTCTGAGAATAAGTCTGCAACCGGAGGGAATGGAAGCGCGTAAGGCTCGCAGTTTTTTGTAACTTCTATCGTGTCTGACGTAAATTTTAGTTTCAGAATCGCAAGGGCAGCCCAACAGCGGACCGGAACGGACGATAAACAAGTCTGCTTCGACGCCTTTCATCGGGGGTTCTTCGGCTTACAACAGATTGGGTTGGGAAGTGGAAGCAACTTCACAAGTGAAGAACAAGCAAGATGAGGTCGATTGCTTTTAGAATTTAAAAGTTTCAGTTTTTTTAATCGATGTTATTTCAGATTAAAAAGTCTGTTAGCAATCGGCTGGAGGTGGATTTAAGGTTGGAGCAAGACGATATGGAGGGAGTGGATGAAAGAGAGTGGATAGAGTAGTTTCGTTGAGAGCAACAATTTTTTTCGCATAATTTAAATATTTTTGAAGTTTGTCAAGTTTGTAAAACTAATTCTTTGCAATTTTACCAATTGATATGTTTTATAGCGTTAATTACTTAAATTATCGAAAAAAGATATAAGTTAAACTGATGTTATGCGTCATGTAACAAATTAAGTGTATACTGAACATACATATATATATCTGTATGATCCCTATGCTTTTCACTTTTATATCCGGAAGGCTTTATAAAACTAGACTAAGAATTTAAGTAATATCATTTCTACGGTTATTACTGTTGCATTTGAAGTGATTGCAAATAAAAAGTAAAGTAATCTGAAATTTTGATCTAATTTTAAGTAAATTGAAACACGCAGTATAAGGTTTTTGGAATCGATTTAAGCATTGAGGGTTATAACTAGTTACAAAATCAATTCCAAAACTCTTTTACTTCAAAAAGTATGCTTCGTGTATTCTCTTCGAAGAAAAGCAATACTCTGAATACTAGTTGTAAGGTTATTAAGTTAAAAACGATTCTTTTGTAAATAATTGTACTTAAATGCTTAAAAAACTGGGATAAACATCCTGGATCTAATCAAAATTCATTTGTAGCAGAGTAATCCCAGAATTTTAAGCCGGGTTCTAAATTTCTTTTTAAAATTAATTGTAAGTTAACTTTATACATTGCACAAGCGCTCGATACTGTCTCGATAAACTTGTAATCATGTAATAGGTATTTAAAAAAGTAAATATTTCTATAATGAGGGAATAGAAATATTTTAAAAGCAGGACAAAATTTATACTTTTTTGCAGATATAAATTTTGTTTAATGTAAAACATAGCACAACTGTTAGTGTAATGAATCATACGATTTCAGATTACTTTCTGGACAAAAGGAATTACTTGATTTGTTTCAACAGTAAAACAATTATCAAGTACTATTATACATTTCAGTGGTACTACGCAATTTATACAATAAAACTATTCTCTATGTTCCTGTACTATTTTAGGGAGACATTCGTGAATGGATAATTACATTTTACTCATTTCCTGTTTAAAATGAACCGTACTGATCTTTACTTAAGACCATGAAACGTTATTTCTCTGTGTTCTGTATTGAAGCTTACAATAACATCTAGTCATTTTTGAAACGCTTTAATTCAAATTCATGTGTGATCTCGTTTAAATTGAAGAGAAACATTCCCACTTTTGGCTGCTGTACTCAGTTTTCCTTTTTAATGTTATAGAATAATCTTTCCATACAGCATGCCTGTGCCAAATTCTGAAAAAAATGACCAATCTCGCTCACATTCAAAATTCTTAGGAGAAGCTCAAACTGAATATCAGGAAAAATGTATTTTGATACATTTTTTAGTCATTAAGTGCTATACATAGTTTTTTAATCCTATTTCCATTTTTTTTTCAATGTTTTTATGTGTATTTTTTATTTGTATAAGTGTTGTGTATGTAGTTCTAGCTATAAAAATAACAGCTGATATTAAATGTAATTATTAAATTATTTCTACCAACTGAGGTGTTCTTTCATTATCGATTTATTCATGAAACATTTTGCAACATATATTACATATAAAAAAATTAATCCAAAATTGAAACGTGCTAACACACATATCCCACTCGATCTCTTGGAATGAGCCTCAGTTCGGAGCCGTGTTTTAAAAAGATGCTTCCTGAGAAAAAATAGGAAATTTTAATCTTCAACTTGTAACCATAAAATAGTACATACCAGCTGTCTGCTGAGGATTTATCCCGATACCATCGTCAGTGATGATGGCAGTGGTGGCTGGTGGTACTTTAAACTCTTCCGCTGCAAATTTTAATACTGCAGTGAACGGGGTCGTATCTGGGACGCTCAGACTGAAAAGATAATTATAAATTCATCAGCAAACATGGTTGAAAGTGTTTGTTGTTAGTTTCGTTATGAAACTGCATCTGGTAGGATTTGAAATCGCCTATAACTCTATTTTATCTTCGAATTTTTCTCTTATTGTAGTTTAAATTGTCATTTTAACTAAAGTAGCTAGTTTGTGGGTGTTTTAAAATACCATCCTACACATTTACTCAGTCACTGCTACAATTTCAATAAATACAAAGAAAAAAAATTCAACAGCTGTTTTATTAATGATTGTCACAATGCTTGAAAAGTAAACTTCAGACTCATAAATATATAAATAAACAAGTTAAACGACAATCCCATCATTCATCAGTCGTCCTCTTAAATCGTTCCATATAACATTTTCAGTAAGTTCCCTAGCTTCTCGTATCCTACACAAAACAAAATTCCTTATATCACTATTCAAATCACATAATGTATGTAGCCATTTCAGAAGTTCGGAGTATGTAATTTCCGGATATATTGAGATTCCGGCCTCACATGTCCATTCACCACCATCTTGAATCATCATGCTACCAGCATATACAATAAAATTCATGAAAGACTTTAGAAAAGAATTGAAATTTCGGCAGACACTGCATACAGTTTCTTTGTCTATCTCTTTTAACAAGGTTAACCAAAATGACTTTACGAATACGCTTCGGTCAAGCATTTTTTCTAAAACGCAGGAAAGAGCGAGAGTTTGGGCCTTCCTGTTGGAATCTGAGCAGTTCGCTAGTGAGAGTACTCCGATGAGGAGGTGTAAAGTGTTTTCCACTCGATAAGTAGTGAGCATGTCTTCCACTTCAGATTTGATATCGGTTTCTTTCCCGATTTGTATTAGTTCGTCCCAGTAAGTCAGTTTTCGGTGGTACTCTAAAGTCTTAGTGTTTTCTTTAGGTACGAAACTTAAAAAGTCGTATATGGCTTCATATGTTCCGGCAGAGACTAACAGTTTGGTGAGAACTTTTTGCATTCTTTCCCTCGGATAAATGCTTGTGTAAACCCTAACGGCAATGTCCAAAGCCTTCTCTGGGACGTTTATACAGCTGAAAAACTTCCTCAACAACTCATCGCAGGCATATTTAAAAACGTCTATATCATACACCTTGGTTCTACTTTTTGTTTTCCACCACTCTCTTAAAATGCCAACGAAATCTTTCAAAATATCCCTACTGTCG
Organism: Cryptocephalus moraei; assembly: GCA_946251905.1. Lineage (NCBI taxonomy): Eukaryota > Metazoa > Arthropoda > Insecta > Coleoptera > Chrysomelidae > Cryptocephalus > Cryptocephalus moraei. Next base: position 17,536,044 of record OX276454.1, read on the forward strand.
AAGTTCGTTATGGTCTTCTCGATGAAACAGCCCAATTTGAACGCGACTTTTATATCTTCCATGGAAGCAGATCTGGTCCAGGCCGGGTCCTCCAGGATCTGAATGAAGGTATCGAAAGAACTGAGCAACTGAGAAATGTTAGACCGTGCAAGCTCCTCCACCATTCTGCCAATGATGGTAGCTACTGTCAGCCCATTTGGATCATCTGCCGAGGAAAAGATTTAGTGATTAATCGTCTGACAGTAGCTATCACAAACTGGTTACGAATTGAAACATGTACTTTGATTGAATGGTTTGTAGGGATTACAATACAAGCTGAAGGGGTGGAGTATGAATTAGTTTGCGATGTTCCAACTTACACTTTAAAGGGCAGCTTCGGATCTGAAGTGAGGGTGATTTTAAAGGTGACTTTAGACCTGAAACATACAAACATATGTTAGTAACACGTCCATTAGAGTGACACTAAAACATGGTATTAAGTTGGAGACACTTACGCCATTTGGTAAATAAATGATGGTTAATTGTATAAAACTGGTAATGGTAAATTTAATAATAAATTAAATAAACTTAAATCAAGTCACAAGTTAGACCTTAGACCAATTGTGACAGGTGAACATAACCTCAATGTTTTCTGTCACTTCACACTTCACAGGTGGTGATCTCCAATGAAGGTGTCATAAGGTTTTGTGTTAGGGGTAAATCGTAATGCTTTGAATATGTCATTTATACCACAAGTAAAATTCATGATTAATTATTATTTAAATTGTAACTATATGAATTTTAATAAATGTTAACAATGTATTGGTGGTTGCATATAGAGTAGTCAACTTTCGATAATCAAGCAAATTAGATTTCTATCGAATAAAGGAAACAGCGGGGTTGAGGAAAGAATCCTCCACTGTAATATGTAGCTCAATGCTGGTTGAAAGATATACTAAAAATATTTTATTTTACAGTATTTTTTAATATCTGGATTTATTATATATCTTAATTCTAGACTAATGAGCCGCATTTGATAAGTTTGGAATATAGGCCGTTGTACAGACCTTGAAGAACCCCAGAATTGACAGTAGATGTAAAGGCTACAAGTACGACTATTACATAAAAAAGCAAAATGAAAGGAGAAAGAGATAGAAAGGGGTCAATAATATAGGGCCCCCACGACGACTTTACAAGATGTATCTACTAACGGATATAGAAACTGATATCGTCTTTTTGACAAATCACAAGGCGAACAAACGTCCAATGATAATATATGTTATAAAAGTATCACCACAAGTGTGTGCTACCCGTAAATTTTAATAATACCAAAAATATTAGTTCCATGAAAAATAAAAGACACCTTTTCCATTTTTGGAACTATTCCTCCATTTAAAATTGAAGAATGAAATGAAAGAAGAAGAACCGGACGCTCTCCGATGCAAACATTATTCACTCAGCAGGAATAAATTCATAGGTACAGATACAAAGGGTTCAAAGTATGTCTTCGATATCCTAAAGTGTTTACCCTTAGAGTATATATTGGCTAGGAGCATACATAACCAGATGCAAGGAGAAAAATAATGAAATACTTAATGGTGAAAACACATTACCATAATTACCTGATAAGTACCAATGATGCCTGATACAATGATATTGATAATACAATTACCCCTGTGAAAATATATTATCAGTGTAGAATTGGGATCACATCGTTAATAAGAGACAATAAAATTATTTAATCTTCGTACTTGGTAAATATGATATGACAGAATATCAAACTTTCCATTAAACCTAATAGTGTCTAATTCGTTACAAATTATGTTATCAAATGTACTAAAGTCGAAATAAACGTAATATTCATAACACCAGGTGATGTGAATCTCATGAAACTTATTAAAAAAGAATTGCTTGAAAATGACTCAATTATATTTAATTAGGAAGTGACTATATAAATGAAATTTTCTTGGTCGATTTTTCCAAATTGTCGCAGTCCAAGGTAGGTAAGTGACATATACTATCAAGACCCATATACACTCATTTTAATTACATTTTTGTAATTCTACTATTACAAATATTTGCTTACGTAATTACGCTTGATTTCCCTAACTACTTATTAGATTTGAAACGTAGGTAACACTTTCTCGATATTAAAGTAGGTGATTAAAATATTTACCGTTCGGACCTGCCGAAAAGACGAAGAATTTATACGGCTGTACATTTCCCCACATCTCACTTGTTAAGTGGAAAATCTTGTATTGGAAACGTGAAGGTGACATGTAAACCCCTTGCAGCATTAACTAGATGGGAGGGAAAACTGTCAACTGGAAGACGCGGTGATATATATTTTTATTTTATACCTTTGCGGTGTTTCGTTCGAATTTACAATTTTACATCGTCGAATGTTTCTGTTCTATTTCTAATGGTTCTCGGTTAGATTTTCAGGGTGAAATGAGGCCTGATTACTCGTTCTTCTACCTTCAAGAGTTCATCGTGATGTCGGTGGGAAACACCGTCGTCCAGTTTGGTAACCCATTCAGTAACAAAATATATAAAATATACTCAGTTTTCGTGGCTTACACCTACTTCACTTTAATGCAAGAACTACTAATATCGGCCATAGCCCTGAGAGAATGCGTTCCAAGACTCGTGGAGCTCCTGTCTTACTACCTCTGCGTCAACGTTTCTTATATCATCAACCGCCTCAGTATGAGTACCAAAATGGATGAATTCCTCAAATACATCATGCAGTATGAAGAAACATCGTTAGAGGATGAAAAAGAGAAGAGCATATACAAGAAATACGCCGCGATCCACAAGAAGATCGTTATCTTTCTCGTCATAGCTCTAATTGGAGTCACTCTCTTCTGGTACAGCATGAAGACCACCATAACTGTGACATCGACCGACACATGCCCAGTCTTCAAGGATAGAGGATACCAGATGTACTGGTATCCCAGGTTCGTCTTTGACAGGTTGCCCGAGTTGGTCCAGTTCCTGGACGCGTTACTTTTAACGTTGATGTTCCTCTTTATGACGTATGCCGAGACGCTGCTCATATTCTGCGTGCTCTTTCTGCTGAGCCAGGTCAAGATCCTGCACCAGATGATAAGGAGCTGCAAGGAGAGAAGCTTGACGAGCTGGGAGACAGGGATTCCTTTCGAGGAGGCTTTGGGAGAGGCCATCATGAGGTGCGTGAAGAAACAACAGGAAATCGAAAGGTAAGCTGAAACTCTTTACCCTTGACAATAAGTAACCTGGGGGAAGTTGGGCGAATTACGATACCGTAAGGAACTGCCCTTTCGTTTTTAAAATGGAACATAACAAAGGTTTAAAAAAGGAAATGGACGAAAAAAAATGGAGGAAATGGTCAAATGCACAATTATCCAAATTAAAAAGAAGCTATTCCGGGGATTTACAAGAATTAAATAAAAACTTAAAAAAACAGTTGCAAACATCTTAAGAAAAATATGACATTGGATTTTACTTATGAAGTTATTAAAGTACTTTTGAGACTTTCCATAAAATAGAGGAGTATTTAAGGAACTCTTAGTGATTGTAATGAACTAGTGACACACTTATAAAGCATTACATATTTTATAGATAGTATGAAGTTTAATATGTAAGTTTTGATAGTTGGGGACTTTTTAAGTTACTTGTGTATATTGTAGTTTATTAACTAAATTTTTAAAGAAGAGCTGTAGTTATCTTTAACGAGATCTTGCGTTTCCAGAATCAGTTTGTAAAGAATTTGTAATCAATTGCACTTGAATTATATACATGCAAATCACTAAGTTTTAAAGAAGTTTTAAAGCTGAATCTAGCTGTTTCTAAAAAAACAGTTGTCTCCAACTCGGCGAGATATTTAAAGAAATAATTGTTTGCTTAATAGGCAACTTAAGATGTTTTAAAATAGGTTTTGACACAAAGGTTTTGAAGAATTTCTGTGAAATTTATGAAAATTGTAAAGAACGGATTATCTCAAGAAAAAGGGGATGTTTTTCTTAATTAAAAAAACAAAAAAAAGTTCTGACATATTGAAAGAAAATAAAAAATAAAACTGGAAGTGCTAATATTGACTAAAAATGCCATGAAGTTTGAAGTTGACATAACATTATAAAGTAGTTTTAAGCGTTATAAAGTATTTTAAGGTCCTTTTGGACTTTCATTTAACTCTAAATGAGTCTTTTTGGGCTAAACAGGTCTATTTCAAGGCTAGTAGCTAGATCCCAATGTTTAAACTGAAATCATTATTACATGCACCAACATTGAATATGAGCATTGAATAAAATTTTGAATAATTTGGGTATTGGATAATTTTGGAACCATTGTTGAATTATTTGGATTAGTTACACCTTAGCATAGGCCGGACAAATAGTTGGAGGTTAAAGGCACACTTCCAAGACATCTTCATTTTCATTTTCATCTAAAATTAGGTTAAAGATTATTAATTTTATTTATACAAAAGAAACCAAGATTTAATAAATTTCTAATGAAAAAACCCGTTTCAGGTGAGGTTATTTTACCTAATAAAGTGATTTTAATCTACGTCTATCAAAAATGGCTAAACATTATCGAATTCAATAAAGGGATACAAAAAATTGGATATCAAAGTCAATATATTGTAACGTTTATTTTATAATTTATTTACATTAATTGAACACTAATTTATTTAACACACTAAACTACTTGTACACTAGACTAGACACTACATAATTTATTTGTACTGCTCCGCTTTCGGTTCGTATGTCGCGTTCACTTCTGCTTCTCTACTTCTAACTAACTCCCTCGATCACAAGCCCCCTTATATATACACTCCCAACCCCGATAAAGAACGTTCTAGTATATTCTAGAACGCCTACGCAGGAAATGTTCATGCAGCTGTCTTGTACGCGTCGTAGTTATTCTTTTGAAGGAGTAAACATGTGTCGCTTTGTTTACTTCTCGCATTACAATATGAATATTTATGTGCATATTTTGCAATTTTAATTATGCATATTTCCCGCATATTTCGAGACTTTTTGTGTATATTTTCCAGCTCTAGTTATGAGTTTCATAAGAATGAGGTATCGAGTAGCATGACTAAAGGAGGTCTTCACTGATGTCAGAAAAATAAAATCAATACTACCTAACTATCGGATTTAACCCTTACTCTCCTAATCCTCTGACACGTCCAGTAATTGTTTTCATATTCTCTCTGATAAGTTTATCCCTTCGTTTAATAATCTGGATTTGATTAAATACATTGTTAACGCTGTATTTAATATTTCGATAACTGCGATAACAGGACCATAAACTTCGTTTAATGATAACAATAAAGCGACACACTCTGTGTGACGCCTTAGGTTAGGCATTTACGTATTGCAAGATTAGGGATTTTCGTTTTAATCAGTATTGATATAGGCACTTTATTTTTTCTTCACCGTAAATTTTGCGAAGACATATTTTGTTTCGAATACTTATCTGGTGACTTCAGCATGTGCTTTTGAATATAGAATATACTAGTAGAACAACCTGGGATCTGTCGGTAGCTACAATGTGTCAAAACACAGAATTTACTCAAGCTTGGAATGTACAAGAATTTAAGTATGACCGGGTAGTACTATAAAACCAGGAACATCGATCAGATATGAAACATGATACTATATGTGCTATATAATCTGGAATATCCATCTTGATGGGTACAAGCTTATTCCAAGCTTATTACAATTTCGTTATTCTACAGCATACAGCAGTAGCATCTATATACCACTTAGTAGTAAGAATGTGATAGAACATAGAATTCATAAGTACCTGGAATACACAGGTCCCATTACCACTATTAAGTATTTCCACTAATACTATTATTATCTATGGCCACTAGTATCTAGATACTAGTTAAATGTGCTTGAATATAAATTCATATGCGCTTGGAATATGCTAATTTTGACGGGGCAGTACTGCAATCTAGAGCTCAGAAATGACACTTACTTAAAATAAACGAATAATACTTGAAGATGTTAGATTGTATACTATCATAATGGGAGCATCTGGAATGTAGTCTGTGAGTAGAATATGCTAGAAAATAGAAATACCTTTAGCTTGGAATATGGCAGAATGCCACTTTAACACAACATTACTATACAATCTGGAATATCCATCAGAAAAAAAATAGCGCAGAAAAATGATTATGCTGATCTTATGATCTTGTGACTATATAGTAACCAGCTGAAGCATCCAGACGCTAGTTAGTGGTTAGACTGTGCTAGAATCTAGAATTCGTGTATGCTTGTAATATGTTGGAATATTCTTATTGCGGCCAAGATCTGTAATAGAATTGAAATTATTTGAACAATTCTTCTAGCTATTACATTAATTTTTATTGCAATTCCATCCTGCATCGAACTCAGATGCGAACAGAGGCGTATTTATAAATTTTAGATCAAGTAGCAAAAGTAAAAATACCCTTGTAACGCGAAATGTAAACAGCAGAGCGAAATGTGTTTACTCCTATCGGACCTCGGCGGCTTACCTTAAAGGAACGCCGCCACGCTTAATTGAGTCGCGGCAACATAATATTAAGGAAGAAGATTTATTACCTCCTAGACCTTTCTGAACGTTTCCTAGGTAAACATTATTATCGAGATGGATCGAGTTCTTTTTGGAATTATCGAGAATACAATTGAGAAATGTATTAAGCGGGCTTGCGGTCGGAGAGGATTAATAGAGACGTGAAGCCGTAAACGAGTAAATAGTGCGAAATAGCGAAAGCGAGAGCGTATAAATAAATCAATAATTAAGAGTGTGATATAAATTAACTAATTAGGTTATAGTTAAGATAAATTAGGTAGTGTGTAGTGAATAGTTGGGATAGTGTAAATAAATTAGAAAATAAACGTTACACTCTCTTAGGAAAATACGACACTGTTTCCTCCGGTCTTTGAGCAATGGATTTATTTTAAACGATAAGTCTAGATATTGATATGTAATACACTTAAAAATCGATACATTAAAATCGTTGATTAGATAGATTGAATTGATATTACTCTCAATGTTTAATTAATATGTTTATTAGATTAATTAAATTAGACATCACTTTCTTGTTTATCCCAGTAAATGTTTGTTGGATATTTACGTACCTACTTATTGAAACACAAGATGTAGCAGGTACAACTGGAATTATATCACTTACTTTGACGTCTTGTTTACATAAACATTTCTTGCAACATTTTGAAACAGTGTCAACGTCTTTCCATACTAACTTACTCGCTGGTTCATATCAACAATCCCTAATTATATCTTTCAAATTTGGGTATAAAAATTTGGAAATTATTTAATGCCATCCAACTGACCACCTACTAGAGGCATACTAAGATTATTAAGAAGTTAATTGAACAGGATTCTTGTACAATTGTTTGATGTACAAGTGGTAATAAAAGAGGCACAAGGTGTACACCTTGTAGCTATAGCGTGTAGCTATAATGAAAATTTATGAAATTGGCTAAGAAGGATTTATAGAGAACGAGAAATAAGGAAGGATAGAGAATATACGTGACTATACATCACGCTGCAAGGTTAGACAGAACTTAAGTAATTTGTGAGTTTTAGTTCCAGTGCCTTTTTTAGTTTCATATATGGGGTAACTATATAATAAGGGAAAGTATTGTAATGGTGCTGATTTTCGTAATTTGAGATATTGGCATTTCTAGACGTATTGAGGTCCCCTGAATTAGAAAAACACGTTTTTTTGGAAATATGTCTGTGTGTGTGTATGTGGTCAACGGTTTCTCAGAAACTATAAATAGTGGAAAGTTGAAATTTTGTATTTAGGTTGGGTCCTCTGAAAACTCGCGACCACATAAATTTCATTAGAATCAGTTAACGGTAAAGGACATTTTACTGGTAATTTTTAATTTTTTTTTATTTCAAAAACTGGTCCTAACGCATTTTTTAACTTTGTTTACTTTACTATTCAATTCTTATTGATTGCAGTTATCGTTATCTTGATCAATTTTCAGCGAAGGGCCCTTTACACCTGTAAATTTTCAGTTTTTCTCAAATTTTCTCCAAAACGCTTTATTAATTCTTACCAAATTTTATATATTTTTGTAAAACCTCCCCAAAGGGCACTTTACTGTTGAACATATTCAGTTTTTAATTTTTTTTTTTTCAAAAAAAAGCTTTGGATGTTTTCACTTTGAAATATCTTTTTCTAAAACTGTAGGGCACTTTACTCTTAAGAATTTTTATTTTCTTGTGTCATTTTCTTTAAAACAGTTTTGGTGATTTTTACTAAATCTCATAACTTAAGTTAGCTGTTTAATGCCTATACCTTCTATTGCAAACATACTTGTCTAAAATTGCTCTAAAAGGTAGGTACTTCCTTAAGTGCATCGGTTTGGAGTTTATGTATTCCAAGTCGATAATAATTGGATTCTTATTTCTAAGTATGGATATTGAAATTTGTTGTTATACTACAAACGTAAATTTATTTATCGTTTATCGTTTCGATGAAGTTAGTTGTATTCAAAAACACTTTTCAGAAACCTTTGTTTCTGAAATATCTATCTCTGTTTGAAATATCACTGTTTGAAAACAGTGATAATGTTGCCATGAATATTTTGTCCGGCCATATGAGAAAGACTTACGATGTTACACACCGTCATTTCTTTTATAGGTTTCGCAACTGTGGATAATACAACAACCGTAACGAAAATTTCAATCGAATTTCATTGCTCATTCGTCTCCACCGCGACCAGATATGAAATGAATGTAGCCTCCTCTTTACAATCCCCTCAATATTTAAAAATAAGTAAATATTTGGCATCTTTTCAGGCTACTTAATTTGTTCAACGATTCCTGCTCCAAGATCTTGCTGTTGATATTTTTCGTGAATTCCTTCAACCTCGGCCTGTTCCTGATACAATTCATCTCGGTGAGTAAGTCCGCGGTCGATATTTTGTTAAGGACAACTAAAGAAAGGATTCCATGTTCACTCCCCACGGACTGGGATCAGGATTCGTTTCACTTCGCTCTCTACGAGAGCGGAATATTGATTGAGTCGCTGGATCTTATCCGAATATTTTCCATTCGCACTTAAAACTCGAAAGGTTTGTGGCTGGAGGTAAATTGCTGTGTTCCCAGAATGTATGCAATTACTATCGAATAAAGTGCATACATAAGATGAGTGCTCTGCTCTTCAGCTGGGAGAGAGAGGAGAGAGAGAGCGGAAATGAGAAATTTTAATTGCCTCTTGCACGTTGTTCAGTTTGGCTCGTGATAATGAAACAGTGATTTTTTTTAAAAAACCGATGATTGTAGTATCCAATTTTTGATAAAATATATATTGACAATTTACTCAAAATATACGTGGATTAGTTATTGAGACCAATATTTTCTGAGGTAAAAGTTTTACGTTTCGAACCACAATCATGAGCCCATTAAAACTTAGAGTTTCCTTGAAAACAGTTTAGATGTGACCATTACATTTTCAAAGAGTTAATTTCACTAAATTCTTATCTTCAGGTACAAAGCGTAATGGCCGGCATGATCACTTTCTTCGTAGGTGGTTTCAACTTGGCACACGTGGCGATTTTCCTCTGGTACGCCAATGAACTCTTCGTAGAGGTATGTGTCGTAGCGGAGTTTTCGGTACATCAGTAGTGACATACGCAATTTCTCTTTCAGAGTACTGAAACTTTGAACGTTATATATTTCCAAACGGATTGGACCAACTTCGATACGCGCAACAGAAAATTGTTGCTGCTGATGATGATCAGATCGCAAAGGGCTCTGAGTTGCCACTCGAAGGTCTTGGGTGATATTAACATTGAAACTTTTAAGAAAGTAAGTGATAAAGGTGAAGGTTCTCTAGTGGTTGTTGTTATTTTATTATTATTTTTCCACCATACCACCATTAGACCACCAACCAGAGTTAAGAACACTCTAGATTAGTTTAGATCCTTAATATTGGGATCATCTCAAATTTCAACAAATTCCACAGCAAACTTCCATAAAGTATTTTATCTAAATGTGTCGGATTTGATGATTGTTAACTTTGTTCGAAGCATTACCTATCTACTGTATGTTTCCTTTGTTGCAGATGATGAAGATTTGCTACACCGTGGCCACTTACTACAGAACAGTCAACTAAATGGCGAGAGGACTCTACCCATTATTGGTAGGCTAGAGAGTTTGGTTTTGGAGTAATATAGCACTGAGATTATTTCACTTCATTATCTAGATATTCCCAGTGTCCTTTAAACCACACGTACAAGAGTTTATTTTAAAAATTTTTGATTGTAATTCATTAATAGTTTCGTTTTTTGTGTTCCATTTAAATTGCCTGTTTTAATCCTTACAGATGTCGATTTGGTACACCGGGGTCACCTACTGCAAAATTGTCAACTAATGGCACTTACTTCATTAGGTAGAATTCATTATTTCTAGTTATGGTATTTAAATAGACGAACATCGTGCAAACTTTCTTACTTAATCATTCCTATTATCCGTTTCAAACGTATTGGTCTCCCAGTTCAAAGTTGAATAATACAAAAACCTGGGAGCAAAAAATTTAAAAGAGTATGTTGCTTTTTCAATATATATTGTAACGTTTATTTTATAATTTATTTACATTAATTGAACACTAATTTATTTAACACACTAAAGTACTTGTTCACTAGACTAGACACTACATAATTTATTTGTACTGCTCCGCTTTCGGATCGTATGTCGCGTTCACTTCTGCTTCTCTACTTCTCACTAACTCCCTCGATCACAAACCCCCTTATATATACACTCCCAACCCTGATCGAGAACATTCTAGTACATTCTAGAAGCCTACGCAGCAAATGTTCATAAGGTTACCAATTAATTGCTTTTCGTAAACAACAAACGGGAAAATTCGTGCAGCTGTCTACGCGTCGTAGTTGGTGTCGCGTTGTTTACTTCTCGCATTACACTGCCCCCGCCATAGAGACGTTTCGTCTCGGAACGTATCCCTGGTAGGCCCATGCAGGAACCTGCACTTAGCCCCCCGCTTACAGCGAGACGTGGCATCAAAATAACAGGGGACCGTCTTCCCGAGTCGACATGGTGCAGGCCCAAAACAGCAGACTAAAACTTCCACTCCGGTATTCTTCAACACCACTTCCAGCATATTCCGGACAACCCTCCAGTCCAGCTGATCTCGTCCAGCACCTAACTTGGGGACAGCTAGCTTCCTGATGTCGAGCTCCAGCAGTCGGTCTCGTAGCCTATGCAAGGTTCGCCATACATCGTGATAACATGGTTTAAGGGACCCGATCTCCTTCGTAACCAGATAAAAGATGTGTCTTACGTTGTCACGTAGTTCCAGAACCTTGCCAATCTCCGGTAGTTGCGCTCTGAGTTGTTCCAAGCGCCCGTACTTCTTCTTGAAAACCGTGGCGATACCTCGTGACATTACCAGGTCGGTGGACACACAATGGGCCAACGAGTATTCTTCAGGTACGCTGAACAAATCCTGTTGTTTTTCACAGGTTACCCCATACCGTGCTTTTCCGGTACCCCCGTAGGCGCTCATAAATTCTTCGAAGGAAAGTTCGTTCTCCTGCGCCAACGTGTTTCTTACTCGGGGAACCTCCGCCTCATCGTGCGATCCCTCATAGGGTGCCAACCGATTGAAGTGCACCACTCTCGGCTTGCCATTTGGTAGTTTGCTTACCCGGTAGACCACGTCATTGATTCGTTTCTTCACAACATAGGGACCTTCCCAATTGGTCTGTAACTTAGGGGACAAACCACGTTTCTTCTGTGGGTTGTACAGCCAAACTCGATCTCCCATTTGGTAGCCACCCTCTTTAGCGTTGATGTCGTAACGCTCTTTGATGCGATCACTGGCGATATTTAGTTGGTATCGGACTTGATCGTGAATCTCGTTCATCCTTTGCCGCATCCTGGAGACGTAATCTTCCCCCGAAACGTCCTCGTCCGGTCTAGCGCCAAAGATTAGATCACAGGGCAGTTTAAGTTCTCGCCCGAACAGGACTTTGGCTGGAGTTTGTCCTGTCGACTCATGAACGGCCGAGCGGTAGGCCATCAGGAAGAACGGCACGTGTTCGTCCCAGTCTCTTTGATGTGACGAGACCATTTTCGCTAGATAGCGGTTGAGGGTGCGATTCATTCGTTCTACCATGCCGTCAGACTGAGGGTGAAGGGCCGTGGTTCTTGTTTTTCGTACCCCAAACTTCTCACAGATCCTCCGGAATAGGCCACTCTCAAAGTTTCTTCCTTGATCCGAGTGTAATTCCATGGGTACTCCAAATCGGCAGATCGTCTCCTTCACTAGCACATCGGCCACTGTCTCTGCCTCCTGATTAGGGAGAGGGTACGCTTCTACCCACTTCGTAAAGTAGTCCATCACGACCAAGATGTATTTATTCCCCTTTTCGGTCTCAGGGAAGGGTCCTGCTATATCAATAGCGATCCTTTCGAAGGGGCTTCCGACGTTATATTGTTTCATGGGAGCTTTCGGTCGTCTTTGTGGCCCATTACTTGCAAAGCATGTAGTACATTTCTTGCACCAGTCCTTCACGTCGTCTGAACAATTGATCCAGTAGAAGCGCTCCCGTACCTTCTGCAGCGTTTTCTTGATCCCTAAATGTCCGCCAGACGATCCGTCGTGAAGGTGCCGCAAGACCTCCGGGATTTTACTGGAGGGAATTACCAACTGCCGTCTTTCCTCCGTCCCGTCTTGGCTCTCCAGTACGCGTTTTAGTAGTCCATCCTCAACCACTAGCGAGTCCCACTGTGCCCAATAGCTCTTGAGTTTTGGCGAGCCAGGTGATAACTTTTGCCACTCAGGACGCTCTCCTCCCTCTTTCCAAACCAGGATTTCTTTGAGAACCGGGTCTTTTCCTTGCTCTTGTCGTAACGAGGATGGTGTCCATTCCTCGGCGACCACGGTCGTTCGATAGACTTTCTCGGACTTTTCCTCAGCTCTATGACAATGAGGACACTCATCAGGGCATGGTCTTCTCGAGAGTGCGTCTGCGTTTCCATGACTCTGTCCTGGCCGATGTTCTATGACAAAGTCATACTCCTGGAGCCTCTCGATCCAGCGAGCGATCTGTCCTTCGGGATTCTTAAACTGGAGGAGCCATTTAAGAGCAGCATGATCGGTCCGGATCAGAAACCTCCTTCCACACAAATATTTATGGAAGTGCTCGATGGACTTGACGATGGCCAATAATTCACGCCGGGTGACGCAGTAATTCTTTTCTGGTTTGGAGAGTACCTTGCTGAAGTATCCAAGGACACGTTCTTGTCCCTCCTGGCGCTGCGACAGAACACTTCCAATTCCCACATTGCTCGCGTCGGTGTCCAGGATGAACTGTCCTTCTGGCAGAGGAAAACTCAGTACTGGGGCACTGGTCAACTTCCTCTTCAGCTCGTCGAAGGCAGACTGGCATTCCTCATCCCAACAGAAGTTTCGTCCTTCTTCCGTGAGCCTTGTCAACGGCTTAGCGACGTCGGAGAACATCCGGACATATCGTCGGTAGTACGTGCAGAGGCCCAGAAAACTCCTCAACTGGTGTTTATCTACCGGTATTGGCCACTCCTTCACCGTACTTGTCTTGTCCGGATCAACGGCGACGCCCTCTCTGCTCACTACGTGCCCTAAGTATGAGACCTTCCTTCTGAAGAGCTGACATTTCTTAGGGTTCAGTTTCAGTCCCGCACCTTGCAGTCTCTGGAAGACGTCCTTTAAGTTTTTCAGATGTCCTTCGAAGGTCCTGCCCATCACGATGACATCGTCCAAATAGACTAGGCACGTTTTCCACGTCAGACCCATTAGCACGCTCTCCATCAGCCTCTCAAACGTCGCTGGGGCATTACAAAGTCCGAATGGCATGACTGTAAAATGCCACAGGCCGTTACCGAAGGTAAATGCCGTCTTTTCCTTATCGGCAGGGTCCATTTCGACTGGCCAATAGCCGCTTTTTAAATCCAAGGTCGAAAATATCGTGGATCCAGCAAGGGTATCGAGTGTGTCGTCGTCTTCGAACTCGAAAACTTCCGGGTCCTGGCCATTTTCTTTCAAAAATGCCGAGAGTCGGTCCTGGAGTTCAGTCTTCTTCCCTCCTGTTTCCAATTCGCGTTCCTCGAGTTCTTTTTTTAACTCGGCCACTTTTAATTCGCGTAACTTCTTCATGATCCGCTCTTCTGACACCAATGTAACGTTTATTTTATAATTTATTTACATTAATTGAACACTAATTTATTTAACACACTAAAGTACTTGTTCACTAGACTAGACACTACATAATTTATTTGTACTGCTCCGCTTTCGGATCGTATGTCGCGTTCACTTCTGCTTCTCTACTTCTCACTAACTCCCTCGATCACAAACCCCCTTATATATACACTCCCAACCCTGATCGAGAACATTCTAGTACATTCTAGAAGCCTACGCAGCAAATGTTCATAAGGTTACCAATTAATTGCTTTTCGTAAACAACAAACGGGAAAATTCGTGCAGCGGTCTACGCGTCGTAGTTGGTGTCGCGTTGTTTACTTCTCGCATTACAATATGTACAGCATACGTGAATTTTAAAGTTAAGCTATACGTTGTTTAGGAGTTATTAATTGTTGGCATAATTACCACACTTGCATTTTTAAATATCAATAACAACATCTTACAACAGAAAGCTATGAAATTTCGATTATATATAAAGATTGATCTCTTTTATGCGATTGCAATAACAAATATTTGTTGTTTCACCTACACTCTTTTGAAAGGTCACTTCCAATTCATGTTACTTCTTAACACTACACATTATTAGCTTACAATTTGACAACTTTTTAAATGTTCATTTAAAATTCAATCTTGAATTGTGTAGATTTCTAAATCTATTAATCATCAAAAAACTTATGATTCAATATTACTAGAAAGCTAAAAAAAAAACGATCGGGGTACCCGAGCAGGGAAATATGGTCTCTCACACTGTAGCTATCATAATATATCAGCTATGTTGCCGTCATTGTGTTAAGGTTTATAAATAGTTTCATTATTATTATCAGTATTATTTTCGGCAGTATGTTTACTTAAATAGTTAAATATGGAGTCAAGTATAGGCACTTGTGATATTGGTTTCCCTTTTCCCTTGGTAATGATTATTTTCGGATTGTGGCTTTTGAAAATATCAACTTTACTTTTCAAAAATAAAAACCCTTTTACATAAATACTGCAGCAAACTTAAGAGCCTTATAATTATAACTTTTGAAGTAGTGTAATGGTACAATATGGCCATCAATCATTGGAAACAATATTTCAGAAATGCGTAACTACATACTTTGAAAACTAATAGAAATGAAAAATTTAACAATTTTAAATTAAAATTTTTGGTTTTAAAATGGAAGCTAAACTAGATGTTATGTATTTAGTTTTCACAATTTTTCACACTGCAAAATTTGTGTCCATTTAGTTTTTCTCTGGAAAACAATTAGGGAAGCAAATTCACACAAACTTTATTTTGTGTCTTCTCTTCATGCAAGTACAAAAAATATTACTGAGAAGTTTTTCTGGAGCTGGAAGTAAGGTCGAAATTGGCTCCAAACCATTATTTCAGAAGCGTTCATAAGCCTTCAGAGTCCAGCTCTTCTAGCTATACTTGTACTGGAAATTAGAAACGATATATGTAGCGGCACATGTTGAAGCAACAACTATCCATTTCTATTGTACAAGGTCATTTTTACATAACTGAAATCTCCATACTTGCCTATAGAATCATTTTTTGGCTTCATACAGAACTAGAAGAAAACGAATGCTGCTGGTGATTATGATGTCTGGAATAATGTAAGACAGTCAATTAAATTATCACATTTTTCTACTAATTGAAATATTCTAATTTAATTTTTTTTTTTCGAAAAATGCTAACTTTGTGCCACAGCCAGTTACTGCATTTCAAAATGAGATATGAGCTTGATATTTGGGGTATGGCGATAAATTTTGTGATAAACTCTTTTTGGTTTCAATTTAAACATTTTCAGGTTTTGAGAATTAAGTTATCTAAGCACTAGGAGTTCGTGCAGTCATGTATTATTAACAAGTGGACCTCTTCACTGATAACGATAGTTGTATTTGTATTGAACTGCAATAAAGCCATTTCAGTTATCAGCGTCAATCTCAGCAGCTGTTAATTTTTCAGACTACAACGAAATGAATCGAGACTTGCCTTCAGCAATAAATTGTTGTTGATTTGTCATATGATAAAAATATCATAAGGTATTATTTAATATTTTTCTTAGTATTATAGAATGTCTATTAAAATTCTCAATACTTACATATTGAAAATATTCACGATTGGCTGATTTTTGTTTTGTACGCATTTCAGTTCCATCGAAGATTGTCAATGGACAAAAAGTTATAATTCATATTCGACGAATGTGTCATATTCATTCTGCAAGTTTTTGTTAATATTCATGCATTGAAATAATAATGGAAGATCTTATGTTAAGAATGACGGATGTTCTAAATATCTTCTGGAGTGAGTTATACACATAAAAACTAAGACGTCCTGATTGGTACTCATATTGAACGTCTGATGACAGGTGAACAGAGGATCAAATAGGCATATTGGTGGAACTATATACATGAGTCACGCTCTCAAAATATTCCTAAAGATAATACATCATTGAATTTTTAGGAAATAAGAACAGGGTATTATCGAAGTAAAAGACTCTACGAAAATAAAAGTAACGAAAAATATAAGGAGATGCATCATCAGATAAGGAAAGAAATAGTCGTAGCGAAAAAAACTGGATGAAAGATGTCTGCCAGGAGATTGAGGTGTAATGCCCTTCTATGACCTCAAGTAAAAGACACTTAATTAAGTACATTAACCTATCGTTTATTTCACAAATAGCTAAGTACGCATTATCGAACTTAGCAATACCTACGCGGACAACGACAATCGCACATCCGTTCAATACCATATTTCCAATTATGCTTTGTCAACAGGTGACTGAACGAAAGGCAGTTCACCTGTAGATATGCGATCGTCAGTTGAACGCTGAGTACTCATGTTAACAGTCGCAGTGATCGATTCAAAAAGTATCATTTAAACTACAGTATGTAAAAGACCGCAAACCGAGTTATATGAAATCAACAATAAATCAACGTTACTTCAAATTATTCTCCGAGTTTCTTTCAAGAATGTCCTCGGTAATAAGAGGACATTACATGGCGATCCTGCCAGTGGAATCATAGTGGACGTTAAGTGGAAGTATCCTGACCATTAGAAGAGATGGGCAACACCAAGTCGAGCACTCAAGACTTACACGAAAGCGGCGTAGTAAACTCCAACTTCATTGTTGAGAACCAGGAGTACAACGTCACCAAGGATGTGAAAGTCGTACTGTACGCGATCCTAGGACTCCTAACTGCCCTGTTCCTGCTAAAAATGTTCCAAATGTACCGCAGAAATGTCAAAAGGAACATACAAAGAGGATACGCGATTTCAACAATGACCATACCGCAAGCTGTACCGGCACTCCAAGGCATCCAACGTTTCCCACTGGCACCAGCTCCAGCACCTGCACCGGCACCAGCTCCCAGGCAGTACCAGGACCCGCTCCAAGACCTTTAGGCCAGCACAACAACCCAGACATTAGCTGCACCTCAGGAACTTACAAGTCAGTGCGTCAGTGGTCAGTGTTAGTGACAGTGTAGTTCTCCGATATGACACCCGTACCCCTATCGCTAAAAGGAATGGACAATAATGTAAGTTTTGCATTTTATTCTCTCCCATGCTTAGCGAATATAATAATTGCAAATTGCGTATATACAAGCACTTTAATATACTATCTTATCCCACGTAAATCTAAGCTAAAATTAAATAAAAATCATCTAGACTAAGGATTAATTACAACTTAATTATGCTAAGAACTAAGATATAAACTTGAATCTTGAATTATCGTAAAATTTATAACTACTTTGACTTTGCTGCTCACTAATTGCTATTACGAGTTAAGCGATTATGCGACAATTTTACGTTTCCCACCCTTTACTCCCGTAATATTACTCTAGAAACATTTCAACAACTAACAAACAATTCAGACGAAGAAAATTAAACCTCAAATATGTCTCTATCAAACATTGAATTCTTCAAGCTCGCCAGTCAAATTCTTCCAGCAGAATTTGATGGCTCACCAAACAAACTCCGTGCATTCATAGATGCACTAGAATTGCTGAAAACAATCTCCAATGATCATGGCCCCAATGCCATTGCGTTCGTTAAGACTCGCTTAACGGGCAAGGCGAGGGACCTTATTACAAATGAAAATACCTTAGACAATATAATTCTTAAACTGCAATCAGGAATTCAAACTGAAAGTTCTCAGTCGCTTGCAACTAAATTATCTAACTGCAAACAGAACCACAAAGACATTAATGCATACGCGGCAGAAATGGAGATATTGGCGGAAAAACTTCAAAAAGCCTATATAGCTGAGGGTGTACCAGTTGCGGTGGCGACCAAATACGCCACTGAACATACAGTACGAACCATAATCAAAAATACAACATCAGAGAGAGCTAGTATAGTAATGGAAGCTGGAAATTTCTCCACCATCCAAGACGCTCTCACTAAATTCATAAGCGTTAGTCCAACACAGCCAACATCTTCGTCTAGTATTTTCTATACACGAAATCAACCATCTTTTTATCGTAATAATTATCGTGGTCGAGGTAATCATAACAATAATAATACTCGCAACAATCGTGGTGCGATAAGCTCGAGAGGCCGCCAAAGCCAAGGTCAAGGGAATTTAAATAGATCCTATTATAACTATCGCGGCAGTCAACGAATCCGCGGCAGTGGAAATCGTTCACGAGGTCACGGAAACCCGACCCGGGTATATAACCTTTCATCGGAAAACAACGATGAAATGGAACCCGACCAGGGAAACGGCCGAGACCCCCAGTAACGGAGGTTAAGGGAAAATCTGATGCGAATATTTATCATTTTGATCTCTCATTTTCAAATTCAATCGTACTTACTACTGCTATGTCCCATTTAGACTGTTCATTTCTAATTGACACTGGGGCAGATATATCCATATTTAAACAATCAAAATTAGACCCCAATCAAATTTTAGATGAGTCAAATAAAACAAATATTAAAGGAGTAACAGGTGGCGCAGTACAATCATTAGGTACAATGAGTACAAAAATTTTTCTCAAGGGACATGAAGTAAAACACACTTTTCAGATAGTCCCATCCGATTTTCCCATACCATCAGATGCAATACTAGGTCGAGATTTTATTACTAAGTACAAGTGTATATTAGATTACGATAATTGGTGCATGACAGTTCAAGTAGGACGCAAGAAGTTACAACTCCCAATTTCTAGTGGACCCGACGACGAGACAATAATCTTACCACCAAGATGTGAAGTTGTTAGACCTGTCCCTAAACTTAAAACATTAACAAACGACGCGGTAGTAACTAATGACGAAATACATCCAGGTGTATTCATAGCTCGAACGATAGTCTCAAACAAATCTCCACTCATTAAACTACTAAATACAAACGACAACCCAGTGACAATAAAAAACATTAAAGTCAACACAACTGACCTACGCAACTTTCACATATACAAACTAACAGACGATAACGTCGACCGTTTAGACAAATTCCGTAAAGAAATCAACACCGAGGGAATACCGGATTACGTGAAGGACAAAGTGATGTCACTTTGCGAACAATACACGGACGTTTTTACATTAGATTCTGATTACGTTACTGTCAACAATTTCTACAAACAAAAATTACGACTTACAGACAAAAAACCAGTATATGTAAAGAACTATAGATCACCGCACACTCAAAAAGACGAATTAAACAGGCAGGTAGACAAACTTTTGCAACACGACATTATAGAACCATCAGTCTCGGAGTATAATAGTCCAGTTCTTCTAGTTCCTAAAAAATCACAAAATGGCGAAAAAGCGTGGCGTTTAGTTATTGATTACAGACAGCTTAATAAAAAATTATTAGCCGATAAATTTCCTTTACCACGAATAGAAGATATTCTAGATCAACTAGGAAGAGCCAAATGGTTCTCAGTGCTAGATTTGATATCTGGTTTTCACCAAATCCCACTCGACGAAAAATCTAGAGACGTAACTTCGTTTAGCGTAGATGCTGGATCTTTCCGATTTAAGAGATTGCCTTTTGGTTTGTCAGTTAGCCCAAATAGCTTTCAGAGGATGATGTCAATAGCTTTCGCAGGCATTACTCCAGAAAGAGCATTTTTATACATGGATGATCTGATTGTTATTGGCTGTTCAACAGACCACCACTTGTCAAATTTGCAAAAGGTGTTCGCAACGTGTCGAAAATTCAATTTAAAACTTAACCCGCGCAAATGTCAATTTTTTCGTAATGAAGTTACATATTTAGGCCACAAGATAACCGATAAAGGTATTCTACCTGACGAAACGAAATATGACACCATCAAAAAATACCCCGTACCGACTGCAGCGGGCGAGGTTAAACGGTTCGTCGCGTTTGTAAATTATTACCGCAGGTTTATCAGAAATTTTGCAGAGTTAACAGCACCTTTAAATCAGCTTACGAGAAAAAACGTGAAGTTTGAATGGACCAAGGAATGTCAAGATTCTTTCATCAAATTAAAAGCAGCACTAACATCACCGCAAATCCTGCAATACCCCGACTTTTCGAAACCATTCACAATAACAACAGACGCCTCAGGCTATGCATGCGGTGCTATTCTCTCTCAAAATTTCAATGGAAACGATCTACCTATAGCCTACGCATCCAGATCATTTACTAAAGGCGAATCACACAAGCCCACAATCCTCAAAGAACTGACCGCAGTACATTGGGCAATAAAATATTTTCATTGCTACATTTACGGAACTAAATTTACAGTCAAAACAGATCACCGACCACTTATCTACTTATTTTCCATGAAAGACCCAACATCTAAGTTAACGCGTATGAGATTGGACCTCGAAGAATACAACTTCGACATCCAATATGTAAAAGGCGAACAAAACGTATGTGCAGACGCCTTGTCACGCATCACAATCGACGAGCTTAAGTCCATAGCAAAAAATGTCAGTAATGTACTAGTAGTAACTCGATCAAAGTCTCGATCTTCCGACCAGCCCCAAAAGAGTAACAACCCCGTAAATAATGCAATCACAGAGCCCAAAGCTTATGAGGCCCTTAATAATGCTGAGGTAATAAAAATACCACTATTAAGCTTTCAGTTAACGCCCACACATCTAAGGATGTCACTGAGGCATAAGGGTAGGTTCATCGCGCGCAGAACCATCCCAGTCGCTAATGGCAGAACAGCTCTAGCGCTAGTTCTGCCTGAGCTAAATAAAATAGCCAGCGATATGAAAATAAAAAAAGTTAAACTGTGTCTTAACGACCAAATTTTCAAGGAGTGCACTCCAAATATACTGAAAGAGGAAAGTAATCATTATTTAACAAAAGTCAGCATCATACTCATCAGGGCTAGGCAAAAAGTAGAGACTAATGCGGAAAAACAACACCTAATAAAACAGCATCATAATGATCCGCTGCTGGGTGGTCATAACGGTCAAAAAAGACTTCTGAAGAAGCTTAGATCTACTTACATTTGGAAAGGCATGTCACGAGACGTTGCAAACTTTACACAACAATGCCACCAATGTAAAATAAATAAAAGTAAAATAAGAAAACCCGAACCATTAATATTAACACCAACCCCACAGCAACCGTTCGATATTGTGTGTATAGATACAATCGGCAAACTCCCAACAACCATACAAGATAACAAATATGCTATTACGGTTCAATGCGAACTAACAAAATACGTAGTAGTTATCCCTATACCCAATAAAGAAGCCAATACAATCGCGGAAAACTTAGTAAAGCATTTCATCCTAATATACGGACCAATGAAAGAAATTCGGACAGACATGGGAACCGAGTATAAGAACCAGGTGCTCGAGAACCTGACTCGATTACTCGGTATATCCTACAAAATATCTACAGCATACCACAGCCAAACAATCGGAGGCTGTGAACGTAATCACAGAGTACTGAATGAATTCCTTCGAATGTATATCAATGAATTTCACAATGACTGGGATAACTGGATACACTACTACGCATTTTGCTATAATACAACACCAAGCACGTACCATAATTACACACCTTTCGAATTAGTATATGGCCGACAGGTTCATCTGCCAGATACTCTTCGAAACAGTAAAATAGAACCATGTTACAATATCGATGCGTTCGAACAGGAACTCCGATACAGATTACAGTACGCTCACTTACGAGTAGCGCAACATCTTGAAATGGAAAAACGAAAAAGAAACTCAAAAGTAAACATAAATTCGAAACCATTAAATATAAATCCCGGAGACCTAGTAACCTTGACAAACGAAGGAAGACGTAAATTTGATCCATGGTATAAAGGACCATTTGTAGTTACCACAGTAGAGGATCCGAATTGCGTCATCTCGAATGATGAAGGAAAAACAGCGAAGGTTCACAAAAACCGTGTGCGTCCATACGGCCCCGCAACGGACGCTCAAGAAGCTTAACCACTATAAAAAAAAAAATAAATATATATATGTAATAAAAATTAATTTAACTAATAAGCTAATAATATAATATATAAATCTACCTACCATTCCATCTCCTCTCCTTTTCTCTCTCTCCTATCCTTAACGTAAGCATTATAACCGACGAATAAGGAACGCTGACTCAAACGAATTTTTATCTACATTTATCAAACACAAAAACAATCTGATATAAGTTAAGTTTCGACATAGAATTATAGCATACATACCTAAGTAATAGTTACAACCTCCTTTGCAAATATAATTAGTACAATAACACTGCACTTTGCACTTAACACCATTAGTATTCATTGACCCAGTTGTTAAGATAACCTCTAAAAGTGCTGTACCCCAAAGCAACGCAATTATTAAAGCATGGAGAGCAAAAAGTGCAGAACGCAGAATTCGTTCTCAACCCGAGACGAACGTCGTTTAACACGTACAATGTTACGAAGTCTCGCAATAAAACAACAATCTTATTTCGATTGTTGTCAATTCTCCCTTTTTTTTTTTCTTTTTAATAATTTTAATCTACATTTCATATAATATAATAATAGATTTAATAATTTTTAACAATTTCATGATGTATATAACTCAATATTTTAACATTTGTTTATACTTAATATATCTACCATCTTTATATAGGATAATCACGCATTTTTATGGCTTATTGCAGCTCTTTACTCGAGGTCAAGTAGCTCTCGCAGACTCCGCGTCAATATCGGAGTCCGCTCATTTAGGAGGGGTGGTGTAATGCCCTTCTATGACCTCAAGTAAAAGACACTTAATTAAGTACATTAACCTATCGTTTATTTCACAAATAGCTAAGTACGCATTATCGAACTTAGCAATACCTACGCGGACAACGACAATCGCACATCCGTTCAATACCATATTTCCAATTATGCTTTGTCAACAGGTGACTGAACGAAAGGCAGTTCACCTGTAGATATGCGATCGTCAGTTGAACGCTGAGTACTCATGTTAACAGTCGCAGTGATCGATTCAAAAAGTATCATTTAAACTACAGTATGTAAAAGACCGCAAACCGAGTTATATGAAATCAACAATAAATCAACGTTACTTCAAATTATTCTCCGAGTTTCTTTCAAGAATGTCCTCGGTAATAAGAGGACATTACAGAGGAAATAATGAACAAACATGACGACAGAACTCTTCACTAGAAAAGTAAAAGATCTAGCAGGAATAATCAAACAAAAGCCACCGGGTAATCTCATAAATAGCAACAATAAAGCCATAGTGGAATTACGAGACCTAAACAACATATGGGGACGTTATATACAAGAACTATTCTCAGACATAACATCAGATAGCCAAAAGTATAGGAAATAATATAGTCCACCTATATTGAAGCAACAAGTAGAGAGAGAGCAATCCGAAATGCTAAAAACGGAAAAGCCTCTGGCCCGGATGACATACACACAAAAGTCATAAAGCTAATGGAGGAGAAAAACTTAGACATCATCATGAAATTGTTTAATCAAATATATGAAAGCGGTAATATTCCACAAGACTGGCTGAAATCAGTCTTCATTCCCCTCCCAAAGACAAGTAGAGCCAAGAAGTGTGGAGATTTCAGACTTATTAGTTTAATGTCGCTCATGTTGAAGCTGTTCTTGAAAGTTATTCACCAACGCATTTATAAGAAATATGAACAAGACATTAGCGATGAACAGTTTGGCTTTCCTAACGGGTTTGGGACACGAAAAGCACTTATAAGTTTCACTATACTATTACAAAAATGTCCAGACCAGCAAAAGACTGATAAGTGATTAGACATGATAAGTTAATGGACTGCCTCTATAGAAAAGGACTCGATGAGAATGACTTTAAAATCATACAGCAGCTTTATAAACTGCAGTGGTCAGAACAGAAGCCGGCGACACAGAACCTTACAGCATCAAACGAGGTGTACGGCAGGGATGCGTATTATCCCCTCTGCTTTTCAACATATATTCGGAAGAAATATTTGCCAAAGCATTACATGAATCGAGCGAAGGTGTCAAAATCAACGGAAAAATTATTAATGACATCAGAAACGCTGACGACACGATCTTAATCGCGGACAGCGAACAAGACTTCCAAACACTCTTAGATCGTGTCAAAGTGGTGGGAGAAAACTATAGCCTTAATATCAACATCAAGAAAACCAAAACCATGATTATTTCCAAAACATCCAAGCATCCGCCCATGGCTATTAACGTGAACGGCAACATCATTGAAAATGTCGAGAAATTTAAATATCTGGGGTGTTGGATAACGAAGGATGTAGACCCAGATATAGAAATAAGAGCACGTATCGAACAAGCAAGAAATGGTCTTCTAAAAATGAAGCAGTTGTTTACTTCCCAATCACTCGAACTAAAAATCCGATACCGAATCGTGAAATGTTATGTGTACAGCACTTTGTTGTATGGAATGGAGGCTTGGACGCTTAAGGTGAACTCATTTAAGCGTTTGGAAAGTTTTGAACTGTGGATCTTTCGAAGGATGCTGAAAATTCCGTGGATCGCTCATATAAGGAACGAAGAAGTCGTACAAAGAATAGGCATCGACAGGGAACTTATAAAAATAATGAAAACCCGAAAAACCTCGTATATGGGACTTATAGCAATAACAAATACAGAGCTTCTGATCGAAGGGAAAGTTGAGGGAAAACGAGGCCTTGGCAGTCGGCAGACCTCCTGGCTGAAGAATATTCGCCAGTGAACCATTTTTGAAAGATGGCACCCAAAGATGAAGATTAGCGAAACCCAGCTTCGCTTTAGAAATGCAATGGGAACAAGAGAAGCCTTGTTTGCTTTTAATGTGTTGGCTCAAAGATGCATGGACGTCAATCGACCGATATATGTCTGTTTTCTTGACTACAACAAAGCATTTGATAAAGTCCGCCATAACCACCTTATTCGATTGCTTAAAATTAAAAATATAGACTTGAAAGATATTAGAATAATAAACAATTTATACTACAATAATATCTAATGATAATCTAATGATAATCTAATGATAATGGCAATGATAATGCTAATCTAATAATAATATCAGACGGCTAATATCACAGTGGATAATGAACTCTCAGAAGAAGTAAAAATACAACGCGGTGTAAGTCAATGATGTGTACTATCGCCGCTATTATTTAATCTTTACTGGGAAGAAATCATTCAGAGAGCACTGGAGGAAACAACAACGGGAGTAAAGGTTAATGGGATACCAACAATATCCAGTATGCAGACGACACCATACTTATTGTCGAAACAATAGATGATTTACAGAGCTTGGTTGATCATGTAGTGACGAGTAGTGAGGAGAGCGGACTTACTTTAAATATCAAAAAGACCAAACTCATGACCATTACAAAATCAGTTCAGCAACAGGAAAACCTATGGATCAAAGGAGAACTAGTAGAGAAAGTCAGAAAATACAAATACTTAGGAACAAATTGTCAATGAAGATAATGAGTACACAGAAGAAATTAAATCAAGAATTGGACAAGTCAGAACCTTATTTAACAAAATGAGAAATGTGTTATGCACTAGAGATCTTAACCTACACCTTAGAGTCAGAATATTGAGATGCTAGGTTTTCTCGGTGTTGTTATATGGGATGGAATCTTGGACGTTGAAGAAAAATATAAGAGATCCACTGGAAGCATTTGAAATGTGGGCATATAGGAGAATAAGTTGGGTAGACATGGTAACAAACGAGGAAGTACTGGGGAGAATGAGGAAGGAAGAGGAAATATTAAACACAATTAAAATATGGAAGATGCTGCAATATCTGGGCCACGTGATGAGGGGAGAGAAATACGTATTGTTGCAGAATATTATGCAGGGAAAGATACAGGGAAAATGAAGCATACGAAGGAGATGCATTTCCTGGTTAAATAATCTGAGAAAATGGTGGAACTCTAGTTCGACTGAGTTGTTTAGAGCTGCAGCATCAAAAGTGAGAATAGGTATGATGATAGCCAACCTTCTAAGAGGGGATGGCACTTGAAGAAGAAGACGAAGAAGAAGAAGATGAAAGGTGGTGTACCTATATTCAATTATTAATGATTGTTCGCAGGTATAGAAGTATGTATAAGGATCTTTTTACTTTTTTTACCTTACTTACTTACCATGCAAGAGATAATAGCAAATAACTTTCTCATATCATATGACCCATATAATAAGAGAAAGTGTTGTTTGGACTTTGGATCTTGACGAAATTTTTATCCGAAATGGGATCGCTAGAAACTTTGAACATCTCGTTTATAACGATTTGTACTAAAATTTCAGCTCTACGCTAATTTTCCCGAAACTCGAACTTGTCTCGTCCATTTTGAACGGACAGTTTCTCTAATATCCGTCCTCTCGGTCTGGTATGATCGCATTCGACTTCCTGGACCTTTCCAGCCTGGATCGGACCCTGGACGCGTTCGCCGTCGGTCGGTCCGGTCCTGCACGAGACGCTCTAAAAGGGGGCGTCGAGACGCGCGTTGTCAGTTCCGTGCCGAGGACCGCGCCGAGTGGTGGATTCGACGCGCGACGTCCCTTTTTGCGTAATCGGCGCGAATTTCCAGATAAACGTAAAGTAGGCCCAATAAAAGATCGTAAAGAGAGGCGATATCGCGACGAGGTGAGTAGACGTAAGACGAGGCGTGGGTAATAAATAATTTCCAACGATATTTAGGCGCTTTAGTACCGTCGTCGTTATTTATTTTTTGTTTGTATGCCAGTTATTTTCGTAACGTCCTCTTCGGGAATAGATGCGGTGGTGGCCGTGCTTTTAGCGTGTCGATTTTGATTTGGACGAGTCGATTTTTTGATCCGCAGGCAGTTGCCTTCCTCTCGTACCTTTAGCTCGTTTGAAACTTTGTTTATTTTCGTCTGTTTTAAATTTCTCGCCATTAATAACAATTATTGAAACACCAGTTTATGTTTCTTGAACGCTTTACTATTTGTTATTGTAGAGTAATTGTGACAGTTTAAAACTTCTACGGTAGTTACCTAAAGCCTACTTCATAAGTTTAAACTACACTGTAATTGGAATTATTCTTAAATTTAATTTACTTCAAATGACCACTCAAACCATAAATACTTATTAGCAACGTAATAAGTTTATTAGGCCCGCAAAACATAGTGAACACATAGAACTTATAGTATATGGATTGCGCATACCTATAGTTCTGTATGGGGAGTCGTGTGCCAACATCTGAGGGAATACCTTTGGTTCAACCAGGGAGCAGGGACATACTGCGGATAATGCACTTCAAAATTGTCCGACCAATGCCCAGAATAGTAGTTAAGGGGACTTTAAGTTTGAAAATATAAATACGATATACGATACAATAAATGGATTGCGCATTACCTATAGTTCTGTATGGGGAGTAGTGTGCCAACATCTGAGGGAATACCTTTGGTCCAACTAGGGACGTATTGCGGATAATGCACTTCAAAAATTTTCAAACCAATGCCCAGGAATGTGGTTAAGGAGACTTTAAGTTTGAAAATATAAATACGTCATGCAGATTAAAAAGCTACATTCTTTATACTCTACAAATTTAATGAAAACCTTACGATTTCAGTAATGATGTTGCACCTATAGTCATAAAGAAATATTTAAGGTCGACCCTGCATACCATAAGTTTGAAAGCTTGGCGGCCATATTGATGGTTACTTTACATCAAAATTTTAACACATAAACTACTATAGATACATATCTCCTCTAGTGATTTTTATATCTCGATAGTAATTGTAAGGCCGTTTCCATATACTTATTAGTAGAGCTCGGGATATATGTAAATTGCATATAATGTGCATATGTGCATATCCTGACAAATTTCTATAAATGCATATGCATTTATTATTTTCTATTTCCTTGCGACTGATAGCACACAAGCTCATTATGAATTCAAAACAGTGTCCAAAGCACTATTGGGTGATTCAAAAAATTAATGAGACTCGTAAGCTTTTTTCCATTAGAAATGTGCGTTTACTCAATAACTTTCGATGGGTCCTCCCTGTATTGTAAAACTCAGGTAGCGAGAACAATGGGACCGAAGGACGATCACAAAACGGACACGAAAAAATTGCAGACACACTGTCGTGGGATTAGGTGTAAATGAGAGTTTCTTCTAGTGCTTAAAAAATGAAATTTCATTTTAATATAAATAACAAAATTGAAATTTAAATATTTATTAGTATTTGGATTAAACAAAATTTTCTTCACACTTTTTTCAGACTTAGAACTTACAGTTTAGTAAACTGGCGTGGTTAAAATTTTGCCTAATTGCAATCTGTCAGATAAAATATTGTAACGCGAGTTGTAAACAGCAGTGCGAGACGTGTTTACTTTTGTCGGACTCACGTCGGCGTCTCTCAAAGGATGCTTAATTGAATTCCATAAAAAAAGGACAGCTCCATGAATACTCCGGGATTATTATTTAAGGAAAGTGATTTATGACACTCTGGAGCTTTCTAGATTATAAAAGATATTTCGAGTAATTACACGAATACGCGAGAAGGTTCCCGACACAATTGCGAAGTGTATATAAGCGGGCCTGCGGTCGAATTATGATTATTAGTAGACGGAAGCCGCGAAAGTAAATAGCGAAATAGCGAGAGCGTTTGAGGTGATATAAGTTAACGATTAAGAAGTGTGATATAAAATAATTAGTTAAGTTAGTTTACTAATAGTGTAAATAAATTAGGTAGTGTCTAGTATTAGTATTAGTGTAAATAAATTAGTAAAATAAATATTATTTAAATTAAATTATTATATAAAAAGTATTAAAAGAGTTGTAAACGAATCTCTCACTATTTTTTACCTAAGTAGGTACCAACAGAAAAACATTTTGTTAATGTTAACTGAGTCATACATGATTTGAGCAGGGCTAAATTTAAAAACACATTTTCCAAACTTAATACATCTAATTTGTGTGGCACACTCGTTATATCGAGTGGCTGAAGTTTTAAGGACAGAATTTCAAACTGTAAATACTCTTGTATCAAACATAAAAAAGTATTTTTAAGAACCCCTTCAGAATACAGGTGCATAAAGATCGTTTACCTAATGTGCCCTTACCATTTGAACCTGTGCATACTAGATGGGGAACGTGGTTAAATTGTGTCGATTTTATAACAGATAATTTTGAGGGAATTAAAGATATAATTTTCGAGGTAGATAGCTGTAAAGAAATGTGTAAATGTTTTCAAAAATCAATTACTGAAAAGCCACTTAGCACAAATTTCGTTCATATTGCTCCATCAACTACTAAATTGCAAAAACGAAATATGTATTTCACTGGACGAAAGTATTGAGGTCATTAACTCAGTAAAGTTTTACAGACGGCAAAGTTTTACTTTAGAGAATTTATAAAAACACTTAATAGCGTTTTGTTTCCATTGTGATTTATTATCTTTATTAAAATTTATAAGTAATCATAGCAATCAGAGGTAGCTGTGTTATACTTAATTAATAAATGATAGCAATAGTAAATAATTGATGCATTTTAATTTTTTGTTTTTTATATGTATGTAGTTCCCATGATAAAAAACTATTTACTTCGTTGCTGTATAAATGCATATTTTGACTGTTTTTTTTTTGCACATATTTGAATGCACATTTCTGGGATTTTTAAGTGCATATTTCCCGAGCTCTACTTATTAGTTTTAAGTTTCAAGCAATGACGCGTTTCATGGTATTGTTTCGATCGCCGCCATAACGAAATTGCCCCATGCAATTCCCTCAGATGTTGGCACAGCCGACAACCTTTGAGGCGCAATCGATATATTGCGCCTCAATATAGATTCGACGCTTCTACCCTCATTTCCAACAATCCACAATTAATTCTCTTTCTGGGGTTTGAATTTTTTTGGGCGACCTCCCTCGCTGCTGATTGGAATGCCTCCTCTTCCCTTTGCCGAGACAATATTTGAGAACTATTCTTTGCGCCTAATTCGAGCCGCTCATTAGCGAAGCAAAAAGCTCATTAAAAGATCTGGTGAGTTTTAATCAGCGACGGCTTCAAAGAACTCTTACGGGGAATAACTTAAATTTACTTTTCGTCACAAGAAATTAGAAAGTGTCGCCGCCGCAAAATGAAACAATTATTTTCATTAGTCGAGACGTTTTCTGTTGGAGACATGTTTTGGGTAAACGTAAAATGAAACATTTAAGTTTATTAGTGGAGATATTGCCTGCTGGGGACGTGTTTCGGGTAAACGCAAATGAAACAGTGGAGTTTATTAGCCAAGTTGTTTTACGTTGGGGACTTATTACATTACATCTATAAATTAACTTAAGCTGTGAAAAATATGAGAGAAAAGTGACAATAATAATAAATTTCAAATGTAACTGGAGGTTATATTACATCGTTGCGTCTCCACTTAGCTTGTAAATTCTGCCAGTGGCAACATTTTCAAGTTATGCTAAGTTATGCATTTGGCAATGCACTCCACAGCTCGAGAAAATACTACCTACTTCTGCCAACTTTTCGTAAAATCTTTTAAATTTTCATTTCACTGAAAATCTGTTTTTAAAATATCTATATGGTGCATCTAACGACACATATCACTTCCCTTATTCGTATATATAATCATGTTCCTAATTATCGTTATTATCTTGGTTTATTCCTATCATTATTTTTATGGCCAGCTTAAAGTTTTTACATTAGATTTTCCTACTGTTGTTGTTTGTTTGCTTGGAGTCGATATATCGATAAATTCCCATAAAACAGATTAACCGTGGGACCAGGCCTAACCTCATCACGAACAATATCGTTCCCGAA
This sequence comes from Cryptocephalus moraei, assembly GCA_946251905.1. Lineage (NCBI taxonomy): Eukaryota > Metazoa > Arthropoda > Insecta > Coleoptera > Chrysomelidae > Cryptocephalus > Cryptocephalus moraei. The sequence continues at coordinate 17,567,430 of OX276454.1, forward strand.
GAGCCTCCTCGCCCCCCCCCCCCCCCCTCATTCTCGGTTATTGTCCGAACTTTTTATTTTTGAAACTTTCCCTTGGCGGAATTTCATTTCTTTCTCTCTGCGCCGCGTCGCTGAATGCCTCCGCTGATTTTTCCGTCAGACCGTATTTTCCGCTTTAACGGAACGTCCGTCCGACGTATCATAATTCGTCGGGACCTTTCCACGATGGAATTATGGAGAGCGAATCATGGGGGACGGAACGCATTGAATTATCGGATCCCCGAGGAATTTCAAGCCGTGGGCGCAATCGATGGGAATGAAACAATGTATGTTCAGTAATTCAATAATGTTTGGTTTTGAAACAATATCGGCGTAATTAATTTAATTAAATGTTTCATCGGCTCGCCGGGAATAATGAGTGATTAGCAAAGGGCTGCCAAAACTTTCTAAGTGAGCAAGGCATGGAAGTATTAAGGATACAAACATCAACCATGGCAGTTCATGGAATCGATTGCGTTGTAACTGCCTTTGGTACACATTTCTCTTGAAATAACATACTGTAATTGACATGGTGAATGTCAAACTAACACACACATCATTAATTTTTTTACAGGCTGAGTATAATGGAGATTTATAGGTTTGGGAGGGTCGAATCACCATACGGATGGCCACTTAGGTGACTAGTAACTACAGAAAAGTCCAGTGAAGTTACTATTAGCGGTTTGAAATAAATTGAAAGTAAATAATAAACGTAATGAAATTTAATTTTACTTTATTATTCGATTCTTATTGATTGTCGTTATCGTTATCTTGACTGATCTTCTGCGAAGGGCCCTCTACATCAGTGAATTTTCAGTTTTTCTCAAATTTCTCCAAAACGACTTTACCGATTCCTACCAAATTTTAGATTTGAACTGAACTAACCAATAGCTACAACTTTTATTTGAAACATTCTTTTCTAACACCTCCCTAAAAGGCACTTTATTCTTCAACATTTCCCATTTCCTAATTTTTTTTCAAAAAGGCTTTGATCGTTTTCACTAAATTTTGTATTTGAACTGACATATTAAATGTATATCATTTTTATTTGAAATATTTTTACCAAAAACAGTCCGAAAGGGCACTTCCTTCAATGGATATTGAAATTTGTTGTTATATTACATACGAAAATTTATTTATCGTTTCGATGAAGTTAGTTGTATTCAAAAACATTTTTCAGATACCTTTGTCATGTAACAAACAACCAAAAGAAATATTTATTAAGAAGAGAAAATGTTAATATTCAATACGAAATTTATTTTATAAAACGGTGATAATGTTGTTAATATTTATTATTATGTATTTGATGATCAAGTTGATGGAAGCCATGACTCAATTTTTAAGGTATGGCCAAAAGCACTTTACAACTTTTGATAAGCTATATTTAAATTGATACAGTAAAGAAAACTTCTTTACTGTCTGATCAATATGAGTTTTGTGTTTAACAGTATAAAATAGAACTCATAAATCTAAGGTTTTCGGGTTTTTCTCGATGTCTAAGCCTGAATACACATCGCTAAGATTTAATAATATTTACTTCAGGCTGCCTTGAATGATTCCAAGTTCTCAAGATTCCAGTCAGATCAGTCGGGTTCCTCAGACTTAAATTTTCTTATGGACTGTTCCTTAGGAAACTTACTTCGGTTTCCTCAAGTTTTCGAGGTTTTTTAGAAATTGCCAAAAGGCTATCTACACATTTTGAAAATTTAATTGAAAATCACTATAGGCAAGACAATACATCTCTTGTCTGATGGGAAAGAGTTCTTGGCTCAACTGTATCAAATGGAAGTGAAAATTTAAGGTGTTTAGGTTACTTATAGCCTTATTTAAGTCTGACTATATATCGCAAAGGTTTATCAATATTTACCTTAGGTTCCCTTGTATTTTTCCGAGTTTTCAAGATTCTAGTAAGATCTGTCAGGTTTCTAAGAGTGATAAGAGTGTCCCTTGGGAAATTTAATTTAGTTTTATCAGGTTTTCCATATTTCACAAATTGCTAAAAGGCTGTTTATATATTTTGAAGGCTTAACTGAAAATGACTGCAGAAAAGGATATTCATGTTTCCTTTGATAAAAATGTGTTCTGGGCTCAACTGCATCACATTCAAAACCTTAATGTTTTCAGGTTTTTCCTAGTATCTGATGCTGAATAGAAATCGCAAAGGTCTATTAACATCTACCTCAGGATGCCTTCTATATTGCCATGTTCTTAAGACGACAATTAAATCAGACGAGTTTCTCAGACTCGTATCTTCCTACATATCGTTCCTTAGGAAAGTTGTTGTAGATTCCTCAGGTTTTCCAGATTCTAGAAATTACCAAAAGTATATGTACAAATTCTGAAGGCTACTTGAAATTTTATATTGAAAGTTTTGTTGTTATATTACGTAAGTCAATTTTTTTATCGTTTCGATAAAGTTAGATGCATTCAAAAACGTTTTTCAGAAACCTTTGTCACTTGTCAACAAACAACCAAAAGAAATATTTACTAATAAGAGAAAATGTTAATATTCAATACCAAATTTATTTTATAAAACGGTGATAATGTTGTCATTGTTTATCATTATGTATCTGATGATCACGTTGATGAAGACATGACTCAATTTTTAAGGTATGGCCAAAAGCACTTTACAACTTTTGATAAGCTATATTTAAATTGATACAGTAAAGAAAACTTCTTTACTGTCTGATCAATATGAGTTTTGTGTTTAACAGTATAAAATAGAACTCATAAATCTAAGGTTTTCGGGTTTTTCTCGATGTCTAAGCCTGAATACACATCGCTAAGATTTAATAATATTTACTTCAGGCTGCCTTGAATGATTCCAAGTTCTCAAGATTCCAGTCAGATCAGTCGGGTTCCTCAGACTTAAATTTTCTTATGGACTGTTCCTTAGGAAACTTACTTCGGTTTCCTCAAGTTTTCGAGGTTTTTTAGAAATTGCCAAAAGGCTATCTACACATTTTGAAAATTTAATTGAAAATCACTATAGGCAAGACAATACATCTCTTGTCTGATGGGAAAGAGTTCTTGGCTCAACTGTATCAAATGGAAGTGAAAATTTAAGGTGTTTAGGTTACTTATAGCCTTATTTAAGTCTGACTATATATCGCAAAGGTTTATCAATATTTACCTTAGGTTCCCTTGTATTTTTCCGAGTTTTCAAGATTCTAGTAAGATCTGTCAGGTTTCTAAGAGTGATAAGAGTGTCCCTTGGGAAATTTAATTTAGTTTTATCAGGTTTTCCATATTTCACAAATTGCTAAAAGGCTGTTTATATATTTTGAAGGCTTAACTGAAAATGACTGCAGAAAAGGATATTCATGTTTCCTTTGATAAAAATGTGTTCTGGGCTCAACTGCATCACATTCAAAACCTTAATGTTTTCAGGTTTTTCCTAGTATCTGATGCTGAATAGAAATCGCAAAGGTCTATTAACATCTACCTCAGGATGCCTTCTATATTGCCATGTTCTTAAGACGACAATTAAATCAGACGAGTTTCTCAGACTCGTATCTTCCTACATATCGTTCCTTAGGAAAGTTGTTGTAGATTCCTCAGGTTTTCCAGATTCTAGAAATTACCAAAAGTATATGTACAAATTCTGAAGGCTACTTGAAATTTTATATTGAAAGTTTTGTTGTTATATTACGTAAGTCAATTTTTTTATCGTTTCGATAAAGTTAGATGCATTCAAAAACGTTTTTCAGAAACCTTTGTCACTTGTCAACAAACAACCAAAAGAAATATTTACTAATAAGAGAAAATGTTAATATTCAATACCAAATTTATTTTATAAAACGGTGATAATGTTGTCATTGTTTATCATTATGTATCTGATGATCACGTTGATGAAGACATGACTCAATTTTTAAGGTATGGCCAAAAGCTTTTTACAACTTTTGATAAGCTAAATTTAAATTGATACAGGAAAGAAAACTTCTTTACTGTCTGATCAACGTGAGTTTTGTGTTTAACAGTATGAAATAGAACTCATAAATCTAAGGTTTTCGGGTTTTTCTCAATGTCTAAGACTGAATACACATCGCTAAGATTTAATAATATTTACCTCAGGCTGCCTTGAATGATTCCAAGTTCTCGAGATTCCAGTCAGATCAGTCGGGTTCCTCAGACCTAAATTTTCTTATGGACTGTTCCTTAGGAAACTTACTTCGGTTTCCTCAAGTTTTCGAGGTTTTTTAGAAATTGCCAAAAGGCTATCTACACATTTTGAAAACTTAATTGAAAATCACTATAGGCAAGACAACACATCTCTTGTCTGATGGGAAAGAGTTCTTGGCTCAACTGTATCAAATGGAAGTGAAAAGTTTAAGGTGTTTAGGTTACTAGCCTTATTTAAGTCTGACTATATATCGCAAAGGTTTATCAATATTTACCTTAGGTTCCCTTGTATTTTTCCGAGTTTTCAAGATTCTAGTAAGATCTGTCAGGTTTCTAAGAGTGATAAGAGTGTCCCTTGGGAAATTTAATTTAGTTTTATCAGGTTTTCCATATTTCACAAATTGCTGAAAGGCTGTTTATATATGTTGAAGGCTTAACTGAAAATGACTGCAGAAAAGGATATTCATGTTTCCTCTGATAAAAACGAGTTCTGGGCTTAACTGCATCACATTCAATACCTTAATGTTTTCAAGTTTTTCTTAATATCTGATACTGAATAGAAATCGCAAAGGTCTATTAACATCTTCCTCAGGTTGCCTTCTATATTGCCATGTTCTTAAGATGACAATTAAATCAGACGAGTTTCTCAGACTCTTATCTTCCTGCGTATCGTTCCTTAGGAAAGTTATTGTAGATTCTTCATGTTTTCCAGATTCTAGAAATTACCAAACGGGTATGTACAAATTTTAAAGGCTACTTGAAATTTTATATTGAAAGTTTTGTTGTTATATTACGTAAGTCAATTTTTTTATCGTTTCGATAAAGTTAGATGCATTCAAAAACGTTTTTCAGAAACCTTTGTCACTTGTCAACAAACAACCAAAAGAAATATTTACTAATAAGAGAAAATGTTAATATTCAATACCAAATTTATTTTATAAAACGGTGATAATGTTGTCATTGTTTATCATTATGTATTTGATGATCACGTTGATGAAGACATGACTCAATTTTTAAGGTATGGCCAAAAGCTCATTACAACTTTTGATATGCTAAATTTAAATTGATACAGGAAAGAAAACTTCTTTACTGTCTGATCAATATGAGTTTTGTGTTTAACAGTATGAAATAGAACTCATAAATCTAAGGTTTTCGGGTTTTTCTCACTGTCTAAGTCTGAATAGACATCGCCAAGATTTACTAATATTTACCTCAGGCTGCCTTGAATGATTCCAAGTTCTCAAGATTCCAGTCAGATCAGTGGGGTTTCTCAGACTTAAATTTTCTTATGGACTGTTCCTTAGGAAACTTAACTTAAAAAATTAACTTTCCTTGGGAAATTTAATTTAGTTTCCTCAGGTTTTCCATATTTTTAAAATTGCTAAAAGTCTGTTTATATATTTTGAAGGCTTAACTGAAAATGACCGCAGAAAAGGATATTCATGTTTCCTCTGATAAAAACGAGTTCTGGGCTCAACTGCATCACATTCAAAACCTTAATGTTTTCAGGTTTTTCCCAGTATCTGATGCTGATTAGAAATCGCAAAGGTCTATTAACATCTACCTCAGGTTGCCTTCTATATTGGCATGTTCTTAAGACGACAATTAAATCAGACGAGTTTCTCAGTCTCGTATCTTCCTACATATCGTTCCTTAGGAAAGTTATTGTAGATTCCTCATGTTTTCCATATTCTAGAAATTACCAAAAGGGTATGTACAAATTCTGAAGGCTACTTGAAATTTTATATTGAAATTTTTGTTGTTATATTACATAAGTCAATTTATTTATCGTTTCGATAAAGTTATTAGCATTCAAAAACATTTTTCTGAAACTTTTGCCATCTAACAAAGAACCAAGAGAAATATTTACTAATAAGAGAAAATCTTAATATTCAATACTAAATTTATTTTATAAAACGGTGATAATGTTGTCATTATTTATTATTATGTATTTGATGATCGAGTTGATGAAGCCATGACTCAATTTTTAAGGTATGGCCAAACCCTGTTTTCAACTTCTGATAAGCTAAATTTAAATTGATACAGGAAAGAAAACTTCGTTACTGTCTGATCAATATGTGTTTTGTGTTTAACAGTATATGAAATAGAACTCATAAATCTAGGTTTTCGGGTTTTTCTCAATGTCTAAGACTGAATGTACATCGTAAAGGTTTACTAATATTTACCTCAGGCTGCCTTGAATGATTCCAAGTTCTCAAGATTCCAGTCAGATCAGTCGGGTTCCTCAGACTTAAATTTTCTTATGGACTGTTCCTTAGGAAACTTACTTCGGTTTCCTCAAGTTTTCGAGGTTTTTTAGAAATTGCCAAAAGGCTATCTACACATTTTGAAAACTTAATTGAAAATCACTATAGGCAAGACAACACATCTCTTGTCTGATGGGAAAGAGTTCTTGGCTCAACTGTATCAAATGGAAGTGGAAAGTTCAAGGTATTTAGGTTACTACCTCTATTTAAGTTTGACTATATATCGCAAAGGTTTATCAGTATTTACCTCAGGTTCCCTTGTATGTTTCCGAGTTTTCAAGATCCTAGTAACATCTGTCAGGTTTCTAAGGGTGATATTATTCTAAAGAATGTTCCTTGGGAAATTTAATTTAGTTTCCTCAGGTTTTCCATATTTCACAAATTGCTCAAAGGCTGTTTATATTTTTTGAAGGCTTAACTGAAAATCACTGCAGGAAAGGATATTCATGTTTCCTCTGATAAAAAGAAGTTCTGGGCTCAACTGCGTCACATTCAAAACCTTAATGTTTTCAGGTTTTTCCCTTATAACTTATATATTTTTATGCATTGCATAATAGTATCATAGAAAGTGAAGAAAATTAATATTATGTTACATTTGGTTTATCGCGAATAAAATGACTATAATAACACTATTACATTCAACATTCAAAAAGCCATTCACAAATAATCAAGGAAGTAAAAGTTAAAGAAACATTTTTGTTAGATGCCTATTTAACAAGTAAATTTGCCAAATAGTAATTTTTATTCAATATTACATTTGCCTACTTATCTAAATGCACTCAGTCGGTTGTGGTATGTTCTATTTGACCATATTGATAAATTAATAAGATTAGTTGACTTACCTACAAAATAAGAATAATTGTTTTTGTCGCATTATTACCCGAATTGAGTTTCCCAGAGTTGGAGTTTCAAAGTCGACTAGAAAAGCGTACTTACCAATTGGCGAGCATTTCTCTACCAATAAATTTGTGTGGCTGAATGAATTTAACCAAAAGAGAACTTATATTCTGAGATGCCTAAAAGTAAAAAAACTGTATTGTACATTTTATTTGTATTGTATTGTATTGAAATCCCATTTCTGTATCAGAAAGTCGACTTACACAAAATTAGACTTACCTACTTGCTTATTCTGCAGTTGATTCGGGGGATTTGAAATTTCAATCATGCAAGTATGGCAGCGCAGTCAATTATATTGCGAATTAAGAGGCGCAGTTGGCTGTACTGCTTATTAGAGAGGAGATAAGGATACATGCATACATCTAACAGTAGGATTGGTGTTATAAACTTTCATCCACCTAGAATGACTCATGCCTCATGGACTAACAACAGCTAATTAACGTGGCATTTATTACATAGCGACCATATCAGACAAGCAATAATCCGATGTAGATTTAACACATGCAATGTATAGTGCGATAAAGCAGTTTTCGTTTTGAAGGTCTTGGGATTTGCTGAAAATCAATGTGATCATTCTTTTAGAACTACTTCTGTTTGCTATAGTGATTTATTGATCATTGCAGACACCGACACTATAAATAGTTAGTAAATGCAGGATGACACTTTTGATGAGTGATAGGCAAGTTCAGCTTTAATACCTTCACTTGAAACAAAGCTTTTAGTGAATTAAACATACTACGTGGGTCGCGCATTGACGTAATTCCTGCAAATAATGCAAAAAGTAGTCGATTTCACTGCAATAACACAAGGTTTGCATAAAAGCTTTCGAAATACCACGGTGAAAGCGCGAAGGTTTTAATCCATTTACGAGTTAATTATGTCATTACGGCCGCAGTGGTCATATCTCTTATCGTTTTAAAGGTCTGCATGAAATGGAGATTACGTGTTTCATTGTTTGAGTGGGTATCTCCGAGCTTAAAACCGTATTATTTCTATAACGCGAGATTATACCGAACAACAGAATGTGTTGTTCTTGGTATTTCATGTGAACTTTTAATTTCTTTACCAACTCGAAACGTAAAGTTTGTTGTTATCAGTAGAGTCGCCTCAGCAACTAAGGTTATCCGACCATGTAATGTGTGGAAGTTGATGTGCCAGAAGGCTGTTTCTCAGTTTATTTTTGAATTGATTCGCAACGCCTTCTAAAGAAAAATGTTAATTTTCTATCGGTTCATTCGAAAGTCAAATCTCAACAGGCAAAATTCGGTCAATTACCCATCCTAATTCCTGTGCATCAGTTTTTTGGCATTAATTCTCGCACTAGACGTCACACTTTTCGGAGTCCTATCTGGGCGAACGCCCAAATCAGAAGGTCTAATTTTGACACGAGGAGTTTTCTTTGTATCTCCACAAGATTTCCCATCGGAATGTATGGACGAAATGGATGTTTTCCTTTCAAGCAAAACGGTCATCCCTGAGGGAATAGTGATATTATTCGTATAAGTGGGCTTTTTGAAAATTGCCTTACAAGCGATCGTTTCTCGATGGAAGGTTACTTTCAACAACTTTCGCTATACAACATTTCCATTTGGAAGAATTACACACTTAATTCCTCAATAACTACGAACAGTTCAGTTTTCTTAAAAATCCCATTTTTCTCCTGGAGAACTTCCCAAGGAGTTCATTAAGATCTTCATCTGGCGTACTGATCTCAGGTATGAGCCTAACAATTAACAGATCATTACGATGATCAACACATCACTGCGTTATTCTGAATATAATTTTAAATTAACTTGCTTCCAACTCCAAGGGTAAACACAACTAGACAAACTTTAATCGTGATGAGGTTAATTAATAAATACTTCTTGTGTGGCAGATTTACTTATAAAATCGAAATAAATGATAGTTATTACCCCTTGGAAATGATGATGCCAAAAAAGCAAATAGAGTTTGACCCTAGTCCCAATGCAGTCATACCTTAAATTTATACATTTTTCACCATATCAGTTAAGCGTTTAATTTGGCCTTAGTTACAAGTAATTTACCTGTATTAACTTAAAGCCCATAACGCCTTGGAAATGATGCCAAAAAATCAGATATAACTTCGAACCAAGTCCCAAGAAAACCATACCTTAAATGTATATATTTTTCACCATGTCAGTTCAGGGTTCAATTTAGCCCTAGTTACTACTACTTTAACTGTGATTGCCTAAATGCCGTAGCACATTGGAAATTATGCCAAAAAAGTAAATAGAGCTCTGATCAATGATCCAAATATAGACGAATTGTAGCATATCAAATCGCGAATAAAATGAAATTTGAACCCGATCGAATACTTAGTAATGATGCAAAACTTAGCATTTCTTCAAAAACTCTTAAGTTTGTCATTTTCCTAACTTCCTAAGTTGTACGGTTGGCCCTCTGCGAAGAGGTAGAAGTTTGTATTTTATTTATGTGTGCAACAACGGGTGTTGCACCACCATTGGAGCACAATTGCGATTTACAATATATTTTAAGAGAATGATTGCAGCATGTTATGTTTCACACAACCGGAGCTGAGAGGGAGCGTAAGTACGAGCATACAAGGTGTCCCTCGTAAGATCCCACATAGTTCGCTAGCATACAGGGGAAACATTTTTTTATGACACTGCAAGTAACTTCTATAGAATTATTGTATATTTCAAGTACTCTCACGGTTCAATATTTTAAGTATGAGTATGTTACCATCTGATATATTTCATACTTTTGAACATTTTACGGATGATGGTCATATTGTCGGCCATATTCCTTTATTAATAAAGTTAATTTTAAAAAAGTATTTCATTAGAATGTACCATGAAACTACAAAATAGTTGAATATAATATAAAATAGTATAAGTTTCATGTGCGTAATAAATAGAAACTAAATTTCTTGGTTTCTCAATTTTACTTTCTTTTGAGCCTTATTATCTCTACGCCTATGGATAACTGTTTTGTTGCATATGACAATTCGTCAACGGCGGCTATATTCGATTTTCCCCTTTTTTTGACATCGAATCCTCGAGCAGGTAATATAGGCCAACAGAAACAAAACGTATAGGAAGACCCCACGAGACTTTGAACATTATAGGTATTGTTATTAACAATTAAAAGTCAAAAAATGCACTTTTTTGGCTATTTTTGATCTCATTTAAAAACTAAGTTACTTTTGGGTAAAATGGGCTTATCATCTTCTAGGGAATTAAAAGACCTTTAAAATGACTGTGAACCGACCTCGATATCTTAATTTTTTGCTGAGAAAAATGGTATAGATAGAAAGTCAAAATGGACAAATTCTTTGTTTAACGTTATTGCGAAATTGAACCTGCGGCATTGTTATTTTATAAAAAGTCGGGGATTATAGTACTTAATATGTGGTAAAAATTTCAGATCGATTCATCAAATAGTTTATTGCAAAATTCAATTTGTTTATATTTTTGTAATTTTTTTGCAATAACCATCTACGCACAACTAAAAAAAAATCGCGATTCTATGATCATGGTGCCCTAGAGAACCATTTTCTTTATCGATATCCATTGATGAATATGATAAAAAGCAATTTTAAGATTGTTTAAAAAATTAAAGAAGAAAAACTTTTTATTTTTATTTTCGCACCTTATGTCACAAGCAATATCTCTGGAAATTGTTGACGAATTTTGATGTTTCTCCTTTTAATTTGTGGTACCGATCTGAGCACATTACGAAGATGCGATTTATTTATTGATTTATTCATTAAATTACCACCTAATTTGTTGAAACAATTTTTGGAAAAATTTTTCGCGAAAAATCTATTTTTTTTTTGGTGCGGTTTTCATTGTTAAACATGGAAAAGGATTAAGTAAAACGTACATTATAATATTATTAACATATTTTGTTTTATTGTTATATGAAATCGTATGAACATCGTGTGTTTAATATCATATCTTTATCAAAAAATAAATTTAAAATTTATTTTTTTAATAATAATAATTCATGTATTATAGTTAAACAAGTAATTTCCATGTTTAACAATGAAAACCGCACAAAAAAATAAATAGATTTTTCGCGAATTTTTTTTTCCAAAATATTGTTTCAACAAATTGGGTGGTAAATTAATGAATAAATTAATAAACAAATCGCATCTTCGTAGTATACTCAGAACGGTACCCCAAATTAAAAGAAGAATCATCAAAATTCGTCAACAATTTCCAGAGATATTGCTTGTGACATAAGGTGCCAAAATAAAAAAAAAATTGTTTTTCTTCTTTAATTTTTTAAACAATCTTAGAATTGGTTTTTATCATATTCAATAATTGATATCGATAAAGAAAATGTTTCTCTATGGCACCATGATCTTAGAATCGCGATTTTTTTTTTTTTAGTTGTGCGTAGATGGTTATTGCAAAATATGCAAAAATATAAACAAATTGAATTTTGCAACAAACTATTTAATGAATCGCTCTGAAATTTTTACCACATATTAAGCACTATAATTCCCGACTTTTTACAAAATAACACTGCCGCAGGTTCAATTTCGCAATAACAATTGTTAAACAAAGAATTTGTCCATTTTGACTTTCTATACCATTTTTCTCAGCAACAAATGAAGATATCGAGGTCGGTTTAGAGTCATTTTAAAGGTCTTTTAATTACCTAGAGGATGGTAAGCCCGTTTTACCCAAAACTGACTTAGTTTTTAATTGAGATCAAAAATCGTCAAAAAAGTGCATTTTTTGACGTTTAATTGTTAATAACAATGCCTAATGTTTAATGTCTCGTGGGGTCTTCCTATACGTTTTGTTTCTGTTGGCCTATATTACCTAAAAATCCGGGTCTCCTGCTCGAGGATTCGATGTCATGGTGAAATCCTTATTTGCTTGCCCTATTTGCATCACGCCCATCACTATGTCGCCATGTAAACAAATAATATTTTATTATGAAGAACGCCCATCTAGATAACTCTAGTCTAGTTATATACTCTAGGTATAGTTGTATTAATCATTTGTGTAATCATGTGTGAATCATAAGTTTCCAAATAAATGAATCGGTCGAAGAAGTAAGTGTGGTGCGATTCTACTGAAAGGAATACCGTGATTTCAAAAGTTATCTTGGTTAAGGGTTGTCAGCTTAGCTTAAATCATCCTTTTGAAATATTTCTGTCATTGTCAAGCTACACTGACATCATCAATAACTTATAAATGTGGTAACTACTTATTTCACCTCTTCGAGAATAAGCTTCAGTCATGTAAATTTTGTGCTGTGTGGTGAGAGCCATAATTCCAAGACAGCGTAGGATCCGAAAACATTAACACAATGACTTGACAAATTTTAACACTCAAAAAATCGTTGAACAAATGTAGAGTGCGAGCTTGTGACAATCATTTTAAAATCCATGACCACCCTTCCCCAAGATAATTTTTGATATTACAGTATAAGCAATACAAAACATAATATTTGACCGTTAAAAGGGCAAAGAAGCCTATAGAAGCGTCGAGGATCGAGAATTTAGTTTCCCTGAGGGCAATTGCGGAGGAGGAGGTGGAGAGGATTGCTGTGGAGGGTCAGATTTGAGTCGCCAGAGGAATTTAGGGCGCATTCAAATATAACGTGGCTAAGCTGGCCATATTCGCAGAAAAAGCGAACTTTCAGATTTACTCCAAATGAAATTCGTCTTGTCGATCACAGTAAAAAATGTTCTCTTTTGATAGGGATTAACTGCGGCGTTCTTAGTTAAGGTATCGGTTTTGCCATCGCCGAATCCGAAAGTGGCTATACATCGCAATTATTTTGTGTGTGTGACTATTTTCAGTTTTGCGTTTCGCTGTTGGACATGAAATCCAAAGCACCTCGCCGTTATTACGAGTGAGGTTCAATTCTATCGCGACCTAGGCCTACAATAACTTATTTAAATCTCGATAGAAACGCGACCGGTAATAACGCGCCCACTCCCGATTCGTTCCGACGTGGCGTGAAAGCGTACATTATCCGTAAGTCCTCCTCTAAAAATAAAGTTGATCAGCTGATGCGTGCAGTTTATTTTAGGTATTTTCGATATATGTACCAATTCAGTGGACGTGTACTCAACGTCCACATGCGGGACGTGCAAATGCTCGAAACAAATTTTCCTCTGTTCAGTTCAGTTTGTTAAGAATGCAACAGAAACCTATGAAGAAAGATGCTTGACAAAATTACCTTTTAAAGCTCCAACACTATCAGCATTTCATCTTGTCAACGTCGACATCCGTACGCGTTCTCTCCTTAGACAATGAAAACCCGACGATCCCCTTATGGGCTAGGTTCGTGAGGGAGGACTGTTCTCGCGTCGGCAATAAAACGGGAAGGCAACAAAGTTTTAAATATTGGCCGTATAAAATTGAAGCCAGCACGTCAATTTCGCCGTTCCGGCGAGGAACGTAACGGTTTTATGGCCCGAAAGAGCGTACTTTTGCGAGAGGAAAACGAGGAAATGTCTAACTTTGAAAAGGCGAAAAGGTAATTTCGGATGGGACGTCTCACGCGACGAACATGCGATAAAGTGTTAACGGCCATCAAGATGAAACAAATATTTAAATTAGATATGGTCGTTATAAAGCACTCATCAATGAGTGAATACGTATATAAATACCAAAAAGGCTCAATAGTTTCACTTTCGAAAGTAACTCAATTCTTCCAAAACAATTTTTTCCTGGACGTTCAAATTTTTGGTAGGTACCCTTTGTAGAAGGTGGCAAAGTAAAAGAAATTCACTTATTACTATTTTTAAACCTGCCTCTTAGTATTACACAAGTAGCAGGACACTCTTAGTAGTACCCACACTAATATTTAATTAATTCATTTAAATTTAAAAAGCATGAAGGTATATGAAAAACATTTCTTTGTTTTGGACAATACAACTACTCGTCCTACTCGTGAGAAACTTTCCACACACACACACACACACACACACACACACCCTTTTGCAAAATATTTAATTGCTTATATTTCTGCAACCACTCGTCATATCACCGCACAAATAAGTTTTTAATGATCACCTAATTCTATAGATGAGGAGCAAAATGGGACGTTCCAGAGTTGACATTTTTCGGAAAACTATCCAACATTCTCTTTTTGCACTCCTGCAGGATTTTCCATTGCTCGTTTCACCGCAACCACGCGTCCTATCGTCGCGAAACTAAGTTTGTCACAGTCAGCGACATATAATGTATGAAGATAAGCGGAAAAAGTATCCACCTTCCTTTTCAACTTTTATAGAATTCATTAATTGCTCGTATCTCCGCAGCTATTCGCCCCCTTGTCGCGAAAATAAGTTTGCTATAATAAGGGAAAATTAATTTATATGGATAAACGTGAAACCAGACGTTGTAGTTATGAAATTTTTAGGAAAAACTTCTAACAACACCCTTTGAAGTGTTGCATTCTTCAGTTTTGTATTTGTTTGTATTGTTTATATCTTCACAACTACTCAGCTTATTACCGTGAATAAATTTATTCTAATCTGAGACTGTAGTATTTTATAATAATAATTTAATAGTAATGTAACGCGCTTTGCTGCGGTTACTTGGGAGATTTGACGCTGGGACGGATTTCGGGAGTTCGGAAAAGGGTTTTAGGAGTCGGTTTTACGGTTTTGCTCGGGCGCCAGATTTTTAAGGGTTTTCTCCCTCGGGAATATGCCTGGGTAATTTACGAACTCAGGAGATTACCAGGGTTGTCTGTAGAAATGAAACACACGCTCAAAAATAGAAAATCCTAAATTATTTTATTTCCAATCGGTAGTGAAAACAATTCGTACGACTAACACCTGCTTAGGTCGTCGAACGGAGACCGGAGAACTACAAACTACAAAAACTTATTTACAATTATTTATGTATCTCGAAAAGGAAACACACCAATACGAATATATTAATATTATCACAGTAGGAGAGAAATAAAATTTATTCTAAATGAAATCGGAGAGATCCAAAACTATTTAACTAAGCGAAAATGCGGAAAGCAAAATACTTTGCAAACGGTTGAGATCTGAAAAATGAAAAACCCTCTTGATGCTGAAAATGCGAAAACGGGAAATTATCCTAACAATTTCACAATGAAAGAGAAATAGCTAAATACGGAGACGATAGGAAAACGTGCTGTGGCTAATATTCGGTAGTGCGGCTTTTACGTATAGAGAGAGCGAGAGCGTGAGAGAGAGAATACGTTAGACGGGAATTAACTTTTCCTCAACGCGACGACGGAAAAATTAATTCCGGGCGGTTGGAAAAAAAACGGACGATTTCACAACCGCCAATTTAACATGCAGTAAACGTTCATCCACAGATAGCTTATATCTAGCGGTCGGTACGATCACAACGAAAAATCACAGATAACGTATAGCTTACTAGCTAGCGGTCGGGGACGCTTTCACAATAGACGAATAACTACGAATAGCTCGGACGGCTTAAGATTATCGGTCGGGGACAATGCACAATTTACGTACACTCACAAATAACAAATAATTCGGCGGCTTATAACTAACGGCGGTGACGTTTACAATAGACAGATAGACGGATCGACTTGCTATAAACAAGTCTTGGTTCTCACCTTGGATTAACTCGGGCAAAGAACACTGGAGGGGGCGAGTGGCGTATATAAATTTAGTCTTGATGTTTAAACGATGGTAGGTTGAACATTGCCTGATCGACCGCCATCTATTTGAGATAGCTTCGATTTTATGATTAATTGTACGGTGGGTGGTCTACCCTCGACTCTCTAAAATCGGCTTCGTTACAGTAATAATAATCCGTGACCTTTGCATAATTTTCAATTGCCCATATCGCCGCAATTACTCGTCCCATTGTTGCGACACTAAGTTTACTGTAGTTGGCGAAGTATGATCTATAGTAATAAGCGAATAAATGGAAAGTTTTTGACATAACGTTCTTAGGAAAAGTATCTAACTTTTCTATAAACTTTTACAATGTATAATTGTATAATTGCCCGTATCTAAGCAACTATTCTTCTTATCGTCGCGAAAATAAGTTTGTTGTAATCAGCGATGTTTATTTAATAAAGAGAAGCGATATGAAATTTTTCGGAAATTCTTTGAATTATTACCGAATTTTAAGTTTCTCGTATCTTCGCAATTACTCGTTCTATCGTCACCAGAATAGTTTGTTGTAATAAAAACCGTCAAATCTATATAAAGGAGCGATAAAGTAGGACTTCCAGATATGAAATTTTCCGGAAAAGTATCCAACTTTCTTTTGAACTTTTATAGAGTTTTTAATAGCTCCGCTTTAGTATCTCCGCAATTATTCGTCCCATTGTCACCAAACTAAGTTTGTGGTAATCAGCGATGGTTAATATTTGAAGGTAAGCGATAAAATGGGGCATTTTAGATATGACGGTTTACGGAAAGGTATCCAAAAACCGTCTTTGAATTTTGCAGAATTTTAAATTAATTTATTTCCAGTCAAAGCTGTAGTTTTACAGAAAAATAACTAGCAGCCAGCTGCGGAGCTGCTAAGCAGCTGTACGTAGACTGGGTTATTTTAACTTATATATTTAAATTCTTAAAACTAAATTAAGTCTAAATATAACGTGTGCATTTTTCACACTACATGTGAATCATTTTTTTGCATATTGTAACGTTTTTACTATCGACTAAAACTAAAACACTACGCGATTATTCTAATTAATTTATTTCTTACACTATACCTATAAATTTAACTTAACAATCACCTAATTCATATTCATACACGGATGTTTATTTATTTTAACGCGCCCGATCTCTCGCTCGAATGTTTACACACACCGGTTCAACTGTCCGGGCTCGGGTCCGACATTCCCTTTTTATGGCTAGCCTTTCGCTTGCGAGAACCTTCGAGATATTCGGTGGAACGTTCTGGTCCCTTCGAGATAGGATTCTAGAATTCGAGGAAGTTGTTATCGCGTCGAACAGCCGAGAAGGCTCTGGTCGGTGCGCACCGCATAGAATTCTCCGAACCACGAATACTGCGAACTAGTGTAGCTCCCGGCGTGTTTATGCCGCGGCGAGCCGTTTCGTTACACTGCCCCCGCCTTAAAGATGTTTCGTCCCGAAACGTGTCTCTGACAGGCCCATGTAGAAACCTACAGTTGGTCCCCTGTCTACACCGCGAGGTTTGGTGGAAATAACATGCCACGGTCTTCTTGTGGGGACTCCTCTCAGGATTCCAACAACACACCAAAATGTCTACGCCGGTGAAGCGAAATAAGACCTCCAGCATGTTCCTGACGACCCTACAATCCAAGGCGTCCAATCCGCAAGCCAGTTTGGGGATGGCTAACTTAGTTAGATCTTCGCTAAGTAGGGTATCCCTGAGGTCATGTAGTGCGTCCCACAGGTCCAAATAGGTGGGCTTGTGTAAGGACCTCCTCTTTGTAACCAGATAGAAGAGCGGCCGTCGTGATTTATCTTCCTCAATCCTCAGCGCTCGCCCGACCGCCGGTCCCTGCTGAATGAGTTTGTCCAGTTTGCCGAACCTCGTCCGAAACTCCGCGGCAATCCCCCGGGACATCCGCAGGTCCTGGGCCACGCAATGAGCTAGCGCATATTCAGCCGGTGTTCCGAAGAGATCCCGTTGCTCTTCCCTGGTCACACCGAATCTGGCCTTCCCGGTCCCACCATACGCAGCCATAAATTCTTCAAAGGAAGGCTCATCCTCTTGGGGCCGTAGTTGGCGCACCTGTTGATCTTGGTCGTGGTCTCCCTCGAAAGGTGCTAACCGATTGTAATGCACGACCCTGGGCTTCCCATTCGGGACCTTGCTGATCCGGTAAATGACGTCATTTATCTTCGTCTTCACTGTATA
Source organism: Cryptocephalus moraei (assembly GCA_946251905.1). Taxonomy (NCBI): domain Eukaryota; kingdom Metazoa; phylum Arthropoda; class Insecta; order Coleoptera; family Chrysomelidae; genus Cryptocephalus; species Cryptocephalus moraei. Next base: position 17,585,563 of record OX276454.1, read on the forward strand.
CGGCCCTTCCCAGGCTTTCTGAAGCTTCGGTGATAACCCTCGTCTCCTTTGTGGGTTGTACAGCCACACCAGGTCTCCTTCTTCATATATGCCGCTGTCTGCCCGAACGTCATAGTGATCCTTCATGCGGTCGCTGGCGATTTGGAGATTCGTCCGTACCATCTCATGAACCTGGTCCATCTTTCTGCGCAGCTCGGTGACGTAGTCTTCCCCAGCCAGATCTTCTCCCGGTTTGCAACCGAAGCTCAGATCGCAGGGAAGCCTCATCTCACGCCCGAACAGTACCCTTGCTGGTGTCTGGCCGGTGGACTCGTTGATGGCAGAACGGTAGGCCATCAGGAAAAAGGGGAGATGTTGATCCCAGTCTCGTTGGTGTTGAGACACTACCTTCGAGAGGTACTTGCCCATGGTGCGGTTCATCCTCTCCACCATTCCGTCAGACTGAGGGTGCAGCACCGTCGTTCTAGTTTTGCGAATTCCCAATTTTTCGCAAACTCCCTGGAACAGCTCGCTCTCGAAGTTACGCCCCTGGTCGGAATGCAATTCCAACGGTACTCCGAAGCGGCTTACCAGCTCCTTCACCAGGACATCTGCGACAGTTGTTGCTGCTTGGTTGGGAATCGCGTAGGCCTCTACCCATTTCGTGAAGTAGTCCATCGCCACCAGGATGTACTTGTTGCCGCAATCGGTTTCAGGGAATGGCCCAGTAATGTCTAGGGCGATCCTCTCGAAAGGACTTCCCACATTGTACTGTCTCATCGGGGCTTTCGGCTTGCGGTGCGGTCCATTGCTAGCTGAGCAAACTGTACACTTCCTGCACCATTCGCGAACAGCCTCGGAGCAGCCCACCCAATAGAAGCGCTCGCGCACTTTCTGCAGGGTCTTCTTTACTCCCAGGTGGCCTCCAGATGTTCCGTCATGGAGGTGACGTAGCACTTCCGCCACCTTGATCTTGGGTACGATGAGTTGGAATCGCCTTTCTGCGCCACTATCGGATTCGAGCACCCTCTTGAGCAGTCCATCCTGTATCACCAGGGAGTCCCACTGTGCCCAGTACGATTTCAGGGTTCTAGAGGATGGGGCCACTTCCTGCCATTCCGGCCGACGACCTCCTTCTTTCCACTCCAGGATCCGTTGAAGTTCAGGGTCGCCTTCCTGCGCCCGCCGCAGCCCGTCTGGTGACCAGTCCTCGTCGGTGACCGTCGTGCGGCAGGTAGAAGCCTCTTTCACTTCTGCACGACTGCAATGGGGACATCCCTCAGGACACGGTCTTCTTGAAAGTGCGTTAGCATTACGGTGGCTGGTTCCTGCTCTATGTTCGATGTCGACACGTTTGGATTTCTCGACCCTGGGGCGCTTGCGGTTCCTTCGGAAACGGCCAACCTTTCCACACGTACAGCACTTCGCTGGTTCCTTTCTGCCTCCTTCCAGCAGTCCCTTGAGGGCGTTGACAACCTGCTCCAGCTTGTCCTCCTTCCGTTCGGCTTCTACGCATGCGTCGTCTCCGACCACCGTCCCGACGCTGCCACAGATCCTCGACGCCTCCGTCGCAGCCTCGTATTCCAGGGCCATCGAGAGGGCTTCCAATGTGCTCTCGGGACGCGAAAGCCGTACCGCCCGCTGCATCTCCACATACCTCAAGCCGTCGATGAAGGCCGAGACCGCGAGACTCTCCGTCATAGACTCCGCCGCTTCCGGGTAGGCGAATCTAACTAGTTTCATGATGTCGGTTTCGAATTCCTGAAGGCTCTCTTCCTGCTTCTGTCGTCGGGTCTTCATTTGGCATTGGTAGACCTGCCTCAGGTGTGCGTGTCCGTATCGCGCCTCCAGCCTCTGGACGAGTAGCTCGAAGTTGTCCAGCTCCCCCCGTGGAACAGTTTGCAGCACGTCGAGGGCGTTTCCCCTGAGAGCGACCGTCAGAGCCACTGCCTTATCCCTTTGCGTCCAGTTGTTAGCTTTCGCCGCTGCCTCAAACTGCCGGAGGTAGTTCTCCCAGGGGATTTCCCCGTCGAAGGTGGGCGGCTTCACTCGATGGCTCGCAGTAGGGACTGCCTCGATCCTGCTTGCCTCCGAGTCGTTAATCGGATTACCTGGATTGGACATGTTTTGCCGACTGGGCTGGAAATGTATTGATTGTAAACGTTGCCCCAATTCTCTTAGTTGGTTCTCCAGCTCCAATCGTTGGATTTTATCGATCTGCAGTGCGATGTTAAGGTTTTCAATTCTGCTATCTAGCTCACCGTAGAGATCTTCTAATTTGTCGATCAACTCGCCGTGGAGATTTCCTATTTCGCCGCGGAGTTCTCTTTTTATGTTGTCAAGGAGACGCTCACCTTCTTCCTCGAAGCAGAAAGTTTCAGGATCGTCTCCATTGTCGTTTAAATATTCCTCCAGGCGTTTCTGTAGCACTGCTTTCGACCCTGACGTTTTAAGTTCTCGTTCTTCCAACTCCCGTTTGAGGTCCGTCACTTTTAACTCGCGTAATTTCTTCATTGTTCTTAATTTATTTCACTAATTAATCCGCACTCTGACACCACTATAACGTTTTTACTATCGACTAAAACTAAAACACTACGCCATTATTCTAATTAATTTATTTCTTACACTATACCTATAAATTTAACTTAACAATCACCTAATTCATATTCATACACGGATGTTTATTTATTTTAACGCGCCCGATCTCTCGCTCGAATGTTTACACACACCGGTTCAACTGTCCGGGCTCGGGTCCGACATTCCCTTTTTATGGCTAGCCTTTCGCTTGCGAGAACCTTCGAGATATTCGGTGGAACGTTCTGGTCCCTTCGAGATAGGATTCTAGAATTCGAGGAAGTTGTTATCGCGTCGAACAGCCGAGAAGGCTCTGGTCGGTGCGCACCGCATAGAATTCTCCGAACCACGAATACTGCGAACTAGTGTAGCTCCCGGCGTGTTTATGCCGCGGCGAGCCGTTTCGTTACACTGCCCCCGCCTTAAAAATGTTTCGTCCCGAAACGTGTCTCTGACAGGCCCATGTAGAAACCTACAGTTGGTCCCCTGTCTACACCGCGAGGTTTGGTGGAAATAACATGCCACGGTCTTCTTGTGGGGACTCCTCTCAGGATTCCAACAACACACCAAAATGTCTACGCCGGTGAAGCGAAATAAGACCTCCAGCATGTTCCTGACGACCCTACAATCCAAGGCGTCCAATCCGCAAGCCAGTTTGGGGATGGCTAACTTAGTTAGATCTTCGCTAAGTAGGGTATCCCTGAGGTCATGTAGTGCGTCCCACAGGTCCAAATAGGTGGGCTTGTGTAAGGACCTCCTCTTTGTAACCAGATAGAAGAGCGGCCGTCGTGATTTATCTTCCTCAATCCTCAGCGCTCGCCCGACCGCCGGTCCCTGCTGAATGAGTTTGTCCAGTTTGCCGAACCTCGTCCGAAACTCCGCGGCAATCCCCCGGGACATCCGCAGGTCCTGGGCCACGCAATGAGCTAGCGCATATTCAGCCGGTGTTCCGAAGAGATCCCGTTGCTCTTCCCTGGTCACACCGAATCTGGCCTTCCCGGTCCCACCATACGCAGCCATAAATTCTTCAAAGGAAGGCTCATCCTCTTGGGGCCGTAGTTGGCGCACCTGTTGATCTTGGTCGTGGTCTCCCTCGAAAGGTGCTAACCGATTGTAATGCACGACCCTGGGCTTCCCATTCGGGACCTTGCTGATCCGGTAAATGACGTCATTTATCTTCGTCTTCACTGTATACGGCCCTTCCCAGGCTTTCTGAAGCTTCGGTGATAACCCTCGTCTCCTTTGTGGGTTGTACAGCCACACCAGGTCTCCTTCTTCATATATGCCGCTGTCTGCCCGAACGTCATAGTGATCCTTCATGCGGTCGCTGGCGATTTGGAGATTCGTCCGTACCATCTCATGAACCTGGTCCATCTTTCTGCGCAGCTCGGTGACGTAGTCTTCCCCAGCCAGATCTTCTCCCGGTTTGCAACCGAAGCTCAGATCGCAGGGAAGCCTCATCTCACGCCCGAACAGTACCCTTGCTGGTGTCTGGCCGGTGGACTCGTTGATGGCAGAACGGTAGGCCATCAGGAAAAAGGGGAGATGTTGATCCCAGTCTCGTTGGTGTTGAGACACTACCTTCGAGAGGTACTTGCCCATGGTGCGGTTCATCCTCTCCACCATTCCGTCAGACTGAGGGTGCAGCGCCGTCGTTCTAGTTTTGCGAATTCCCAATTTTTCGCAAACTCCCTGGAACAGCTCGCTCTCGAAGTTACGCCCCTGGTCGGAATGCAATTCCAACGGTACTCCGAAGCGGCTTACCAGCTCCTTCACCAGGACATCTGCGACAGTTGTTGCTGCTTGGTTGGGAATCGCGTAGGCCTCTACCCATTTCGTGAAGTAGTCCATCGCCACCAGGATGTACTTGTTGCCGCAATCGGTTTCAGGGAATGGCCCAGTAATGTCTAGGGCGATCCTCTCGAAAGGACTTCCCACATTGTACTGTCTCATCGGGGCTTTCGGCTTGCGGTGCGGTCCATTGCTAGCTGAGCAAACTGTACACTTCCTGCACCATTCGCGAACAGCCTCGGAGCAGCCCACCCAATAGAAGCGCTCGCGCACTTTCTGCAGGGTCTTCTTTACTCCCAGGTGGCCTCCAGATGTTCCGTCATGGAGGTGACGTAGCACTTCCGCCACCTTGATCTTGGGTACGATGAGTTGGAATCGCCTTTCTGCGCCACTATCGGATTCGAGCACCCTCTTGAGCAGTCCATCCTGTATCACCAGGGAGTCCCACTGTGCCCAGTACGATTTCAGGGTTCTAGAGGATGGGGCCACTTCCTGCCATTCCGGCCGACGACCTCCTTCTTTCCACTCCAGGATCCGTTGAAGTTCAGGGTCGCCTTCCTGCGCCCGCCGCAGCCCGTCTGGTGACCAGTCCTCGTCGGTGACCGTCGTGCGGCAGGTAGAAGCCTCTTTCACTTCTGCACGACTGCAATGGGGACATCCCTCAGGACACGGTCTTCTTGAAAGTGCGTTAGCATTACGGTGGCTGGTTCCTGCTCTATGTTCGATGTCGACACGTTTGGATTTCTCGACCCTGGGGCGCTTGCGGTTCCTTCGGAAACGGCCAACCTTTCCACACGTACAGCACTTCGCTGGTTCCTTTCTGCCTCCTTCCAGCAGTCCCTTGAGGGCGTTGACAACCTGCTCCAGCTTGTCCTCCTTCCGTTCGGCTTCTACGCATGCGTCGTCTCCGACCACCGTCCCGACGCTGCCACAGATCCTCGACGCCTCCGTCGCAGCCTCGTATTCCAGGGCCATCGAGAGGGCTTCCAATGTGCTCTCGGGACGCGAAAGCCGTACCGCCCGCTGCATCTCCACATACCTCAAGCCGTCGATGAAGGCCGAGACCGCGAGACTCTCCGTCATAGACTCCGCCGCTTCCGGGTAGGCGAATCTAACTAGTTTCATGATGTCGGTTTCGAATTCCTGAAGGCTCTCTTCCTGCTTCTGTCGTCGGGTCTTCATTTGGCATTGGTAGACCTGCCTCAGGTGTGCGTGTCCGTATCGCGCCTCCAGCCTCTGGACGAGTAGCTCGAAGTTGTCCAGCTCCCCCCGTGGAACAGTTTGCAGCACGTCGAGGGCGTTTCCCCTGAGAGCGACCGTCAGAGCCACTGCCTTATCCCTTTGCGTCCAGTTGTTAGCTTTCGCCGCTGCCTCAAACTGCCGGAGGTAGTTCTCCCAGGGGATTTCCCCGTCGAAGGTGGGCGGCTTCACTCGATGGCTCGCAGTAGGGACTGCCTCGATCCTGCTTGCCTCCGAGTCGTTAATCGGATTACCTGGATTGGACATGTTTTGCCGACTGGGCTGGAAATGTATTGATTGTAAACGTTGCCCCAATTCTCTTAGTTGGTTCTCCAGCTCCAATCGTTGGATTTTATCGATCTGCAGTGCGATGTTAAGGTTTTCAATTCTGCTATCTAGCTCACCGTAGAGATCTTCTAATTTGTCGATCAACTCGCCGTGGAGATTTCCTATTTCGCCGCGGAGTTCTCTTTTTATGTTGTCAAGGAGACGCTCACCTTCTTCCTCGAAGCAGAAAGTTTCAGGATCGTCTCCATTGTCGTTTAAATATTCCTCCAGGCGTTTCTGTAGCACTGCTTTCGACCCTGACGTTTTAAGTTCTCGTTCTTCCAACTCCCGTTTGAGGTCCGTCACTTTTAACTCGCGTAATTTCTTCATTGTTCTTAATTTATTTCACTAATTAATCCGCACTCTGACACCACTATAACGTTTTTACTATCGACTAAAACTAAAACACTACGCCATTATTCTAATTAATTTATTTCTTACACTATACCTATAAATTTAACTTAACAATCACCTAATTCATATTCGTACACGGATGTTTATTTATTTTAATGCGCCCGATCTCTCGCTCGAATGTTTACACACACCGGTTCAACTGTCCGGGCTCGGGTCCGACATTCCCTTTTTATGGCTAGCCTTTCGCTTGCGAGAACCTTCGAGATATTCGGTGGAACGTTCTGGTCCCTTCGAGATAGGATTCTAGAATTCGAGGAAGTTGTTATCGCGTCGAACAGCCGAGAAGGCTCTGGTCGGTGCGCACCGCATAGAATTCTCCGAACCACGAATACTGCGAACTAGTGTAGCTCCCGGCGTGTTTATGCCGCGGCGAGCCGTTTCGTTACAATATCATTTTCATCTTTTATTTTATTTCGTTACATTTTATTTTTTGCATTTATTTTGGTTTTGGTCTAATCTTATTTATCGAGTAAATAATTCTTCTGAAGAACTTAAAGAATATGTAGCTTCTTTTTATTAATAAAGCTTTACATTTTTTAATTTGCAATAATTTATACTCAATATTTAATTTAGTATAATAATAAATAGTTGTATATATATATATATATAAATATATTGCTTTTTTATTGGTAGTACCAAACTAGATTTATTATTATTTGAAACTATTTTGATAATTTTGTTACGAATAGATAGTAACATATTTATGTGTGCTTTATTAGCAGACCCCCATGCAATTATCCCATATGTTGCTAGACTGTAATAAATACCATAACATTCCTGCCATTAAATTATTTTGCGATATTTTTTTTAATTTAGCAAGTACATAGATCGTATACCTTAGTCTACTTAGTTTGCTACTTATCTCAACATCCCATCTTAAATGTTGGCCTACCATTATACCTAATAATATTTAAACCTTAAATATTTAACACTAGACACTCTGACTAGGTTTCATTATTTACAGTAACGTTAAACGTTTCAGGAATACAATCAATATGATTTCTAAAAGTTACTAAGTAAGATTTTTTAACAGTTAGAGTTAGTATATTCTCATCAAACCACATTTTTAATTGATACATAAGTTCTTGCATTTTCTCTTTTAATTTATCCCGTGATATGTCAGTGCAGAATCCAACCAGGTCATCTGCATAAGAAACGACAGTTGAGTCTTCATTTTGGACTTCAAATATGTCATTAATATAAATTAAAAATAAAAAAGGTCCCAATATGGTACCTTGTGGTACACCAATATCAACAATTGATCACATATTTTAAACTACTCGTCCTATCGTCGCAAAATTGATTTTTTTGTTATGAGTGACTTCTAATCTATAAAGAAAAGCGATAGAATGGTACACTCTAACCAGTAGCAATTGGAACACTTAATAAAATCTGAATTTACCGAGGACATTCGAAAAGAGCCAGTTGTCTCTATACAAAACCATGGGTCTTATCTTTTTGCTTATTCAGAAACGCACTGGTATTTTTAAAATGCAGGTGTTTAATTGCCCAAGTGAAATCATATATGTGAATGTATGGATATGTACAGATAAAGAACTATAGGGTCCATTGGACAGCAATTTTTTTTTACGACAGCGGCACTTCGTTTGTATTTTCGTCTTCTTCTAAGGTGCAGGTGTACAGTCGATCAGTGAAATCGTGTACGAGGAAATACGCGAGACTCTACAGATACTGGATGGTCCACTGGACCATAACACAGCGGTCACGTGTGCTTTCCTTGTGATGTCTTCTTCCGCACGTATACTCGAGAAAGCAGTGGTGTGTGAATGTGTGTGCCATTTGTTTGTGCGATTTGGAAGTGAATTCATTGTTAGAGTTATTATCCGTAATGATACCCCCATGGAGGACAAGGCGGCATCGCTCTTCACTACTTAAAAAGCAATTAAGCGTTTTTTTTTGGTGTTCCAATTGTGACGACATAGTATACGTTTCAGGTATGAAACTTATCTGAAAACTATCTAATATCCACTTTTCTGAACTTTTGCATAATTTTCAATTACCTGTATCTCCGCATTGCATTATTGCCGAATTTTGGCCCATCGAGATTCTTTGTAATTTGGTCCCCTTACTGGGAACTATGTGTTTGGGTGGTGAAGTTAAACAAACACAGGTATAACTACTTTGAAACCGCAGATAGCTTCTTAACTATTAACTTAGAAATCATACTTACATTTTAAAGAAAATTTTACTGCTAAAAACATGAAAATAATAAGGAAACCATGTTTTGTTTAACTCATAGGGCATTTGTCTAGTTGCCCGCTGGGCCAGTTCGACTCTGGCCACATGTTATACATACAGTGCGCGATTAATGTATTGTTCCATTAATTGTAACATTGTAACATTATCGTATACACCTTTTGTGTAACAAATTTTTGTTACAAACTGTTGACTCCGTTTTAATTACTTGTTTACAAACAATGTAAAGAGACTGAAGAGATTAATATCGTCCTGCTCAGTTTAATTACGACGTTGTAAAAAAATTTGTAAAGAATTAAGTTTTAAAATTTCAATCTTTTGTAAGTGAGGGTGGAAATGGTAGGAGAGGCCCTCAAACGGTACTTAGGGATTTTTTGGGATGATCTTAGAAAAATTCTTTTTTGACTAACGTCCCTGGAGGAAGATCCCAAGGAAAATATTCGGGGGGGTGATATGGGAAAATATATAGGAAAAATATAATTTTACAAATGATAAGATTGGAAAACTTGAATATATTGTTGGACGACAGGACACAACACAAACTTCATAAAACGAAATATGGCTTATCTATATACGTGTATGATCTTCCAAATTCTTAGGCAGACAATTCTGTAGATTTGCAAAAAAGCTTCTTGCATTTACATATATGCGCATATTCTGCACATTCTTCATTAAGTACATACAATCAGAGCTTTAATTATTATTACATATTCATCAAAATATATTACAACTTCCACTTTGGATATACGCTTTATGTTTCTGTTAGGAATCAACCTTCTGTTATTTTTTGGCTGCCTCGCTAATCGATTAACGAGATTACGCCATCGAGACCTTCCGAATAATTAAAAGAAAGGAAAAAAAATAATTAGTAAACTTCCAAGCGCTGCGAGGCGTCCCGTCGCTATCGATTTATGAAAACCTATTTGGCAAACATTGCAAACGGGTCAGTGAATTAATTATATTGTACAGTAAACTCCAGCTGTAACATTCAGCTACGTAATGGGGCATGTCCTATAGGACCCCCTAACCCGATCTGTGCCGTAATGAAACTAGGAATTTTTCCAGATAAGTTTCGTCTGGCAAGAATTCCAGACGATAAGTCGATAAATTGTAAGCTTGAACCTTAATGCGTTCGTAGCGTATTGCCGACGCTTTTCATTTTATTATTCGCCGTCAAAGCCGAACTAACTGAATTTTTAAACGTCCCGAGCGGTGAAAATGAGCGAAATGGAATGTCAAAAGGATTCCTTCGCTATTTCAAATCGTATATTCGAAACTCGACGAAAATCCTCTTTTACTTCGAGTAGTACTTGTGAACGTTCCTTTGCGTTGAACCTTTCATAATTTAACATCTTGCTTTAGAAACTAATCCGAGCTTAACGACTCGAGTTAAGTCAACATGCACACATCATTTCCACCATCTTTCGCTCATCTAATGAACCTTCGTTCCCGACATAATCCCTCTCCTCCCGAACGTATATTACACATTCGCCATCCATGCACGTTGGGAGAATCAGATTATCAAATTCCCCGGAATTTAAGTATCTACTCGATCTCTCCTCGGACGGGGGTGCACCTGCGTCGCGCCCCCCGCAGGGATCGATAAGTCTCCTACGGGAATAAGCGTGTCTTCTATTTATACAAGCCAATTAATAGATTTATCCTTTTAGTTCCGTAGTGGCGCCGCCATGGTGTTAATTCCCTGTAATATATAAGAGGATGAGGACGAAGAGGAGGTGAAGTTCAATAGAGGCGGATTAATGATGATCTATGGTTGCCCTAGAATAATTAATTTGGCTTAATAATTTAGTTTTCGGGGGGGGGGGGGGGGCGGAAGAGTGATTTAAGGATTGGCTCTAATGCTTACAAATCACGATACAATATTTAAAATAAAATCTCAGAGTACCAAGACTTATTTTTGGTTCGTTATGATTTTATAATTTTTTTCTTTCTATCTCTAAAGACCATATTGTTACAAAATACAAGTCTGCTACTCTTGCTATTCACCGTTGTTGACTCTACGATCAACATAAAACAGAACTAAGTATGGTTGTAGGGATTTAATAAGGAATTTAGGGAACATATTCATCAATTGGGGATTAATAACCATTAAATAGGGTACGAGAGCAACTTGTTATTAAAAACATCTTTGGTGAAATTTCCACTTGCAAATTAAGTAATCAAACATTAATTAGAACAACTGAGTCAGGAAAATAATCTAGTGTGCTTGCTGATAAAGTAATCAATTATTAAGTAATTAATAACTATTAAAGAGGGTATTAAAACAACTGAGTCGCTTAGGTGGAAGAAAGAGCGCGGATCAAAGTGATAATTTCAAAATCTTACAACAATAATCAGTCGCGCAAGCATAACACCAGTTCTTATAATATGATAACAAATGCGCTCCGTATGGTCAAGCACACAGCTAGGTCAGGGAAATTACAATCTAGGACGCCGAAAGATAACAAAACTTAATTTGCCATTTAACCAATGTAATTTGAAGATGTATAAAAGCTTGTGAAATTTTGGTAATAAACCAGTAAACCCAAGTATGCTCAAAACGACAGTGTGTTGTTGGTTTTGATTTAAAAGTCACCCTTCATCTTAAAACCGACTGTGAGACTGCAGTCGGGAGACCTAACCTCACCCTACACGACTACTCTCACGTTACGCCCTGAGAGTTCTACGTGATCGTCAAGCTAAGAGAACATCTAACTTCGAGATCTTCAACCCCGAATCTGCACGTTACGCCCTCAGATCCGCCTGGAGAAGTACGTCACGCCCTCTCTCCACACAACTAGAACTTCAACTCCAAGAACTTCAAGAGATCACGTCACGCCCTGATCTCCAAACTACGAGACCGTCTTCAGCCTTACAACCTGGAGACAAGATTCATCTCCGCAGCCATTCACGAGCCAAAGAGAAATCTATACAGTCCACTCTCTAAAGAGGCCTCTTCACACTTCGTTCAACCGTCATATATTTGTTCTTCCATATGGCTCCATAAAGACATCCTCCTCTCACTCTCGCTGCTTTGTCTGCCTGTGTTATCACTTATCACTCTCTTAATAATCTTTCTACTGCTTGTCACTTCTACTCCCAGGTAATTGAATGTCATAATTTGTTCCATTATTCTGTTGTCGATACAATAACGAAAGTATGAAGCTGTATTTGCACGTCGTCCTCGTTGTCCGCTGTAAGAACTGAGTCATCTGCATAGCACACTATTGTTATTTTGTTATGCCTCATTCTGTAGCTTTAATTTTTTCACGTTGTGAATAATCTGTTCCATGATACTAAGATTGAATTGTAAAGGGCTGGGTGAGTCTGCTTATCTACTTCCAGATTTCATAAATATCGGATCTTTGTCTATTCTATCGGATATCTTCAGACCGTTGTTCTCGTTAATATCTTTCATCAATTCGATTATATTAGGGTGTATGTCTTGGCCTTGTTATACTCGATTGATTTTCCTACTAGTTGTCTTATTATAAATGTTGCATCTATTAGGCTATTGACTATATCATTTAATAAGGAACTAACGCGTGCAAGTTATTTTATTTTCTCATACGGTTAATTGACCTCTAAAGAAATAATATCCAAAAGTGCTACTAAATTTAGCCATGCGTTTTTGAGAACGGGGTAGGTTTGTCCACTTTTCGATTTTTCGGCTATAGCGCAAAAACTATGCATTTTTCGAAGATAGGTGCCGTAAGATTTCTTATAGAGAATTAAATTTTCTACGAAAATGATATTTTTTTAAGTCCAAAAACATTTTTTTTAATGAACTAATTTCAAAAAACAAATTTAAAAAATGAAAAAAATTCAAACAACTTTTTTTTAGCTATTACTTTTTTCTGAGTGTATTTAGGTATAGGTATTGCTTTATAAAAAAGAAAGCTTATGAAATTCTCTTTATATGTTGAATATTGACTGAAATATAATCGTTTGAATTCAGCCATTTTTTCTCTATTTTTTATTTTTCTCTAAAAAGCGTATTATTTTATATTTTTACCTGAAAAAAATTAATTTTTATTCAATACATAACTTATGTACGAATAATTTAATATAAAAAATGATCTCATTTATTTATATTTAAAGTCAGTTTACGTACACATAGAAATAAATACTTAATTCATCTTTAAATTAATAATTTGTCAGTCAATATCAGTGTAACCAACCAAAATTCCCTAGTGTAATACGAAAACTTGAACAGCCAAAATTTAATGAATTAATGAAGCAGAGTAGATAAAATTTGTTCTACTCGTTCTATTAAAGCACTCCTCGCTTCGCTCGTCGTGCTTTAAAACTCTCGTGTGACAATACTCCGTCTTATTAAACTAGTATAATATAATGTGCTATTTATTCTTCTTTATACTTTTATCCAAGCCAAACGAAAGAAACCTAACCTTCCGGACCGTAGTCGTAGGCCCAGAACCGTTTCCGTGAAGGATTTTCTCGTTCCGTGTAGATCTCAATCCAAGATGTTTACTGTCAGTCTGTTAACGTTTAAGAGCAAATTTTATAATGAAATATCTCGGTTGATAGATGAAATAAAGTAATTGCCACACTCAGGTAGGTTCTTCTTTAGACGCTGATTCTGTTGATATAATTTTTGTTATTGTACAGTTAAAGCATTTTGTGTTACAATTGATAGCTAGCGTCACCACGGCAACCGACAATACAAAAACCAATTGTAACACGTTGTCAATAAACAGCTAGCGCGGCGCGATAATTGGCCGTTGCGATCGTGACGGTTTTTCGGCGTTTACACCTCTCACCGATTCAGCGCTTCGAGCGAAACCCGCCATAAGAAAGCTATGTTTCCAAAAATTTTAATGGGAGACCTAAATGTAAGAGTCTGAAATATACCAATACCAAATATAGTAGGCTCTTTCGGTGAAAGTACATGAAACGAAAATGGAAAGCTCCTAAGAGATTTTACCGCATTTTACGAACTCAAGGTAACCAGTAGTTTTCTTCCGGAAACGTGATATACATAAATATACTTGGACAGACATCTATTATAGATTATATACTATAAATATATTATATACTAATTAACAAAAAATTAGCACAAGTCAGAAATACGTGGGTATATAGAGGATAAGATATCGGTTCAGATCAAGTCTTGGTAATATCTACAAAATACACACATACAAGATGGAGAAAAGCTATCTAAAGAAAACCAAAAAGAACAAGTCTATACAAGATTCACTTACTAGAAGAAGGCAGCATACGTGATATGTACCAGAGACGACTGCCGACACCTAGAACACCTAGAAACAAAAAACTGCGTTGAAGATGATTGGCAAAATCTAAAATAAGCAATTACACAAAAACAGCTGATGAAGTGATAGGAAAGAAGAGACGTTATCGGAAAAGGAAAGGTCTGGGAAGCTGGAACGATGAATTAGATGGAATAATAGAAGAAATGAAAAAATTATACCCAAAATACCTCAATAACCCTACAACAGAAAATCACGAAGAATATAAACATAAAAGAAACGCGTGTGACTGTCTTATTTATTTCAACAACAAATGCATCAACTTTCTCACTCGTTGTCTCATATATAATTCCTTAAATGTCCATGAAAGGTAGGAATCCAACGTTGCATCACTTTTGATGAGAAACGAAGCATTTTCACTAACAGCAAAGTCCAAACGTTCGCCAGAAGAATTCCCGGTTTTCCGTCTTTACCCTAAAAGGAGCCAAGTCCGCCCTCGCTCGACTGGCTTTTCATCGAATAATACAGGCATCGGCGATGAAAGGCGCGCGCGTTAGCGATCTGAAGTGATTTTCGAGCATGACCTTTACTTTGACGTTATTTCAGCTTTGCCGTTGCAAATTCCATTAAGAATTTCCGAATCCACCGGAGCGTCATGAATTAAATATAAAACTCGGGCGAGAAATCAATGTTGGTTGCAAAAATCTGCATCCCTTACTGGATTAACGACTCCTTCCAGAATCGCTCTGAGAATCCCGAGCGGAGCTCCAGCGATTTGAAAATATTTCCGTCGTAATTGGATAAATGGCCGTTTGATCGAGTGCATACTGAAAGAGCTAATCATGTATTAAAACGCTGGCCGTCTCGGCTTTCAGCTGATTATTCACTTTCCGGGTACCTCGAGTTTTAAAAGTTAGAGTATTACTACCGACAATGCGATTTGGAGAAGAGAGAACGATTCCCTTTCATCAGGAGTTTCGTACATGTAAATTTGATACGCTTTGTTTTCGTAATGAGGAAAGTTTCCTTGGGTTCCAGACGAAATTTCAACTTTTCAATGTTTGGTAATGTACACATAAATATTCATGTAATTCGATATTTATCATAAGGATAAAGGGGCGAGGAAGGGAAACACTTTAGGTGTTCCTAACGGAAATTCTTTTAATGAAGTACTTTTTAAACCTTTCCCTTACATCTCCATGTTTCCATAAAAAGATATACACTCGGGTGTTTTCGCTTTGATCCCTTTGTATGCCGATTGTTTCAAAGAAACGTACCTTACGGCGAATTGTGCCCCTTAATTGGATGCGTGTCTCATGAGGGGGACAGATTGCCTTAGTTTTCCATCGACAGCTTCAAATGTATCGAAACTCCACATCAGTCCCATTTTTTTGCGTGTAGAACTAATTCTCTTAGTAAAGCTTCGGTAGATGTGGCATTATTACAATTTAACGCAGATGTACTGTTATACCTAAATTGTTCTCTGATTAAAAAACAAAAAGTACTTCAAGAGACTTCTGATTTGAATTTCGGGTCATTTTCATTCTAAATTTGGTACTTTTGTTTAAGAGATTTTGTTGGTTTAAAACAAAATGATCTATCACCGACACTTCGTTGAGAATCTCTAATTTATTCTTTACTACTTGAATGTAATGGAACAATAAGCAATAGCGGGTTAGCTTGCTTAGCTAAGAAACTAATATATTTATAATAATTCAGGGATTGTAGTGGATAACGCAAATAATAAAACAAGAGTTTAAGATCACTTGGTTTAATGAATTCTAGATATGAGAAAAATAAGGAGGTACCTTTCGATATCACTCTGGATTACTATGTTATTCATTATACCATTACGAAGTACTGGGTGATCAAGAATGACTGTTTGAGTTGGCCATACTACCTGGAGGATTTTTTTGCCTAAGGGTTTGCAACGCTACAACCAGATATGTTTATTTGACATAACAATCAGCAATAAGATTGTAGGTTATGTGAATAAAAATTAACGCCTAAAAAATTGAACTCGAAATACAGAACAATGATTTAATTAAACAGCTAAAGGTGATGCTCAAAATGCCCCCCCCCATTTTGGTCCAGACATAAATTAACTCTTCTTTTTAGGCTCTCGAAGATATTCACCAGCATATTGGTGGTAATGTTTGCAACTTCTTGAACTATTGCCTCTCGCAGCTCTTCTTCAGTATGCAATATGTTCCTAAAGACATTGTCCTTCAAGAGCCCAAATAACGAAAAATCTAATGGAGTGAGATCTTGACCTGCTTGGCCAAATGCCCTGACTAATTACTCTGTCGCCAAAATTCTCTCTTAAATATCCCATAGTAGCACGAGCCGTATGTGCCCTTGCAGAGTCTTGTTGGAGATATCCAATTTGACGCTCTTCTTCTGTTAATTGGTTTATAAAAGGCCTCAAAAGGTGTTGGATATATCTCTCCGAATTGACGGTAAAATTAAAAAATATCGGCCCATACACCCGCGTCCTTGACACTGCCAACCAAACACCAACTTTAACCGGTTGCAAATATGTCTCTCTGATAGCTTAAGGATTTTAACCTGACCAAATTCTGTAATTTTGTTTATTCACACAGCCGTTGAGATGAAACCAGGCTTCGTCGGAAAAGAAGGTATTGTCAAGGATATCATTATTATTTAATATGCTATTGAACCAATTGCAAAATAAAACTCTTTACGGGTGATCAGGAGGGGTTAATGACTGGACGATGGAAATTTTGTAAGGGTGGTACTTTAATTTCTTTTTAAGCACAGTGGAGCAACTTCCATATGATAAACCTGTAAAACCGTGAATTAGAACAATATGGAAAAGTGGAAGTCTTATGGGTAAGAATGAAAATTGGTTGAATAGGAGGCTTAAGGACCAAAAACCTGTTTGAAGGTAGAGCTTTCTTAAGCATTTGGGAGGACTTCTTTGCGTTCGAGTTCTGATATCCTCGACAAATTCCTCGTTTAGATTAGAAGGTCTACCAGTTGATTTTTGTTTGCTTACGCTCCCTGTGTTTAAATAACGTTCAACTACTCGCATGCAATGTTGCAGAAAGACAGTAAAAGTGACCAAAGTCTCCGGAAACAACTCCTGAAATTGCTGGTATGTCGCTTCGAGAGAGTACTGCCAACCAGTAATTGGGTTATAAATCCCGCTTCGAAAGTACACCATTCCAATGAAAAGTTCGTGTTGTAACGTGAAAACCATTTTAAATAAATAAATTTGAAACGAATACCAGAAATTTGAATTTTAAATAGCAAATTCAAATTACCAGTTGTACCATTTAAAAATGAAATTCAGCATTACCAACTCAAACAGTCATTCTTGATCACGTTGTACTTATGATTATTCCCCCCTAACTAGGCAACCATATATACAACTGCAGAGAACTTTCTACAGCACTTAGAACAAATAATTTAGCCAAAGTCAGTCTGGCCGAAGACTGGCAATCCTGAAAGCTTTCATTTTACATATCTGTTTGATCAAATTAGAAACGGTACCTACTACTTAATTCGCATTAACTATCGTTGATATCCTATACGATATCTAAATATGTACGATATTTAGATATCGTATAGGATATACCACCGAGTATAGTACCAGTAGGTAACTAGAATTAGAAACAATCCCTGAAAGCAGGCTCAGCTACTCTACTATAAGACTAACGACTATATGAAATGACTATTTCGGTATTTTTAGGATCCATTAAATGTTGCAGTTTACCTGGCACTTTGATAGCGTAATTATTAACAAAGATTACTTATTAAAATTGGAATTAATCGAAAGATACCGCTCAAAGCATTATGTTGTGAAAACATAAAGTCGTTTGGTGCAGTATTAAAGCAATTAATACGGTGCAATATTGGCGTCGGTCTAGCTGTAACAAGAGATACGCTTTCGCCGAGCAAAATGCCCCGTTAAACTTTTATGTTTCTGAGGAAGAAATCACATAAAGCGTCACATATTAAACACTCAATAACTTGAGTTAGTCTCATTCGGAAGTTATGTCTCGGTACTGTGTCCTGTTATAATTTAATGGTAGGCAGGATCTAAAGGAAACATTATACGTCTTGACGACATTTTTAACGCCAGATTTTAAAATATTCCCAAGATAAAGATCCCAGAGATTTCAGGAACTAATAATACATACCATCGTATGTCATTTTTATAATTTATGTAAAAATTTTAAAATTGTTTGAATGTGACTCGTCATCGTTTGAACAAAAAGAACGTTATGAATAAAATAAATATTACTGTTGTTATCATAGTTAAAAAAAAACATTTAGACTAAAATTTAAAAACAGACTTTAGCTTTATATTAAATAGTATTGAAATTAAATAATAAGATATTCATAAGAAAATGTTGGAAAAATATGAAATTTATAGGAAGATGTTTTATTTCGATAGCAGAACAAGCTTAAGAAATGAAGAAACAAAATAGCGTGATTCACGTACGATTTAAGATTTACTTAATTTAGACCTTACTATATTATTTACAACATTGTAATGTAAATTCTGGTACATTATACACATGAATACAAAACTCAAAATAATCGGATTTCCGCCACTGCAGTCGACAGTAATTCACGAATACATATTAAATTTTCGAATATTTGGCGGCGGCGCGTTGCTTTTTTATTCATAAGATACTATTACGTCATTTTATACTCCATCTGTTTGGTGATCCAACTATAGTATGATATACACATTTATAGTCGATGTAAATGAGTGAATACTTACTGGCGATTTCGTGATAATGGGTAGCAATGAAAGAAACTTACGGAAGAAAACTAAACCCAGTGGTGACAAGATGGATACAGGTAACGTAGGAAAAGAAAAGATAAAAATCATTTAACACAAATATCTAGAGTAGGAATTAAACGAGCTGGAGATCAAAAAATATGTATTTTAAATATTAATCTATCAGTATGAACTATAAGTAGTCGACTCTAGAATACATAGAAATGAAAATAAGAAGCTACTGGTGTCGTTTATAACGTACGGACGAAGCCATTGAAAACAACGGAAGCAATGAAAATATTCAATTACCACCAAACGAGCATTCAGAAGACAGCCAGAAACACCCTAACATTGATACTGTATGTATTAAAATAAAACGTACTTACCCAGACGCAATATTGTGATTTCCTTGGTTCTGATCACAAAACTTCCCATCGCAAGTACTTAAAACACCAATTCGACATTTTCCAATATCGAGCTGTGTAATCGCCATGCTGTTTGCCTTCGTTTAGCTAGGAAATTATTTTCTTGTCCCGATAAAACATCTCCCTTTGGAACATGGACGATTTTACGGAAAAAAGTAATTGTCATCACTTTGTACGGCGTCTCGTCCCTGGAAAGTATTACGTCAATTTCCCAGACACGTCGAGGGATCAGAAAGTTAACCCGGAAAGGTGAATATTAAATAGGATTTACCATTCGCCTGGAAATAATTCCGCAGCGTCAGATCCCTTAGTAAAATTCCAAGGTGGAAGGGAAGGCGACACCAAAGGATAACGACGTTAATGTCGGATGGGATACCGTTTATTTATGGAGAGCCCGGGACAGCTTCCGGGATTTTTATGGTTTAGAAGTGTATTATTATTTTTTTTTCAGGATGAAATTGCGATTTAGATAAGGAACTTCTTCTGCGGAAAACATCAGTTTGGCGAAAGAACGCGTAAAGGAGAAAATTTGGTTTTTACGGTTTTTGATCCTTTTGGTCATAAATTTGATTCAGCTTTGTTTTCAATGTTAATACAGGAAAACTCATTGTTCAGCTTTTCTAAGCCGTTCTTAAGTGGGGCTGCGTCGTTTTAAGACCTTTTAGGGCACTTTATTGCGGGGTTCAATCCACATAGTGCATCATTCTGTTTTTGTCTTGTGATATTACTTTCGGTGTGTTGCTTTCGTTTCCGCATTACAAATTTTTACTCGGTGAAGGTCTGTATTAACTTTATGAAATCATCTGCCTCTTGGACTACCACTCTTTCTACTGTCTGCGAGTCTCCAAGTTCTCATTGATATGTAACTGCATTTACCCTGCTCTCTTTATATGCCCAAACTATTTCGCTTTACTTTTCTTTATTTTATTAACCACATTTTCCCCTTTTAGAAATTAGAACTTACACTGGGGATTTGTCCCTTTCTGTTGGTTTTATTGAAACTAATACATTCCTTAATAATTATATTTCTGAATGCCCTTGGCTTGCATGATAATTTGGTATAAATTTCACTACACATCCGGTAGGTACCAAAAATTCCTTCCAAATTACAAAATACTTATAATATCCCAATTATCCAGTTTATCCTAGTTATCCCACAAACTTCACCTCGCATTGCCTTTTTACAATTTTTCCACTCATTTTCTCGACGTAGCGTTTTCCGGATTTTTCCGACGGAGATACGGTGCTCGTCATACCTGTACAAACTCCACGTTATTGCCACTAATTTTACAATCCTCTGCGTGAAGTTAGTCTCAGCCGCGTGCCATTCAGGGGTTGCTGTTTCATAGACGAGTTCCATTGTTACGATCACGTCAGATTGAAGTGTTTACTCGTAGAAAATTTTTTAATTACCTAACGTGATGCTCGTTTTAATATTCATTATTCGTAACCGACACACATTTGTATGTTGGTTACGAAGATTTCTCTATATGTTGGTAACATGTAGTGTAGATTTTACACTCCACAAACGCTTGAATTTACTACTTAGCGCGCCAATATATATTTTCAGATCAAAAACAGCAAAAATTGTATGTTTTCTAAGCGTTATAAAAATTAAAATAACAAACAAAGCGTCTTAAGAATTCCGGAAAACACGGTAAATGTTTTGTACGATAACAATAACAAAAGAATTCAAAATTGGTTTTGATATCAGGTTTTATACATATACCTTGTTTCAAATTGAAAAATTTTGCTATAGAGCTTTAAAGCTTAGTATATTTTTGTAAATTGGAGAAATAATCAATTAAACCTACAGAAATCTAACGCAATTCGAATAATACAATTATACATTTAGTTTTGCAACCTTGGCAAGGTTTTATACGACACCCTATTACCTACCCTATTACCCTCTATATATATATCTCTATATATTTATTATATATTTTATTATTTCTTTTTTATTTAATGTATTACATATATAACCCAATACAAATCAAATTTTTATAGGTTTATATTTTTTTATATTTTTATATTTATATTTTTTATTTTATATTTTATATTTTTTATTATAAATTAGGTCGATTAGTTTATAATCATCTCATGATATAGTAATCATTCCAACCCATATTTTATAATGTCTCAAATTTAAAAAAAAAATGCTTATTGGTGCTTATATGAATCCTCACCAAAGTTGCAAGACATACAATCTTTCGAGTTACCTTCGATTTCTGCGAGTATTCACTAAATGTGTTCCGGATTTAAACAATCAATTAAGCTTCGAAACTCCTGGGAGTTTTCAAAGTTTTAAACACGTTGAATGTACAATAGACAATTTTGCATTCTCGATTTTCAGCTTTGGCGTGTTTATTGTACATAACTTTTAGTGTATTTTCCTACATTTCCAAGACTGTTTGTTTATTATTATAATTTTTATAGTTGCTTGAAAAACACGAGATTTTTCTCGGTTTTTAAGTTTCGCAACTCTGTTATCGTTAAATGTCGAGATGGCACCTGAGAATGAAGTTTGAAAAAACACTTACCTTTTACTTAACACTATAATAAATTTAACGTAATTACGTTAAATGGTGAGTTCACTTAAGAGACCTATTAACGTTGGCTGTTGCCGAAAATGGACTTAGTATTGCTTAATGAAACATTTATAATAAAAACGTGAACTCATAAATTAGAGGATTTTAAGGCGTACAGCTTTCGACACTTTAAAGGTGTCCTTAGATGGATGTACTAAAGATGTCCAAGATGAATTTGAATTCCATTATCCACTCTACTTAAATCTTCACTTATTCTGAAATCTTCACTCAGTAAATCTGAATCGACGATATTTAAATATCTCAATTTTTGACATATTTAGAAATTTTTATTGACCGTTTTATGGGTCATTCTGTACCCGACTTTATTTCACAAGAATATAATAGCTGTGCTGTAGCTAGAATTACAGCATATTAAGTAACGCCATTACACGTAAAACCTGATTCGAAAATCTGTAAATAGTTGAGTTATTGTTATTTTTTGAAATTTCTTACTATGGATACTTCACAGGCCATTGTGTTTCCTATCTCTCGTTGTAAGAACAAAAGTGTAGAAACTTATACTTCTGGAGGGAAGCATATCAAGTAACACCATTACATGAACTTGATACGAATATCTTAAAATATCTGTTATTGTCATTTTTTGCAAATTCTTACTATGGCTATTTTACAGGCCATTGTGTTGTCTATTTTTCGTTGTAAGAAGAAAAGTGTAAAAAGTTATCTTACACAGTTATGCATATCACGTAACTCCATTACACATGAACTTGGTACGACAACCTATAAACATCTCAGTTATTGTCATTTTTTGCAAATTATTACTATGTCCATTTTATAGGCCAATGTGTTTTGTATCTCTCGTTGTAAGAAGAAAGGTGTAGAGCGTTATACTTCCGGAAGTAACTATATCAAGTAACTCCATTACACATGAACTCTATTCGAAAATCTGTAAATAGCTGTTGTTATTTTATATTGTATTGTATATTATAGAGTTATTGTTATTTTGTGGAAATTCTTACTATGGACACTTCACAGCCCCTTGTGTTTTCTATCTCTCACTTGTAAGAACAAAAGTGTAGAAACGTATTCTTCCGGAATTAAGCATATCAAGTAACTCCATTACACGTGAACTTGATATTGTAATGCGAAAAGTAAACAACAGCGCGAGACGTGTTTACTCGTATCGGACCTGGGCGGCTTACCTCAAAAGAATTGCTGCGACGCTTAATTGAATTCTATAAAATCATTTTATTTAAGAAGAAACCTCCCGGATTATTATTTAAGGAAAGGTGATTTATGACCTTCTGGACATTTTCTACGTAAACATTATTATCGAGATAGATCGAGTGCTTTGTCGAATTATCGAGCAAATACTGGTAAATTCGGGAATACATTATGGGGGGCTATAAAAGTAACGCTGCGGACGAAGGAGATTATTATTAGACGGAAGCCGCGAGAGTAAACAAGCGAAATAGCGAAAGCGAGAGCGTATAAATAAATTAATAATTAAGAGTGATATAAATTAATGTTAGGAAATAGTTAAGTGTGTTATATAAATTAATTAGTTTAGTAATAGTGTAAATAAATTAAGTAGTGTCTAGTGTACAATTAGTATTAGTGTAAATAAATTAGAAAATAAACGTTACAATATGAAAATCTCGAAATAACCCAGTTATTAACATTTTTTGAAAATTCTTACGATATCCATTATATAGGCCATTGTATTTCCTATCTTTCACTGTAATACTAAAATTGTAGAAAGATATACTTCCGAAGTTAAGCATATCAAATGACCGCATTACACTCGAACTCTATACTTATGGAAATTCTTACTATGGCTATTTCACAGGCCATTGTGTTTTCATCTCTCGTTGTAAGAACAAAACTATAGAAAGCCATATTTCCGGAGTTAAGCGTGAACTTGATTAAAATATCTGGAATGAGTTCATTTGTGGGCATTTTTTGTAAATTCTTATTACGGCCACTTTGTATGCCCTTGTGTCCTCTATCGTTTGCTATAAGAATAAGGCGATAATAAGACTAAGAAGGCGATATTTCCCAAATGGCCCGATATTTACGAAACATCTTTGATAGTTTGGGGTGAAGTAGCAACCGTTGGCGGAAATTGCTTTCGTATTAAATTCATTACTGGAGAGTGTTTTCAAACTTATAATCCATTAAAAATGATCTGAAAACTTATTGTTTAGTTTCCCCACACCGTCTCACGGAGATAACATAACCTATCGCGTGGTTAAGTCCTTTGGTGATATTTAACCGAAAAATGTTATCAATATGCTCTAATGCATTATTAAGTATTACAGTTTCAAACATGTCTCGACCTCATTCAGGGTAATGGATGCCTAAGCCTTGTGGTAATGGTGCCTGTATATTACAAAACGACCAATCCACCAATCCCGTTGCTAATTAAACCCGGTTGACGCGTCCGAAGCACATTAAGTCTGAAACGTAATTTATATTCCCGTAACGAACCCTTCCGGTCCGGATTTTTAAGCCACGTAATTTAGCAGATATCGAACTCGGTTGAGAAGTTTAAAAATATCCTGTTATGTTTTGCATTTATTTTAATTCTCTCTGGCTCTCTCTCGCTCTCTAGCTCACTCCGGTAAACTTTGGGAAATTTATTGCGGAGATTGTGTAATAATTACACTCGAAAACCATCGTCTCGTCGAATTCACTTACGCTTGAACGAGAGGAGGAGGGCGCGTGCCGGTTACAACCAAATTATAATAAAAGTCAGTCGGGAAATAAATAAAGGAAACATCAATAAGCGCAATGGGTAATTCGAGACCGATTTGCGCTGGGATAACCTTAACATTAGCTTTTTTGAACTACTTGAAATACAGTTCGAATCAGCGGCGTGCGGTGAAAATTCAAGTAAGGGAAGCAATTTTTAAAAACTTACCCCATTTGTAATGTAATTCGATTCTACGATAACTTTTTGCAAATTCGTCAATCACGTCATCATAAAACTGTGGATGCTCTGACAGGCTCTGAAGAAGCTTATTTTCAATGGACAAAAGCGATATTTGCGAAAGTCCCTCCTGACTTGTTGAATATCTCATGAAATTTTTAATACGTTTAAGCGTCGAAAAATTGCGTTCTACTAATGAACTTGTGGCAGTCGATACTAATTCACACAATTTCGACACTTCCGTGTAGGCATCGTCCAGCTCTTTGTCTTTTAGAAATTGCATTAGTTCTTTGGCGTTATTTTTTGCGATAATGTTATCATCAGTTTCGTAAATAACTTTTAGTTTAGATCGCAGTTGCACTCGGTCGAAGAACTGGCCATAATGAAGAAGAAGAGAAGCATCTTCTGGAATAGGTTTTCCTTTATATGCATCAACATGGCAGAGCTAGAGGAATTTAAAATCATTTAAACTGTTAAATTTATGGTTTATTTGTTGCTGAATTTGGTCGGTTATTTCATAAAAGAGGCATCTGTGTGATGTTTGAATATCTCCCATCCTGCCTGTACACATCGACAGCCGTTTAAACCTGAAAATAAGCTACTCCAATGATAGCTTCCACGCCAGCGTAAAGCACGCGACCGCGACTCAATTCATTCAGCAAGTTCAATGACCTCTCGACACAAACACATACACGAAAACCGTCGTATAACAGGGAACCTAGCAGCAGCAATAGCTTTTATTGGATTTTTCTAGAATAGTGAAAAGCCGCGCGCACACGACTCACGGACAGACTTTCTGCTGTGACTCGGTTTGAGTCAAGGCCGCATTTGTTATGGGCTTGATATTTGACACAATTTTTAGCACTTTTCATACAATCTAAAGTAATTGTTTCCTATTTCAAAACATGATGTTTTGTCATTTTTGACATTTTTCTAGGGGAAGCACTGCTTCCCTTGCTTCCATTGACCGCACACCGCTGGTTCGAATGTGAAAGCGTATACTTGATGGAACACAAATTTCGGAGATGTGTAAACCGGAACAACTGCCGAGTTGTACGTGGAACAAGCGAAGCAAACATCAAAGCAGTACCAATTCAGGTCGCTTCGATAATAATCAAATTCCTTCCGAACTCAATTTAAAACGTTTGCTATCGCTCTTGTTTATTTGGCCGATCCCTCCCGAGCTTTACTTTTAATTAATTCCGCTCTGTCCCGTTCCGCTTTTTTTACGTTTCCGACTCCGGTATTTTTAGCTGGGGTGTCGTTCTAACGGCTCGAAGACATCTGGAGTACAAGAACGAAGAACAATTTAATTTCGTCCCTTAGTCGCCTCTCCGCGGGTTGTAGTGCGCGTAACAAAAAGGGAACGGGTCGGCTTTTAATTGTTATTAATCCCGAGGGAACGTCAAGCGGCCTGAGAAAAGAACCTCGACGTAGCTGGATTGATCGTCGGCAAGATCCCAGCCTTATGATTTTGTTGGAAATGCTTTTGTCTTCGGTTTTGAATCTGGGAAGATGAATCCTCGAAATTAGAAATTATTTTCTTGTTATCTAAATGAAAACCACATGCTTACCCCTTCAGTTTTTAAATTGAGAAAGCTTAATCCCCAACTGTCTCCAGCGTTTCACGGTTAAAATAAGATATTACCTTATTATGATTTTGTTGAAAACGCTTTTGTCTTCGGTGTTGAATCTGGGAAGATGAATCCTCTAAATGACAAATTATTTTCTTGTTATCTAAATGAAAACCAAATACTTACCCCTTCAGTTTTAAATTGAAGAAGCTGAATCCCCAACTGTCTCCAGCGTTTCACCGTTAAAATAAGGTACATATTATTATGAACCGATTTTTATGAAAATTTCGAATTGAATCGATCTTACTCTCTACGTCCAAAGTTATATGTTCCTGACGTACGCACTTTGTTTTGAGGGATGATAACTACCCCTTGTGCAGATAAATTAAAAAAATAAAAATCAGAGCGTTTTATAGGTTTGAATCATATTTCAATGTGTACAATAAATATTACTTCATGATTTTAGAATATTATGTATGATGTACATTAAAGTTGCAACCATTAGAAACTACCCTTAGTAAGTGCATTAAGAAAAAAATGGATATAAAATATGTTTTTCAATATGTTGCTATGGTTAAAGTTGTGTGAATTGTATTCCCTTAAAATCAGGTTTTATGATTCATATTAGTTTTATAACATTGAAAGCCACCTCTTGTAATTAAATTCAAGAAAATACTTTATTCAATAGCATAATGTATTTATGGTTCATTTCAATGTATATCTAGTTTCTTCGTAGTTATTCATTATATATTTCTATTAGAAATCACCACTTATAACTAAATTATTTCAAAAGTTTGGAGTGGCATTACGCCAAAATCGATATAAATAGTAGTTCCTGCACAGTTTATAATATATTTTATAATTTGTTGCAATTTATGTAGCTACATAGTCTGACAGTGATAATAAATGGATGTTGAAGAAAATGGACTATCTTCTCGGTATGCAGTCAAAAGAATTTTAAAAGAAAAGCAATTTACTAATGAGCTTTGCTTTCGGAGTGGTTTTCCTCCTTCCGCAGCGCAAACCTAGGAAAGCAAGTACCAAATTTAATACAAGTAGGTAATACAAATACATATGCAGACACTTAACTAATTAATGATACTCACTATGATTTAATAGGGTAAATTTCTTACAGATTAAATTTGCTAAAAAGGATATTGACTGTTTCTAAATTAAACACTAAACTTAGATTATCATTAAAAACATATGGATCAAACTTCGAGGGATTTAAATTAGGGTTCCTTGACATAAAAGTGATGTTAAACGTAAAATACTGTAACGTTTATTCTAATTTATTTACACACTGTCTTAACACTACTTGACTTATCTAGACTATTTCCTAACTAATTAATTTATATCACACTCTTAACTGATAATTTATTTATACAATTTCACTTGTCCGTTTATCGCACTGATTTCACTCACGCGGCGGCTTCTCGCCTAATCTGCCTCTTCGTCCGCAGCATTCGCTTTTATTGCCCTCCATAATATATCCCGGAACCTTCTCTCGAGAGTACTCGATTCTTCTTTTCCCTAATTTGTTTGTTCTAGAAACGACCAGAAAGTAATAAATCATTCTTACTTTAAATGAATATTCGCGATTATTCTGGAACTGTTTTTTTAATGATTCAATTAGCGGAGCGGCCTCCTTTTGAGGTGGGCCGCCTCGTCCGATAAGGAGTAAGCTTACGTTGGTTGTTTACATTTCGCATTACAATATTTACATGTGCTTTGGTAGACCATTGTCTAAATAATTATCATACAATGAATTTCAATGATTTTATTTGCCGTAATTTCAAAACCGGAGCAAGTTAAAAGGAATTTCCTTGAAATGATGTTCAGTTATTAAGGTTCTAACACAATGAATAAAAACTGATATACAGAGTTTCAGTAGTATTTATAAGTAGGTATATTCTCGGCTTACGTACACACTAAATTATATTTAAACTAATTTTAATTTTTTTTTGGTACATATTAAATTTCATGTTAAGAATAAATATTTTAATATATAATAATGAAATTAGTATAAATATATAACATATATTTAATCATCTGTCCAATGTAAATTATTTATTTTCTGATTGACCTTCTTTATTTTGTCATGGTGAACATATTTATCTGTACCTCCGAAAGATAGGCTGATTAGAAAATTGCCATTCTTTTAAATATCTTTTGACTGCGTACCCCATATTTGGGTCCATATAATATATGAATATTCATTTAGCAGATTTTAAGGGCCGCAACTTGTATAAAATTCTCCTTCTCCTGGATAATTTGGGGATATACAAGAGAGTTTCCTACGTTGCTTGGTAGCTTCAGCCCCGAGAACACTACTACATCTACGGATTCCACCTAGAAGAAAAAACCATCAGTATCTTCGAACTGTGGTAACAAAATCAGTTACGTCATATTGTCTTGAAAATGTACACAATCTATGGACGAAACGTCGACAAAAAAGCACTAACACCGCACTAAATTTTGAAAAAAAAAACACGACGACATCCATTGGTGTTTTTTTAAATCCTTCTCCTGGATAATTTGGGGATATACAAGAGAGTTTCCTACGTTGCTTGTATAAAATTAAGTGTAAATAAAAATAAACCATTCGTTTTCAAAAAAAATTAGGTTAAAGGAGTGCGAAAATGTTTTCTTGTCATTGAGATACCAAGCTTCATACAATGATATCTCGGTTAATAACTTTTATCTTAAGAAAATAAATAACCCAAAATTTTTAATAAGAAAAAAGCTAAAATTTTGTACTATGTAATCATTTTTCACGCATCTTATTTACTTTTCGAGTTATGTTTCAAAAAAGGATTTGATGTGAAAATTAAAAAAAAAAGATTGAAACCGTACTATTCTTCAACTGTATTCACAATAAAGTAGTTAAACTTCTAATATGTGGCAGATATATCTATACTACTTATAAAGTAACTTATAAATGGTTTAGGTTTAATTTCAATACTTATTTAAATGCCACTCATATTAATGCGGATTTTTTATTCGCATCATAATTCCATCATTCTTTACGACATTGACATCTATGTACTATAGTTCATTTTAAAGGTATTTTTAAGTATTTTAAGGAGGATTCTATAAGTTATTCCCAAAACATTAACCATTTTTCTGCTATTTAACGTAGCGTCGCACACATCGCCACCTTCAACAAGATATAACTCTGTCGGTATTGCATTTACAAAATGTAACAAAAACATCCGATATTTTTTTAAAAATATTAGTTTTTATTTATTTTCAATTTTTTTTTAAATAAAACTTATGGTTCGTTAAGGATAAATCGTTCGAAAATGTAATTTTCAATGTAATGTGATTTGTGGGGAAAACTTTATAGAATATTTTTTGCTTAGATTTAGTTGCTCTATCAATTTCTGCGGATACTTTTAAGATTACAATTTTAACCCTCGAAAAGTGGTGATACCCACTTTCATGATAATATATCGGCAATACATAACTTTTGGTCCTAGAGTTTTCCCTACATATTGTCCAAATCTTCAATCGGTGTCTTCCGAAAAAATTCGAAACCGAAAACCGCAAAACTTTGTAGTAACCTGCTGGACTAATTGTTGATAATGTAGGTACGTCCGCAACACTTCTACTGGTTACTCACTGTAAATGTCACTTTCAAAACTTATTCCTCGAGTTAAAACTGAGTGGATAGTAACCGCGTCAACCACGTGGGAAACGATCATTTCCACCCGTCGTGGAACGTAGAGCTCCGGTTAATATAACGCTCATCACGAGGATGCTCCCGGGCTGATTTCGGAAAACTCAATTACACGGAAGCTCTTAACGGAGCGGCGAACTTAACGGAGGTGCTCCTATTAAGTTATGAAATTGTTTCTATTAAGAGGGCTTGTTTTATAATTCAACGGGAACAACGGGGGCGACGACGTCGGCGAGGCTGAAGTTGACGCGTTCCTCGTCACTGAAGATCATCACTGAGTTTCCCGACGAGTTTTACACGCTTTCGGGAATCCGGTGTCGGGCCTTTTGTTCAAACTCACTAATCGGAAACGGGCGAGGGGAAAAATATTCCCGGATTAATTCCGGATAATTTATTACCGGAATCCGGGAACGTTTCGTCTAACAACGTGTACGAGCGTTGAAGGGTTCAGGTGTTTACATCGTCGTGCCGCTTCGGAATTTTAGTTAAATATACACCGGAGGCGGAAATTTTATTTCATTGTTATGAGAAGATTGTACGTTGAGAGTTACACTTTGCTTGGATCTTAGCCAATAGATGTAGAGGTACGTGACCAATACAGGGTCCGTTTCAAACCTGTCGCAAGATGTTGGTAGAATACAAAGCAATTTCCTGGGGGTGGGGACAAACTCGATATGACATCCGTAACAAGCTTGTAAGATGGGAACGTGCCTGCAGAAGTTACCACCCAATCACCAATATTTATTTGGTGTATAGTACGCGAATAAAACATACGTGCTGTTAACCATTGATTTATGGGAGACACGCTATTGATCGTCGAAATAATAAACAACACGACGTATGTAAACCGACTAGAAGATGATAATCAGCTGTTATTAAGATTCCTTACACATCAGTATCGAATTACAACCGATGTTCTACTAATTTAATACAGACATCGCCACTAGTTTGGTTAATCTGGTTAAAGATTCCAACGTCTGTACTTCTACTTCTTTGCTTACAGCTAACGACATCAATCTAATTGTATTGTTATACATACACAAATTATCGAAGGTTACATTGTATTAAATCATTTTTATGAATCAATATTTTTGCTTTGCTTACACTTGGTTGCATTTCTATTGATTGCGTACAATTTATTTTGATTTTAAATTTTCTGTTTTGTGTGTATTCAACGCTGTACCAGTTATAAAAGGCAAATGAGTCTGTAATCCAATAGAGGGTACTTTACCAGGGCAAAACGCGTCAATCAGTGATTAAATCAGTTCTATTTAATATAAGTTTATAGGAAAGCACTTCAACTACTGGATATTGTGCTGAATTGGTAAACTTCAACTTGGACATGAACATTGCTATTTTTTACGATAATCTCCCTTCATAAGTTTAATATACCTAGTACTTTTATTACATACATTTTATATAATGTTACATAATTCTGCGTTTCGTTGTGCTTATGGATTTTTATTTTACATTTGTATACTTTTCCTTCAATAGTTACATAGTATTCATTTGTACTTGGTATAAATATAATAGTATAGGTACTCAATCAATCAAGCTGCCTATCCACTCAATGGATGTTGGCGACCACATGTTGGAAATAATCCCTGTCCCTGGCTGCGCTGACAAGCTCTTCTATCGTTGTTAATCCGGTCCAGTGTCTAATATTCCTTGTCCATTACATCTGTCTTCTCCCAAATCCTTTTCTGCCGTCTATTTTCCCTTCCAAAATTATTTGCAACAACTGGTATCTGTCGTGTCTAAAAATGTGACCAAGGTAAGCCGTTTTTCTTAGTTTCATAGTTGTCAACAATTCACAGTTCCTATGGACTCTTCTTAACATTTCTTCATTGGTTACCCTGTCTGTCCAAGGTACTTTTAATATGCGTCGGTAAGTCCACATTTCGAAAGCCTCTAATTTATTGATCATGTTTGCTTTCGTAGTCCACGAGTCCACTCGTACAGAAGTACTGACCGGACATAGCATTTTGCATATCGGATTCGTAGGGTTATATTCAGGTCTCGATTTCTAAGAATTTTCTCATATCTCTGTACGCTGTACGTGCCATCTTAATTCTGCATCTAATGTCTTTCTCCGAGTTCCAGTCTGTGTGCAGCTAACTTCCCAGATATTTATATTGGGCTACTCTTTCTACATTTTGATTATCAATCTTAATTTCGGCGTTTGCATATAACTGTTTTAGTTTAGACTAATTTAGTCTTGTTGGCGTTTATGTTTATCCCGTACGGGTTGCTGTTTTCACTTAAACGGGTACACATCTGTTCTTCAATATTATTAGCAATAAGGACCGTGTCATCTGCATATCGGATATTTGAGATTGGTACTCCGTTCACTTTTACTCCCATTTCCTGATCTTCAAAAGTTTCAATAAATATAGCTTCGGAGTACAGATTAAACAGCAGCGGAGACAAGACGCATCCCTGTCTAACGCCCCTACGAATTTCGATATCTTCAGTAGTGATATTTTGCGTTGTAATATTTGCTGACTGGCACCAGTATAAGTTCTCAATGCATCTTATATCTTTGTCGTCGATGTCAGTTTTTCTTAAAATTTGCATGAGTTTTGAATGTTGAACACGGTCGAAAGCCTTTTCGTAATCGACGAAGCAGAGAAATATATCTTTGTTAACGTCTCGACAGTTTTATATTAAGACCTGAAGTCCTAAAAGCGCCTCACGTGTTCCCATGCCTGATTTGAATCCAAATTGACTGGGACTGATATTTCTCTCGCATCTGTGTTGTATTCTTCTGTGTATTATTTTGAGAAAAATCTTTAAGGAGTGGTTCATCAGGCTTATCAGTCTATGGTCTTTGCATTTTCGGGCGTTCTTCTTCTTTGGTAATGGTATAAAATTGGATTTTAGCCAGCTTATAGCTTATAGCTTATAGCTGGCAGCAGTGTAGGTGCTATGTACACATTTTTCTCTCTTTTTTAAATATTCTCCTGAATTCACTTATTTAACATAAGTTGAGATAAATAAGGAAATATTTTTCATAGATGGATATATTAATGTATTGGCTGTCCACTGCCCTGTAGTGACGTCTCGCCCCTCTAACGCCCCAGATTCATTAAATGTATTCCAATTGTGTATTCCAATTAATTCTAAAAACTATTTTTTATTGTGTACATTCATATACTTGTCTATAAATATACAAAAATGTATTTATTAATATTGATAACTATAAAAATATTTGTAAAAAACAATAATTTGAACATTATATATAATCAAAAGATTTTTCCACATATTCCCATAAAATCTCCTTTTTTAATGCCACACAATAAAAGTTTTTAGTATCCTCGAAATAACCTGTCGATTTTTCAAGACATTTCAAGCAGTTGTTATAAAATTTTCTGACTTCTTTCAGAAAATCCGGTCGTTTAATGGTACTTCGTTCTTCTAACTTAGTGTTGTCCTTTCGAATAACTAAAGGATCGTAATCGTTATCAATCCTTTCTCGAGATTTTGATTTTAAATTATTGATTTCATTTGATGCTTCCGTAATTAAAATTTTGCCCCCTCCAATAATGATCACAGCATTGTGAAATAATGTAGTTTGGTTGTGGACGAAGTGAAGTCAAATTTGTGATGCGTCACATTCAAAAATGAGCTGTAATATTCTTGGACATATATCTTGCCATAAAAGGTATGATTTTAATGGTTCGTATATTTTTACAATATTTTCTACAGCTGGTAAAAGAGCTAACCATCCTGTTTTGCGGTAACCAAGAATTTTTTATATTCGATTTCTGCGCTTTCACAAAATTCCTTCAGACATTCAACACGCACAGTATATATGTTACCGGTAAAGTCCGTTATACAGTCATACCTAGGTTTGCCTAGGCAAAGTCCGCATTGCCGGGCCACTTCAGGCATAGTCCGAAATTGTTCGATATTTCGGACATTGCCTACACTGTGGTACGACAATCTAGGTTTGCCAAATGTGTAGCAGGCAAACTCCGAAACAAGCTAATATCCCGATTGCAGACGGTCCACTTCTCATTCTGCGTCTTTAGTTGTAATTAGGCGGCAGTTGTTTAATCGTTATTGCAAGTATGACTGGGGCGCGTGAAATGAAGGCGAAATTTTTGAAGAAATTGGAGAGCAAGCAGAAACCAATAAAGTCTTTTTACATTCCATCGATAGAGAAGTACGAGGCATTAATTAAAGAAGTTGAAGAAGCCAAGAAAACTGCAAAAAAAGAACAGCTATTCAATACAGACGTCTTAAACGTTACGATGTGTTATTTGTTGGGGGCATTAAAAAGTTAATTTTGCCATCGTCTGCACGAGTCTCTGAAGTAAAATACTTTGTGCCCAATGAAGAATTGTTTGAAGTGCTAGATAATGCTCACAAGTAGTGTGGTCATGCTAGAAGAAATATTATGATTAAAGCATTAAGCTTCAAATATGCTAACGTAACTCGAGAATGCATTACACTTTACTTAGAGCTATGTGAAACCTGTCACAAGAAGAAAAAGTATCCATAAAAAGGAATAACCGTAAAACCTTTGCACTTCCGAGAAGTAAATTCGAGAGGACAAGTCTAGCTTATCGATATGCAGACTTGCCCCAATGGTGATTTCAAATAAGGAGTTGTAATGGATAAAATTGCAGATGGTTTTTATAAAATCGCTATTATACATGGTGTAATCAGTCCTCTATATGCAAGGAACCAAATCCAAAGTTGCAAAGAACAATTTTTTATAATCAAAGACGTCCCGAAAAGGGAACTATCACTTCGCGAAATTAGTGGGCACAGTTCTTCATTTGGAGGGCAAAGGGTTTCAAAGATGTAACTGTACCAAAAAAAGCACCACTAACTCTTGTAAATGCAAAAGATTAAAATTTTTTGCAATTCCACGTGTCACCATTAGACATCTTGTTTTAATAAGTAACATTATGAACACTAAATATATTTTATAATGGTCCCTGTATAATATGTACCTACTCTTTAAGAAGTATATCATGCAGGAGCCCTAATTCTACCCAAAGGGGCCTCTCTGATTCTACCTCAATATCTTTTTAGTTGGTTTTTTTAATGTGATTTTTTTGTGAATACAATAAGTGACATAATAAACAATACCAAGTGTATTTTATAAGGATCCACCTTGATTTTAAGGTTGTCTCTTATTATAACTCAATATGCTTTCAGTTTATTTTTATTTTGTATTTGTAGTTCTTTCTTCTTTCTTGTATTTGTGATTGTTCTCTTCAAGAGACAATACATTTTTAATACAAATTAATTTGTTTCTCTTTTATCGCAAACTGTGCCTCATACTCGTACATAGAATATTGAGAGTATGATAGTAATGTTAGAGGTTATTTCGGAGTTTGCCTGCTACATATTTGGCAAATCTAAGATTGTCGTACCACAGTGTAGGCAATGTCCGAAATATCGAACAATGTCGGACTTTGCCAGAAGTGGCCCGGCAATGCGGACTTTACCTAGGCAAACCTAGGTATGACTGGATGACGGACTTTGCCGGTAACATATACATATAAATACGAATAAATTTTTGCAATAATATTTTCAACATCAACTGGAAGTAAGTCAAATGCTGCTTGAATAGTATTGTGTAGAATGTGCGCTGCACAACCTACCCCAATAATTTTTTGGTTTAAATGTTCGTCGAGTTTCGTAAAAATGTTATTGATTCCTCTTCTACCTTTTCTTAGTCCGCACTTATCTGCATTAAGGCGAGACGTAACGACAATGATCGAACACCACCGAGTAAATCTAAGCTACATCGCCTAATTTAGTTTACTCTGCATGCATTTTGTTTTTATTTTAATTACTTATCTTTTAATACCTTATATTCACTATAATAATTAATAAATGATAGGTAATATATTTTTACAGTACATTTAAAATAAGAAATGATGTTTTCGAAAAAGTGGAACATTTTTAAAATTTGGCGGGACGCGGGAGTGTCCACCAAAAAGCGGGATTGTCCTGCCAAAATCAGGAGGTGTGGTCACTTTAACATAAGAGCCCATCAGGCCTAAAGCGTGACAATATCTGGCTGTATGTCCTATAACCCCAATATATTTTTCTACTTTTCAAGTGTTGCAACAAAAATGAATGGTATCATGTGTAAAGTTCACTACTAAGTGTATGGTATAGCTTTATCTGCAATTAAGCCCCTTTTCGAGCGTTGCAGGAGCGTTTCTAAGAAAATGTATACGTATAATTTCATAGTATATCATTATGTACAGGTGCGTGTTTTATTCGAGAAATCTCTACGGTAAACTTGTGCTTCAGTAGGTCGTCAAGAGCGATTTGAAATTTTCAATACGCAATTTATGCCTCGATTAACGAAAAAAAATCATGTTTCAATTCGATTCGCAACTTCTATTTAAATCACCCATTTACTCCGTTCCAAATCACCCCAAACCAACGAATGTCGCCTTTAGATTTGATAATTCACCCTTTCGGTACGGTCTACCCTGAAACTTTCTGGGGCCCGTAATGGATTAAGTTCATGCCCTAATAAACCTGCCACGATCGCGAACGAATCCCCA
Organism: Cryptocephalus moraei; assembly: GCA_946251905.1. Taxonomy (NCBI): domain Eukaryota; kingdom Metazoa; phylum Arthropoda; class Insecta; order Coleoptera; family Chrysomelidae; genus Cryptocephalus; species Cryptocephalus moraei. The sequence goes on from OX276454.1 coordinate 17,621,789, forward strand.
TCTAATAATTAAACGTTCGGTTGCTGTTAATCTCAGTTTAGTTTTTTTTTTCAAGTCTGACGCGTCGAATAATAAGATGTCGCGAACACGTTGCTTTGATATCGTCGATAATGAAAACATTATCCATCAAACTTTCCGGTATGCGTAGAACTAATTTCCGGCGAATCAACAAAGCGAAAGAAAAACTATTGTGTTCTTCCTTCGAACAATTTGATTGATTACCTTTGGGCGAGGGAAAAAATTGGAAGGAAACAAATCCGAAAGCGACGGATGAATGGGCTTTTAATTTAGGCTAAAAGCATAATCGTAATTATTCGGAGGCGGATGGCTGTAGTTCGGAAGTGATAGCTCTGCATGTTTAGGGCGAAGCTGCACTGGAAGATAGCTTTGTTCGGGATAGGGATCCAGTGCAAGTTTAGCGCGGAAATTAGTTTTCTCTAATTAAAGGATAAGTTTGCATAGTTTTATGTACTGAGGTTGATTAGAACAGTTTCTAAGTGTGGTGAAAAAATACTGGCACTATGAAGTTCCTCCCATTTTGAAATCTGACAGAGAAAATTAGAAAATTATTCCGTGCAGGCATAACTTTGTTAACGGAAAAAGTAGATTAAAAGTTCACAATTGTTTAAATAGACGCCAGGTAAGTATTGAAAATTGCATTCAGATTTAAAATAAGTATTGTACGGGTTAAATATTTCCGATAATTCCCTTAAGTTCAATATTTAAACTCCTCTAGTATTCCTCCCTCTAAAGTTACATAACGGAGTAATTTGAATCTCGTACCTCTTATGTCTCTTAGTCTGAACCCAGATTATTATTACCATTGGGTATTCATTTCACCAGTAACTTGACTAATACTGGACCAAATAAATTTATATTTATGGTCCGCACATGACAGTTTCTAAAGAGTCGCAGGGTGGGATAAACATAAGTGCGAGAGAAAGGCCATATATTTCTCATTGGCGAAACAGAGAACGACCTTTTGCGATGTTGCTAGCTCGCGAAACATTACAGTCATCCGCTCCGCACACTGTACCACACACATCCGAAAGTGTATAAGCGATACGCGTTGACTTGGACTGCCTGCTCGGCCGGCAATGTTGCAAAACTTCCCTCTCTGTCACGCTAACGAACTACTGCTAGTTTCTCTTTTGCTCTTGTTGATTTTCCACCATGCGTTTCGATAGAAAAGGGTATATACTTGTAAAACGCGTTTGGATATACGGTGACTCGTAGCAAAGACCATGTATATTATAATATGACAATGTACATGTAATATGTACATGTAATAATAAGACAATGTATAATAGGAAAAGACAGAAGAGCAGCAGCAGGCGTAAGTATACTGATAAAGAAAAGGCTGTCAAGAAATATTAAGAACTGGGAACAGATTAATGAAAGGTTAATAAAAGTGGAGATGAAGCTAAAAGGACATGACTTAGTGGTAGTGGGCGCATATGCACCTTCTGAAGATGAAAAAGACGAGGTAAAGGATACATTTTACGACGATTTGACGGACTTGGTAGAGAGTATTGGAACTAGGAAGGAAGTAATTATACTAGGTGACCTAAATGCTAGAACCGGAAGGGAGGTAAATAGTAAAGTCCATTTGGGGAAGAAAGAGTAAATAAAAACGGCGAAAGATTAATTAGTTTTTGCGAAAATATGAATTTAAAGATAATGAATGGATACTATCAACACAAGGAAATCCATAAATTTACGTGGAACCAACCAACGAGAAAGTTAAAATCAATAATCGATTACTGTATATGCAAGGAGAACTCCAAAATAAAGGTTAACAACGTTAGAGTATATCGAGGAGCAGAGTGTGGATCTGATCACCATTTACTTAAAGCGTCACTACTATTTACATTTAAAGGAAGTCAACGACGAAATGAAGATGAAAGTTCTATGATACTGCAAGACATCTCATCAAGGAGGTATAATCTACAAAGCTTTGAAAATGAGTCTACCCAGTTTCTATATCGAATGAGGCTGAACTTAAAATTAAACAGCGTTTGTTACTCCTCGCCAATTAATACGTATAACGAAATCATTAAAGCCCTTGACGAAGCAGCAATGGAGGCTATTGGAGAAGTGGAAGTTATCAAGAATAAAAATGAATGGTGGAATAATGAAATAGAAGACCTTGTGGGAAAGAAGAAATATATGTACAATAAATGGCTAGCGACAAAGGATATTAACGATCGGCAACTGTACAACAGCTTAAATAACGAAGTAAAAAAAGCGGTAAATAAAGCAAAAAATGAGATGTGGAATAAAGCCTGCCATAACGTAGAGCATTTTTTGGGCAACGCTAGAAGTAAAGAAGCTTGGAAAACAATTAAAGGTAATAGAAGAGATGGTAAAGAACGCAGTAGGTTAAATCTGATTTCCCCGGAAAAATGGGTAGAATACTATGGAAAAATGCTGGCAGAAGATCGAGCAGAATTTCTAGATATTGGCAATAAAAAATATGATATTTCCTACTGCAAAGAAACTGAAATAACACCAGAAGAAATTAGAAAACATGCTAACGGCATGAAAAATGGAAAGGCTCCAGGACCGGGGGGAGTGCCCATAGAACTGATTAAAAATGGCCCTTACAAACTATTTCAGCTATTGGCTTATATCTTTAATTTATTCTTGAGAGGGGAAGAGTTACCCCCAGAATGGAAAACTGCATATATCAGCAATCTATACAAGAACAAAGGCGATAGAAAGGATTGTACGAATTACCGAGGGCTTAGTGTAACAAACTCAATTTGTAGGTTGTACGGAAAGATAATTAAAAGCCGAATTGAAGATTGTTGGCAAGATGCTGAAGATCAGAGTGGCTTTCGTACTGGTCGTTCTTGTATAGACAATGTGTTCTGTCTAAAACAAACAATAGAAAAGCGTTTGGAACACAATATGGAGACACATTTGGTATTTATTGACCTTCAAAAAGCGTATGATAGTGTCCCATTAGCCAAGTTGTGGCAAGTGCTAGAAGATAAGAGAATTCCACCGATTTACATTAATGCCGTGAGGGAGTTATACGAAGATATGACTAGTTCAATAAAGGTTGGACAAAGAGTGACAGAGGGGATAAAGGTGACCAAAGGACTTCGCCAAGGCTGCTGCATTGCACCTACACTCTTTAAGATTTATTTGGAGGGGGTTTTAGAAACCTGGAAAAAAATGTGAACCTATGGGCATTCCAATTGGAGATCATAAATTGTACAGCTTACATTTTGCGGATGACCAAGTAATACTTGCAAAAGATCAGGATGATATACACTACATGTTACGGAAAATAGACGAAGAACACACCAAATGGGGTTTATCGATCAACCCATCAAAAACAGAGTATGTAGTGGTGGGAGGTGAAGGAAGAAATTTAGAACTAAGAGACACACAAATCGGAAATACTGACAGTTATAAATATCTCGGTGTAAGCATTACAAATGTTGGTCGGAACTCAATGGAAATAGCAATTAGAATTGGACAAGATTATTCAGCAATACGTCAACTAAATAGTATATTCTGGAATAACCACATCACTCGGAACACAAACATTAGAATATACAAAAGTATCATAGAAAGTATTGCTACATATGGTTCAGAGCTTTGGATAATAAATAAAAAAGACGCCTCCAAAATAAAAGCAATGGAAATGAACTGCTGGCGTAGATGTTGCCAATTAACCAGAAAGGACAAAGTAAGGAATGCTGACATCAGAGAGCGTATGGGCATAGACATCGACATCCTGGAAGCTATAGAATGCAAAAGGCTGAAATGGTATGGCCATGTCGAAAGGATGAATGATCAACGATGGCCAAAGCGAACGCTACAGTGGGTCCCCACCAACCGCAGGAGAAGGGGCAGACCAAGAAGATCGTGGAGAGAAGAAGTAAACGGTGCAATGGAAGATAGAGGTCTACAACCACATGACTGGAAAGACCGCAAGCGTTGGAAGCTAGGATGCGAGAAACGGCGACAGCCGTAATAAACTCGTTGGTATATATATGTATAATATACATTGTCTTTGCTCGTAGCGTAACAGATTTCATGCTGACGGTAAGTTAAAGATTTTACCCCATATAAATACGTTTATTTTTTTCAAGTGTGCGTTTAATAAAAGTTTTATAAAAGTTTTCATTTTAATAACATGTCATTACATTTCTGATGTATATTTATGATTAAGAAGTATAATGAATAATTTAGCTGCTATTTGTTGTCCAAAATTGCCAGAAACATTTTCAATTTTATTTTGTGTTGTGGTGTTGGCTCTCGGGGACCTGGACGAATGATACAAAGATTGTTCTGTTGAGTTCCCCAGGGTTAAATAGAAATAAGCTATTCTATTAGTTAAAACATCAAAACTAATAACGAAGCCACTTACAAACTCGGAAAATACCAATAAATCAAACGTTTCCTACCGAGAGCGATATGCAATGGTAATATATAAAAAATGGTAACTCAAATATTAAAGCCTGGAAAAAAATGTAAGTGTCAATATCATATTCTTAAGAAGTAATACTTACCATAACAATTACATCGTAGATCCCATCCAGAGTCATGATTATGTCTACAATAAATAGACGGAACGTCGACAGTTGATATACAAAGTGTTTCATTTAACTCCGGGGAACTCAACAGAACAATCTTCGTATCATTTTCAATTTTAGTTTTAAAATTTATAACTACTTCATTAAAGTGAGACTATTTGTTTTAAAACTATGAATTGTTTTCGGTAAATATAAGTAAATAGTTGCTTTTGATAAAGTTGTACACACTCTAACTTGATTTTGCTTGTTTCTATTTTCTGAGGTAGGGATGTATCATACGTGTGTGAAGCATAGGTATTTATTTAAAATACAACTTTTGATTGCATTAGCTTGCTTGTCTCAATTATTGCAAATTAAACAAACTAAAATGTCATATTAATGTATTATAATACCATTCTAAATGTACTCGTAAAATCGTTCGAGTGTTTTAAATACGCAATTAATAACACTCACTTAAAATGGAACTATTTGAGTAAATCTCTGATTATTACGGAATATTACTATTTTACTCGGATACCCCTACCCGCATAAATTTACCTTTTCAATATGATTTTGTGACAATTACACATTACGGTTTTCGTGACTGTGGCGCATAACGGCAACGCCATTCTAATTGACGTTATTTAATTTGGAGATAGTGACATTAAAATAACATTTTTTAACCTGACCGAATTAACCTCTCTGGATTAATGGTATCGTAACGATTCCCGTGCCGTGCCGCGATACGCATCAATATTGAGACATTTTTCCCCCTCAGAACTTTCACTCTTTTGTTCCCGAAATAATGGCGAGTTTTCTTGAATGCCTTCGTGCTATCAACAAATACTGCTGTACCGTTTATAACTCGGACGGCGAAGTTTGCCGCAGTGTAGCTAAGAGTTATATTGGTTCACTTGGTGAAACGCACGCTTATAATTCACGTCGTTGTGTTTGGACGGTAATATAAATATTCATGCTGGAAAATTATCGGTTAGTCTATTTGGATTTACAGCGTACGTTTCAAGATTCACAGTAAAAGTGATAATGCCAGGTATATAATTTTTACTAGCTGTCAATCCGGGTGAGCTTTATGCTCGGATATGGAGGTCCAATAAAATCTTTAATTAAAATGCCGGAGCCGTAAAATTTATGGGAACCGTTAACCTTTCACCTTCTGAGCTTCATTGGCAGAGACGTTTTGATGGCCTCCGCTGTTCTGGAGCGAGGAGGTTTTAAAATACGAAATATGCATTTCGCTGTTATATTACGTTACCGAGATGATTTATTGCGTATTTTAAGTCTTGCCTATCTCCAGTAGGCGAACTATTACCGCGAGAGGGCGCTAGAAACAGAAATGTTAGGTATCATCACACCCCGGTGTATTAGATTTACGATTATGTCCCGTTACGTCAGTCAAGAGCCTTTGGTTTTAATTCACAAGAAAGGTCCACCCCAATGATGACGTCGATTTGATTCTTACTGCAATATGTTATAGTACACTGAATAATAAAAAATATGTAATTTTTTATCGGCGAAAACTATATTTAGAGGTAAAATCCACCCCTAAAATAGTTTTTGCGAAACATTTCAGAAAGGAATAAGTATATTTTAACACCCACCTCAAAATTTTTGGAATAAAAAATGCTAAGAAACTCCACCACTTTACATATTAAGGGTAGCAACCCTTGATTTTTTAAATGCTTTTACCCTCAAATTTTTAAATGATTAAAAGTAGTTTTTCAGGCGATTTGAGACCATAACTACCCTAATATATAGATTTATTTAAAACTTACTATCTTTGAAAGAATATTAATGAATAAAATTGACAGGTTTGGAGAATTTTGACTGAAAATTTTTTTCGCGAGGAAATCTCTGCTTAAACTTGTTTATTGATTTAAAAAGTAGGTTCAATAGATTCATTACTGATGAACAAATTGGCTTCCTAATAACTCAAAGAGGAATATTTTTGTTAGAATTTCATTTCATTCCTCTATTGTTACGCCTATAACGATGATGTAACCATGGGGTGCACTAGGAGATAACTCAGGGGGGAAAACTGAGAAGAGTTATAACAACGGTACGTAGATGATATCTTTTTGGGGGAAGAGTGTAATTAACATAATTACAACATATGACTATTAATATAAGAATATATGTTTTGGGAGGAACTCTCTGATTAAACTCGTTTATTGTTTAACCTTTGATAATATTCAATATGTAGAATGAATAAATTCCTTACAGATAAATAAATTGTCTCTCCAATAACCCGAAGAGCAATGTTTAAGAACAATAGGAGGTAACTCAGGGTGGAAAACGAGGTTATATAAATGTACATACCCTTCAAAACAAACAAGGGAATGATACATAATAATTGGTAGGTACTCGACCAAATATTTAGGGAAGAGTATAATTTAAACAAAAGAGCTGAACGGTTAGGAATGGATACGTAACAATAATTGGTTACTTAGTTACCCAGTTGTAACCAGTAAGTTAAAAACTTACTTTCGTCTAGGGAAGAACGAGGGATGATCACGTCTCAAAGGGAACGTAACGACAATGAGCTTGCCTGATTAAGCCGACATCTAAACGAACCAGTTTGCTGATTTAGAGTCTTGTTTTTATTAGTTTTAAGAATGTAATAGTATTTCTCGCGGCAAACTTTTTATTATACACGTTCTTGATATTATGCTAATTGAATTGAGTTGTTAATTGAATTAATTATCAATTTTAATAATTAGTGATTATGTCAAGTCTACCGCAATTCTGCGACGTGACAAGTTGTCTTAGGAAAGAAAGCCCTCATAAGTGAAAGTTCATCACAACCAAGAGAAAAAATTAAAAATTACAACCAAAAATAACTTTAAACAAAAACACATTTTATACTCTAAACTGCACTGTTGGCTCTTTTATTATGTTATGAATATATCGTTTATATATTCTCATCTCTTCTTTTCTTCTCAGAGAGACGAAATTCCCAACTTTAATTTTTACGGCAATTTGTAAGTATATATGTATTTTTATTATTCTTATATGGATAATATTTTTATGTTATCCTCATACAGATATATTCTGATGAAGTACAATGGATGTAAGAAACGTCTACTTCCAATAACAGGCACTTTGAGAAAATATAACTCTGAATTACAACTTTGTGTATTTCTACTGTTAATTAATTCTTATTATTTGTAAGAATAGTGCCAGACAAGTCCAGATCTGATAGATCTGATAGATCTCGTAATTTCGATTAATAATAACTTTCTTATTAATTTATTCGATTTGGGATGTGCAAGTTCCATTAGAATTTAACTTAACTACACTTGTTACTTAATTCAGTAGAAAATAGGATTTGATACAACGAATTGAATTCTTGACATATTGTAACGCGAAATGTAAACAGCAGCGCGCAACGTGTTTACTCTTATCGGACCTCGGCGGTCATTTCAAAGCGCTCCGTTAAGTGGACAATAAAACCCCAACGTTCCGGCAACATCTTATTAAGGAAAAAATGATTTATTACGTTCTGGGCGTTTCTAGATAAACATTATTTGGGAAAGGAATGACCTGGAATCATCGCGAATACAATTGAGATATGTATATAAGCGGGCTTGCGGTCGGAGAGGGGGGATTAGACGTGAAGCCGCGAGTGAATAAACCGTGCGAAAAACTGACAAGCGAATTGTACAAATAAATTAAAAAGTTAAGTGTGTTATATAAATTAATTAGTTCAGTAATAGTCTAACTAAATTAAGTAGTGTGTAGTGTATATTAGGATAGTGTAAATAAATTATAAATAAACGTTACAATATGATATTTCAGCTCACATTTAGGAATACACAGGTATAGGAAAGAAAATACATACATTTAAAAATTTATTTAGAAAAATACGTTGGTATTTTGTCGGCATTTCTAGTTAAAAGGATCATCAAATTTTTATTACACGTTGTTTGAGCACAGGTTTCAAGAAGATAACATTATCTACTTGGCATATTATATATTGATAATATTGCATCCAAGATTCTTAAGGAATGAGAAGCAATGGTTGACTGGAAATAATCATTCCTTAAAGGTTTTCATAGTGGGTTGTAACAAATCTAAAATGAACTTGGAGCATTTGGCAAATATGATGAAAATGGCGTTTAATAAACACTTCAAAATAACAAAAGAAGCGGATCGGGTAGACCCAGGCTGGTTAGATACAAACTCGTTTTTAAAGTAAAAATCCAATAAGGAATTTTATGTTCCGTGTTTTATGAGTTGTAAGCATAAAATAGAGCTTATAGTGTCCAAGTTGTGTTACATGAATATGCCCATTCACTTATTTAGGTAAATTGGTTTTATTTAAGGCGAGTTAATTGAATGTACTACATTGTGATTGAAAACAATTTGAGCTTTTCTTGGTCATTGTTTTTAGTTAGCTAGTTATTTAACTATGAGAATGAGAATTTTGACTAATTCTCGGAGGTTAATAAAAAACGTTAATTGAACTTCCCTTTTCGTGGAATGGCCTGGAAAACGTCTTATCTATCCACTTAGACAATTATAGGATAGGAGTTCTGGTGCTGAGTTGAATATATGAGTCCTTGCTGGTAGTTAGCTACAACATGTTGTTTCAGTACTGTAACGGTAATCTAGGAGAAATGACTACATCAATATTACATCATGAATTTTTGAGTATCGGTTTTCTTGCTCTACTAAAGTGCGAATAAATAACTTTGGGAAGTAGGAGACTATAATTCTATATTCGAGAGTCACTTCGAACAGTTCGAACTTTTTCAACGAGCGTCAGTGTTATCAAACGAATATAAGGGTAGTTTATTATCGATTCATTTTACTGCTTATTTGAATCCTTATGTACTTTATCGTCTCATTTCAATGACGATTTCACGGGAATAAAGTTTATCCTAACGCATTTCAAACTGTGAAACCGTTGATTTTCGTTCGATATGGACGAGATTTTAAAGATTACAAACGTATCGATCGACGATGTGAGGTCGTACGTGACAAAACAAAACCGTCCCTTATTGTTCAATTCCAACAACTGTCTCATCTAGTGTTTGATTAGGATGTTGCAGCTTTGTCGAGTCCTGAATGGTATTGTGTCCGGAGCAATCGTACGTTTGCTTTCCAGATGCTTCGGTAAATATGATCGATTCACTGCGCAACGGTCGATTTGAGCGTCGAGGACGTGCTCGATTTAAAATTCGGAACGTAAAGTTTCGTATTGCGCCCGTCCTCGACTTAATCCGATAAATATTCATATGCGGATCCCTCCATGCAGTGCGGGCATCACATCTTGACGATTTTTCCGCAAATTGACGCCGATCTGGAAATTCGGGACACGTCATAATCGGATTTTTTGCCATTCGATAAAAATCAGTTACTTTGATTGACACGAGCAATAATGACGTCGACATATTTGGGCCTGCAACTTGTAGGCTTCTCATTTAGCGATTTTGCACCATTCATGCTAATGTTAGAAATGCTGTACTAAAAAATATAAAGCCAAAATTCGGCCCAGTGGGAGTGGTAATCCCCTTACCCGTATCCATTTACATATATTATTTGATTACCATCTTACCGCAGTCTTAGTCAAGTACGTGGCTTTTACAAGTTTTTGTTTGGGGAGTATTAAAGTGTCACGTTTTTTAGCTGGGAAAACCGTGCTCAAACAAGGTGTCGTAGTGTAGTGAGAGTGATTGACGTAAATCTACCAATCGGTTGTAGATTTGAGGCAGGCCACAACGTATCTCGTAGTAGATGATGAAGTCTTGATCTCTCAACTAGCAACCTCACTTGTTGTAAAAGGTAAAAGGGTATGACTAGAGAATCAAGATAAAACACCCCCGTTTCCTGAATATACTTGTGACTTATGGGTAGGTGCATTGATTTATTGGACTCATTCGGGAACTTCTATACATAAATTTCTGATAATTGAATATTGCTTGTTAGCACAAGTAATCATAAGTTTTAGTTCGTTGTCCTTAATTTCGGCCGAGAGGAAATCATATAATTAACCACAGGTTATTATGATGAATTAAATTATTACTTATGTTTCCTGTGCAATGACCGCAAGATCGTGTTTCTGGATGTGTGTGTCACTTCACCTCTCGTTTCCATAGAGTTTATGCAAGACAAACTTCATCGAAATAATTTTGAAGGGTACGTTATACAATTGAAATTCATTGAACTAATTAAGACTATTGATTTAAAGCCTGGTCAGGAATATCAGTGAAAGGGGATCGGTTCTGGCTGCAAGTTATTAAAGACCATAATTGCAAGAACTTTCAGAAATTGGAAAAATAAGCGAAATGATTAAACTGTTTTGTATTTAAAAAGTAATTAATAAAATCAGTTTAATTACTGGTCGCTTAATTACCTAATTACTTAATTACTAACTGTAATTGATACAGTGTAAGGTTCTTTAAGTAATGGCAATAATGACGTCGAGTCATGGTCAGCGAAAAAGGTAAAACTTGTGACAATTCTTATATATTTCATTCTACTAGTCGTGTAAATTTCAACTTATCTAACGTTTATTCAATTTGTTACATTAAGTTTTATACATTTGTATATACAAGCAATTAATGTAACTAGACCCGCCCTTAATCATAAGAAAGTATTACTTGTTTACATGCCAAAATAGGTGATGGGCGTGGTGTAAAGGGGGAAGCAAATATGGGCGCCGTTGACGAATTATGATAGACAACAAAACAGTTATCCATAGGCGTATCAATAATAAGTGTCAAAAGGAAGCAAAATCGAGAAAAAAATTTATTCATTACGAATCAAAATCAATTTTATAATTATAAATTATATATGATTAAATTAATCATATAAAAAATTAATAAACTCACTAATTAATTGTATATTAAACATAATTATAATATACAATACTTTCTTATTAAAGTGAATTTTATTACAATGGTGTTTTTATATAACTCTCTTGATCTCTTCTTATTTAAAAATAAATTCACATTCCATATGAGTAGAATTATATAGTATAAATTTCTTCAGGAAACTTGTGGCTCCTATACTTTAAAATGTTTAAATCAGGGGTGGTTAAAATCATTGAAATCTGTCTTTTAAAGGTACAAAATACGTTGAAAACTGCTTCTTCTAAAGGTGACTTGTCCCTCGGAACATCGGGGACTGCCATGCTTACAATATTCCTGTATTCATCTCGGACTTGGGCTGCGTGTAGTAATTGGCCTGCTGTTTGTCCTGTCCATTGTCGCAAATTTCCGAACCAGGAGAGTTTCTTTCATCCACATTTCACGAATTTCCAAGTTCAGTGAATTATTGGATTTTAATAAGCATTATTGTTTGAAAACGTAGGTATTTAGATTATTAATCAAAACTTAAATCCACCACTTAACTCAATCACTTATATTTTCTACAATAAATTATTTACTTACAAATTAATTACTTCTTTCTTCAAAAGGGACTTAAGACTTGGTCTAAATTAATTATGAGAGCTCTATTACTGTCACATTAGCAACCTCTATAAATTTCCAAATTAATTTGTCGTATGAAAGCTGGGAATAGATGGTCCAAACGACTTTTCTTCATTGTTGTACACTTTGCATATCATGCAACTAGTAACCATCGTGTCTTTTTCGAACTCTATCTAACATACTACACAAAGTGCAATGTAAACAACCAAATGTCACGTAGAAAAACGCTTAGAATGCGCTATTATCTCCGTAATATATTATTGTGTAAATTGACGGATATAGATATATTAGACGCCTGTGGTTGTAGCATACCATTATTATCAACTACAGACATCACATAGCTGAGGGGATGGGCACTTGTGACACCAATAATTTTTTTTAGATATGCCATATATTTCGGTAACTTTAAGAAGATTCCTGTGCACCAAATCAAATTAAGCTAACCGTACAAAGACCACCATCACCAATTTCCTCATTCTCTCTCTCATTCCGCAGATGATGGGGTGGCTATCGTCCAAGTGTTCTTGCAACAAGGTGTGCCGCAGGCCCACCCTCAGCGACAACTTCTCGGACAGCGACTCGAAGTCCGTGTCGGAGATCGAGCTGCGTGCGGCCGAGGAGCCGGCGAAGAAGAAGCTGCAGACTAAGCAGGAGCTGGACTGCTGCAAGATAAAGCGCCTCCTGCCGAAGAGGGTGCTGAAGTGGTTCGGACGCGACGAGGACATCAGCATGACGAAGATCGAAAAGAGTGAGGAGAACGCTTGTAGATGATAGAAATTCTTAGCTGACTCGAGTGTTAGGAGACGGGGGACATTGTCCGGCTGCTTTGTAAGCTTTGTTGGAATCTAATTAATTGTCGTTGCGTTAGGGAACGTGGTTTGTAATAATAGAATGCCTGCTGTCTTTCGAAATGATCACTTGTGCTAAACTTAACGTGTAATGTACAGGGGGATGATGCATCTACGGGGGTGCGCTAGGGGTAACTCGGAGAAAATAGTTAGAAAAGAACTACGTTCATATTCGTGGAGAACAGTACACGATAAATGGCACTCGGGTAAATGAAACAAAAAGTTGAACATTTACAATAGAAAAGAAATAACGGTACAGTAAATGATTTAGGGCAGTCCAGGCAGGAACGCGAGGGATCATCATTTTTCGAAAAGAACCATAATGGTAATGAACTTGACCAACCACTGACAAATACCTTCTCGACTTCCTGCGCCGGTATTTAAACTAACTGAATTACTGATTTCACGTTTTTAGTTTCACCCTCATTATATATGTATATGAAATTGCGAGTAACTTTTATAGTCGTTTTTCGCAACCCAACTTCCAACGGTGAAACTTATAACTATTTCCGTCCTGTAAATTTCTTTCTCTCCTACTTTCTTGTATGTTGTCGTTCCAATTAACTCTAGGTCCCACTCTTTTCCTATGTTGTGTCGGAATCTATTCTAACATTCTCTTTGGCCATCGTGAGTCTCCCATCCGCTTTACATGTCCCTACCATCTGACACGCTTAACTTCAATAGTGTCTTCAATACTGGTCCTAATGCTCTTTCTTTTTCTGATTGTTTCATTTCGTACACGATCCCTCATTGTCAAACCGCAACTGCGTCTCCAAAATGTCATCCCCATAGCTTTCAATTGTCTTTTAAGCGATGCTATGGTTTTCTAGACCTGAGGTCCGTAGGTAGTTATGCTTTTCACTATAGTTTTATAAATTCTTATTTTGGTTTCTCTTCGTACATAGAATTGAATGCAATTGTCTAGTTATTTGTCTTCCTTGATACACTCTCTTTCATATTTCTTAGTTTCACTAGATCCACCTTTTCCAAAGATCACTCCCAGATAGTTGTACGAGTTTACACCTATCACGCTTCCATGATTAATGGAGAGATCTGTTATATTTTCGCCGACGACTAAATACTCAGATTTGTGATTGTTGATGGTGAGACCCCATTTATGATAGTCATGCTGCAGTTTCTTCAACATATAGCTTATGTCATCTTCGCCTTCAGCTATTACTACTTGGTTGTCGGCGAAGTGAAGGGTAAACAACTTATTTTCGCCGATAGAGGCATCAGGTATATCTTAAATAATGTGGCTGGAAGCGATAGCTCATCCTTAACGTTAAACCCTTTGTCACGAGAAATTTTGGAGATAATTGAGATCCTAGCGTTACTTGACTGCTCATATTTTCATACATAGATTTAACAGCCTGAATATGTATGCCGCTAACTCCATTTTCCTTCATTACAGGTCACATTTTACATAGAAGAACACTGTAATATGCTTTCTGTAAATCGACAAACACTAAATTTGTCGGAAGATTTCTTGCTAATCGTTTTTCTAGTAACTGTCTTAAGGTAAACAAATTGTCAACACACGAACGTCCTGCGCGAAAACTATTTTGTCCTTTCAAGTCTATAATTTGGTTTTCTATTCTGTATTTTATGATCTTTCCATACAATCTAGAGATAGAGTTAGATACGCTGACTCCTCTATAATTTGAGAGCATTTATTCTTATCAACATTTTATGCAGGTTTGTTATATGTGCAGTTAACCATCAGAAGGAATTTCTTGTCCACTAAGAAAACGTTTAAAAGCGAAAGCCAGCAGTTTTAGAAGCAGTTCTGTTTCATGTTTTATAAACTCTATCTATAGGGAGTCCTTCTGGTCCAGATGCTCTCCTGTTTTTCATAGATATTAAAGCGATTTTTATTTCAATTACAGGAATTTCATCGATTTCTAAAGTTGAGGAATCATTTATATTGTCATCTGGGCTAGTAATATTTTCTGGAAGAAATTCTTGACGATTTTCAGTAAGTAGATTAGAATGACATGCTTGCCATTGATTGATAGGAATTGTATTCACAGGTACTTTCATTCGTGTATTTATGCGTATAGATTATAGTACCTTCCATGCTTCGGTTGACCTACTACCACCTATATTTTGGTCAATCTGATTACATTTTATGTTCCAAATTTCGTCTTTGGCATCTTGAATGGTTTAATGATTTTTTCACTCCCTTGTTACACCTGTTATAGTTTCTTCTGTCTTCTTCTTTACCTGATATTAACCACTGGTTATATGCCCTCATTTTCTCAACTACTAGTTTTTCTATTTCCTCCTTAAACCAATCTTCGTTTCTCTTGTTCAGTCGACTGGTGTGTGGTTTGCCTAAAGCTTCTATTGCCGCTTATTTTACACACTTTACGTTATTATATGCGTTAACTCCGGAAGAATAGGTTGCATTCTTTAGTTTATCGCTCAAACGAAGTTTGTAAAGATATATTTTTGATTCATTTTGGAGTGCTTGTAAATTGCACCTTAGTTCAATAGTGTTTAAAGCACTGTCGTTATTTAGAGTGTGTCAGTTGTGGACATTGGACAGTTGGGCAGTTGTCCATGAAACGAATACTTGAGCTTTAAGTAAATAGTGGTCCGAACCACATTCAGCACCTCTGTATGCACGCACATCATAAAATCTTATGTGCGTATTATGTGCGTCAATTGATCACAATATTATTTCCCGCGGCACACCTTAATTATTGTCTGCGATATTATGGCAATAGAATCAACCTCATAAATTGCGATGTTTATTAATTGAGTACTTAGGAGTCAGGCGAAGACAATGAGATGTTCAAGACATGGTAATATCAGTAATCAGAAAGCAAAATGGAACCACTCTATAGAAATCGGATCAAAAGGCTAGGGATACATGTAACAGAATGACAATATATTCACGGCATTATATAGAATAGAATTTATTGCATAATAGTTACAGACGAAAATAGTACATGTCAACTACATAGTGCCTATTACATAAAAAAATCAACGTAATACAAGATAATAAAGGATAAAGCATAATAAGATGATGAAAATGGAATTGTAAAGATAATAGAAAAATACGAAACATCGACACCAACCGTCGTATTGTCGTCACAACAAACGAAATAACTCCTGTGTCGATCACACCTTCCAACCTTCTCCTCTTGTCGCAGGGAGCGCACTCGAAAGCGAATAACCCTGAATCGGATCGCCCCTAATCCGCAGCCCAGAAGAGCCAGGTTGTACGTTTCAACAAAGGATTACTACCCTTTCCCGGACACGAGTGAGACCTCGTGGGGCGTCCCCGACTACTCCCGAAATTCGTGTCGCCCTCCTTGGCTAATTCCAGATTAATGGGCTCGTCGACGGACGGGAGATCGCAACTATCTGTAACATTATCTTAATGAGAGACGCCGAGGCGGGTTGTCGGGAGCAGATGGCACGAAACGCGGGTGGAAGAGTGGCGAGATGTATCCAAATTGGGAGAGGGGCGACTGGCTTTGATGAATACGGGCGTTAAACGTTCAACGCTGACGATCAGACCGTATAGCGGAACGGACACGATGTGCTGGTTAATGTGTTTCGGGGACATTGGGCGATCCTTAACCAGCACGCCTTGCATAGGAAAGTAAGAGGATGAATAACTGGAGATGCAGACCTAAGTTTCCAATTTCCTTTTAATACACCCATGGTACTAAATTGGTTGGGAGGTTGGTGGCGTTTTTGACACTTCCAGGGCATATACTCGAATGTCCACCCGACAAGCACGTTCTTCTAAAGCTGGAGTTCTTACAGTTCCAGATCTCCCATGATGATGGAGCTACTTCATTAGCTCCAGAGCAAGCAACGACGCAAAGCATAGCATGCGAAGCAACGTATTATAAGATTCTTCGTTGGTGAATAAGGGAGAAATGTAACGAATACATAAACTAAAAACATATCAATGAACAAACGCATTTAAAAATTCGTATCAAAAACTAAAAAAAAACACACAATTCAGACAATGCACGCTAGCAAACCTGACGAATGCTACACACAGGATAAAAAGTCAAAAGGACAATACTCTCAAACGAAAATAAAATAATTTTAACCATATAAACCTACTTACAATGATTTCTCAACAGAAAGATCCATTATTTGTAATGTTGTCAAACTGTATTTTTAACAGTTCCATGATTCTTCACACTTCCTCCAATATAAGGAAAAAAGAGTTTTTTTTAAGAATAAGTGAAGGCAATTGTTCTGTTTGTTGTTGATTAGAATGATTACATAAGTGTCATATCGTTTTTATTGATGGTTTGGTCAAAATTTGATCATAGAATTTAAAATTTAAAATTCTCACCTATGACACTTGTGTTGGTTTAGCAATATCCTGTTGGATAAAAACGGGAATAAAACGAATATCAAAAATAGAAATATTATGCACAAAATTTTCTTTTGTCAATCCATTCATTTCACATACACTTCATGCGTAATGTTCATAGTTGTACCGTAAAGATTGTTACTATCTCTATTAGTGCAATCTAGAGATATTGCTATCTCTATTTGTCTACTATTGATTCATATTCAACTCATTAGTATTGTCAGGATTTTAATCAACAAACTTGATCCGTGAACTTATTTTTTAATATAGGAGTACGCACTGTGAGTAATCGAATTTTGAGGTTAGATTGAGCATTACTTACTAGGCTCTAAAATTGAGAAAACGTTCAACTTGTATGAATTCAATAACATGACGTCAATAGAAGAGGTGCTACGCATGTACACCTTTTTGGAAGCAGGAACACATAGGCTAGGGCTTAATTTCAGCCGGACGTAGCCCGAAAGGTTAAATCTTACCTAACGCAAATTTTTAGTAAAGGAACCAAGTTAATCCTAACAACGAAAAGAGATAAAGGGGAACACATGTTCTCTCTCTCTCTCTCTCTCTCTCTCTCTCAGTTTAGTTGTTTTGGACTATGGTGCTAGAGATTTGGCCGTTATGTTTAAAATTAGACAGTAACTATGTAGTTTGGTCGTATTGGTATACGCTGTGGCAGCTCAAAGGAACTTAACACAAAGTTTTTGGTCGGAATATTTAGTGCGTGTTAACTCGTAAAGGGAGCCTTTTCAAATTTGACCACATTTTGGTTTTGGTAATAATGATCGCATACTGCTTTACCTATCGTTTGAAACATTAAAAACATGCATGTTAAGGGCAAATTTAGGTGAATCATTTTTACTGATATTACTGCCCAAAAACGATGTGGGTGCCAGAATAAAAGTAGAACATGTCCTATTAATGTAAGTTACGCCAAGGAAGTCAAAATTAAGAAACTTAAAATACCTAACCAGGCGAAATGATACGTCGTCATTATATCACAGCTACAAAACATAAAATGCATAGGTAAAAAATATATATAAACCATTTCTGGGATAAAACTGATTATTATCACGTACCTCATAAACTATGACAGCTCGTATTCCTGTTTATAGCCGCTGTTTTTAGTATTTTCCTCATCTCTACATTTTCTCCCTTTTACGAGCATAAGTTGAGAATTTCTCTCTAGTTTATGTTTGTAATATAAAGGTAAGCTGTAACATTGCATGCTGTGGAGAAAATATATAATTACTCTGTCAGCGAAGCAGATCTAGTCCGTTTACAGCTGCATGCTAAACTTTTTGTACTAGTTTATATCTTTACAATAAAATAATAACTGTGGATGGCTCGTGTACATTTTATACAAAACTCTGTTGAGGAGCAAGGTAAATCTTTGTGAGTTACTTAAAGGGACTTTAATAATGAGCGGTTCTAGTGAAATTGTAGTTGTATTGAACTTGAGAGATAACGAAATTAATTGTGGATATTTTTTGATCGTTTATTTATAACTGGTTCATTTTTAGAACTTTCCGATAATTTCTAACTTTGTTTTGAAATAAATAAATGTATTTTGGTGCACTGTATGGGGCTTCCACCATGTGTCTCGCTCAATAGTATAATTTGTGCCTGATTTATAACAAATATAGAAACGGTACACAACAAATGGTACTAAAGAAGATAGTTGGGGCAAGAGAATAATTAGCTAACAAAAGATTTGAACAATTAAAAATAAAAAGGAAAGACTTATTAGTTAGAATAAGAGGGAGAATGGAGAAGGGGGTGCGGTATCTTCTCGATCAAAAATGAGCAAAACTGTGTTAAACTTGAGTGACGACTGATCGATCAGCTCTTGACCTGCTACGTTGGTGTTTAAAGCACTTAAGTGGCTGATTCAGCGCGTTCCGTATATTTAACTACATTAGTTTTTGTGGTCGATGAACAACAGTATTACCTTAACGATAATTACTACTTTCTTAATTGTTCGTTTCTTAGATGTAAGTAAATACAGTTTCGTCCGTAATCCCTTTTTGAATAAATTTTGTAATACACTTTCGTCCGGCGTTAATTTTCAACTATACACTTTGCAACGAAGTCTATTTTTTGAGGGTCGAGGATAGACCACACACCGTGCAGTTAACCGCGAAACCTATCTCTGATAGATGGCGGCCGATAAGGCAATGTTCAATCTACCATTGCTTAAGTATTCAGACGAAACTTGGGTAGGCAAACTCCCCCCATCCAGCGTTTTGTACCTGAGTTAATCCAAGGTCAGAACCAATACTTGTCTGTGACAAGCCGTATAAGTCCGTCGCGATTTATTTGAGACAAGAATTGTGGTACGTCTTTACTGGTATTACCTGAACCCTGATCGTAAAAGATCATAAACGAAGAAGATGAAGAGGTTTAAAATTGTTATCTACTTCTTACGGTAGGATGTTTACAATAATTTGCATACAGTAATGGACCGTATTTAGATATTAACAAAGTCTTTAATTTAAGAACTTATAATAAATATTCCCATTGATGACTTATGGGGAAAATTTAAATTGCATTGAAAAGAGTAATATTTATCTTAACGGCAGGTTATATGTACTTACATACTAACCATACCTATTATAGCGTTCGCAGAAACAAATATGTAAATAGGTACCTCTAGTATTACACCTGTTCAATAATTTAAAAAAAAATAAATATATATATTCTACATGCACAAGCTATTATTAAAAATAATGTAAGATATTTCTTACCTATTGTACCTATGTGTAATATAGGTACTTGTAATGTATGAAAATTTTGTTAATGCAGTACACTGTTGTTTTTTTTACAAATTTGTCATTTAACAATGAAATTCAGAAAACGCAAACGCAACCAGTTAAAATTGTCTGTGATCATTTTAAAATTCCGCTACGGTCCATATATCCAAATTGGCAGCATTTCTAAACAATCTCCTAATCGGCAAAAAACCACTTCACTTTCGTCCCATTCATCACATAATTTATGACCGTTTATGGGGGGGTCTTGTACCACCTTTACTGTAATCTTGTCTCAAATTATTTGCAACGGACTATACGTTATCCTTATTTTTCCGTTGCGTCTGATACCCGTTTCCGTTCTACCGACCGATACATGTAATTGTGAACGTTACCGACCGTTAGTTTTAAATCTACCGAATTATTCGTTATTTGTTACGTAACCGTCCGATTGTGAACGTACTACCGACCGATAAATGTAATTGTGAAAGTTACCGACCGTTAGATCTAGACCGACCGACACCGTCCGATTGTGAACGTACCACCGACCGTTTGGGAATAAAATAATTTAGGATTTTCTATTTTGAGTGTGTTTCATTTCTACGGACAATCCTGGTAATCTCCTGAGTTCGTAAACTACCCAGGCATAATCCCGAGGGAGAAAACCCTTATAAATCTAGCGCCCGAGCAAAACCGTAAAACCGACCCCAAAACCGTTAACCTAACTCCCGAAATCTGTCCAAGCGCCAAATCTCCCTAGTAACCGCAACAAACGCGTTACGATGTCCGTTGTCCGATGTCGTCTGATGGTAATACTGGTAGTCTTAACCCTAATTTGGAAAACCCATTCCACGCAATTACAATACATATTTCACATTTTGCAACAAATTTTGATGATGCCAATTAGGCTCAGTGAGTACATGTTTGATCCTTGCCCAATTGCGTTTCGAAACTTCTTTTTTTATCTCCTTATTATTTCACCATTTCCAATAATTTTAATATGTCTTAATACAAATTTTATAGTTAAGTTATGCGGGCGGACGAAAGTGTAAAGGAGCTATATTGAGTTGGGAGGAGTTGGTGTCTGATTTGTGTTTTCCAGTGGAGCAACTTTATGGGAATGACAGGCAGGAAACTGAAGCCAATATAGATACGAATAGCATTTGTTTAGGGAAAAATTTCCTATTCTACAAGTATGAAGTTGAAATTTCACCTTTGTTGAATGAAGCTCCAATCAAACATTCTGCCCAATTTCGTTAAAATATAGCTTTCAATACCAACAGCGACGTCATTAGTTGCGGCAGTTTAATTCGCTCGTTCATTTCACGCAAACGTAAATTTTTCCGGCCTTATCGTTCAAATTATCGCCAGAATGAAGCTTTAGTACTGTTTTAATGTTCCCCTTCAAATTCGTGTACGTATTTACGAGGTAAATTGTCCGGTTCATTAGTGGCGGATTCCGTGTCGGCCGATCGCAACTTCGGGATGGTTTGGGGCGCAGTCCGCCCACCGTTAAAATTAAACGCCGCATAATCTCCGGCATTACATCTTTCCGACCATCTCCGGAGTGCCGTTCATCCGGGAGATACCCGCATCGTGACGATCCGACGATAAAACGTAACGGCCCCGTCAGAACTGCGTCAGGACGTTTCGGTCGCATGAAAGTCAACGTTGCGTAGGCCCTTGGCGGATTCAGGGAACAGGGTTACGAATATTGAATACGTTTCGACTGATATCGAACTATGGGCGTATATATAACAATAATTTATAAAAAAACAAGCCGTACCCGGCATGCGTTGCAATGCCGGGGACATCCGACTTCGGCCACCATTCCCCACAGAGAAGAAAAACACAGCCGACTTCGGCCACGCGATTTTATCAGTAGGATTAGTAAGGATTATGGCTCGTTAGGCCAGGTAGGTGCAATAAAATAAAACTGGGTGGATTTCGGTCACTAATTTCTTTCAGTTTAGTGTTAAGTTAGTAAAAGTAAAATTGGAAAATAGAGATATTATTAAATAGCGGCGGCGAGTTCCTTCCGCGGTCAATTCGAAAGTAGGTAAAACCTCTCAGAGGACCAACGAGTTCCTTCCCTACGACCATAATTATTTTATGAATTCGCTATCGCTTGTTAAAGGGCAAGGATAAACAATTGAGGTTTAGCAAAACGAATAGGACGAACAATATCAGAAAAACATTAGCAGAAAAATCTGGTAAGATTGTGCAATAAAGGAAATAGTTTTTTTTTGGTTCACTGTGATAGAGCAACTCTTTTTATTTCACAAGGTACCCGTAAACTTACTATATCTTCATTATTTTCTGACTAATATTATTGCAAAAATGGTCTTTGGGATAAACAATTACAGTAAATTTTAAACTATATGATGGATCGCTCCGAAATTTTTATAGTGTATGGTTTACCGTTGGAGTCAGCTTTTCACGTAATAACAATAAAAATAAGATAATTTTTACAATAGGTATTCTTAAACAATTTTTTCATTATTTTACAATTTTCGAAGCAACAAATAAATTTATCAACTTCTAAAAAACGACATTTTACAGTTTTTTTTTATGTTTTAAATGATATCTACATTCAATTTTTACTAAACTAATTTTCTAATTGTAGCCAAAAAGTTAAAGAACGTTAATTTTTGATCATTAGTTGTTAATAATCAATTTATACCACCGAATCACACGTAGGAAATGTGTAGGTTTTGTTCCTATTGGTTAACATTCCAAAAAAAAAAAAACCAATCAGCTGCTTGGCTGGATCAGAGTCACGAACAGGTATTTTTGTTACCTATTTCCTCGGACTAGTAGGACAATAAAAGGGCTCCGCCTTCCATACCAGTTGAGGCGTCATAAAGTCAGAGGTGGAATCTGGCCGATTAAACAAGCACATGCAAAATCTAACCTTTACAAATCTATGACTTCTTTGTCTTTGGAATTAGAGAAGCAATTCTGGTGTAGCGAAATTCAGGCAGCTCTTTCATAAAAAGCCGTGGGTACACATTTTCGTACCAATGAGTCACGTTGGTTTATAATTTTTAAAAAAGCTCTAAATATGTATAACATCCTTCCTTCTGTCGCAGTCATACGCAACGTCCATTGTTGAGTTATCATTATAAATCCTTGATTGTTGTAAGCCACTCTCCATTATAATAAATTTATGTAAATGAGGGGACTGACAGAACTGTCCCCTAAACTCATTGTCGTATATTTCGACATATATTATCTCTAATTGTGGAGGAATGAATTGTGATTTTGAGATGAAAGGATCGCGCCAATCATTTCAAAATTATCTATCTGAAGGAGATTTTTGACATGAATTTCGAAGAGGTGATGCTGCTTTATTATTATTATATAAATATATTATATTCAATGCTATTGCATATCTGTATATGCATATCTAAAAAAATAACTAACAAATGTAAAGTACACTTTTATTCATACATGAGGGTGTACTGTCTCGTTTACTATCGAAATTCTGAACTTATCACTTTTAGGAAAATTGTAAAAGTGTTAAACTTTTGTTTTTGTGTCCAATCAGTGAACTTTGAATTTCGACGTTAAACCCATAGGATCAATAAGAGTACCTAATAACGCTAGTTGTGTATCCAAATTCTAAAAACCAAAACCCAAAACCCAAATTTAATCAAAAAAAGTTTTGCCAATTTTAACAATTTCAGAAATGAGAATTTTCGCAAAAAACTAAAATGCAACGTTTCAGAAGTTCATCACCTCAATTATTTTAGAGCATAATTGAACATATCAATTTCGGGATAAAATTGACAGGTTAATAATGAAAACTTGTATGGCACTTATCTCACAAGTTTAATTTCGCTAACTATAATAATTTTCGAAATATTGCTATTTAAAATACCACGATTTTTTAAACGTAAACAGGGTGAGCCTGCAATGACCCCAATAATAACCCTAAGAACGTTTTTTGAAAGAAAAATCTTCATGTTTGCTAAAAATCACAGATGGTTTACCTTTTACATTTAAGTCCAGGAGTCTTCGTGTCCAATTTGAGATTAAAGTAGCAAGATAGATAAAAGTATTGCTTCTTAGTTACCTGGCCAGTTAGTTAGGTCTCTTCTGAAATATTTTTTTTTTGTAGAATTTAAGAACATTAACGAAAAACGATTTTTTAGTGGTTTGTATCTCAAAAAGCGAACATTTCCAGAGGGAATTTTTAATTCTTAGCATCGGAGCATTACTTGATCATCTTCATTTTGGTTTGCCAGATTTCAAAAATAGAATTTTTGGAAAAATGGGGGTTGAAAGAGGGGTTAAACTTTCCTTTCACTTTGGTCAATATGCTACAGTTCAGCAATTTATAATTGAACCTGAAGTAAAAATCGTGATGTGTTTATCAGAGTACTCTCTCATATATAGGGTGTTTCAATATGCGTTTGTCAAATCCAAACGGGAAATAGATACGGTTAATTTAAGCAAAAAAAAAATTCGTGGAGTGGATTTCGAAAAAAATTTAAAAAACCGAAAATTGACGAGTTTAAAGTGCCCTTCACAGAACATCTAGCCAAACACTTTTAGTACATATTTAATATTACAATAAATATTCAGAGTTTAAAAAAAATTCTTCTAGTGAATTTCAAGAAAAATTCAAAAAACCGAAAAATGATAAGAGTAAACTAGGCTTCTATCATAGCACATTTTAATGAAAAGCTTATTTTCACGTTTTGGTATGGTACAAAGTCTAAATACAAAGTTTTGACCGTTTGAGGTTTTTAGTTTTTGAGAAAATCCTACCACAGGCATACATACATACACACACACACATACATGCATACACACATACATAATATATATATATATATATATACACACATACATACAGACGGTTTTCCAAAAACTTTTTTTTTGGACTCAGGAGACCTCAAAACGTTCAGAAATGCTAATAATTCAATTTCGAAAAATCGACCCGATTATAATATTCTCATATATTATGGGTATCTCATATGAGAAAGTTAAAACCCAAATTCGGCAAGTATAAAGTATCCTTCACAGAAGATTTAGCCAAAATCGTTAGAAAACTTTTTTATACATATTCAATAGTAGAATAAATATTCAAAGTTTAAAAAATTCGTGTAATGGATTTCGAAAAAAATTGAAAAAAACCGAAAATTGACGAGTATAAAGTGCCCTTCACATAAGATTTAGCCAAAATAGTTAGAAAACTTTTTATACCTATTTAATCGTACAATAAATATTCAAAGTTTCAAAAAAACTCTTGCAATGAATTTCGAGAAAAATTCAAAAAACCGAAAAATGACAAGAGTATACTACCCTTTTATCCTGGCAGATTTTAATGCAAAGCTTATTTTCACGTCCTGGTATGGTACAAAGTCCAAATACAAAGTTTCGACCGTTTGTGGTTTTTCGTTTTTGAGAAAATCCTACAATAGACATACACACATAGTACATACACATACACACATATATACAGACGGTTTTCCAAAAACATGTTTTTTGGACTCATTTTTTTCTTCTTCTTTTTTCATCCCGTATTCATCCACTCCTGGATGTAGACCTCTTCCATATTTTGGACTCAGGGGACCTCAAAACGTTCAGAAATTCTAATAACTCAATTTCGAAAAATCGACCCGATTACAATACTCTCATATATGAGTACCTCATGAGAAAGTAAAAATATTTAGCAGCATAAAACCAATTTTTTAACAGTTTATATCCCGGAAAATAAACGTTTTTTGAAAGAACTTCCATATTGTTTGGTCACGAGGAATTTTTCTCTCGTTTGCCAGTGGAGGTTTAGAAATCAAACTTCAACAATTTTTTATAAAAAATCACAGGTATTCATATGATTTTGATGAGATGATGACGTATTGTAAAAATGTCTTTCTTGCCAACTCAACGTGAAAAGCTCTCATATTTATTTATAGGTCACTTCATATACTGAAATAGTACAGTTGTTATTTGATGCCATCGACACAGAAACAAACTGGGATGTGTGCATATGACAAGATACATCGACGCTTGCATTGGGACATTACATTCTCCATAACGATCCTTATTAAATTTCCCTGATCTATGAATTTTCCTAAATTTTGCTCATAGGAGTAAATCAATAAGCATATATGAATTTTTAATGTTATTGTTACTATTGCACATTATCAGCATACCAAACACAATAAAAGCACTGAAATATTAACTTAGGTAACCGCTACATTCGTTCGTTACCCAAAACACTGTTTAACCTAAACGCAATTCGATTTTAATACGAGTATTTCGGTCGCTGGCATCATTTGCGTTATCGTAATTCATGATGTTTTCATAGTTTGCCGCTTCCCTCTGGTCTGTTACGTAAACAATGAATAATGATGTATACCCGTCAATGGTTATTACCATATTGGAGCTTAATGATGACCTGTCACAGTTCGACCCAAGATAAGCCGTATAATTCCGTGGCGGAATAGGAAATTCTATGGAAATGGAGTTAGATGAACTATCAAACAACGCCAAATCATATAAAAGTTAAAACTCGGCGAACATTGGGTCATTTCTTTAACTTGACCTTAAAGGGGAATGATGGTTAATGATGGAAGGTTGTGTCGAAATGGAAGTTTAAGAAAGGAAAATTAAATAGCTTATATAGGTGAAAGAAGTTAGTCGAAACAAAAAATATTAATCGATCAAATGCAACATTTTGATAGCTAAAATCATTAAGTTTTCATTGTTTACAAGTTCTTCTCAATATGTGCCTAGTATATTTTCTTTTAGGAATTTTTCTTTGTATGTTGTTTCAGATCGTACGACACATCTGTAGGTTCCCATTAATTATTCGTAACTTGATTCATAACTCGTCTTACACAAGTGATGCTGAAAAACAGCCCTTTGCTATAAGTTATTGGTGCCGAAATAAGTTTTCAAAGGAAGCTGGTATCAAGAAAGGATCGATCAATCGTCGGTCAAGTTCACCGACTACGCTAGTGGTTCTCTTTAAAGGGGCACTGTCGACTTAGAACTTGGTGTGTCCTTACTCTTTGAAACATGTTTCTAATTGTGCTGAGTGTTTATCTCCAGTGAATTTATGTGAAGTTTTGAAAAGGTTGTTCAGTGTGTATACAGCTTTCAAAGCTTCGTAGAAATATAGCTGGAGGTAAAGCTCGGCATGTTCGAAACATGTTTCATAGAAAAAACAAACACACTTTTACACTTAAGCAGGTTTTGAAAGCATAATTGAAGTTTGGTAGACTACGTCCCCGTATGTGTAATACATGTATCTCTCATTTGATCTGTTGGGAATTGTGAGTGGCAAATAGACTACTTTCATCCATCCCCGAAGCGGCCGTAACAAGATTTTGTCCGAATTCGCGAAAGCCCTTTTAAAATATTCAGCTCGCCCGCTCAAAACGACGAAATTTTTTCCAGTTTCATATCCGAGATCGACCATTTTCTCCCGCCCTTATATTAGATTACCACCGACTGAATATCTCGAACGCATTACGTTGAAAAAATATATATCCCCCTTCCCACGTTCGCGCATATTTCATCGCCGAGAAAAAAATCTTCCATACACCTCGATAAGTCGTGATGGCCAATTTGTCCCCTTTCCGGGCGCGAGAGCTTTCCCCTCCAGGTCTCGCTCCCGTTTTCTCCCCCATCGGATCCGTCATTGTCTCTTCGCGACGTGAAAAAGAGACTGCGGGTTACGTCAGTGTTTAGAAGTAATTGGGACCGGGCACGGTTTTGAATTGCTCAATTAGAAGAAAAGGTTTTTCGAGGGTGACGGCGAGAAAGAGTATCGGATTAAAACCCGGCGAGGTTTAGCGTTATTACCCAGTAATCTGTTCGGGATTCGGGCCGTGTAGTGAAGTCTGAAATGGGTATCATTGTCGCGTTCGTTAAAACGGGACGTTGGCCTTTTTATGGTCGACAAGCGCACTTTTGTGCGGGGAAAATGGCGAAAAATTTAATGAACGATGAATATTCCCACGCTTACAACCCTATTTGACGAACAATGAAGCAAGTGGTCAAAAAATCTCTTGAATGTAACGAACCGACATTCTCTTGCTTAGTTGACCTGCAGATTTCACAACAGAACAATCAACAGAATTAAACCTACTTTATCTTTTGGAAGAAGCCTATTGTTCCGAAGAGTACAAGAAGACTCATTACCAAAAAGTTGCTGTACATCGACGTTACTATCATCATCATCATCATCAGCAGCAGCAGAAGTAGCAGTAACATCATCATCATCACCATCACCATCATCATCATCATCATCATCATCATCATCAGCAGCAGCAGCAGCATCAGCAGCAGCAGCAGTAGCAGCAGAAGCAGCAGCAACATCATAATCATCTTCATTATCAATATAAATGTAGAGCTTTTCAATTTTTTGTTTGGTGTCATATCTCTACAAAAAATAACATAACTGAGAAACCTGTAGCTTCAGCATACTGTGGAGAAATTTGCCTAGATGGAACATATTTACTCAAATAACTGATCTATACTGTGGATACCCAGAAACTAGCCAATCAAGCTTTATTAAATAAATGTTATAAACTGCGGAGCAGATAGCTCACCGTTATTCAACATGGATGGATTGGATGGACACTGGATATGACTGTATTCCCTTAGAAAATAAAATGTAAGACAATTTATTTTCCACAATGCAAGATGGTACTGATTAATATTACATTTGATTACATTATATATTGATATTAAAGCACAGGTGGCATCGACGAAAATTACTTCACAATGCTGCTACTTTCTCCTGGATCGAAACTGGAATTACTTCTGGGCTCTATTCTAGCTACTGTTGAGTCAGAAATGGTCTTTCAGTAGCAGATTGCACCGCCAAAGACTACATTTGAGTTAGATCTCAAATGGACCCCTGAAAAATTCAACAAATATGGAAATTATAAATAATGGTTAGTATGATTTTGGGACATCAGAAATACAAACTTCTAAAAGATTACACTAGGCAAGATTTCAAATAGTAACAACTGATCAATAGTGACTTGCATTGCTGAGAGCAGATCTAATCTAAAAACTAAAATACCTCGAGATAATGAAATTAGAACAATCAACCAAATACCCAGAAAAACCATAATTACACAGAGGAAAATCTTTCCCTTTCCACTTTCCTGCAAAATGGTATGGTGATGATATGCTACTCTAAGCGTGGTTGTTTTTCAGGATTATCTGCCTTTCTGCTGATGAGATGAGTATTTTTGAATATACAAGATGAACATGTTACGTTGTAATCAGTTTATAGAGATTAAAATAACAACTATAAAGCAAAATGATAAAAAAGCCTGCGTTTTATCATCGAATAAATAGTCGATAATGAGTGAGTTCTGTAAAATTGCAACACACTTTCATCTCTAACCACTCCAATTTTACTTTTAGGAATGGAGATGTGTATACAAACTATACCTCCATACACAGCTATAACTCGTTATAGTGTGGATGTGGAAAGAACATACATCTCTAGATTGAAAAATCTTAAATTTTTTTGATGTAATAGTCGAGGCAATGAAGCACTAAAAAGACCAAAAGTTCGGAATTTTTTTCCACATAGACGGATCGGAATGCGGTTTTTTGCATTCTCTTCCAAAAATTTTTTGTAAAAAATGTGGCTACTTTGTGTTTCTGACAAACCGGAAATTGCATTGCTGCAGCCAAAAATGCATCAAAAAATTTATGTTTTGTAAGGTTTCAAAACTTTGTAAATAAGTATCAGAACTGGCCAAAATCGGGTACACGGGGGCTTTAGCGGTCGCTGATCACGATTATGATGTTCAAATTACCCCCCGAAGACCTAGAGCTCAGGAACGCCGATGAACGTCATCTCCGTGGGACTCTCCTACAAATCGCGGGGAAGGAGAGAAACTCGGCGTCCGGCGTTTTTTGGGTGGCTGAATTTAAATATGCAATCGTCGAACATCTCCGGGTCACCTGGTGCGCCTGAACCTGTACGTGGACGTCTTCCCCGAGAATTTTCTTGACAAGATTGCCAAAAACAACCCGAAAATCATTGTGGGCCAAATTTCACGTAGACAACGACCCCCTGTACACCTGGTGCAACGGAATCTGGACGCGGACCTCATCTCCGTGGATTTTCCTCGCACAATTAAGAAAGACTAACCGAAAATCGATATGAGGGGGTTGTGGGGCGCTGAATCCGAATTCCACGTCGACAACGGCCCTCCAAACACCTGGTGCACCGGGCCCTGGCCCCGAACGTCTTCTCCGTGGGGCTCTCCCAAAATTGAAGCGGGGAAGGACAGAAACTCACCGCCCGGGGATTCTTGGGTCGCTGAATTCAAATATGGCATCGGCGAACACCCTCCCGGACCCTAGACGTGGACGTTATCCTCGAGAATTTTCCTAACAAGAGCTCCAAAAACAATTCAAAAATCATCGTAGGGGCGCTTTTTGGGCGCTTAATCCAAATTTCACGTCGAAAACAATCCCCTGAACACCTAGTGCACAGTATCCTGGGCCTGAACGTCGTCTCCGAGGGGTTTCATCACGCTGTCGAAGAAGACGAACCGAAAATCGTTTCAAAAGCGATCGTGTCTGGAAAACCCTCAGAGACGACGTTCAGGCCCAGGTTACGGTGCACCAGGTGTGCGAGGGGTCGTTGTTGACGTGGAATTCGGATTAAGCGTCCCAAAAATACGCCCCTACGATGATTTTTGAGTTGTTTTTGGCGATCTTGTTAGGAAAATTCTCGGGGATGACGTCCACGTCCAGGTTCAGGCGCACCAAGTGTCGGGAGGGTTCGACGATGGCATATTTGAATTCAGTGACCCAAAAAACCCCCGGGCGCGTAGTTTCTCTCCTTCCTCGCGATTTGTGGGAGAGTCCCACGGAGATGACGTTCATCGGTGTTCCTGAGGTCCGGGTGTTCGGGGGGTCAATTTGAACATTATAGTCGTGATCAGCGACCTCGAAAACCCCCGAGTACCTGATTTGGGCCAGTTCTGATTCTTATTTACAAAGTTTTGAAATCTTCCAACAGGCGTCTCAAAAAAATGTATTTTTTGAATGCATTTTTGGCTGCAGCAATGCAGTTTCCGGTTTGTCAGACACACAAAGTAGCCAGATTTTTTACAAAATAATTTAGGAAGAAAATGCAAAAAACCGCATTTCGATCCGTCTTTATGGAAAAAATTCCGAACTTTTGTGCTTCATTGCCTCTACTATAACCCAAGTTTTCACAGCTATTGGAATTCAAAATATTTCAGATCTCGAAATTTGTAAAAGACTGGATTACAGATATTTAAAAGGTTTTGTCATAAATCTAAATTTATACCATTTAATTTTACCATTACAGCACATACGGTCTTTTAAAATTTCACTATATTTACTATGCATTATTTAAATTGAAGCACCTCGATATATATACATAAAGATTAATGCATTAATCTAGTATAATGATATAATGTACGTATAATGTTATACGTAATGAAAGAGTTTTTATTAAAAAAATCTCTGAGCAGTATTTATAAACCGCTTCATATCAAGAATACATATTGCCACGTCTAGGGTTACGATATATTCCTGAGTGTGCTGAGCAGCGTATAACTCAAGGTGGAGACCAGGAAAGAGTTAGAAAATAGGTGCATAAATATAGAGTAAAGAACAAAGCAGTACTCAAACAAGACGGTTGTTAGAAGAGAGTAATGAACTTAAACAAAAGTTAAATAATGCTCGAAAGCAATAGAAATCACTTGGTTAAAATCAATGCCTAAGGTAGCTTATTTGGAGCTAGGAGAAAACAGGGAGCGTTCACCAATCTCACTGTGTTGAACTTAACTGACGACTGATCGATCCCCTCTTGAACCACTGCTATGGTATTCAAACTACTCAACATGCTGGTGGTGTTCGATCTACTCATGCTGATTGATTCTACTGACTGATTCTACTCAACATGCTGATTGAGCGTATATCGCTTATTCAATTATATTAGTCTTGGTGGCCGATGTATTACAATATTTTTCAAGCTAGCAAGCGTGTCCTTGAAAATAATTAATATGACCTGACTTTGGGTTCAAACTATCGCGATGCCGAGAAGTGAAGTTCACATTTTTCGAAAAATGCGAACTCGATCCAGTTTAACAGCAAACATATCATTTTATTAAAACCAAATTTAGAACAAAAGTTCACAAGTTTTTCAACCTGCACTTTCTTCACATTTTGTTTATCAGCCCCTATGGTAGCCTAAACTTAATCATCACAAAAGCCTCCTTTCTGCGCAAGTTAAAGTTTCCAGTTTAAACACTCCCGGTTCATGAATTTCGACGAGTCTTCAAGATAACAACTTGTACGGTTATCGCTGACGTCTGCCACGGCTAACTAAATAAAAGTCGCGCGGGCGAAACTCCGAATACACGAGACGGAGAGCGACCCAAATCGAAATGTATGTAAAAGAGGGAAGAAACCACCCCTTCGTTACCTACGCCAGCCCGTTTGTCGCACTCCGTCCGCCCGCAAATGGTAATACTCGAAGTTCCTGAAACTTTCCCGCAAATTGAGTTAGCGAAGGAACCCGATAAAAGCAAAAATGGGCGTTAGTCAACAGGGCTAATCCACCAAACGAAATTACCAGTTACTGAGTTCTCAAAGAGAAGTCGGTCATTCATAACCGCAGACGCCCTTCAACCTAATTTACCCTCCACGGGCTCTATCCACTTTTCAAAAATTACACTCCTCCTAAAGCGCGTATCGTATGTTCATATCCACTAACATCTTCCTCCGCGATAAATTCGTTAGGGCAAACAGTAAACTAGATTAAAAGTTTTTATGCGATCGTCGAGACGTAAAGTTCAATTTCGGAAGGTATATTTCTGACAGTCGTAAATTGTCTGTATGAACGTCGGAGCTTCTGGGATCTCTATAAAGAAAACCGGAAAGTTAAAATATGTGCGCGAGACGGTAAACGAAATTTAAAACTGTCTAACTTATCTTTACCTAACTAACTGTATTTATCTGAGGTTCAACTAACTATCTTAAGATTATCTAACTGTTGTTGCCTAGATTAACTCATCTTATACCAGAAATAGTGGTGAAGATACCAGTAAGCAGAAAATCTATTACGTACCTTGCAAAGTCGTAATTTATCCGTAAACCACTGAATTTATTGGATTCCAGATGAGCTTCAACAACTCTAATTCAATTAAAATTACAATTTCTCTTTGGATAAATGTGGAAATATTTCTAAAATTGATGGATATGCGTTAGCCCATAATACCAGAATTTGAAGAAAATATTCTATAAATTTGGAACAGTCTTAACGGAACACCTATACGCTGACTTAATGATTGTGCTAAATGTGTTATGGTCATCAATTTTGGGTTAAATGAAGAACTTGCAAGATTCTGAATAGTCCATGTCGATAGTTTTAGTAGAATATGTAATTCCGAAATAGCTTGGAAGCTTGGAGTACTGTAGAATATCAAGAATCAGGGGAGATCTGGAGGTTAATTTTACTTGAAAAGTAAGTACATGCTATAATCATGGAAGAAGTTATATGCCCATTTGCGTCAAGAACAGCCGGAAAATTTCCCATATTCCTAAATTACTAGATTTTCCAATTCAGTCAGATATTAGATAGTCTAGAATCTGGATGGCTGAAACTTTGTAGATTTAATAATTATTATATAACTCTCTTCAATAAACTACTAATTCATGGATCAGTTTCCTAGTTACAATCTCAGTTTCTGCCAATTGATTCTAGTATTACTTTTTCAGACAAATGCTATGGAAATGTTTCTGGAGAACTCACTCCATCTCAACTCATTTTTGTGAGAAAAATACTGAGATTGGTATAAATCCCACATATATTTTGAAAAGTTCAATTTCTGAAAAATTGAGTGCAAGATTAGTTAATCCGAAAAAAGCTAGGTGGATTCCTGAATTAGTGGGAAAAATTGGAGAGTGCGGAACACAAAGCAAAGAATAATTTATTAGAAGATATAATCCTTATAAGGGTTTACAAAATTATTTGTAATTACCAAGTAACCATGTGGATTGGCGCCTCACTGGGAAGTTGCTGAATGATAGCAGATATCCAGGTAATTTCAGTTCTTATGAAGACGAAGTAGTCAATAAGAAAAAGGACAAGTAATTCCTAGATACTAAAAATTACTGTAGATATAAATTTGATATTTTAGACGTTAGAATAAACGTCTAAAATTTTATGATGATCTAAATTTAGAACTACATATAATACATAATTTAAAATTAGATACAATGACTTCCTTGGATACAGATATCCCCTTTTCGCATTTCAAACATATTTCAACACTGGATCTGGAATTATAAGACCGACGTTTGGAAAGTGGTGTAGATCGTTTGAAAGTATTAATAGACATATTTAATGGTAACGAATTTACTAATAGCGCAGTTTTCCAAATTTTAATAAGTTTTTTTAAAATCGTATAATCTTGCAGGTAATGCATAACGACAGACCATTAATATAACTAGACCCGTTTGTTTACAAAATAATGTATTGCCAAGATCTTAGCACATTCTAAGCGGTTTTTGCGCTGTTGCATGAATGCAGATGACGAATTCTTTGCTTACGATTTGCGTATACATCCAGCCTACTTCGCCTGTGGTTGGTCAATTGTACGTAAATCTAAAGTAATATAGACCCTTGTTATGAGTGGCAACATCGCGTCCTAGTTTTTCACGTGATAGAATTCGTTGTGTACGCGGTTTGTGTGTGTATTTTGATAAAAATAGAAAACATTTAACAATGGTTAATAGGTGCAAGATATGCAACGTTTATAGCGATGCAGGGAAAGACTCGGGATTGTCTTTTCATAGGTAAATAAAGAGATTTATTAACGACATTTTTTGAGGTTATGTATCATCTCAGTGGCGTTCTATCAGTGTTATTATTTTAGGTTTCCAGTAGATCCAATGAAAAGAAATATTTGTATTTCTGTTTTGGGACTTGAAAATGATAACATAACAAAATTGTCCTATATTTGCTCAAAACATTTCAATAAAGATGATTTTTTGTCTAAAATAGGTGCAACAGACAAATGCTATATATTTAAAGAGAGATGCTATCCACTACCGATGCATCAAGTTTTTAAACCTAAAAGTACTAAGAGGTAATTAATTTCTACCCTGTAACTGTGTTTAACAGAAATATCAAATTTATGAATTTGTCAAAATTGGAAGCGTGACGATTTTTTTTAATTTCAATTTCAATTTTTTAATCTAAATTTGTACTGTGAGAAACAATTATTTCTTTAGATATGAGAAAAAATAGTAATTTTATTAACCATTATTAACCATTATATTAAACACTAAACAACTTTGATGAGTTATATCTCAAGCTAATGAGCAAAATAGCAACTTATTATGTATAAAAAGAAGCGTATTTCCGAGTACTTTCCGGCAATGTTTTCAGAATTTCATTTCACAAAAAATTCGCCGAGATAATTTATTTGTTTATAAGCAAAAAAAAAACGACACCAACTTTAAATAATGGCTGTAACCGTTCTAATAAATATTTTTTTAATTCTGACAAAAATACATGAAAGCTTGTTCCCTCTTATATATGACCGCTGGTTTTATTAAAATCGAATAGTGGAAAAAATTTAATAATTTTGAAAGTTTTCAATATTTTTGATTTTTCTGGATTGCAAAATTATTGTGCAAAATCTAATAAATCGATCGAAACAAAATTTACGGGATTCTTTTACTATAACTTCAATATTTTGTACCTGTGAGATGGAAGTCCTAACTACATTTTAAAGTACCTAAAATAATAAGTTAAAAAACACTTTTTTGGGCCGATTTTTTGTTGTTTATTACTATTTGGCAAAACCGCTAATAAATTTTTGAATTTATAACCTATGCCATTTTATGTAAAAGGCGATTCTGCAACTTTTTTCTCTCTTCAACTTTCTTCTAAATTCAATACTCATAAAGTTAGAAGCAAAACAAATCGGGAAAAACGCGTTTTTTAATTTCTCTTTAAATTGTTGCATTTTAAACAATATTCCCGACCTCTGCGCATTGGAGGATAAGTCAATCCTTATTCTAGACATTATTCCCGAGGTATTCATTTAAAAACATTGCGGTTACCTCTTATGTCAATCTAAAGCAAATTTCTGACAGATGGGTCTTGGACTATACTTATTGTATGCATTATTACTGTCATGATGATTTTGATAATCTATGTCCTTCTATACTTCATTTGTCTCTTATTTCGCACCTTTGTTACCTAGCATGTAAAGGGCTTCATTACCCGTTAATCTAAATAAATAAATAAATTATTTTCTTAGTTTTGATTTCTTTTTGCCCCTTATTATTGATACGCCTATGGATAGCTACTTTGTACGCTGTCAAAATTCGTCAACGGCGGCCATATTTCCTTCTCCCTTTACACCGCGCCTATCGGCTATGTTGGCATGTAAACAAACATCAGTTTCTAATGGGAACACCGGGTCTAGTTATATTAATGGTCTGTGTGCATAACAAGTTCTCAGAGTTCTCTCTCTCTCTCTCTCTCTCTCTCTCTCTATCTCTACAATAAAACTATCTGACGAGATTAATACATGAATACCTACATAATACACTCAAATATAAAATTTCATCAAAATCTGTTTAGCCGTCTCTGAGAAAATTTGACCATGGACGAAGGGACGTATTATCGAATCGGAAAGAGATAACTCCAAAAATAGGTTTTTCGGATTACTAAGAGCCTAATTTCTTATTTGTTCTTATAATTAAAATAATTCAAAGATTCATTCGTGGTATATTAAGAAATACATTTGTTAATAAAATTTACTTTCTTATTTGTAGCTGTTCTCTTGTAATGTAGTGTTGAAATAAATATTTCAAAAAAATACCCTGCATCAAAATATAAAATCGATAAAAGTGATTTTTGTACATTCAACCTGGTAATTCAAGCAAATCATTGATTATTGTCAAGAAAGAACAAATTCATTTATTTCGAGATTTCTCGAGACCGAGGCGAGACCATGTTTTTTTTTTTCGTCTCGTCTCGTCTCGAATCGTGTTCGTCTATGTGTACAGGAAGGAGCTTAGCGTTAAAGAGCATATTATATCAAAACTATCATCCAGAATTAAAATTTTAATGGGAACGTAAACGGATTTGGGCCCCATTGTTTATCCGTGACGACGAAAATGTTTACAGTTAATGTAGGAGATGCGAGAAATAACTCGATTATATCGTAATCAATAACGGTATTCGAAACTTTTAAATTCATTTATCTCTAATTGGTGTTAACGCGAAAGTCATTTACCGAATACCCTAACTCCCCATTGGATTGCCGAGCCCCTAAACAGTCCTCGACCTCTATTAGCCTGGACCTAACCGCCAAGGGTAGAGAGGGTCGCATGTGTTTGGTGTATTATACAAATAGACATTAACGTTAATGAGATGTACATTTATACTACGTTATATATCGATTGCCGAAAAATTAGGACAAGTTGGAAGAAAAAGTTTTTCGTTTCTTTCAATTCGTCGAGAAATGTAACGAACCTCTATGCACTAAAAACGATTGAGAAAGCTTTGTACTTAATATCTAGTCATCATGATTTTCGAACTAAACAGGCGAACCAGCAAGGACGGCAATCCAAGGAAAGTGCTAGGAGGAACCATCCACGATGAGAAGAAGCATAAAGAAGTTACGTCAAACCCTCGATCGGTTTCGAATTTCCCTCAAAGATTTTTTGGACATATGTCGCTTTAGATTAAGCCTTACACCATGTGAGTTGCGTTCGGAGGCACCCCAGAAATTTTCAATTTCCGGCAAGTCAGTAACTCCGCTGATTGAATTAATAAGATCCGTGTCATGTCCTGGCAGAAATTCATTGTTATTCATCCCAATATAAATGTAAAATATCCCCAGAGATGTGTCCCGCATGAGAACTAGGCCGGATCGAAACAGGATCGCGATATTTATACTACAACCGAACCAAGTCGAAGCGCACGTATATTCCTGGCAGCTCCACGAGTTACAGGGGGTAGGGTTGGCAGGTATTCAGCGCGACGATTTGTTATTCCATTTTTTTCCGGAAAGTATGAACACACAATTTGCAATTTCAGTTATATCCCGCGCTTTGTCATGGAAATGAAAAAGAAACTCAAAGGTAAAGTGGGAAATATAAAGCGCAATATGCACACGGATGAAGCGTTTTTGGTTAAGTCAATATTGTATCCCTTTATTAGTTTGCCTTTGAAATTTACACATATAACAGGGTATTTCTACTCTGTGAGCTTATCTCTTACGCCCGCCAAACTAGCGCTATATCCTCACGTCATTTAGCGTTAGGCGGCGCCTTTCGATTAACCCCAATTTCAAGAAGTAAAATTTAGCAGTAATTAAGTTATCCTTGCGCATAAAAAGAGGGTCGTAAATTTCGGAATGTAGTTATTTCCGGCGATGGAATCGGTCATCGAGACGACGATAGCGTTAGATTGTCTTAGGCAGCCGTGATCTGAGAGTGATGTTCGCTCACTAGAGTGAAAATCGCATTTTGTGTAAACAATCAATAGGTTAATTGTGTCAGGGTCTGCTGTCTGTGTGCGACTCAGTTATGATTAGAGTCAGTGCGTTGCTCAGCATGCTTCCAGAAGTACTACTTCTTCTGGCTGTTTGATGAAAGTCCAGATATCTGTGCGTCTGAGTGTGTTGACGCTAGCGTCAACATTATTTAAGGGAATTTTAGGTGAAGAAATTATACTTTATTGGAAAATTTAGTGATCTAATGTAATTGAATGTGTATAAAAGATCCTGAAAGTTGACAATAAATTAGTATACGATGTATGCTCAAAACGACGTGTGTTGTTGGTCTTGATTTACGTCACCCTAACCTACAAGCTCTCACGTTACGCCCTGAGAGTTCTACAAGATCTTCAAGATACTAGAACTTTTAACTCCAAGATATTCAAACCCGGAGAGCACGACACGCCCTCTCTCCAAACGACTAGAACTTCAATTCCGGATCTGCACGATACGCCCTCAGATCCAAACCCGGAGAGCACGACACGCCCTCTCTCTAAACGACTAGAACTTCAACCCCGGATCTGCACGATACGCCCTCAGATCCAAACCCGGAGAAGTACGTCACGCCCTCTCTCCACACAACTAGAACTTCAACTTCAAGAACTTCAAGAGATCACGTCACGCCTGATCTCCAACTACTACGACAATCTCCAGCCTTACAACCTGGAGACAAGATTCGTCTCCGCAGCCGCCCACGAGCTACGAGAGAGATCTCTACAGTCCACTCTCTACAGAGGCCACCTCACACTTCGTTTAGACTGAATTAGTTACTTTATTCGATCAAACTTTTATAGTCATGAGTCCCTGGCCAGAATAAGTAAAAATGTTGGTGGTGGAGACTTGCCTCGATCTCGTTTCCTCTTGTCTCACTAGTCCAGATTGTTCTTATGGTGAATGCATTTGTATTTTATCAGGACCAATTAAACCAAGTAATCTGAACCTTGCTTACTTCAATTCTATCCTCCTAACGCCTTGAATTTATATAAACCTCCTAGTCTCATTCCTTCAGAAAGCAAAAACCCAGAACATCCTGTAGACTTTACAACTTCTTAAACAGATTTCTATTTGCGAAGTTTTCCTTCAATTTTCTCCAGCACTTCACTTGAAAATAAAATATTTTCGTGATGGTTCTAACGTCCACTTCTCAATTGTCTCTCACGGTTTAACTGTCGATAAAGTTGGACTCTAGTGAAACATGTGTTAATCAAAGACTTTTACACTTTCTCGAGAGACTTTCGACGTTACAACCGAAAGTTTATCCCGAGGTATTAGAAAAGTTCGGCTGACCAAGGAACGTTAATCGCCCGGTAAAAGTCACAATCGGACACTTAAAACGGGAAGAAACGAGCAATGCAGTTGTAAAGTGAAAAGATACGTGGGTGTCACTACGTGTGGAATCTATGAAAAATTTCATAACACGTAATGTATTTGTTGATTCCACTAAGGTATTTTTTAACGAATTTCATGTGTGCTTTGTAAGAAAACTTAATTGCAAATTCCTAATTAAAGGGATCCTTAAAGAAAATCCTAATTATAATGAAACAAAATGAATCATAGACTCTCGATGTGGATGTGTCTTAAATCTTCCCCCAATTGGTTTTCGTGTATCATCCTGTATCTAAATATAATTTTTCTCGTGTTTACTTTGGGGCGAGCGTGATTAAACGCACCTTTTTTAGCTCTCTACTTTCATTTTCTTCAGCTGGAAGCTCAGAATTAGCTCAGTAGGGAAGCGTGCAAACTTCTAAATATAGCTAACATTACGAGAAGGCTCGAGCCATCGAAACCGATCGATAGAACATCAAGTGATTAAATGGAAAATCTTAGTCTTAACGTGGAATAACGATGACAGTGATGTTGAAAGTAATAAATCGTTAGTTTTCACAATTGCAATTTCACGTCAGTTTCGACAGACTCATCATTTAGTGATCTTATGGTAATTTCTGGGCAAAATAGTGCCCCCTTATTTAACTTTCTCTTTGAAGTATCATTTTACAAACTAATCTAATTAGTTTAATTGGTAGCAATCACATTATTTTATAATACTGTGCGATTTGGAAGACTGATACTGCTAGATTTTAAGTTTACTGAGTTGAAAATCCATTGTTACAACTAAAGTTCGGATTTTTATGCGATTAATTTACTGAAAATATATGCACATTTATGCACATTTAATATCTAAAAATTATGCAATTTATACATAAAATATGCAATAAATATTTTTACATATATTTGTTTTAGTGCAACTGCAATACAAGTACCAACATTGAATTAAATAAAGTAATAAATTAAATTAGTTACAAAATGCATAAATTCCTGTTTCACCAGGGACAGATATTAATAGAGATTTGCATTCTCTACAGACACCAATAGTGCCATATTGGCTCTTTACTTATTTATAGATATGCCTAAAAAACATAATGTGATTTCAGATATGCTATTTTTCTAGCTGTCAATGAAAAATCTGTGAACTACGAAATAATATATTTGATGGCATCGTAATTATTATCATAAAAATTAGCAGCTTAGCCGTAACATCTGGTACAGAGGGAAGGGACGTGTTCAGTAATTTTTCTTTATACACTGGAATACAAAGTGGAGCTTTACGAAAAACATTTTTGACATTTGCTCATCAGAGAATTAATTAGTGAAAACTGGAAACAAATTAATTCTGCGACTTTATTTAACCCATGTGCTAGGCATGTGAAGTGATGAAGGTTTTTGCATAATAATTTTAAATTAGTTCCAACTTTCCAACGTAATTCCAACAGCTGCATTCGTAAAGAGGATAACAACAGTTTCAGTGGGAAGTATATGAGATAAAATGCCATTAAACCTTCAGTCAAAAATCGTACGATTTGTACGTTACTTAGTTTCTCTGCTGTTTAGGACAAATTAGAAAATATTTTGGCACTATATTTTCAATTAACACGCCTATCGATATATCAGCAGTATATCTACCAGTTACGTCAGTTGTTTCATTGACAATTATGAAAAACAACATGTTTTCAATGTTTCTTAATCTCTGATTAATTTAATTTTTGTACAAAGTTTTATTGGAAATTTTGCTCCAAATAAACTCTTAAATTTACGATTGTGTCCATTATTCAATAGAATATTCGCACTTAGGACAGCTTTAAATAATTGTAAAATTGAAATCTTGATGTAATCTTGATAATATTTGATGATATTGAATAAGATTGCTGCAGACATGTTGCTCGAATTTGTATTGATGTTTTGATGTTTTAATACCTTGGTTAACTTGAGATTGTCTGATCTTGTCAAACAAGTCTGATAAACAATAAAGAAAATTATTTAATATTTATAATAATTATTGTATTCAGTATTTAGTAGCAATGAACTCCTAAGGAGGCTTAGTACTGACTCGAGTTTTTACTCATCCCATTAATTAGTACGATTAATGCAAAAATTTTATATAAATTTTATATCCAATTTAATTTGCTAGATATGTGCATTTCTTTACAATTAAAGCGATTAAATGAGGTAAAAAAAAGTTAAAAAGGATGAATGAATCTAGAACTTTTGCACACACTTTACAAAACTCTCCTCTATTTTTTAAGATTTATTCTTGATATTGTTTTATCGAAATGGCAGCAAGATTCGAAACCTTAGTCATTTTAAAGTTATTAATTTATAACATTCCCCTTGGAACATTATACTTTTGTTGAAAGTGTTGTTATTATTTATTTGATTATTATTAATATATTATTCTAACGGTACATATACCTTAGAATATGTGTTTATAGACCTCAGAACCTTTTAGAATAGGAATATGTATATATACTACTACCAACTTAATATAGTCCCAGGATATCGCAATTTATGTGTTCCGTGTATATTTTAGGTTGAGAATACACATAACCATATATATTGTCAACCTAAAATATAGACGGAACACATAAATTGCGATGTACTATGACTATATTAAGTTGGTAGTATTGGATAATTCTGACGTCATCAAAATGGCGTGCATCGGGATTTGTTTTGAACAGAGTATACATATACAATCTAAGGCAGAATATGTATTGCATTATTAAAAGCACAAAAATGAGTAGGTACTATAAGTATATTTTTCTTTGCGGCATGTGTTCTATATTATGTGATTCGGATCAATCCTAAGTAGAAACTAAATATTGCTTTGAATTACAAATATGCGTTTTGAATAACATAC
This sequence comes from Cryptocephalus moraei, assembly GCA_946251905.1. Lineage (NCBI taxonomy): Eukaryota > Metazoa > Arthropoda > Insecta > Coleoptera > Chrysomelidae > Cryptocephalus > Cryptocephalus moraei. The sequence continues at coordinate 17,664,470 of OX276454.1, forward strand.
TAACCCTGTTTATTACCTAGGATAATTTTGTGCATGTGCATTGATAAAATGATATTGGTTAGCTCCTCTTTAAATAACTTCTAAAATTGAATGATATGATCAATATTAAGAATAAAGGATAGATAATGATAATAGTCATTAATAAGTGGTAAATCAATTACTCCATAAAATACACGTACGTATTACAGGAGATTGTATAATTGTGTGAATATTGAATAGAGGATTATGAGTTAATTTTCTTCAGGAAAAAAATTGTAAGACGTGGTAGCCTCGCCTGAAAAAGTGGCCAGACTGTAATAATCTATATTTATAGCCTTCCAATAATTGAGACGTGTAAACACCGTTGATAGCTCTGACTCGAGCGTAAAAATAAAATAAACGCAAATTGCAGTAATTTTTCACGATCAGCTCAAATTTATGGCGAAACCGTCAGGAGTAATTTACTCGCGAATACATAGGTGTACGTGATGAATGGCCAGAGCCTCATAGAGGGACGTATTAGGCGGTGTGTATTTCATTTTTATCAAACATCCGCTCCCTAAATTGCCTAACGATTGCTTTCGCGATAGGCGCGTCTTTACGCGCGAAATTCGAACTTTTCAGCGCTTTTGGCTGTAACCGGGCGACGTTTCGGGTTTAAAAGGGAGGAAGGTAACGTGGAGAAAAAGCGATACAGGGAATAAATTGTACGTAAATTTTATTCCCCCGTCCGGAATCGTATTCATGTCGGCTAACAACGCGAAACGGCGAGGATTTCGCGGGGACGAATAAATCTAAATAAAGCCGGTCGCGTTGATTTACCACCAGAAAGTTTTAAAATGATTTGATATAATTTTGCCGATACTCGTTTCGCAACGCTTTTAATCGGAGCGGTTACGGAAATAAGGGCCGATTGTAGGATCAGCAGATTTACTGAAGAGAAGACTAATTTGTTCACGAACGTATAACGATATCAGTTCAATGTGTTTCAAAACGATTTTCATCTAGTCGGCTGTGGAATTCCCATGTAAAATAAAAAAACCCGCCTGCGAAAACAGTAGTTTCTACTAGCTATACATAACCTCAAAATAACCTACTTAACCTCTTTTGACTCCTGGTTTTTCTCTGTCAAAAGAAAACGAATTCTGAGTATTTGTCTATTTGTAGTATTTGTTTTGGCCCTGAAAAGGTCCGTTCATTACCAGCAGTACTGATTGCCAGTTTGACAATGTGTGACAACAAGTGACACTTGTTGTCAGAATTAGATAGGTTCAAATCAAAAGAGCGCGGCACATCAAAAATTACATGCACAGAAATTCCAACGCCAACTAGATGACAATCATTTTGAAACATATTGTAGTTGTGTATATTGCTCAGATTACATGCACAACGAAATGTAGAAGAGGTTCAGAACAATGTAGAACAATTCATATGGATTCAAAGAGCAAATGAATCCATCTTTATAAATTTTTTGTACTTTGGTATATCAAATTACTTGGAATCTCATGAGATACTTGTTTCTTCTGTTTTCAGAGCGTTTATTTTACAATGAGCAGAATTTTCTCAGCTTTCACTTACATTTTTCAAACTTCAAAATGGTTGAGCATTTTTTAAAAAAAACCGTAAGAAACCGAAGCGTCTTTTTTTAAATTGAGTGTCTCAAAGAGTTCACCCTTAATTGTAGCGAATTTTGGTCATCTCATTTAAGGCATAATAAGCTTCCGTTTAGTCATACAATAATATGCCATTTTGCTCAAATTACTACAATTGGTTATTTGCCATGTGTTTTAAATTAAACGAAATATATTTATATTCATAGGACGAACCCCCAGACAAATTTTATAATGATATAAAATCGAGTAATAGGCCCAGAACCAAGTATTTCAGGTATGAAAAGCACTAGATGTGCGAAATGTTAAAGGACCAGCGAAACGACCGCTCATCGTGACGTCACTCCGCGTATAAACGCGGGTCCATTATGCAGTCCACAAATAGATTTTTCAAGTATTTTGAACTTTATTGTTGTTTCCGCTGGAGTGTAGGAGTTAAATTGCGACCAAATCTAGTAATTTGTATTATATATTCGCGTCGTTTTCACACCATTTCACCAAGACTGTTCACAATAGTGTTGGAGTATGCATGCAAGAGGGCAAATCTGAGTGGAAAAGGTATCAATATAAATGGAGAAAATCTGAACCACCTTCGATTTGCGGATGATATTGTGCTAATAACGGACAGTATAGACGAAGCTAAAGACTTACTGAACAGACTCCACCGCTCCTCCCTAGAAGTAGGACTGAAAATAAATATGTCTAAAACACAAATTATGACAAATCTAGTACTCAGCGAAAGCATAAACATTGCTGGAGCAGCCATCGATCAGACTACTTCTTACAAATACCTAGGACACGAGATTTGCCTTGGAAGGGATAACCAAACCATCGAACTAAACCGCCGCATTTGACTGGCCTGGGTAGCTTTCGGCAAACTTAACTATGCTTTCAAATCAGATATCCCAGTAAGCCTTAAAAGGAAAGCATTCAATCAGTGCGTGCTGCCAGTTCCTACCTATGGAGCAGAGACCTTGACACTTACGAACAAAACAGTGTACAAAATTCGCGTAGCACAAAGGGCCATGGAACGCGTCATGTTGGGTATCTCTCTCAGACAACGAATTCCAAACCAAGAAATTCGACGCCGAACAGGAGTCCTGGACCCGATAGAGAAGATAACAACCCTCAAGTGGAATTGGGCAGAACATGTCGCCAGAATAACGGACAACAGATGGACAAAACGTATATTAGCGTGGAGGCCGAGACAAGAAGCCTACCGAAACCGAGGCCGCCCACCAACAAGATGGACCGATGACCTGAAACGCTGCCACAGCAACTGGATGCCTACGTCCTGCAGTGGACACGAGATGGTTGACTGATGACGATGATGATTCGCGTTGTAAAATAGTGTTTTCACTACACGACTACGCTGTTTATATGCGGTGTGACGTAAGACGGCGTTTTGGCGCCAATTCCTAGAGTTTGAATTTCAAATGACTTTTTTTGCTTGAATGTTTTTAATTTTATTTTTTTAATACTAACCTAACATTTATAGGCATATAATCTCTCATATAGCCAGATATCAAAAAATTTGAAAATACCTAATTAAAAAATATCGAATAAAAAATGTACTTTCGTATAATTCTACATATATTACATGTGGAATGGTATTAATTCGTTTACCTATTTTTACCTTTATCAGTGATATACCTGTGTTAAAATTTATTTAATGTGTTCGAGCTTATGCATAACGCATACTGGGCTTGATCGTGTGAAATTAGCAATTTTCTTTAAAAGGCCGTATCTCCGGAATGCGGCAAAATGGGACATTACTATTTGACAAAAAATTTTAGCTTTAATAACATCTCCAATTAAGGGTAGCTTTTTTGAGATGTTTAATTTTGAAGAAAATACAACTCAATATCTTCGGTTTACCATAGAAGTTTTCTATTAATTTGAATTTTGAAACTTCTGCATAAATAAAGAATAAAATTCTGCATGTTTCAAAAAAAGACGTTAGGGTACGAGGTGATATATAACGCATATGAGGGTTAAATATTTGAAAACAGTCGTTGTTTCTTAAAGTCAGTAGGTATCTGCCGAATAGGGCAAAATGCCATACTATCGTTTGGCAGAAAGATAGCCTATTATAAGACTTTGAATAGTATAACCAAAATTAGAGAAAGTTAACGGTGAGTTTTGAGATGGTCAATTTTGAAAAAAATGAAGACAGTTTTTTCCGTTTACCCTACAAAGAATTTGAAGAATTTAACTTTTGAAAAATACATGTGAAAGCTGATGAAATTCTGCACATTTTTTTATAAAAGAACCTTAGGATAAGAGCAGATACATTAACACATATGAGGCTTAAACATCTGAAAATAGTTATTCTTTTGTAAGGCAGTATCTACAGAATAGGGGAAAAATATTGAAACGCATTCAATTTTGCTACTTACGTATTAATTGCTTAGAAGTTCCTCGGCCGGCTACCTCGAACTAATTATTATGACTCAGGAGTGGTCGAAAGGAAATGTCAAAATCAGATTATAGCCATTTAATTGAGTCAGTCAGATAACCCAAAACAAATACTAACAAATGTCCAAATACCTAATCAAAATATTTAAAATACTACATCTTCACATAAACGCAAACAATTAAAATACTGAGGAGTTCAAAAAATAATTGCAGAAACACATAATGCACAATGTTTGTTACTAATAAAAGGGGAATCGATCAATTTAACGTTTTATCTTAAAGGCCTTTAAGGGGGAAAATACCTTTCACTTAGCGTGGATCACAACACTCAAGAAGGCTCGGTGATGTCCGCTTGCGGTTGGAATCCGTCCGGATACGGGGCGGATCGCCCTGTATGTGGGCGCCCTTGGCGGCTGGCTGGACGCAAGGCAGATCGCCCTGTAAGTTGGCGTTTTTGGAGGCTGGCTGGACGCAAGGCAGATCGCCCTGTAAGTTGGCGTTCTTGGGGGCTGGCTGGACGCAATTACTCACTCCGAAAGGCACTTGTAATCAACGCACAGATTAAGCACTGATTATTCGTTTATACATTACCCGTCAAATTAGTGGGGTTCGTGTAGTAAAAGTTTGTCAACATAACTCTTACTCGTTATTTTAACTGACGCGACCAATACACAAACCAATTTACTAATTCCAATCAAATGGTAAACTAACATTGACTAAACCCATAATGGCGCGTCGGGGGAAGCAACTTGCTTCCCCCGAGGCCAGAAACCAAGTCCTCTTTTCCTCTCTCGCGGGCCCTAACTCTCCCACTTATTTCCCAAAAATCCAATCTCAAAAACCCCTTCCTACTGATTTTTCCGCCTATCATTGACCAGGAACCTCTCAGCGGGGCGTTACAATTTCCCTCTCCTTGCAAAACACATCACTCTCGAAGCGCGTGTTAGTACCAACGGCTTTTTGGAATTCCAGGAAACTTAATTATACAAAACATACATTGCGAGCCTCTTCGAAATTGTAAGTGGCGTCGCAAAGTCGAGACATTCAAAAAAAAATGTTTACCAAGACCGTTCGAATCCGACTCCAAATGCTTTGCAAAAATCTCGCTACCAGGCGAGTAAAAATCATACCGTAACAATATTAACTTATTAATATTGGGAATATTGGGGAATATTAATAGGGGAAATATTACCTCTGTCAGAAAGGTAGCCTATTTGGTATTGAACACTATATCCAAAATTCACCAAAATTAGGGTGGTTTTTTTAAAATTTTTAATTTATTGATTTTTCACTTTTTTCGGTTGTATTGAAAAGTTTTTTTAGCAATTTCAATTTGAAAAATCCACGTGAAACGTGAAAAAATTCTGCATATTCCGAAAAAAAGCAATTTCGATTGACTGATTTATGTGTTTTTTTTTTAAATGTTTAATTCATTGAATTGTCAGTTTTTTTGTTATTATTGAAATTTTTTAAGCAATTTCAGTTTCAAAAATCCATGCGAAACCTGATAAAATTCTACATATTCCGAAAAAAGTCATTTCTATAGGCTGATTTGGGTCAAAATGGCGACCAGTTGAAAACAATATAAATTTTTACCTTCCAAGAAACACTGCCAAGAGGTTAATTTTGACATGCAACCACAGAGCTCCAAAAACGATTTTCGAAAATGAAACACGTATCTCATGAAATTCGAAGTAGAATAATATCCCAAAATTTCAAAATAATTGAACCAACCGATTTTTTTGCTCGTTGAATATTTTCACATATGTTTGAAAATTCTTTGAAAAATAAAAATTGCTCGAGAAACCGCCCTTAGCAACTGTGCAAAATTTACTCAATGGTGTAACGTTTATTCTAATTTATTTTTACAGGCCTTAACTCTTAATTTAATTAGTCTAGTCTTTAACTAACTAATTTATGTTATACACTTAACGCGCTAATTTACTTATCGCTACACTTACACTTATCGCTAGTCGGCTTGTCGCACTTTTTCATTTACGGCGGCTCCTGGTCTACTCTGCCTGCCACGGAACCGGTTCGTAATTGATATCCCCTAATAATGTTTTTTGAGAAGCTTCCGGGTTATTCTTTCTTTAATTGGACGTTTTCGATTATTCGAGAAGAGAGTTTTTATGGTCGCGCTCTACTGAATTCTCCGAAGCGGTCCGCTTTAAAGTGCACCGACTTCCTCAGATATGAAAGAGCACGCTTCACACTGATGTTCACATTTCGCGTCTCAATAGAATATGTCAGGAACTGCATTAAATAAAGAATGCAAGATTTGAGGACAAACGCGAAATATTGTGAATTAATGGAAAAAATGGAACAATAACAAGAAGTGGGACAGACAGTGGGCCTATCGATTTAGGGTACGAATCTTCGGGTATATGCAATAAGTTACTTCATATTCGGGTACACGTTGATTAGGGGTGTTATACAGACAGTTTCTAAAGAGTCGCACGGTGGGATCAACATAAGTGCGAGAGAAAGGCCATATATTTCTCGTTAGCGAAACAGAGAACGACCCCCTGCGATGTTGCTAGCTCGCGGAACATTACAGTCATCCGCTCCGCACACTGTACCGCACACATCCGAAAGTGTGAAGCGATACACGCGCTGACTTGGACTGCGTGCTCGGCCGGCAACGTTGCAAAACTTCTCTCTCCGTCACGCCAACGAACTATTGCTGGCTTCTCTCTTGCTCCCGCTGGTTTCCCATCAAGCGTTTCGATAGGAAAGTTCCGTATATAATTTTACTATGTTATAGAAATGATTGTAGGGATGCTTTGTTCTCATTATGCGGAAAAGGCTTTCATGCCACACACTCAATTCAATGCCTGTGAAACGGACAATAACACTTTGTTATCGAGTATTTTTCAAACAATACCACTTGACGATTATTTTTTGTTTGCTTTATCAGATGGAAATCTATGGATTTTTCCATCTGAAAATTTGGTAAATTTCGATTTCACATCAAGGCATGGAAAATAGGTTTTTCCTCGACTCGACGTGCTAAACCCAGTATCATTTTCTTTACAAAGCCTCACCTACACATTTCTTTCGCACTAAAACCCTTGTTTAGTCATAAGACCGTTTTTATTACATTATCCCCGACTTGGATCGATTGTCGTGATGTTGAATTTCCGTCCTAAGCCATTAAAGGAACGACTTTTTTCATCGGTCGTATCGCGTAAACTTTCCCAGTAAAAAAATATTAAACAGGGCGAAGTTTCTCGGGGCATCAAAAACTTCAACGTAATTATCGCCCGGGCGTGATGCAAAAAAAGCGTCACCCCCTCCCCTCAGCGCGACTTTTATCGGCATACGCTGAAGGGCGGTATTTAGAAATACTCGAAAGGAAAACATAGAATCCAATTCTTTTATTTACCGTAGCGCCTAATCCCACCTCCTCCGAAAAAATAACTCTGGCGAGCGTGGGTGGGATTAAAAGGAGACAACGCCACATAATTGTAACAATAACTTCTCGGAGGGTCCCGAATATCGCCCGTTGTGTTTGTCCCCTCGCTTCTCTCCCTCGTCCCCTCACTTTTTCTTATCATAAAAATATTTTATCTCAATGCCCCATGAAAAGTCATTTGTCTTTTCGGCTTTTCTTCTCGAGCAGCGCCCCAAAGCTCGCGCGTAACTAACGTTTCTGTTTCGGGGCGTTTTGCAACTTTTTCTCGTCTTCGTAACAATGGCGGAAAGGGGAGACAAAGTGGGGGAGCGTTTAATCCCCGGTAGGAAAGAATGATGCTATTTACCTGGATATTACTGAGGTTATGGACGACACCGAAGGGGGGAATGTTTGTAGTTCTTAACGGGAAGCAAGTAAAAGGTGAAAAATTCTCACAAAGTGAAACGTAGTCCTCTTTTAGATTCAACTGGCGACATTTCGGAAATTTAAAATGTGTTCTAACTTCCAAATAGAGCCATAGTTCTATCAAAGTTTACAGATCTAAGGATATAGTTGGGACTATCTTCTCATCTGTGTCGAATATCACGACTACATTTATTACCAACTTATTATATCTATGTATATGTATATATATGAGGTAAGAGGTAAGATACAGTGAGGAAAAGGGGTTGTTTATTTTATGTGTTTTCCTTAATTATTTTTTCATTTTTAAAATGTATCTTGAGAGATGAAATTCGAATATAATAAAATCCTCTGTTTTATAATAAATTGTTAACTTAATAAACAATGAAGTGAAAAAAAATTTTTCCTATTTTATTAAGAGATTTTTATAATGATTATTCAACACAAAATTATTCATTAACTAATTATTTAAATAATGAGAACATTAAAAAAACGATAATAAACTAAAACAAAATTTTTTAATAATTCATTTTTATTTTAAAAATAATAATTAATCGTAAACAATAGAATGGCAAAAAATAATTTTCAAAAATATTAAACTAAGCCGTTTATTCATAAACAATTCTTAAACAAATAGCTGTAAAAAAATTTTTCCACTATTATTTAATCCTTAGTTTGAATATAAAAACAGCCATAACATAATACATAAGAGGAAAAAAATTTTAACAATTTCTGGATTTTGCGTTTTTGTTGATTTTAAAAATTCGTTGTAAACTAAATAATGAAATTTTGAATCATTTTATGACGTCACCTTATTGAGTACACTCATAGAAAGGACTCCATGAAGCAAAATATTTACGGAGAATTTATTTAAACATTTAGCCTGCTTTCAATGAAGACGGAAGTACGAAAATAACTAGTTCATTAACAATAGGCTAGCTTTTTAAAAAATGCATATAAAAATTTTTTTTCAACGGGACTTTATTCCTTCAAGTGTATAGAATACACTCAAGTTTGTTTTAAATTTTTAAACTGATACTTAGTACCTTAAAAAATTATTTTTTATGACGTAGTCGCTTCAGAGGCGGCGAGCACATACCGTAACGGTCGCGTGGAGTCTTACATTCAGCAACAAATTAAAAATATAAATATAAGAGGTAGAAATCCAGGAGTAGCGACTTTTTTATCGGAAATTTCCTCCTATTTAAGGATCTTTTTTGTGAATTTTTCTATCTCTTATGGTTTTTGAGTTGTCATCAAAAAATCGAAAGAGCGTTTATTTTTCGTTTTTTGTTAAAAACAATTATTGCAATTTTTCTTAGCAGAAAAAATCCTTAAAACACATTTCTCCGTTTTGCATTCCGCGTCGAATGAGCTATCGCTCATAGTTTTCCGAGCCTTCTAACTAATTTTCGCATGGGGAATATAACATTCCTTATATTAAATTTAGCTTAGATCAAATCAAGGTGCATCTTTTAGAAGAAAATATAGGTTACATTTAAAATCTGAAAATTGTAAATATTATTGTGTTATGGTTGGGTACAAATTATATCAATTATATAAATTAAAAATGAAAATAAATTTTGAATTTAAATTAAATTAAAATAAAAATAAATTAATTATATAAATTAAATTACTAAAATATAATGAATCGCCGGAATGATGTTGCTGTCATGCTTTTTTACGAGATGAGCCGTGGCACAGTAGATCTATTGAAAGATGATAGATTTGATATGGAAATATGCTTCTTATTTACACTAAGGTAATAATTTATATATTATATAAAATTCAATTTTTTCTGGGGACAAAATTTTATCAATCTGAATAATAATTGTTTCATTTATTTTTAAGAAAAATTCTTCCAATTATAATTGAGTTGTAATGTAGAATAACATGTTCTACTATAGAAAAAATAATTAATTTTTTGAACATTGTGTATGACGGCGAATTAAATTATTTTTATAGTTTAGATTACAAAAGAGCTAGAATTTTATTTTATATTTTAAATATTTTTTAAATATAGTTTTAGTAACAAAACATTACCCGTTTCTTGATATATCTAGATTTTTGAGAAATTAAATTAATTTGTCTATTTTTAGAGTTGTTTTTAGGTGTTAATGTAACTTCGAGGAAACAAAATTTTCTTAGGAAATAGCTTGGGAATTTTAAATATAGAATAAGTACGTTAGAAATTCCCATCATTTTTGCCACGTTATAATTTACTTACTGTTTTAGTATCCATATAGTTAAAAATTTTTTATTTAAATTTTACATTATTGCTGTTATTTTAAGTAATTATATTGTTGAGTTAAAGATAAAAGTAGTCAGTTTGGCAATTACAATTTTCATCTGTTCACATGCCCTTTTCAATATAATTTAAGGTCAAGCTCAGCTCAATAACAAAGTTAAATGGCTTTTTAATTGGAATATAAAACGAAGAAATTTCTGAAAAAGTAGCTGCCCTTTTATGGATATAAAAATTTCTTTTTAGGTAAAGAAGCCTAAATGGAATAAAAAGATTAATAATTCTGTAACTTTTAGTTAAAATAAAATTTGTAATTCAATTACAAAAATTATGACTTTGCGATTAAAGGATTCAATAAACTTTTATCCAAAATAGCTTGAATTTAGGGGTAATCTCATTCGTACTTGGCGATTATAAAAGTAAAGGGATAACGGCGTAATCCGTTTTTTTTTTTAAATATTGTACCCTAATCGATAAAAAGGACCACGAGCTGGATGCTGGATTAAAATTAACTTTTTAAGTGGCGACGCGAAATAATGGAGTCTGATCGACTTAAAATTTTATAGGATCTGAGTTTAAACCGGTGTGAGCCAGGTTGCATTTTTAACACAACACACAAATGTAGTATCATAGGACCAAATTTTTGTTTTGAATATCAATATTACTTTGGTAGTTAAGTTTTACTGCTATTAATAAATCTAATAGAGAGATATTGCAAAAGTACTATAATAGTGCGAATTACTATTTATGTTGACCTTAACAATGTATCGCTAAGCATTATTTTTGGTTGAAAATAGAGATATTGCAAGGCATGCATCCTAACGATTTTATCCGGTTGACAACTGACAAGACAACATAACCTAAACCTAGTCGTGAAATAAACAAGAAATATTTGAGTAATTTCAGAATATGGAAGAAATTCTGGAAGCAATAATTTTAGGTGGCGAAAATGGTGAGGCAGTAGAATATGCTATCTTGCAAAATATTTTAATAAACCGAGAGCCTCAAGTTAACGGTATATTATACACCGTATATATTGTATATGTGCAACAGCACAATTATTCCGAGCCTGTTTCCCCAGTTTACTGTATTAGAAGAAGGGTGATATCTGTATAATTACTTTTTAATGGTGACCTGTTCCTTCTCCATCCAGACATCTAACAGTATCTGCGAGTGGTTCTTTAGCGTACAAGACTTCTCAACATTCTCTCTCACTTTTTCCCACGTTTCTGGATTCATGAGGCAATTTTGAGCCACAACCTCTCTCAGCAAAGTTATGTCATCATCATGTGAGAATCTCAACCTGCGCGATTTCTCAGTTTGCATTTTATCCAATTTTACCGGAGATAAATCTAATCAAATGTCAACTGTATGCAGTTCATTACACAAACGTTTTTTGTGGTTATGTACACCATTTAGAAAGTCACAACACTAAACGAACTTTTACGACTCCAGTCGATTTCGTCCGAATGTGAAATAAGGTAAAAATAGTGCTTTACCGTAAAGCCGGCTACTCACTACGCGAGATTTGCCAAGTTACTTGACTTGGAATATACTTGGCAAGTACTTGTCCGAGTCCAAGTAAATTGTACACACTACGTGCCTACTTGAAAGTTTCAGTTTATTTCGGGAAGGGCAAGTAGATAGACAAGTACTTATTGAACATGGACCCGAGTTCTGATACATCTTTAGCTGCCTTTGTTACATTAACTTGTGGTTATCTTTTACTCAAAAATATACGAAAAAAGCGCAAACCTAGAAGATGATGGGTATCATCTTTAAATAATAGTAGAGATAGGTATGTATAAAATGTACTTATTTTTTTAAATGAATGTAAAACCCCACGCCAGTGAACAGTCCAATCTTTATTTATTACCGTTTACGACGAAAAACCACACTCCACTTGCAGAATCAAAATCATAAACATGGTGCATCTCTTGAAAGACTATAGCTACTCGTCAAGTAAAAAGCGCGTAGTCAAGCGCAGAGTAGACAAACTCGGAAGTAATCGACTCGCAGCCTTTGACTTGGACCCGTTTTCCGACAAGCGATGGGAAGTACAAGTAATTCTCCAAGTCAGGGCGAGTCGCCGTACACATTACTCGCTACTTGCCAAGTACTTTGCAAGTACTTGGCAAGTAGCGCGTAGTGAGTGGCCGGCTTAAGCGAACATAAATAGTGTTTAACACTAACCTTACTAATGTATATGTTATTCCAAAATGCAACTGCGCATGCTTAGATGTCAAAATAACGTCAACCTTATTACTACGGACGTTCACGTACAGTTGCACTATCTCTCCAATTTTATCAGTGGGGGTATTGATTTCCATATATTCTTTAAAATTATTGAAGCATAAAATTCGTAAAGTGCTCAATAAGTCTATTACTTCGTAAAAGCTGCGTTTTATGGCTCAAATTCCCAATAAAGATATCAAGCCTCTTAGGCAGAAAATGAAAGCATTGAACTGAAAATAAATACATTGCAATATCCTGCCATTCCGAAAAATAGTAGGAGACGATATTACAGAAGCAAACAAAATTTAAACCATAGGCAGGTATGAGCTTGATTGCGATTATTGATAGAATGACTATCAGAATGACTAATAGTCCAGTCATCTTATGTTGAACTAGGTGAATATCTCGGAAAATCCACATACCCAGTATATTAAGACGTAAAAACTTCTAGTTTAGCATCCTAAAACTTTCCTTAAACTTCACATATAATTGGATGGCCGCAAGTTTTAAAGTCGGGGGTCAAAATTCACAAAAATCGTTTTTTTCTATATTTTTTGCAAATATCTCGGTTTCTGTGGGTTTTACGCTATTTGTATTTATTATCGATATTGTACAGTATTAAATTCTCTACAACTTTTGTCTTTAACATTTCTTCATACCTCTAACTGTTTTTGAGATAGAGGGCGGAGAGCGCGCGATCAGAGAATGGTCAGTCCCGATCAATAACTCGTAATATTAAGGTTATAAATTATTGCTAAATATTTAATTAGCATTTATTATTAACTTTTACTTTAAATTCTTTTTTTTGTTAGTTATCTATTTTTAATGAAGTGTCAATTTATACCTTACACTTACCTGGCCATGTAATTAAAAAATTGTTGAGGAAAATACATCAATTATAATTTAATTATAATCTAATTTATACCAATGTAATGATTTTCTAAATAAATAAAGAAGAAAAGAAATAAATTTTTAATTAAAGTGTCATTTGATAGATTTAATATTCAAGAGTTTACGGATTTTCAACAAGATGTACTTAATTACTTTTTACTTCAAATGCAATTAGTGTAAATGAGAATATAACTAGAATGTAATTAAAGTATGTCCATTAGTAATTTTTCAATTACAGAAAGAGATTATGAGTGTTATTGAATTGATAAATTTTCGAATTATTAGAAAGAAAGATTGAATTTGATGTCAAATTTAATAATAAATGATAATTATATATTTAGCAATAATTTATAACCTTGATATTACGAGTTTTTGATCGGGACTACCATAACCTTCCATGATTCTCTGATCGCGCGATCTCCGCCCTCTACCTGGAAAACAGTTAGAGGTATGAAGAAATGTTAAAGACAAAAGTTGTAGAGAGTTTAATTCTGTATAATATTGATAATAAATACAAATAGCGTAAAACCCATAGAAAACGAGATATTTGCAAAAAATATAGAAAAAATCAATTTTTGTGACTTTTGACCCCCGACTTTAAAACTTGCGGCCATCCAATTATATGTGAATTTTAAGGAAAGTTTTAAGATGCCAAAATAGAAGTTTTTACGTGTTAATATACTGGGTATGTCGATTTTCCTAGGTGAACACCCTATAATGACTGGACTATAATGATAATGATTAAGGAGACGAAATTCTATAGCAAGCGGGGGACGAAAAGGAAAGAATTACCTACAAAGATAACCGGAAAACAATATAATTAATTCATCCTGCGTTCGAGAATAAACTGGACAGTGTGTAATACCAACAGGATATAAGTAATTCTTTTGGCGTGTAACCCGTATTTCATCAATGTGATCTTCTCGTTTATTTTATTTTAAATTGTAACTTAAATTCTTTACATTTGTGTTAGTGTTAAGCCCCTAACCGCTTGCAGCATCCCACAGGGCAGGAGATTTGTTCGAGTGGTTAGCTTGCGGGGGAGAAATGAAAGCAATTTAAAAAGTTGCTTTCGGAAGACGTTTCTCTGTATTTCCGGAATGTAACGAAAGGATAATTTCCTTCCTCGCGAAGGATGCGAGCGGAATCATCAGCGTGCGGGTGGGATGGTATCTGGCAGCCTTTCAAACGCGATGATAAAACTCGAAAGGAATGTAAACTTTTTTTCCGGCCGAACACATAAATCCGACAGCACTACATTACTTGCCATTAACTTCAAACAAACAATACGTTCCGCTCGTTGAGAGGCCGACCGTAAAATATTTACCAAGGAAATAATTCTCTCTCTCTCCGTTTCGGTCGTCTTGAGCGAATATTTTTAAGAAACTGGAGAGGCCCCCGATTTAATCCTTCCCGGCAAAGATCCTCTTAATTATTCAGTTCGGCAAAGATTAAATGTTTACCACGAGATCCTCAGGCTTGCTCCTTGCGGTATTCTCATTAAGCCGGCGAGAATTGAAAAACTTTTAATCGCCACTTAATAAGATCCCGCCATCTAAATGTAAATCGCGGTCCTCTCGTGTCGGATTAATTTTTCGAACGCAACGCATCCCCACAAGTCGAAAGTCGAAAGGTCCGAGACAATGCTCGGCACGGGACGTTCATCCTGGCGGACCAAGTGATCGAACTCCCCTGTTGTGAGACGGCAATTTCTCATGGCAAGACTGTTAGAGTCCATTCACTTTAGGAAGAACCGTGGCATCGAATGTCACGAAGAGATATATTCCGTCGGCTATGTTCGATTTCCATAGTTTCATGTAATTCACCCTCCCACCAGTGCTTATACACGAATTACATGAAACTATGGAAATCGAACATAGCCGACGGAATATATCTTTCCGTGAAACTCAAGGCCACGGTTCTTCTTAAAGTGAATGGACTCTAATAGCACACCTGTATTTCTTGTATACCTTAAATTAGCCCAGGAAAACATACGAAGTGCCATATTTAATTTAAAAATATACTCGACATATAAACTCTACTCTAATATATACTTTTGTATTATTTCAGCAATTAAGGCGTCCCTGCTGATCCAGAAATGGTACCGACGCTACATGGCCAGGCTAGAAGTTAGGCGAAGGTACACCTGGACCATTTTCCAGACGCTGGAGTACGCCGGCGAACAGGACCAGGTCAAGGTTGGAACTCATTTTATTGAATAAACGTAGTTTCTAGCAGTACTGAAGTATGTTTAGGAAAAGCTGAAATAACCAGGACTACTCTGAGAAGTGTATATTTATATGAAATAGTTATAATGTTTGAGATCTATTGGATCATCTTCAGGCCAGCGATCAGGTATAATATGAATTAAAACCGCAGACCCTACTACACTAGGTTACTGGTTGCTCACCAGGTTTGGTAACTGAACAACACTGAAAAGTCAGTAACCAAAGCGTCAAATACATTAACATTGGCAACAATTTATAACAATTAACAATATAACAATTTACAACAATGAACGTAAGTGCACTTCAACCTTCTTATAATAGGGTAGGTACTTAACTACTTTTGGAAAATCATGTATAAAAGATTGTTTTTGTATAGCATTGCCACCAACATATATTTAAATCAATAATCAATATCATAATTATCAATAATAATAAAACATCAATAACTGTATTTTCAATAATCAGGCCACGCGGTAGCGTGGTCGTGGCTAGTATGACGTCACACCGCTGCTACTGTACTACTTATACTTTGAAATCGTGTTTTGGGTGTTGGTGATTTTTTTCATTTCGCGATTTTACCATTATTACACTTTGTTTTCAAAGAAATGTGGCATATTTAGGAAGCTTATGTGATAAGCTTCACGTTGAATCTTTATACTCCGCAGAAGGATTCATTTTTCATTATTTTTTTTTGTCATAAACTTTTCGTCATCTGATTTCGCGTCGATATTTTCAGTATTCTGGTTATTAAGACGCCGTCCTAGTGCCGTTTGAATTACACTGATGTTTCTTTTCTGTAAATCGGATTTCGGGTACCAGGATAGCAGAAGGGCCAGGAGGTATGGAGGTATATCGGTTCCTGTGCCTAATATTGTTCCCTAAATCGACGTTCCGTGCCATATAACCTATGTGCCAGGTCCTAACCTCTACAGCCTCATGTCAATCATGTCATGTGTCAATAGAATCAAAAATTTGTTATCACTTATCTTCGAAAACTATCGGGGAGAAATAAGATCTGTAAATATAACGGCAAAAAAGTGGAATTGAGCAGAAAAAGTTCGTTTTCTTGGAGTTTAGAACCCACGACGTCAAAAATAAAAGCACGTGACATAACTGACAAGGGTAGAGGTAAGAGCGTCATGGTTACGAAGTTGTTAGCACCTCCAATTTAGAGTGAAAAACAAGTCGCCTTATTTATTTGGTTAAAGAAGAGAATTTAAAAGAGGAATAATTAGATTCCAACAGTGCTACAGTGCCAGGATTTGGTTTTGAATGCCACGTTCTACCAAGCTGTTCGGATTTTCCAGATCACCCTAAGAAGTTTACCAGCAATCAGCAATGAGAAGGTACTGGCATTCCGGAAGGTCAAAGAAGAACCTTCGGTCGGCATTAAAGACCACATTATTAAGGAAAAAGTTAGTACAGAAGAATTGACAGATTCCGACAATCATACAGTGTATGCTGGGAAAGAAAAACGATTTGCTTTTAGGAACCGTCTTAATACACAAAATGTTACCGGGAAAAATATTACAAGTAGATCTTATTTATGGACGCTTGATTGATTTAAAATACTTAATAACGAGTGGCTGTCTGATGAGACTGTAAGATTTTTTTCACGAAATGCTATCAAAATTTTCAAATTTTAAACCCAGAGATACATTGTCAGTTTTAAATCTCCTTCAAAATCGACAACCACGAACTCGCGTTACTCCAGTTCCTTCTGATGAACATAATTTACAAGTAATTCACTCTTCTGCTCAGTGGATACGTATTTATTTTGGTACTAAGCATATTTTTGTTTATAACTCGATACACGGTAATCATTTAAATAGGGAAGAAGAATTAATGATAAGAGAATTATTTCCTTATTTTCGAGAGCTTCCTCTTGTTTTTCCCAAAGTGCAACAGCAACCTAATATGATTGATTGCGCGATATTTGCTATAGCATTCGCAAGTTCTATTTTTTTTTCTTGACGATTCAGTAAAAATACGTTATGACGATCAAAATAACAGAATGAGAAAACATTTGCTTGTTATATTAGATAAGAACACGTTGACTCGTTTTCCGATTACGTAGCCCCACAAAAAAATAAAGTACGGATCTGTAAATCAGACATGTGAATCCTTATGTATTTTTCACCGCTGAATCCGAATCTGAGGTCAGAAAAAGGCCTTTACTCCTGGAATTGGCCCCAAAGGTCAATCGGGGGCCGGAAAATCGAGATTCGCAGGTCGGGATCGCTGCACTCGGATTTTCTTGTACTTTCAAACTTTAGCAACGTAGACGACGGTGAAACAATTCGAGGCCAATTGGAATTCACGCCCTGGGTCCAGAAAATTGGCCCTCGGGGGCAGGAAAATCGAGATTCGCAGGTCGGGATGGCAGCACTCGGATTTTCATGTATTTTCAAACTTCAACAACGCAGACGGTGGCGAAACAGTTCGAAGCCAACTATAATTCACCCTCTGGGCCCAGAAAACAATTTCACCGTCGTCTGCTTTGCTAAAGTTTGAAAGTACATGAAAATCCGAGTGCTGCGATACCGACCTGCGAATCTCAATTTTCCGGCCTCCGAGGGCCCATTTTCCGACCTCCACAGGCCCGTTTTTCGACCTCAGAAAGTGAATCCCAGTCGGTTCTAAACTTTTTAGATCCCGAATTCGGCTTTGGCTTGGGAATGAATCGACCTCGCCTGAGCATCCGTCATCCCGGAATTCACGTTTCAGACCTTATGGCGGACATTTTCGGCCTCTGGGGCCAACTCCAGGGGTGCAGGCCTTTTTCTGACCCCGGATTTGGATTCAGCGGTGAAAAATGCATAAGGGTACACATATCTGATCTATAGGTCCGGACTTAATTTTTTTTTCACGCTGCCGCTATCGTAAATCGCTCTTATATGCATAGATATCTAGCATGAAAATGGCAAATAACATTCGTGTATCATTTTTCCTTGACGACGGAATGTAAATACTGTCATTTACATTCCTAGGAAAATCAAAAGAGTAAATCAAGTTGATTTATCCCTAGTTACGCATATGTCAGACTGACATATGTAAGTCCGACGTATGTCAGTCAACTTATGTCAGAGTGACGTACGTCCAAACTAAATCAAACATTTCATTTTTTGAGGAATTATGATGAAATTTTCAACGGCAGCGTGAAAAATCTAATAAGCCACACGGAATGTATCGACTGTTAACATTCTCGGCAAGTGACAAGCCTCGGCTTCGCCTCGGCTCGTACACACTTGCCTCGAATGGTAAAATGTCTTTACATTCCTTGTGACTTAAATAACTATTATGGGGCTGTGTTATTGAAAATAATGTAAATAACATAATATTTCTATGAAGGAAATGAAATCTGATTTTTATGTGTCTTTTTTTCAAAAGATTATTATGTGGCTAGTATGATTTTGATACTGAAACTTATCGTTAATTACCGTCTATGAAAGAAATGAAATCAAATCAACATTGGCAAGTATACATGTTAACACTATGAGCAATACTAGCCCGGTCCGTCGGTTTTAAATTTTTAAGCGGTGTTTTCAAAGTTTACAAGGAACTGTGTCCATAGACTGTATCAGTTACTGCTCTTTTTTCTTTTGTTATATGATCAAATAATGTTTTAAATTTATACTGTACCATTATTATTCATTTCAGAAGTAGACTGCGCAGTTGTAAAGGTTTAATAGGTTTAAAGTAAATCGAGTGTGTATGCATCTATACACCGGAAGCACAAATACTTCATCTATCACATATATATGGAAATGAATGACATGACAAGTACTAAAGAGCATAGATTTAGCTCATGCCTCTGAGGCATAAGCTCATCTCTATTATCGCCAGAGTGACGGATCTTCTGTCTCTCATGCCTCTATAGAAGACATACTTTCTCGAGTTCCTCATACTGTTTATTAACTGAGGAGACATATAATTTAGTAATAGTCTATCGATCGACAGATTTATGCATAGAATAGTTATTTATGTATTAAAGCATAATCAGGAGTTTATGGCACGAGAGACTGCGGAGGGCTTTTAATTTCTCGACATTGCAATTACATGCAATGTTTTATTTTATTTTGCTTCATAAAAAATCAAATAAATAATATTCGAAATTTCCTGGAGATTATCCCGTCGCGATTCGTGATAGGAATTTCAGTGTTTTGTCCTAGTCCGCTATTTTGCTGTTGCTAGGGCTACTACTGTGTTGACAATTGTTTATCAAAATGACAGTGATCAAAAAGACGACAAAATAGATATTGAAGAAACCGAAAACGTTTATTCAGAGGAAATTAAACAAGTATCTGAAGCTGCGCAAGGAAAATTGATCCCAGATAAGTCAAGGGACTTATACATAAAGGAATATGACTTTTTCTTTACATTTCCATAAAGGCCAATGTATGCCCCCATTTGAGTGCGTATAAAATCGATTATAGGGCCAAAATGGTATAAATAATTTTTCGGATTATCTGCACCATTAAATTCTCACCGAGCTATACAGTGATCTGCTTAAATTAAAAATATGATGAACCATTAATTCACTTGGCATTAACTGGAAACATTTAAAGTTAGCTAATTAAAGATAATATTTAATTTTTTCCCTTAATAACTTAAAACCGACTGACCGGGCTAGTATTGCTCATAGTGTTAACATGTATACTTGCCAATGTTGATTTGATTTCATTTCTTTCATAGACGGTAATTAACGATAAGTTTCAGTATCAAAATCATACTAGCCACATAATAATCTTTTGAAAAAAAGACACATAAAAATCATAATAACAAACATTGAAATTTGAACAGATTGATAGACCGCCATAATGCTACCTTCTGTCAGGCTATCGTCACATGACTTTTGACGTCACATACCAATATACATAATCAGATAGATGAAACAGATTAACACAAAGTTATTAATTTTAGATAAATTTTACACATCTATTCTGCTTTCACAAAATGACTCTCTATTATATATTTCTTTGACTAAATACAATAAATTCGATATTAAATCACTGATAGTCACTGAAAACCAGAAACAGCTGGATTATTATGGCTAAACTCATAACCTCCATATGAAAACTCTTCATTGTTTACAGGGTGTGATGTCATCTATGGATGTCACCAGATACAAAACCAATTTCAGAAGGTTTTAGATCACGTGACCGGATTTCTTACCCAGACAGGTTTCAATTATGTTTTAACTAAAAATAATTGGTACCTATATTTTTCACAATATTTGTAGAAAATATCATTTAAATGCCTTCAACCTTAAGAACGGTAGCAGTTGGAACCATATTTTTAATACGGATAAATACCCTATTGATGAGGTCAATATCATTGGTAAATGTTATCAATATAGGCAACACATAATAATAGTTAAAACCAAGAGATATAAATAGAGTTATCACTCGGAAACGTTTGGTAATTATAACAGATAAGGTTTTTTCAAAACCTTTTCCTATTACTTTTGTAACAAATGTGATTTTTTTTTTATCATTAGAAGTGGTCAAAAGTAAGTTTTTCTATAACAAATCTTGATGTACGTTTGACAAGTTCGTTATTTCTAGTGTTAAATGTGTCTCACTAATCTGAATTATGTCTATGTATGTCATGTTATGTCATGTGATGTGAATGGCTGTCATTACAGTTAAGGTGAATAATCAGTGCATTTGGTAATTTTTGCTTTTAGTTAATTAAAATTGAGGCTAGTGTCTCTTTGATGGTGAACTAATATCTATGTTAGCTATTTAGTTATAAATATGTTTTTAAAGAAAGGTTAAGAACTGCACACACTCTGTTTCTCGATATATGATACATCGAAAGTTAAATTCAATTTATTGTGTAGACCACTAAAGAATTTCATTAAATTATGTAATGGCTAACCATTGACTGAACACTGACAATATTATTCCATTTGACTATACTAACTATTGGTGCCAAACAATGATGCAATGATCCAGCCGGAGCCATATACCGGAAATATCGAAATTTACAACATAGTAAATAGTGCGATTCGCTTTGCGCTTCGATATATTAATTATCGATAAATTTTGCTAATTGAAATTAGGGTCGATCGGAAGTCACCGCCCAAAGCATAATGGTGTGGAAATGTGAATTCATTCAATTGAGTATTAACGAAGTTATCATGAAATACATGGTGATCACCGTCTGGCGACAGTCCGGCAGGCATAAGAGATGAACTGTCGCCAAATGCTCTGTTAAACTTAAAATTTTTAATGGGGGATTAATAGTGGAGCGCAATATTACATTAACATACTTATTCCAAACAGTAACCATTATTCTTAGTATTTCTGACTCAAATAATTCATCTGGACATCAATTCATTCTTCTGTTATCACCCATTGTTCTAAATAATTTAGGAGAACCAGTTAGAGGCAGAAATTGTGACGAAGATTCATGTCCATCGATAGGTCAGCAAATTTTTACCCAACTGTTCTTTTCCTTATTGGGATAGGGGTAACGACTGCAATGTCAATTCTGTTAAAGTCTTCAGCTATAATATCGTTGATGCAGAATTATTTCTATTGCGTTCGTAGACGGGTTAAATTCTAAGGATGCTAAGCCCTTCAAACTGGTGTATGTGTTAACTATTTCTTCTGCATCTTGTACTGATCAGCATGTCGTTTTTTGGTTTTGAAAAGTGAGAATGTCGTGAAATGTAACTGAAATATGCTAGAGAAAATGTTGTAAATCTTATTGAAGAATGTAATTTTAATCTATATATTCCCAATTTAGATCTTTCCTGTCCTAGTTTCATGTACAGTTTTCTTTACAGTGGATAAAGCATGTTTGGAGTCAGTAATAAACGCCATGTGTGCTCCATTTTTACACTCCTTTGCAGCATTTTAATATACGGGAACCTTAAACGGCAATTCCCTCCGCGAGCATCGTACCGTAACAACGTATCAAGTCAAAATATGGATGATGAATGTTCATTTTAATTTATCCTCGATGAGAAATAATGATTTTCTGCCTTGGCACGTTCCTAACAGATGTATAAGATGAAATACATACGTATTAGATGCTGGTGGCACTGCCGCCGGCGCATGAATTATTAAAGACGTTTTGTGGGAAGCGGTTTAACACTTTGCGCGAATTTATTATTACTGTCGAGGGCGAAACGCGGGCGTGGGAAGGACGAACCTCAACGAGAGAAACGAAATAGGATTTGCAGAATTTACCATACGAGGCCGTATATTTTTACTAAAGAAGGTTTAATTATCTCTTCTCTATATATATAAAAATGAATTTGCTGTTCGTTTGTCTCGCTTAAACGCGAGAATGGCTGGACCGATTTTGCTAATTTTGATCTTGAAATATTTGTGGAAGTTCAGGGAAGGTTTAAGCGATGAGAAACATAAATAATAAGTAACAAAAATAGTAAAAAAGGTACGTTTTGTAATTTGACATTTGTAATCAAACAAATGAAAGTATAGTGTCAGTTGGTTGTCAAAAGAAATAAATATCAAGATGATTACTAAAATCTATCATCAGTTTGTCAGTGTGCGAGAACTTTATTGATTTTAAAATGCCAAGGAGAAGACGACCTGACTTAGATCGTCGAAGTCAATCAAATGTGCGACGAGCTACCTCACGTGCAAATCGCACTGACGACCAGCGACACACAGATAATATAATAACATTCGTATTGGTATGACAGAATTGCGTTCAACAGTGAATAATTATGAAGTAGATAGGCTTAGAATGGAACGATTTCGGGCATATTAAAACAACAGCATTCCATAGCAACATTCAACATTCCATTCAACAGCATGGAATAGCATTCCACTTCGACCCGGAAATAAATTATTGTGCCGACCAATCCGTAACGAGAGATACGGAGATATGGAGAAATAACAATCATTTGTCAATATTGTAAAGTGTTAATATACAGCGTTGAATCTACAGGATTATGTTGTGCTGGTGGTAAAGTAAAATTGCCACAATTGTTCCCACCACCAGATCCAATACGGTCATTAATTTCTGGGGTGGGAAATGACTCTAAACATTTCTTGGCCAACATCCAAAAATATAATAATTGCTATCAAATGACGTCGTTTTTTGCATCTCATATTATACAGGAAAATTTCATGCCCACTTTCAAATTTTTTTGATATTTTTGATATTTTTGATATTTTCAAATTTTGATAAATTATTTATTAAAAATTTAAAAAGATAATATACAAATGCAGATACAAGGTCAGTTTGCGGAATCAACTTGGAGTTTCCCTGTTTCGCGCATGGGCAATTATACGTCGCGTGTTCGCGAGTCATAAAACCATGATATTATGTCTATAACTGTGTTGCATTTAATTTAATGTAGATAAAAATTTTGTATCAATTTTTGACCACATTTTTCAAAAATATATGTAGGTGATACGAAGTCCACCAGGTCATCTATAATTTTTATTTAACTTTCTTTTTTTAAACTTTACGTGGCATTGCAACGCATGCCAGATACGGCATGTTATTGTTAAATTTAACTATCAGTTCTCATTTGATTTCTTTGTATTTCCCATTCTTGTCTCGTTTAAATCGTTCATTATTTCTTGTAGCCACTTCGACTTAGCCTGCCTGTTATTCTTGTTCTTGCCAGTGTCCAATTCATGGTTATGTAGAAAATTTCATTTTCCTATACGAAGGAAATATTTTGCTGATATTTATATCATCAAAGTTAACCGACTCCACCGGACATTTCAATACAAGAAGCGGTCTCGTATGCGAAATTCCATTTACCTCCCTCCTATCTGAGATATAAAATCAGCCCGTTCCTCTATCCCAAGCAAATCAAATTGCTGCTCTTTATTTTATATCATTTTCCAGGGAAACTGAAAGACGTCTTGTAAACGAACACAAGAATCGTGCCGGAGCTGGAAAACTCACATTAGAGATAATTGAAAATAAAAGGAAAATAATGACGTTGCTCGAGTGAAGATGTATTTTACGTTAAGGGGATCATTTTTCACGTGTCGCAAAGGCATTTAAAAATCGTTTTCGTGACCGTGAGGAAATGAATGATGAAGGGACGAGAAACGTTTTCCGGTTCACTCCGGATCGATTGGTTGTGTTGTATCAAATTTGCTGCTTCGAAATGTACCGAATTTTGTTAAATTGTCAATGCGAAGCTTTAACGCGATTCTGTGAGATCTTTAGAAGGATCCAAGCGACGTTGTAACAATCGAAATTTGTCTATCACATTTTAGTGACAAAACCGACGAAAATTCCCTACCTTGGAAGCAGCGACACCAAATATCGCTATGCTATATACAGCAATTTCAATGGTTTTAATTTCGGAATAAAACTCTCATGAATATTCATCCCTCGAAACATGTCATACACCCTTTTGCATGGTGATGAGGCCGGGACGGGATAAAAATCGAACAGGGACTTTACGATCCATACATATTCATCTATCTATCAATTTTGTATGAATTATATTTAATTACGTTTCGGATTTACGGTCCGAATGACTTTTTCCTGAATTGACACGTCTACAATTCGTCATTGTTTCAACAACTTGACAATAACAGCGACGCTTCGCTTTTGTTTACCTTCCCCATTGCGAATTAGGGAAGTGCAAACACGCCCTTCGGGAAAATCATTATTCGAGGTGGCGAGATTCAAATCCCCGTCACCAGATAAGCGGGAATTGTCCTCGGTCGTACCGGGGATTTCCGCATATGGCATTTTTAATGGGAGGCAAAGTGTTGCACCCTCAGCGATTCATCGCGAGATAAATGAATATTCAAGTGACTCTTCCCTTGAGGAGACGAAGTTGAAATTCTCAGTGTGTCGTAAATCCTGTTCCAGACTTTCCTTATGTGATTTCCGGCCGTGTGGGAGGGAAGTTTTGATATCACAGGTCGAAGTTGGAGATCCACGGTTTTTAGTTAGATGTTCGAACTTTTACTCGCTGGGCGAATATCCAAATCTGGACTTTTAACAAGAATCCTCATACACCCTACCACCATGACATGCCCTGCAAGTTTCGTTCAAAAATTCAGGAGTTAATGTTTAGAATCAAACATGGGAGGTTAACTAAAAATGATTTCATCATTATGGCGATTGTATTTTATTTTTAAAATTCCGATAGGAAATGATAGGAAAATGCCTTGCTTTCCTCAATTTTCCAGAGCTCAACGCAAAATCAAACGCTTCCTAAAAAGTATTTCTAGAGATATTCAATTTGGAATCTGAACTTTCATAACATTTCGCTGTGAAACCAACTTTTACCTAGTTTGCAAACTTGCCCTAGAATTTCAAAACTTCATGTTTTGGCCTCAAAAGAGGGAGATGTAATCCTAATAATTTTATGAAAGAGACGATCGTATTCGGTTTAGAAAATTATGGTTGAAAACGGCAGGGAATACTTTTCTGATGTAAAAACAGCCCATTCAAATACAGATTAAAATCAGGAGCGTTCTTGATAATCTCCAATATAAAAAATAGTTCTTGATATATTAAATTGCCGACGGTTCACCACTATGAACATAATCATGGTTCTAAAAGTATAAATGTGTTAAGTATCTCTTATATAACTGAAAAAGTATCACCTACATGTCATCAAGATAAAATTTTTTACATGTATGACATTTGATAACTGTATATCAATTGTTTAAAAAGTTTATTAGAAGGCCATTATAAATAATGGAAACCTTCAAAATTTTGAAGTATCACTTAAAAAAGTATCACTTACATAACAAATTTTTTATCTTGATGACATGTAAGTGATACTTTTTTAGTTATATAATGCCCGTTTGCACCAGTTACACTTAACCCTAAGTAACACTATAATTCAAAAAATGGTTTGCACATGGTGACATTTCACCACTAAGCTCGCCTTAGTATGAGGTTTAACTAAGCCAAGAATATTCTCGGTTTAACTCTGACTTCACCTTGTTGTGTATAGAGGTTTTGGCGGTTTTGTGCTGTTTATTTTGAGAAGCAAAGAAATGTTGCAAATATTTGAAGATGATGAAGCTATTTTTGAATTAAATGCAGGTAATTTAATAGAATTTGAAATACCACGTAGAATCTACATCAGAGAAGAATATTTTCATTCATTTGGTGATGTTACCTATTATAAAAGGTTTCGAATCTCGAAAGCAACCACACTTTTGTTGTTGGAAGAAATTGATGAACATTTAGAATATTATCCTTGTGATTTGTAAGTATCTTATACAATATGTAAAGTAAATATTTCTTGATTGTTTAGTTGGCATTAGTTGACCAGATTCAGGGGGAGTTCCTTTTCTTGGATAGTGTAATTGGCACTTCTCATTCTTTTATTCTCGCTCATTTTAGAGGTTGCAGTAACTAACACCAACAACAACTAACAAACATAACCACAAAACAACGACCTGACTAGTTGTCAATTGACAATTTAATTACGAAACATGATAATTCCAAGTGCTACCAACCTCCCACCGTACCTTAGCTAAGTATTTTTTAAACGCTACTGGAGCATGTCACACAATTTTAAGCTGGGTTTAAACACTAAGTATCACTTTGCTATGTACTGATTTAAGTAAAATTGGTGCAAACGGGCATAAGAGATACTTAACATATTTATACTTTTAGAGCCATGATTATGTTCACAGTGGTGAACGAAACGTCGTCAATTTAATATATCAAGAATTAGTTTTTATTATTATTATTATTATTATTATTATTATTATTATTTTCTCCCATTCAAATACAGATTATTTTTCGAAATATTAGGTTTAGAAAAACCTGAATTTTACAAAAGTTTTCTTAACGAATAATAACTAGGCGTGTAAACTAAAGAGACATTACGTCAATCTTGTTTGCAAACTTGGTCCATAAATTCAAAAGGACATCTTGTAGCCTGAAAAAATGGATATTAACCCAAAAGGAGTTTATGGAAAAGAATACAATTTTTAATTTTGAAAGTTGTGGCAGCCATTATGGCAACGATATATAACCATTTCCTGAGATCGATAGTGATACATACCTTTCGAAGCAATTATTTTTTGATTTTGAAAAATAAGAAATTTTACAAAATTTGTCACATTTGTAAACTACTTGTTTGCAAGCTTGTCCCATAAATTACGAAGTTCACATTTTTACCCAAAAGAAAGGAAATTAACCCCCAATAATTTTACGAAACAGGTGACCATATTATATTTAAAAAAATGTTGTAGAAAACGATAAGGAATGTTTTTCAGATGCCAAAATGGTAGCAACCCCATCATATAAATGTATTTCTCGGAATACCTACTTAAAAATGAAAAGTTTTTCAAAATTACTCACATTTCGAGAACTACTGCAATTGGCTAGTGAAAACTCACCTTGAGAACTATCATCATTTTGATATATTCTACAACCTTAAAAAATAAAATAAAAAATCCATGAATTACCCTTAAATGAGGGAGATGAACTCCTAACAATTATGTGAAAAAGTGGACTAGGGAACGATATCTTGTTGCCAAAAGTGAAAACAGTAATTGTATAGAAGGTTTTTATTTTGAGATAGCCATTACATTTTGAAAAATTAGAGAAAATTTCTTATGTTTCCAAACCTATTGGATTTAGCGAATGAAAACAGTCTGAGAAATAAAAAGTATCACTCTGCAAATGGGACAAGAAATTGAAATGTTCCTGTCTATGCTCAAATAAGCAAAACTACCCCATTACCTGTTCATGGAAAGGCGACAATTTTCCAATTAAAAATAGTGGCGGCAATAATGGCAAATGGCAACGATAGGGAATGATTTCCTGAGGCCAAAATATGCCTTTCGTTAAAAGTTTATTGCTCTAGATGTCTAAAAGATTATGAAAAATGAGACGTTTTACAAAATTTGTCAGATTTGTAAACTACTAGACTTAGCGAGTATAAACTTATCCTGAGAATCAAAAATTATCACTTTACCCTACTTACCATGCAAAAAATTCAAAACTTCATGGTTTGGCATCAAAAGCGAGAGATTTGATCTTTTATGGATTTTACGAAAAAGGCGAAAGTATTCAATTAAAAATTACCGTAGCAAATGATAGGAAAGTATTACGTCAAAATGCTGAAACACCCGTTTCAAAGAAAGTTCATTACTTGAGTTAACTATTTGAATTTGAAAAATAGGAAGTTTCTTAAAATCTCTTATATTTCAAGATTTACTAGTTATATCGAGTAAAGACTTGTAATTAAAACTCAAATGCAAATTCTTCTTTTTCTCTGCAAATTTTGCTCAGGAATTGAAAAGTCCACGCATTAGTCTTAAGCAAAGTTGGCTTTTATGGAAAAGAATACCACTTTCTAGTTTAACATTTCGTATAGCAATTACGGCAAACTTCATCTATAGGGATGATTTCCTAAGAACATAACGGAAAATAGCCCCTTTGCAGAATTTTTATTTATCAAGTTATTATATCCGGAAAAACCAGAAGTTTTAATAACATTTCCAATAGTTCAAAACTTAGAAGGAAAAAACTCGATTTGGCAACTAAAAAGCCATTAACCAAGTTGGCCAAATTCAAAAATGTTTAAATTTGAGTTTCGAAAAACAGAGGTCAACCCCCAACGGTCTTATGAAAAGGGGAAAGTGTTCTTGAGAGCTAAAAGCATTGCATTGACTCATTCTGAGCGAACTTGGCAAAGAACTTTAAAAGATCACAAGTTTTGGTCTCAACTAAGAGAAATTTAGTCCTAACGGTCTTTGGAGAAAGGCATCATTTTTGATTCTTCAAAATTCTGGCAAACAATTGCTGCTACATAATGATTTTCCGAAGTTAGTAATGAAAATAGCCCTTATTACTCATGTGGAAAAATCTGAAATTCTGATAAAATGTCTTATAATGCAAAAACTGTTGCCCATAGCTAGAGAAATCTATTAACATGCTTCACTAATTTGACATAGAAAGTTTCCAAAATTCTAGTTACAAACGGTAAGGGGTGACTTCCTGATGCCAAATCGATAATAACCCTTATATAGTGAATTTACCTTTCGACATTTTAGAGGAGAAGTTTGAAGAATGTAAGGTTTCGACTATTTTCCGTTTCAATAACTCTGAAATAACTTTATAGCGAACTATGTGACTTCGCAAATGAAGGGTCTCTAGAGATATTAAATTAAAAACAATTTAATTATTGCTTAATACATATGACTCCTGTGCAACAGTAATATCACACTATTACTCTCCTTCATCGCCAAGACATACGTCACCACATCGCCATCCCCCTTTAGCTACAGTTCCACTGCTTCTGCATAATTTTTAATTTCCCGCACCGGTTTTTCCACCCATTCTTTTTCGCCCTGACACGCGAACTCCCCGAGATAAATAGGTCGGAAATACACGCATAGATCAACGGAACGGGACGCAGTTTTCGACTCTATGCCCGATGCTACTGGACCGGTTGACACTGTATGTTCACCTGGCAAAGAAATTGATGTCACGTTCAGTCATGAATACGTATACTTTACAAGTCGGCGTATATACGTGTAGGGAATCGATGTGTTGCGAGAGGGTCCTGGGAAATTTATTGGACGGGTTTTATGATGTGTCTATATTGGAGGTGTCAGAACTGGAAAGCGTCGATTTGATCTGGCCCGTTAGTCCATTCTTTGACCCGAAAGTAAGAGAACAAGTGTAAACCAAGAAATAGGGTGTGCTAGAAATGGGTCACGTCGTTTGTTGGGGAAATGTTTGGAATTTTGGTGTCATCAGCAAACCGATGCATTTCATGATGTAAAATACAACTCTGAACAAAATTGTATTTTTTTAACAGTGAAACTAAATAATTTTAATTTGGCCATATCAAGATTTCAGTCAATTTATCAAAGACATTTGGAAAATTAACAGATACTAGATCTCTGAGTGATTTTCGGATATAACGTCAAAATTCCCATCTCATCTGAAATGAGTAAAAGGTAAATTGGTTTAGTATGAAATAACTATTTTCAGACATCCTCAGAAACCACTGAAATGTATTTTTAACGATGACTTACAGCCAATTGAGCTTCTTTTCTCACTACATACACCAAAACTCTAATTTCTACACAGTACATTTCACACTTATATTTTCCAGCTCTACAACTTCTTCAACGCTTTACTGACACACATTCCACAGCCGGAACGGGAAGGCGACTCCACGGGAACGTCTCGCTGCTCTTCATTGGGTGAGTATTTATCGTCCCAAGATTAATGAACGTGGCCGGATTAACATCAGCATGGGGGTGTTCCGATACAGTGACAATATCGATCTTTGATAACCTGATAAATTGAATCGATCCACCGAAATATCGTAATATTGATATCGCTATTCGATCTGAGTGATGTGATGTTGCGGGTATAATGGGCGATACGTTGATCGATGATTTTCTACTGCTGTATAATATATATATATATATATATATATATATATATATATATATATATATTAAGCAGACAGATATACCTACATAAAGCGTTGATCGATGGTAGTTTCATTTTCAAAAGTTTGAATTTTGTTAGTTTTAATTAAATGAACAGGAATCACACGAACACAAAACAGCAAAAGGGAAAAACATAAATTGGAAAGAAAGTTATTGCGATTCAATTGAAGAGATATCGGTTCATCTAAAAGGCACTTTACGTTGTATGTTTTCACATGTGTGTTTTCATATGATTTAACACACAATTGGTTTTTGATTGTTCATATTATGTGATTTCTTACAGCCGATTGCTTACAAATGGAAACATATCGAAACATAGGCATATTTTCGAAATAGAACGGCGTTTATTTAGGGTGAAATATCAGAATGATAAGCGCGAGCTTTTTTATAAATAGTAAGATTAGTTTCACTTTTGGAAAAAAAAAGTGTCATACGAAAAGTTTAATCATTTTTTTTGTTACAATTTTTTGATATTAAGAGGGCAAATGACTGTCTTAGTAGGCATTTTTTAATAAGAAATTATATATACTAGGTACATACAAATTATATGTAATATACATAGGTATAAAATAATACATCTATATTCAGACTCTAAGAGATTTACTAAAGAACGAAAAAAATGCATACAGATAGGTGCAGTGTAGTTTATTGCAAATTAAATTTTTTCATATTCTATCATTCTCGGGGTACGTAAAGATTCTTTTGAGTTACTGTTTTCGACAAATTATTTTCGACTACGGTACTTAAATTACAATTACCTTACACGCCTCCACCACATACTTTACCATTACAGCCAATATCTACATACAAAAAATTATACTTTGCACCAACAAATGCCTTCAAAACAATACTATTCCAGCCCTTTTATGGTATGACTAGTTACATTTTTCTTCTAGTGCCTATTCGTTTCGAATATTGGCGACCATCCTGGCTATGATGACCTTGTTGACTGCTGCTTTAAACCGGTCTGTGGTTGTTTTTGAATACCATGTCCTTAGGTTCGTGAGCCATGACATCCTTCTTCTTCCGGGCCCTCTCTTTCCAAACACTTTTCCTTAGAGGATGGAATTTAAGAGTTTGTATTTGTTGTCATTTCTCATTATATGTCCGAGATATTCCAGTTTCCTTCTCTTAATCGTTTTCATCACCTCTTTTTCCTTCCCCATTCTTTCCAGTATTTTTTCCTTGGTCACTCTATCTACCCATGATATTCTAAGGATCCTTCTGTATAGCCACATCTCGAAGGCTTCGAGCTTCTTTTGTGTTGCTTCGGTCAATGTCCAGGATTCCATGCCATAGTACAATATGGAGAACACATAGCATCGCAGGAGTTTTATTTTGATATCTAATTTGAGGTTATGGCTTTTGAAGATCTTAGACATTTTGATGTAGGCATCTCTTGCTTTTTATATTCTACATCTTATTTCTTGTGAGTGGTCCCATTGTTTGTTTATTAAGGTTCCCAGGTAGGCAAGTTTGGATACCCGTTCTATTGGTATATTTTTAATATATAGTTGGCAGTTTTCTCTCTTCTTTTAATTATGATCATAAATTTTGTTTTGTTGATGTTCATTTCTAGCCATTGTTCATTAGCTGTTTTAGACCTTCTCTACTATCTGCAAATATGACGGTATCATCTGCATATCGGATATTATTCAGTCGTTCTCCGTTTACAAGAATTCCATTATCATCGTTTTCCAGAGCTTCTCTAAATACCTCTTCTGAATACAGATTGAATATCAGAAGGGAGATAATGCACCCTTGTCGTACGCCCCGCAGAATGTTAACTGCCTCTGTTGTTTCATCTCCATCGTTGATTTTTATGGTGGCTGTCTGGTTCTAGTACAGGTTTTGTATAATTCTGAGGTCTTTATCACCCATTCCGGTGTCTTTCAGCACTTGTATCATCTACTGGTGTTGGACTTTGTCAAACGCCTTTTGGTAGTTTACAAAGCAGGTATAAATGTCGCAATTCATGTCCCTACACCGTGGGAATAATACTTGTATACTGAACAGTGCTTCCCTTGTTCCCGCTCCTTTCATGAAGCCAAATTGTGTGTCTGCTACTCTCTCTGCGTATATTCTGCGATGGATAACCTTAAGGAAAAGCTTTAGTAAATGGCTCATCAAGCTTATGGTTCCGTATTCTCCGCATTTCTTTGCCCCTTGTTTCTTGGGCAGCAATATAAATTCAGAAATGAGCCATTCTTTCGGGATGTTGCCGGTGTCATAGATATTGTTAAATATTTTGCAGATTATTTTTATTGATTCTTCATCCAAAGGCTTAAGGAACTCTGTCTGTATTCCGTCCGGTCCTGGAGCTTTGCCTTCTCTATGCGATGCTATGGCTGCTTCTATCTCGCTTGTTAGTATTGGTGGTCCAGTTTCTGTTAATAAGGAGGGGAGGTCTCCTCTCCCATCGAAGAACAAATTCTAAATGTATTCCTTCCAAGTGTCTTTAATGCTTCCTTGGTCCACAATAAGTTCTCCGTTGTCATTGACGAGTTTTCCTACTGTTCTCCTTGTGTGCTTGCCAGTTATTTCTCTCACTTTTTTATGTACGTTGAAGTCATCAAACCTTCGTTGCTGTGCTTCTATTCCTGGCATTTTTCTTCCATTTCTTTTTGTTTGGCTTCTCTGATCTTTCTTTGTATTTCACGGTGTCACATAGTCGTCCTATAATATTTCATAAATATGTTCAACATTCGTCAATATAGGAATAGAAATAGTAAAGCTAGAGTTTCTCCTGCATCTCAGTGCCACCAGCAATTTGGAGCAAATTAGTTTTCACATGTCGGAAAGTTAAATTGAGAAACAAGGCTTGATATAGATTCCTTAAAAATTGTGTATTGTCTTCATATATAAGGCGCTACTTTTGACCATAAATATTCAAATGTGTTTACAGATATTCTGGCAAAAGTGTTAAGTCCAATTGATGATTCAGTAGACATCATATTGGACATTTCATAACCATCATCTTTTCGTAATATGCATTACCTTGTCCATAACATCTTATTGTTACCTTCCTATTCTTACGTAGTACCAACAGTATTACGAATAAAACGGCACTTGCATAAAGTGCTTTTAAATAATTATTAATTGGTATTGATATAGTTAACTAGAAAAATAGCATTACTGGCCTGAATGACAAAATCATTGTTTTAAGGTTAGGTTCATTCTAGTAATACAACTACTTGTCATCGTGGTTTTAAATAACTCACAATCACAACTCGTTTTCATTAAAACACCTTAACAATTTTTTCTTCTCGAAATCTCGTAACATGATTACATTATATGATACCACAAATGGCAAAACATATAACGTAAAGTGCCCTTAAGTATGAGCATAGCATCCCGTATCCCTACATCCGCCTCTCTACCCACGTAAAATATACTTGGCTTTAAAACTGGCATAATACCAATATATAAGCGAAACGAGAGAACGAGAGGAACAGAGCCGAAGTTTCCCCGGCGGCGGTTCTGATTGTTCTCAAATTGATCGTGAACGACTGATTACGGCGCTCGCAACTTTCTCGGTTTTCCGAGCGGGGAAGGCGAGTGTGTTTGTAACTGTATTAATATCCAGAGGAATATAAAAGGATAGTAGTTTTGCGTGAGCAGCTTCATCTATCTCTTCAAGTGTGACTTGGGGGTTTATCTATCCTCTCAAGTAGGATGAATTTTAATTTTGCAGGAGCGGGGGTTGGCGCAATGCGTCCCCTATTTGCTTAAGAGGTTTTAAATATGTTTGTCGCGCTTTCGAAGATTATAAAGGCGTACTTGCGTTAGGAGGGGGATTTCTAGATAACACCGCAAGATTTGGCCGCTTTCCTCAATACATATAACATACATTTTTAGAACCAGTGACGAAGGTTCAGATTTTATGTACAATTCACTTTTCTCAAAGCCATTAATCTGTATTGTCGAATTCATGATTTTCCTAACGGCGGCTGTCAACTCGTAAGGAATTTTAATGCCCCACCCTAAGATCGGTCATCTCGTAAGCGAACCGGCAGGTAAATTTTTTAAGGGTAGTTTTGGATGAGTCAACTCGTAAGAGGATTCTCAGAAATAATCGAGGGGATGATGATTGCAACGAAGTAGTTCGGATATTTGTTGAAACTAAGAATATGATATAAGGGGGTGGTTTGTTACGTTCCAACTAAACGGTGACGAGCACCGAGATAGTTGTGGATTTTATTAAAAGTCAACGCGGCAAAGACTTGCTTGTTGTTAATAACGGTCGGGTTCCGCAGGGTTTTCCTTGCCCTCTCGCAAGAAATGCGATACTCCTACTTTTGGAATTTTTCAGGTCAACTCTTACGAGTTGACCGATCTGAGAACCATATCCTTACGAGTTGACCGATCTCGGCGAAGGTCAAATGCGGACAGGAATAAATTCTTACGAGATGACCCGTGCCCTTTCCTAACAGTTCATTGCAAATGCGTTCTTTTTAGCCATCGTTTGTATATTCATTACGAGAGACCGGATTGATAATATTGCAGAAAATGTAACAAGGCAACAAAAGTAGGCCACAAAGGCTAGAAAAATTAATTTAGACAAAATCAAATTAGCATCATTAGAAGTACCTAACATGGAGCACTCTTAAATTTATATAAGAGTTATTTATCTGTAATAAATAAACATACTAGCATCTTTTTCTGAATTATTAGCTAAACAATTGTTTCACATTCTTTTAAAGTATGTCTATTCGTTCATAATAAATTTTAGAGAATAGAATTTATACATCGCTCATCCAGTTTGGTCTAAACGTGATAATTATCACTTAAGAGAATTATTCTCCCTTTATCCTGTACATTCCGACAGGATTGTACAGTCTTGAATTCATTTAACTTGATTATCATTACTAGCTTATTGGGTTATGATAATAACGGAATTAGGTACAGTCCCTAATTAGGTAAGACAGAAATTCCACGGAAGAAATGTGGTGATTAATATTTTCAAGGAATGTGGTGTTCACTATAGCGATTTATTATTTTAGTTAAAGATAATGAGCTGCATGTGAGCAATTCGGCTTTTCAGCGTTAGCTTTTCCGCTATAAAATGATGTCTAATACAACAAAGTTCGGAGTTAATTTTGAATAAGGTAAATAAGTGTTCTGTTAGCTATAAATAGCAACTTAAATGTACATACACTAAATTAATTGATCAAATCTGTAAAATTTATGAAACCCTTCGAAATCGCACGATATGCTAGTATACTTTGTCCAATCCGAACTGGAACGGTAACAAAAACACTTAATGGCTTTTTAAGTGGTGCCTTCTGGTCGTCCATGGGCGTAACATTACGGATAATAACTCTAACAATGAATTCACTTTCAAATAGTATAAATAAATGGCACACACATACACACACCACTGCTTCTCGAGTATAAATGCCGAAGAAGAAGAACACCTGCTCCATAGAAGACGAAGAAGACACAAACGAAATACCGCTGTGGTAAAAAAAATTTTACGACCCAATGGACCCTTTAATTTTTTGTCTGTAGATATCCATACATTCACACATACGATTTCACTTGGGCGACTGCACAAATACGTACACCTGCATTTTAAAATATACCAGTGCGTTTCTGAATAAGCAAAGAAATAAGTCCCATGTGTTTTGTATAGAGATAACGGGCTCTTTTCGAATGTCCTCGGTAAATTCAGATTTTGTAGTGTGTTTCAATTGCTACTGGTTAAACTATAACATAAATAGTGAATGGTAAACATGCTAAAAAATCACACATTTTACATAAAATATATTTACAGTTTCAATAAAGAGTCTCTACTATGTAGTTATACTACGTACGTAGAAAAAGTAAATTTATAATTAATCAATAAATTTTGACTACCAGGCATTTCCTTATTTCAATTTTGATCATCTTTTTATGAACATCCAAGATATTATGCTTAATAAAATGTATAATCTATACCGAATTAAAAACCGTTACTCATTATTTTTTAGAACACGCCAATACGACGAAAGAAAAACAATTAGGTTTAGAAAAAAAATTAAAACATCTCAAAAATGGTTAAAATCGGGTTAGGTTATGGTACAAAAAGTAACGTCAGAATTTTCCGCATAACTTAAACATGTAATAGGGTATTTCACTTTAAGAATGTATTAGAACATATTAGTTAGCTGACGCTAATTTTGTATATAACCCCAAATGCCATATCGTTGAAAATATTTCGATTTGATTCTCCCATTAACCAGTGCATACTTCTCAGTTTCCTAAATTTTCCTATGTGTGTGTGGTAATCCATACCTCCATAACAGGCTTTTGTCCCGGAACACCCTGTATATGGTCGAATTATAAATTGATATCTCATAGTTAGTTAAATAGTAATTATAGACAAATCCTATTGAGGAACACTAAATAAGTATCTATTAGAACAATAAGACAAGACAAACTTTTAGAACAAAAACTAATTCATTTGACTTAAAGCTATTCCTAAAGACAAAAATTTTGTAATCACCAGAATTCTAGAAGTGTAACTTATATTGAGTGCACATCCTGTGGAGTTATTAAGTAACAACAAGCTGTGAATAGTTGTAAGACTTGTAAACGTGACAAGTAAATTTTTGTCTTGGTGCAATACGCCACATAATTAAAAGTTGTTTTTCTTCTAAATTAATTTAGTTTTAATTCTTACATTAAACGAAGAAAGCGAAATATGTAGTAAAATTACAAATAAAAATTATTTAATGATAAACATATTTTCGAAAATCATTCATAATTTATGTTTCAATTATATCGAATGAGATATTAAATCAAAGAGCCCAATAAGACGATTTCGAATTACATCTTGCTGATTTGATAAATTAATTTAAACAATAATATGTTTTAAGTAGGTTTTAAACCAACCTCTAATATCGTTTATTCAGCCAAAATATCTCCATTTCATAACAAGTCTCGTTTTAAAGCGACAAAAAACTTATTTTGCTTATGACTTTTAATTAAAATGATAGACTGCTCGAGTAAATACTACATTTATTTAGAGCTTTAACAATAGCAATGCTTCTACTTTACCTCCTGCACCAAAGTTTCATTATCATAATCCGATAAACCGGTAATGGCTTTCGGTGCAATTTACTGTCATCCCTTGTAACAGAGAGGGAGAAAGTCCTGAGGGTTCTAACTTTGCAGCAATGATACCTGCGTAAGGTTTGTTTAAATTTTGTTATAGAATCACTTTTCCTCATTTCCGAAAATTCTCAAAAATAAATGTAAGAAATTAGCAGGTGAGGCGCAATCAAACAAAGAAATTGAAAATGCCAAAAATCTTACAATTAACGCGTGTTGGACAAAAGATAATAAGAGAATAAGTAGATAAATGCCTTATAAACAGTCTATATATTTGTTACAAATTTTACATATTTATTTTAGTATTCTTGAAATTTGTTGAAATCCCTAATGTTCTTTCTTACAATATAACATTGTTATGGATGAAACAGGTTGATTGAAGAAATTAGAAATTATTTGCCGAAATGTTTAAATAAAGACATGGAAAGGTTTTACGTTGACTAGAGATAATTAATGACGATAGCGTTTACATTCTCTACTTTGTTTATGATAATAGTTAACTTGACTAAAATTACAATAGTAATTCATTTATTTCGACGTTAATGTAAGTCTCTCTTTTCCTCCTTTTCCGTCTTTTGCTTTCTCGAATTCTGGTATTGCGACGGAAAAACGTCAGTAATTTACATTTAAATCAATTAAACTAGAAGTAATTACTCTGGCCAAATTTGTAAAAGTCTGTGTAATTTCAGCGTCTTTACAATTTGTGTTATTTATAGGAGTCAATTAATCGGCCAACATCAACTTCTTTCATTTTAGTGAGTCAGTTCAATCATATAATTATAATGAAAATAACGAAAGAAGCAGTTTAGAGACTTAAAGTAATAGTGCTATTTTATTTCATAGGATATACCGTGTTAATTATTTTTCTATTTATAGAATCTACCTTGCAATGCGCAATAAATCAAATGATTATTGTTGGGGGAACCGCCCGCGAAGTCCTACGGGGATAGACTGTATTCTGAAAATTGAAAGAAACATTTAAAATAGGTACCTAGTCATCATCATCATCATCATCCAGCCTGGTGTTGAGTCCACTTGGACATAGGCCTCCATTAAACTGCTCCACTGGGTTCTCTCTTGAGCTGTTCTCATCCAGTGTCCTCCAATCCTCTTTATATCGTCACTTCATCTTGTTGGTGGTCTACCCTTGCTTCTTTTATCCGCACTGGGTCTCCAATTTGTTATTTTTATGGTCCACCTGTCGTCCTTAAATCTCGCAACATGTCCCGCCCATTTCCACTTTAATGCTGTGATTCGCCGGATTATGTCCTGTACCCCTGTGCTTCGTCGAATTTCGGTGTTTCTAATACGATCTTGGATCCCAATACCCATCATAGCTCTCTCCATTCTTCCCTGGGCCACTTCTAATTTCTTCACAGTGCCTTTTGTCAAGGTAAGCGTTTCGGCGCCATAAGTCATTACTGGCAGCACGCACTGATCGTATACTTTCCGTTTCAAGCTCATTGGAACGTCACTACCGAAAATATCTCTCAATCTTCCATATGCTGCCCATCCAAGACCAATCCTCCTCTGTAATTCCTTTGTTTGGTTGTCTCTATTTATTCTAATTTGGTGTCCCCGGTATTTGTATTCGTCGACCTCCTCGATGGCTTTGCTGTCTAGTAATATAGTCCCTCCCAGTACTAGGTTTGGCATGATTTTTGTTTTTTGCTGGTTTATGTAAAGGCCAACATTTTCAGTTGCCTGTTTCAGTTAGTTTATCGATAAACCGGCTTCTTTGAGGTTGTCTGTTATCAGCACTATATCGTCTACACATCGTAGATTATTCAGCATCTTCCCATCTATACTGATACCTTTGTTTCCCCAATTCAGGGCCTTAAAAGCATATTCTAAAACAGTGTTGAATATTTTTGGGGACAGTGTATCGTCTTGTTTAACTTCTCTTTGTATGGGAAATTTTTTGGTCGCGTTATGGATTTTTACTCTCGCGGCACCTAGTATTCTTTAGTAAAATGCTATTAATACCAAGAAAATGCCCCCATAACTACCTTCCCCGAGAAAGTGAAAGTTGGTCCCTTTACCTATGGCAATAATCTATAAAATCTAACCCGTCTGGGGTGTTGCAGTTTGGTGTAAACTTTTCACAGAAACCTAAGAATCTTAGTAAAGTACAAATGAAGTTTATTAACGTGTATTTTAAACTTTAACAAATGTTTTCATGATACTGTTAAATTTTAAATATCATAAGTCCGGCGGGTTTTCATAGTCACAATCAGGACGCCCGTCAGATTGCCTGTTATAGCTGTTAACGAGGAAAAGTCATAAACCACTTGAAATGGCAGGGTCATAAACATGTTATATCTTCTGAAAGAGTGTATTTACGACATGTTTTCTAGGGCAAACACATCTCTATCTTAGGTCAAGTTCAGAATTGATTGCTTTTAAAACGCGAGTAAGTTTGTGGGTCTTGACGAATAGTCATGCTATTAAACGACTTAGGGAAGTCATGTCTAGAAACCGCTATCTACCATATGTATTCTATTACGACAATTAAATTCAAGGCAATCTTCATAACTTTTGCGAAATTATTTAGAACAGGTAAGGGTTTAAAGTATTTATCCAACACATGATAGTTGTGATGAATGTCATTATTAACGTCATTTTAGACAAGTAAACTATTAAACAAACTAATGTGTTATAATCCATAACTCATAAGTGAGTTATAGATTATATATAAGTCACGCTCATATTTAATAGTTATTTATGGTACTAGTGTGTTATATATCCTTATATCCTGGATGGACAGGATAACCAACGAGGAAGTGCTAAGGAGAATAGGAAAAGGAAAAGAACTGCTGACAATCATTAAAGAAAGAAAGCTACAATACATCGGGCACGTAATGAGGGGGGAGCGGTACGAGTTCCTTCGACTCCTCATCGAAGGGAAGATAGTAGGCAAACGATCTGTGGGCAGACGGCAGAACTCATGGCTTAAGGATCTGCGGCGATGGTTCAGACGGACATCTATAGAGATTTTTAGAGGTGCGGTTTCACGCACCATTATAGCCAGTTGGATCGCCAACCTTCGTAGGGAGACGGCGTCCTAAGAAGAAGAAGAAGTGTGTTATGTTAAAAATAAGTCACTCGAGAAGATTTGCAGCACGAGACGTCAGGCCGAGTGGTATAAATTCCCAAGTGACTTAGGAAGCATAACACGTGAGTGGCATACAATATTTTATCCAAAAGTGGAAGAAATCGTTTTTTTATTAAATAATAATTAATAAGCTTTGTTTATCAAATCAAAGCTACTTGCTTCTCAGTACCCTATAAATGTCAGAATGACTTGATAGTGATATTTTTACATTTTGGTTAAAGTAGGTTGTTTGGTTGCCACGGGCAACCTTTAAATATATAAATACTTCAAATATGAACGTAAGTTATAGTCCATAATTCACTAGTGAGTTGTGGATTATAACACACTAGTGTGTTATGACAGTTTACTTGTCTAAAACGACATTAATAATTACAGTCATAAGTCATAACTGTCATGTGTTGGATAGAGTATTTATATTTAAAGGTTGCCCGTAGCAACCAAACAAACAACCTACTTTAACCAAAATGTCAAAAAGTCACTGTCGAGTCATACTAACGTTTATAGGGTACTGAGGCGCAAGTAGTTTGATCACAAAGATTATTATTATCTCAAAAAACGATTTCTTCCACTTGTTGACTAAGACATTGTATGCCATTCGCGTGTTATGTTTCCTAAGTCACTTGAGAATTTATACCACTCGTCCGGACGGCCTCGTGGTATAAATCTTCACGCGTGACTTATTTTCAACATAACACACTAGTGCCATAAATAACTATTAACACGTCACTTATGATATATTGGTGTGTCCCATCATGGAAGCCTTGAAGTCTTGGAAAAGTAGATCTGCATGTACAAAACGAGACAACAATGTTAATTGACCCATCAAGGAACTATTTTATCACTTTTTAACAAAATATATAATTCCAGTCTCAATTATAGCTTGGCTAATGCAAGTTTAACCATTCCCATCCCAGTAATTTTGCCGTCATATTTTATTATACGTTATGTTGGCGTTATAACGAGATTCCACAATGACATCCGATTCAATTCTCTCGCAGAAAATCTGAACTTGGAATTCGACGACGAGTCCCCGGACGAGG
Organism: Cryptocephalus moraei; assembly: GCA_946251905.1. Classification (NCBI taxonomy): domain Eukaryota; kingdom Metazoa; phylum Arthropoda; class Insecta; order Coleoptera; family Chrysomelidae; genus Cryptocephalus; species Cryptocephalus moraei. The sequence continues at coordinate 17,706,556 of OX276454.1, forward strand.
AGTACTACGAGCCTGAGGATAAAAGGAGGTTGTCCCATTTCAGCATAGAGCACCCATACAGCGAGAAGGACGTAATACAATTGCTCGAGATATTCCGAAAGCACCGGGTGAGTAGACAGGGGACTGCCGGTGAAGTAGGTAGTTAATTTTAGATCGGGGCTAATTCCCCTTCCGCGAGATTTTCTATGGAATGAAAAAAAAAAGGAGAAGCGGTATTAGAGAGGGATCGGAAAGGTCTAAGGGCAGGCGTTAACCTTTTTTGTCGCCGAATGGGCAAACGAGGGCGTCTTATCTAATCGGGGAAGACAGGGGTGAAATTAGCTTCGCGTAGGTAGGCGATAACGTCGATCCATGTACCTTTCAACTATTTGCCTAAGAGCTAAACAATACTTTTTACTGTGTGCTCCCATAACGTTTTTCATGTCTTAATATGACGTAGCAAACTTCAAGTAATTGCAAGATATATGTTATCACTGGGTGAGGTCGAACTCCGTCGATTTACCTGTTTTTCCTGCGGTCCCTTTTAAGATGATTTAAGTTAAGGGCAGAATTTCGCCAACTTCTCCTTAATAACAAATATTGTACAACATGTCATTCATAAGTAATTTATTCAGTACATTGTTACATTTGGTAAGAGAAAGAATTGTAAGAAAAATGGGAAATTTGCAAACTATGTTGAGTCATAGAGGTAAATAGTATATTATTATACTAAGAGTATAAGATATAAGAGTATAAGTTTAATAAGACGGAGTATTGTCACACGAGTGCTTTAATAGAACGAGTGTGACAATATGTCTTATTAAACGTGTGCAATATACTATTTTATCTACTTTGCTTTATTAATTCATTAAATTTTGGCTATTCAAGTTCTGGTATTACACTAGGGAATTGCTTTGTTGCTTTTCTTGCTTGGGTTGGTCACACTGACATCACTGACATGGACGTTTCGTACTTGAATTTGAATATCTAGTAGCCCTAGGACAAATTCAATAACTAGGCTCTTACTTACGTGCGAGAAATAGAAGACACAACTGTGGAACTGACCTGTACAGTGTATTTTCAGGAGAAAGCAAAACAAAAAAGTCTTCGACGCTCTGGACATCGTACTATAGCATGCTGTGAGCATGTCTAGATGCTTATAAGAACGCAGATATATCGAAGTTTTCACGATTGCATGCTTTTCTCAAACGGCAGTCTCAAGGATATCAGCCTAAAAAATCAAAAATTTTGGATATTGCTGAAATAAATCAGTTTTTAAGTCAAGGCGACGATCTTCATTATTTGGCAATTAAAGTAAGTTTGTTTTTTTAAAAATCATGTTTCATTTGTTACCTGCTTGTATTGTTTTCGTTCAGGTTATACTCATAATGGGATATACTTATTACTTACGGGCTTCATCTTATTAAGAAATATGTCAGCCTTCGACCAATTGGTATAGCTTCAAAACGCTTTTTTCTCACATACCGAAACGGCCAATGCATCACTAGCCCTATAGGGATTAATAAGATTAGCCAAGTGCCAGCCACGCATAATTGCTACGTTTCTGAATCTTGCTAATCCGGATCAGTACAGGGGCACTGCTTCCGTAGGTCCAGTGCATCAAACTTGGCCAATAATGGAGCAGATTAAATTACTATAAAAAACCATGGGGCCTGGAAGTCTTAAGCAATAGCAGAGGGGTACATTGACACTTCGTTAAAAACGAAAAGTGATGTGGCGAATATGCTGAGATCATTGACATCCACTTCTACATACGTCAATGCACAACCAATGTCCGAGCCAGAACCCCCTAAAATTGGAACTATAAACAATATCAATTCAATCACAAATGAGACCAGTTTCGTGCGAAATATTCAGGGAAATACTAACTTTAATCACCCAAAATGTCTCTGGCATTAGCATAAATGCCCAAGCCACAGTAATGTCGTAGTTAAAGTTTTCACTAATTGTACATTAGCTACTGATTAGTTGTTCGTCTTTTAGGTCATACCGTCTTTTGTAACTTTTAATACATTTTGTACTAGAATAATATAAAATAATACCAAATAATATATTTTTCGTGTAAATTTTAAATTATGTTTTTTTAATTATGTTTACTAATAATTTAACTTTGACGGCTGCACACGTCTGTGTGAGAGGTTGACTAAAAAGTAACCAAAAGTAGTGTAATAATATGAATATTATTACACTACTTTTGATGCAATAATGAGATCATTAGTAACGCAAAGTAAATAAACTCTTTTGATAGTAGAAAACCAGAAATCTCATAATAGTGGAATAATAAAATTGAGGGTGAAGTTGTGTGAAGTAAATTTATAATGCCTTCAGTTTGATGGCAAATGACACAACTAGCAAAAAGGAAAGTTTTTGTTGTCTAATGACGATGACAGCGATATTGTAGTTTTGTCTTGTCCCTCTAATTTAAGGTTTTTGGTAAATTCTGACGCCTTATATATTGACAACCTATTTAATTCTGCTCCAAAGTATTTTTATTAGTTATTTAATATACATGGTGTCAAAAATAAACATTTTGTTCCCTTAGTATTTTGTATCTTGCCCAACAAAACCACCATTTATTTAAAATTCTTTAAATTAATAAACAAAAAGTGTCTCAGCTTGAAATTGATATTACAACCACCTAAAATTGTTATTGATTTGGAGAATGCCATACATTTACCATTAAAATGTGGCCTGAGACCATAATTATTTAATGTAGGTTCCACTTAACACAGACATGTATGCGAAAAAATTCAGGCATTGTGCTTAATTGGGGAATACTTAATACGGATTCTGAAATAGGAACTTTTTTGCATTCATTATTTGGATTAACTTTTTACAACTTGAAAGTGAAGAAGAACCATTCGCTTATGATTTTTCAGCAATTAAACCAAGTTGTTCAGGAAAGCTTGTTGAATTTTTGGATTACTTAGTTGTAAATTATATTGATCGAAATAGTAGGTAGAACAGCCTCAACAGAACGCACGACAAATGCCAAATTCACACCTATGACTGACTCATCATATAAGTAATTGTTTTATTCTGCACATCTTAATATTTCTATTTACTGACACTTTAAAAAACCTACAAAATTTAAATTGTATTTAAAATAATAGCATACACTTACCTATAAAATGTCAAAATAAAGGCACCTCAAAACGTCTAGAAATGCCAATATCTCAAATTCCGAAAATCAGCACGATTACAATACTTTCTCTTTTTGTATGGCTACCACATAAGATATAATAGAGCCTTACTAGTTCTTTATAATAACATGTATTTTATGTAATTATCACTTTTCATATACTAATATATTTTTTTCGATTTAATATCATCTAATGAAAATAGGTATTCGTATACTTGTGAGTTTTTAATTTTTCTGTTTCTTCGTGTAAGATTTTAATATGCACACCTAAATAATTTGTTACCTACTGGGTAATCGTCACAGGTCTGCCTTGGAATGAAGTATGTTTGCTAACTGATCGGAGGAGTTATGCCCTCCCGTTTTATTACTTGTATGTAAATCGGCGCAATTCTGTCCTTCCCTTATCACTTACTCAAAAACTGACATTTTCTCTAATTACTGGATGGATTTTATTTATCCATCGGGATACACCGTTTAACGCCTCTGGCTAGTTTATATCCCGTAATTGCCTCGGGAAGATAATTACCAATTCCCTTCCCCGTCAAACGTTTGCCAGGAAATCGATCAGCTAAAAGGTGAGATATTTTTCTTAACCGTTCAATTAATTAAATCTCCTGGATATTGGATCCTGGATGAAGGTATAATTTCGTTTAATTCGTAGTTAGGGCTTGCCGATTAATAATTATTAGTAATGTCGCGATTATCGAAATTGATTTTAAACACGTTAAATACTGATCGTCAATTAAATTGAAGTATTAGCGAGATTAAATTTGACGTTATATGGTCATAATAACTGTGATATGATGAATGCGATGCGTTGGTAATTAGTAGTTTATCGGGTGATGAATTAAATCAGTTCTGCAAACGTCGGTGGATTTGGAAATAATAGGGGGTGTCGTATGATGTGACAGGAAAATGAATTCAACAAATATGCATGTCTCTTTTTTGAGAATTTTTAACAGTGTATATCAATAATCAACCACCTCAGTTTGTGATGATCATAAACAAATAAAGCGGAATCCAATTTTTTTGGATTATTATACATATAAGGACCATTTTGTACAGGAAATAAACATCTTACCACTTGTGAGATATGTAATTGTTTCATTAATTTAATCAAAGAAGAACTCTTACTTAAATGATTCCCATTAAATACCCATTACTGATTTTCTCGTGGTAGAACTGACCGGTCGTAAAATCTATTTGGACACTATGTTGAAACTGCAATGATAACCTGAATGTTCAACTAACTATCGTAAAATGTAATAGAATTGAATTTAAGATTTTTTTGTGAATTGGATCTCGTAGTGGTGTCCAGTTGATCACTCCGGTTGATCTCGAGTAGCGATATAGTGAAATTTGGTACGATAGGGAAGATTTCCGTAATTATTTCCATTATCCGATTTATGTGGTAAGACGTGTCATATGTCAAATTTAGTATAATCAGAGCTTAGTTCTTGTAATAAGAATCATATTTGTTTTATCGAAAAACAAAACACATTGATGATCTTTTTAATTGTGTCGCATTGATTGAAGGATACAAATTCGGGTAAAAATAATACAGAAAAATACATTATAAAAGACAATTGAAACATGACAATAAAAGACAATAGCAACGTGCATTTTTTGTTCTTTAATAGAACCCAAAAAGCATGTAGCCCAAGAAATATATTATAGTAATTAATTCATACAGGGTGTCCGATAAGTAAAAAGTGGCGGTAGTGTACAGGAGACGTCACTATAGCCCTAGTGATTCATATTGTTTCTTGAATAATGTTAAATTGTAACTTTTTGCCCTTTAAAATGACCATTTTACAATTTTTATTTTTACATTTGCACATTGATTATGAGTGACCTTTATTCAGTGCTAATAATCAGATTTGCATTGAAGTCAGAGTTGGACCAAACCTAGTTCAATATCACTAGAAATGATCGTGGAGAGTTATTTCAAGTACTTACAATTCGAAAACATTTGAAGGTTATAAGCAGATATATTAAAGTACAAGAATCCTATTTTGAACAGCTACTTAAGTAGTCTGTATTTGTACCATTTTCAACCAAAATTTTAATAAAAGTACTTCGTTCCAATTTTTTACGTCACACAAAACAGGCAATTGGCGAAAATACAGAAGATATTCACATTTACAGTAGCTTAAGGCGATTTTGAGGCTTTTCCACAAAACTGGCTCAATTTGGCTTCAAAATTCGTTATCAAGTTAATCTAAAATCATCAATTATACGAAAATGTATGAAAAAAAGCACCAAATCTAACCAACTTAATTTAATAATGGGTTGCGACTGCTTTTGACTATCTTAGGTGACCATCATCAGGCGATACAAGTATTTACATAATAGTGCAACGAAATAGACTACCCTAAAGATAAGCACGTCGGAATGAGTCTCTTCAAGGGAACTTCTAACGAGATACATTCGGGGAACTGATGGATTTCCGCGAAGTCGCCGAATCTTCGAGTTAGGACGCCATCTTTCTGGAATTCAGCGAACGGGTGGATTTCCTGTGAAGCCGTATTTACATTCGTGAAGGGACGAGATGTATCTGGAAATCCGATGTGGCTAAATAAATAGCAGACGGAGAGGGATACGAGAACAGTCGCCGGTAGACTGGTCGACGGATGTCGGCCAATCCGGCCGTAAGAAAAATAAATGTGGTTTATATAAATTTGATGTAAGTGCGATAATATAAATTAGATTAAGTGTTAGTGGATAAGTGCTAAGTGTAAGTGTACAAATAAATTAGTGTGTTACGTGGTAAAAATAAATAAATTAAAACAACTCGTGTCGTGTAGTAATTCTCGCGTAGGTAAAAACGTTACAATAGAGTACAATAGAATACAATTTTACAATTGAGTAAAAGACAAACCATATTTTTACAGACTCAATACATATCAGTCGTAGGTACGTGATACATCCAGACCATGGTGAGGTCAAAACATAACGTAGTATAACGACATTTAAAAACAAATATAGAGAAAAGTAAAAACTAAACCATCATGATGTCTTCACAGTATAAAAGTCAGTGCGTAGGTCTACAAAACCGAAACTTATTGGAGTGATGGCAATTTTTAACTAATTCGTTTTAGGAGAAAGAAACGTATTAATTAACAAAAGGTTATTAAGGTCCTTCATTAACAAAAGAACGTTGTCGAGGAAAATTTGTCTTTATATTATGGTTATGGAATTCAAAATATCTTAGAACAGAAATGTAAGTAACGGTCAGCATATTGAGAAATATTTGGTAGGAACAATTTTAATTGACACAGAACTGGCGCATGGAACGCAAGTATTAGAATAAATAATGTGATAATAAACAGCGGAAACATGACCTATCTACCTACTTCAGACTTACGTTTTCAAAACGTCCTCCTCAAAAGGAGTTTAAAATAGAATGTTTATCCAGGTAGGTTAAGTCGTCAACACAAATTAAGGACAACTTACAGACAACATCCTAACATGTGTTAACTGTGTAGAAAATTATGGTACTTACCTGATATTTTTGCTGATTCTTGTTAAAACTCTTATTTTGTAACGTAGAGCACATATGTTGCAGGATAATGACTACCAGATAGTCGAAACCGGCTGCATCATTAATTTGGTTTGTTAGATTTTGAGTTTTCCTTCATATGTCTCATATGGCCAACACTTTGAGAGCTTGCATAACCTTCTTTCCTTCTACGAAAACGGCAAATGTGCATCAAGTGACAGTGCCTTAGATAAGCCACATCATTAATTCTGTGGAAGGTAAACAGTGCCTTTTCATTAGCAAATGATATGAGGAAGTCATTGTGGCTATTTGTGTACTACTACTATAAATATTGTCAGAAAATTCGAATGTATAGCCATCAGCACTGTTCTTTATAAGAATCACGAGGGTTATATTGATATCCACTGTTCACTGTGAAGAGTTTTCGTGTAGTTACTTGTCATCCTATACAAAATTTAGTAGCTTTAGGGCTCTTTTCAGTAAAACGTGCTAATATTTCTCCAAAACCTTTAACAGTAAATATTTCGGCAAGTAGCGGTGTGTTGAAAAGTAGTTTCAAAAATGTTTGAATTTTCCCTTTACTACATCCATCATCACCCAGTTGTATTTCGCCGTTTTAACGCGGAACTATTAGCATTTCAGGCTGCACCCGAAGAACGTCGCCGACATCCTGAAACGGGCGATCCTGATGCTGAAGAAGCTGCCGAACATAAACATCGCCTCGACGGCGATCTCCAAGCAGATGACCGTGTGCGGCGACCTGCACGGCAAATTCGACGATCTCCTCGTCATACTCCACAAGGTTAGTAAATGGATTTCCTCTAGTGGCTTCGACTTTCGGGACTGAATCCACTTATGGAACTAAACCAATTACGTTTCCGCGGTTTTTTTCCCGTCGAGCCCGAGTGCTCGATTACGGGGCGAAAAAGGGACGGAAAAGGGGTGCGTGCCTACGCGAAAGGCTTGAAGGGGAAATCGAGCGACGGAATCGAAGGAGAGGAGATTCCAGAAAATATCACTTCTCTTTCTGTCACCTTGACGAATGTCTCTCCCTATCACACCTCGCTCTGGCTTCTGCCAGCCCAGGCTGAAAGTGCCTTAATGCTATCGTAAATTAATAATTGGCTATTCATCTTCATGGCCGAGTTCCACGGCAGCTTTGTGTGGAAGGTTTATAATATATTTTTCACTTTAAGGTTCACTTAAAGAGTGTTGTGATTTTCCTCAAGAATTCATATTTATATGAGTCTTTAAGAAATTAGTTGTACAAAGCCTCGGCTAGCTTAAGCAGATAAGAGCCCCTTTAAGTTAATTAATTACTCAAGGTGTGGTCGGGAAATATTGGGCATTGGTCTAATTCACGTGGACTATTCATGGCAAATCATCATCACAAAAATTCCGTAGTAAAAAGAAAAGAGGTAACAGAAGTCTTATACATCGCAATTCGCCATATCAAAACAACTGGGTTAAAACTTTAATGGACATGCAACTCGCTGTACGTCGCGTAAGTTAAATTACAAGGACAGCTTAATTGCTATTAATTAAAATCGCTATTAATGAAAAACTTAAAGAAATCTATCTATCGCAAGAAGAAGTCTAACACCTTTTCCAACATGACATGTTCACGTGGCTGTGCTCCCGCCATTTCAACCGGAAATTGACCTTAATTTACATATAAATTACTTGATTTGCGTCGGCCAAAGGGCCACAATTTCAGTCTAGCTATTTCCATATTTCAATACTGAATTGTAATTTCGGTAATTAATAACAATAACGTCGTTACAAGAGGTAGAGTAGATATTGATATTGTTCGCTTAAATTGCAATGACATTTGGTAGTAAAAGCATTTCTATTTTGTATTATGTTAAATTCCTTAAACATTTTGCAAACCAAAATTTTGGAAAATCTGTTAAATTGTAGATGAACAACTTTTCAAATTTTGTTCCTTCTGTTACACGTTTTAAAGATTGGTGACATGCTGAGCAAATTAATTGAGTACAGTCAACCACTTCCATGTGGGTTTGCCTTGTCAACAAATTCTTTGTTACTTATTTAATTCCATCATCATCTATTACTTCAACGCTCTGTTTATGTTTACAGTCTCATTCCTTTCTCCAAAGTGATTGATTTTCGGCTGTTTTCTTCCCTTTCAATCGAAAGGTAGTTTGAGTTACCAAAGGGGTGATCTCAACTCTACTCCCACCAAATGAAACGTAATAAATGATCCTGTACTTTAATGAAACATGTTCCGCATTCCTCTTAATACATAATGTTAAAGTTAAAATTAAAATTTTAAATAAGCACATTTTTGATACGAAAATATTTAAAAGTAAAAACATTCTTAAGGATGAAATGATCATAGACAGACGCGATAAATTAAAATTCCATCTGTTGACCATAACGTCAACATTATTTAAGGTATAATTAAGAATTTCAATTTTAAAGAGTTAATTTTGGAACTTGATTTATTGCACTTTGACGAGAAAATCATTTAATTACCCTAGTCAGTTAGTCAATGAGGATACTGTTTTTATGACATTAAATAATTTTACGTGCTGTAAAGCGTAATTCTAACAACATATCTTGACTCGTGATTGATTGATGCTAATTTTTCTAATATGTATACCCAAACAGCACAACGACGTCTTAAAGTCATATTTAGGATGACCACCTGCAGACGTTTGGTACGGCGTAAAGACGCCCACAAAATCCGCAATGAAGCCCAAAACACGTCTTTTTTAGAACTTTTGTTCCAAAACGGTACTTCTTTAAGACGTCTGAAAGAGACCCAATTTGTGTCTTCAAGATGTCTTAAAGACGTACCGCTTTGAGACATTGGACGTTTTTATGGGGCTTTTTAAAAGGCCAGGCGTGAAATCGATATTAATTGGACATCTTTAAGTAGCCCGCCTTTGGACATCTTATAGACATCCAGAAATGGACTCCCAAGAGACGTCCATTTTAGTCATAAAAAAGGGCAGGCGTGGAATCGATGTTAATTGGACATCTTTAAGTAGTACGCCTTTGGACATCTTATAGACATCCAGAAATGGACTCCCAAAAGACGTCCACTTTAGGCATAAAAAAGGGCAGGCGTGGAATCGATGTTAATTGGACAGCTTTAAGTAGTACGACTTTGGACATCTTATAGACATCCAGAAATGGACTCCCAAGAGACGTCCAATTTAGGCATAAAAAAAGCCAGGCGTTAAATCCATGTTAATTGGACATCTTTAAGACGTCCGCCTTTGGGCACCTTATAGACATCCAGAAATGGACGTCTTAAAAGCGTCCATTTCAGGCATAAAGAAGGCCAGGCATGAAATCGACGTTAATTGGACATCTTTAAGTCGTCTCGATTTAGGAATCTCAAAGACACCCTGATATGGACGACAAATAGACGTACAATTTTTGTCTTCAGGCGTCTAGGCATAAAATAGGCCTAAATGGACGTCTTTAAGACATGGCGTGCTGTCTGGGTAATATCATTGTTTAGCAACAACGTCCTCTAAACTAACTTGAAAAGTGATACGAGCAACGTCAGGTAGTGAGACAGATGATAGACAGATAAACATTATTAAGAAATTAAATGACGTTGCTACAAGCAACAAAGGCACGTATGAAAGCTCCAGGAATATTTCAATAAATTAGTGTACTAATATTTATGTTCACTGTAGGGAGTCTGGCCACACAATCTACACTTATTCCAATGCTTCTTCTATTTAGAACTTTCCAAGCACATTACGTCCTTCTTTATCTCCAAGATGTATCTAGAGATTTATTCCCTGTCGATCTAATATATGTGCAGCCAGCCACTTCTAGAACTCCTACTGCTGAGTACTGCAAGCTACAATCCAACTACACTACACCAATATTTGGTTCATGGTCCTTCGAGCCTTGGTTCACCATCCTTAAGGGAAGATGTCAGAATATGGAAGAATTTCAGAATTACTTCCTGTTTCCCTGTTATCAATTATTTGTACTTAACTTTGGAAGACAATGCATTTTCTTCAGACACCAGATTTTGAACTCAATCTAGTTGTTCATTCTTTTTAAAGGTATTTATATGGTCTATGGGAAAAATGATTCTGCCGAACTATTCATTTCTATACAAATTTCTGTACCTTTCTTGCCCTTTCCCAGGGACCACGTACGTATGTCGTCACTTCCAATAAGGGTGGAACCACCTTACCAAATTTTTCAAATGTGTCTCGAGTGATATATTGTATGAAAGATCATTTCAAAGTTGCGTACTTGTATCTAATTGCTTGACTTGATCTACAAATAGCGTAGGTATATGTAACAGAAAACCGTTTTCATTGTGCTACAACCTGATGGATCTTTACCACAGATTTACGAGTACATCTGATATATATGTATCTCTTCTCTATATCGATAAGATCTGATCGTTTACCGTGAGGTAATCAACCGCCGCGATCAGTTTTCAGAGCTTTCGGAAAGCAACACGTGTCGTTTCAAGAGAACGAAGCGGAAAGTAAGCCCTTTGAAAACACTTTTCCCCCGTCGAGTTCCTTATTACTTTCGCATGCGAGCATTGCGATAAGTTAACAAAGCCCCTACTTTCATTGTGAGGATGCAACGTTTCGTGCCGCACCACCAAAGCCGTTTTTGTATTTTATTCAGCGGAAACGTGAGACTTTTAGATCTGCTGGATACACATACGTACGGTATTGTCCGACGTTGATTTTACTCCGATTTTTACGCGCTCTCGAGCGATGCGAATCCCGACGCGGTCGCTCTCGATCATAAAGGGGGAAATATAGATTAACGACAGGTGGGATTTATGTGATGTGATAGCGTTTTTATTGGGTTTTGATGAACGAGTCGGAGATTCTCACTCGCGGAATGGGGATTTCGTGCAGAATTCTGATTGGATTAAGGCTTGTTTAAATTTAATATACCAATGATTCGATAACGGTGCTGCATGAAATATCCATTTTGGACCAAGCAAAATATTTTTGTAGCTTATATACTCCATTCTAGTGCGCCTTACCAGAAAGAAATTCGGACGTGGCATTAGTTTCATTTTGTGCTCTTCAGCTTTTCTTAACTACTTTAAATTAGAAAAAAACGAAAAGTAACATATATTACCAGCATATCCTCTTTCCATTCATACTTGGGACAGCTAAAAAATCGTGTATCCACAATCACCTTATAACTGGACTTTAATTCACTCTTATGAAACGTATTAATCAATATTTTATTCACTAGTGAATAGTATATTATTATACCAGTTTAATAAGACGGCGTATTGTCACAGGAGAGTTTTAAAGCACGTCGAGCGAAGCGAAGAGTGCTTTAATAGAACTAATGTGACAATACGTCCATGGGCGCCCGCAGGGGGGTGCCAGGGGGGGCCATGGCCCCCCCTGGGAAAATCAATATTTCAATTTTAAATCTAATCTAATAAATAACAAAACCTCTTTTAATGCGAGAGAAAGGTAAATAGAATCTCAAAATACACATTCCCTACAGGTATAGGTAGCAATTTGTCCAAGTAGACAGACTAATTATCATTAAATATTCCCGTTTGTCCACCCAAACTAAATTTGCGGTGTTGGCCAAGACAGAGAAATTTTATATGTAAAATTTCGCGTGCAGATAATTTTTTTCTAGGTGCAGGTACTGCTCAAACGAGAAATTATGACAATTCTTTGCCAGAAACTAACTATCGTATAAGTATTTTTATTCCTTATTTGGATTCGCTGATTTAATTTTTAGAAAACAGATTTTCTGAAGAAAATAAAGATGCTAGATGTTATTCTCCATAAAAATATTTCCGGACTTTCCTGTAATTTGGTAGATTCATATATTAGAAGAATTGAAGAACTCTATAATATAGATAATTTTAAGGAGGAATCTAAGAGCTGGAAGGGGTATCTGGCAGAATTATACTTAAACAGTAACATATCTTTAGAAAATGTAATTAAGCATACAAACTTTTGCCGATCTAAAAGGAAGCTGCAATTTTTATTTAAAGGTGGTTCTTTTGGTAAATACAGTTTCGTCCGTAATCCCTTTTTGAATAAATTTTGTAATACACTTTCGTCCGGCGTCTTAATTTTCAACTATACATCCGATGGTAATACAGGTAGTCTTAACCCTAATTTGGAAAACCCATTCCACGCAATTACAATACAAATTTCACATTCTACAGCAAATTCTGATGATGCCTATTAGGCTCAGCGTCTCAGTGAGTACATGTTTGATCCTTGCCCCCCTGCGTTCGAAACTTCTTTTTTTTTATTTCCTTATTATTTCACCATTTGCAACAATTTTAATATATTTCGTAATCTCATCAGTGGTTCTCGATAATGTGACGAAAATATGTCGACCCATTCCCGATATTAAGCAGCGGACGAAACTGTACATTTTCAGGTAAGAGTTCCTTCAAATTTTATAGTTAAGTTATGCGGGCGGATGAAAGTGTATGCGCCCGGTTCTACAACCGTCTAGTAAAATTTACCTACGACATATTGTTTTGCCATTAACTATATATTAGTAGGTATACCTGCCCACCTATGCTTTATACCAAACAATAAATAATTAAAAAATATATAGGTCCCTATATCACTCGTTCCATGCCGAATTTGGGATTTTTTTTAGATGTGGCCCAAAATGAAAGAAAATGGTCCTTTTGGACCCCCGAAACTCCGCCTAAATTTTTAAGGCCCCAAGTGGAATAGAACTCAAGTTATGGACAATTGAAAATTGAAATTTTCAGGTTGCGCTCCAAAACCAAAAATTTTCAACCATCCATAACTTGTAAAAATACCTATTTTTATGAAAAAAGTTTTAAGCAAAAGTTGTTTGCAATGCTTTAAGCTTTTGGAAACTGCTAAAATAAAGTTCATCCAGCACACGGTTCACTGTTGATAGGTCTGGGCGCCATTATTCGTCAGGCCGCCAAAAAAAAAACGTATTCAGCGTTCCTGACCAAAAAAATCAGGAGCGTAGCTGGATCTGATACAAAACTTTTCAGCCCAAACAGAAGTTCGCCAGACCTAAGGGCTGGCCCCAGATTTCAAGATTTGTGTTGAAAATTTAAATTTTCAGGACAATTGTTGTGGAAGGTTGCTTCAGCGTTGTTTTCAACCGTTGTGGACCTTCAAAAACATCAACAAAAGCAACAATTTGCTTCAATTTTTTCAAAATTTCAATTTTCGATTGTCCATAATTTGAGTTATATTCCACTTGGGGCCCTAAAAATTTAGGAGTTTCGGGGACCCAAAAGGAACATTTTTCTTCATTTTGGGCTACATCTAAAAAAAATCCCAAATTCGGCATGGAACAAGCGATATATAACTTAAAAAATTGAATAGGAAAATATTAACAAAGTAATGTTTGTTAAATTATTGCTACTGTACATATACATATATGTATATATTTGCTGGCTGTATAGGTAAAGTAAAAGTAATGTGTGTTAAAGTTATATTTGGTTTAATTATGAACTGACGTTTTTTCCAAATCTTTAAAAAAGGATGTTCGGCATTGTTCGTATAATTTTTTGTATGACCGCTGAGGAGATCAAGTAAGATCGAAACATGCACTTTTTCTTTTGTAGGAATTATTGTGCCATTTTTGCTATATTAGATGCCTACCGATTTCTGCATTTTTTATGAACAAAAATTTGGCCTCCCCCGGGACAAAATCCTGCGGGCGCCCTTGAATACGTCTTATTAAACGGGTGTAATATGCTATTTTATCTACTTTGCTTTATTAATTCATTAAATTTTGGTTGTTCAAATTTTTGTATTACACTAGGGAATTTTGTGTGAGTTGGTTACACTGACGTCACTGACATTGACGTTTCGTATTCGAATATGAAATCCTAATAGCCCTAGGACAAATTCAATAACTACTTACTTACGTGCGCGAAATGGAAGATAGATATGTAGAATTGACCTGTACACCCCCAGAAATATGCAAAGCTGCTCAAGAGGCTATTGAGAACTCGTTGACAGGCTGATGTACCAATTTAACAAAACTAAAAGTTACCAAAAGTAGTGTAATAATATGAATATTATTACACTATACTTTCGGTGTAATAATGAAATCATTAGTAAAGCAAAGTAAATAAATTACTTTATTTCACTGTTTGTGGAACATCACCGTATCAACCAGCGCGCATAGTGTTCTGACTCTCAAGGCGGAAACAGACTATTGTCACCTCACGTGAGCGCATATGAGCTTCTCACGACCTCCCGGTCTCGGATGTACAACGTGATATCATGCCTAGAATCACACTTATGTCATGTTTATAATGTCATGCTCATGTTTGTCAGTTTTGGTAGATATCTAGCATTGCATTTGTTATAATGGAGAGTGCAAGTTCAACAAGTTCTTCTGATTGGGAAAAGGAACTGGAAGCTGTTGCCGCTTTTATATGTGTCAATGAAGAAAGTAAAAGATCGAAGAGGTTGTGGATTCATGAAATTAATAGAGGGCGAGTTTCATAAATTAGTGCCAGAACTACGAAAAGATCCCAAACGCGATATACGTGTAATGTATGGTTGTATAAAAATTTATATTCTCGCAGTTTTTCAATCAATATTTCTTCCATTGTAGCAAAAATCAAGTATCTAAACACTACAAATTGTAAACAAAGCTGCTCACGTGAGCTACAAATATGTAAATAGACAGAAATATAAAAACGTACACGTGAGACGTGGATGATATAGCGTGATACGCGTGAGGTGACCTCAGTCTGGTTCTAATATATTTAAATACTATGTGAAATAATACTCCGCACTTTTTACCCGTGACGTGAGTTAACGTGACAGCACGTGAGCTCACATGAGGTGACAATAGTCTGTTTCCGCCTTCACCGATCTTCAAAAAGGACGTTACGGAACAGACATTTTATGCGACGTTTCAATAATTTTAATAGTTAAGAGTGAATCAAAGTCCAATTATAAGGTGATTGTGGATAAGGACGGGCCCGAACTGCACCGCTTTGACTTTAGCCACCCCGCTGCGTTAAGTAGGGATAATTAATTACTTACGAACCGCTCTCGGAAACCAGGCGAAGCGGTGGATAAATGTACGCTCATCGGTGACGAAAAATGCGGTTGGACATATTGCCGCCAAAGATATTGAAATATCGGGCGAATATTATACTTGGGACATCTCGATAAAACAATACCACTGGCGGACTAGTAGTCCTTGTCATATTAAAAAAAATAACGTTTTCTTAATTTTAAAATTTAAATTTATTGTTAAGAGATTTGACGATCCCTTAATATTGAGTTGGTGGTAACATATACTATTTTATTTGGTTTCACTGGACTACACTCACAATTTCTAAGAAATTCGTATGAACTTAAATCAAATTGTAATAAATATATTTATTTATTTAATACTAAACAGGTTTAATATTAAACTTACTACATATTGCATATCTTTCAATTTCGGAATACAATTTTGATGCATATTTAAACGGGTATTCAGAGCATATTTTTCCAGCTCTAATTATTACCTACGACCTATACGTATAAATACCTTGTAATTTAGTCACAAGAAGAACAGTATTTATTCGTTACCAAATAATAAGTAATACTTTTTGTCATTGCAAAACAGTTTGGTAACAGTTCTTATCACAAGTATCTATTTCATTTCCAAAAATTTACGCGACCGTACGGCGTACGGCGTACGCATAGCCACTTCCTTCATTCCTTTGGATTTTTCACCGACCGTGGTTAGGTAGCGACCCTACTTAACGTAGCGGGGGGGCTAAAGTCAAAGCGGTGCAGTTCGAGGCCGACGGTGGATAAAACCTTTTATTGCATTCGTGTTTTAATCTTAATCTTTTTAAGATTATTAAACGCTAGGTATGTAAAACACTTATAAAATAAATAGCTATAATAGCCACTTGAACCTACATAAAACATGACTCATTATTGGTTCAACTGCATTTGCACAATAAGATCGTAAAAGCGCTCATCAAAGTTATACGACTATAGTTACCCTACTCTAATACTCGATACTGGTATGCTATTCTCATTGCTTATGCTTTTGTTAGTGACTGCAATCTCTTGCACAACACATACAAGGGTCGATACTGTGCTTTGGTATAGGCCAAAAAGTACTCTTAGAATGTGCTCAGTATATCGGCATTTTGTTTTGTCTCCCAAGTGATGTTGTATTGACCGTAATTTTGAAGCGAGTACTACCTAGAGAACCACAAAGGACAAAATGTCTCGATATTATCTAAAGTTGGAGAGAACAAGCAGTATCTCTGCTTGTTCGTCTTCCTTTTCAAACTATTTGCAACATGAAAGTAGAAAAAAAGTTTTCGCTACGTGTATTTTTCGTGATTAACAAAAGTTGAAGTAGTGATGACATTATCGATAAACCTCTCTATCCATTTCTTAAGCTCGTTCAGTCTAGTTATTACTAGATATTAAAAAAATCTTCAAAAAAAAGTTACAAAATCGCAACTTCATCATCAAACATAACCTCACATACTTCACTCTAAAGAGACACTCATTCACTACATTGCATCAAAGTTAGTCATAGCAGCGGAACAATCTGGAGCCGCGATTTCATAGGCGAATTACATTGATGAGATCGTATCAGATTTGGATATTTAAACTCTTATAAAACGTTTTTATGTCGGGAAATACTATTGGAAATGTCCCGTGGATGTAACTAGAATGCAATTTTAAGTCTCGTTGGTGTGTCGGTTACGAATAAAAATGCGCTACGAAGTGAGAGACGCAAGAGTCAAAACGACGTGCCACGAACACCTTGTCCCAATGCTCGAATTTACTCCTCAAACCGCCAAAGATATTTTCACATCAAAATCCGTAAGTTTGGGTGCGATGAACTCATATTCCCATATTATAGACCTTATTTAAAATAACAATGTCTGAGGTAATTAGATGCTTCTTAGTCAGATTAATTGAACTACTGTGGACTTTGAGTGGTGGCTTCTTAGCTCTTGTGGGATTGAAAGTAATGTACGTTTTGTGTTGGTTATTGATCACTAGTTACAGGTTGGCATTAGTCTGACTGAAGTGGTTGAAGATAAAGCATCTTTACACTCTCATCATGTAAAACATTTTTCTATGTTCCGGCATTAAAATGACAGCTATTCTAGCACTAAAATGGCGGAAAACAGTGCTTTAATGAGGCTTATTAAAGCATTGTTTTTGGTAATTTTTTTTGTTGGGTTGGTAACAAGATATTCCCTAGCGCTGTCTGATGTCTGTCAAAACAAAATTAAAAATAAATATGGCCACCGCGTCCATGGGATAGGGATGCCTCTTGTACTTGATGCGATTCGGATTCTTGAGATATGATTCCGATTTTATTTAAATCCATTAAAGTAAATTTGAAAATGGTGTGAAAATTGACAGATGTCTAGGAAACAACAGCAATACCAACTTAAATGTCACGATGAAAAAAATTCCCCACATACGAAATTTTAAATTAATTAAACATAAATAAAAATGATATGGAAGCCGAAAGTTAGAAAATTAGAAAAAGCACTCGTTGAAGAAGACATTCCAAGCCCTCGTCCGTTCTAAAACTCGCCGCAAGACTCTGGCTTGGAATATGACGTCTTCTGCAACTTGTACTTTAAACTACTATTATTTCATTGTTCTGTACAAGATCAAACTGTACATTATGCACCGAACTGGAGTAAGTCAAGATAAGCTTTTCCCAGAGGGTTACTCCAAAATTATTGTAGAAACCGTTTTGAAATTACATTCTGTTAAAATTATTCTTGGTTTCCAGTTGGAACTTTGTTCCAATTTCTGTTGAAAATTTTTGTGTTAGCATCTGTCTAATTACTAGTTATTAACAATCGTTTCCTTGGTTTTCTTTGTAAACTTTTTCATATCAGTTTTGAAGTGACAGATCAACTAAATCATTTACTGTTACTAGAGAATAAAGATGTTACGGATAACTACCGATATCTTCTTCTTCGTCAGTTAAGATATCGCTATCTGTAAATCACGAATATATATTAGAGTGTTCCAAGAATTAATTCGTTAATTCTTCATCAAATTTAACAAAGACTAATTTCGTTTGCATCAAGAAATTCTTGGACCAGGTCGCTCTTTAACAAAACCCATCAACAACGATAACTTTCAAATAAAGCAACTGGCCCAAATTTCACATTTAACCTCCCTTTACTTACAGTTCGTATGTTTTTGACCGTTGACAGTACACTGAAAGACGTGGAATGGGTCTATGCTACAACTTACGTTCTTTTCTATTATGTTGTGCAATTGATGTCCAGAACGTTTCCGCTGAAACTAACAACAGAAGAGCATTCTCCGTGGAACAGACAGTATCAAAACGTTTCATATCTCGAACTCGTGTAAGTTTTTTTCCATTTCCCAGCCGAGCATGAGATACGTCCATAAACAAGTATCGCTGAATGGCATTACATTTTTCCCTCCCTTCTAAAATAGGAATGTTCCCGACACGCTTTTGGATTCGATATTATTGCGAGGGAACGGATCAGACCTCTTTACTGAAGCGACGGAAATCGTTTCCGTCGTTTTACTGCAGCGGTTTATCTCGGTAGTTTCGCCTTAGTGGAAATAAAAGCGGGAAACCCTGGAAGGGATCGTAAAATATGATTAATAATTTTATCTATTCTACGTTTGCTTGGTTAGTCGAATATTGGAATCGAGAGAAGGCATTGTTCCTGTCGCCAACCGCATAACAGATTCTAACCCAATATTTCAAATAATATTAAACTTTGTTATTTAATCTCAGCCATACATTAACCACCGTCCGTTTAATGCAGGCCTAACAGATTTCCAGTCACTTTGTCTTACATTTTTTAAAGAAAATTGTTGCATCGTGAAAGTCTACCTCCTTAAAATCTTATCTTGGCCTTTCGTTTGTTTGTTTTATACTTCGCGTGTTTTAATTAAACATTTATTCCTCTCGAAGACCCTAACAGAAATTGCACGGCGCGATGTGGCGGTGAAAAAGTGAATAAATTACTCAAGGAAAGATTTAGTAGGCAATTAACTGTAAGGCTACTTACGAAGCGGCACTCAGATTGATTTTGATAATTTATTTTATTTCCTAATTAAGGACAAAACCCCTTTTATTAACGCTTTCCGGCCGTATTTATGATAGCGTTAAATTTCACGGCGACATTTTCATTTTCTCGACCGCAATGCCTCACAATTTTAGTTGTATTATTAGGAAATTGGGGTAATACATGCCAGGAGCGTCAGTTGGAAATAATGTTGTGATATTTTTAGATCACCACCCTAATTAACTTGTAATTAACTATTTAAGCCCTGTACCTTTACGATTTTTTCCAGAACGGTCTTCCATCAGCAGAAAATCCATATGTCTTCAATGGGGACTTCGTCGATAGGGGGAAGAGGGGACTGGAGGTTCTGCTAGTGTTGTTATTATGCTTGCTGGCCATACCGGGATCAGTGTATTTGAATAGGGGAAACCACGAAGATATTATTATGAACCAAAGGTAAGTTAAATTTGGTCTACTCAAACCAACTGTACTTACAAATAACATTAAAATATTGAATCCAAATATCTAACACCAACACCAATGTAACTTGATTAAATATAAAATTTTAAGATTTTGGCTTTATATAATTTTTGAAATGCGTTCTAACTTTTGTTCTTTGGACAAGCAAAATTTTAAAGAAATTTTAATTCAATATTCTTTAAACCTCTGAATGAATATTTTAAAATTGATGCTAATAGTATTCTAGATTTTGTTGTTTTGCCTTCTGATTCCTTGTAAGACTTTCGATATTCCTGGGAGGGATTGGATGTAGTACATTTGTGAATCGTGTGCTTTTAATAATTTTTGGAACTCTTTTGGAACTCAAAATTTTAAAAATATTTAAATACAACATTCTGAAATACCGTTGAGTTAAGGCATTTATCAGTCTTCTTGGAAATGTTAGAAATTATCTTTCATCAATAGAATCCTGGATTTACTTATTTTACCTTCTTATATAAGGGTTTCACGTATTACTGGAAATTGGGCTATTATAATTTTCGATAATGTTCATGAAACATATTTTGACAATCGTTATTTTACCACGCAAAATTTTGAATACTCTTAAGGTACATTAAGTTAAGTTAATTATTAACCTTTAAAATTAATACTGCTCTAATAGGATTATAGATTTTGTTGTATTAACTTCTTATTCCTAGCAAAACATTTCATATTTTCTGAATTTGGTACATTTTCATATGGAAGTTTTTCATAATTTTTGCAACTATTACTGAAACAAACAGAGGCAAAATTTTGAAAAAGTTTCAATTCAACATGCTTAAACGCTATTTAGTGAAGATATGTGGAAATCTTAAAATTGTATGACCTTATTCATCTGCGAGTGATTTCCATTTTTTATTGGATTTAACATCTTAAATCTTGAAAGATTTTCCATATTCCCAGAACCTTTCAAGTTTAGGAAACTTCAAGTTGTAGTTTTCTAGTTTCTGCAACTGTTACTCAAACGTATTATGACATTTTGTAATTTGGCATGCAAAATTTTGAAGGATGTTTCAAGTGAATGTCAAAATTATCATTGAGTTAAAATATTTAAAAGTCCTCTCATAATTTTAAGAATACATGATTCTTCAATTGTAGAGTTTGTGGTTTTAACCTTTTAAATATCAAAAGATTTGACATTTCCGAAATTGATTGAAATCGGTAAATTTTGGGATGGGAAGTTTTATCATTTTTGGAACTCTTTCAAAAATATTCTCCGAATTTTGTTATGTTCATAAGTAAATTTTTGAACATTAATTCATTCCAATATTTTTAAATTTATTCAGATATTTGCAAGTCTTCGCAAAATTTTAAAAATTATGCTGTAGCAGTAGAACTCTAGATTTGGTTGCTTTAATTTCTTACTACTTGCAACACCATCGACATTAATTTAGTGCACTTCAGGATCGTGTCCTTTCCTAGCTCTACAACCCTTCCTGAAACATATTCTCAATTATATTGTTTTAACTTGCAGAAGTTTCAGAAAATTCTTCAATTTAATATTCCTAAAGGTTCGGGTTAAGACACTTGGAAAGTTTTCTTAGGATTCTAAGAATTTTGTTTGTGCAACTTGATTCTATGCTTTGCGGTTTCAACTTTTTGAATATCGAATTTTGATATTCCTGAAATATTTTGAATTCAATATATTTCAGGATCGTGGGTTTTCATAATTTTTGGAATATTTCCTGAAATATATTTCGAATTTTGTTATTTTAGCAACCAAACTGTGCAAGACTATTTTGATTTAATACTCTTTAAGTTCATCGATTTAGGGCAAATCGAATTATTCTTCCTAGAATTTTGAAATTTATGCTGTAGCAGTAAAGATTTTGTTGTATTAACTTAGTATTTCTTGCGAGACCATCGATATTTCCTGGAGCTTTCCAATTTAATGTATTTCGGGATCGTGACTATTCCTAATTTTTGGAGGTTTTCCTGAAACATATTCTGAACTTTCCTGTTTTAATAAAAAAAATTAAAAAAAAAATACTTCAATTCAATAAATTCCAATCACATCGAGTTAAGACATTTGGAGTTTTTTTTTAAGATTTTTATGAATTTATGCTGCTGATACTACTGAGATATTATTCTAGACGTTGTTGTTTTAATGTATGGTTGCTAGATTTTCTATTTCCGGTAGCTTTTGAATCCGGTATGTTTCGCGACCGTGTCTTTTTATAATTTTTGGAACTTTTTGAATCATGTTCCAAATGTTGTTCCTTTGAGGCAAAATTTATAAAGGAATTTCAATGCAATATTTTTAAACGATGTTCAGCTAAGATATTTGGAAGTCATCAAATCTTAACAACTTATTCGGCTGAAATAGAATTGTATATTTAGTTGTTTTAATTTATTTCTTGAAAGAGTCTCTATATTTCTGAAGTATTTGAATGTGGAAAAGTTTAGGATTGTCACTTGTTTATAAAATCAGGAATGTTCTCGATAATCCCCAAATAATAAAAACAACTAATTGTTGAGATATTTCACACTGCCGACGTTTCGTTCATGATTATGAACATATTCATGGCTATGTCATCAGGATAGAAAATTTGACATGTTAAATTAAAATTAAATTAAAACATGTGTAACGTACTTTGTTCGGTAGGCAGCGTCGACGGCGGCACGACGACTCTGGCGGAAAGTTGTTTGAATTGGCACTTGTTGCCTAATTCGGGAATTCGGGAAACGGAATTAAAGTCGGTTTACCTCGGGCGCCAGATTTTTAAGGGTTTACTCCCTAAAGCCACGGGTGAGTTTGAACTCAGGAGAATGCCAGGGGGGTCCGTGAAAATAAAAACACACAGTACATGGGAAAATACGGATGTGCTATATTACGTTCATTGAGTTATATACAGATGAATTTAAATTAAAATGACGTAAGAATATCGGATCACTTACAATAGGTACATTATAGTAACAAGGGTGCAGTTCAGCAGCGGGGTGCAATGATTTGCTGGTTACCAGACTTTCGGAGAGGTGTGGCAACTGTGTACACTCCGGCTTTACGGATTATCAGCGAGAACGAGAACTGGCAACATTGCACTCCGCATTTGAACGAGCGCCCGGACCCAGCTGTTTCGGGCAAAAACGGTCAGGCTGTTATCCACACTTACGAGAATTTTTAAATGAATGGAAATACGAACGGAGAAAATACATTTAGGAATGAAAGCAAATTAAATTATTTACAAAGCGGAATATTGGAAATTAATAAACTATAATAGAATATTAAACGTGCAGATTCGGTAGAAACGGTTAGAAGCAAGCAAAAGGAAGAAGCTACGAGAATGAGAGCGAAGCGAGCGGTGGAAATTTCAAGCGGGTCTTTTAAACGGGTGCTACAGCAGTGAAGACAAAAATCTAACGTGCTGAGATTCCCCGGATGGAAAATCTAGACAAGGGGGTGGCCTACCAGCGAATCAAACAGAAATTGCGTACTTACAATTGGTGGAGGTACAGCGGTCGGACCCTCGCGGAAAATCACTCTCTGGCTCGGAGAAAACGAAAACGGCGCGAGAGACGGCGGAGAGTATACACGGTACGCTGTAGACTCTTTCGGAAACACTCGCGAAAGACGGCGGAACTGACAATCGGGTATTACGGAGATGCTTTCGGAAGAACTCTCGAGAAGCTAATATTGCACCAGATACACCAGATGCCTTCTCGGCCTGAGTGAGTCGTTGTCGAAACCCCTAAAGCAGAAAAGACTGGCGGCTTGGAACCAGCGCCAACAAGCGAAAGAGAAAACAATTGCGGCGGGTTTGGAAGAACCTTTAGCGAAATTGGAAGATTGTCACAGTTTCCCATAGTGGGACGGAATTACCATGTGTAGTAATGGATGGATGGAAATTCTCGAATTAAATCATGGTATATGTAACAAATGTAACTATATGTTACATACTAACTTACACACTTTGTTACTATATATAGTATTTCGGGTAAAGAGGGCACTTCGTTACACATGTAAAATTTTCTGTCCTGATAACATAGCCATGAATATGTTCATAATCATGAACGAAACCTCGGCTGTGTGAAATATCTCCACAATTAGTTGTTTTTATTAATTGGGGATTATCAAGAACATACCTGATTTCATCTCAGCTCCCCGAGAACATTCTCCCATTATTCACTTGTTTATAGTTTTTAAAATTGTTCCTGAAACCTTTTCTGAATTTGGTCATTTTGACCAGTAAAATTCATAATGATATTTCAATTCGGTATTCCAACAAAGATCATTGCGTCAAGAACTGTATGTATGATCTTTAGACTTATCGTCAATAGTACTTTTAACTTCTGTTTTTCCTTCAGGTACGGTTTTATCCGAGAGGTCCAATCGAAATACAGGGTAAGTAGGCATTTTCCATGCATCCCTCTCCTTGCCGCTTTAAGCATACGGAAGTGTATATATTCGAGGATAAGTTCCGGGGGGGCATCTTCTCTCCGGGTACCCATAAACGCGCTCATGTAAATAACTCCGTGCACACCTCTCGAAGTTTGCCATTCCGCGGATGCCTAACTCTCGGAACTTATGAAAATTCCTCGACTCCTGCGGCGGGAGTCGCGGATCTTTATCGAAAAATGAATGTCTAATCGGGACCAGGTGTAACGGCCGACGGGCACGTAACACGGAAATTAGGCGAAACGTTTACATAAATTATGGTAATGATGTGAGGTTTTCTGTTATTTTTAGAAGAACCACGAGAAGTTGCTGAAGTTGATAGAGGGAGTCTACCGATACCTTCCGTTAGGGACCATAGTGAATAACAAAGCGTTAGTCGTGCACGGCGGTATTTCCGACGTCACCGATCTGGACGTGATAAAAAGACTGGATAGAGGAAAGGTGGGTGACGAGAGGAAAAATCTTTTGTTGTCTTCCATTATGTATGGATGATCTAGCGTCGGTACAATGGTTATCAGGATTCGAAAGTATTCAGACATTAATTGCACGCGGATACGAGGAGGCGTAATGGAAACCACAAGTAGAATATAAAATACTTCTAATCAGTTTGATCACTCAGTATAATTTCATTTAAAGCACTTCACTAATTTCTTTGCGATTCATATTTCTCGCCTCATATGCATCATCAACCATAGAAAATTAGAGCTGTAATATTTGACCATTTCTCAGCATACCATTTAATCAACATTCATTTTGCATACATAACTTACATTTAGTCCAACTAAACTCGGTTTAGAAACTAAGTAACATTTCCAAATTCAGGACTTGATTGGTTCCCATTGAACTGTTTGTTACTTCATGTGCGTAACACAATTATGGCGAGTGTTGAGGAATTCGTAATCAAAGTGGTAGTACTACTTAATGCAATTACGATATATATCACAATTAACCAAAATACGCCGAGTAATTCAGGAAGCCAGTTAAACAAAATTAGTCCTCCCCTTATCTCGACTAATCCAAATCAAGGTCTATCCGTCTATTTAAATAATTAATTAAAATTAAGCCGGGTGTTTTTCCAACTTAATACTGCACGTTCGCAATTAAGTCGGTTAACGTAGTAATGGTATATTTACCTGGTAGAATGTATATGTAAATTTTCCGCGACCGAACGTGTAATGGAAATTGCATGAACAAACACAATTTCCACACGTGGAAAGCGAGAAAGTTTGCCTTTCCGTTCAGGCGACAAATTACCGCCACAGGTAAATTGTTGTTTCAAATGTTTTAATTAATATTTTAGGGATTTGCTTAATGAACGTATCATTACTATGTGTAAAATTAATGTTTGCTTATTCTGGACAATTTTCGCTACTTTTTAAAAACGTTATATCTCAGTTTCAAATATCCTGATCGCTTTTTATGGAACGATCCATTATCAAAGATTTAAATACTATTGACATAATGTAGTGGCTAAAATTACCCAATAAACTGTAATTTATGACCGTTATTAAATTTCCAATTCTACATGAAATCGTAACAAATGTTAGAGAAAGATCGTTACATAAAGAGAGAGAGAGAGATAGAGAGGGGCGTAAATCTATCAACTCTCTCACTTCGAACACCAATAATTGACGCGCGCTTCGAGCAAAAGCAATCAATACCATACTATTTTAGGAAGAATTCATGGATCCATTTTGTTTTCACCTTTTTATAGTGTCAATAAGCAATACTAATTCTAATACTTAAATTATTTTTGCTATATTTTTCGGAAATTGAATTTTGGAAATTTCTTGAGAATGATTCTTGAATTTTTTCCCTTTCTGATATTAGTTCTAAAACTTTGAAAAGTGCCAAATCTGAATCAGTGGTTACTTTAAATCTGGAATCCATCCTGCTTCATCGTTTACGGAATGAATTGTGATTCCTTGAATCTCTTTATTTTCCGAATTATGAAAGTTTTAAGTTTAAATGAATATTTAAATCATTACTTAAATCATTTTTGATTCGTTTTTAGGAAACTTAATTTCAAAAGAATTTTACCAGTTATACTTGAAATTTTCTTTTTCTTAGGAAAAATTCCGTTTCTTGTTTTCTTACTTCTGATCTTCGCAGATTTATATTGAATCAATTTCGTTCTAATCCTTTAATCAATTTAGCATCAATTTTTGGAAAATGAGCATTGTTTCAGTATCAATTCTTGTGTCTTTTTCACATTTTTACAAAATTTGTCGCGAACGACATTGCAGCAACCCGGGACGCACCCTCAGCAAGACGGAAATTCCCAAAAAATAATCTTGCAAAGGAATTTCCTGGCGAAGCGTGTATGTTTAGTTAAACCGAGCAGCATAACACGAAACAATAAACATTTCAAATTTTGGACTGTTCTGCTGCCGCTCAAATTACGTGCCCGCCGCATGATTTGCTTGGAGGACGACGTTCTTCAAGACTCCGAGGCACCCCTGCACCTGCTACTCCTACACCTGCTACCCCTACAGGCCTGGGGATTCGTGCAAACCATTTTTTCGCTATTCATTAACTTTGTCTTTGTTATTTAACCATCGTTTATCTTAACGTTTAAATTCGTCTTTGCCGTCCCTTACCATGGGCGTGCCATCACTCTCTCTCTCTCTCTCTCTCTCTCTCTCTCTCTCTCTCTCTCTCTCTCTCTCTCTCTCTCTCTCTCTCTCTCTCCCCTGAGTGAACCACTACCCGCCCCTGTTTGCTAATAAATGTTGTTAATTTGTCTACTGTTAAATCTACTGTTCAAATGTTGGACAAATTGACTATTTGGATCTGAAATTTGGATTTGAAAATTGGACTATTTGGTTGCATATTTTTTAAAAAAATGACATGTTTGACATGACATGACATGACAAGTAGTTTGTGAAATTTGTAGGAGAAATTAAAACGAAAACTGTAATGGCAACGTTTTATTTATTACGTTATTTATTTTATTATTATATTTATTATTATTTTATGAACTTGAACTTCCTCCCGTGACAACTTAAAATGGCAAATGACCAGCGTTTGACAACTGTAACTCCTCCATTTTGATTCCAAATAGAGTTTTCTCTGTCTAACACATTGTCCTCACCAATTGCGCTACTTTATATATCTAGTGACTTTAGCTTTGGAGCTACCTACTCCAAACCCTTCTGGGCCCTAAGCCCATGGGACCGTGACAATGTGCATAAATATAACAAGATACTTTGTGATAAAATTATTTTCTGATTATAATCATCATTTCTGTTTCTACCACATCGAGTGAGGTATTAAATTAGAGAGCCGAAATAGGCGAAGATTTCCACACATTTTGCAGATTTGATGAAATAAATTTATCAATAATACAATTTAGAAACCATCCAAAGCTAACATCAATGCTTATTTCTTGAACATGAAATTAATTCTGAACCTTGTCATATGATATATCATTTTAAAGCGGCCGAAATGCGAATTGTGTTCCATGTAATATTTTGTACCCAAATTTAATATTGCTGTAGTTATTACCATTTATTTAATATAATGTAAATCAAAGTCCTCACTGACCTGTTTAGGGACTGCACTGTCCCCTCATTATAAAATGACGCTTACAGAATAGGCCCCAATGTAACCAAATTGTAGTATTCGCATCTGCTGTCAGAGTAGTTTATCTCGCGAATTTCAATTTTAATAAAAGGGATTAGAAAGACTGATTGCGAGTAATTATCTCAACCAAAGAGACTTTGACGTTATTCATCTCGGCGCCGAAGTTATTAGATGAAGCGTAAAGATCTCTTCAATGCATTTTAAGAAGTTTTCACTCGCCGTCATTATTAGCTCGCGCAATTGCAGAAATCCTCTTTAGATCTCATGATTTCAACGTCCATTCAAATGGCTCCTTCGTATTTTACAATGCTTGAAAACTCTCCCATTTTTCCATGGGAAAGATATCGCTCCAATCGATAAATAAGCCTGGGTCCCAAGATTTCTCGTTCATATTTAATTGTTTTCGCTCTTTGTTTTGTTCCAGTACGTTTCGCTATTAAGGCCTCCGCTGAGTGACAGTTCCGCACCTGGGGGCGAGGTGATTGATAAATTAGAATGGAAACAGGTAGGTGGGTGTGGCGCTTCCAGGACGAAAGGAGAAGCAAAGGTTAACACATTCTAACGTCCAAGGATGGAATAGTGTGCGTCGTCTGAGAAAGTTTTATTTGTTCTCTCGTCCGACTGGATAGGGTGAAGGCGGGATGTGTTTGTCTCATAGTAACAGTGCGATTGATATAAGAAGGGATTTGAGACTAACCTTGTCATGTAGGATTTTGAAGATTTGTTTGAGTTTAAAATTCGTTTTTGGGACATTACAATGATTTCAAGATCCATAATTATTACGTTTAATTACCAATATGGGATACAAGTAAAAGTTGATGGAAAGAAATTCTACATTAAATTACAAAACAGTGTAGTTTCAATAGCACTCATCATACTGTTCGTACTTCTCCCATTAGTGTACCGATTTTGGACGATGTCCATTTCAACTTCAATACCTTTTCTGTTTAATTACACCATCTTCCCCTTTATTCACTTGAACTATCAGTACAAACGGACCATAGAATTACAAATTAATTTTTCCGGACTAGACAGCATTTAATAATTTTCTGCAGTGTTTCTCACTTGCTCGATCTCAATAATTACATTACACACTAATTCCTGTTAAAACTAACTATGCAAGAAGCAAATATAATTGAGTTAGTTTCGTCTAAATTGCCAGTCTAGAATCTATTTACCCAAGTCGATTATTTCGTAAATTCGCGCTCCTCGTAGACTATTTGCAGTTTCTCAAGTTTGCTTTAGCGCTGGAGACGTGCACTTGATCGTTTGATCAGCAGAATTTCAGAAGAGGGACTTAAATTGCTGATCGAGAGGATTAGCTCGTTACTTGTTATTAATGGTAGTTCTGTTTCTTCTTAAAAGTATAAAATATGTTTCGTAGGTGTTCGATATTCTGTGGTCGGACCCGCAAGAGACTAAGGGCTGCGTGCCGAATAGTTTAAGGGGCGCTGGGACTTATTTCGGCCCAGACGTGACAAGGCAGTTTCTGGAGAGGAACCGTTTCCAGTACATTATTAGATCGCACGAGTGCAAGCCGGATGGGTACGAGATTTGCCACAATAATTGCGTAAGTAAATTTTCCATCACTCTAAACACGTCACTTCTTTCCAAAAAATGACAAGTTTAAGGAAGAGGTTCCGCTGGATTCCTAAAAAGGTGCTTGGTTGGTTTGTTATAACTTAGTAATTGGTAAGGATCGGAAAGTATGTATTAAATATGACCAAAGGTGTAGGTAATATGCATCCAAATAATTTCAAAATATACACGAAGATATGCACTCTTTTCATATACCTTTAGTTATGTAAATGTATTAATTTTTTAATTCGTAACATTATGGATCAACAACTTAACTCATACAGTTTAAATTTCATTTTATATACATTTAATGTCAATATTGGGAATAGACCTAATAATTTATTAGAGTGGAGTAGAGTAGAGTAGTCACAAATGAATGTTACAGAACAAAACAATAATTGTGTTTACCTTACTTTTCAACATTCATATTTTCCAATTGGTGTGTGGAAATTTGTACGCTTCAAATTAAATGCCTGTTATTTGCATTTAGAACGTCTGGATCGAAAAATCTATTTTTTATTCAACTCTTGGTAAATGCCAGCAATTCATAATTTTCTTCTATAAACTTTCCCTTAATTAACACTTTGCTTAAGTGGTACTCTTTTTTTAATTTATCCAGAAAAACGATCAAATTTGCTTCTCTTGTGCAAACATTGTCTGGATCGAAACATCTATTTTGTATTCAACTCTGGATAAATGCCAGCAATTCATAATTTTCTTTTACAAACTTTTTCTTAATTAATACTTTGCTTAAGTGCTACTCATTTTTTTAATTTTTTCAGAAACACGAACAAATTTGCTTCTCATGTGCAAACATTGTCGTTGAAAATTTTTATTTTTCAATTGATCAATTGGTTTGAAAATATGAGGGTCTCGCCTAGAGGCTAGACAATTGAAAAAATTTAAAATCTTGTTAAAATTTTCTCAGGTGGCAAGAGCAATCCAGGCAATTTATCTGTGAGTAACTGTACTCTTAAAGGTGTCCTTAGGAATTATCTTTAAGTTGGAAACTAGAAGAAAATTCACAATAGTAAATTTTGTCTGAAATTGGACACAATCACGTTACATATTGACAAGTAATGTAAGGTAATGTAACAAGAATATGATGTAAAATTGGTATATTACAACTACATTTAAAAACCATTAAATTGCATTAATTATTACGTAAGTTGTGTTAAGGAGGATCATATCATTAAAGGAATGGGATAGTTCAAAGCCACATTTTGGTCAATCGCTGAAAAATCTCTTACAAAATTGAAATTTCGTCCAAATTTGGTCGCATTTATGCTATATACATCTACAACTAAATCAATGTGTAAATCATTACGGTTATAGTGTTGTTGTACCGAATATCCTAGCAGTAGGATCTAGATATTAGTCATTGGTTGGAGTATGCTATAATCTAGATATTGTAATGCGAAAAGTAAACAGCGCGAGACGTGTTTACTCGCATCAGACCTGGGCGGCTACATCAAAAGAATTGCCGCGACGCTTAATTGAATTCTATAAAAAAAGACAGCTCCATGAATACTCCCGGATTACTATCTAAGGAAAGTAATTTATGACCTTCTGGACATTTTCTACGTAAACATTATTAAAAGAACAATCGAGTGCGTTGTGGAAACATCGAGCAAATTCCAGAAAACATTATGGGGAGCTATAAAAGTGGATGCGGCGAACGAGAGATTATTATTAGACGGAAGCCGCGAGAGTAAACAGTGAACAAGCAAAATAGCAAAAGCGAGAGCGACTGAAGTGAAATAAATTAACGACTAAGAGTGTGATATAAATTAATTAGTTAAGTGTGTTATATAAATTAGTTTAGTAATAGTGTAAATAAATTAAGTAGTGTCTAGTCTAGTGTACAATTAGTATTAGTGTAAATAAATTAGAAAATAAACGTTACAATATTATGCATGTCTCATATATACTGGTTCTGGTGATGCAGTGGTATAATCTAGAAAAGAGCCCAGATACGACATGTATTACATGGTATCCATATTTCAGGATATGGACTGTGGTATATTCTAGAACATCTCATTGAAATCTAGTCGTCAAAACATGGTCTAATCTAGTCTAGTCTAGCTAGAATGTACTAGGATATATGATTTACTCCATCCCGGAATATGCTAGAATCTAACTTCAATACGACTATAACCTGTAACATTCAGAAGATGCAGAAAGTGCTCCAACTAACTGTGATTACCGGTGATAACTGTGCATACTGGTTATGGCGATGCAGTGGTATAATCTAGAAGAGAGCTCAGATATGACATGTATAACATACTACTCATATTAATGGATATGGACCGTGGTATATTCTAGAACATCTCATTGAAATCTAGTCGGTAAATCATGGTCTAATCTAGTCTAATGTAGCTAGAATGAACTAGGATATATAATTTACTTCATCCCGGAATATGCTAGAATCTAACTTCAATACGACTATAACCTGTAACATTCAGAAGATGCAGTATGTGCTCCAACTAACTGTGATTACTGATAGAGTTTTGTTGCGCTACAATATGAACATGCTAGCGAAACGATTCAGACAATACTTAATTTCTACAGTATGCTAGAATTTAAATTTTATATGTGCCGCTACTGTACTGGTTCTGAGGGTACTCTAATGTAATTTGGAAAAAAGCCCAGATGCGACACTTATCACAAACCACGCATACTTTAAGGTTTTCCTTGAAGGAATATGCTAGTGAAATCGAATAAATATATAGAATGTTCTAGGATATATATCTCACTAGAATCCGAAATATACTAGAATGGACCTTTGGTATGACTATGTAGGTATCTACTATACTCCCTGCAACATCATCCAGATGCAGAAAGTCCTAGAATTAGATTTTAATTTGATTACGTTTATAGCTTGCTCTAGAATATGCTATAGTTTAATTTGGATATGCTAGTAGGTACTATATAACCGGTTACATCAACCAGACGTAGAAGATGCTAGAACTAACTATGATTACGGTTGTAGTTTTATTATGCTGAAATATCTTATTAGAAAAATTCAGTGGCACTGAGCTGCTAGAATCCAGAATTCATATGTGACTCAAACATACTGGTTCTGACAGTATAGTCGGTATTGAAATCTAGAAAATTGCTCAGATATGATACCAATTATTAACAGCTCATATTTTAAGGTATATGCTAGAATATCCCAGTAAAATCCAGTCGGTAACTAAAGTGTACTAGGGTAGCGATAGCATATAATTTTTCAATTACACTTTAAAATTAGTACTAATACTTAAAACAAGTCAAGAGAAGACAGAATGACAGAACATCAAAAGCTCCATATCTATATCATTACTCTCAATTATTTTCCAATGTAGTGAAAATCATATAGTGAGCATTTTAAATGTATTGTAGAAAGGAGATCAGTATTAGCCGATAATTTCAGTCACAGATGCAATTCAGAGGATATGTTACATAGAGAAAAGTGGCAAATTACGAAAAAAAAAAACATTAATTGAAGTGAAAAAAGAAGTTGCGCATCTTTTTCCATGTCTTTCAATTTACCAATGACGATTATTTTGTGAGTTTTCAATTTTCAATTTTCTAACATAAAAGGCCATATATCTTCTAAACGAATCAGTCCCTAAAACTAATAATTGGTATATTCGTACTAGTTATTTAAAGTACGCTTTCTAGTAAAATCAGAAAAACATTAAAATAATGTTAAAATTATAATAAATTAAATTATGGATATAATAGATTAATAGATTAAATTATAATAAATTAAAATTCAAATAAAATAAATTAATTTTACTTAATTAATTTAATTAAAAATTCAGTGTGCGACTAAGCTATCCTCAGCCCAATTCTATATAGTAAGCAATCACTTTTCTGACATTTCAACGCTTTGTGCCCCAAAAATTTTCCAATTTTAATCCCAATGACTAAATGGGGCGCGAAATGAAACAAAGGGTATGATAATTAAATTTTCCCGGGTTAATCGAGCTTTCACTGAATATTACGCGACTTTTGTCTTCTATTTAATTCCATTTTTCAGGTTATTACAATTTTTTCCGCTTCGAACTACTACGAGATCGGTTCGAACAACGGGGCTTACCTGAAGCTCGTCGGTACCGAACTGGACACGCATTACGTGCAATATATGGCGATATCCGGCAAAAGGAAACTCAACCTATCCCAAAGGATGGGCCTCGTGGAGTCGAGCGCCGCCAGGGAGCTTAAGATGCATATCATCAACAATAGGGACAAACTCGAGGAGCTCTTCGCCGCCGCGGATCCTGATAATACAGGTACGTAACACGCTATACTTTATCTCCTGGATTCGATCTCGTGTTTTCGTGTATTCCTCCGTAGGCTACATAACAATAAGCGAATGGTGCAAATCCCTGGAGAAGGCGACCGGTCTCCAGATCCCGTGGAGGATGCTGAAGGACAAACTGGTCTCGATCGATCCGGACACCAATAGGGTTATGTACGAGACCACCTTCGACGTGAAGACCGATAAATGGAATGTGAGTAATGCCCGTTAAATACAACATGTTACCGGCGCAAGGGTGGGAACGGTCCGTTGAATAAATTATACCCGTGGCGGGCTAACGGAATTTCTTGTTTTACTTTAAGGCCGTTAAAGAGGATTTATCGTCTAATTAGCTACGTTAATGAGTAAAATGTTTTGGATTTATTCAAGTTCGTCGTGGAATTAATTCGCCCAGGGGTTTTCCAACGCGTCGAAATTACTGCTTAAGGTAGCGAAATCGTAGCGGTATTTTTCCAAATACAAATTAATTACCAATCCAACACGCATAATTTCATATAAACAAGGGCAATTACAATATACAACAGCTGAATTAATGTTGTCAAAATATTTCATAATTTTCGGTGACAGCTGCCGACTAATTAATAAGAGCGAAATAAGAACATTTAAAGAATCATCATTAGATTTGTATAATAACACGATGATTTTGTTTCTAGTCTGTTCAAGGCGGTACTACAGTCGTCGAGACCTTGTATAGGAACAAGAGCAACCTTGAAGCTATATTTCGTATCATCGACAAGGACAACTCAGGTATAACTTTATTTCTTATACTTTATAACTAATATTAGGGCTTTGGCCAATTTACGAGGTTTGAGTAACACATAGGAAGGTTTACTGAGGCTTATAAGATCATAATTTGGCATATTGGGTGTCTGGTCACGTCAAATTGTCAGTAGTGTCCAGGGGACCTCAAACTAACCCAAGTGTTTCTTTTTTTTTATATTATGCTTAGATTTTGACTCATAGCCATTCAAGGTAATTTTAAAATCATTTTCGGTTAATAAACTGCACATTTCCTTTAATGATAATTGTATGGATGTATAACCTACGAAGTACCTTTATGTCTGTGTTTGTGTAAAACCTGACAATTAGAAATTCGAAATTTTTACAGAAATGTCAATTAGAGTATACAAGTAGTAGCAATGAGTTCTGTTGATAATTAGGTAAGTAAATGGTACTCTTGTTCGAATTCGACAGTATTACAGCCCGTTCGATATCTAATGAGTTAGAATTCCAAGAACCTACTACGCCAATAAACCCCTTCTTATCGGAACTACTGTAACAATATACCGCGACAGAGGCGTGCCTTAAAAATTTCGACATTATTGTCAATGTCGAATGCACGCAAAAGCTAATATGGTAAGTGCTATGACCGCGCCGTCAATGACTTTCTAACGCTGCTTATACTTCGTCGATTGTCGGATACCGACAAAGGTAGCTAGAAAACGCGTTTTCTTGGAATTTTACCTCATCACATTTTGAACAAGCAGTAACAATTTCGAAGAGAATTAGAATTTCCTATTTTACTCTCAGCAATATGCGCCTTCGCCATTTCTTACAAACGACCAAAATGTGCATGCGGAAGGGCAGATCTCAAACTTATAGTACTTGATCACAAGTAATTTACTTTTAGTCAGGGCTATATCCATACTAGGTATACTTCCCAAGAGATCTGTTTTCAATCACGCCAAAAAAGATTTCCTTGCACATCTTGTTTACTAAACAATCCATCAAAAATTTTTCTAAGGGGCAATTTTCTACCTTTCGAGTTTTCATTTACTCATATATGCAGGTAAATAGAAACATATTATTAGTCGCGTCGAATTAGTATGAACAAAGTGAAAACTGGCAAATTTTTGGCGGAGAGATCGGATTGAGATGCGATTTCCTGCAAAATGCTCAGGGAATCGTCTATAACAAAAGGTACATCTAACACCTGTACGCTCGCAAATTTTTAATTGTTTATTTAACGAATGACCTATTTTTGTTGAGTATTGATGAAACTATGTCAAATATGACAAACGGTTGAATAAAAAGGCTGGGAAATGTTCTCTCGGGGGCATTTAAGGTTCCTCTTTATCACTTTGTTGTTAAATTGATTATTTATTCTTATGTAACATGGCTAATTAACAAATTAATAACTCATCGCCCGAAATGATTTTGGGCGTAGAGTTATTCATTTGTTAATTAGCCAGGTTGCAAAAGTTGAACAATAAACAATTATAGTTTGAACAACCTTGTGCCGATGGTACGCCTCACAAACCCAGAGTTATTGGAAAAAATTCCTGTTCTCTAATTGAACGAAGTGTGAAGTGATTTCTATAGAGAGTGGACTGTATAGATATCTCTCGTAACTCGTGGGTGGCTGCGGAGATGAATCTTGGTTGTAAGGCTGAAGACGTTCTTGTAGGCTGAGATCAGGGCGTGACGTGATCTCTTGAAGTTCTTGAAGTTATAGTTGTGTGGAGAGAGGGCGTATCGTGCTCTCCGGTGTGGACCTGAGGGCGTAACGTGCAGGTCCGGGTTGAAGTCCTAGTAGTTTGGAGAGAGGGCGTAACGTGCTCTCCGGGGTTAAAGTTTTTGAAGTCTGGATAGAGGGCGTATCGTGCTCTCCGGTGTGGACCTGAGGGCGTAACGTGCAGGTCCGGGTTGAAGTTCTAATAGTTTGGAAAGAGGGCGTAACGTGTTCTCCGGGGTTGAAGTTCTAGAGGTTAAGGGTTGTCGGTTTGTGTGGCGTGAAGAAAGTTGACAACACACTGTCGTTTTAAGCATACATCGTATACTGGTTTATTGTCCCACATTTCAGATATTTTATACATCTTGTTTTTACATTGGTTAAATGAGATATTATTGTTTTGTTACCTTGCACCCAGACTGACCTTTTCGAGGAGCGACTGAATCACGTTACCTAAACGTCGTGTTATGCTTAGTCAGCTGAGTATGAAGAATTGAACTTGACGGGTTCACGTTCTGTTGTAGTTAATAACGTGAAATGATCGCTCGAGTTATTAATTCGTGTGCGATCGTAAAAACAATCCAATAATATTGTTCACACTTATCCTCGCTCTTAATTATGAATTATTTTTCTGTTTTGTAAAACAACGCGTATTAATTTCATTGATTAAATTATGTAAAGTTCCCTAAATTCGGTTACAATAAATCACGATTTCTTCACCTAAAATTCCCTTAAATAATGTTGATGCTAGAGTCAACACTAATGATTTTAGGTGTAGAGTTAATAATTTGTTAATTTGCCAGGTTGCAACAGTGGAAAAATAAACAATTACAGGCAGTTACCTCGTTCCGATGGTTCTCCTCATTAGTCCTCATGATCCTAAAGTTATTGCAAAAAAAAACTAGTTTTCTAACTATTCCGGAACTGGAGTTATTATTTGGTAATTAGCGAGGTTCCAACAATCGAACAATAAACAATTATATTTGCAACAACCTTGTGCCGATAGTTCGCTTTAAGAAGCCACAGATATTGAAATACAGAGGTTAGATGTACCTTTTGTTATAGACGATTCCCTGAATATTTTGCAGGAAACCGCATCTCAATCGGATCTCTCCAGAAAAAGTTGCCAGTAAAATGCTAATTTGTCGCGACTATACATAATGGACGAAACTCGGCGCCTTATGGTGGAGGTGGAAAGAAAAAGATAGCTAAAGGGATAGGAGAGATTATGAGGAATCTCCCCTGGGGCCGAAACACGGAACATCCACCATATGTGGAAGTGGAAAGAAAAAGATTATCAAACTGGGTAGGAGAATTTGTGAAGATGGTGAAGGGGAATAAACGGTGTCTCCACCATATGTGACGCGCCTAAGTGCCTAGTGCCCGGAGGGCCTCTGACAGAAACAACGGGACAAAAGAACAAAGCTTATTAAATCGTACATCTACAGGGGAAGAGAGGTTGATAAAACAAATGAATTGATCGAGATGTAGCGAAAGAAAATGAGTGAATGTTTAACAGAAAAGAGAAAAGAGGTTAGTGAGATGAATAGATGGAAGTTCTCGAATGAAATCATAGGACAAGGTATAAGTAACAAATGTAAGAGATATTTTGAAAAAGGTGATCCGTCTTCAAATCCCGGCTGAGCTACAAACACCTTTTTCAAAATATCTTTTACATTTGTTACTTATAGGTTAAGGAGGTGGTTGTCACTATCACACATCACTATCCCTGGTGTCTGAAGGGCGACTTCTCCTATGAGCGGCGTGGCCTTCGGTTGTTGGCTCAGGACGTGACCCTCGACTGGCAGCGTCACGGTGTACTCGATGACTGATTTTTTGATCGTTTTGATCCTCCCGTATAAATACTTTAAAATTGTCTTTATTTGTACCGCGTATCTAGCCTATGTCGAGGTCACCCCCTTGCTGACTTAGCTCAGATGCGACCTGGCCTGGATTCGCTAATTGGGGTCGCTTCGCGACATTAGAATAAAGAAGTTGACCGTAATTTCTATAATTAATAACGCAAATTATCCAACATTGTTGGTTACATCTTATTTAAGATAAATTGAAATTGTTGAAATACAATTATCATTACAGTTAAAATGTGTTCATAAGAAGGATTAAAATAAAAAGTAGTCAATCCTGCATTCACCAAATAGTCGAGGCAATGAAGCACTAAAAAGGCCAAAAGCTCGGAATTTTTGCGACTAAGTCGGATCGGAATGCGGTTTTTTGACGCAGTCAAACGACGAGGCGGACGTCCTCGGAGACGACGTCCTACCCAGGTCCGGTGCACCAGGTGTCCGGAGGTACGTTTACGAGGTGAAATTCTGATTCAGCACCCCAAAAAACCTCCATAAAACGGTTTTCGGTTCGTCATTAGTGATTTTGTCTGAAAAATCCTCGAAGACGACGTCAAGGCCCAGGTTCAGGTGCACCAGGTGTCCGGAAGTACGTTTTCGACGTGAAATTTTGATTCAGCGCCCAAAAAAAAAAAACCGTTAATGGTTTTCGGTTCGTCATTAGCGATGTTGTCTGGAAAATCCTCGGAGACGACGTTCAGGCAAAGGTTCCGGTGCACTAGGTGTCTGGGAAATCTTTTTCGATGTGAATTTGGATTAAGCGCCTTAAAAAACGCACCCACACTGATTTTCGGATTGGTTTTGGCAATCTTGTTAGAAAAACTCTCGGAGATGAAGTCCACGTCCAGGTTCCGAGGCACCTGGTGTCCGGGGGGTTTTCGGCGATGCCATATTTGAATTCAGCGACCCAAAAAACCCCCGGCCTCCTAGTTTCTCTCCTTCCCGGTGAATTTTGGTAGAGTCCCACGAAGATAAAGTTAATCGGCGTTCCTGAGCTCCAGGTCAGCTGTGGGGTAATTTAAACCTCATAATCGTGATCAGCGACCTTGAAACCCCCCGAGAAGCCGATTTGGGCCAGTTATGACTCTTATTTACAAAGTTAGTAAATCTTCCAAATGCGCTCCCAAATAATGCACTTCTTCAATGCATTTTTGGCTGCAGCAATGCAATTTCCGGTTTGTATACAAAAAAAAGTATGCACATTTTTTCTAAAAATTTTTTGGGAGCGAATGCAAATAACCGCATTCCGGTCCGACTTAGTCGCAGAAATTCCGAGGTTGAGTGCTTCATTGCTTCGACTAAAATCATTATAATCTACTAATAATACCTTGGGTTCTCTTTGCACGAATTATCCTTCCCACAGGCTACATCAGCCTCGACGAGTTCAGCGAAGCCTGCAACCTGATAAAGGAGCACATGCCGTGCCCGATGACGCACGAGCAGGTCGAGGAGATCTGCAAGCTGATGGACCTGAACAAGGACGGCCTCGTTGACCTGAACGAGTTCCTCGAGTCTTTCAGGATGGTCGACCCGGAGAGCAAGGCTCGGAAGGGTAGTCAGCCTGCCTCGCCCGAGAACCAACCGGCGAGGCCGAAACCCGACTGCCTCGACGTGGAGACGACCGGCCAGTGCGATCCTCTCCTCTCTCCGGCCGTCGTAAAGCCGCTGAAGCTGAACGAGGAGAAGAACGGGATCCAGGAGGGGGCGAACGCGAAGACGGCGAACAAGGAGGACAAGGAGAACGTCCAGGTGCACGCCTCGGATAAGGGCGAAGGCGCAAAGGCGCTCTCGGCGGCGTACAAGAACAGCCTGCAGATGTCGCCGGTGCTGAGCAGCAGGAGGGGCTCTCAGATCTAAACTTAACCATCAATTATTATCACTAGTAACTAATACGTTTAAATGTGAAAAGGGATCAACATATATATGTGGTTTAATATTTTTTAGGAAATTAAGACGAGAGGAAAGTTATGTTTGTGATAACTTTATGTGAGAGTTGATATTTGTGAAAATTTATTATATTCTAAGGTGTTCTCCCTCCATTTTGTATACTTAACGCTGCGTTTATGCCCGTGCAACTGCAAAACTTGTATGATTCGTTCGTATGCATAATTTAAGATAAGTAGTTCGATTCGTAATTGGACGTGCCCAGCGAAAACATTCACCATTGCATTTAAGTAAATTTCAACAAATGAACAACCAAACACCTTTCGACTGCTTCAGCAGATAAATAAACTATCCTTAACATTTCGTAGGCATTTAGCGACATCAGTAGGCATTTAAACTTCGTAATGTTAAAATAGATTTGATATTAAATCTGTTTTCTTACATTCGTCACAAATTAAAAATTTTATGGTTCGTTGGCAAACCATTAAAAAAACAAACAATTTACTTCAACGTTAGCTTGACACTTGATGTCTAATTTAAAATAATACGACGAGTACATATAGTTTTACCTACGGTTTGAAAAATAAGCCTCGAAATAAGTATCCATCGATGTCGATGAAGTAAAAATTTTGAAAAACAACCCAGTATTAAACTTAACTATAGAAGAAAGTTTTTAAAACTTTGTTCCATTATAAAGTTGAAGTTTTAAAACTTTCTGTCTCTGTAACTTGTTTTCTAACAATTTCGAAAATAATTCCAACTATTCACGAGGAAATGAAGCAAGAAATGGCGCTATAACGTTACCTGACGGAGCTGCCGCCAAATGTTCGAATTATAAATAAAATGTGTCGACTTAGTAGCAGTGGCGGATGTCCTGTTCATTTCTGTTTTGTTTTTATTTGTGGATAACGTACCAAAGTTATGGAGCCGAAGGTATAGTCAAAACACGTCGTATCTTGTCTAGATCCAACGTATTTTTGCAATCTATTAAA
This sequence comes from Cryptocephalus moraei, assembly GCA_946251905.1. NCBI lineage: Eukaryota > Metazoa > Arthropoda > Insecta > Coleoptera > Chrysomelidae > Cryptocephalus > Cryptocephalus moraei. The sequence goes on from OX276454.1 coordinate 17,747,786, forward strand.
CTTCATGATGATATATAAGCAGGTAGTACCAGTATTTATAATACAATTGCATGATAACACTATAAATTTATGTAATGTATTTGAGAATTTATTCACATTAAAACGTTATATTTATAGTTGACTTCAAGATATAAGAACATTGGATTACAAACAATACCAACCACTGAACCTTATTGGATTTGTTGAGGACATTTCTTAGATAAAATTTGTAATTAATTGGTTAAAAAAAAATGAATCCATAATAAAATTAGTATTGGTTTTTTTTTTAATATAAAACACGCCAGAACTGTCTTTTTATGCTCTTTCTAACGACACCCCATCCAGTGGGTTCTAACCTTACGTAAAGTGAAATCTATACATCAATAATATTACTGCATATTAGTGTGTATATCGAATCAGTTACCGTTATTTAGAGCTATAAAGCTGGCTCTGGTGAATGTTACATTTGACCAAAAACTCTTATCTGATTTTATTTTTGATACATGTATTTCAACCATTTTCTTTGTGTTGATGATTTTATATCTCGAATTAATTATGTTTGAATTTAAAATGTTATATTTATAGTTGATTTCAAGATATAAGAAGATCGGATTACAAACAATACCAACCACTGAAACTTACTGGACTTTTTGAGGACATTTGTTGGATAAAATCTGTAATTAATTGGTTCAAAAAATGAATCCATAGTCGATAATGGATTTCTTATCATATAAAACATATACGCCCGAACTGTCTTTTTATGCTCTTTCTAACGACATCCCATCCGATAAATTTTAACCTAACGTAAAGTCAAATTTAATATAAAATAAATCAATAATACATATTACTACATATTAGTGTGTATGTATTAGTGTGTATTAGTGAATGAATTACCGTTATTTAGAGCTATGAAAGTGGTTCTGGTGAATGTTACATTTGATGAAACACTCCTATGATTTTATTATTGTTTTTTTTTTCAACCACTTTCTTATATTTCGATGTTGTTATAGCTTGAATTAATTATGTTTGAATTACTGTTATGCACACAAACAAAATACGAAATTACCAGACGTTTGCTACAACGAACCGCAGGTACAGTTTAGGAAATTTTGGTGGATACTCTAGATTCCGCCATTTTCTTACTCCATCTTTTCGAGAATCCGGGTATAAATGTTAATCCTCAAACTCCGAAAATTTAAAATTAGTACTTTTATTAGAAAAATTGTACGTTATATGAAAATTCGTATACTTCCAAGTAGTGCATTTTGTGAATATGTCACTTTCAGCTACGTTAATCCTGAGAATTAGTTGTGTCCAAGGTCTCATTGACAACATCGTTGTAACTTACCCCCCCAATTTTACATCCAACGCTTCTTAGTATACTGCATTGAAATGCCAACGAACAATAAATATACCTGACTGTTGGTTATAATTACAATTCTACTCCTAAATCGCGGGTATTCTCATACCATGTTTTAGCTGGGCCCTTTCGTGATAGTAAGAAAGATCCGTGCATCAGCTTGAAGAGGCGCAAAAGTTCCATTCTCCGTTTAAGACTGATCATTAGTTGGACTTAGAGTATCGCTCAACACGGCAAAAAAGAGAGGATTCAAACAGTAACACGAATGAACGATTACCTGAAAACACACCGACATGTGCAATGAACATATCTAGTTTCGGGTGATCTTCGCCTAATTTGTCATTTCGATATCGTGCCTACTTTCTATTTCCAATTAGTTTGTCTACCATTTATTTTGGTATCACTGTACTTAATATACCTTTAAAAATACTCACCTTGTTGGCCATGAGATTTAAAGGAGCAATACTTACTGTTTATCTAGTTGTTAGAAAGGTTACAGAATAGTCTATATCAATTATAACTCTAAGAAAAGTTCGAATTAAAGTTCTATCCAGTGAAGTTTGTGTTTTATTTGTGGGACGTCCTCTAGCTTTTGATATCGGAAATAACTTATACAACTTCCATTCAAATCGATTGGGTCAATTTGTAACAATTCACTATGAAAAGGGAAATTTCCGACTACAGGTTGGGAGTTTGATATAATTCAGCTTTCGCTCGGTAGATGGCTCAAGGATAGAAAAGTAGAAATGTTCTAAAAGCAAATAAGAATTAACTTTGTAGTTAAGAACGTGGGATAAATGCAAAAGAGATTTTATTCTCGTCATGGATCGTTATAAATATTTATTAGGGAGTAAAGTAAAATTATATAAAAACTTTAGAGAAAAATAGTTCATAAATCGTAGTCTTGGGAGATTTTCTAAAATTTAAAGCCCAGAAAGAGTTAACGCTATTTCCTATCACGAAAGAATGTCACACTTTTCGGCAGTATTTAAATTCTAAATTACAAACTTTAAATATTTTATGTGCGCGTTCATCAGAAGCACAAACGCCGAATTTAAACTCAGCGAATATAGACTAATCATTGAATTTCATTAAAAGTTCAACTTCAGATGCGATTTGCGAATCCAATTAGAGAAACTTTGATTCCGAGCGCGAGATAAATTACCAGTAAGAGTTACGACTCAAAGAAATAATTACTAGCTGGCTACCGTTAGTGAATTGGGAGTGTAAATATAAAGTATGAAATCTGTGACGGTAGAGGTATACGAATTTTATTTCGGAAAGTCTCCTCGAGTCGCGATCACCCCATAAAATTTTCCCACCCGTTTCGTCGCTAATTGCGGCGTGGGAAGCAAAAATATTTACATGTCGAAAGTATGAAATAAATGTAAAATCGCTACGTGCCTCGCATCGACTCGAACACTTAGCATTTTATAAAAATGCCTCCCCAAAATGGGATAACTTCTTCTCCCAAACTAATCTGAATTCACCTCGACTCCTATCTCAATATTCCCCGATTTTTAAAACGCTCACGTACTATCGTTTAATCTGTTTCCCATTTTGCTGTTCCGTACACTTTGCATTTCTCCCTTTTTCTTGCGCTCTGGGCCCGACGACGACGCTAACATGGAACTTCTTTCAGGGAACCTTAAATAAAATTTTATACGCGCCCGCCGCACGAGGGGGAAATTTCACTGATGAAGCAGATTTGTCGATTGAAATTTTATTTAAGTGAGTTAAAAGTTTATTATTCGACGAGGTTGTTGCCTTTCATGGTGTTCCTGTGGGGTACGACGTACCGGTAGGCCGGTTCAGAGTTCTCTATTACCCAAACGGAACCGGTCGGGGCGTATTTCACTACTTGGATCGTCTCTTTCGCCACGAAATTAGGCCTGTAAAGAAAAGTTACCTTATAGTTTAAAATATTCGATGACTGATTTTGATGTAGTGAAGACTGCAGGTATTGTTAATATGGAGTTTCAAAACCCCTCTTTGTTCATTTTCAAGGCTGTTTTAAAAGACTTCTAATGTCAAATACATGCGTTGAAATGCATGTTGGTCCAAAAGGCCTCAAGCTAAATCCTTAAGGTTTTAACAAATTTTTATGAACACTCAGAGAGATTAAGTTCAACAATCTACGAGCTTCCAGTTCATAAAGTGACTGATTCCTTGGAAACAACTCAATTTTTTCGATATATCACACAATTCTGGCTAACAACTTGGTGAAGGTATCGGAAATGAATATGTCTTTGTGCAGGTTTGTATTAAATCAAAGGATAAAACGGTGACAGGATTCGGCGTTTTAAAAATATTTTAAAAAAAGCTTGTATATTAGTTTTAAAGGGTAATAACCTAATAACCATTGTTAACTGCTAATTGTGTAATTTTGTGTAGTTAATTAATGAAACTGAGATTACTGAAAGATATTGAAAACAGTGTATGAAGATAATTATTAAAAGTTGCCACTTTGTGTGGAGAAGGGTGATTGGAATGATAAGAGATTAATGTGTCAGTGGGGGTATTTTTCTTATAAATTTCAAATATAAAACTATAATTAGACTGTTTAAGTAATAAATCTAAGGAAGGAATGCATTGTTGACTTCAAATTCAATCGTGAAGGAAATTAACTTATGTAGAGTATTCAAAAAGAAAAGGAATTTTAAATTGTCAATTCTAGTACCATTAATACCTACATCATGCGAAATATGCCATGAGAAGTTCATTTTGGTCAGCCCTTTAAAGAGGAAAAAACAAACGTTAACATGTCTAAAATATACAATACTAGGATGGAAGGCTTAAATTTGGGATAATTTAAAAACTGACTTTTAAAAAATGTAGAAAATTTCTGCTAAAGAAGGAGAAAGAAAAGTACTCATAACGAGGCTCGTTTTCTGTGAATAGTACTCCCCATAAAATTGAAAGAAATTTTGCTTAAGCAAGAAATCCATAATCTCTAAAAATTTAGAACTACAAACGTTGGAATATTGTTATCAAAACGCAGAGTCATTATACATTTCACAAAATCATCAATGGGAATGCTTGAAAACACGTTAATAACATCAATAGAGAAGATTCTTGCATTTGTGGGAATATTTATGGTTGAAAATTTACAAAATAAATTCGTCGAATTTCTAATGGAAAATGGGTTTTTAAAGTCATTTAATCCTCTTAACATGTTATTAAGGACAGAGGTGACAATGGTGAATTGTGAAAAGAGACTACTAGACTAACGGAGCGATGTTCCTTTTGGATTCTGGGTAATCCATGTAACAGGGGTGTGGAAGGATCGTAAGAAAAATCAGAAAACTTTTTAAAATTCATTACCTGGAAGAGATCTTGGAACCTCTTTAGTACAAGTTCAGTATATATAGGAAGCTGTTTAGCGGATTAGAGGTCAACAAATCAAAAGAATTACTAATTAAATAATTTATTGCTTTCTAAATGTAATCGAATATATCTAAAATTACTATTGTAATACACGTGTCTGCTTTAGAAACTATTAATTCTCTGAAACAAACTAAACAGATATTCCAAATCAACTCTTGATTTTCAAATTTTCTATTCATTTCTAACAAATTTCGTAGTACAATATTTATGTGTTTTTTTTTTATTTGCTGTTGACATTTTCAATTTAAGTCAGATAGAGAGTTTCCGGACTACATATGTGACTGCCCAATCACTTTAATGAACAATTGTATTTTTTCTCATTCAATCATTTTTTCATTGACATATGTTTATAACTACGGCATTACTATCTACTTCCGCTTAAAAGTCGTAGAGTACAACATGTGGATTTTCTATATCAAATATTTCTCTCTGCCTTTGATTTTATTGATCTACTCTACTGTACTCCTGTTGATGTTACATATTAACGAGAGAGAGAAAGAGAGCTTCTCAACTCTAATTGTAAGATGGAGTTGTTTTGATTTGCCTCATTACTGTTCCCTTGCTTAATACTAAGCAGGTGAGTGTACTGTAAATTACGTTTGTTGTCTTGACTATTGTTTTATATGTTTTTTAACTGATCTACAGGTCTGAGGATGGCGTGAGTAGCCGAAACCGGTCACCGTTTTATCATGTGATTTAATGTATACTTTTTAGTACGTGGCTAAGACATTTTCATCTCCGACACCTTCATCATGGAATGCCACTTTAAGAAATTTGGAAGATTTGGATCACAACTTACTGTTGGATGGGCAACTTTTTGCCCCCCACCATCTTCTTTCTGATATCCTCGTACATTTCTCCAAGGGTCTCGTCCGAGGAAGGAGTCGAGGAAGGGGACGCGTTGGCGGTCTCTCCCAAACAGACGCAAAGTACCCGGACCTTGGTCTCGTTGTACATGAACTCCTGGCCCCAGTTCCTGGTGAAAGCCAACGCGGCGATCTTGGAGCCAGTGTAGACTGGGAGGTAGGGACAAACCTCCAAGGCAGTGACGCAGGAGACGTTAAGGATCAAGGCCTCGGGACCCTGCTGGTGCTTCGGCAGGTATTTGTTGATTCCGAGGATCATGCCTTGACATACAGCTTTCTAAAATATAGAATACGAAATTGTCTTTCAAAAAGTAAAATCATGTTCCAAGTAGAAGGGCCAAAATATAAAAATTAACCAGAGCAAAAGGAAACATAAACATTGTGGCTGTGTGGCCGAACTGAATGGCGCCACAAATGCTACAATCATAAATCAAATGGTCCTCATTTAAAACCAACCCAAAAATCTAAAGCATTCAACGTAGTCAACAACAGAGTTACTCGTTGTAGTTTCAGGTAATGTGCTTTGGAAACAAGGTGGTAATTCCATATTAACAGATTGTCTTACAATGTAAGTTGTATCAATCCAATCTTCAGACAGCAACTAGGATCTTCAAAGTATCTTAAAACTACTTTGTGCACTGATATCGGAATTTTAAAGGTTTATGTTTTTCCAGCTGCATTTTGTGGAATAGGAAAGATGTCGTTGACCACGATAGACTTCGGCCCATACAAAGGTGAAACCTGAAGTAACATATAGACTACTGAACTGAGAAGCAAGTAAAATGATCAAGATGAAGCAAGCTATGAAAACAATATGCAACGACACTTATTTCCAAAGTTGCGGACTTCAATAAACTCAGTAAGAAAAGGATGCTCTTACACAAAGGTTCTCTCCTAACATAGTGGATTGAGCACCAGCTTCTTCACTTAAAACTAAGAAACAGCTTGACGCTTATAGATTTTATGGTTAATTCAAAAAGTTTGAATATTGTCACTTTTAAAATATAAGGTTAGAACATACACATAATTAAAGACATAACGAAAAGATCAGTTGCTACAAATGGTAAGGAGAGTAAGGTAGACTAAAAATCAACTTAAAGATAAGACAGATGAAGACCAAGAGTGATATAAAGATTATGAACTAGCTAAAACATAACCCAATGATGAAGCTCGTGGATGGATGTCATGGTTAATCCAGTAGGTTTGAATGTTGCCACTTGTAAGACATAGGGTTAATAAATTGAAACATAGATATAATGAAAATTCAGCTGATTCGAATGTTAAGGAATATAAAAGGTAAAATTAAAATAAAACTAAAGATAAGACATATGAAAACCAAGAATGGTATAAACGTTATGAATCAGCTAAATGATAAAAGTTAGATCACTGAGAGTTTTGTTAGGTACCAAAACACAAAAGAAACTAGAGGACACTGGTAAAAGGTATAGGAGAATAGGTAATGTAAGGTGAAGTAGGAGTGAACACACATTGGCAAGTGCGAAAAGAAAGAACCGTAGTATAGAGTTGATTAAATTAGATTAGCTATAATCTAAAAACAATAGAATATTTACATAAGTGCTTCAGGGTATCAATGTAAATGAAAGGGTGCTAAACGGAATTATTCTGCAATACCAAAACCAAAACTAGAGTTTTCACTAACCATGGGCTCACTAAAGCTAATATAGAACTATTGATTACGGAAAATGATCGCGATATACATTTATAAGTCATATCATATTTTAATATGGCCAAACGAATAGGAAATTCTTTAGACAGTTTGTTCCATAAAAAAGTAGTAATTGTTGTAGCTATCCCAATGAGTACCTGAACTAAGTTCAAGTTCAAGTAAAACAGTGAAGCCAATCGAAACACAATCGACTGTCTTGAGGAAGCAAGAAGCCCAAATATAAGAAGCCCAAAGTTGGAACTTTAGCAGAGCAAATGGTTAAAATTGGTCTTAAGACAGTCGAGAGGATTTAAGCAACTCTTGATGCTCTGGAGCAGACCCAAAAAACTCGGCACAAATGTCCGATGAAAAGATGCGAGGAACGAAATTTCAAGGAAGCACATTTGGGAGATCTCTCCCGCCCACCTACCAAATTGAGCTCTATCTCCCTCTCCCACTGCCCGTCCTTCTTGATCTCTGCGTTGTTGACCAGCACGTCCACGTTGCCGAAACGTTCCACCGTCGTCCTGAGAGCATCTGGAACGGGCGAGGTACACAAATGAAGGTTTAAATCACAGTATACGGATTGAACGGTAAGTAAGCTCGGATTAAACATTCTGTAGAATAAGGCGCACCATTAAACCGTACAGTGGAGACTCGTACCATATATTGAAACCGCATTTGAGCATTATTTTGAAAAATTTGTAATTGAGAAGAATGTAACAAAGTGTTACATGGACTTTTGTCATGATATTTAATACAAACATTTCCGAGAAAATATTTACGCCTATGTTTCATAATTGTATGTTAGAGAGAAATTTTATTACTGTTTAAAACTACAAATAGCAAACTAAAAGGTTTAAAATATAAAATAATCTCAATTTGGAGACATACGTAAGTAGATAAGTGTAGTAATAAAATCTATGTGCATACACGTATTTTATGTTTAGTATTTTTGTTGATGTTCCACTGGCAGACCAGTTTTACTTGAAAAGCATCATTATTAGGTACTGTTTTATAATTAGCAATAATTTATATTGTTTTGTGTTTCACTATTTTTAATTTTAATTTCTTTAAAAAAAATTTTTTCAGTGCAGTGTTTTTTCCTTTTTCCATCGTACTTATTATTTAGATAACTTCGTTCAACTAATAAATCTTATGTATTATATACAACACGTTGAAATTGTAGTATTATTAAAAGAAAGTCATATTGAAAAGAAATTGTAACTATCTTAAAGATATTAAATACGACTCTGGCAGCCTCTGACCGCCACTTCGCATTTTGGACACCTGGTCCAGAGTAACTACCTTTAAAAAATAATATTTTGCCCTTCAAGGTCACCAAATTGTACAGAGAAAAATTAAAGAGAGAGCATCACTGCTGTATAAAGATTAAACTCTGGAGTAAATCTTACTACTGCTTACTTTCGAACTCGTCGTAACGGGAGACGTCCGCCTTCACGAATAGCACCTTGCGTTCCTCTCCAAATTCTTTCCTGATCTCTTCCAGGGCGTTGGTCGCTGCTCCTGGGTCGACATCGGCGAGCGTGACTGCCTGTAAAAAGGGGAGTTGTGAATTGGAGCGAGGAAGGTGTCGATATTGGTACCTTCGCGCCCTCTCGTAACAGCTCCTTGGCGAAGTGCAGGCCGACGCCGGAGGCTCCGCCTGTAACTATCGCGACCTTATTTTTGATTACGAACACCATTGTTTAAAGTTGTGGGAATATACCAGACTTTGCTAATTGTTTCGAGTATAAGTACTGCTCATATATTGACTTAGGCGGACGATAAGCACGCGTCGGGTTTAGGAACAGTGCTGAATCGTTCGCTACAGGTCAGGACAGAAAATTCTACACTTTTCGAGAGTGAATTGGAAAAGAACGAAGGTATGCAAGTAGTATTCACTTCTTCTTCTACTTCTTTTTAAAAGCGTAGTGCTTCTTATTGCCTGTTATGCTGTGGTGATTCCTCGGATGTTGACTCCCAGCTGTTTCGCCATCTTCTTGGGAGACTCCCAACAGGCCCTCTTTCTTGTGACTGTCATTTCTTAACACCTTGGTATTCCATCCTGTACACTTGCTGGTTCCATTCTCGTCCGTGTTTTCTTATCCATCTTACTATGTCTTCAGTATTTCACTTGGCTCTGATATAGGAGCTTCTCTGTCAATCTCTTAGTGTAAAGTTCGTAATGGTCCTAAGAGTTTTCATCTCGGTAGTCCTAATGACTCTCTTTGATCTTACTGGCCTGGTATGTCATAATTGTCCGCACATTGTAAATTCGCGATTTGCATCTTAGGCTTAGGTGTGTATTGTCCCATATCGGTTGCCTAAGATGTCCGGCTACAATTGCCGCTTAATGTTCTTGCCTTCTGACTTCTTCCTCCAAGTATCCTGAGCTGGTGATTCTGCACCATAGATATAATCCCATGACTTATTCTATACATGTATGTTTAATCAACAGCTTGCAACGTAGGAGTTCTTTGGATATTGTAATTTTATTTGACTTGCTCAGTGAAACGGTCATATTAAGTAGCTCAGCTAGAACTTGTTGCTCATTTTATGAAGGCTATCTTTGAAATTCGCTATTAGAACCTCATCGTCTGCATAGCATAAGATGTTTAATTGATGTTGACCCATACGATACCCCAGTGCTGTTTGCTTTACTGCTTCTATTAGTTGGTCCATTATTAGGTTGAAAAGAAATGGGTAAGGCTATAACCTTATCCTATGTTTGCAATTGTTGTAATTTACAATATTAGAATGTTGTTGGATCTTATTTGGGTTTATTGTTTGAAGTTAGACCTCTTATCAGCCTTACATATGCTTTTGGTGTGTTTGTTTTGATGAAATATTCTTAGAACATTTTTTAACTCTACTCCATCGAATGCCTTTGTGAAATCAATAAAGCGTATGTAGACAGGAGCATTGAATTGTAGAGATTTTACCACAATCTGTCTGATTTACTATTCACTTAAGTTAAATACCTATAAATGATTTAACGTACCTATTATCTTTACTTGACTTTTGCATAAAGCGTTTCCATCACGTTGATACGCGCAACGTGACTTGTTTGTGAAGAACGACATAATTTCACGTTACACTAAACTTTGATGCTGTTTATCATCATTTATGCTAATTAGACATCGTGTTGGTTAGCTAAACATACATAATTATGTTAATAGTACGAAAGCCATAATTTCCATCAGCAATTTTAATATAGAATTTCTCTTTAAGCGATGTAACGGAACTACCCCACAAAGCGCTACAATCAAAATATTTACTGGTTGGAATATTCCCATATTCATTACAAATTTTTATTAATGGCGACCGAGAAAATATTCAAATTAAAACTATATCACGAATTTAGTTAATTAATATTTGAATCCTGATTGTACATTAAATTAGTTTCAATACTAAAGAAAATTTTAATTACATTTATTTGGATCAATATTTGCGTAGTTTTAGCACTGATTTACTTACAGTGGAGTAGCAAAAATTTACTATAAAACCCGGTAAATTTTGCCATGCTTTCAAGCAACTTTTATCATTATTTATCTTATCAATACTGAAACAATTGATGACTTATCCCGATTCTTGAAATACTCATTATGAAACTCGTTAATGACTAAATAATTGTACAAAATAGGTCAGTACAAATTTAAGTTGTTAGTGATGAATATGGAGAGATGGAAAAGCGGAACAAATTTTTTAAATACGATATAAATTTATTCCCTTTAAAGACCGTTTAATAGTAATGAGTTGTTGAGTACTTAGACTAATACTAGAGATCAATCTGTCTTAGATTATACGGAAAATGAAACGAGAGCTAAAACTGCTCTTAAAATTAATTTCAAACCCCTCAATGAAGATCCAGATAAATATTTACATTTTTTTAAAGGAATATTATATAAGGAAGGGAAGATGATTTTTCACAAAATGAGAAAATGTGTAACAAAAGATGTTCTCGGTGATGGATATATGAGATTCATATTCAAAATTAGCGATTGGCATGGTTTATTAAGATTTTCAATTGTAAAACAAGAAATGTTGTCGAAATTCATGTATATTAATGTTTTGGCATTCTTTAGAAAATGAAATTGCTATTAAGCTATGAATAAGGACTTTAGTCTTGTAGTATATGATGATGAACGGATATTTGTAGACGTGTGTGTCACAAACTGTGAAATATAAGTTTAAGGACAGCTAGGAACCCTAAATTCAGCGCACGTATAGTTTAGGCGCACAAACGACTATGGGAATTCTAAAAACGTCGAATTTCTCCTTAATTAGCGAAATATAGGGTGATATATGAGATATTTCACCAGAGGGAAAGAGAGAGAGAGAGAGAGAGAGAGAAAGAGAGAGAGAGAGAGAGAAATATATATACGAAACTATACATTAAATAATAGGCTTGCGTTTACCGTTTCGAGATATTTGTTGTTTGTGCAACGGGAAATGGATTAATGAGTTACTTGATGGTAGAATAAATTTTTATAGTTACCTGTTTAACTCATGTTACAAATTTATATGCATCGCTATTTCTTGATTCTGCTGTGTTTATTTTTATTTCGAAAGCATTTAAAATGTCACCTAGAAAGTGGAAAATAGGGGTGAAATCAATTCAACAATTACTTAGTAGTTAAAAAATGGAAACCTGGTACGGTTGTAGATTGCGCTTTCATTATACCTAGTAATTCCATATGTCGCTTTTCAAAGTGTACGAAAAATGGGGTGAAATTTCTTTTTATAGGTTATGTTCTGAAGTACTCTTTGAAAACTTAGAAATTTATGGATTTTTGGAATATTTTTATATGAATGTTTTTATGGAATATTGGATATTTTTTGGTAGGATGATTACTAATGTTATAGGGAACCTCCAGCCCGAATTTCATCTCGTGACTGTATTTTCTTCCACCCCATTAAAATATTTTTTATAGTTTCGCGTTGGAGGCCATAAAGTCCTTCAGACGGCACCGAAGGGATTGGCGCTTGGCAGGATGATTACTAATGTTATTAGGAACCTCCATCCCGAATTTCATCCCGAGACTCCATTTTCTTGCACCCCATTAAAATATTTTTTATAGTTTCGCGTTGGAGGCCATAAAGTCCTTCAGACGGCACCGAAGGGATTGGCGCTTGGTAGGATGATTACTAATATTATAGGGTACCTCCAGCCCGAATTTCATCCCGAGACTCTATTTTCTGACGGCTATACCTTGGTTTACCGAGGGAGGCGGAACATTCACCGAGCACAATTCACCGACCACAATTCACCGATCGCAATTCACCGATCAACAATTCACCTCCTCAACAATGCACCGCCTCAACAATTCACCGCCTCGACAATTCACCGAGCTCGTAGTTCATCGAAATATTTATAATAATTCGCACTTTTTTTCTGAGCCACCCATTTCCTGAGGCCGTTTCTGATGAATCTTCCTTGCCCCTTCGCATTTTTTCCTGAGGCACTTTTGGCTTTTCTGAAGCCATTTCCTGAAGCCATTTTCGGAGGCCCTTCCCTGAGACCATTGATTTTATTTTACTATTGATTTAAAGAGGAATCGAGGAATTGTTGACGAGGTGAATTGTTGAAGCGGTGAATTGTTGAAGCGGTGAATTGTTGATCGGTGAATTGCGATCGGTGAATTGTGGTCGGTGAATTGTGATCGGTGAATATTCCTAGACTCGTTTACCAAATACTACCAACAAATTAAAAAATCTCAAAGTTCACCTATCAGAGGGTGGAAAAAGAGAAATATATCCCTTAACTACTAAACAGCTAGAAATTAGAAATATGACAGGATTTTCCCCAGATTGAACTCCCACAGTGTTTAGAAAAGTACCTATTATAATTCGGATATGCCGTTGTGGGGGTATGAAAAATAGGGGTGAAATTAATTCTTGTCACTTTTATTCTTAGGTACTTCTCGAACAGTTAGAAACTTTAAATTTTGCACCATTATAACTTAGGCCCCAGATTGACTTAAAAAAATATAAAAACCTCGAATTTTACTTATCGAAGGTGTTAAAAGAGGGGTGAAATTTATTCAATAGTTACTAAATAGTAAAAACTGGAAACTTGTTAGTACTGTATAGATGGAGCCCCAACTCCAAATTTCACTCTCAGAGGGGGTGGAAGAGAAGGGTGGGATTAGATATCACCCCATGTGTAGTCGCGACGGCTACGGCTAGTGCTAAATGAGAGGAAAGAAAAATCCTTCTAATAATCGTTGTTCTTGGTAACGCGTAAGAGATATATTAGTGATTATTTGGGATTACCGAAGTTCTCATTGAGAAATATGTAAAAGTACAATTTAAATGTTCGAATAGCTCGATCTCGAATCTGTTACCACTACCTGGAGATTGGAACTTAAAGCGAACGTTGCGAGTAAGGGACGACCTGTTACTTCCAGACACAATTAGGGCTGTTCCGATGGGCCGGAACGTCGTTCTCAGAGATCGTTTTAAGCTTTACTTAAAGTAAAATGGGGGGGACGCGGGATCGATCAGTTAAATGTTTAATATCGAATACAGCGTTTAATCTCCCCGGATATCCCTTCCCGTACCATAAAATTTTATTATACAGCTCTCGGGCCGAAAAAGATGCGGCCAGTAATATCGGTGATCACTTTTTCATGGAAATTCCGAATTCAATATTCCCGGATCGGTTTCATTTAGGTTTTGGGCCCCCGAAGGGCGAACACTGCCCCCCCACTCCCTCCCCACACCTAAAATTATACATCATATCTCACACACACCTGCCCGTCAACATGTTAAAAATTGCGTGAAATATACAGGAGAGAAAGAGAGAGAGAGAGAGAGAGAGAGAGAGAGAGAGAGAGAGAGAGAGAGAGAGAGAGAGAGAGAGAGAGAGAGTAGGTGGGTTGTCAGGAACTTTGAGTGTGTATGTCGGGCTCAGTTCGCACGAAACGAAATTTAACAAATGCCCCCGAAGACATGATGGACTGTGGGAGAAAGAGTTATCGATAACAGCTGCCTCGCACCTTCGGGCGGAAACCCAATACTCCTTCTATACTTTCGGTTTTTCTTCTTCGATATTCCCGCCAACGTTCGATTAATGTTTATTAGTTCGGTTATTGATATCCTCACATTCCCTGTAGCCACGCTTGAAATCTGATATTCGATACGATTAAGTGTAAAGATTCGCTATGTTCCTAGGATGATTCGGCCCGGAAGCGAGAATCGTCCATGGCGTGTTTTCAAATTATTTTAGTGTTATTAATACTGTTACACATTCGCAGTAGAGCACGTCACGTAAGACTTGCATTGTCGATGGTAGCATCATTACAAAACAAATTTCTTGGATATATTCTTCTACGAGAAATAGTTAATAATTTCGAAATTGTTAACAGTCCAATTTCGTTGCATTTCACATGTACCAAAATCCTCTTTACTTCACGAGTGACTCATCGCCACAACAAGTTCCGAGTGGCACACACAAAACTCATAAAGTCACATCCCTAGTTCGTGCGATTCGCCGCTTTAGCAAATTTTCTACGTAAAGAGAGAGACAGAGAGAAGCGGAGTTGCCAAAATTTAAACTCCGCTCTGTAAAACATTGGTCGAAACCCGTAGAATGGCAATATGGAGAAAGTTGTTTACAAATGGATCACGTGTTTGGGAAATAGTGTTGTAATTTGTCTTTAGGCTCAAACAATCCATTTTGAAGCGTAAATTACAAATGGACTTAGGTAGTTTTTAAAATATTCGGGATTGAAATTGTGGGTATTCGTCTTGTAGGCTAGACGAGAACCCTTTTCGGTTTTATTTTTCATTAGGCAATATTTCTTCCAGTCATCTGTTTTCTGTAATAGCGCTATAATTATTTAAATATTACAGTTGCAAAAATAGAAATCTAGATAACATTGCTTCATTCCACTAAATGATATAACTTCGATTATTTATATTTCGAAGACAAAATGAAACATGCACGCCCCTGTTTCTACTTTCCCCTCACTTCTTCATCCCGCGGAGGTCTATGGGATTCTAGGAATTTACTCCGGAATGAATCGACATTCGGGTATAGTCTACTCATTTCAATGATTTATGTTGCAAATTAAGGACTAGCTGTATATACATTTCAGATGGCCTTTACCTCATGAGTTGGGCAGCAAGTTGAAAGGGTGTAAGTATGTCTGCTACGGAGTTGCTACCACTCCCTACCCTCTTTGGAATATTTCTGAAAGCTACTAATTCCACGGGAATGAATATAATGTCCTCCGCAGAAATGATCAGGTGTTGATGGTATAGAAGAGTACCTCATATTCATGATTCTTAATCTCGTCACTGGAATCACTCAATGTAGAGATTATAGGCAACAACGAGGTGGTAGGAATTGAATTTTTATATTAAATGAACAATGGGAACAATAAAGAAACCGGGCAAGTGTGAGGACTGGCAGCAACGTAACCAATAGATACACCAAATATAAAAATAGCAAAATACTGAATTCTATTTAGTTCCACAATTTTGTTACCAACTTTAGAGAAGAGCCACACTTTACTGGCTAAAAATACTATTTAGATACATTTAGAGTAAGAAAAGAGCTTTAGATGACATTTTTATAACTCGACGGGCAAGTAAGAATGTACTAAAATTGTATGGTATATTTAATTCCGCTATAAAACCAACGCCGTAATAACAGCATAATTTTAATTACATGTTATGGTATCAAAATACTCATTCATAGCAATTACATATTCATAAATACATTTAAAAAGTTTTTCGAATTTCCACAGCAAATAATAGGTAACAATATCAGGTTTATTGTCACATAAGTAGTAATAAAAAAGCAACTTCCCAGGATGTGCAATTAATCAGACTTCCAATATTAACCCGCATTCAGACTTTATGTGGTAGATCCTATCATGCAGACGTCATTAGGCATGTCGTGTGTATTGGAGGCGTCGTTAAAGTAGATAACTTAAAGGGAAAGGAGAATTAGGACATTTCCTATACTCAAACGTTGGTCAACATTCAAATCAGGAAATAATGTGTTGAGACCTAAATATCATATTGTTTTAAATACCATGCAATATTTTTTTTTATTTATTTTAATAATATACTTATTAAATCTCATATGAGGAACTTATATATGAGAAGTATGGTAATCGGGTCGATTTCTCGATTTAGAGTTATTAGCGTTTCAATACGTTTCAAAGATTCCCTGAATCAAAATAATATGTTTTGAAAAAAATGTCTGTATGTCTGTGTATATGTGTCTGTGGAACTTTTCTAGGACAGTAAAGCCATAGATGGTTCCAAGTTTTGATTTAGAATTTGTGCTGCACCAGAACCCCCCAATTAGCTTTTATTTTTTTTAATTTTAATTTTGAAATTAAATTAAATAATAAAAATTTAATTATAATTAAAATTTAAAAAATGAAAAATGGGTAATTCATTGTTGCCATTTTTTGGTATCTGGAAAATTTCTCAGATTGTATTACAAGATGTATTTTTTATTTTCAATAATTATTCAACTGTCGAATATATATAATGAAGTTTAATAACATGCTTGTCTAAATCTTCTCTAAATGGCAGTTTACTCTTACTATCTTCCGAAATTTTCTCGAAATCCGCCTTAAGAGCAGTTTTTAAATTTTAAATAATTATTCTACTGTCGAATATGCATAGTACGTCAAATTACATTTTTACCTAAATTGTTTCCGAAGGATTCTATTCTTGTCGTTTTTCGGTTTTTGGAACAATTCTCAAAATCCAAATGCAGAATTGTTTTTAAATATTAAATATCTATTCTGCCATCGAAAATTTATAATGAAATATGACAAAGTAATCCGATGGATATACCGCTATTGTTATATTTAAGTACAATAGAATTTTTAAACCTGTAAATACAATGACAATATTGAGGTTCAAATATTGTCTTAGGATTAATGCGGCATAATATTAGACTTGCGTTTCAAATGGAATATTCTCCTTTTTTTCGGTAGTCTCAGTACATATGCTTTTTGCATGTACAGATTATGTACGTATACACAGGCTTGTAAGTGAGTTAACTTAGCATCAGTTTAGTATCTAATAAATGCCAAAACTGTCTATTACGTACAAGCCATCTCAAATCGTGAAATAATATCTACAGAGTGCTTCATAATGATGGGAATCATGGGATTACAAATTACAACATATCTTCCACATATGTTCTTAAGATAACGGATTATTTATTTTCATTTATCAATTAATATCAAAATAAACATTTTGAGGAATATATCATGTTGGGAATCCATTGGCCTTGGACGTCACATAGAAAGTAATTTATTTACGTTAGGACTTATATTACAAGACGCTATAAGTATTGCCCATTTACACTAACGAGCGACAGTCAATATGACGTTTAAAATAGAAGGTAAAGTCGCGCTTGTCACCGGGGGCGCATCCGGCATAGGGCTGGACATTTCCGTGGAGCTGTTAAGAAGTGGCGTGAAAGTAAGTTCCATCTAATATACCATAGCATCGTTTCATCGTTACTATTTTCAATCGAAGGGCATCACTTTGGCGGATTTCAATCCGAAGCTTGCAGAGAAAACGCTCGGGCAACTCAGCAAGGAATTCGACATATCCAGGATTCAGTTCGTGGAGACCGACGTCACTAATCCGAAACAATTCGAAAGTGAGTAACGGAAAAAAACCTTTTGTTAAATTGAAATGTGAAAGATGTCTTGCTGGGTAGCTTAAAATGAAAGCGTGGGTCGTAAGCGTTCGGTATTCTATTGCTTGGGCTGTTAACGTAACAGCTCGTTTAAAGGTAGCTTAATTTTGAGGTGCAAGTTTCTTGTAAAGATAACTGAAAGCTTGTAAGAAGGTAAAACATAGATTCCTGTTATTAATGTCGCAGATAGTGGTGGACATGAGACGAGACCAGTACTGGTTCGAGACGAGACGAGACGAGACATAATTTCGTCTCGTCTCGAAAAGTCACGAAGTCACGATTTTTTTTAAGAAATTGCAATTTAAGAATTTTCTTTCGTTTGTAAAATGAAAGGCCACCAAACTCCATAGCAATAAGGACGAAAGCGCAGGTAAAAGGATACCTAATAAAGAGTCAGGATTAAACCGTACCATTGTCCAGTAAGGGAGTAAAATTTATAATTAGCCCGTCGTTTTGTTAGAATTTTGGAAGGGTTTATTATACAACAGACAGACGGGCACTGGTGTGAAACGTTTATCTGAGGTAATAGACATATTTAACAATAATGTTCATTCGTTCATTCATTCATTAGTAGCGTAGTTTTCCAAATTTAACAACTTTTCTGATAGATGGACATCTTGGTAGGTATAAATGAAATTTCCAGTTTACAAGTTCCCAGTGTGATGTTGTTGGTATTGTTGAGACATATCCCGGATTGAGTAAAATAAAACTATAGCTGATCTGACTATTGCCGTCCCAAAGAGTTCTAACATAGGTTATTCAGCTTCATAATAAGGACCTAATTAGTGCCCTCTAATTTTATGTCGGCAACGTATGTTTTGATTAATCACAATATCTTTTCTGTTCTGAAAGCGATAATATGAGGTCAATAGGTAGGTATACCATTACCAGCACATTTTTCTAAAATTATGGTAGGTAATTTTACTTTTAAAATTTGATAAATTTATCAAATAACACCAATTTCACATATAATATAAAATATACAGATAATAATAATTTCTTATTTGTCCTCATAAAAATAAATAGTTTATTTTATAAGTTTATTTAATAACTTTGTTTTATAGTCGTATCCTAACAAGTCTCTTTATTAATATTTATTTTCGATTTTATACCTGTTCTCTATATTCTAATTTCTTTAATTCAGTATTTTCTAAAAATGAAATATTCTTTATCAAAACATAACATCAATAAAATACAACTGTATATTCAATTTTACTACACCTGTATAGGTACTTCAAGAAAATCAGTAAATGTTATCAAAAATGTATACATTTATAAAAGTACCATCTATATACGTCTATTTATTTTGAGACTTTTCGAGACACGAGACGAGACGAGACGAGACCAGTACCAGATCGAGACGAGACGAGACATAATTTTTGGGAATTTTTCGAGACAAGACGAGACCATGTCTTTTCTCGTCTCGTCTCGTGTCCACCACTGTCGCAAATGTCTTCGACAAGACCGTGGAGAGATTCGGTATAATCGACATCCTCGTCAACAACGCCGGGATGTTCAGGGACGGGATTTAAGAGATGCTGAGTAGCTTAAAATGAAAGCGTGGGTCGTAAGCGTTCGGTATTCTAATCCTAAAGATGTTAACGTAACAGCTCGTCCCAATGAATATTGATTTTGAGGTGCAAGCTTCTTGTAAAGTTAATTGAAAGCTTGTAAGAAGGTAAAACATTGATATCTGTTGTTAATGTCGCAGATGCCTTCGACAAGACCGTGGAGAGATTCGGTAATATCGACATCCTCGTCAACAACGCCGGGATATTCAGGGACGGGATTTGGGAGAAGCAAATCGACTTAAACGTGGTAAGTCCAAGCAGTACTAGTAGTAAGTCCAGGTAATTAAACAAGTAACCACTGTAGAACGCAATTCACCTTCTTACAAAATTTCCCAATCCTCCCAGACGGCGACGGCGCGTGGTACCATCCTTGGCCTCCACAAGTACCTCCCGAAGTACCGACAGGGAGCCGAGGCGCTCATCATCAACATCGCGTCCGTCAACGGTTTCGAGGAGAACAACCACATCCCGGTGTACTGCGGTACCAAACTTGCAGTGGTCGGATTCGGCAGGGCGTGGGGCCATCCGGCGATCTACGAGAAGACCAAGGTCAAAGTGGTCACGATCTGCCCCGGACCGACCGTTACTCCCGCCGTCTTGGCCGGAGAAGTCGAGAACGACTCGTTGACCTTGGGGGAGATTTATCTCAAGCTGAGGAGGAAGAACATGGAGTACCAGAGGACAGTCAGGCAAACGTAAGGGATTTATGGATTATTTTTCTAGATAAGTGGAGGGGTGGTTTATGGTTGAAACATTTAAAAACCAACCAAACTTGCCATAAACATCTTCAATTTCATTCAGTTTAGTAGTATTCATTTTAGCTCCCATGTGGTTGTGATATGGATAGTACCAAAATCACATGGAAGTGGTAGTTAGTCTTTGCTGTTTAGAGTAAGTTGAAGTATATGAAAGATAAAAACTCTTCGACAAAAAGACAGTATTATTATTGCTTATTAATGCCTACGTTTATGCAGATACATGCATGACGTTTACGTAACAGGTCAAAAATATTTTCAAACATATCAGATATGTCGTTAGTCAGTATGTCATTACTTTTCGGTGAATCAGATAGTCAGAAGTCAGTTGGCTGACTGCGTGACCATTAGTGACTAAAATTCAGATTGATTAGTATGAGTAACTGCAGTTAAATAGGACCAACTGGTTTTGTCATAATAATGTAAATACTTTAAAAAATTGACACTAAATAATGACTAGTTAGCACTCAATCAGAAGGCTACTTAGTCAGTTATTTCACTATTGAATACATTAGTTAATCAGAATGATACGTAACTAATGACTGACCAACTTAATGCCGTTTGACGAACATACATCCAAAAATATCAACTTAGTAGTCACTTAATCAGTATGTCATTACTTTTAGTTCAACCACATTTCGCGCATTCAGTTATTTGACTGGTGACTACAAAATTCAGTTACATAACTAATCAAGAAGATATGTAATTAATCATTGATCAACTTAATGCCGTTTGAAAAACATATTTTCAAAAATATCAGATATTTAGTTACTTAGTCAATGTCAATCCTATTCGGGTAATCAGATATTCACGCAATCAGTTAGCTGACTTCCTACTGACTACTAAATTCAGATCGATTAGTATGAAAAATTGAAGTTAAACAGGGGTTAACTGAGTTTGTCGTAAAAGCACAACTTTTTTAAAATAATGACGCTATTTTATGATTTGTTACTTAGTCAGCGAATCACTCAATCAAGTTACTTAGTCAGTTACGTCAATAGTGAACACACAGTTAATCAGGAAGTTACATAATTAATCACTGATCAAAGTAACGCCGTTTGACTAGTATGTGAGTAAAAGTAAAATTAGATACTCATCACTTCAAAGACGGTAATTTAGATCAATATGTAGTCGTGTAAAAGAGTAAAACTATTTGTGTGAGTGGTGAAGTATTTGTTGATAGTGTAATGTCAGCCTGTGAATCAGTCGGTTAGTTACTTAAATTGTCACACATTCAGCCACATGTTTAACTAGATTGCAAAACATTGAGTTATGCACTGAGCCAGTTAAACCGTTAATTTGTCTGAACACTGACAATGAAAATCAGGTAGATTGGTCCAAAAAACTAAAATTAAACGAAAATCGGCTCAAATTGTTATCTACAAATTTGGGTAATGAAGAATGGCGTGAAAGTTTGACAAGTAGCTTTTGCAATAACTGATAGTCATTTATTCAGTAAACCAGTTGCTCCAGATAAGGAAAATTGTTTGAGTGACGAAATGTTTAAATGATGCCAACGAATCATTTAGTCAATTATATAAATAGCCCGTCAATCATTCCGACATTTATTTAGATAGTTAGACATTCAGTTACATAGTCGGTCAGTCAGTCAATTAGCTGAACATTTTCTTAACGAAACTGATGTAGATTTATGTTTGAAACTAGTTTTAAAGGGAAACCAAATTAGATTTTTCAATTTAGAATTTTGGACAAAAATAATAGCGTGAATGTTAGAAAAGTACGTTTGGCAATACGCAATAACATATTCAGTCAGTTTAATTAAGAATCAATCAGTCAGTAATTAAGAACAATAAATATCGTAAACGGTAAAGAATACTATTTTTACTGATAAAATATTTTCTTCAATATAGCAAGCCTGTCAATCAGTCAGTTATTGAAATATTGTGCCAAATTTTGTATAGATAGTCCAGAGTTAGACATTTAGTTAGACAGTAGGCCATTCAGATAATTGACTGAATATTTACTTATAGAATAAAGTAAATTCATGTATGTAAGTAAAATGATGTGGAAATTATATTAAGTGTAAAATTTAGAAGTTTGGGCAAAAAATAATAGCGTTAATTCAGAAACATTTTTTGATAAAGTTATCTAGATTTTCAGTTAGTTTCTCAAACAGTTAATTTGCCAGTTGTTCCAGCTTCTAATTTAGAACAATAGGTAATAACGTAAATTACAAAATTATTTGTTGAAATGATAAAATATTTGTTTCAATCCTCCAGATAGTTATTTCAATAACCAGTTTCTACATCACACCTTCATTTACATAGTTATTTACATATTTAGTTAGATATTCTGTCAGTAAGCCAATTGGCTGAGCAGTCACAAGTCTCTGGTAGACTGAAGCGTGAAACTGAATTTATATGGTATCAAGCTATAGCAATGTGAATTAAAATTTTAGGTAATACGTAATATTGTGAAAGATATAAAATTTTGTTTTCGCAATAGGTGATACTTAACTATTGACTCAGGTGGTTTCTCAAATAGTCAGTTCGTCAGTTAGTCAAGTTGCTGTAAAGTAGCGTTATGATGTTAGCCAGTTAATCAGTTAAGTTGGGGTTTAATAGGTTACTCATTAAATTAGAAATTTATTCTATAGTTTGACATATAACTAGTTTTTTAAATAGTTCCTTTGCAAAGTTTGTAATTTCGTCTGATATTTTGGTATTATTAGCTAGCTGATAGTTAATTACTTATTTAGTTAGTGGCCTAAATAATCAGTTGTCAAGTAGTTATGTAATTTAATACAATATGTCAATACATATAATATAATGAAAATGTCAACCAGTCAATCAGTCAGGTAGTTATTAATGTAGTACATAAATCAATTAGACATTTATTTACACACTCACATATTTAGATAACCAGTCAGTCAATCAATTGGCTAACACTGTCTTAACGAATCTCAGGTGCATAAAGTGGTACATGAAACTAAACTTAAATGGAAATTAGGTTAGCGTTTGTAGTTTAAAATTTGGGACATATTAGAAATGTATTACGGATAAAATACTATATTTAATGAGTTTAGTTAGTTAGTTGTCGAAATAACTAATTTTTAAGTAATTTTGTTAGATATGTTTTTGGGTAATTAGAGATTCAGGTAATCAGGTAGTTGATTAGTGGTTTGAACCAGTTAAGAGTGTGTGATATTAACTTAAAAATTGTTCAGTTGTTCAGTCAAAAAACTCAAAGTTGATTCAAAAAGTCGGTTGTTTTATTAATATTTATTCGGGTACATAGGTAATTAGTTCATCAGTGGGCTGACTACTATTGTCATTCAATGATTTCCACAGATTATCAGGTTGAATTAATTAGGTATTTTTATCTGCAATATTTGTTATGATTCTCTGTATAATTCTTCTTTCATTTTGGAATGAAAGACAACACATTTAATTTGTTGTCATCTATAAGTTTGTGACCGTCGCCATCAGTTAATCTTCCATCACCTCACCTAACGTTTTTAACCAAAACTGTTTCTTAAATCTAGCAATCAAAATTTTATTTTAGGGCACGATCTACGTCATTCGAAAATATAGTAATCTTCCAAAGGAATACGACAATGATTATTAAATTTTCCAGTAAGGCCTAAAAATGTTTTTTATTAATTTTTCAGCTCTGATTACTTGGCGAAGGAGCTCGTAAGGGTGGTAAAACAAGCTGAAAATGGATCGGTCTGGTGCATCGAGAACCGTTGGCCACCCTACCTGTACACTTTCCCTGATCGATCAGAAATGAAGAAGAACACCATCCACTCGTACATCATGTGAATCGCTCTAATTAAAGATGTTTCATCAGGCTTTTGGTTTTATTCTGATCGACGTGGATTTTCATTATTTAATATTAATATTTTCGAAGTCCCATTCCGAAAGGTTATTGTTCAAGGGGTTTACTCGCGTTCAATTTTCCAAGCAGATGAGGAAATAGTAAGGGGGAGAGGATAAGATTTAAGGATAAGGAGGAGAAACGTCTCCTTGTGGGTTAGAACGGAAAATCATTATTATAACGGAACGAATCTGCGGATTGTAATGTCTTATCTCGTGGGTTGCTCGCGGAATTTTTTATATTTAGAGTGGCATGTGGCGTGAGAATACAAATAACGTTAATCATTAAAGGACTCCATTGAATAAATCACATCCCCTCAATTTGACGGGATACACATTTTTGTTTGTGTGTCACGAGAAGAATTAATTAGGAGTGGAACAATACTGTAAAAATTACGGGAGCTTCACAATGGGCGTAAATCAGGCGGGGGAGGGCATTGTTGATGAAGTCTGGAGCAGCGGAAATATGTAAATTTAAGCAATTCTCGGAAATCTCATCCTGAGATTTCCTTCGGCTAATTTTACATCTTGTTTTCTCTCTCGGCTTGTTTGCCGTAATTCATTACATTTATTGGCGCCGTTTTAACAATGGCCCGCTCTCGTTTCACTTCCTTCAATTCGTTATACAGATTTTCGTTCTTGTTAGCCGGCCTATTCTGTTAATTGTGAAATATCGGTACGCCATTTAATACCGTTCCGAAATAAAAACAAAACAAATTGAAAATTCTTTAAGCTTAAGCACTGGTATACTTTCATTTCTAATTGAAATCTGAACACACAATCTAATATTTTCATCTTTATAAATTTTTAAGGATAGTTTTGAAACAAGTTTCGTTGAATTTTAAAAGTTGACGTATTGGATATATCGAGTAAAAATGCTGCTACATTGAGTTCATGTATTAATCTCTTTTTAATTTTCCGAAAATCAACAGTAATCAGAAAAGCTATGTTTACCGTCAAAATGTACACGTACATGCAGAATAATAATTGTGAATACTTTGCATATTTCACTGTACGTGCCAATTGGTTAGAATTGGTTTTTAATATACTCTTCATTACATATTTATAATTTTCCTTATTAAAATCATACCTCTGCTAAAAGAATGTTATTTTACAAATACAAAACAAATTCGTAATTTATTCTGATAGTTTATAGTGTCAAGAGGTAATTACAGTTTTATGATGTTCAATTTAATCAAATTAACTTATGGTTTCTTGAATGTAGAATGTAATATCTGAAATTCAAACAAAATTCGAAAAACACTTACTTCTGCAGTTTTCTATTCTTAAAAAAATATTATTATTTTTAAATTATATTAGTTAATCGTTTATAATATTTTTTTAACACTATGAAATTTACAATGTGGAAAATATCAAATAAATCTGATCATTAGTTTATAACGTAAGCAGTAAAACGGTTGTTCCTTTAACACTTGTTACACTTACACAACTTAAAAAGGTAACTTGTTGGGATCAAACTCCAAATTATATAATCTAAGATATAGGGATCACTTGTTAAAAAATTATAATTGATTTTGAATAATCAAACATTTTTTTTTTAAATTAAGAATATCAAAGAAGGAATTCATTACGTATTAAAATAGTATCTAACGGCGCATAAATTCGGTCATGTTTAAACTTCATTCAAACTAAATCAACTGTTTAAAATTCTCATTTGTCGAAATAAAAGATGATTTTAAGTCTTGGTGTCTTAATTTGTTCAGATTTAGAATGTAATAGCAGGAACGCGATGGGAAACTGTATGGTTTAACTAATTTATTTTTAAAGACAGAAGATTGCACAGGAACTCAAAGATGGTCATTAAAAAACTAAACAAAAAACATGCTTCGGTAAGACTTGCTTCCTTCATTTGATATATTTTCCCTTAAAATTTCTTCAAGTAATCTAAATTAAACTGTTAAATAAGAGTCATTTTCTAGAAGAGGTTCTTTTTGAATCAAAGTCATCAATATATGAGGATGTATGTACATAGAATAATAAAATTATTAAATTTGTAAATCGCACTATTTAAAATGCTGTATTTAAAACGCCGTATTTCCTCAAGTATCGTTCACTTTTTGCCGTATTACTAATGCCTAGTAAAAAACTGATAAGACAAACGAGGAGCGCTCTCGCACTGTTGCCACATGGCATCATTATTCCACGCGCTGAAATGATTTAGCCAGACCACTATGGCTAGATGGAATATGGCAAATTTTGTTATATAGATTGTGTTTTTCTGCAATTATTTCAGAAGGGACTAGAATAGGAAGTTTTATTAAGATTCAAATACTATTACTTTTGTTTTATAAAATTTCTGAAATTTTAAATGGATAATGTGCAGACAGTATTGAATTAGGCCTCAATGGCGTAGCTTATTTCAAAAATGCCATCATTACTTGTGTTATAAGTAGAAGCTCTTGACCGAAATTCGAACAGTTCTTAGATGATTGAAGAATTTAAGGTAGAAAATTTGAAATAAAATATTTAGTAATCATTTGTTTCTCATGATATTGTAAGTAGGTATATAATACATACTTACAAATTAATTGTTACTTAACCAATATGTTAATATCATCGTTAATATTATTAAATATTTTTAGTTCGTTAGACAGTAGGTGTTAATAGTAGGTTAATTAAAAACTTATTTATTTAATTAATTAGAAATTAGTTGGTAACGTAACAACATTATCTAGTTGTTGAAAGAATTATGCGATGTAATATATAATGTAATAATAATTATAACAATAACGTAATAGTATGTCCATGAATCGAGTTTATTGTGTTATCGCCAAATGTTGAAAATTTCCAATTTCGCCATCCCTTATTTTATCCCTTATAATTTCATCGGTGTAAAAATTGAACATTAACCATTTGTACTCTCAAAACACGTGAGTGGAAAAATTTAAAAGTTTTCAGAATATTCATGCTCGCTTTTCAAAAATGGAATTCTGAAATAATTATCATTGCTTCTGATTTTAGAATTGCGTTAACGGTTCGTTTTAAAGAAAATATAAAAATTTATCATTAATCCACTCTTAGTTCTTGTAAGTATATAGTTTTCAAGAATATGTTTTATTGTAAATTAAAACAAGATTTGGCTGGTTTCAGTATTAAAAAATGGTTCTCAATTTTCCAAAATTGATTTATCGACTAAGTGATGGTGAAATTTATTTGTTCCACAGCACTTGTTATAAAAATACAATGTCTTCTTAAAATGATCCTATTTTATTGCAATCAAACTTGGACGATGGTTAAGGAGGTAACTAGGATATTAACCAAAATGGTGGAACTGCGATCAGTTTTGAGGAAGGAAGGGAGAAAATGGAGTACGGTTCCTACCAAGTGGCGAAAGAATAACAAATGGACCCTAGAAAGGGTTGAAGCTATTTCATGTCATACGAATTCCAGAATTCTCATTAAAAAATACTTTCAGCAGTGATCCGGACGAAACATTCTTAAGGTCTCGCTTATCCAATAAAATATGAAATCGTCTCGCTTCTCATACGACAGTCTTGCAAAAGTATCGAAGTCTTGTCGTGCATAACCTTATTTCGCTCAATACTGAATACATAATGTTACGAGCAATTACATGAAAAAACTTTAGCTCACTTAAAGAAAGAAATTTCACTTTACGAAGACGTGTCCATATAAACGTATGTCCAACATTTATTTGTTAAGTGGATATAATAATTCTCAATAATACATTACATTTATTAGTGTTCGCTTTGAGACTCATTAGTAGCGTAACACTATAATGTGTTGTAAAGATTGTATTATCTAATACCCAAATCTTCCTTCTACTGAGATTTCATAGGGTACATTTCGGTATAGTAGAGATCTGAAAGTGCTTTCACCTGCCTCTTGATATCCAATTAACTGTTCTTCCTGAAATGTTTTAAAATACGGGCTATTACACTTCGAATTTACGTTTGAATTCAATGTTAAAATATGTGTCAAACTTGCTTTTAGAGTTTTGCTTGAAATTTTTCTTGAGTTCCTGAATGTTCAGTTTTATTAATATTGTGTGGTTCCAGTAAGTATATTTCTACACTTTAAATAGAAACATCGGCAACACTAACTATCAGACCTGCTTCTTACTGGATACCTTTTTGAAACTAGTCCCACCAAAAAGCTTTGTATCTTGTATTGAGCAGAAACCGAAATTAAACCGAAGTTAAATTTAAACATCAAACTTTTGGGACAGATGAAAACATGGGAAAGATTTATCAGTAAGGTATAAGACGATATATATATATATATATATATATATATATATATATATATATATATATATATCGTCTTTTATATATATATATATATATATATATATATATATATATATGGTACGTTCCACGCCGAATTTAGATTTTTTTTTAGATTTGGCCCAAAATCAACTTAAACGTTCCTTTTGGGCCCCCGAAACTCCCCCTAAATTTTTAGGGCCACAAGTGGAATAGAACTCAAGTTATGGATAATTGAAAATTGAAATTTTCAGGTTCGGCTCCAAAACAAAAAATTTTCAACCATCCATAATTTGTAAAAATACCCATTTTTGTGAAAAAAGTTTCAAACAAAAGTTGTTTGCAATGCTTTATACTTTCGGAAACTGCTAAAAAAAGTTCATCCGACATGGTTCACTATTGACGAGTCTTGGCGCCATTAGTCGTCAGGCCGCCAAAAAAAAAACATTATGAGCTTTCCTGACCAAAAAAATCAGGAGCGTAGCTGGTTTCGATACAAAACTTTTCAGCCCAAACAAAAGTTAGCCAGACCTAAGGGCTTCGAGAAAAAAAAAAATGGTTTTCAGGTTCAGCTTCAAAACCAAAAATTTTCAACCATCCATATAATTTGTAAAAATACCCATTTTTATGAAAAAAGTTTTAAACAAAAGTTGTTTGTAATGCTTTAAACTATTGGAAACTGCTAAAAAAAAACTTCATCCAGCACGGTTCACTGTTGACGGGTCTGGGCGCCATTATTCGTCAGGCCGCCAAAAAAAAAACATTATCAGCTTTCCTGACCAAAAAAAATCAGGAACGTAGGTGGATCCGATACAAAACGTTTGAGCCCAAACAGAAGTTCGCCAGACCTAAGGGCTGGTCCCAAATTTGAAAATTTTTGTTGAAAATTCAAATATCCAGAACAATTCTTGTGGAAGGTTGCTTCAGCGTTGTCGTCAACCGTTGTGGACCTTCAAAAACATCAACAAGAGCAACAATTTGGGTGAGAGTCGCTTCTTGGATAAAAAATGTGCGTCAAGCGAAGTCATCTGGGATCAAAATTCTAGTATTTTGGAATTTTTAGTTTTTGAGCCGCCGGGGACTTGGAATGTGCTCTATTTATATGAAAATAGCATGCCAACCTTAGTGATGTTGATCCCCAGTCAACTTCTAGAAAAAATGTCGCTCATGGTTTGAGATTAACTGGCAAACAGTGGATTTCTGGGGGCTCAATGGAATTTTGTTGATATCAAGGGATTTTTGCCGGATTTCACCATTTTTTTTCTCGGAGCTCTTTGGTCTGGCTAACTTCTGTTTGGGCTCAAAAGTTTTGTATCAAATCCAGCTACGCTCCTGATTTTTTTGGTCAGGAAAGCTGATAATGTTTTTTTTTGGCGGCCTGACGACTAATGGCGCCAAGACTCGTCAATAGTGAACCATGTGGGATGAACTCTTTTTTAGCAGTTTCCAATAGTTTAAAGCATTGCAAACAACTTTTGTTTAAAACCTTTTTTCATAAAAATGGGTATTTTTACAAATTATGGATGGTTGAAAATTTTTGGTTTTGAAGCTGAACCTGAAAACCATTTTTTTTCTCGAAGCCCTTAGGTCTGGCTAACTTTTGTTTGGGCTGAAAAGTTTTGTATCGAATCCAGCTACGCTCCTGATTTTTTTGGTCAGGAAAGCTGATAATGTTTTTTTTTGGCGGCCTGATGACTAATGGCGCCAAGACTCGTCAATAGTGAACCATGTCGGATGAACTTTTTTTTAGCAGTTTCCGAAAGTTTAAAGCATTGCAAACAACTTTTGTTTGAAACTTTTTTCACAAAAATGGGTATTTTTACAAATTATGGATGGTTGAAAATTTTTTTGTTTTGGAGCCGAACCTGAAAATTTCAATTTTCAATTTTCCATAACTTGAGTTCTATTCCACTTGTGGCCCTAAAAATTTAGGGGGAGTTTCGGGGGACCAAAAGGAACGTTTAAGTTGATTTTGGGTCAAATCTAAAAAAAAATCTAAATTCGGCGTGGAACGTACCATATATATATATATATCTATATATATATATATATATATATATATATATATATATATAGGTGACAATATATATATTATTATATATTATTATAGACATTATATATATATATATATATATAAGGTGACAATGCGGCGAAAACATATATAACAAGGAAATCATGGGCAAAACCGCAGGAAGTGTGAAGGGGCAACCGTAGACACGTGTTTCTGACTGTTGGTCGTCATCAGTACGGTGCAGCCTGTTCGATAGGGTTTGGAACAAGCGATGGAAAACAATCAACAAGGACCCTTCACCCTTCCAAACCCTATCGAACAGGCTGCACCGTACTGATGACGACCAACAGTCAGAAACACGTGTCTACGGTTGCCCCTTCACACTTCCTGCGGTTTTGCCCATGATTTCCTTGTTATATATGTTTTCGCCGCATTGTCACCTTTTTTTTTTTTGTCTTTGATCGTTCCTTGGGTAAAGATTCATCACCCTGGTGGCTATAACTGCCTCCGCGGTGACGCTGTGACCAGCCGACAATCCTTGGCTGTCTGGCCGAAACCGCAAATGTGCGGTTGGCCCCTTGTGTGGTGTCCTTGTTGATTGTTTTCCATCGCTTGTTCCAAACCCTATCGAACAGGCTGCACCGTACTGATGACGACCAACAGTCAGAAACACGTGTCTACGGTTGCCCCTTCACACTTCCTGCGGTTTTGCCCATGATTTCCTTGTTATATATATATATATATATATATATATATATATATATATATATATATATACGGACGACAAAACATAGTTTATAAAGTTATGAAACATATGAACAGTCGAGAGAAATTCTGCAGACAATAATATTGTACAACATCAGTGGGAAGAACACTACGAATACCTTGCTATACAGACGATCAAATCTTAATAGAATATACAGAAGATATATTACAAAACGCTATTCATAAATTGAGTCAACATGCCCTGCAATATAATTTAACAATATCAAAGGTAAACATCCATTTAAATCCAAACCAAAAATATACAGTAATGCAATTGAGCAGATTTCCCACTTCCAATACCTAGGATGTAACTTCACATACCATTTTGACGAGGACGTAGACAGAAAAATAGGTAAATTTGAGGCAGTATGTGGAACTATAAAAGAACTATTGGGAAACAAGCAAGAGAAGAGACAAAAATGAAGTATTATAATATGATGGCTGTCCCCACTTTTTTTATACTAGTCAGAAACATGGCTTTTAAGGAAACAAAATGAGAAACAGATATAATAGCAGAAATGAGATTTCTGCGTCATGTCAAAGAAATGGTTTAAAAATATTTTTTTCCACGATAGAATACAGCAATATAGATTGAAATGGGAAGAACACATTGAAAGAATGGATAAACAAAGACTGCCAATACTGAACTACAAACCAAGAGGTGGAATAATTATAGGAAGACCGTGGAAAATATGGCTTGACAGTAGAGATCGGAACAGGTGACAGTACACCTAATCGTGGAAAGAAGATAATGAAGATAATTAGCAGGGACCGAAATTCGAATTACAAATCAAACTTTTCTCGCTGGAGTATCCGATTCGGCAACACCGCAGCGTCCGCAGTACGACATTCGAGTCCGCTTCGGTAAAACTCGCACGAAATTCGACGAAAACTCTTCACTTTCGCGTCGGTACTCGCGACATGGTCATCTATTTGGTTTACGCGCCAGTTTTCGTTTCAAATTTGAATACTCAGATCGGATTTTCGAGTGTATCGATTCGGTTTTAGTATTTCGCGCGTTATAAGTCGGTTATCGAGTGTTTAAAGTCAGTTTTCTGACGGTTTAGATTCAGTGATTTGTGATTTCGTGCCGGGCCCGATCGACCAATGCTCGAGGGAAGGAAGAATGGTAATTATACACATAGCTATGATATACATATGCGCAGACCAGAATTTAATACGATTAATTCTACTTTTCAGTTCGTGCCTGCTGTCTGGCTATCTGAGGCGTCTGCGTCGATGCGTCCGGAGTGTTTTCGGTAAGTTTTTTGCGTCTGGTTTCACCTTCGAAGTGCTCCGTTAAGCGTATTTTTGCTCTTCTTTGCAGACGCAAAACGTTTTGTTGCGTCCGATAAGTGAGTGAAGTTATAAGCACTTCATGCGCGCTTATTTTTAAAATAGATTATTGACAATTAGTTTGACAAATTGATGAACAGATATGACGAATATACTGTTACGTTTACATGTCACATTTGAAGGTAAGAGTTGGTAGGTATATAAAGTTGATTCATTTGGTAAAGTACTTTATAAAACAGACTATGAGTCATGAGATTCATGCGTATGACGCACACATTTATAAAATGTTCCAGGAGGTAGATATCTTATTTGGTATGATTTGAAAAAGTCCTTCGACAAAATATATACATACCTACTGTTAAATAAACCTCCTCACGCGCATCCACCAATTTGCATTTATTCGGAGTTTAACCTTTTCAAATGTAGAAAGATGTACAAGCAATAATAGTCCAGTCGGTTTAGATATTGGTGTGGATGTTGCTTGATGTTAAACAGAATATCTTTAAAATTGGTCAAACAATATTTGTAGAATCAGAATATCTATATGCTGCGTGAGAAAAATGACGGGAAGTATGTTTAAATAGATGAAAACTACAAAATCACTCATTTTCTGTCCAGAAATCAAGCGCAGCTTAAAAACGAAGGCTCGGACGAAAAAATATGACTAATTATTTTTTGTTTAGTTTGAAATTTTACTTAAGGTGAGTGTATTGCTTAATTAAAAATTGCGATATTTACATTGTAAAATGGCAAAAACCGCTTAAAAATAAATTTTCGGTTAGAGACGCAATAAGCAAAACAATTATTAATAATTATATATGACAATGTGGATTTGAATAGACGCATGTCTGATGAATGTGTATGCACGATCCGCTGACAGTGCGACAAATAGTTTTCCCTTGGCGAATTAATTAACTGAAGAATACAAGAAAATCTCGATCTAATATAAATTCTGTCAAAAAGATCTCGGATAATGCTTAAATTTTTGCATAATTTTCAAGGCTGCACAAATGATAAGAAATCTAAAATGTGCATTTCTTTATTTTTAGAACCATTTTAGAATTTTTTGAAAATTTCGCTATAATTAACAATAGTAAAATGGCGATGTGTAATATCGTAAGACTTTCTCATATGGCCGGACAAAATATTCATGGCAATATTATCACCGATTTTTAAAATAAATTTAGTATTGAATATTAACCTTTTCTGATATTAGTAAATATTTCTTTTGATTATTTATTAGATGAAAAATGTTTCTGAAAAATGTTTATGAATACATCTAACTTTATCGAAACGATAAATAAATGTACTTCTGCACTATAACAACAACAAATTTCAATGTCCAGGCTTCGAAATAAGAATCCAATCATCGAATTTGAATAAATAAAAACAACTTTATTTAATGGGATGCATCAGTTTGACTGAAAAATCATTCTACAAACTTTTGTTAAGGTAAAATTTTTGAAATTAAAAAAAATGACAAAATAGCTTACTCACACAAAAAAAGATAGCTATAAAAAAAGAAAGAATTATTGTTACTGAAAATAAAAAAATGTTTATGTATAACATAAGTACTTACCAGAAAAAAATATAAAACTCACTCGCAAAGCACTAAAAGCACCACGATCCACGAAAACTTTTCCGATTTTTCCAGTGAAAACCATGTCCGGTAATGGCCAGACTAGCTTCGAAACTTTAAACGATGATTTAACACTAAAGGCGCGTCCATAAGGAAATGTGCACTTACCTGAAAATAAAGAAGAAATTCTATTAGAGTTGAAATTAAAGGAAAATTTGGATTCATTATACCTTATGACCCTTAAAAATCTCTTCCATCTCGGTTGTGTGCGAAGGCGCTCTCTGATGATTATTTTCTGTAAAGGGGATAAACCGAATTAAAGAATGAACGTGGAAACGACTCATTTTTGTAAAATAGGCAAGTTTAAAATTACAATATAACAAAATTTTCTTTATAAAGTGACAAAGATTATATAATCAGATAACAAATACATTTCTTCCTTTTAGCAATTGAATTTTAAATATCTCATTATTTCCATTTGTTCTAAGTAAATTTTATCTTACCATATGAAATTAAAACAAATTTAACAATCTCTAAATGTAACAGACAACACAAGCTCAGAAAAATCACACAATCTTAGGAACAGTACAATAGAAAAGCACAATTATTTGGTTAGGTACTTGTGTTAAATTTATAAAATTCCCTAAAAATGATAGAAATCAATAAGATTCCAATGTAACTTGTAAATATTTCTTTGGCGGGATACTTACCACTTACCCGAGGATTCCCAAGGCCCGAATCTCATCTCTCCTCCCATGTGTGGATCCTGGAGACACGTCTTCTTTTTTCTCACCATCCAAAAGACATTAACAATCTAGGACTCCTTCAAGTGATGAAAAATTAATTATTACAATAAATGCTTTGAACTGACGTTAGAGTGTAAATTTGAATGCCACACAGAACCAATGTAATTTGGAAAAGATTTGTGTGCTTCCAAAATTATATCTAAGAGCCTTTAGGAAGTCCCAGAGAGAGACGTCAGTGGTGGGAGGCGTTTCACTCACAAATTTCCCTATCACATTCACATCACTCGATTTTTCACCGCATAATTTTTCGCATCCGTTCGGTACCGATTCTTAAAATCAACTGACACTACTACAGAGAATTACACAATTAATCATCTCGACACCTAATAATGCTTATCTTAACGATGATTTTATTTTAACGAGCCTTTTTGCACATTTACTTTTCTCGAACGTTCCTTAATACGTAATATTCGATTTTTGCTTCTAATAACACTTATACAACAGATATTTTTTTCATGTGAATTATTCTCGAAAGTTTTCTAATCGTTGAATATTCCTAACAGTGAAATTTATTAATTTAGAGCTAGAGAAAAATTGAAAAAAGAAAACAAGAAATTATAATATTGGTTTATCTAAAATATGTAAAGGAATTAGACGAAAATGTCATGTATATAGTTACTTATTATTATACTAATTTAAATAATGACCTTAAATTATTGCAAAGTAAATACTTCGAAATCAGACTCCAATGATCGACTTAGAATAAGTAAAACAACTTTTACTTGATGGAGATGTATCAGTTAGATTGAACAATTACTCTACAAACCAATGCATTTAAGGAAGTGCCATTTAGAGCAATTTTAGATAAAAATGTTCCAAACAAAACGGATAGGCGTTAAACAGATAGATAAATTTGAGATTTGGTATAACTCACCAAAACCATTTAAAGAAAATTTTACAACAAAATAATTTTGATCAATATTTCGCCTTTGTTTTACTATTGTCAAATAACCCGAAATTTTCATAAAATTTAAAATGGTTGTAAAAATAAAAAAAACTGCACTTTTTGGATTTCTTATCATTTGTGCAGTCTTGAAAATATGCAAAATTTCAGGCATTATCTGAAATCAATTTACAATATTTATATTGATATTTACGTGTATTCTTCAGTTGATTAATTCGCTTGTTGAAAACTATTTGTCTCAATGTCACCGGATCGTGCATACACATTCGTCAGACATGCATCTACTCAAATTCACATTGTCATAAATAATTATGAATATTTGCTTTGCTAATTGCGTCTCTAACCGAAAATTTATTTTTAAGTGGTTTTTGCTATGTCACAATGTAAATATCGCAATTTTTAAGGAAGCAATACACTCATCTTAAATAAAATTTCAAAATAATCAAGAAATAACTAGTCATATTTTTTCGTCCGAGCCTTCGTTTTCAAGCTGCGCTTGATTTCTTGACAGAAAATGAGTAATTTTGCAGTTTTCATTTATTTGAACAAACTTGCAGTCATATTTCGTACGCAGTTTATAGATATTCTGATTCTACACATTTGTTTTAACCAATTTTCTGTTTTTTCTCCCGATTCTCCCTACGTACATACATGGATACTATTTCATTAAATATAAGATAGTAGGTACTATACGTCATAGTTTCTGATTATTAAATATTTGTCTGTCTATAGACAGCTTATCTTATTATTATTTATTATTACCTTATCAGTTATTATTACATTATTACCTAACCATGTTTTTGAACAACAATTAAAACACTTCCTGGACAAAATATCTGAATTTATAATAAACTCTTGCGAATTTTTGGAAAAACTGTCATTAAATTTTCGTAACATGTATATGGAGGGTTAAGGGCTTTTGATTGAATTCTTTTACTGTTGATATAGGCAAATCATCCTTGTACGTTCGTTATCTAAATTTTGAATACCATATTGTGTAACGTATTTTCGAAATAATAATCACTACTCTCCTTTTTACTTTCTCATATTCCCATATAATAAGGGAAATTATTGTAATCGTGGTTATCGTGCGGAATTTGAAATATTGGCATTTCTGGACGTTTTGAGGTGCATTGAGTATGAAAAACATGTTTTTGGCAACATGTGTCTTTATGTGTGTATGTATGTGTATGTTTTTGTATGGTGAATCTTGTCAACGTTTCTCAGAAACTATAAATAGTGGAAAGTTGAAATTTTTTATTTAAACTGGGCCCCTGAAAACTCGCTATTGCATAAATTTCATCAGGATCACTTAAGGGCAAAGAGCAATTTACTCTCGTCATTTTTAGGTTTTTTCTGGATTATCTCAAAAACTGGTCCAAAGATTTTTCTTAAACTTTGCATATTTACTTAGGTATCTATTTAACTGTTATTAATTGCCGTTATCGTTATCTAAACTGATTTTCTACGAAACGTCATTATTGAGAATTTTCAGTTTCTCTTAGTTTCCTTCAAGACCGATTCCTACGAACTTTTAGATTTGAACTGACTTTACTAATGGCTAAAACTTTGATCTGTTTTTTTTTCTCTAAAATAACCCTAGAAAGCACTTTAATAACGTTGCCATGAATATTTGGTCCGGACATATGAGAAAATCTGACCATATTACACATCGCCATGTTTTGAGACGAAACACTAACTGGTGAATTTCACTATGGAATGGGTGAAGTGTGCAAAATGGATAATTTTTCATTCCGTGGCGAAGTTTAAATTTGCTAACTTTAATGGTTTTGGAAACAACGGAAATTTTTGGAAAAACTAATAACAGGCGTTAGTAGTTTGTGTTGTATCTGTACAGTACCAGTTATTGATCTCATTTGGTGTCCATAAATATTAATTCCCGTTAAGAAATAAAACTTGGTAATCCAAAAAAAAATTTAGCCATCTAGCCAATTAAAAGCTAAACTATGTTCTGCCTTTACTGTTATACTAATTACACATATAAGAATTCGACCTCTCTCCGATTTTAAAACGAAAGCAGTAATGCTGGGGAATTATGGCAAATATTTTGGATGGCGGATGCGAATTCGCCATTTATGGATACAGTTAGCAATGTCTATGTAGGTCTTTTAAACTCTCGAATCTGAGCTAATTTCATGAAGATCCGGCAAAATTTAGTTTCCACGCAGCGGCGCCCGGAAACGAGAGCTGAGAAGTTCCTTCGGGGTAGGTACGTAGGCACTAATTCCCTTTAAGAAAAAAACTAGGTTATCAAAAACAATAACGTTAGCCATGTAGCCAATTAAAAGCTAAAATATGTTCTGCCTTTACTGTTATACTATTTACACATATAAAAATTCGACCTCTTTCCGGTTCAAAAACGAATGCAGTAATTCTGGGGAATATGGCGAATATTTTGAGAATGGGGGGATGGCGCGATTTTTGATATAGTTAGCCCTGTCTAGGCAGGTCTTTCAAACTCTCGAATTGTCTAGAGCTAATTTCATGAAGATCCGGCAAAATTTAGTTTTCACGAAGCGTCGGCCGGAAACGAGCGCTGAGAAGTTCCTTCTCAGAGGTAGGTACGTAGGTACACTAAATCGGTCGTCTAGGCAGCGCCGCGGTAAATCGTCGAAGGAGACAGGCTCGCCAAGATTTCCTCACGGTTTCCGGCGCCGTTATGCAGGAGGATGGATGTAACGTTTTAAAAAAGGGGCTAATAAAACGGGGCAACGTTTAAACCCGGCGAAGCTTACATTCACCTACGTAGCGCCGTAGATTATCCGGTCGGGCGCCGTTCTTTTTGAAGAGGAAGGGCGCTCACTAATTCTCGGAGGCAAATAAACTCCCGAACGCCCGTTTATTTGTTTTCTGGTGCGAGAGGAGCCGGAGCGGAAAAAGTAAGCTCCGGCAGGCCGTGGAGACCCGAGTCACGATTGGGTTCCAAAAATTACAGCGTCCGCTCCGGGCGATCTAATCTAAGCATAGGCCTCAAACGACATGT
Organism: Cryptocephalus moraei; assembly: GCA_946251905.1. NCBI lineage: Eukaryota > Metazoa > Arthropoda > Insecta > Coleoptera > Chrysomelidae > Cryptocephalus > Cryptocephalus moraei. Next base: position 17,786,505 of record OX276454.1, read on the forward strand.
GTAGGCGTCGTAAAGCAGAAAGTTAATCGGCCGATAATATTATGCACGTTAGGCTAATTAACCAGTATACACTTTTTCTTCTTTGACAATCATAAAATTCGTAATGGGCATTGACGAGTCGGTATACCCATTCCATTAAAAACTGAAACGAAAAACGCTTTCATATATACTCTGACTCGAGATGCATACATAAGTGTGAAGCGTGCTCGTTCTTATTTGACGCAGGCGGCCCATTTCAAAGGCAACCGCTTCACTAAAGTACGACATTAAAAACTCTTATCGAGTAGTATAATCGAGAATGTCCTGTTAGAGAAAGAATTAAACCACATACCAGACTAAACAAATTAGGTGTTAAGAACTGCAAAAATAAATTAGATTATACGTTACAATACTTTTACCAACGGGAATCAGAGATATAGGTAAATCATACGGTGGTTTTCCTTGAATATTTCGAAAAATGTTGCAAGACAATTCCTCGTCAAATTATAAAGGAAGTTTTCTCATGAGGTACCTCCATATAAAACAACATCCACAAATGTATCCTGCCAAAATTGCATCTCATCAAAAATATAAGTCATAGTTCAGATTTTATAGTACTTACTTTGGAAGAAATGTACTAATCGGATTAACGAGGCTACATACATTAGGCTTCCATAGTTGAGCTGTTGGTAGAAATAGTGAATACACTTACAGCTGAGGCTGCGATAAGGAAATGAAATATCTTCTAAACTGTTAAATCTATCGAGTTAGTACAAAAGTATCTTTTAGTTAGGATTGTCGGGGGTGTACTTAAGTCATACTTAAGTAACATTACGTTCTTCTCGTATTTCACTTATTAGCAATAATGACAGCTTACTGTTTGCCTATAGTTCATCCAGTAAGAGTGTCCCGGCAAATTTCGGGATAGTTATGTAGAAGGTCATGTGGAATAAACTTAATTTAGGAATGTTATTATTGGTTATATTAAATAAATTGAATATCTCAATTGTCACTGTTCGGATTAACGAGGCTTCATACGTTAAGGAGTTAAGCTATATTCAGTTAGCGACGAACTGTTAGAAGTGTAAATTTGATATAAGCGTTAGCGAGCTTTCATACTTGAGCTGTTCGTAGAAATGGTGAATGCGCATGTACGGATATGTAAGAGGATAGAGGAAGAAGAAGTTAGATAGATAGATAAGAATGAACTAGGTATGTGTTCTTCAACATTTTGAATTTTGAAGGTCATCTATGCTGATAGGTCTGATAACTTATAAGAAACCGAGATAGGACGACCATAGATTTACCATGTATAGACTGCGTTCCCCAGTAAGGGACGTTGGAGACAGGAAGCAGCGAGGGAGTAATAAATTAGGCATGTTGCATTCTTATTCTAAATGGGCGCAGTTAACAACCCGTAACGAAGACGCTCTAACCTCTATAGTCTCGTATCAATAGAATCAAGAATTTGTTATCACTTATCTTTGAAAACTATTGGAGAAATATAATAAATGAATATACAGAGGAAAAAATTAGAATTGCCAATAAAATGTTCGTTTTCTTGGAGTTTAGAACCCAAGAGCGCCGAAATAAAAGTGAGCCACGTAACACACAAGGTTATAGAAGTTAGAGCATCATGGTTACGGAGTTGTTAACTCCGCCCATTTAGAGTGGGAAAGCAACGTGTCTTATTTATTGCCCTCTCGCTCCTTCATGTCTTCAACGTCCCTTATGGGGATCCGCAGTCTATGCGTTTGTCTATGAGGACGACATCTTAAAACATTGTAGGTTACATGTATGCGATTGGCATTCAAATCAATGAATTTAAAACTGAAAAGAAGAATTAAAGTACGAGTTGGTAAAGGTTGAAGATAGTACGAATGTTCTAAACGAAACATCTTTTTAGTAATACACGTGCGTTCATCATTTCAATTTCACAATTCTCTTTTTTCGGCGAAATGTTTGTTTTTAATAAAACTTTGCCGTACAGGTATCCCTTTTGTGCCAACATTACATTACGTTTGTTTCGGTGAGATTTCCTTTTATTTAAAATTATTGCCTCCCCTATTGTTCACTTGCGGCACAAGGGGCAAAATTAAAACTCCTATTGTTTTCACGTCCGGTGCCCAAAACGGTTTTTTCATTTTCCGTAACAACGCGAAAGTGATTTGGTGTTCGTTACGAAATTAATAAACTTCCCCGGAAAGTGTTTCGTTTCCAAACAAAATAGTGAAGTAACGACGGAAAAAATTTCCCGTCGGCAAACTTTTATATTCCCACATCCGTAAACATGTTTAGGATGTACCATAGAGAGTTTAATATGGTTAAGGGTGAAATTTTTGAAATAACATCGATAGGGTAATTCAGCATGTTTCAAGTATATTTTTATTGCACTAATACAAATAACGGCTCGCCGAGGAGAAAATTTCGCAGCAACAAACATTTCGATTAGAGGGATTCACGCGCTGACTGAGCGCGCATCAACGGCATAATCAGATGCAAATTCAGCCCTTATAAAATCAGATGAAACTTCCACGGTTAATTCCGAGGTAAATAACAATATTATTGCGAGTTAATTCATCGGAAAATACACAGGTACGCAACCTCTCGGCTCCATCGAGGAGGACATCCGGGCTTTCTCTCTCTCTCTCCTTCTCTTTCGTTCTCATCCACTGGAAACAACAGGTCCAGGAATTTTGCGATGAATTTTAATGAAATGTGAATCTCTCCCAAGTTCTGGTGATGAATCGGAATCGTTTCATTAAAAACCGAGAGTTAACATCGTTAAAGGCTTAGGGGGATTTAAATAACACTGAAATCAACCAAAATATTTTTGAGTCATATTAACATATTCATTGCATGTTGTGCTATGAAGCAAGCGAAATAAGACAATGTACAAACTAAATTTTTACCCATCAGCAAACGTGACAATTTTAATAAAAAAAATATTTTGCCTCTGTATAAAAAAGTGTGTAGCTATTTAGCTTGTTTTCAATGCTCCAGTGATGAAGCAAAAATACAGTGAAAATCTGAAGGCCACATCAAAATATGTTCAATGACAAAATCAAAACTTTTATTATGAAAATTATTAGGAAAATATTTTTTGGGGAATTTTTCATTGGGAAGCTTCTAGCCTCCCCATAAATTATAATTTCTTGAATCAATTCTTGAAAAGTGATACGGTATATAACTTTCAAGAATTTCTTTGTACTGATTAAGATTATATGCCGATAATATCTATTATATTTATGTTCGATATTGACAAAGAAGATTGAAAAGGTAACATTCAAAATGATAGTTTATGTGCTACGAATTTCAGTTGCTCCTGCACTATTTGTGCCTATCAATAAACATGGAAGGTAAGATTTTATTTCTGATTTAAGGTGGTTTTCATGAAATCAAGAGGATTTTCCAATAGATCTAAATTTATCTCGATTGCCTCAAATTGAAAACATATTAACAAGCTTTCCAACAGACTGTGTTGAATCTAATACTTTTGAATATTATGAGAATACAACTGTTATATTAAAAAAGGTTTAAATATGTCACCGGGCGACGAATTTTCCCTTTACCAAAATCGACTAACACTTAGATATTGATAATTAAACACATACCTACAGCTGATCGTACAGAACAATTACGTTTCCTTTTATTACCCTTCTTTTTAGTATAATTCGCCAAACACTTATAATGTCTTATGAGGTTACTTTAAGGTACCACATAAACGTTATTTACAAAGTGTTAATTTCAATACACATTAATAAATTAAATACGAGCCTTTATGTACCATAGCACATCGCAAAGAGACTAGCAAAAAAAAACGGTTTTGTTTCAGTATTAAGGAAAATTACTTTTCAGGAAAATTGTTTGAAGAACAGTTAATATTTAAACCTAAAATATCGTAAGATGCTGTAGATTAAATCAGTTGAAAATGTGAAAACTGTTCAAAGCATTATAATTGGTTCTGTTTTAGAACATTACAAAGGAATTGTAAAATTACCCGTAAAATCTATGGGAGGTGGAAAATGTAAAGACCTTATATTAAAGATCATGGTAAATGTTATATTCCTCAGGCGGCTTTCGGTTTTTCAAATTTTTGAAAGTATATCCCACTTCTGATATTAGTATAGGAGGTCCTGAAAATTTGCTGAAGACATTTGGATTTGTCACTGCTGGTCGGTCATCGTGATATATGAATTTAATATATTCTTCCGGAAATCGTCTTGGAAACAATATTTTCTTGCTTATTTACTAGCAGGAAAATAGTATTTTCCGCATTAGTATTGTAAAGACTTTATAAAACGAAAAATTACATTTATTTCATACTGTCCGGTAGATGTTCGCTAACAGTATCAATTTGAGTCCGGTAAGTGAGTTATAACGGCATCAGAGCCGTAAGTGTCGTTTATTAACAGTTTCATTGATTTTAATCCGGTAGGTGAGATATAACAGCATTAGAGCCGGTAAGTGTTGAATAGCAACAGTTTCATAGTATGCCAACATGACATTTTCCTCTACTTGTTTCATATTATTAATGAGTATTAACATGCATCGTATTCGAACAAATAGTATAGCGAACATCTACCAGACTATATGCAATAAAATTCATTACGACACACGTTCGGTAGAACTTTAAACAGTACTCGTCTAGGCATTCTTCACTCGGTTCCTGACGTCGCGTCGCCTCGTCCATAATATCTGACTAAGGGCCTTGTCCCACCAAAGCGGAGTAACAGCGACGCGACAGTTACACGACTTCGACTTGAAGCTTGGGTGTTTGTTTGCTGTAGCGTTGGTGGGTATGCTGTGTATAGAAACTATATGTTCAACACGAAAGAAACACGGTGGAGACATCGAGTCGCTGTCGCGTCGCTGTTGCTCCGCTTTGGTGGGACAAGGCCCTAATACTGCTACAAGTAACCTACCGGACTTGTAACGTAAATAACTATTTTTCGATGTTGTTCACAACAAATTCACAAAGTTGATTTTTGTGAAATTTCTCGACATTTTTTCTAAAATTTGTAAACATCGCCCTTTTTACTATTTCCGGAAAAATTAAATCTCTTACCTGATTTGGAGCTTTAAAATACTCGGCACAAGGTGACTTGTATTTCAATTTAGATCTTCGTCAGTAGTACATCGGGGTTAGTTTGCCCACTTTTTTTTAAGTAATTAATACTTCGTGTATTTAACCAATACTTGGATAGAAAAATTTATTTCAGAAAGTAAACACCCTAATTGACGAATACAAAAATAGTAATATTTTTTTTTACAAAAATAATAAACAGAAATACATTCCCAAGGCCATCTATCCCGGAACGTCCGGGTGAGATGACCCACTATTCAGAATGTTATGGCACATACAGAAAACATTAATTTTAAGGAAAATGACAACGTATTTTACTTTATTTTCATAGCGAAAACTAGTCCACAACTTTCACATAAGTTTACGAATTTTGATGATCCGCCTTGAAACCAATTTGCACAATGGACACATTGAACCCAATCAACTTGTTTCGATGTAAAGCAGTACTGCTCCCTACACCCCACGCATTCGGCACTGGTGTCATCCTTAGGGCTGTCATGAGACTCTTGGGAAACAAAATCAAATGAATTTTCATCTGAAGGACTCACTAATAATTTTCTTGGACTTAGAAGTGTGTGAATTTCTCGCGCTCTTTGCTCTCTTTGCAACTTTAGATTCTTCCATCTTATGTTTTCTTGACGTTTTCTTTGACAAATCATTGTTCTTCATTCTTCTCCTCAGAGTAGGTGCCGGAACACCAAAGGACCTGGAGGCAGCATTCACGCCCATGGTTCTGTTTTACACTGCCTCAACAGCATTCAAAAGACTTTCTTGTGTTCATGATCCTCTAGAAGTATTTTGTTTTCTTCTGTATTTGGTTGGCATGGCAGAAAGTAATAATCTGATGACTAACCGGGTAATTTTATAATGGCTCAACTATCCCCTAAAATACAGGGCCGTCTAACTCGAAAATCCGGGTGAGATGGCCCACTTGTTTTTTGTTCAAAACGATACGATATATTATCAACACGTTGTTACGGTATGATTTTCACTCGCCTGGTAGCGAGATTTTTGCAAAGCATTTGGAGTCGGATTCGAACGGTCTTGGTAAACAATTTTTTAGGATGTCTCGACTTTGCGACGCCACTTACAATTTCGAAGAGGCCCGCCATGTTTGTTTTGGATAATGAAGTTTCTTGGAATCCCAAATAGCCGTTGGGATTATCACGAGCTTCGAGAGTGATGTGTTTTGTAAAGAGAGGGAAATTGTAAGGCCCCTTTGAGAGGTTCCCTGTCAATGATAGGCGGAAAAGTCTGTAGGAAGGGGTTTTTGAGACTGGATTTTGGGAAATAAGTGGGAGAGTTAGGGTCCGCGAGAGAGGAAGGGAGGACTTGGTTTCTGGCCTCGGGGGAAGCAACTTGCTTCCCCCGACGCGCTATTATGGGTTTAGTTAATGTTAGTTTACTATTTGATTGGAATTAGTAAATTGGTTTGTGTATTGGTCGCGTCAGTTAAAATAACGAGCAAGAGTTATGTGGACAAACTTTTACTACACGAACCCCACTAATTTGACGGGTAAAGTGTAAACGAATAATCAGTGCTTAATCCGTGCGTTGATTACGAGTGTCTTGCGGAGTGTGTAACCGCTAAACTCGCCAACTAGTGAAATGGACGTGAGGCGATCCAACTTGAGTCCAGTCTGCCCGATCGAGCGCCTACTTACAGGGCGATCCGCCTTGAGTCCAGCCAGCCAGGTCGAACGCCTACTTACAGGGCGATCCGCCCCGTATCCGGACGACTTCCAGCCGCCAGCGTCCATCACCGAGCCTTCTTGAGTGTTGTGATCCACTCTAAGTGAAAGGTATTTTCCCCCTAAAAGCCTTTAAGATAAAACGTTAAATCGATCGATTCCCCCTTTTATTAGTAACAAACATTGTGCATTATGTGTTTCTGCAATTACTTTTTTGAACTTCTCTGTATTTTAGTAATTTGCGTATATATGTGAAGATTCAGTATTAAGAATATTTTGATTAGGTATTTGGACATTTGTTAGTATTTGTTTTGGGTTATATGACTGACTCAATTAAATGGTTATAATCTGATTTTGACAATTCCTTTCGAGCACTCCTGAGTCATAATAATTAGTTCGATCTAGCCGGCCGACGAACTTCTAAGCAATTAATACGTAAGTACCAAAATTGCATGCGTTTCAACGTAAACATGAACCTAACCTCTAAATACTATTTGAACATATTCCATAAAGAAAACGTACTGAAGGTAACATAAACTATTATCGTAAATAACTTACCTAATGTACTTAGAGTTAACTTCAAATTACAGTATGTACGACACAACCGACATCCACCAATTATACCACCAATAATAGTTGGAAATTTGAATCGGTTTGAAAAATAGACGACCGAGTCATCTCATCCGCAGGGCCATCTCACCCGGAATTACAATGTGCGACTTTCGTGACTTTTATATAAATAAATTTTTTTTTATTGTCTGTTAATATTTCTTTGTTTTGTCTAATCGAGGTAATGGTCTTATTTGTGAAACATCCTGCTTGAATTGCTTATGGAAATTAACCGCTTATCTCGAATTTCCGAAAATCGGCAATTTTTGTCCCCATCCAAATTTCCGCTCTTCACAACGATCGCAAGTAAGTGGATCCCCTCGAAATCCAAGGATTAAAAAACGTGGAAAGCTCCCATCCTCGCCAACAACTCGTCACGTCTTCCTCCCCTCCATCAGCTCTCATATCTTAGGTATCTCATTACATCCATCGGTGTCGGTATCAACACGGATCCCGGCCTCGGACGACTTCACTTTATCAAGCTCCCCAACAACTCTGGGAAAGCGGCAGATGAGTGAGTCTGCGGAAGAATGTCTGACAGCCACGCGAGTCGTTTCACGCTTCGCCAGAGCGACGGGAAACCTCGGGAACGGGGGTGCGGGGGCGAGGTCGGACGAGATAAAAGTCGAATCTTGCGTGATCTCGGAGGGAGCGCGCGGGTTCGAGAGATATCGGGCGTCTATCCCGATCGCAATTAGGGTAAACTGTCATTAATGCCCCTAAGGCGACCGAGGCGGTTTCCTGGGGGATTGAGATACTTTTCCTGTTCGCTTATTAGGGGCGGAATTGATTGTGCGAGTGACGTTGAGGCCGTTGTTCCTCGTCGATTGGGCTCACGGTGGAGTGGCGTGATTCCTTCTCTCCCGTTCACATGGTGTCTTTCCTACTTGTCTCGGTATATTTCCGCATTTCGTTTGGCAAATGTATTCTCTCTCATGGTTTGAACGCAGCAGCCCAACTAAATATATTGATATTAAAGCTATTTAATAATATAAAAACTAATTTATGTTCAACAATTAATAAACTTTTCAATATTGTGATTAATCTCCAAAAGTATTTCAACGAGGTGTACTCGAAATTTAACTCACTAACTTCAGTCGTTCCTCACACAAATGGAAATTTGTAAAAACACTCGAATCTCCGCAATGCCATTTTTCAACTTTTTCCAAAGGAACAATTAATATTTACTGTAGAGTGGCATGATCGCTTTTTTCCAGTTCACAGGATGTCTTTCCTACTTGTCCTACTTGTCTCGGTATACTTCCTCATTTCATTTGGTAAATGTATTCTCTCTCGAGGCTTGAACGCAGCAGTCCAGCTAAATATATTGATATTAATGCAATTTAATAATATTAGAACTAATTTATGTTCAATAAATACTAAACTTTCCAATATTGTGATGAAATTCGCAAAGTATTTCAACGAGGTGTACTCGAAGTTTAACTCACTAACTTCAGTGGTTCTCCACATATAAGGATATCTGTGAAAGCACTCGAATCTCCGCAATGTTATATTTCAACTTTTTCCAAAGGAATAACTAATAATCACACTGGAGTGGCATGATTCCTCCTCTCCCTTTCACATGATATCTTTCCTACTTGTTTCGGTACATTTCAGCGATTCGTTTGGAAAATGATTTTCCTATGAAAAGTTTCGAACACAACAGCCCATCTGAGTTTATTGTTATCAAAGGCAGTTACTAATATGACAAGTGAGTTACGTTTAAGAAATACCAAACTTTCCAATTTTTGTGATGAAACTCGCAAAGTATTTCAACGAGGTGTTCTCTATATTTAACTCAATAACTTCGGTAATTTCCCACATATCATAATATTGTCGCGACCCGCGTTAAGCGCAAGGTCGAACACTGAGGGGTAGCTAGGGGTAGAGTAACGTGAAAGATGTAGGCCTAAGTGAAAAGGGTATATTGAACAAAATTGAATGAAACAATTGAAACAAAAATGAGTACATTGAAAGCGCGACCAGCGGCCAACACGACACCAGTTGAAAACGACACACAAAACAAAAAAAGAATCAAAAAGTAATCAAAACATGGGACAACGTAGCAAAACTTAAAAAACACAAAAAAAACTAATGATGAGAAGGGAGTAGGGACTAATAATAATAATACAAAAAGGGGACCTAAATAAAAACAGCACATGGAAATAACAACTTACCCTAAGAGGTAAGTTCATCTTGGGCGTGGCTCAGGGGACGCGTCTCGGAGACCGACCAAGGGCGCGATTTGCAGAACTAATGAACTGAACTGAACTAAACCAAATGAACCTGGTTTTGTCGGTCTCCAGCCAATTTATAATTTTTTCCTGATGACCAATCAGCTTTTTGTCGTTATTAACCTAACGTGGAAAGTTCGTCGATTCCCGAACTCTTTGGCGGATGCTCGATATCGAATTCGAGACGTTGCATCTACGCGCGATAGCTCGCGGAAATCGCGGGTCGAATTAGTGAAGAGAATTATCCGGGAATTGCTGAATCTATAAGTTACTGCAAAGTAGCTAAATTACTCGCTTTGCAGAATAAAGAAAAGAAAAAAAGAAAACACGCGAGTTGACATGATGTAAGAATAAAAAGTTAAATTATCAGCGGAATTTGGATTAATTAGTTGATTGATAGGTAAGCTGATTGATCATTTCTTGACAATATCTGTGAAAACACTCGAATCCCCGCAATGCTATATTTCAACTTTTTCCAAAGGAATAACTAATAATCACACTCGAGTGGCATGATAGACCAGGCAAATAGGATTTTTTCGTGACACACACCCAACCAGGTAACCAAGCAGTTATTCATGTAAAAGGGGTTTACGGGAGTAAAACCTATACGTTATCGACCAAAAGTTTTGTGCTATTGTTGAATGATTAATAATTAAAAGTCGAAAATCGTGATTTTTTGTATTTTTGTGTTCCTGAAAAAATCTTGGAATCCTATGAATAATTCAAAGGTAGCATCTTGTAGGGAATAGAAAAATCTTCAAAATGACGATTTATAAAACATGATTTAATACTTTGGTGCTTAGATAATTTTATTGTAAATACAAGTAAAAATAAGCATTATTTTTAATTAACAATAGCTGTTGTAAAAATCAACATCCATCTTTGAAATTACGTAGAATGTTGTGTCTTATGATACTTAATATATGGTAAAAATTTCAAAAGGATTCATTTAATACTTTTTGCAAAATTGTAATTGTTTATCCCAGAGGACTCTTTTTGCGTTAACATTATGCGCACAATAATGATGATAAAATAATTCTACGGGTACCGAAAGAAAGATGAAGAGTTATTTCATCAAATTTAATTATTTAATATCAGAAAAATTAATTATCACTATTGTTAAAATCATAAAAAAACATGGTCATTTTTAGTGTATAAACCAATAGAATAATTTTATTGATTTTGTAGCGTTTTTCCGGGCTGTTTTATTGATTTATTTACAGCCAAATTATTTTTACCATGTTTGAGAAGATGACATTTTTACCTTTATTTAATCGCGCCGCTCCAGCCACTCTCAAATTCAGCCCACAATCGCCACCCCTAGAGCAGGCAACCGACGATACGAACAATTGTAACACGAGTTGCCACCAAAATGCTAGCGCGACTCCGAATAAATCACTTTTATCTACTTTTACGAAAATTTGAACAGCCAAAATTTAATGAATTAATAAAGCAAAGTAGATAAAATAATATATTACACTCGTTTAATGAGACGTATACACTCGTTCTATTAAAGCACTCCTCACTTCGCTCGTCGTGCTTTAGAACTCTCGAGAATATTCGAGTCTTCATAATATATATATGCAGCAGGTTTAGACTACAGCATCCGCCGTTTCCTGCATCCATCTCGCCATGCTTTCCTGTCATGTAGATCTTCTTCTTGAAGTTGTCTACTGTGCATTGCTTTCTCTACGTCCATTTCCCACGTCCTTCTCGGCCTACCCCTCTTCCGTCTTTCGGGTGGCCTATATTGGATTAGCTTTTTTGGCCATCTTGTTTCCTCCATCCTCTGTACGTGCCCGTACCATATTAGCCTTCTTTGTTCAATTTGGTCAATGATATCACCTTCCATTTTTTCTTTAATTTGTTGATTGGGGATATGTTGTAACCTAGATATCCTACAACTCCTTCTAAGTACGTCCATCTCTAAGGCTTGGAGTCTTTTACTTTGCCTATCTTTAATTTCCCATACTTCCGAGTTATATAGTATAATTCCTTCTATGATAGTATGGTATATTCTTTTTTTGGTCGTACTCCTTATTCCTTTACTCCACCATATGCTATTTAGTTGATTTATAGCCTTCCGTCCTTGATTAATTCGATATTCAATATCTTTATCACAGCTCGGAGTTTTATCAAATATTGAGTCTTCATAATGCATTATTTAAATAAAAAAAAAAAATAATAATAATAAATAAATTAAAAAATTTAAAAAAATTTAAGCATTATTTAAATTATTTCCAAAGGAATAACTTTTATTCCTGACGTCATGGAATATTTTACTGGAATTTTTTAATTGGACTTGATCACATTTTTGTGAATATCGCATTTTTCTGTTTATCAGGTTAAAAATAAACTTTCGAATTTTTGTGATGAAGAAAATTATTTTTAGTTTATCTCGAAGTAGGTGGGATACTGGAGGAGTGTATTACGTAAGTTAAAAAATTTCTACAAACGCCTAATAACAAATATTTCAAGTTATGACTGAACTAGTATTAAATACGACATGAGATTTCGTGTGGTCTCGTAAACCTAAATCGTTTTCGAACTGCTAAAATTAATTTACGACAGTTTATTTAAAAGCCATATTAAGCTAAAATTTTTATACAAAGTTAAAAAAAATATATAAAACTAGCCGTGACCCGGCCACGCTTCGCTGTGGCTTAGTTTGATATGAAATAAATGAACAATTAAATAAAAATAGGTAATCTAGCGAATATAGAATTACCGAGAAAACACATAATTTATTTCAATACCATGCATTGCATTGCTGTGATTATGTTGTAGAATGTTATGAAAGTAGGAAAAAATATTGCTTTGCAATTATTTGTTATAACCGATGTAGGTACTCGGCTTCGCTCGGGGGCGACCCTGTCTCATCCCTTTTTCCACACTCCATGAAAATGGTTTCAATCAGCGTGCGTTATTCGTCTTGATCGAGCAATACGTACTTGGGCTATTTCCAATCTTGCTTCCCTTTGCTCGTCTGTTTCAGACGAACGGGCTCGATCAATTCGTACTCCTTCGATTTCCAATCTTGCTTCTCTTTGCTCGTCTGTTTCAGATAAACGGGCTTGAGCATTTAAAATTTATGGCTCGACTTGCCTCCGATCGTAGAAGAAAATGATCACGGCAAACACGCTTAATGTAATGTAATTGACGTCTAAAAAGTGCGAGAATAACGGATTTAAATGTTTTAAACACCAATTAATATTTGCTTTACGCTTACGGTAACACCAGAAAACCGGCTTAGGTTTAGTGGTACATGCTAATTATAAACAATTCCTGTCCATTGAAGTGACCAATGGAAACAAGCAAATTCCTATCTCATAACTTCATTTAAACTCAAGCCGCAAAACAATAGCGCGACGTTTAGATTTTGAAACAGACCTTCTCCTCCATACAAATCTTTCACCCTTTGCATGTCGCAAATTACTTGTCCAGCTCTTTGGTGTCGCGGGAAACAGCACATTCCAAACTTCATCAAACTAAATATTTACGTATTTGTTTGTTTATCAGTGGTAAGCGGCTGGAGGTGTGCGGTGGCGAATTCGCAAAGTGGCCGCTTTGAAGCTCCTCTGCACTTTCCGGATTCCATCCCGGATATAATTTATTTTTTGAAGCGAAGGTTGTAACGTTAGTTTACCAAGAGAGAAGTGAATGGGAAAAAGTGACAGAAGGATGCGACCGACACCGCTTAGCGATACCTCAGAGAGAACGGAGGTTCCCCCACCCTTTCTCTCGTTTTCTGGGTGCGTCACCGCGATCTAGGCGACGTCGCCGGTCTTGTGGGAAAGTCGTGAAAGTGTTGAATTGCATTCGGATGTGAAGATGAATGCGTAACGCAACACAACGTCGCGTAGTTTGTTAATTCCCACTTGTTTTGTTGTGGTTAATCAGAGTTACTTCGTATTAGTTTTCTTCCCTTCGTAACGTAACAAGTTACGCTTCTGTAGGTAACTCACCGATTTCCACGTTTGGCTTTTTGTTTAAACCATCGGATGGATAAACGATCGAGGAACTGTTGTAGGATATATCGAGGGGGGCGGGCGGCGAGGGGCGGTAAAAAATAATCGTAACGTCGACCGCACTCACGACGATAAAGCTCTCCGTGGTTTTTCTGCGGCGCTTTTTAACGCAACCACCATAAAATTAGTTGCCTTCACAGTGCTAGAGCATGCAAGGGGATCGTTTAGAGCAGAGGCGGATATGAGCGAGGTGTCCCTCCAACTTGTGCCATTACGAAAACTCCCATGGAAGTTTCCTAACGAAAAATGGAAACGAAATTATGTCTCCGAGTTATAAATACAACTGGAAAAATTGCTGTAGTTACATTAACTCCCTTTCCGCCTCTCTCTAGTTCACTTCAGATTTTCGGTCGGAGTAATTTCCCGGCTCCGAAGTTATTATCGGTGTAATTCTAAAATCTAGTTATGAGGCAAGTTTGGGAGAAGTTCATTTTTCGGGTAATCAAATGAACTTCCACTAAGATCATATTTCCGGACTCATTAGGATAGTTCCTCTGATGTTAAAGCGGATTCTTTATTTACTCATTCTGAATTCACTTACCTGGATTCAATTATTCAGAGTTCCTCGCCTTAGTTTCCGCTTCTCATTGCGTAATGGCGGGGATAACATCTTGTGAATTTAATATAAAGCTGCATGACCAGTAGAAATTACCTACTCAAAAAAACATCAAAAATTCATCAGGGCTCCAGAAACAGGGGTCGGAACGTTCTGGCACGACGCCACATTAGCTTCGTGCACTAGAGGAGTCTGAAAGTATGACTCTTTTTGGGCGTTTTCGTGGATAATTTAACGGCTCGGCGATCATCGTCTTGGAGCCAATATGCGGATTATCTTGAGGAAATTGAGGAAAAAATTATAGCCACGTTGGATGGAAGGTTTTCAGCGCTCACCATATTTTGGATATAATTTTGTAATTTAAGAACGTTTCTCTACTACGACAAAAAAAATAACAAACAAACTTAATGCCTTATGAAAATCATTACATAAGTTGTGCTTATTTTTTTATGAATTTCGAGTACATCGAGACTGTCTCTACAGAGTCGCAGTATGGCATAAACATAAGAGCGAAAGAAAGGCCATATATTTCTCGTTGGCTAAACAGAGAAAGAACTTTTGCGACGTTGGTAGCTTGCGAAACATCACAGTCATCACCACACTTTACCAGATCATTCGCTGTATAGCCTCCGACGGGATTACTTGGAATGGGTTAAGGACCGGCCGGCCGACAACGTTGCAAACCTTCCTTTTCTATCATATTAACGAACTACTATTAGTTTCTCTTTCGCTCTTGTTGATTTCGGACCCTGTATTTCAATAGAATGCGTCCGTATATAAAATATAGCAATAAAATTTTTCTTTCGTGGGGAAAATAATTATAAAATTGATTTAAAAGCATTTGAAAAGCTGAGTTTTAAACGACTTATATTCTTTGCGCCATTATAATGAATAACAAAATGTTCAGTACTTTTCAGTACTTTTAGTACATAAAGCCTTTTATCGTTAAAGTCAATTTCATGGTTTAACCTATTTTTCCCTAAAATAATACTTTTAATAGTATAAACGATCAGGTATAAAAATAGTAATCTCAGCGGTGAATCCCCTATGCAACAAACAACACACAAGAATGGATTTTAGAATTTTTTTTTAGTAAATTAAAAACAACGCTTATAGTGCCTCTTCTGAGATGCGGTACAACTGAAACCTGTTGACACGAATTTCAAGGAAGTGACAAGTTTTGAATTGAAGATATAGCTGGCAAGGAAGATAAATCATAAATTTGAACAAATTAAGGTGCATATTCTAATTATTAATCTGATAATGTTATTTATTATTAGAGTTGATAGGATGCATTTCTATCCGTTGAGTTTTTGCTTCACTTCATTGCTGAAAAAGTGGCCAGAAATACAGTTTTCGGTAAATTTTTCCTAATTCGCAAGTTTCACAAATAACCTCCAGATATGGGGAAATTTCTCTAGACTTGGCAACACTGATATTTTACATTTGAGCAGATAATCGTATACGGTGCTTGCGGTGATCAATGTACTGGACTGAACAGGTAGGTAAATTGACTTTTGGGAAAACACCCTTTCCGCTAATAGATTTATGCTATTTTCAACGACATTGGTACTTTACTTTACCCGGTATATGTCAAATATGAAATTATAACTTTACTGTGCTTTAAAGTGTAAATCAACTATAGTCCACAAATGCCCGGTACTCTCCAATATTGTTTTAAAAATGCCCCAACTTAATAGAATATTGACATCCCTTTGAGAGTGTAATTTTGAAGATTTCTTCATAAAAACAGACAAACTGTTAATTAGAGTAGAATTAATTGGAAGCTTATAGATATGAACATTTTTGTTCAGTAATGAATTTTGAGTATTGGTCGATGGATTTTTTTTCTGCGGTAACTCATGTCCAGTTTTGTATAATTTGTGTTTAGAATTTACAGTTTTAGGGCCAATATGAAGGCAATCCAACTTAAGAGAAAGATATTGCAACTACCATATCCACTTTTCCTTTGTGCTTAAATCTTCATCAATGAATGCTTCATATATTTTGTTATTTTACAGCACATTAATTCCCTATGAAGGAAAAATGATACTTTAGTTCAAGATGGCATTTTAAATTCAAAAAGTATGATTTGCCGTCCATTATTGAGGTGCTATTGTTCAATATTTCAAAAAGCAATGTTGCAATGTTATCATTTTTGAGCAAACGGGGAAATAATGATGCTCAAATGGAAGAAAATAATGGAGCTGTGCTGTAGAGCTGCGATATGAGTTTTTCTCAACTTTCAGAACATTAACCTTTGCTTATGGTAATTCTATAAGTAAAGAACATTTGTTGAAAGCTATAAATGAAAGTCTGTGATTAATATTGTAATTACAAATGCTTAGTTTTGGAAATATTTTCCAAAAATAAAATTTTGGAAAGAAGTTTTAAATTTATGTTCGTACGGATCGCATGGAAATGACTTGAGAAAATCTGTTTAATACTAAACTTGAAATATGTACACAAATATAAAATTAAATTAATTTTGGATTTATTCTCAGTTAAGTGTTAAATGTTAACGTGTAAAATTAGCCACAATCACAAATTCCAAAAAAATAAATAGAAATAGCTCTTCTAGAGTTTCATTTTTGCTATTTGTAGCATTCTTCGTTTTAACGCCAGTCTCGAAAAAGAATTGTATTGAGTTTGTTGAAATCCCAATTAATGAAGGGATCAAAGGTCATAGCAAAATTACGCCGTTACCAGTTTTCCACTGATATCTTTATTACAGGTTGAACTTAAAATAGGAAAGATTTAAATCAAATTTGGATGGGTGTTATGAAAATGAAATTGGTCTTATTGATCTTATGTTATGTGGATTGTGCGTTGTCTATATTTCTATACAGCCAGCCGTGTGCCAAAAACTGAGGTAATTCCTGTAGCCCAACTAGGGACATACTTCATGTTATGCACTTCTAAATCGTCTGACCAATGCTCAGGAAGGTAGCTGGAGCGATTTCAAGTATGACAACATAAATAAGTGATACATGAATAGAAAACAGCATTTTTGGTACTCTATAAATTTAAAGGAAACCCTACGATCCTTGTAATGATATGGCACACAGTCTTAAAAATATGTTACAGTTCAAATCTGCGTACTACTGTATACGTTTTGAGAGCTTGGAGGCCATACTGATGTAACTTTGTTTACAGTAAGCTTTAATGTATAAATTGTATAAAATGTACACATTAGTTAGAATGATATTTATATTTCGATAGTACGTGCAAGGCAGTTCCTCCATACCTATTACTTCTAAGCAATGACGCATTATATGTTATTGTTGGGTCGCCGCCATCATGAGATTGGTCCAAACAATTCCCTCAGATATTGGCACACCCGAAATCGTTTGAAGCGCAATCCATGCCATGCAAGGTGTAGGGTTGATTCTAAATTACATTTGTTATTAAAGCATTTGTTTGTACGTGAAAGTAGAGGAAGTATAATGTAATTATCAAAATTTGATCTGTTTTACATCGAAAAGATAGGTAGCATCCAATTTTCGATGTTTATAATTTACCCCAAGAAAATTTCCCAGATGTATCCAGAAAATTTCCATGGTTGGACACTAATACCATTTTGCTCTCCTCACTTATTAAAACCTTATAACTCGTTTCCATTTTTATTTGTTAACAGTTCAATGACAACTGAATTATTTTCGGTTCGTGCTCCTTTTGTAGGCTAAAATCTTAACTGTGTCTCCGTCTCCATCTTAACTCTGTAACGATTTAATGGTTTAAGTGAGCTAACTAAACCAGATTTGAGGAAATTTATTGGTAATAAGTTATTGAAGATAATATTTGACTGCATTAAAATAAATTTATCCGTAGGTACTTCCAAAGCAATTATGAACCTCTTCTCACCTTTCTCCCCTCGATTCTTGCATTGTCCGGTCATACGCGATTTGCCACCCCCCGCCTCGCCTAAAATTGAAAAATTCAAACCTCGTTGACATTTCAAACGAGCTGTTGCTCCCCCTCCCTCTCCGACCCGTGGCGGGGTGAGCGAGAAGAGTCGGCCGAAGTGGAGCTCATTAAGTTAATGACGTGTGCTTTCAGTCGCCGCCTTTGATATATTTTATGCAAGTTTGATGGCCGTCGAGCGAATGATTCGATTCCGCGAGTCAGATACAGCAGGTGCCCGCCTTATCGACTCGAACGATCTGCCCGGAGCCGCTTTCAGAGAACGTTATCGGATCTTCGGAATAAGTCGAGTCGACTCGACACGCTACATTTATGTTTTATCTCGTCCTAAGGTGTTTATATTCAAAATTTCGCGACGAGACGAGGGTTGAGGGGGGGAGATGGAAGGGAGGCACCCTTCGAGTCCCTTGATTTAATCAGCGACGTCTCTCATTGAAAGACAAAATACGAAGTCGCGCACTCCTCTTTATTTCATTCAAAAATCAATTCCGCTTACAAGAACAGGGATCCTGCCACGCCTGCGAGGGTTAACAGGGCGCTGATTTGGATTGCGTTGCCACCTTGGGTGGTGCTTTCTGGTTTTATTGTAGTCGGCCCTGATGTACCTGACGTCTTTCCTGTGCCTTCCGTCGCTCCTGTTCCTTTAGTATTCGGTCTTCTGGTAGTCGTGGTAGTCGTGGTGGTAGTAGTGGTAGTCGAAGTAATTGCCTCAAAACCGTTCTTATCGTTTAAAACGTTAATTAAATCGAAGTACACAAATGAAGAGGCGTCTTTCCCGGCGATGTAGTCGAAGTGTGAGAAGTACTTGTAGCTAATCATGTGGAGTTTGCTGTTTGGTAGCTCATCTGCCAGTTTTTCGGCGTCCTAGCATAGGATTGTACGTTCAGACCAAACACAATAAACTGTTGCATGACAGGGATAGTATATTTTACCTTGACAGATAACCACAAGTCGTTCTGGCTGTAGAAGATGTCGACTGGTACTGTGACGTTGGCGATGTTGTAATCTGGAGGATTAATTTTTCCGTAGACTTCCATGTTGCTGATTTTCCCGTAATCGAACGGCCTGAAGCTGCCTGAAAGACAATCGAGTCTAATTAAATTCCCATGTTGTGTTAATATCGCTAGAAACTATTAGTGCCACCTAACCCATCTAATAACTTTTAGATTCGCCAGAGAGATGAATGTTTTATGTGAAAGTATCTAATCGTGCGATAAGAATAATTATATTCTAACGTTACAGCACAACAGCTCACTTCTTTTGGTACAAATTAATTTATTTTAGCCTAACACTTTACAAGAGACCTGCTGTATATCCCGGCAATACTGTCGACTTCAAAGGAATCCTAATGTTTAATATATTTTAACATATTTTTTTTTCAATTTTGATTTATTGCCCTTCCAAAGGTAACACTTTAAAATGGAATTTTGTACATAATTCTAAACTACATATTTGATTTAATGATTACTGGTATGGATGTGTGACGTACCAACAGGTTAAGTACTTCGTACTAAGTACGTTAGGAACAGATCCTTACCAGTTACCCTAGTCAAGCGGCAACAATACGGCCCTTATAAAATGTACTAAGGAAATGGTAATTTTGTTGGAATTTAATAAATTTAACGGTTTCGGAGATAAATTGAATTTTTACAGCAGTCTGAACAGTAAATGCCTTCGCCATTAATTTGAACAGCCCGTGTGGATATAATGATGTGTTCTTTAATTAGCATAACAATGTTCTAGTTTTTTACATCTTCAGCAATTGCTTGTTTTGCATGTACAAAAATAGTGACAATTTTTTTTTAAATTCCATCTACTTGTACATCCCTACCAAATATTATTGAGGAGGCAGTCTATTTCAAAATTGAAAAAATAACTTTTTTCTTAATTTTTTTAAGAAAGTCTATTGTACTTAGTCAATTTTTTTTAGATCTTGCTCTATATATATTGAAGAATATATGTTTTTTTAATTTTTAAAAATGTATGGCGGCAGCAGCAGGCGTCTTGTAAAAGCTCTTTTGCTGGTACCAATCACTGTGGTCTTCCTGTACAAAATAAAGGCAAAGTTCAAATTTGATTCTATTCTTTAGATTTTTTTCTAGGACGTAGACCTAAAAAAATTTTTTTGGAAATTTTTTACATTTGTTTTCGACTGTTTTTCTTAAAATGTATAAAATCGGCAATTTTTTGGGAAAAGTAGGAGTATAAAAAAGAACGAGGGGGTATTTATATACATTTTTCTAGGTCTATGTCCTAGAAAAAAATTATAAAGAACAGAATCCACTTTGTATTTTGTCTTTTTTTTCTAGAATATTTGGTGATTGGTACCAGCAAATAAGGCATTTGTTCAAGTCGCCCTCTGCCACCGCTAAACATTATGAAAAATTTAAAAAAAATTGTATTTTTCAATGAATATGGAGCAATATCTAAAAAAATTGTGAGGAAATGCAATAGCCTTTTAATCCAAAATTCAAAAAAAGGTTTTTTTGCAGTTTTGAAACAAACTGCTCCCTCAAATTAAATGTGAGGTTTAGATTATAATGAACAAGAAACGGTTTAAAACTGTCAAATTTGGAAGGTTGCAAGTCGAAATTCGAAGGCAACTTTAAAAATTGTTTATGAAACAATAGGGTAAGGACGTCCATTGTACTCTGCTGACAGTTTTCCGTTTACACCCGACACCCCGTATTTTGTACACAAGTATTTCCCTAAACAATTTGATGCAAAAATTATACCTGATTTTAGTAACTGTAGATAGTGCACAATTTCTTTTACCGATATTCCACCTGGCAACACTTGGAAAACTTCAGTGATGTCCGCCTAGAAATAAATACTATACACACCAAAATCATTACCGATAGTACACTACTATACTTTATTCAACTCCTGCAAATCAAATCCCTCGATGATAAACAGCAAACCCTCGCATATCGAGGGATATGTCGCGCAAACTGGGTTTATGATAGAATCTATGACGTTGTAATGATCTAGGATGTCGCTGACGTTGTATTGCACGCTGAGGCCCTAGGAGTTTTGAAGATCAAAGAAAAAAGATTATGAGTCTAATGCACTACACAAGACCAATGTTAATAATCGACATATTAGAGACTTATATCCATAGACGATTAATATATCTAGACCAGTATATTTACAAAATAATACACTGCCAAGACAATAGCACATTTCAAGCAGTCTTTCACACTTTTGAGTTCATTACATGAACTCTATTTCAGGATTTTCGGGATCAGTACATTCGGTGCTGCCTTTCTACGTAAATCTGCCATTAAATTGACTTTCGATAGGAGTGGCAACATCGATTCGTATATTCTAAATATGACATTTGTGTGTTTATATGCACTTGGTAAAGTATTTTAGTACTTTTCTCGTGTCGAGTACCTCACACTGTTCAGTAAGCATGTTTTAGAACAAGCATGTTTATTTAGAAATCCTAAGCAATGTTTTTGAGTACTTAAAAACCATCCACTATTCTAACTGTCTCAATACTCATTAAGCATCCATCTGCGCTACACTACATAACGCTTTCCAAACATCGGTACTCGTGGCGGGTACCTCACCCTGTTCAGCAAACATGTAATTTAGTTTGGAATCCCAAGCAATGTTTTGAAGTACTTAAAAACTATCCAATATTCTACCTGTCGCAAAACGTCACGACTCATTCAGCATATATCTGCGCTATACTATATACTTCCAAACACTCGTGTCGAGTACCCCACACTGTTCAGCAAACATGTAATTTAATTAGAAATCCTAAGCAATGTTTTGGAGTGCTTAAAAACCATTCACTATTCTAGCTGTCTCAACACTCATTAAGCATCCATCTGCGATACACTACGTAACGTTTTCCAAACGTCGGTTATCGTGTCGAGTACCTATCTCACCCTATTCAGCAAACATCTAATTTAGTTAGAAATCCTAAGTAAAATTTTGCAGTACCTACTTAAAAACCATCAACTACTCTAACTGTCTGAAGACTGCTCTACTAATTAAGCATCCATTTGCACTACACTATATAACGTTTTTGAAATATCGGTACTCGTGTCGTATTACCTCTAAAATATCGTCATGGCCCTTCATGAGCATGGCCAGCGGGTGCGTGCTGTGAGAGATGTAGGCCAACGGGGCCAGGGCAACAAACTCGTTGATTTTATCTTTGTATTCCGGAATCGAGGCCATCATGACGAGAAATTGTGCCGCTCCCTGCGCATAACCGATCAACGAGAGCTTCGTGCTATTCGACTTGCTCAAGATGTGGTCGACTATGGTGGGCGAATCGTAAACTCCCAACTCGTGAAAACTAGAAACCCAAAAACTTACACCACACCAAACGGTTTTGACGGTAGTCTTACCTGAAGTCCCAGAAGCTGGCGTTTTTAACGTCCATGGTCTCGTGGAGCTGGCAGTAGGTGTTCCCTCTGTTGTTCCCCAACCAGACGTCGTAGCCTGCGTCCACCAGCTGGTAAGCAAGGGACTCCTCCGGTCCCAACATGACGAACGCCGCTGAGGTGCCCAGGAGGTCGTGCATGAGCAGCACAGGCGGTTTAGCGGCCAAAGCTTTCTCGTCGTCATCGCCTTTGTACACCTGGTGCAACTCCAATGTATAACCATCCTTGGTGATCACCTGGTGCTTCTTCAAATGATACCCGAACGATTCGACACACGCTTCCTGAAAACGGAACGATTTCAAAACTCTAACATCTGTCGCAGCGTCGACACTTACGATATTGAAGACGCTTATATCGATGCCGTCACGAAGGGATGGGAGGTTTCTCAGCAAGCCCTCGATGTCGATCTTCGCGGCCTGGATTCCCGCACAGGACGTCGCCAGGAGGAGTAAGAAGAGCTCCATATCGGGCTCAAAGTAAAAATTGTGAAGCGATAGCTGTACATTTTTTCAAGAACGTTTGGCACTTAAGATAAACGCCGAACGCGTCGTTATCGTTGATTCATGTACCGATTAGAAAAATACTGAAGATGTGTATAGTCACGTAGGAAGGAGGATGATGAAATGGAAATCTGTGAGTTTTGGGAACGAATATTGTTCCCAAAGTTTTAGATCGCGCAACTATGGAAATTCTGTAGCATAACGCAAAAATCCAATACACATAGTCACTCTGGAGTGAGCGTAACATATCCAAATTTATCGTGGATAAGGCCTTAATATCGTTTTTCTTTTTCTTATTGCGTCCTCTCCCTTCGAAGGCTGGCGATCCAACTGGCAATATTTACTCATGACACACTCCAAATATTTCTGATGATGTTTTACTGAGCCATCGGCGTAGGTCTTTGAGCCAGATATTCTGCCTTCTCCCTATTGACCTTTTTTCCTGAATCTTTCCCTCGATGATCAACCGAAGAATTTCATATCTATCTCCTCTCATTATATGTCCAACATACCTCGTTTTTCTTGGGATAACTATTTTTCCACAGTTCTTTCAGACTTGAATTTGGTTTCTTCATTGTTGTTCTCCGTTTTTGCAGTTTCGAATTCTGTTTTAAGCATTTAAATCTTCTCTGTTTTCTCTTTTTTAAATATTCCAGATTAAACCACTTATCATATTATTTTTCGGATTTTACTGCATTCACTTTTCTGCTGTTGTATTTAAACTGTTTTTGATAGATTTCTTGTCCTCCTGTGCATCACCACCAAATTCAGAAAAGCGATTGTGTTTTATCATTAGTAATTTATTGTTCTAGTTTTTCCGTCAGCTTCAATTCGAACTCTTCTAGTGTTCTTTGATTAGGTCTGATAAAACAAGCACATATCAATCATGCTTTAAATAACTGACACACTTGTGTATCTGAGAAACTTTGAGAACGTGTTCTATAGATCAAAATAAGGTAAAAAGTGATGATTAGGTGCCGGAAGCAACTCCCTATTCCGCCCGTGTAGTTACTTTTGATACTTACTCCACTCTAAAATATGTATAACAAAGTTTAATAACATTTTGGGTTAAATCTTCTTTACGAGGCATTTACACATCATTTTGTCACTCCATAGAAATTCACTGCAATATTTTTCTAAGCTTGGAACGTATTTTCTACTATCAGAAATGTATAATATAGTTTAATAACATTTTTGGAGAAATGGTTTCTGAAGGTACCTTTTCCGGAACTTGTCATGTTTGAAAATATCTTTGGAGGTCATTTTCTTAAAATTTTAACGTTTATTCTATCAGATATTCATAATAAATTTTAATAACATTTTTGGCTAAATCGTCTCTGAAGGTCACTTTACCCTTGTCGTTTCTCGGTTTTTCGAAATTTCTCCAAATCTACTCCAATTATATTTCTTACCCTGAGAATTTATTTTACTATTCAGTATGTATAATAAAGTTTAATAATACTTTCGGGAGAATCATGTGAAAGGCACTATACTTTTGTCGTGTTTCACTTTTCGACATTTCCTCATAATCAGCCTCATTAATTGATTTCAAACTGTCAATATTCATTGTACTATTTAATTTGTGTTACCAAGTTGAATAACATTCTTGGCCAAAATTTCTCTGAAGGTCAAATTAATGTTATTGTTTTTCGGTGTTTTAATTTTTTTTTGAATCTGTTAGAAATCCTGTTAAACAATGTTTCTTTTTATAACATCAATAATTTAAAAAAAATACCATGAAGTAGTGTACTGGACATATTGACTTGTTTTTCTCTGAAAAGTAGTGAAAACGTGATAGTATCCTCTTGACCTTGAAAACAAGCACAGGAAACTCTATATGACTCAAAAATATCGTTTATTATGATGATTTTGGGGGTATGAAGTACCTATCTATGTCTGAACAGCATAACATTTTATTTTTAAAAATTACTAAAGTTGTGATTTGTCTAAATTGTTGATTTATACTTATTAATTCATGCAATATGTGTAGAGTAAAAGAAGGAATAAATTGGTGTGATAGTTGGCTATAATGTTTGTTGGGCAAAAGTGTCTAATTTAGTTAATACATTTCAAGAAAAATAATTGCGGCGACATGAGCTTTTCGTATGTCTACGAATATCTATTGGTATATTGGTAAGCATGTTTATATAATGACCACTAATCAACAATCACTGCTTGGCAGTTTAAGTCAAAACAATAGATTTTAAAAACACACATTTTCAGGTCCTAGTAAAGCTATCGTTTTCATATTTTTAGAAACATATTGTAATAAAATAATTAACACACATTGTAACGAAGCCGATTTTAGAGAGTTGAGAGTAGACCACCCACCGTACAAATTAATCTTAAAATCGAACCTATCTCAAATAGATGGCGGCCGATCAGGCAATGTTAAATCTACCATCGTTTAAGTATCAAGACTAAATGTATATAAGCCACTCGCCCCCTCCAGCGTTCTCTGCCCGAGTTAATCTAAGGCGAAAACCAAGACTTTTTTATAGCAAGTCGATCCGATCCGTCTCTCTGTCCATTGTAAACGTCACCACCGTTAGTCATAAGCCGCCGAATTATTTGTTATTTGTGAGTGTACGTAAATTGTGCATATTCCCCGACCGATAGTCTTAAGCCGTCAAAGCTATTCGTAGTTATTCGTCTATTGTAAAAGCGTCCCCGACCGCTAGCTAGTAGGCTATACGTTATCAGTGATTTTTCGTTGTGAGCGTACCGACCGCTAGATATAAGCTATCTGTGGATGAACGTTTACTACATCTTAAACCGGCGGTTGTGAAAACGTCCGTTTTCTCAACCGCCCAGAATGAATTTTTAATAAGTTGTTTATCATAACATAAATAATATGCACAAGAATCGCAATTTTGCAATCTTTATAACTACACCCTACTCGGTAATTTCGAAACTATTTTTTTACCTACCATTTAAATGCCTACTAAGGATTACATCTAGTAGTTGATTAATAAGAACTGATACTTCGTTACTAGAAGGAAGTCCAAGGAAAAATCTTATCTTACAATATTTACTTTGTAGATATTTAATCTCGCCTGCTTCTAAGTATATTTTGGTAATCTTAAAGTAGTTCGCCTGACATATTACAACGAAACTTTTAATCTACCGTGAGGTTTTGAGATAAGATCTTTATTTTGTTGAACGCACTTTAACTACAGGTGGCCTAAAATTGTTTCGTTATGTATAATAATTGTATTATTGATAACACTCCGGCTGGGAGGAATTATTATCGCCGGCAAAACCGAAAAGCTCCGCCTGATATAAAACGGGTAGGGTCGGGTCCGCTTAAAGCAAAACAATAATTTTTAATATGAATCATGGCAACAGGCGAGGCTACACAAAAACAATCCATCCCTGAAGTAATTCCCTCCCGGGGGGCGATAACTCAGACCCAAAAACTACCCGAAGTGGACACTTTATTAATGCCCGCCCCCTACCAAAAAATACTCGCCTAATAGCCACGTAACCTCCAGTTTAAATCAGAAAACATTTCAGGTAATTGGGACGATTCCTATCAAGATTCTCCCCCTCCTGCGACTCAAATAGTGGAATTAAAGGAAAACAGCCCCGGGGCCCCCTATTTTCTCCTCTTGGAGAATGGGAAAAGGTGGGCGTCGGAGGAATTTTATTTGTACAAGCCGAGTTTAAACAGATGATTTACTTTTCTCGTTTTACTAATAAGATCACAGAACGAGGCACGTACAGAGAGAGATAGAGGCGGAGAGAAAAAAATATTAATATTAATTTTGAACTCTCAATCTCCATCTGGACGGTTTTTAGTTTAATGAAGAGATGGGACTTTTTTGCGAGACGGTTTTGATTTCGTCTATAAAATCTACTATATATGTATTACTTTAAAATGGATTTAGTCATCTGTGGTTATTCAATACTGAACAAGTCAGAATGTAAAAACTATTTACAAATAAAACATTTTTGTCATTTATCTGTGAATATTTTATTATTATATTACATATTGTAACGCTATTTTAATAAGTTCAACAATTACATAATATTCTACCCAATTTATTTATTTTTCACTATTTACTAACTCCTAATATTTAATTTATTTTACTACATATTCGACGTTCGTACTTCTCCGTGGTATATTCCTGTTTGAATATCTTCTCTCCGTCACTTGTGGGCTTTAATCTCATCTCTTAATAACTAAAATGGCACGGAACAATCTCGTCGGGATCGAGGGCGTTCTTACGCAGGAAGGTGCTTCGTTCCTCAGAACCAGCTACTTCTTGACCCGCCGTATTTGTTTCGACGAGAACTTTCTCCATACAAAATATTGCAATAAACCATAAAAACGTGTTAAATAAACAACAAACAGAGATTTCGTTTATGTCTAAATTAAGTATCTTCTGCAGAATGGAATAATTACATCTTTTTCCAGTAGTGGGAACGACATTTCCGATTTCATCTCGTCATATATTAGTTGAGTTCTCTCAATTACCTTCTCCGTTGAGCATTGACGTTAGGGTGTTCGGAAAGCTGGGGACTTAAAAATTATTCTCAATAATTTCTCTTAAACGGGATTTTTTCCAAAGCGCCTGGACTATCAATTCCTGAGATATGGTACCTCGTCATCCTTAGTTAAGCATGCCGTCCATTTTGATGGATGACTCTCATACATTTTGATATGCAAAACTGGTATTGTAGATAACTAAGTTTATTTT
The DNA here is from genome assembly GCA_946251905.1 of Cryptocephalus moraei. Classification (NCBI taxonomy): domain Eukaryota; kingdom Metazoa; phylum Arthropoda; class Insecta; order Coleoptera; family Chrysomelidae; genus Cryptocephalus; species Cryptocephalus moraei. The sequence goes on from OX276454.1 coordinate 17,814,218, forward strand.
GGAGATCCAGTTCATTCAAATGATCTAATATTGTAAATTGACCTTTAAAATTTAAATGAGAGCAAGGGTCGCATCAACTTTATTTTCAAATCGGTTAAGCTATGTATTAGCTGATTCACAATATGCCATAATATTAAAAGTTTTTTAATTTTACAATCACAAACGAGTTAAATTTTATAATTACGCTACATAGAACCTGGATACTTATTTTGAACATATCGTTTGCTTGCATAAAGAAGATGGTAAAAATAATTCCATGAATTATCAGTGAAGAGATAGATACTGTTGCCAAGATTTTCAAAAAGTAATGAGATCGAATATTAATAACCTTAACAAGTAGAAGTGAAAATAAGTTAACATAACGTAACAATGGTGCATTCTACCATAATGCAATTTTGGTTTTTACAACTTTGTTCCCAATTCTGACTATCATTAAAAGTTTCACAATTCGCATCATCGACACTAGTGTTTTCCGTGACTTCTTTACAATTTTGAAATATAAGCCATATTTAGAAATCAATGTTTATCTTGTTATTGTAGTATTATTTATTATTTCATATTTATCACTATTATTCATATATTATTTTTATTATCAATATTAGATTTATTATTATTACCTTATTTCTGTTATAATTTATTTTTTATTTGTTTACATCATCATGTAAATCAATGTTTATTAATCGGTGTACAATAATTTATATTACACAATAATTACAGCCTTTTATTTTGGATATACCTACTGATTAAATGCTTCTTATTTATTTCAATAACATTAATAATTACCAGACATAATATCAATTTCGAATGTTAATGCTTATAAGTAACTATTTGGCGAATTTAACGAAAGCATAGAATTAACCATTTCGTTTGACGAGAGTAGAGTTAAATAACATTGAACATTTACGAAGTTTTTAATAAAAAGATAATGAGATGAGGTAATTATTAGATTAGATTAGATAACTATATTAGATGTAGATTTTCTCGTTAATCAATTAATGTGTTTTACTGGCTATATCTTGATAACTGGGGTTGAGATGAGATATGAGATACTATTTTTTAAAAGGTATAAGTATGTAAGGGCTTTTTCACTAAATAACATATAATTTATAATTTTGATAACTTTACAGTGTTTTGTTGTTATTAATAAACTAAATCTCAGACTAATCATTTCTTATCACTCACAAAACGGAAAAAACCAGATACTTTTATTTAGAATAGTCTTAGAGCTAAAGTAGCCTTTAGAGAATGGACTTTAAAAAAGGATGTTTTCCAAGAATTTTACACGTTTAAACGACGATTTAACAATGTTGGTTCTTAGTTTCTAAAATGGGATCAAATTGAATAGTACGTTACTTACTACCGGGTGATTTTTAATGATTGAAGCAAATTTTGTGAGTTGGCACCCTGCGTAGTTGGTTAGCGTGGTCATTTGTAAACTTGTTTACTTTTGATTCATTATTAGTTTAGGTTATGTACAGTTGTATAGAGATAAAATTAAGTTAGATTATTCTACAGTAAATGCTGAAAATGTTGACCTTCTTGTTGTAAGCAACGTTCAACTCTACACGATAAATTATTAAAAACATTAATTAAAATTGTAGGTTCAATATTTGCCATAGCCACTTCAATTGCGTGTGGCAATTCTTGCAAATTGTCCTAATGGTTTCGAAATACAACATTTTTTAAATAAGGGAACAAGAAATAGTCCAGGGGAGTCAAGTGTGGAGATCTACTAGGCCACAAACCAGTGCTAACTAAACGGTCTTGAAAGAATTCCTCTAAGAACGAAGTTGTTACTGTGTGTGCAGTTGCATTGTCCTGCTGAAAATAAACTTTTGTCAACTCTCTGTAATCCAACTTATTTATAAATGGCTCCAACAAAAGCTTTTGATATCTTTCAGCGTTAATCGTTTCATGAAAAATATTGGCCCGATAATTCGTGTTCGTGACATTGCCATCCAGACACCAATTTTGAGTGTATGTAATGGGACTTGGATAATATTGTGGGGGTTATGTGCTGACCAAGTTCTGTAATTCTGTGAATTAATAAATCCATAATGATGAAACCATGCCTCATCAGAAAAGAAAGTGATCTCCTGCTGGTCAAGGTTGTTGAGTAGGTTATTGTTATACCAGTGACAAAAGTGGATACTTTGGAGAAAACCAGTAGGGCGGAGTTGTTGGACGACTGTTATTTTATATGGTCGTAGGTGCAAATGTTTTTTAAAGATTGCAAGAGAGGATGAATAGGAGAGTCCTGAAATGTAAGAAATGTATAAAGTGTAGAATAAGGTAATCGTTGATGGAAACATGTTTGTTGGGATACACGGCGTATGGAGGCTTTTGGATTTTGTTGTATAATTTGATCTACATTTTGCACAACATTCGGCGTGTCAACAGTTGGACGTCCAGTAGATTTACCCTTTTAAACGCTGCCAGTGCCTAAAAATCGTTCGACTATCCTACCACAATGTTGGGCAAAAATACGATATTCTGTTTGTTCCTCTGGGTATGTTTCGAGAAACTGATCGTAAGTCAATTGCTGGGAATATATCCAGTGGCCGTTATCATGTTGGAGTGCGCTTCGAAAATACGCCATTACAATGAAGGTGTCATGTTCAGTTGTAAAAACCATTTTTCAATAAATAAATCATGATAAAAATAATTTCATTTATTTTGAACTTCGATGTCACATTTGAATTTAAACATCAAGTGCAACAACTTCGTACCGTAAACAAACTGTAAAAATATTGCCAACCTAACAAAAATAATCACAATCAATAAAAATCACCCGGTAGTATATATACACACATTGATCCATGTGGTTAGATCTAGCGAATTAATTCCAATTTTTTCCTAATTGCATTGGTCTATCTAGTGTCTCTTAAAAAAACCGAAAATCCCGCCAACCTGGCCATCTGCATCATATGGTCCTAATTTAGCATGTGGGGTCTCATGATTTTGGTGATGTCACCCCTTTTAGTGAGTCTTATAACTTCATCGATTTTACTAAAAAAGATCTTCCATGTATCAACTATCAAGTTCGGAAGTGACCGAACTAATGAAAATAACGAAAAAGTAGGTATTTCCGTTAGTTCTCACCAAAATTTTAACCGTTACATTAAAATTTAATCATTTCCCCGTGACCCGAGGATCAAATCTCGATTTACGAGCGACGATAACCGCGCCATCCCCTCCCCTCAGGCCACCGATTTTATTTAGAAATAAATTTTAAAATACGAACTTTTCAACCGTCGCTACTTACGACGGGGGCGTTAGATAAAGCCGAACTTAATTGGTTCGCAAATAAGCTTTTCTGATCCGCGATAAGATAAATTCGTAATTACTTTCGTGATTACCGCTGAACTAAAACGAATTATAGCTTTCGGAGTATCATTTTTAGTCGCGCGACTTCAAACACCAGAGATCCTCAGATATACGGGGCGCCCGTTGATACCCTCCCCCCGGAGCCGATGGCGGCGGCGAGGGGTCGGGGTGGGGGAATGAATTCCGGGTTTCGTTAGCCCGATAATTGCCTGCCGGGTGTTACCAAATGCGAAACAATTAAGTTTTTCCGATTGGACCGCCGAAAATGGGATCGAACGTTAAGGAAGATTTAAAATATCGAAATTTTAAATCCCGAACCATCCAGATAGCGCTTGAACGGTCCATCGATCCAACGAGTAAATAGAATCATCCATTTCCTTCCCTTGAACGACTTCTCAGCACATTGTTTCGCAACACCTTCCAATTTTCAAATGAGCCTGCAACTTTCCGCCAAAGAAATAATATTTCCTTTGTTATCGGTAAGAACTTCGAGGTTGGTTTTAAAGTTGGAAACATTTTACCGTCTTCGATTTCATAAAAACTGTCGAACTGTCGGAGTATAAGGAAGTTTCGAGTAAAAACACCTGATTTAAAAGTTAAACTTGTCTGGTTTCCTTTTTTGTTTTACTTTCGCTACTCTCGCAGACAATACTCGTCGGATGAAAATTAAAAATTTCCATTATTCGCGCTTCGCCAGCCCTTTTACCACGAAAAGTACGGCGGAAAGTATTATCGTTTCAACAGTTTCGTCAATATTTTTAATTAGACGAATCCGGTGCGTCGGTAATTTCGAAACCGTGCTGTTACTGACTCAATCATTTCGAATGAAGGAAACTTTACAATGTTCAAAAAAAAATTTAATTGCATAACAATTTGTTACTCAATTAATTAAATAAGATTCCTCGGTCGTTAGTTTAACTAAGTTCGAATATTAAAGTAACGTTGTGCAATGCTGTCCATCCCAATTCGCTTGGTCAAAACCCGATCTGAAATTGTGTGTGACCTGAGATGAATGTTTTGTTTACTTACGAGTACGTGTGGTAGCTTTTACATAGATGTTTGTGACACAGCGTCGCCATCGTACTATGACGAAAACTACAATATGTAGAAATCTGAGATTTTGAGAGATTAAGTGGCAAATTCAGAAACGCCACTCACACTCATTTCTACCTACACTCAATTGTATCTCAAAATGAGAGTGAGTGCGCCTTCTCCTCAATTTTGGAATTCAGAAAAGTGTAAACCAAGTTACTCAAATACATCTCGATTTAAAAATGATTTGTGGGAAGGATGTTTCGCAATATCGCAAATTGTCGTGTTCGCTGCTGACTGTGTTAGTCCAATTTGGTGTTCTGTGCATATATCATGTGTTTTGTGGCAGCAACTGTCAGGCGCGTGTCAGGCGTCACCTAATTTGGAATCGCGTTTTGCAAAGTCGTTTACGTTGAAACAATGAGCAATGAGCATTCCAAAAAAGTATATGTGTGCAAGGGAAAAGGTCCAATTAAAAGAGTCTCCGCCTCTGTGCCTGCATACTATTGAAAAACTAAAATGTCGAATTGTGTCTCCACCAAATCTATACCTCTGTAAGATCTCCAAGTTGGTTAAGTGCTGAAGTGCTGATACTCAATTTAAGGGACATTTCAATTGAGGAAAGTCTATGAATTCCAAATTGAGTGTAGTGAAGATTTTACTTAAAAATTGAGTGTAGGTGTAGGGTGAGTGGCGTTTCTGAATTTGGCCCTAATGCTGTACTATTGGGCAATGAGTTGTGTAAGTTTGATCGAGATTCTCGGGTTAGTTTAGCCACTATCCCACCGTACACTAAATACAAAACGTTGAAATCTGTCTCATTTTAGCATTGAGACCTTTTATTACCTACTTCCGTTTTGAGAATAACTGAGGAAGAAGAAGAGTGGCGTACGTGAATGACGTCATCTTATGGTAGGAGAGTAGAATTTGCAAAAGTGGGGTGTTAATAAAGCAGGGATTGGTTAAGGGTCAAGCGAGAGAGAGGATTTAAGTTCAACAATTAGCGATCACGTCACTTCCGGTCAAGAGATAAGGGATTATTCCCGAAGAGCATGAGAGTAGTCTCGGGGACCCGAGAGGGTTCGAATGGCTGGGCCACTTTGGCCCAGTTATCTAGTTTTGGGTAATTAGTAAAATTTAAGTCTGAGCATGGCCATCTTTTAGAAAGGCCGGAGCATTAAATTTTGCAACAACGGCGACTAAAAAAAACAGAAGGCCGACTTATCGGAACATGGCCGTCTTACGTGTTTACATTCGAATAATTTAAATACAGAGGATTATAGTGTTAATCATAGTTAAATTGGTTTAAAACTATTTCGACGACGATTTAGAAGAATCTGGTTTGCCGACAAAAGAAAGCCCCATCCAGGATGTGAAAAACAAGGAGAAGAAAAACAAGGAAAGTGGTGAGTGGTGATGAAAAAATCATACAAAAACAATCTAAGCTACAAGTGTTCAATGCATTTTCAACAATAAGAACAGCCTTTCAGTTTGAAGACGTTCCGGAAAATGTGTTTGTTCAATTATTATAGCGGCTTGAAAATTTAGGTATACAACGGTCGTACTCAGCAATAACTGATTTAGGCGTGTTGGATAACCAAGCTATTTTAGAATACTGTTTGTTAGTGTTGTCCTGTTAGAATTCTAGATGTCTGTCCAATATAAATTGTGTTACAGAGTGAGCATGAGATGCTAGATAGTACATTTGATATTTCAGAGGAATTGAGAAGGTTTTTCAGTTTTGACTTGACGCAATAAGGACATTCCTATTTGCAATTCTAAGTTTTAGGGGAGAGATCACAGTGATTAGCTTTGTTGTCAGTTCTGCGATGAATGGTAGTGTTATGAATCCCGTGTTTTCCGTGGTAATGTTAGGATCTTCCATTTGGATCTCAACATTACGTGAGAAGTTTCTCTCAATTAGTGGATTTAGTCTACTTAGTGAAAGGGTATGCACACTATCTGTCTAAGTCGTACTCCGCAATAATTGATTTATAAGACGTGTTGGATAACCAATATGTTTTAGAATGCTGTGTAATGCCTCTAAGCCTTCAGTTTTGTGTGAATGGTGAGATAAGCTGATTACTCTCTTTTTCAGGGCTTTCACTACGTTTATTTTCATATATAGCTGATGATATGACATAAAATGTATGTATCGATTGCTCATATATAAATATATATGTATATAATTCATCCGAATCGATATTTTCAACAAATGCATGTGAATCCTTTCATGCTGAATTTAATTCACATTTTTGACTCAATTTCATAGAAATACTACTCCACTTTCAAAATAAGACTAATCGAAAACTTTGCCCAATTGGGGAAAAAAATTTAAAAAAATCAGTTGTAGAGAAATTAAATTACATTGAGGCACTCATTGAACAGTACAGCAGTAACGAAATGCCAAGATTTGATTACGTTAAACTACCTATCTCACATTATAATATGAAAACTGTGTAGTCTAATATCATTCAGTGTATTGAAAAATAATAATAGTTTTTTTGCAATTTTTTTGTATATTAATTTTTACTGAAAAGTATATCCTTTCTGTGAAATAACTGTTTTGTAGCAATTTGTAACGTTTGTTATTTTATTAACTTAATTAAGCTCGTAATGACGGTTAGCAAATGCCTATCTATGGGTCGGGTCGAAAGAAATCAATATTTTAATTATAGCGGTTTAATTAGGTAAGTCCAATAAGTAGAAAACAACAACAATATCGATCGGATACAAATACCAACGATAATCCAACAAATGAATACGATCTTCTTGGATCGTACGTAATTCAATTTCAAGACAAATACTTAAATTTTATTCAACAAATCCTACCAATAACACAACTGTATCCCGAAGTTACAGATTTGTTTAACTAAATAATGCAAATTACTAATATCTAAATTACAAGGTTTGAATATAATGAAATAGTCGATCGGTGGATTAAACGCTTCAAAAAGGCCTTTTTGTTCAATATTTTTTAATAATTTTGGTAGCTGCTCCCCTTTTTAGGTCCGACGAACCCGTTCGCTTCTCTCTGCTCTCGTGTTCGCACGTTTAGACGTGCGTTCGATGATAGTGGAGTATCCAAGCACACACACAATTCATTTTAACGTAATTGACGAAGCGTACCAATCAATGTTTATCATTATTTCGGACCGACACACTAATTCACCACACAGATTTACAAAGGGCAAGTTTAATACATGGGCCCCTCAAATTTTGGGGTTCTCCAGCCAACAGTTTGTCAAAATTCTGATCTGAACGCTTTCAAAGTCCCGGACAGACTTCTCTCAGACCATGGCCGTCTTTACTGAAAGACCGGATCATTGATATTTGGCAACGCTGCGGCGAAGGCCGATTGTGTTAATTTAAGGTTATATTTACAATATTTAATGTTGAGTGAAGAAGTGTTTTTTTCTTTAAATTAAGTGTGTTTTGGACTGTATTTTCTATAGTGACTGTTACTAAATACATACTTTACATACCTATATAAATTAATTTTATTTTTGTATGCTCTGCGTACTAATAAAATGTAAGTAAAACCCAACTTTTAAGACTTTCGGTGCAGAACAGAATTTCTTATATGTTTTTTTAAAACGAATATCTTTATACAGTCGAACCTCTATATAACGAGAATGAAGGTGCTGCAAAATTTGCTCGTTATATAGAGGTCTCGTTATATGGAAATTCCCCCATTTTTAATGGTTAATCGTAATGGTTAAGGAAAAAACATTTTTTTCACATACAAACATTTTTATTAAAATTAATTAGTATATTGTACATTATTCATATTTATAATAGTTATTTAAGCCACAAGGAATGTAAAGAAGTTTTACCATTCGAGGCAAGTGTGTACGAGCCGAGGAGAAGCCGAGGCATGTCACTTGCCGAGGATGTTAACAGTCGATACATTCCGTGTGGCTTATTAGATTTTTCACGCTGCCGTTGAAAATTTCCTCAAAATTCCACAAAAAATGAAATGTTTGATTTAGTTTGGACGTACGTCACTCTGCCATAAGTTGACTGACGTATGTCGTATGACGTATGACATACGTCAGACTTACATATGTCAGTGCGTAACTAGGGATAAATCAACTTGATTTACTCTTTTGATAATCCTAGGAATGTAAATGACAGTATTTACATTCCGTCGTCAAGGAAAAATAATACACGAATGTTATTTGCCATTTTCATGCTACGTGTCTATGCATTTAAGAGCAATTTACGATAGCGGCAGCGTGAAAATTATGTTTATCTAATTTATAAAATACTATGTACAGTTGTTTAAAATAATTTGTTAATTTGGTTTGTACATCACATGTCACATGACAAAGTTTTTTCATATATACGACTGAGACAGATAGTATGCGTACCCTTTCACTAAGTAGACTAATTCCACTAATTAAGAGAAACTTCTCACGTAATATTGAATTCCAAATGGAAGATCCTAACATTACCACGGAAAACACGCGATTCATAACACTACCATTCATCGCAGAACTGACAACAAAGCTGATCACTGTGATCTCTCACCTAAAACTTAGAATTGCAAATAGGAATGTCCTTATTGCGTCAAGTCAGAACTGAAAAACCTTCTCAATTCCTATGAAATATCAAATGTACTATCTAGCATCTCATGCTCACTGTATAACAAAATTTATATTTGACAGACATCTAGACTTCTAACAGAAAGACTGACATTACACAAAAGTAATCGCAAGTGGAATGTTAAGTTTTGTGCTCTTGCTGAACATGTTATAGACCACGATCACGTTATGAATTATAACAACACGAAGATCCTTAAAATAGTGTAACGTTTATTCTAATTTATTCACACACTGTCTTAGCACTACTTAATTTATCTAAATCTAGACTATTTCCTAACTAATTAATTTATATCACACTCTTAACTGCTAATTTATATATACAATTTCACTTGTCCGGGTATCGCACTGTTTACTCACGCTGCGTCACGTCTAATCTAATTTCTTCGTCCGCAGCGTTCGCTTTTATAGCCCTCCATAATGTATTCTGGAACTTTCTTGAGAGTACTCGATTCTTCTCTTCCCAAATTTGTTTGATCTAGAAACGACCCGAAAGTAACAAATCATTCTTTCTTTAAATGAATATTCGCGATTGTTCTGAAACTGTTTTTTATGACCCAATTAACGGAGCGGCCTCCCTTTGAGGTGGGCCGCCTCGTCCGATAAGGAGTAGGCTTACGCTGGTTGTTTACATTTCGCATTACAATAGAAAGAAATTTATTCAAACGTACGTTTTTTGAAATGGTTGACATCAATAATACTACCAACTGTATTAACGAAAATACTGATTTCCTCATACTGATATTTCCTGATACTCAAATTTCGAAAATCAGCACGATTACAATACTTTCCCTTATTATATGGGTACCCTATATTATGACAAAGTGAAAAAACACTACCAGTTTTTGACATAATTAAAAAAAAACAACTTATTATTAAAAAATCTTTTAAATTATTAAAATTATTAAAACTTTTTATTATTAAAAACTATTAAAAAAAAACTGACAAGAGTAAGTGCTATTTGCCATTAACTGATTCTGATTAAATTTAAGTGGTTGCGAGTTTTCAGGGAACCCAAACTTAATGCAAAGTTTTAAATATCCACTAATTGTAGTTTCAACGTCCAGAAATGCCAATATCTCAAATTCTGAAAATCAGCACGATTACAATACTTTCACTTATTATATGGGTACCATACAGGAAAGTTAAAAAAGTTTATCCAACACATGACCGTTATGACTGTCATTATTAATGTCATTTTAGACAAGTAATAGACTATCAAATAACACACTAGTGTGTTATAATCAATAACTCACAAGTGAGTTATGGATTATAACTCACGTTTATATTTAAAGTAGTATTCCATTTATTTATTTATTTATTTATTGCCCGTGGCAACCAAACAAATAACCTACTTTAACCAAAATGTAAAAAAAGTCACTGTCAAGTCATTCTGACATTTATAGGGTAGTGAGACGCAAGTAGCTTTGATTTGATTACAAAGCTTATATCTCATAAAAAAACCGATTTCTCCCACATGTTGGATAAAACATTGTATGCTACTCGCGTGTTATGTTTCCTAAGTCACTTGAGAATTTATACCACTCGGCCTGACAGCCTTGTGGTAAAAATTTTCTCGCGTGACTTATTTTCAACATAACACACTAGTACCATAAATAACTATTAAAAAAGATTCATTGACATGCCTTTTAGGATTCTTCTGAAATAAGGGCAACCTGTAGAGTGTTAATCATACTGACAATTTCGCTCTGCACAATAATTCACTATTTTAAGAAAATTTAAATGTTTTGCAAGCTCCACACTAATAACCACTGGTATTATAAACTGAGGGTTATTTATAACTTCGCAAGAGCCGTCCTACTTGAGTGACTACCAATTTTGATCAATAAGGGACCTGTAACATGTCATCCCCTGCATTCAAGCTCTTATTTTCAGATCACATTCGTCCTAATTTCTAAGATTACGTAGATTCATACTTGATAATTCGACTAATATTCTATCACTACATTATCGTCCCTTACTGTTCCCTTGCGAGTGTCCACTGTACAGTTTTATGGTGCGCCTCATAGCCTGCTTCTACAGAATTAGGTATTTTCACATTTTTTTAAAACTGGCTAAATGAGAGATTATATGCCTATAAATCTTAGGTTAATATTAAAAAAAAAAATTAAAAACATTCAAGCAAAAAAAGTTATTTGAATTTCAAACGCTAGGAATTGGCGCCAAAACGCCGTCTGACGTCACACCGCATATAAACAGTGTAGTGAAAACACTATTCTACGACGCAAATAATACAAATTACTAGATTTGGTCGCAATTTAGCTCCTACACTCCAGCGGAAACCACAATATATTCCAAAATATTCGAAAAATCTATTTGTGGACTGCAGAAAGGACCAGTGTTTATATGCGGAGTGACGTCACGATGAGCGGTCGTTTCGCTGGTCCTTTAACTTTTCGCACATTTACTGATTTTTATACCTAAAATTCTTGGTGCTGGACCTATTACACGATTTTTTATGATTATAAAATTTGTCTGAGGGATCGTCCCTATGAATTAAGATATATTTCGTTTAATTTAAAATATATGGCAAATACCTAATTTTTAATCAGAGCTTTCTTACTGTTCAATCCCTATACTGTGACCATACCCTTATTTAACGATTTATCTCTTTTGAATGCACAAATTTTTCGGTGGCCCTTTTGGGGGAGTTATAATATTACAATTTTATGAAAAATATATGCCAGGTACAATATGGCATTCCTGAGCTGTCCTCGACGAGTCCATCCAAACCGGAAGGTTAAACGTTATGACCGATTAATCTCTACTCATTAAAGGAGGGGTAGGGGGTGTCGTAATCAATGATCCCGCGATCGATCCCGGGGTGAAAAATCGCCCGCTCCGCTCGAGGATTAATCATGGCGGCGTGGCACGGGAGGAAAAAATATTTACAGGCGGCCGACAAAAAAAAAACGGGAACCGTATTTGGAAACATTAGTCGAAGACAAAAGCGATTTTTCACTAGCCCAAATAAACACATTTCCCGGCGAGGAAATGTTCATCTATCAGCAGTTCCTGCCGTAATAAAAGCAATAAAAGTTATGGGGGTCGAAGCGCGGGAGACTGTTGAGCTCTAATCCCGGGGCCTCGAATATCGGAATTTGATGACGGCGGATGTTTATTTCATTGTGAGAGAGTGCGGATAAGTGATAGGAATGTGTAAATAAATTGTGAGCGTTGTTAATATCCGTATTAATAAGTCGACCAATTAACAGCCCTACGAAAACAATTCACAGGAAACAACCGCGGAAATGGTACCGCATCCCATGGTCATCATTTCCATAAGTTTGGAGTAAATTCAGAACTTCTCAACAACTTAAAATAAACTACTGCTAAAGAGTGCTTTACTTCATGAAATGGTACTACATGCGTCGGTGTATGCTTCACTGCAAGTTACCGTGGAGTAATTTGAGAATTCAATCAATATAAGTGATATTTCGACTATACTATTTATGGCTGTAATTAGGTTTCACCATATACAGGCAAAATCTCGGTATCGTCTCGATTTGGCGAGGGTCCTCAATAACGAGATTGGAGACTAATCAACCAATAGTCTCGTCGAAACGAGATAAAATGGCATTAACTCTCGTATCGCATCGATCTCGCTGAAATTTTACCTAGCACTGTTTTAATTTTGTTTTATATAATAGTAATAATAGGTATTTATTGTATAGGTATTTATGTGTATTGTATTGTATGTTTTAGACAGCGTTTTATTCACGCAAGAATGGTTGAACGCGAGAGCACCAGCTCGAGCTTTTAATGTTCTTAAGTGAATAAAACGCGACCAAAACACGAATGCAATATAACGTTTTAACCACAATCACAAGCCCAAATTATTAAAATTATTGAAATATCACATCAAGCTTCTGTTCCCAGACGTCCTATTTAAAGCTCGGTGAAACTAAGAATGCTATGCATGCAAAATCTAACAATGGTAGCTAAAGTGTTGTTGATATTTTTCAATTTTTCATTTTTGAAACAGTGGAATAAAGCAACTTTATTCCTCTCGTGAAATAAACTAATTTTATCTACTTTGCGTTACTAATGATCTCATTATTACAACGAAATTAGTGTAATAATATTCATATTATTATACTACTTTTGGTAACTTTTAGTTTTGTTAGGTTGGTACGTCAGCCTGTCATGGAGACTTGCGTAGTCGTTAAGGTTAAATTATTAGTATTTCGATAAATTTCTTGAGCAGCTTTGCGTATTTCTGGGGGTGCACAGGTCAATTCTGCATTTTTGTCTTCCATTTCGCGCACGTAAGTAAGTAGTTATTGAATTTGTCCTAGGGCTACTAGATTTTCAAATTCAAATACGAAACGTCCATGTCAGTGACGTCAGTGTAACCAACCCACGCAAAATTCCCTAGTGTAATACGAAAACTTGAAGAGCGAAAATTTAATGAATGAATAAGCCAAGTAGATAAAATAGTATATTACACACGTTTAATAGGACGTATTGTCACACTCGTTCTTTTAAAGCACTCCTCGCTTCGCTCGTGCCTCGTGTGACAATACTCTGTCTTATTAAACTAGTATAATAATATACTACGTATAATATACACGTGGATAAAATATTGGTTAATACAGTTCATAACAGGGAATCAAATTTCAACTATAAGGTGATTGTTGATAAAAAAAACTTATTTATTTAGAATAATTTCGTTGAACTTAAATTTGGGCATATTTTTGATAATTTTTGTCAAAATCGTTCAATTTTGAAACAAATGTTAAGCTTATTCTATCGTACATAAACAGAGTAGAACTTTCAAGTATTTTTCTTCCAAACTCAGTTGTACTGTCAAAAAACCTAAACGATGCCGATACGCACCTGCGCTCTTCACCATTTTACGACTGTAGTCGCCCAACTCTAATTGTGAAAAAAGATTTGCTAGTTAACGTGATCGTTCATAACTATTAAAGTATGATCTTTAGTATAGGGGAAACACACATCTAGAGTGCGCTCGATACGTATGCGTTTTGCTTCATGAAATTCGAGTGACTTTGTAATGACGATATTAAATTGATAATCCATACTAATGATGGATCTCATTATTAATAACTTTAAAAGGAAATATAAAATTTTGAATATACCTATTATTTTATTTTTTCTACAGATATCTACAGATAGGCATAGGAAATGTCTAACAAAGATTATAGTCGTTTTGATGCTCTTATTAATCAATTCTGAAAAAAATTAGCTTCAGTTAATAAATTCTGTAACTCACATATACTACACAGTTTTTTTATTTCTGGTATGTTAGACAAGCCACATGCCCTAATAGGTTTATTATCGTACAATTTTGTTTCGTTTGTTATGAAATAATCTCCTGATTAGAATAACAAGCACAGATTTTCATAAATTTTACATTTGACACCAAATTAACGACATTGAAAGAAAACACCTTATTTTAGAGAATTTCTCAATACAGGACATAGTAGATTTGACATAATGAAGCCATACACGAAGTTACAGCCTAATACAGAGTGATCAAGAAATACTCTTTAAGTTGGCAATCCTACCTGGAGGATTTTTTTTGTCTAAAGGTTTGCAACGATATACCGGAAATCTCTGTACTCTGCATGACAGCGACAGCTACATAAAACATAAACACAAATATTTTAGGTTATGTGAATTTATTTACGCTTAAAATAACCACACCAGAAAAAACTTCAATATTTTAAGGTACTGCTCGAATTGAGCGCCATTATGTTCTAAACATAAATTCACTCTCCGTTTTAGGCTCTCGAAGACATTAATTAACATCGGAGGAGACATATTTGCAACTTCCTCGATAATGGCAGCTTCCAGTTCTTCACGTGTATGTAGAACATTACTGAACACCTTGTTTTTAAGGTGCCCAAAGAAACAAAAGTCTAGAGGTGTCAGGTCTGGTGACCTACTTGGCCAGATTCCCGTACTTATGACTCGATGGTCAAAAACTTCCCGCACATATTGCATTGTGGCACGAGCCGTATGTGCTCGAGCCGAATCTCGTTGGAAGAGCCATTTTCGCGCTCCTCTACGGTTAATTGGACAACAAATGGCTGGAGAATGTGCCGAATGTATCGTTCTGAATCAACTGTGAAGTTAAAAAACAAAGCACCAATTACTCTTTGCCGTGATACAGCCAGCCAAACACCAACTTTAGTAGGATGTAAAGTTGTTGTTCTAGCAGCATGTGGATTTTCACCAGTCCATATTCTGTAATTTTGAGAATTAACATAGCTATTGAGATGGAACCAGGCTTCATCGGAAAAAAAGGTTTTATCCAGGACGTCATTGTTCATTTCCTGATTGAACCAGTTATAGAACTGGACGCGTTGTGGACGGTCAGGAGGATTTAGGGATTGGACCATCGAAAATTTGTACGGGTGGTATTTCAATTTGCTCTTCAACACAGTGGAACAACTTCCATATGATACACCTGTAAAGTGACGAAACGGAATATGGGAAATTAGGAATAAGTGGAAATTGGTGAACTTTTGATAAGGATTAAACCTGTTTGGAGGGAAAGCTTTCTAACCGATTTGCGAGGACTTTGTTGCAGTCGGGCCCTGACGTCTTGTACCACATTTTCAGTGAGTACAGAGGGTCTACCAGGTGGCTTTCCTTTCTTCATATTGCCTGTATTCAAATATCGTTGAACTACACGCATGCAGTGTTGTTTAAAAACGTCGATAGTGAACACAACTTCAGGAAACATTTCTTGAAATTGGTGCAAAGTGGATTCCAATGAATAATGCCATCCAGAAATGGGATCATGAACTGCACTCCGAAAATAAGCCATGCCAATAAAAATATCTTGTTCTAATGTAAATAATACCATTTTTATAATAAAAATTTGAATCGCCGCTCAAGTGTCAATGCTGTCACTGTCAAACTACCGGAAGTGGTCCCAGTTCTACCATTTTAAAGTAAAATTTAGGATTGCCAACTTAAACAGTATTTCTTGATCACGTTGTATTAATCATGGTGGAAATGCTACGAGATCCCTAGGACTATGTTCTAGGAAGTAGAAAAACTTATCCTAGTTGTAGGAAACAGCACAATGAGAGCCCAGGACAGTGAATTCACTTTACAAGACATTATTTGTAATATTGAACATTACCTAACTTAGCTGCAATTTTAGTACATATAAAGAATATTTTAATTTCAATTCATTGCACCCATTAAGTTTTAGATTGTATTAAACGAAGAATTACTTCAGCTGAGAAGAGGGAAAACAAGGGCTCGGAAAATTTGGAAAATGCATATTGAATGCATACTATACATATGCCCACTGTAGCATATGCACTTAACTTTTTAATACATGTTTGGTTTTAATCCCAAAATTATGTTGTTATTTTAATTTTTCAGTTATCTGTCTATCTGTCTGTTTTAGAATGGTCCTCGAAGCGTGGCATGAATAAATTACAGACAGAATGCACCCTTTAAATATAATTTTAATGAAGTTATAGTCAACTTAAACCAAATATGATGTAAAAATTTGAGGAGCTCATAAAGAATTTATGTAGACTTGTAATAAACTGCAAGTGACATAATATGCCATGAAGTGTGATAAGTAAGTCATACAGTTTTTATAGTAGTTGTGTTAGATGTGGTTAATGATTAAATATGTTTGAGAACATTTATAGAGTAATTGCGATTAATCAATTACTTTCAAAATAATTACACTTGTTTGTTTAAAATAGAATCTGAAATAATTTTACATAAATTTTAGTATATTTAAATAAGTCTCGGAGTTCATAAGATACTTTCGACAAGAACATACACATCTGACGACATTTTAATAGTAGCTACAATTTTATCAAGGGAAGCATTACGTCTAAAATATATTATGTTCAAAACAAAGTTTGATAATTTATAGGAAATTGGGAACTTTCTATCTTGTAAAATTATTCTTTATACATTTTTAAAGAAGATGCAACCATTTTAAGGAAAATGTGTCATTTTGAATGTTACTTCAAACGGTTTTATAGGACACTGTCAAAGAAGTAAATGATCCTCTAAGGAACTTTTGACAATTGTAACGAACCAATGATATTTTTAAAGAAGTTTAAATTGTTTTAAAAAAAGCATGAAGTTTAAAAAATAAAATTCGACGTGGAGTTGGAAATTTTTAAGTTATTTTCGACAAATGTGTTAGTCTATGAGATTTGTAAAGAAGTTTAAGTGAAAGGTTCTCTTTGTTCCTGTATCAATTATCAATTATTTGTTTCCATGGGTTTTGTCAAATAATTTTTGAAATATCTTTGTAACGTCTCGGAACAAATTTAACCTGCCTCTTCCACTCCAATATTGAATTTTTTTCTGGATCTGATGTGTTATATAGTTTTAACAGCAATCTCGTTTTCTGTAAGTATATAATTTTCATCTTTGTATAATAATTTTTAACAAACATACCATGTTCACAGTTGCAGTTGATAAAGACAATAAACATTGTCGAAACCTCCTGTATTAAAGGAATAAGAGTGTTCTTTTAAAAAAGTCCCAAGATGAGGCTGCATCCCCGGTAAGATTTAGTTTATATATATATATATATATATATATATATATATATATCTTTTATGAGTATTTTACTTATTTGCTTAATGCTTTAATTTCACCATAAAATGAATTGAATACTATCAATCTTTCATATACGAAAATAACTAATATTAACTACATTTTAGTGAATACCTAACGAGAATAGCGAAATATTATGGGAAAGCTGTATTAATTTCTACCACTGTAAGAATGTTTGAAAAGTATGAAGAAAAGAGAGCACATGAAAGGAAATAAATGCACATTGGCTTGCATATTTTTCAATTCTTGTAAGTGCATCTTGCATGTAGGTTCGACCTTATTTTAGGGCACAATTTTTTCGACCTCAAATTACTAATATATGGGGAGTATTTGGGCAAACCTCCATAGAGCAATGTGCTTTTGTCGCTATTTTTCATATTCAGTCTTTTTAGCGTAAATCACAAATGATTGAACCAGCCTTTTTGACGGTCATTCGATCTAAGTCTGTTTAAAGACATTACCAAAACAAATCACAAAAACGAAAATTATCTTGGGATAACTCCAGATTGTGGCATTCATGTTATTTATTGTTGAAAATAATATAACCTAACCGAAGCGAACCCTACCCCAAACAGTAGACTTAAGATGATGCTAAGCTTCAGAAACTTGTAAACTTGGATTTCTTTGCATTATATAGGTGTAGGATTCGGCAAATAGATTTTTTTTGAAAAGGTATTTCGAGTTAGGTGTATTTTTTCAAAACAAACGAAGGCGGATAATAAATCGTTGGACGGCCATAGAAATGTGGATTCTTCATTGAAATCTAAACGCGCGGAATAAGTATTCCCGACGTGTTTGTCCTTTTTTTTCCATTAAAAATAAATCGGAAATACGTCATGAATTGAATAAAAACGACGAAAAAGAGATTTTTTATTCCGTATGACGAGATAAAGAAGCTTATGCATACGTGTAAAGCTTATCATCCGAAAAAACACATATGCACGTTCCTTTCTTATGGTAATATTTCATCCGATCGGTAGACTAAACCCTCGGCAATACTTTTCCGGAGAGAAGGAAGTGAGCTCAATCCATCAATAAGGATCAGCAGCATCTGACAATTCTTAGCCCGGGATTTTTACTGGATTGTAGGAAAATCGACGGCAGATCAAGCGATCTGTGTTTCTCGCAACGTTTGCGGAATTCGGCCCGAGTTTAGGATGTGTTTCAATATTTCGCGTGATGTAGGTTCGACGAGGAATAATATTCACTTCGACGGTTTTCAATATCCCTGTTTATGACTTCGAGCGATTCATCAATATCGAATTAGAATATTTTTCGACGCCCGCCAGGAAGAGGCTTTCGTTAAAATTTTTAAACGTATCAAATTTGAATGTGAATGTGAATTTGAACTATTGTCTCATGCGACATTACGCTGGGTACCGAATACCACATTCAATATATGTTAATTAATACGGAAGCTAAGATAACTTGTAAAATTATCTTATTCGTTCTTAGCATTTCCCATTTGTATCCTACACCGAATGGTCTTGAACATTTCGGATAATTAATAGTATCGAGGCTTGAGTATAAGTTGTCAATTTTTTGAAACGACTTACCTTAATAATTTTCATAACTAACTGTCTTCGTTGTAAAAGGAAATCAAAGCCCCACGGCAGTTAATATTTAATTACACGTACAATTCACTAATAACTTTCTTTACCTTTACAGTTTAAACATTTCAGTCTCGTAAATCGTAAATCTTCAATTTATTCACCACATCCGTAAAATCTGGAAATTATAAAACAGATGAGCATTTAATGGAAGTAAGGCTTCTTAAAAGTCATATATAAGCGAGGGTCCTACCGCTTTGGCCGCTTCCCGCCATTCCACTTCCAGCTTCTCTATTGTTTTTCATTCATTTCTCTTAATTTCACGGCACCTTGAATGCCTACCCTCCATGATCTGCGGAGTCGACCTATCGTTATTTTTGTAGGAGAATATTGTAGGATTCTCTTTGGCCACCCATTGTTATTGTCCATTTTATTTATGTGACCATTACCGTATCAGTTGTCCATATTCTATTTTATCTACAATAATGTCTTTAATGTTTGCTCTTTCTCTAATTATTTCGTTTCCAATATGCTCCAAATATTCTAGGTGCTCGTCTTAGAAACACCATTTCTATGCATTGAGCGTTTGTTTCATTCTAGATGTTATTTACCAGTTTTCTGCTCCGTATGGGTGCAATAATAGCTTTATAAACCTTTGTTTTTGTGTTAACTGCGATGGTCCTTGACCATAGAATGGGGTTTAGTTGTTGAATCGCTCTAGGTCCTTGTGTAACTCAATCATCAATATCTTTTTTTGTGTTCCCGACATCAATAATAAAACTTATTATTTGCTTATATTCTCTAGAGCCGTTGATTACATTATTTCCTAACTTATTGTTTGACAGGGTTCCTCCGACCACTGGATGCTCTGTTTGGTTCGTGTTAGTTTTAAGTCACCATTTCGAGTATTCTTCCTTAAGCTTTCTCGTCATATATTTCTATGTTGTCTTCATTGTTTGCTATGAGTACCTAATCGTCTGCGAGCAGCAAGGTGTATACGCATGTTTCTTCAAGTTGTATTCTCATGTCCAAACAATTCTTCCTCCATAAATTCAGCGACTTGTGAACGTAAAGTTTTAAAAGGGTGGGTGAGATACAGCAACCTTTCTTGTATCCCATTAGTGTCTTAAATGACGGTGATATCTGATTTCCCATTTTAGTAGGCCAGATAAATTTATTGTAGTATGTATTTCGTAATGCTTCTATATAAGTCTCGTTCATATCAGAGTCGTATTATACCTAGAACAATTTATTTATTGGCACGTGTCGTAGGCCTTTTCTAAGTCAATGAACATTATGTGAGTTAGCTTGTTTTTGCCATTCTCTTTTCTACTAGTTGTTGCAATACAAAAGTATTATCCTAACAGGATAGACCAGCGCTAAATCCACTTTGTTCCTCTATGTCCCTAAATTGACTTTCTATTCTATCCCTCAAAACTCTGCCATACAGTCTACCTAAAGAACTAGTCTACGCCTCTAATGCCTCTATAATTGCTACTTGTCTTTTTGCAACCATCTTTATAGACAGAAACAATACAAGCCATTCCTCAATATTTGGGAATATTGTGTCCATCTATAAGGCAATTGGTAAATAGTTTTATTATTAGTTATAAGTAATTTTTCTGTTCCATTTTTAACCACTTCAATAAGAATATCTACTAGACCTGCTGCTTTCCCAATTTTCATACGTTCCATTGCTCTTGGAATAAGTTTGTGCTCTTAACAGTACCGGAGGGCAACACAGACATTCCTAAAATACAAAACCAGTGGTCAGAAGATATCCCAGATATCACACTCGATGAAATCAACAACAGCTTGAATAACATGAAGAAAAACAAATCGCCTGGAGACGACGGAGTTAGCATTGAAAACATCAAAATGGGAGGAGCAGCACTATTAAAGATACTGTGCAAACTATACAATGCTTGCCTGAGAAATACTACAACGCATGAACAATGGGACAAGGCCATCTTAATATTGCTGCATAAGAGGGGTGATATAGCCCAAATTCAAAACTACATGCCAATCAGCTTACTTTCGCAGATTTATAAACTCTTCATGAGAATCATCACCAAAAGGCTAACAACGAAATTTGATCTCTATCAATCAAACGAACAGGCAGGATTCCGTAAGAGCTATGGCACCAATGATCACCTCCATACAGTGAAAATTCTTATTGAAAAATGCATAAAGTACAATAAGGCTTTGATGCTCATTTTCGTGGACTACGAAAAAGCTTTTGATCAGTGGATCATCGAAGTATGCTCCAGGCCCTCGCGGATTGTACAATTGACCATCGTTACACCAAACTTCTCGAGCATTTTTACAAGAAAGCGAAAGCTGTTATTAGACTCCATGAAGATACTCCCGACTTCAAAATGGGGCGAGGTGTGCGGCAAGGTGATGCCATCTCCCCCAAATTATTCACTATCCTTCTGGAGTACATGTTTAAAGGTACTAGAATCGACAACTTTGGTATTAACATCAACGGCGAGAAGCTGAGCCATCTTCGCTTCGCCGATGACCTAGTATTAATTGCAGACAAATTCGATGAAGCAAAAGGGATGCTAAAGGAACTGGAACTAGCATCCAAGGAAGTTGGGCTGAATACCAACATCAGCAAGACCAAGTTCATGACAAATCTAGCCAACACTGAAAATCTAAAAGTAAACGACTCGAATATTCAGTAAGTGTGGTCCTATAATTCCCTGGGTCACGAAATACGATTGGGGAGAGACAATCAAACCTGTGAAATTGTCAGAAGAATTGGTCACACCTGGGCAGCCTTTCAAAAACTGAGCTACATCATAAGATCCAATATTCCCATATGTCAAAAGAGAAGGATATATAACCAGTGTGTTCTGCCAGTCTTAACATATGGATCCGAAACAATGATAGTAACAAACCAAACGGCAAACAAAATAAGAGTGACACAGAGAAGCATCTATGTTGGGTCTCTCTCTGAAAGATAGAGTTCCGAATGCGGAGGTGAGAAGAAGTGGAGTGACAGATATCATTGAAAAATATCGAATCTTAAATGGAACTAGGCAGGCCACGTGGCTAGAATGAACGATGGCAGATGCACAAGAAAAATAACGGAATGGAGACCAAGATATGCACTTCGCAGCAGAGGCAGATCAACCACTAGATGGTCGGATGATCTGAAGCGCATTCACACGAACTGGATGAGAGCGGCACGGGATAGAGAGAGATGGAGACATTTGTGGGAGGCTTACGTCCAGCAGTGGACGACTATATAGCCGTGTGATGATGATGATTGCTCTTGATTCTATTTTTATCAGTTCCACCTTTTTTTTCGATTTTGCCTTTCTTTGTGTGGTTGATTTATACATTGTGGAATTTCTTCTGTAAACAGATTTTGGTAATGTTTCTCACACTGCTTTATTTCTATTATATTTATATTTGTGTTACATTTTCCTCCTTTTCTTATATTTCGTAGGATTTTTTATGCCTCTAATAGTCGCTTTATTTTATTTATCATTGTCATTAGTAATTTATCTCTTCATATTTGTTCCCCACATTTCATTTTCCCTTTTTAAAACTTATCTTTTCTCCTGTCTGTTTATTCCAGTGTATAGTTTTCTGTCTTTACTATCCTGTGTCGTTAACCATGTATGATGGGCTTACTTTTTAGAGTTACAGAGTTTCCAAGTCCGTTGTCCACAAATATAGATGTCCTGTTTTTCGATTTTCATATTCTCCTAGTGATTCTGTTGCAGTATTATGAATAGCTTGTTCTACTTTTTCCTATATTTCCTCTGTTTCCTGCATAGTTGTCATAAACTAAATGTGAAAAAATTAATCTACTTCCCTGTTCAAATTTAACAAAAGGCTCTAAAATGGAATCGAAAAATATTACATCCTGTGAATTGATGCATTGGAATTAGCACTTGCGATTGAAACCGAGCCCTCTCTCAACGTCGAAAAACACCGCGGGCGAGAAAACAAGCGGAGGTCGTATCGTAAACCACCCCTGCTCGGCGCGACACCCCATCTAACTCCACTAGACAGGTTTACGGCGATCTTGTGAATAAAAATGTTCCTCAATTTTATTCCGACCTCAAAAAGTATGTAGGTACGCGAATATAGTATATGACCGAGATGTGGTGCCGGAGCTGGAACGGAAATTCCTGCCCGGCCCCCGTCTTAAATTGGTCCGTCGGGGTGGTTTTATAATTCAAGGGGTAATTTTTCTTGTTTGTTTTACGAAATTGGAGGAGTTATGAGGAGGATGTTTAGGGTTTGTACGGATGCAGTTGTGGTGTGCAATGGGAAAATTGCAATATTTCTTTCAGGTCGCGCCAGATTGTTTCCCCGAGTGTTCCTGTCGGGAATATGTATGCCACGGGTAAAAAGTCACTTTCACGGTGATATTTCACTTGGAATTGGTTAGGGTTACGGCAAAAACACCCACTCCGGCCGTTTTCATTTCAAATCTTATAACGAATTACCGAAAGTCATTTTAGAATGGACGATTGCTATAAATTCAATTAGAAACTGTGATTGCCCATCTAACAATTTGTTCCAAAATAATTTAAACTGGGTGCTAATTTATTACTCCTCTTCGATTGCCGTTCTGTTTCATTAGAATCGCCAGTGTGATATTTCGGTAACTGAAAATATGTTCTTTCGTTCTGTAAGTGCTGATAGTATTCTTAACGCAAAAGTATGAAACATTTTCCACAAAAGTTTCAACACTGTATTGAAATGGTTTACAGGACAGATTTTAAACGCTTGCTTACGCTTTCCGCGGCAGCACAAGTTAATACGCGTTCAATTCACGGTCAGTTTGAACACTCGAATTACGAGGGGTGTAAAACTAGATAATCATTTTAATGGATTAATGGATTGATGTTCTCGGGGAGATGTGGGTAACTACTGGAACGTTCTTGGTTAAACCCCAAAAAATGAAACAACAATCGTTGCTACAGGTTTACTGCCGACGTTTCGTCACGTTGTTGCGAACATAATCATGGCTCTACAAAGCAAAATGGTAAGTATCTCTGATATAACATGGCCCTCCAATAAATCTCATATTGGCGATGTACAGTGGTCCTATCTATGCATTGCATACACTTGTCTCCACCTACAATGTAAGTGTTAACATTGGTTATATCAGAGATACTTACCACTTTGCTTTGTAGAGCCATGATTATGTCCGCAACAGCGTGACGAAACGTCGGCAGTAAATTTGTAGTAACGATTGTTGTTTCATTTTTTGGGGTTTAACCAAGAACGTTCCAGTAGTTAATGGATCAATGTTAACGGATTCACCACTTGAACATGGATTAGTGACGAGACGTAGTTACTGCTCTTGTACATAGCCATATGGAAGCTAAGTTTATGACAATATCTGTTTATCTTTATAAGAGCAATTTTTTACAAAAAGGAAACATTTACCACTGAAGAAATGCTTTTCGTAACTTTTTTAGTATTCAAATATTAATATGAGATACTCTTCGGAAAAATTCATCACATTACTGTCAAAAACAAGGGAAAAACTTTCGAAAAACCCATCACATCAGTTCCAAGACAAAATGAAATACGTGGAATGATATTTTTGTTATCCCTAATAGAAATTAAAAAATAGTCCTCATATGTGGGATGCACGAGAATTTTGCGCTATGTGTGCCATTTATTCCCCAAAAAAATTTTTCGCGACGAAATACCACTTTAAGATTGCGAATAGAATCTCCCAATTTTGGTTGTTACTATTTTGAAACGTAGAGAATGGATTGAAAAGGGTTGGTAGGTATAGTGTTGAATAAAATTTCAAGTTTCGTTGGTGTGTTGGTTACGAAGATTCCTGTAATTGTCGGTAACATGTATTGTAGGTTATGTAATACGGAGCACTGCGGGGAGCGAGCAGGAGACGTGCCATAGATGGCGTCGTCCCGGGACGCTTTAAGTCATTACCTTAGGCCTGCTATTAAATGCTTTCATATTAAAACGTTATTAGTTGGGTGGTTATCAAATTTTGACCATAGCGCACCCAACTGTCCAATCGGCTCGATTGAACAACTTTGACATGGTGGTCAGGCTTTTAAACATTAAGATTTAGTAGGATTAACTGGCGCAATGTTACTTAAATACTTTTTAGAATACTAGTTATCTAGCGATGAACTTTTCGATTTAGGATCCTACTAAGCATGAATTATTGCTGCTAAGCGTTTGATCCAAATATGCCACCATAGAGAACAGAGGGAAATAACTGTTTAAAGTAAACTTTTCACCGGCAAGTAACAAATATAATACAAAATGTTCCATTCAAGTTTTCCATTTAGCGGGCGCAATTGTATGGGAAAGAGCCCGCTTAAGTCGGAACGAGCACTACTCGCTTCTTGTCTCCATATCAAAACGTAGTTTTCTCAATACCCTCCAAAGCTATGAATCACAGCTTCGAAAACCCGGTCGCAGGAAAGTGTTTCCTGCGGGAAATGAAATACAAATGAACATGACGAAGGCTATGAACTCCGACGCCCCGGTATGAAATTACAACTTGACTCTCGCTCCCTCTCGCCGAAGCCCGCGTATACATTTTCGGTATTATAATCGAAATTTTAGGTTATTTTCTTAATATCTCGAACGGTAGGAAATGAGCTTCGATATTAAATTCCATTACGGCTGAGATAGCGATAAATTGCAAGCTCAGGCAGGTAGGTGGTTGTTTATTGTTTGCTGGGATGCTCCGTTGATGCTAATGTCGATGAGAGATATGTGCATAATTGAATTTAACTCGAAGAAACCGACATAAAGTCAACCCGAGATCTACTTCGCTGTTCCATTGTGAGTGTTTTGATTAGCGAACTACTTAATTGGTATTTTTTCACTCTAATTAACCACTCTGGATGTTTCCGCGTTCCTACTTTAACTGTTCAGCCCGAAGCGGATTTAAATTTTAAATAAAAGAGTGGCGAGGAGAAGGAGAGAATCAAGAAGTAGCGGCTGAGATTAATTATCCAGGAAAAAAGCGGGAGGTCTTAAAACAGCGGTCTGCACTTATTTTTATTTACCATTAGGAGTTCACTATAAATCAATGTCTCTCGACCGGCGTCCGGACAAGCGGTTGGAACGTTGTGGGCAGTAAAAAAAACGGAGATGTTACATTTGCGATGTTCTCGTTAAGTTTGCGTGGGAAAACTGGCCGTCGTTCCAGTATGCTCCTAAATAGTAAAGTAAACTACCTAAATGGGCCATAAATACATAGGGCTGAGGCGAGACCTTAACTTTCCATATGACCAAGGTTAGTCTCAGGGAAAGTAGTCTCGTGAAGTCTCGTCTTATATAAAGGAACGCCTTACATTCAATGAGGTGGAACCATTCGTTGGAGATCTTCATTGACATAGGAGCTCTTCTGACACTCGCAGTCAAACATAGATCTCCAAAAAGAAACATTTATTGGTTATAATTAATTTTTTGGATAGAAAATGTTTCATTGGGTAATTTGCTCACCAATTAACAAGCTCATCTGTCAAGTTTTATTTTATACATATATTAATATATTTATAGATATATCCAATATATTTTGAGGCCTTTTATAAACAAATTAACAGACGAATAGGGTCAAATTGGATATTTCCAACAAGACTCTGCAAGGGCACATACGGCTCGTGCTACTATGGGATATTTAAGTGAGGATTTTGGCGACAGAGTGAATAGACAGGGCATTTGGCAAAGCTCGTCACCAGATCTCACTCCATTAGATTTTTCGTTATTTGGGCTCTTGAAGGACAATGTCTTTAGGAACATATTGCATACTGAAGAAGAGCTGCAAGAGGCAATAGTTCAGAAAGTGGCAAACATTACTCCCAATATACTGGTGAATATCTTCGAGAGCCTAAAAAGAAGAGTTAATTTATGTCTGGACCAAAATTGGGGGCATTTTGAGCACTACTTTTAGCTGTTTAGTTAAATTATTGTTCTGTATTACGAGTTTCATTTTTTAAGCGTTAATTTTTATTCACATAACCTACAATCTTATCGCTGATTGTTATGTCAAATTTTTGTCAAATGAATATATCCGGTTGTAGTGTTATAAACCCTTAGGCAAAAAAATCCTCCAGGTGGGATTGCCAACTCAAACAGTCATTCTTGATCACCCAGTACTTGAGACAATTACCATACGTAGGAGTTCGAAATTTCTAAGTAAGTGTCTTAAGAGACCCTTATTGAGTATTGCATCCCCTGAGTTTCCTTATGCTCCTAAATAGTAAAGTAAAGTACCTATAAATGGGCTACAAATACATAGGGCTGGGGCGAGACCTTAACTTTCCATATGACCAAGGTTTTTCCCTGAGAAAGTAGTCTCGTCCTACATAAAGAAACGCCTTACATTCAATGAGTTGGAACCATTCGTTGATCTTCATTGACATAGGAGCTCTTCCGACACTCGCAGTCAAACATAGATCTCCAAAAAGAAACATTTATTGGTTATCCTTGATTTTTTGGATAGAAAATGTTTCATTGGGAAATTTTCTCACCAATTAACAAGCTCATCTGTCAAGTTTTATTTTATTACTTACTTTATATTTTTTATTTACTTATTATTTATTTAATTTTTCTTACTTATTTTGTTATTATTTTATTAAATAAAAATTGTGGTTGTAAAAATTGGTTTAGATAATTAAACAATTTCTTCTATCGTGAGACTACGAAATTTGGATATTAGTCCCAAATGAATTCCCGAATAACTATTGCATTCCCTGATTTTTGACTTGAAATGGTTTCAGGAGGATTATTTATGCATAAAACAATATTTCCAGATAAAAATTTTTGATGAAAAAATTGTTTAGATATGTAATTCATTTTTTACCATGCCTAAGAGTACGAAATTTCAAAGTAAGTCTCATATGAACCCCCGAATGACCATTGCATCCCCTGATTTTCGAATTGAAACGGTTTCAGGGGGATAGTTTATGCCGTATCCGGAAAAAAAACCCCGGAAAGAAAAACCCCGGAAAAAAAACCCCGAATTAATAAGGTTTGTCCCAGGGAAAGTAGTCTCGTCCTACATAAAGGAACGCCTTAGATTCTGAGGTCGAACCATTCGTTGGAGATCTGCATTGACGTAGGGGCTCTTCCGGGTCTCACAGTCAAACATACGATCTTCAAAAAGAAACATTTATTGGTCATACTTGATGCTTACTGTACATCAAAATGTTGTCATAAATAAATTATTTAACCCTATGTTTTAATTTAATCTCCAAGGAATTATTTTAGTTTACTGTACGCCAACTTTTGTAAATACTTTCCTTATTCAACGAAATCATTTTACTTTAAGTTGTAAAGGTGTTTTCAACATTGCAAATAGTTACGGTTAAATGCGCTCGTTTTCTTTGTCAATAATATTCTGTATTGCCATTCTGTTGATACCATTTCTGTTGTAAAATTTCATCCTGGCTGAGAAGTCCTTAACGATCACTTAAATTCTCTTAACCTGTTCAAAATGTAAATATTTGTGCATTTATGATAATATCGGGTAAATCCGAGGCAAGGGTCGGTCTCCAGAAACAATCCTAGGTGAAACAGGTAACTTTGGGTTTTTCCGCATCATATGATGACGAGGTAGAGGTTTGGTGTAACCGACCAATCCGATTGTAGAAAATTGTCAGACATCCCCACTCACTATATCACAGTTCTGAGACCAACACACGAAAATAAACGAAACGACACTTAACTTCACGACAGCGAGTAAGTCACATCAATTATTCTGTACTTTCGAAAAGAGCAATTAGCCTCTTCTCACCGTATGTATTGTAAATAGTGTAAATAAATTATTTAAGTTAATGTTTAACAATTTATTTAACAAACTAGAGGTGTTGGCAACCAGTGCCATTTACAGTCATATTAAGTAACGTAACACTTGATTTTTCGGATAGAAAATGTTTCATTGGGAAATTTGCTCACCAATGAACAAGCTCATCTGTCAAGTTTTATTTTATTAGTTTGTATTTTTTCCCTTTCATGTTTTGTAGGTACCTATTTCAAATGAAGATTTGTTGGATTCATATTGTCGCATTGATTTCCCTATTAAACCCACCTCCAACCTGACCTAAGTATTGTCGTTGTTCTTCAGTTGAACATGGACTGGCCGAATGAAGTGATACAAATTGTTGTTGTAATAATTACAACAACTTGCGGTAATTGCGGTATGAGGATATCCAAGTTGATAACCAAGAAGTAGAGGCGTTAACAGTGGACGAAATTGGAAAAGCCTTACAACAGTCAAAAAATGGAAAGGCAGCAGGGCCCGGAAACATTCCCATTGAGCTAGTGAAACATGGAACGAAGATATTACATGAAATGATAACAAATCTATTCAATAG
Organism: Cryptocephalus moraei; assembly: GCA_946251905.1. Classification (NCBI taxonomy): domain Eukaryota; kingdom Metazoa; phylum Arthropoda; class Insecta; order Coleoptera; family Chrysomelidae; genus Cryptocephalus; species Cryptocephalus moraei. Next base: position 17,843,675 of record OX276454.1, read on the forward strand.
ATGCTTGTTGAATAGGGACGAAATCCCAGAAGATTGGAATATGGGATATATTATATCAATATACAAGAAAGGGGATAAGAAGAAGTGTAGCAATTATCGTGGAATTAGTGTAACTAGCGCAATGGGAAGGTTGTACGGCAGAGTATTGAAAAATAGAATTGAAAAGAATATAATTGAAATAGAAGAACAGAACGGATTTCGTGCGGGACGCTCATGTATGGATAATATATTTGTTTTACAACAAATACTAGAAAAACGTAAAGACAGGAGTCTAGCCACCCATCTCGTATTTATCGACCTTGAAAAGGCCTACGACACGGTACCGTTGAAAGTATTGTTTGAAATATTGACGAAATCTGACCTTAGTAATGTTTAAGTTCGAGCTATTCAAAACATATACAAAAATTCAAAAAGGTGTAGTCAAGATGGGAAGCACTATATCAAAACCATTCTCGCCTTCAAAAGGTTTGAGACAAGGGTGCAGTTTATCACCAACATTATTTAAAATATATATTCAAGAAGCTCTGAGTAGTTGGAGAAGGAAAATAGCGAGAATGGGAATAGAGATGGAGGAAAAGTGCCTAACAACTTTATTTTTCGCAGACGACCAAGTTACTATAGCGTGTGACGAGGACGATGCAGATTATATGCTGAGGAAATTGGACGATGAATATACAAAATGGGGTCTAAATATGAATATGTCAATAACAGAATATCTGCCGATAGGATACGCACAAGGAGACCCCGACCTACAAATAAATAGGATTAGACGATGTAGACAGTATAAATATCTAGGAAGTATAATTTCGGAAGATGGAACAACAAAAGAAGATATAAGAAATAGTGTACAACAAGGGAAAAAAGCAACACGAATTTTGAATTCACTACTTTGGTCGGATAAAATTAAATTAAACACGAAATTGACAATCTACAAAGTCATAGTGGAGCCCATTTTAACGTATGGATGCGAGTGCTGGCAACTTACGGATAGACATGAGAAAACAATAGAGGCTGTCGAAATGGACTACTTGAGAAGAACCTGCAGGATATCCAGAATAGAACATATTCGGAATGAAAATATACGGCGAAGAACAAGACGAGTATGCACGACTCCAGAGAGAATACAGACTAAACAACTGCTCTGGTATGGACATGTGATGAGGATGGAGCAAAACAGGTGGCCAAAAAAGGCATTGATGTATCAACCGCACAGTAGAAGAAGACGAGGAAGGCCCTCAAGGTCCTGGAAGGACGGAATCGAACAGACCATGAGAGACAGAGCTATTCAGCAGAACGAGTGGATAGACAGAAAAGTGTGGCGTACGAAATGCGGGATGCGGCAAGGAAGGCTGTAGGACCCCCGCTATATATATATATATATATATATATATATATATATATATAATAATAATAATTACAGTTTGAATTTTTGAGACAATTTAAATATTTTATTTATTCGAATAAGTTGTCGAAATATCTATAATTTGTTCAATTATACGGGTATTCGAGTAGCTGCCCTGATTGGAAAACCCAAACTCAATGTGTTCACTGCATAGTACGTTAGTCGTTTCTCCTTCGCTTTAAGACATGTTGGTTGAATGTTCGCCATGCGTATGAGACATGTTATGTCCAAGAAAACAAAACTTTCTCAACGAATACACATGGAAACAACAGATCGTGTAGGGCATGTACGATGCTACAATTTACAAAGGTTTCCACAATTTGAAAATAATAATCGAATGTCTTCTAATTTTATCCATTGCGCACTCTTTCTTTGTGTTTCGCGTAGGTTTCGTTGCACGTCCGTCATGCGGTTGCCCATGAAAATAAAATTGTCGGAATAAATCCGTTCGGCAAGTAGAGATCGAGGAGCGGGACAGAAAGAGACGAAGATCGAGCGTTCGACTGGCGACGTATCGGGCTCCAGATTCCTCGGACGTCAGCTCAAACCGACGGGAAAATCGCGTTATTCTAATTTTAGGAGTCGCGGGCGAAAACGGGCGGAAAAAAGAGGAAAGTCGAAAGTTTAAAAGTTACCGCAAAATTGCGTACGTGTTTGACAGCTGTTTTATCAGAATTTACGTTCTCTGGGGGAATTAAACACGGGTCCGCAGGCAAAAGCACTTTCTATTTAGATTCCAGCGACAATGGCGCGCCGCTCCTGCCACGCGCGTCTAAAATATTGAACTCCGTTTGTTCCGCAAACTGACAAATATAAAGACTGGAAATCTTTTGCTGCATTACTTTCCGGGACGTGTTTATGCCCAGAAGGGTATTCGGAAGGGGCCCGGGGAAGAAAGCAAACGAGACTCAGATTAAAATTTTGTTATATATTACTTCGCGGATGTTGATGTGTGTGGCAACTACAGCAAAACGAAAATATGGCAGAGAATACAAAAATGGAAAAATAACTTCTCGAAACACGTAATTATGTTTTCTTTCTTTTGGCTATTTAACAACAGAATAGCAATTTACCTCTTATCTTTTCGATATGTAACATTGTTTGTGACTAGTGGTACACTCGAGACAAGACAAGACAAGACTATAAATGAAATGTTCTTTTATAGGTCTCAATTTTTTTTTACAAATCACGTCTCGCGTCGTCTTGTCTCGGTCTCGCCTGGGTCTCGAAATAATTGCAAATTATTGAATGCGTTCTCTCTTGACACTGATTTCCTTGAAGTACCTAGTAAACCTGAGTGTAACGCGATTAGTCATCCATTTCTTCATTTGAAGGATATTTATAATTTTTTTAAAATACTGTACTATAAAAATGGCGATGTGTAACAGCGTAAGACTTTCTCATTTGGCCGGACAACATTTTCATCACTGTTTTATAAAATAAATGAATATTGAAAATTAACATTCTCTCTTATTAGTAAATACATATTTCTTTTAGTTGTTTGTCAGATGACAAGGGTTTCTGAAAAATGTTTTTGAATAGAACCAACTTTTATAGAAACGATAAATAAATTTACTTATGTAATATAACAACAACAAATGTCAATGTCCATACTTTGAAATATGAATCCAATCATCGATTGTAGAATAAATAAAAACAAATTTACTTGTTGGAGATATATCTACTTATTAATTAAAGTGAACAATTACTCTACAAACAGATGAAGATAAATAAATGCCTTTTAGGGCAATTTTAGATAAAAATGTTTCAAATAAAAGGCATAGGCACTAAACAGCTAACTTAAGTTATGTGATTTGTTATAAATCACCGAAACCGTTTTAAGAGTCCATCACCCGGCGAGAATTTAACGTTGTTGCGGGGTAAGAGACAAGGAAGAAATAGCGGTAGGCGTGACTCTAATTCTCCCTTCCACTACTTTTTAACTAGCCAGGACTAAGTTAATTGTCCCACTAAGTTTAAATTCCCAAATATATACGATGGCAGCACTTTACAGCGAGTTTTCTAGCTACTGTAAGGGTTTAGGGAAAACATGATCCTAGGGTAGTGTATTACCCTATCAAAACGAAATAGGGTTCAATGAAGAGATAAAGGATCATTCTACATCGGTCTAGTAACAGAATTTTGAGTTTTCTCTTCTTTTGGTCAAATTTTGATCTGAAAATAGTACGTAAAATAGGGCAACTTTAGGGGCGTTTTTAAAAGGACAAAAAGAAAATATCAAAAATCCGTTACTAGACCGATGTGTATTTGAGTTTTTCACTTCGAGTGGTTTTTATTTGAAAAGAATATCTCAAATGATGTCCGAGGTATCACACTTCCCCCGAACCTCTAAAACCGCCTTAAATTGACTCGGGTGATGGACTCTTAAGTAATATTCTACTGTAAAATAAAAATTCTAAGAGTAAAGTGCCCTTTAGGACGGTTTTAGGAAAAATATTTCAAATAAAAATTATATATATTTAATATGTTAATTCAAATATAAAGTTTAGTGAAAACATTCAAAGCCTGTTTGAAAAAAAAATTGAGAAATTGAAAATGTTCCGGTGTAAAGTGCCCTGTAGGGAGGTTTTATGAAACAACGTTTCAAATAAAAGTTGTAACTATTAGTTAGGTTAGTTCAAATCTAAAATTTGGTAAGTATTAGTTAAGCTATTTTGGAGAAAATTGAGAAAAACTGAAAATTCACAAGAATAAAGGACCATTTGCAGAAGATCATTCAAGATATCGATAACGGATATGAGATAGCAAAAATTAGATGATATAGGACAGCCACAAAATTTAAAATCAATTTGGTTAATAGGTATGTTTGTTAGGTCTCACTGACTCTGTCTTGCTTTAATTATTGGTAATTTAGAAACAAATTAGAAAGTAATGAAAACTGTATATTACATTCGAAATTGGCATTATTTAATATAATTACTGAACCTTAAAATAAGAAATACTTACCACAATCATAAAAATATATTGCAACCGTACGTACCTCTTTACTGATTTCCCTCTCAGGATGAGATAGGTGTTGTGACTAATCTAAACTTACTTTTTCGAAATAAAATTATATGGAACTAATTAGGCCCTTATTGGGAATCCGAAGAACCTATTTCGGAATTATATCTGTCTGGTCAGGTAATTCATGGTCAATTTTCATCAAAATCAGGTTTTAATTAAATTTTATATTTAAGCTTCTTTCCGGAGTAACAAGATTTGAGGTACTCATGTCAATTATATGTTTCATAGGCACCTTAAGTGCACCTACGACATTCATGGCGCTCGTAATTTTACTAATAGGAGAATACAGATAGAAAAAGTTAAACTTCGAGGCGTTTCGAGACGAGACCAAAATTTAATCTTGTCTCATATCGAAATTTCAACATTTAATCTCGTATAGTCTCGTTTCTAAATTCGAGACAAGACGAGAACATGACCAATCCAATAAATCACTATTTGTGATTAAAACCACCACTTGTACTTTTTAAATGATTGCCATAATTCAACGAGCACTGTTAAATTCCACATAAATATTTCGAATTTTAATTTTTATTATCTTCTAACGAGCGAATATACCCAATTACCTAGCAAAACATTCAAATATAAATTTTGAATTACAATTTGATTTGATATCTCATCAATTTCATTTCATCAATAAAGAGATGGTTGTCATAGTATAGGCTGCCAGCGAGGAAATTATTTTATATCATTTAGAATTGCTTGACTTAGACGCCTTCGCCATTTTATTCGTGACCAACTATTTCCAACGTATTTAATTACAAATCTAGATATGTCGTAATAAACTTCTTATTAAATGAAATATGTGTAGAATTCCTTTATATACGGCAATTTATAAACCTTACAGACCTGATGAAGTTGACGCATATTAAACGAAACGTCGGCTAAAGATTAACTGTTATTTTTTGTCTTTCTTCGATCATTTGAGTACCTAATCTAAGGTTAAAGCTTATCAACACTTTAGAAATAACATATAGCCCGCTTTATGGATCTGGCTTAAATACATTTTGTAAGAATAATTCTCAAATTATGCATAATTACCATTTTTATTAAATATTTCATTAAAATATAAGTTGTTAAATTGCGGCCCACATTTCTGTGCTAAAGCTCCTAATTTAACGAGTTTGTAAAAGCAATTCGGCAATTTTTTTGTCTCCAAACACTCCACGCAACAGAAAACGCGGACGGTCCCATTGCCAGGCTGGTAAGTCGGCGTTAATTAATTAAATCGAAATTTAATTTACTAAAATTAATTGGTTGAATTAGAATGAAATTAAATTTATTAACGGAAATCGGATCAACGGAGCAGCCGGAGAAGGTTAAAAGATTATTTTTGTTCAGCTTCAGGATGATTTATTCCGATATTTACATTTCCTTTATAAAATCAAGTGAACGTGCCATTTAAACTGTAGTAAGTACTTCTATTCTTCATTTTAATAATTTTTACTCATAATGCTGGCAGATATCCATTTATCCGATTTCTTTTATCTACTGAAACTCGACAAGAGAGCTCTTATTAACTTAGCGGTTTTCCGTTCAAATAAGATGCTATACACGACAAAACCGAACTCACAATATCATCTCCAGGGGAAATTTCATTAAGTCACGACGAAACGTTTAATATGACATTCCTAAGGTATTACCGACTTTTAAGTTATGTTTCCCGTTTTCGCAATCCACACGACGCTCATTGTTCGGTATAACGACAGATTTAATAAAACTAGTCATGCCTCGACTCCTCGCGTAGGTAATCCTGGAATATTTTTACGTTCCCACTGAAAGGATTCGTAAGATAGAACCGACGCATACCGTGTCGAGTGTGCCCTATTTGTGTGTGTATGTCGAGTTAAGTGCAACAATCATAAAAGTGATCCTCGACTCTCGCCGGTCATAAAATTTGCGAAAATTTAAATTCTCACCGCTAAACTTTATCGCTATCGTAAAATTTTACCTTGGGGGCTTTACCGAGCCGTTCCGCTATTGTTGTTCGTTATTTATCCCTTGCACGAGAGCTTTTCCACGCGTGTAAAAATGGAAGCCGGTAATCATCGAAACTCAACTAGCAAGTATTTTACTGTTACTTGGGTAAATAGGATTTTCTGCATTACGAGGTGCTTTGCTACGGGTTTAATGTGATTGCAGGTTCCTTTAAGCAGTGTAAAATGTGAAGTCAAATAAACGAGTGCAACATATAATCAAATAAGTATTTTCCATGAAACTCGCGCCCACAGCTTGGTGATGTCTTTCTACTTTTTTCCGTCTATTCCTTTCACTCTCTCCGATGCTAACTAAAGTACATTTAACAAGTTACATCAGTTTCTTCATAAGACATTTAGTAATAAAACTTGGATTTCATTGAAACTACTGTTGTCAATTGTTCGGTAAGTTCTAGTTCATTATCTTGAAAACGTTATGAAATGTAGACATGTGTTTCTTGGAGCCAACTTTGAATTTATGATTTTTCATTTTTAAAAATTCGTTTTTTTATGTCACCTAAATACTAGCTTAATTAGTTAAATAAGTAAGAATATAAGTAAGTTTCAGCTAATTATTTATTCGTCCAGTTTTCCAAGATATCAGTCACCCGTAGAAATTCATAAAAAGGTCATTTCAACTTGGGTTGCTTTAGTAAGTAAGTTCAGTAGGTTTAGCTGATGAACTATTCAACTTTATAAAATGAGATAATTGTTTTGCTGTGATTGCCAATTTAAAGAAATCTTGAAATCGTACTCAAACTTCAATTAAGTTGAAACTCCACATCAACATGATCCAAAGAACGTTTAACAAATTTAAAAAGTTCTAACAAAATACATATTGTTTCAAACTTCCTGAACGTAGAATACGCATTTTCATTTCGGAAAATATATATATTATCATTTTTATAAATTCACATTTAAACATCACAATCATAGCAATAAATAAATAAGTACATTTAAGAAGTGTTGAATGTTTCAGCTCGAAACTATGAAAAATTTTCGTAATAGGATCTTCATTCATTTTTCATTTCGATGTTCGTGTTTCTCTCTTCTTTAAAAATTCGTAAAAGCGGTTCCATGTCTTTGAAACTGGTCCAACTTACCAACATTACGTTACATACTACGTTCAGGGTTATCATAACAGAACAGGGAGCGCGATTTGTTATCATAGAATTTCATGTTAGACAAAGAGCACTGATTTTCTCGTTAATAATTAAACCTGAACTCTCATTTTGATCTACTCTTATGGTGAGCTACGTTCTTCGTTGAAGCAATCATAAGGTGTTTGATTTTAAGACTATGTAACGGAGTATATCTTTTAAAGAACAATTTTCCATTTTTACTGATTTCATGGCATGAGCTTAGAAAACTTATCGGTACACGAAAATATTCTTGGAGGCTTTATTTTGCTTGTTGACCGCACTTTTTAATTATCTAGTAAATTAAAAGGGCGCTGTCTGTACGGCGTCCTTTGAACGACGAGGCTTCAAAATTAAAAAAAAATAAACAAAAGGCCACCGTAAGCAGGAGCCCGGATAACGGCCTCGTACCTGTCTTAATAATTTTCATAGTGACCCAGAGTTCTCAAAGAAAACTAATTTCCAAGATAAAACGTATACAAAAAACTTACTTCGGAATACACCGACAGAGGCTTATCATTCTAGTAGTGATTGCAATTTCATCCCGAAGGCAATCATAAAAATACAACGAAAGATTTTAATTTTCCGCAAAAATGAGAATTTTTCCGAGTCTGCATTCACTGCAATTCCCGAACATTGGACGGGAAGAGATATAAAAGGCATGGGAAAGGGGAGAGGGAGAGTTGCGGTAGATGGGCGAAACGTTGCCTTATCGGAGACGTTCCGTAAATACAAGGGATGAGCTCGGGACTACAAGAGCGCCCGATGCCGCACTCGACCATTTTCTCATGCAGGAATTGTATTATTGAAAGAGAAAATTGCAATGTCCCAATAGAAGCTCCGGGGATTTTAATAATTAGCGAGCGCGGAGAGGATCCGATAATCCCATAACTGGAAATACGGAAATAGGGATTTTATGAAATTGGTGGATTCCAGCTGTTGATTCTAAAAAAAAATATTAATATGGATTTTGAAATTTCGGAATGTAGGTGTTGAAGTAAGACAATAACTTTAATTAAAGCAATTTATTCGTTAACGTTTCATTACACAAAATTTACATTATTCTGAATTTGTTTATGCTGTCAAGTATTTATTTTTCATACTGTATGAGGCCATAGGATTTTATTCAAAACGCATTTTAATTAATGTATGTGAATACACGTGTAATTATCAATAATCAGCGAGTGAAGAGAGAATCCGATAATCTCATAACTGAAAATACGGAAATAGGGATTTTATAATATTGGTGGATTCCAGCTGGTGTTTAAATAACAACAAACAAATAATAATATCAATTTCAAACTTAACAGATGTAGATGTTGAATAGAGACAGTAACTATAATAGAATCTATTTAGTCTTGAACGTCGCCTTATACAAAATTATATTCTTCCGAATTTGATTATGTTGTCCATTACCGATTGTTTAAGTTATATAGGCATAGGTGATGATCTGATTTTATTCAAATTGCAATTTAATTGATGCATTTGAGTACACGTGTACTTAGCAATAATTAGCAAGTGAAAAGAGAATCCAATAATCCCAATGGAAATACGGAAATAGGGGTTTTATGAAATTGGTGGATTCCAGGTGTTAATTCTAAAGAAAAATATAATAATGAAAACAAATTTTAATCTAACAGCGGGTAGGTGTTGAAATAAGACAGTAACATTATCTGAATCACTATATTCTTTGACGTTACAGGACATAAAATTTATATAATGTGGTATCGTTCTATCCTTAAGTATATGACTTAATTTGTCCTAGTCTAACTTCTAACTGTATGTCGGGGAAAATTATAACTCTTAATAATGCGTCAGATAATAGAATTACTCTTTGACGTGTGTCAGCGAATAAAGTCATTTCTAGTCATGGGTCAACGAAATCAATTATCATGGGGCAGCGGTGGCCGAATGGTTTAAGGCGTAAGCTTTGAATCAGGCGGTCATCGTCGTTGTTAAAGTCACTAAATGAGGAAAGTACCGCAATGGGCGGCCATATTGTGTCCGCGCCGCGCCGCGCGAAATTCAAAATAGAAAACAAAAATTTGTTCGTTTTGAAAGATAAAACAACAACTTGGCATTTTTATTCCCAAAAAGTAAAAACGAAATTTCGCGAGAGAAAAATGTACATAAAAATTAATTTACACCTATATACAATAAAATAAACAAATATGACACACTATGACACATAACCCACAATCCACAAAACACAACAATAGGCATGAAACAGGCAGATTGTAGCTATATAGGCGGAAACAGACTATCGTCACGTCACGTGAGTTCACGTGCTGTCACGCTAACTCACGTCACTTTGACGTAACCTCAGTCTGGTTCTAATACATTTAAATACCATGTGAAATGTTACTCCGCACTTTTTATCCGTGACGTGAGTTAACGTGACAGCACGTGAGCTCACGTGACGTGACGATAGTCTGTTTCCGCTTTAATCCGCCATATTGTGTCCGGAAATATACTTCTCTCTCTAACACGTTGGGACATTCAATTGCGGTACTTTCCACATTTAGTGACTTTAGTCGTTGTGGGTTCGAGTCCCACGTAAATCCATGGGTGTTGTGTGTGTTGCGGGAAGTGTGTAAAATGTATCCAAAATCCCGTTCCTATTCACGCCGGTAGCCAGGCCGGATAGGATCGGATATCCTGTAGGAGGGCGGGACTAGGATACACACACCCTGAGTCGGTAGAGCACGGAGTGGGTCAACTGGGGTGAGAGCCTTAAGGGGGTACAACGATGCTCGAGGACCGTGGTTCGGAGCCCACGTGAAACTGTAGGTCCCGTCCAAATTGGCCCTGGCAGCGTAAAAGAGACGTTAACTTAATAAGACAAGACAAGATAAATCAATTATCATTAAAAGGTATCCGGGGAAAAAAAATTATAGTCCAGTCATTATAGGGGGTTCACCTAGGAAAATCGACATACCCAGTATATTAACACGTAACAACTTCTATTGTGGCATCCTAAAACGTTCCTCAAAATTCACATATAATTGGATGGCCGCAAGTTTTAAAGTCGCGGGTCAAAAGTCACAAAAATGACTTTTTCTAAATTTTTTGCAAATATCTCGTTTTCTATGGGTTTTACGCTATTTCTATTCGCTATCAATATTTTACGGAATGAAATTCTCTACAACTTTTGTCCTTAACATTTCTTCATACCTCTAACTGTTTTCGAGATAGAGGGCGGAGAGCGCGCTATCAGAGAATCATGTGAAACAATTCAGTACATCTTGTTGGAAATCCGTAAACTCTTAAATGTAATATTTATCAAATGACACTTTTAATAAAACGTTAATTAAAAATTAATTTCTTTTCTTCTTTATTTATTTAGAAAGTCATTACATTGGTATACATTAGATTGGAATTAAAATATTATTTACGTATTTTCTTCAACAGTTTTTTAATTACATGGCCAGGTAAGTGTTATTAAATAAATTGACACTTCATTAAAAATAGGTAAGTAACCAAAAAAATGAATTTAATGTAAAAGTTAATAACAAATGCTAATTAAATAATTAGCAATAATTTATAACCTTAATATTACGAGTTTTTGATCGGGACTACCAGTTGACCTCACATGATTATCTGACCAGCGCTCTCCGCCCTCTATCTCTAAAACAGTTCTAGGTATGAAGAAATATTACAGACAAAATTTGTAGATAATTTAATTCTCTACAATATCGATAATAAATACAAATAGCGTAAAACCCATGGAAAACGAGATATTTGCAAAAATATAGAAAAAAAAATCGATTTTTGTGACTTTTGATCCCCCCGAGTTTAATACTTGCGGCCATCCAATTATATGTGAATTTTAAGAAAAGTTTTAGAATGCCAAAATATAAGTTTTTACGTGTTAATATACTGGGTATGTCGATTTTCCGAGATATTCACTTAATTCAACCTAAGATGACTGGACTATTACTATTTGATAAGTGTCAGCGAAAATACTTAATTCTGACTCGGAGTCCGCGAAGAGTATAACTCCTAATAATACGCGTCGATAAAAATAATTGCTTAATAAGTGTCGGCGTAGAAAGATATTCCTTTTTGGGTGTCTGCGAAAAGTATAACTCCTCATGATACGCTGCGAAAAGAATTACTCCTTAATGAATTACTTCGAAGAAAGCTATTTCTATTTGGGTGTCTGTTTAGCCTACGAAAAATCTACATGTAAGCCCACGTTGTAAACAATAATTTTTGATATCAAGCGTGGAAAAGGAAATATTATCAGAATTGTGTTTAGGTTATAAAATAACATTTTCGTCCACTATTATAAAAGTGTTATTTTTTTTTTGGCCGAAAATATTTGGGAGTTATACTCTTCGCATCTTTTTCGTCGACTTTTATCGAAAAGTTATTTTTTTCGCAGACAATTTTTTGGCAGTTATACTCTTCCCGGGCATAGAAAGAAAAATAATTTTTTTCGCCCACTCATAACGAAGGGTTATTTTTTTCGCCGACATTTTTTTTGAGTTATATTCTTCGCGGGCATGTAAAGAAAATTAATTTTCGAAAGTAAATTTTTTCGTTGACAATTTATCGGGAATCATACTCTTCGTAGGCACCGGCGACATGATCGGTACAATACTTTTATTACTAAAAGTGACGTCCCTATATGGTGTTCGCATTTGATTCGAAATACCAATATGCAATATTCTCGCCCCCCCCCCCCCCCCGAGTCATCAGGCCTAATAAATGTAGGAATATATCCCAGGATAGTGAAATAGAGAGAAAAAAATCTAATCAAAAAGCAATATTCCTCCAGGCTGTCGATACACTCAGTCGCGTCCTCGTTTTTTTCCCTTAAACCGTCTAAAAGCTGTCCAATATCCGTGACACGCGTTGCATTCATTGGCATCAGAAGACATCAGTCGCAGGTGGGCGAGATGGGCTCAGAGCGAACGTCTCGTTTAAATTCATATCTGCATATCCGGCAAGGCCGTAAACTTGGGATAAAAGCGCCATTTGGAGCGGGGCTCTCCTTCTCTTTTCTTTTCCTTTGCCTATCTCTCTCCCATCTCTTGTCTTCTCTCGGATATTTTGGACTCGATATTAAATTGGCCATCAGTAAAAATCCCTTCTTGTCTCTTCGGAATCATATTCGAAAAGGAGTACAATGTCTCTTTCTCGCGCGAATATACACGTAACGCCGTTTTGTATAACCTTTGAAAGTTTTTATGCCTTGATGGGCTAATGCAAAAGCTCGCCGTTTGATGTATTACAGAAGTGTCGGAAATGTAAACGGCTTGTCATGCCAGATCTAATTGGCACGGAACATAAAGTTCAGTACATTTAATATAGAGTTACTATTGTCACGCTTAAGGCGTGATGGGCTCTTAAGGATGCGCCGTTTGGGGGTTATAGCTCAGGGGATGGGGTAGAAACATGTTATACAAAACAGAACCGATTATTCATTCTAGCAGTGAACGAAGGTAAAGGTAAAAGTACAAAATATTCACTGCTGAAGAATATTCGATATTGATTGATTCCTACTTAAGGTATAACATCGATATGCTTTATTCTTTAATCTATGGAAAGTACAGATATTTCGCTAAATCTATGAGCTAACCATATTCTTGATTGCATGCTAAAATCAAAATGGTTCTCTATAACTATTATATAATTTCCATATAACTTTTTCTATAACTTTGTCAGTGTATTCTTCTGGGGCTAAATGATTTCCCAGGTCAATGGCTTACTGTCATTTATTAATTACAAAAAAGCGGTATTAATTATTAATTGATTCCTCCACCCTTCAATGATTACGACTAATTAGACACCGAAGAGAACCGATCGACGGTTTTTCGCGTTTAATCGACGGGGCGAAATAAATTCGCTTGTCCGCATTATCAATTGACAATTTTCCAGCGTATAAATTCGCTTGCACACACACGAACACGCTGGCATTCCATTGTCTCGCCCCAGAACGGTACTTCTATTTCACGTTATCAGAAGTCACGTCAATGGACGTATCTGCTCCCTATTTTATACTGCCTCCGACGTTATTTCGCGTCGAACTACTGAAAACAGTCGCGGTCCCAGGTAAATAGCCTGGGAAATCGAACCGGAAACAAAAAATGGGAAAATAAAAATTGAAATTATCCGGAAATGTACTTGGATCTCGTCACTAAGTTCTAGACTTCGACTAGAAATCAAGGCAGGCAATAGGAAGTGTGCTTTTAGAAGTAATGGGTTTGATGGAAAAATAAATTGGATGCATAGTACGTAGGAAGTTTTAAAACTGATAATGTTTTAAACAACTCTATAAGGGAAAAATAAATTTGTGTTACGCTTACCTTTATCAACACTTGGAAACACGACACACTGTATAACTAGGTACACCTCTTCATTCCTTGCTAAACCTTTTATCCCACGACTCGTTTCGATCTTACCCACTTTCACCAAAAAACTTAGGTATAGGGTAAAGGATAGAAATTAGTTAAATTTGGTGTTTCGTTTTGAAGAAACCAATAACTTTCTAATTAAGAAAGATATGTTTTTGACTGTTACCAGTTGTGATTTTAACAATTTCTACTATCTATTAGATATTAATTCCTACTAGAAAACGACCCAATTGCCAAATTACTGTTTGAAATTTTGAAGCATGTAGATGTGACAGGGATTTTGCTTGTGCTCTCAGCTTATTTTCTTCTATTCCAATTTTTACAACCATCAAATTTCCATTTCATAGAATGTGAGATATAAAGGTAACATTTAGTTTCGTCCAAGTAATGCATACATATTTAAAAGCTTCTAAATTCTCTTACTGGAGTTGTTGAAAATGGGATCAACTTTATTTAACAGTGACCGACTCACTAAAAACTTTAAAATCGATATACTTCCAGCTTTGTTGATTCTACGATCAACATAATAGAGAGCTAAGTAGGATTGTAGGGATTTAATAGGGATTCAGGGAACATAATCATCAATTAAGGATTAATAACCATTAAATAGAACTAGAGCAACTTGTTATTAAAAACATCCTAGGTGAAAATTTCTACTTGCAAATTAAGTAATCAAAAATTAATTAGAACAACTAAGTCAGTAAAATAATTTAGTGTGCGTGCTGACAAAGTAATCAATTATTAACTAATTAATAAATATTAAAGAGGGTATTAAAACAACTGAGTAGCTTAGGTGGACGAAAAAGCGCGGATCAAAAGTGATAATTTCAAAATCTTACAACAATAATTAATCACGTAAGCATAATACCAGTCCTCGTAACATGATAATAAACGCGCTCGGTAAGGTCAAGCACACAGCTATAGACCAAGAGCTGGGGGACGAGATTTCAACGTCATCAGTAATATGGAGTTTGTAAATAGGAATAATCTCTATTACCATCAGTTATTAAAGTTCCGAGCAGGCGGACAGATTACTTGGGGCTAAGGGTAGTTATAAGGGGTGAAAGTTAATAATTTTTCTGGAAAATTTGGTCATCGATAATACGCTTAAAAGTGTATGTAATGATAGGTATTACCATACCTAAACAAAATTCCAAGCGGCGGACACATGATTAGGTGCAAAGGGGGCGGCGGACAGGGGTAAAGCGGGTGAAAAGGCGGAGAGCTAGAGCCGAAATTTCAACGTCATCGTCATCAGTAGTATGGAATTCGTAAACAGGAATAAACTCTATTACCATCAGTTATTAAAGTTCCGAGCAGGCGGACAGATTACTTGGGGCTAAGGGTAGTTATAAGGGGTGAAAGTGGTTAATTTTTCGGGAAAATTTTGGCATCGATAATACGCTTGAAAATTTATGTAATGATTACATTACATTATAAATTAGATTTATAATTATCTAATTACCTAGATAATAGAGTTTATTCCTGTTTACGAATTTCATATTACTGATGACGTTGGAATTTCGGATCTCGATCTCCGCCTTTTCACCCCCTTTGCCCTTGTCCGCCGCCCCCTTTGCACCTACTCATGTATCCGCCACTTGGAATTTCGTTTAGGTATGGTTAGACCTATCATTACATACATTTTTAAACGTATTATTGCTGTCGAAATTTTCCAGAAAAATTATCAACTTTCACCCCTTATAACTACCCTTAGCCCGAAGTAATCTGTCCGCCTGCTCGGAACTTTAATAACTGATGGTAATAGAGTTTATTCCTGTTTACGAATTCCATATTACTAATGACGATGACGTTGAAATTTCGGCTTTAGCTCTACGCCTTTTCACCCCCTTTGCCCTTGTCCGCCGCCCCCTTTGCACCTACTCATGTGTCCGCCGCTTGGAATTTCGTTTAGCTATGGTAAGACCTATCATTACATACATTTTTAAGCGTATTATCGATGCCCAAATTTTCCAGAAAAATTATCAATTTTCACCCCTTATCACTACCCTTACCCCAAGTAATCTGTCCGCCTGCTCGGAACTTTAATAACTGATGGTAATAGAATTTATTCCTGTTTACGAATTCCATATTACTAATGACGATGACGTTGAAATTTCGGCTTTAGCTCTACGCCTTTTCACCCCCTTTGCCCTTGTCCGCCGCCCCCTTTGCACCTACTCATGTGTCCGCCGCTTGGAATTTCGTTTAGCTATGGTAAGACCTATCATTACATACATTTTTAAGCGTATTATCGATGCCCAAATTTTCCAGAAAAATTATCAATTTTCACCCCTTATAACTACCCTTAGCCCCAAGTAATCTGTCCGCCTGCTCGGAACTTTAATAACTGATGGTAATAGAATTTATTCCTGTTTACGAATTCCATATTACTGATGACGTTGAAATCTCGTCCCCAGCTCTTGGTCTACTAGGTCAGGAGAAATAAAACGATGAAAAAGGATGCCAAACGATAACAAAACTTAATTCGCCATTTAACCAATGTAATTTGAAGATGTATAAAAGCTTGTGAAATTTTGGTAATAAACCAGTATACGATGTATGCTCAAAACGACGTGTGTTGTTGGTCTTGAATTACGTCACCCTAACCTACAAGCTCTCAAGTTACGTCCTGAGAGTTCTACGAGATCTTCAAGACACTGCAACTTTTAACTCCAAGAACTTCAACACGGACCTGCACGTTACGCCCTCAGGTCCACACCGGAGAGCACGATACGCCCTCTCTCCAAACGACTAGAACTTCAACCCCGGATCTGTACGACACGCCCTCAGATCCAAACCCGGAGAAGTACGTCACGCCCTCTCTCCACACAACGAGAACTTCAACTTCAAGAACTTCAAGAGATCACGTCACGCCCTGATCTCCAACTACTACTATAGTCTCCAGCCTTACAACCTGGAAACACGATTCATCTCCGCAGCCACCCACGAGCTACGAGAGATCTATACAGTCCACTTACAACAGAGACCACTTCACACTTCGTTCAAGCTTAGCTCCTAAGATAGTTCAGAAAAATGTTATAATTCCGAATTTCCCTTTGTGACGTGATGAAAAATAGGGGTGAATTGTTTTTGGGATTTTATTATAAAGTATATTTGGAGCGCTTTGAAAATTTAAACTCTACATAGGTATAGATTAGGCCTCCAAGTAAGTCAAAAAATGAAAAAAAATCCCGAATCTCATTTAACAAGGAGGTAGACATGAGTGTTAAATTTATGCAACAGTTACTAAACGACTAGAAACGTGAAACATTTAATAGTTGTAGATTGCACTTCCAGATGGTTGAGAAATATGCGGTAATCCTAAATGTCACTTTCTGAAGGGGTGGAAATAAGAATGTGGCTTAATCAACCCCCGATAAATAAGAGCAGAGGGGATCTCTGTAAACTTACCTCAAGCCAATAAAACCATTATTAAAAAAAATTCGCTACTGCCTGTTTTGATATCAAATTATTCAAAAATACATACCTTAGTTAAATTCACCGAATATGAACATTATACAATCACCATTCCTTTACACTGATGTAATTACCTGAATTTCAAATTATCGCATACTAAATTATTCAAATCGAACAATCGATTCGAAAAGGAGGTTTTGTGCTTGTGTTTTCGGTTAATCGTGTGTTTAACATTGTGTATTGTTATTGGGGAATGGTATTATTAGAACTCAAGCCGAGTTCAATGGGAAATGTTTAAAAATCAGGTAGTTAAATAAACGAGGGCAATAAAATATTTTTAGAATTTTGGATCACCTATATAATATCAGGTTTGTTACTGTTTTCAGATTATGATTGTTAAAAATACCTCTCGATAACTTATAAAATGTAAAACAAATGAAATTGAAAACCTTGCAGGTTGGTCATCATTGCACAATGACATTATATGGCATTAGCAAGTTGGCGTTAAAAATATTTTTTAGGCATCCAAACTACTTACCAAAATTTTCTTCAATGAGGATTTGCCAGGAATACGACGAAAGAATTTATTACAACCATTCCAAATTACTTTAAAAATATTCCAAATATTGGAAATACAAGGAGATGCTCTTTGGCCAACGTCTCAGCAGGCCTCTCTTGAAATCTATGTTAACCTAAAAATACCTTAAAGCTTAAAGCTATTAATTTGAACCAAAGGAAATGAAAGTCTGATTACTTAATTTTTTTATTACAGTTTCGTTTATTATTATTTAATATATCTATATATTTAGCATTAATTCGGTTATCCAGAAGTGTTACTCACTTAGATGAATGTTAAAATAGTCGTACAATATACATTTTTGGATATATGACTTCATAATTTTGTAGTTATGGATGGCGTTAGATTCCGAATAAAGTTTTTAAATAATATTAAAATGCTTTTCCCAAAATGGCTGATTTGCTTGATTTAACGTCGTATGATTCCAAGTATATCGTAAGGTATTTCCAAGAAGAAAAAAATGGAAAATTAATTTCGATTTGTGTTTAAAATTTACAAAACTACTGTTTCATATAGCTCAAAGGTTTTGAAACACCCTCTATATTTTCTAATTTCCCCAAAATAGACAATACTCGAAGTGCAAAACATTGAATAGCCGAGAGATATAACATTTCAACTCATTAAACTTTGAAGTCTATTAGAACTCATATTGAATTACCTGCTTTCCTCTTTGTTAGGTGTCATTTAATCTATTTTATTCACAAATATACTAAAGGCTATAAATAAAGTTATAATCAAAAAATTATAGTGAGGCACTTATTAATTTATTATTAAGTAAATGAAGGTAATTAAAAGAATACAAGCGTGTAATACTTATAAAGAATATTAACAATGAAATACATGAACATACTAAATGTGCGTTTACAACCATAATAGTTATTAATTTGATTATTTCTTTATTTTTTATCTCTATTACATTATATCGAGCTGGAATTTAATAGTACTATACTTTAGCCAGTACTATAAAATATATATCTAGTACTTTATCGTTTTTCATGCAAGCGCACCTTATATGGTTGCACCTTAAATTGTAGTAACATGCATATCTCTAAGTACGTGCATAAGTCAAGTACTAATTAAAAAATGCACATAATAAAATAAATGAGTCTTTTGAATGCATAAACTTTTTTCGCTTTCGACATTCTCTCTACTACTGGGCATTAGTTCTTTTTACAATTAAAAGTAGCTGGGAAATGGGTCGTACTGTGCTGCACTTGATACATCTTCTCTGTTTGTTTCTTATTACCTCATTTAATACACATTATTTCCAGCAGAATTTTGAAGAGGCAACATCATCATTATTGTGTCCACTTGGTAGAAACTATAAAAAGAAACTAGAAGTAGGTCCACAGGTTCAGGAACAGAATGTTCCTGAACCTGTTCACGTTGAAAATACGCCTTGGTTGAGAGTTTTGACATGTTGCGGCAAGAATAGAAGTTTAAAAGAATTAAGTAATTTGACAGGAATAAGGACTAAGTTATTCACTATTATTCTCATCATTGTAACCGTACAATGCGAGAGGAGAGGCGGTAACAAGCAGATTTACGTATGCCAGCGCGAGAGCCAAATTGTGAAGGGCGGCAACAGTGTTGTCACAAATCTAATCCTTGCACGGCGTAAACTCTAGTTTTACTCTTATCCTGTAATATTTCAGAAAAAGAAATAAAAGTTTCACATCAAAATTAATTTAAACATTTATCTCTGCAATATTGTTAAAGGGCTTTTCTTTATGTTTCGTGTTATGAAATTTGAACCATACTCGACGATTTTTATTATTTCATAAAATAGTTATTGGGTTGAGATATAACGGAAACATTCCCTTTTCGACGGTAATTTCATATTTAAATTCAATATGATGTTGGTCGAAAAATGTACTTTTTTACCTAAAAGTGGAATAACAGTTTTTGTTTTTTATAACTTTATAAGGCTATAAACAACTTTGAAATGAATCAGTATGAATTGAAATTCGACTTTAAGGATTTTTAAGGGTTGGTGCCCCTGAGCTCAAATAATTTCAATTACATTTACCAAAATACATTGCCCAAATTTATTACATGCTTTATTTTAAAACAACATTTTCTTAAGAACACATGGGTCAAATTCAACACATTGTAACGAAACGGCTCGCCGCGATATAAACACGCCGGGAGCTACACAAGTTCGCCGAATTGCGATCCCGAGAAGGACGGGTCGAAGCCGACGGTCGAAAAGCCGAGAAGGTTCGATGCGATAACGGGTTCCTCGAAAATCGAATATTCTAGCAATTATCGCGAAAGTTCCAGAAGGCTTATACCTGGTATATAAGGAATGCCGGACCCAAGGCGGGCCAGTTGAAGAATCGTTATGTAAACATTCGGGCGAGAGACCGCGCGCGTTAAATAAATAAACATCTCTGTGTGAAATAAATTATAAGTGTTAAAGTGTGAGAAATAAATTAATTAGGACAAATCACATAGTGTTTAGCTTTAGCAAATAGTAAAAACGTTACAACATGTACCAGAGTCTCAAAGAGAAAGCTGACGGTTTTCAAATGATGATCCACTCAACCAATAATGTTATTTAAAATTTATGGAATGAATTGCAACCCTGCTGAGGGATTAAATTGGAGCAGTTAAAAGTAACGAAAACAATTGATTTAATTCCCTTAAACAAATTGCCAGTCTATATAAGCGTATACTCTCTTCAGATTCAATCTAAGGTATACAAAAATTTGTAAGTTCCTTTGCTTTAGTTATTAATATGACCACAATCTAACAAGACGAGAGAGAGATTCGCTTGGTTCGTCGGAATAACCACCTGCAAACGAGGCTCGTCTCTGCCGTTAGGGTTTACGTGGTCGTAAACTTCTTATATTGAACTTGAAAGGATTTTACATCTCTCCCAGAAAGTTCGTGCTTTAATTTCACGCTAAAAATTAAAGTATCAATCCGTCATCCCTCACAAACTTTCTCTAATAGGATATAAATTCTCTCCCGCGACCGAACGCGTCATTTTCACCATTTGGAGTTTGATCCCTCCCGAAAATATCCCCCACTCCTTTTGCGATCGAGCACCTGTACTATCTTGATCACGCCATCATAATCCGTTAACCGGGTCGAATTTATAATTCTAACGATACTACACGGATAGCACAATGGCGAACTATGTTAGCTGACAAAGCAACCCTAAAGAACCCACCGAATCGAGTTTGCTGATTGGTCGATATAGAGGCGATATTGTGCGGAAACAAAGCGTGCAACGTTCGTACGTACGTTCGACATGTTTGAAGAGTCTTTTTTTTCGGCCGTACAGGTCAATTGCTGTCATTTCAATCGATTAAATGAAAACCGACGTCGGACTGGATTAGGTTTTGTTTTTAATGAGTTCTCCGGTAATGAGCTAGTCTGGACAAAGGATAGATTCGCTGTCCTATTTTAAGGTTGTTATAACAAATAGTATGGAATTAGAGTGAGATTGCTGTTTGTAACGTCGGCGACGAATATGTTTTATTGATTGGGGCGCATAAAGCGAACGGTCCTTCTCGATTTTTCCGTATGGACAATGGCGAGCTTCGATTTCCAAAGGAAATTTTCGGAGTGCCTCCGTGTCGGTTGTCGTTGGCGAGAGGAGCCGGAAGGCATGAATAAAACTGTAGCTATTGACCCACACGGGATCGGATCTCCTTGCATAATAGAAAAATCCATCTCTATTATCCGGAGAAAATAAAAATAAGAACGCAATCAAACGGAATGATCTTAGGAGGGGTAAAGTGCATGAGATATTCATGTAGGCGCATTGAATTGTAAAAGATTGGGGGGCAGAGGCGGGAGCGCGCTCGACCCTGTTACATATGTATTGTTTCAAAATTGTATGTTTTCACGAACATGTTCCTGTCTGCCCTTCTAAATAATGAAGTTGCCTAGAACGTGGAGCAGGAGACTTATCACTTGATGTTTTTTAAACTACACACAGCACATACACACACACACACACACACACACACACACAAACCCACCTACAGGCACTTCTCGGAAAAATGGAAATATCCCTGCTTCAAATTATGGTAATTTCGATATATCGTAGGTATGGCAATTTCAACGAAACGTCCGATTTAACAAAATGTGTATTACGGAAAATAAAACCAATAACAGTTAGGTAGTAAAATGACTCAAAACATGATTATGCCTCCAACACACATATCTGTACGTATTGTTAATGAAGTATTTACCGGAAATAATTCGTGCTAACAATTTTTGAATCTTTTAAAGCTGCTACGTTAATTAATACCCCTATTACGGAATGTTCCACAAGCTTCATTTTTCCAAACAAATCCAGTTCAGACATGTAATTAGTTCGTTACCAAATGATTTAGGTCATTATTAGTATTATTCGTATATGAATTCCGCGAACGGTATTTCAAAAGCGAGTTTGATTCCATATTTAGCGAAATTTCATCAGAAATATGTATTTTAACAGGGTTAACAGCCAAATTTATTAGTCTGTTCAGTTGTTTACGAATGTTAAAAGGCAGTGAATTTGTTTGAATGTGAAATATTTTGAACATGATGAAAAAATTGGTTGTTGTAAAATATCAGACATCGTACACGACCAGGTGTGCATTTCAGCGAATCTAGGGATCGCACCCATACAATGACTGCTTCTGCTGGTTTCACTCGAAAGTCTACAGTTATCTCTTGCCTTTCTAATTCATTTGTAAAATTTCTCTGTTTAAGTGAAATAGTGATAATGAGAGAGATAGAGATTGAGAGAGAGAGAGAGAGATTTTATGACCTACCAAGATTCTACGCCTGTCAGAGTAATTAACTTATATAAAAGTGACAGTTAATAATAGTTATTTAGGAAGTAAAAATAACACACTCTGTTAGTCGTCGTTATCAAATCCTGTTAGGTTTTATCGTTAAATTTCTATGCATCTTGCGGTTGTAAAAAAAACATCCCAATTAAATTTATAGGAAATGTAGTGAAATATGAATAGTTTAATAATGTGTCGGCCGCTTTAACCTAATCTTGTGTAAACTACCTATTTAAAAGTGTGTGTAGTTAGTGTGTTATTTCCGATATAACATAAATTCTTCAGTTTTTTAAATTAAAGTTAAGCTATTTTTAACAAATAAATTAACTTATAAATTTATTAATATTATTATTAATATTAATATTAACTAATTAAAAAAAGATGTTAATAAAATCTTCGTATGCTGATAATGACACGTTCAGGATGTGAGCATCCTCGTCCTATTAATGACACGGGACAAGTTCATAAAAATTATTCATTATTGAAAAGCATGAAATGCATGGAAGAAGAATGATCAATCTCAGAGGATATTCCAATGTCTGACACACACATACACACACAGATAGTATTTTAGATTAGATTTTTAGACATTTCACCGTCGAAATGTCTATTAAAGACAAAAAATAAACAAACAGGTTAAATAATTGGATTTAAACTTATTTGAATCAATTCTAAAATGGTGAATATTGTGACTTGGAAGAATCTGACGAGGACGAATAAATATTTGTTAAATAGCAGAAAATCACTAAAATTAAAAATATTATTAAAGAGTTTTGTAATGTTTCAAATTTATTTTTCTAATATTCTGTAGAGTATAATAGTATTTACTGGATAAAAAACGGTTTTGTAATCGTATTTCATTTTGCATGTAATTATTGTTAATTTTTTTTTTAGAAAAAATATCTTTTTTATAAATTTGCCCACTTCTGAACACGTTTCTTATATGAAATTTTAACAGAAGCTGTTACAGCAAATGTATTAATCATATAATTATTTAAAATCTATGGCGGACTTTGAAATTAACTACTGTAGCTCCTCCATTTTTTTAAAGTGGCTTAACATGTTGAGGGTTATAAAATGCGATCATCAGCCCATTTAAGTAATATTTAATCCATTAATATAGGTTATCCCCTTCGGCGTTTGCCATTATCACGATAATGTAAAGAAACAAACAATATTGTAATCTAATTATCGGATCAAGACTTAGTACCTACCTTAAAGGTAGGACGCCCATCATTAAACTAACATACCAAAAACGCAATAAAAATATTTTTCCTTGAAATATAGTATTAAGATGGATCGACTAACTTGAAACTATATTATATAAGTGGTTATTATTCTACGTTGTCGGTTATTTTCACTTTCAAAATCAATTTTTTTAATTAATTTTCGTGCAAAAACGGCATGGACTCCAGAACTACGATAATAAATTAGACACATAATAATCGTTCATTTGACTTATTAAAACTATTAAACATATACTTGACATTTCATACTTTGCATAGCGCCAGTACGGTACTAATGTTTTAATACTTAAGTTTTATTTACTATCGAAAGAAATTGTATCAGCATAAGAGTATTAAATGGCGTAGCCACAGTCCCCACCTTCGCCAAATACTTGGAAACGTCCTGTGTGGTCTTGACTTTATTAGTGTGGTGTGTGTCTGATTATTTCTTCTATTGGTTTTACATGTGTATGATATACCATATCACCAAATCAGAATAATCTAATTAATTGAGTAATGAACACACTTGTTCACCAATATCGTTGACTGTTTTTTGTGTTAAATGGTTTATTTGAGGAGTTCATTATTGTGATTGTGGAACGTCCGTCATAACAAATAATCAGCATGTCAAACTTTCAAATATTTGGCCACGTCTTCAAGATTACTACTATGTTTTGTGTTGACAACTTTGACTGAAAATACACAGTAAATGCTCGAAACATATCTCACATGAACAAATTTAAATATTGATCTTAGATTATGTTTCTGTGGTTAAAGCGTTTGACTTAGAAATACCTGTTCATAATATATTTCATGAACAACAACAACGTTTCTCCCAAATGATGGTCAAATAATTAGAAATTATCAACATCTTGGAGACAAGTGGATTAGAGAGAGAGGGCGGCAAGTTGAACCGTTCTGACACCTTTGGAATAAATTTTAAGCAGCCATTATTTATGAAAAGCTTTCATAAAATTTGGGGTCTTCGCAAGAAAAATATCGGCAGACTTGCAAAACGATAACGCTATTATTTAAATATCATGCGAACAAGAGACGTAAAAATTGCTATGAAATCAGTGTTGTGAATGAGGGCAGTTTAAGTATGAAATTGATGGCAATCTATACTTTAATAATTTTTGTATGTTCCGACACTAAAATGACAGCTATTCTAGCACTAACATGGCCGAAAACAGTGCTTTAATGAGGCTTATTAAAACATTGTTTTTGGTAATTTTGTTTGTTGGGTTGGTAACAAGATATTCTTTAAATCCATTAAATTGAATTTGAAAATGGTGTGAAAATTGACAGATGTCTAGGAAACAACAGTAATACCAACTTAAATGTCACTATAAAAAAAATCCCTAGATTGGAAATTTTAAATTTTTTAAACATAAATAAAAATGAAATGGTCGGCGCAAGCGGCTCGTTTTAGAAACTCGGACACGGGCTTGGAATATGGGGTCTTATGTATATTGGCATTAGGCCTTCACGATACCGAGACGATACCGAGACCTGCCGGTAGTATCGTCTTGGTCTCGTTGAAACTAAATTTTTCCACTCTCTTCTCGGTATCGCAGAGACGAGACATAGGATTACTATCGTCTCGGTCTCGGTCTCGTCTCGGTCTCGAATTACTCTTCAAAAGATAATGTCTATTTTTGTTTTTGTCAAGAAGATAGGATATCACCGGCGTAATATTTTAATTAACAATTTATAAGTGGTGAATTATTTAATAATTTATAGAATATTTTTTTAAAATCTCTTTTCACAGTTGCATTGCTAATTAAAAATATTTACGTATGAAATTTGTCAAAAAAATTAATAAAAAAAAAGAAACTTTTAGGTAAAAATTTATTTAACCTAGTATTGACGATCCTGCTTATGGAACTATAATTAATAATTATTTATTTAATTTTATATGAGGTAAGTTAAAACAATAAAACTTGTACCTCTCTAACGACACTGGTGTCACAAAGATAAACGCTTTATTTTGTTAAAAATTTACCAAGTATCACACAGTTCGAAATATGAGCAAATAATAAGGAAAGAACTGCTTTCAACGAACAGTCTTTCCTAAATCTATTGCCAAAGAACTATAGGTTTTTCCCTAATTTAGTGCTTCTTGCTGGTCTTCCTGAAACTATTTTTAAATGTAACCTAATAACCAATTTAACACCACCATGGCGGTTCTTATACATAGCTTAAAGCGTATTCATCGTTACCTTGTCTTCATTGGACATTTCCTAATATGATTCCTTATTTTTTTATAAAATCCACACAAAATCCACACAAAATATTTCCGGTAACGAGTAAAATCTAACTAAGGGAATAAAGCAGGTAGTTTTGACATGCCTACCTTAGGCAATAGAATGAAACATAGGTATACCACCCGCATAGTTTGGATGATATGTGGAAAAATAATAAATTATAACGAGACCGAAAGTTTTCAAAATTTGGTATCGTCTCGGCGAGACTCTGGGTCGATTGTGTATCGATATTGGTCTTGAAAATTTTTACCACTCTCGTGTCGGTATCGGTCTCGGTCTCGTGCGATACCGATACCGAAACCGAGAGGTTGCCTCGATATCGTGAAGGCTTTATTGGCATTGTTCCATTAAATTGAAAATTTATTATTGCTTCAATTATTTACTTCAATTGTTTTCAATTGAATCAAATGGGTCACAAATAAAGATGTGACACTTAATTAAAATGAAATAAATGAAAATTTTATGAACTTATATATAGTGAGGGCAATCTACATTTTAAGAATTTTTGTCCTTATAAAATATATTGACATTATCACATAAATTAAAAAAAAAACGTTATTACTTCATTTGTATGCTTAAATTGTTTTAAATTCAAAAAAATTTGTCAATAATAAAGTTGTGACAGTCAATTAAAATGAAATTAATAAAAAGTATGAAGTTGGAAATTCAATTTTATATTTTGTGCTTTGGTACATTCTTTAAAAATCATTGTGCAGCGTTTCGTAGAGAATAATAATAATAATAATAATAATACATAATAAAATAGATAGATAATAATAATAGATTTAAAAAAAAAGCTGACGAAAATTTGGAGAATTTAAGTTGGGATGAATTCTAAGAAACTGTTCGACCAAAATAACTTTTATGGGTGCGTTCAAACGGGTTCCTAAATATAACAAATTTTTTTTCAAACTTTCATATTATTAATTTCGACGAAATTGGCTGGGCAGAAAATGCAGAGCACCCTGCATATCAGGGTGTACAGCTAATATAGGTAGATCAGATTAAAACGAAGACTCCTTGAGTTGCGTCTTTCTAAGTTCCCGTACAAACCTCCCAATTCTGTCTTCATGGATTAAATGCACTAAGCGCAGAGACATTAGGGAATCCCATTAGGGCGAAACTCTAATTGTGCAAGCGCAAGATTTTTTGACGCAATACAAGTTTCGCTAATCAATTCCGGAAGCTCACGTACCGGAGCGGTATTACTGGGGAACTCCTGACAGAAAGAGAAATTATACATTCAGAAGTGCTCGACGTGGAATTACACATTCAGAACGACAAAAAGGAGGAGAAAAACGAAGAGTACCAGGGGTTGCATCCCCTCGCACAATCAGGAAGCGAGCCTGTAATTTCCCACAGGTAGATGGAATCAAACGTGAAAACGTGGGGGGAAGGGAACGCATATCGGGGGGGCTAATGTCGACCGCGAAACCGTTTCGTACTTTCGCGTCCCCACCATCAGTCGTCCGCCGGCTGTTGTGCTAGACGCTTCGAAGTTGGTGGCGGCGGTGGTGGTGGTGGCCGGTGGTTGGTGCGTCGCCGGCGTCGCGGAGCGTCGTCACATGGTTCGCGAGCGTCGTGGCGCGAGTATCGTCCCTTCCTCTCTGTCTCTACTCTCCGCACGACGAAAGATAAAGACACGTGCTCTCCCACACGTAGACACGTGGTGTCCTCGAATATTTTCCTACGGGATTTTCTTTCCGATGGAGTCGCGCATGTAGAGATCTGATGTAAGTAAATTGATAGTTTGGATTCTTGAGTTCGGGATGTGGCGACACGGCAATCTAACTTTAATCGAGGCGCTTAAAGTTGCGTTTTAAATTATTAATGATTTTTTTTTCGAAGTTGAACTGACAAACGATTCCTTGTACTTATAAGTCTAGAGTTACAAAGACATGTCGAATACTTTGAAGTCTCTTAACAGGTTTGATTCAACATTTTCCAAAATATCAAATAACAATTCTACTAACCGAAAATACTACATGAAACATTTTTAATGCTCGCCTTACCTGAGAAATTCTGTGAATTCTATAGCTAATGACCAAATAGTTTTGAGCCAGGAGGTTGAAAATATTTTGATTAGAAATTTTAAGATGCATATTTAAATTGCCTGTTTAAAAAGAGTGGATTATTGAGGGATTCAAAGTTATCAAACATTAATTATTTGTTCTAATGTCGATTTTAGTAATGAAATCCTTCCATTATGTTTCGAATTTATGGATACTATTTTTAATTCAATAAATAATATAACCAATGTTAAATGCAGCATTTGTCCTACGAGGTGTAACCTAATTTATTTATATTACCTACTATATATAAAAATTGGATTATAAAAATACTGCCGAACAATTATACGGTGAAATAACCAAATACATAGTTTTGAGCAAAAAATATCCAAAATATTTGAATTTAAAATTTTAAAAAATTTCAATAACCTGCCAATATTTTAAAATAGGGAATCATAAGGGATTCAAAGCTTTCAAATTTTGTATCAAATTTGTTAGAAAGTCGATCTCACTAGTAAAATCCGTCAATTAAATTTCAAGTTTATTGATACTTCTTAAAGTTCCATAAATAAAAAAAAGCAAGTGCCAAATGCACCAACGATATGTAATCTGATTTATTTGTAATATAAAATAGTGTGAATTATAAAATATTTTAAGATAATTATACTGTGAAATTTCCAAATATTTTTTACCCAGGAGGTCGAAAAGGTCGAAAATTGTTTAATTATAAATTTCAAAAATATTTATATAACCTGACAATGTTCAAAAATGTGGATTCATAGTGATCAACCATTAATAATTTGTTACAATGTCGATTTTTAGTAATAAAATCCTTCAGTTATATCTCGAATTTGAGGATACTACTTTAAATTCAATAAATAATATAACAAATGTTAAATGCAGCAAACGTCCAACGAGATGTAATCTAATTTATTTATATTACAATATATAAATATTGCATTAAAAAGACACTGTGAAATAATTATAGGGTGGAATGACCAAATATATATTTTTTAGCAAAAAATATCGAAAATATGTTAATTAACAATTTTAAAATATTTAAATAAGGGATTCATAAAGGATACAAAGCGATCAAATATTGTATCAAATTTGTTAGAAATCGATTTCACTAGTAAAGTCCATCGAATAAATCTGAAGTTTATTAATACTTCTTAAAATTCCATAAATAAAATACCAAATGCCAAATGCACCAACGATATGTAATCTGATTTATTTATATTATAAAATACTGTAAATTATAAAAATATTTTAAAATAATCATACTTTAAAATTTCCAAATATTTTTCAGCCAGGAGGTCGAAAATTGTTTAATTAGAAATTTCAAAAATATTTAAATAATCTGACAATTTTCAAAAAAGTGGATTCAAGAGGGATTCAAAGTGATCAAACATTAATAATTTGTTACAATGTCGATTTTTGGTAATAAAATGCTTCAGTTATGTCTCGAATTTGGGGATACTACTTTAAATTCAATAAATAATATAACAAATGTTAAATGCAGCAAGCGTCCAACGAGATGCAATCTAATTTATTTATATTACAATATAAAAATTGAATTATAAAAATACTGTGAAATAGTTATACGGTAACATTTCCAAATATATATTTTTACTCAAAAAATATCGAAAATATTTTAATTTAAAATTTTTAAATATTTGAATAACCTGCCAAAGTTTTAAAATAGGAAATTCATAAGGGATTCAAAGTGATCGAATGTAGTATCAAATTTGTTACAAAGTCGATCTCACTAGTAAAACCCATCTATTAAATCTCGAGTGTTTTGATACCTCTTAAAATTTAATAAATAAAATAGCAAATCCCACATGCACCAACGATATGTAATCTGATTTATTTATATTATAAGATACTGTGAATTATAAAAATATTTTAAAATAATTGCAATTTGAAATATCCAAATATTTTTCAGCCTGGAGGTGGAAAATTGTTTAGCAAGAAATTTCAAAAATATTTAAATAACCTCAAAATGTTAAAAAACTGTATTCATGAGGGATTCAATGTGATCAAACATTAATAATTTGTTACAATGTCGATTTTTACTAATAAAATCCTTCAGTTATATCTCGAATTTGAGGATATTACTTTAAATTCAATAAATAATATAACAAATGTTAAATGCAGCAAGCGTCCAACGAGATGTATTCTAATTTATTTATATTACAATATATAAATATTGGATTAAAAAAATACTGTGAAATAGTTATACGGTAAAATGACCAAATACATATTTTAGAGCAAAAAATATCTAAATTATTTTGATTAAAAATTTACAAAATATTTAAATAACCTGCCAATATTTTCTAAAATGGGATTCATAAAGGATTCAAAGCGATCAAATATTGTATCAAATTTGTTACAATGTCGATCTCACTAGTAAAATCCATCGACTAAATCTCGATATTACTGATACTTCTTAAAATTCAATAAATCAAATAGCAAATGCCAAATGCACCGACGATATGTAATCTAATTTATTTATATTATACTACACTGTGAATTATAAAAATACTTTAAAATAATTATACTTTAAAATCTCTAAATATTTTTCAGTCAGAAGGTCGAATATCGTTTAGTTAAGATTTCAAAACAAATTAAATAATCTAACAATTTTCAAAAAAGTGGATTCATGAGGAATTCAAAGGTATCAAATGTTGATAATTTGTTACATTGTCGATCTCACTTATGAAGCCCTTCAATTAGATCTCGAGTTTGTGGGTACTCCCTAAAATTCAATAAATAAAATAACAAATGTTAAATACAGTAAACGCCTAACGAGATGTAATATAATTTATTTATAATTATAAAATGCTGGGAATAATAAAAAGACAGTAAAATAGGTATACTGTGAATTGTCCCAATTTTGAGTCAGGTGGATAAAAATGTCTTAATTACAATTTTAAAATATGCAAATAACCCGAAATTTTTTAAAAAGGACAGAATTTGTGAAGGGTTCCCAGGGGTCAACAATCAATAATTTGAAACAATGACGATCTCACTAATAAAATCATTCATTTCATTCCATTTGTGGTACCTTCCTCAAATTCCCAAAATAATAAATATTAAACACAGCTACCGTCTGAAATGTGATTTAGTTTATTTTGTAATTATAAAATTTATTATAGAGTAGCCATGTCAAACATTATTGTAGAAACATTAATTCGAAATGACATTGATATATTTGAGAAACATTTGTTTCATTAAAGAGCGCATCAGATATAAATGTTATACTTAAATTATGAAAAGTTGTATGTAGCTGAAGAGAACGCATTCCCAGACATAAAATAATTGCAATCTAACACTCCAACAAAGTTTCAGATTTAATTTTTATTAGTATATTAAATGAGACACAATTATGTGTAATTAAAAAATTAATAACAATGTGTAAGTCAATTTGTAAGACGTTAAACTCGGCATACATTTGATTTTGGAATTACAAACATATATCGTTTAAAACAGTTAAAGACACCCTTCCCTAAAAAAATGCAATATACTTTTATAGCAAAACATTTGAGCTCAATCCGATCTTATGGCGAAAGCACCTACAATTTCTTCTCTCCATTTTCACGAAAATCCGCCGTTTTTGAGAAAATTCTAAATTAAGCCCATAATGTACCGGTCGGATTTCTGGTGTGTAATACTAACTCAACTTGGCGAATTAAGTTATTAAAAATTAATGTACCGCGAAGTTTCCCAATACAACTATAAGAGATTAGCGCGCCGGAAAAATTAAGACCCGGAAGTTTATTCGCAAGATGGAGAAGATCCGTTGAATAATTTAACTACACACAGAAAATTTAAACGTTCGAAGTAGTGAGTTTTTCAAAACAAACTTACACAGACCTCGGGGCGAAACGCCATGAGCTAATCTTATTAATATGCAGCTTCTAAGTTTCGGCGAACTGCAAGATCATCAAAGTGTTTATTTTCCCCGACGAAGTTTCCAAGGTTCCTCTCTTAGGGGATTACGAGCAAGTGGAGTTCTCACCTCGACCAGAATTATTTATGGCCGATGATATATTTTTTAAGATACGCTCCGCGACAACAAACGGCAGATCCGTTCAAATTAATCATCTAAATTTAAATAATACGGTTGACATCTTGGCGTTAAAACTCAGGTTTAAATATTAGAAGAGAGTTTCCGAATCAAACGTCGCCTAGCGGAAACTACTGAATTATTATGAAGATATCGTAAATTATTCAGGATAAAACATGAGCTCCAGGACGAAACCGTCGCCTGCGTGGAAATTCTGGAGTAGCTTAATACTAACATGGTACAAGTTACTACGTCAATATTAGTTATTGATTAACGACTGAATGGTTTGTCCTTGAAATATTCTCATTTTAAAATATTTCTTTCGATTCGATCACACGCGGAAAGTTGAATTTGTTAAATGGACTGTATAAAATAGTGAGGGTTCTTCAAAGAAATAATAAATGGTTTGTTATTCTTATTATAATCCACTATTTGGCGACTTATAGTTAATGCCACACCGTTAAATGTACAATGTAACCCCCTTAATAAATCCGAAAGTTATTAAGAAAATTTGGCTACATTTTATGTGTTAAATTTTAACCGCCGGTTGAACTCATTCTAACAGATTTATACAAATCTCTATAATTTGGTGAATAAAATTTTAACGAAAACTGATAAATAAATTTCAACTTTACACGAGACAAAATTTGGTACATTCAGTTACGTTAACAATTGCGCAATTAAATACAGTAAATTTATACATTCCTAATGGAATGACAGTTGCTTTCACTCACTTGTATTAATCAAAGAAGTTTGCAACCGCAAGCAGCATATATAGTAATATATATTATTATAAACGCGTTTTGGTCTAGCTTATAGTTATTTAAAAAAAATTATCGAATAAATGGTTACGGTTGTTTAAGAGAAACCATCAAGCTTAACATGTAAATTTTATGTGAAGGTAAGGAGGTACTTATTTACTTAAAACCTAAAATTCAATAGTTCTTCTGCATCTTTGGAATAAAATTCGCGTCTTAATATTTCCGGTGCGCTAATCTCTTATAGTTGTATTGGAAAACTTCACATTAATTTTTAATCAAATAATTTGCCAAGTTAAGTTAGTATTACGCACTAGAAATCCGACCGGTACGGTAGTGTTGAATTCAAAATTTTAGCAAAAATTGAGGGATTTTCTTAAGTTTACTAGAAGCACATTAATCAAGTACTTTCGCCAAAACCTTGTATTTCTCCAAAAATATGAGTATTGCATATTAAGTACCTAAAAGTAATTTTACCTGTTTTGAGGAAAAATATATTTATATACACAATATCAAATTGGTGGTGGATTTAACGTTTTACACATTAACTTACAAATTGTTGTTTACCTTTCTAATTTCATGTAATTGTGGCCTATTTAATCTAATACTAGAAAATATACTTGCAATAAAATTGAAACTTTGTTGAACCGTTGGATTTTTGTAACATTATCTCCGGGAATGTCTCCTTTTTAGCTACTTACAACATTTCATAATAAAGTCTAACATTTGTATCTGATGTGGTCTTCAATGTTGTAAATGTTTTTACATTCATCAACTTAACTGCATATTAAATTTTTTACAACAATCTGACATGGCTAATAAATATTTATAAATCTTATAATAATAAATAAATTGATCACAACTCATTAGACGCTTACTGAATTTAACATTTGGTACATTGTTTATTGAATTTTAAATAATATCCACAAATTCCGGATTTAATCGAAGAATTTTATTAATAGGATAGTCATTGTAACAAATTTTTAATTTTGATCACTTTCGTAAGCATGAATCCATATCTATTTTCAAATATTGTCGGGTTATTTAAAATTCAAAAATTTGAATTACAATATTCTAAATCTCTACCGTCAAATATATTTTGCTATTAGTTTTACGAATCAAAGAATTCCTTCGGTCTGACGTCCACTTGGAACTACAGATTTAATCAAAAATTTTATTGAAACGATAACTGACAACTAAGCTCCTTTCTATACACTACATGAGGTTCATATTTTTAGAATAAAACTAGTAAAAATAGCCAATTAAAAAATTGCTAAAACACAAATTATGAAATGTCATAATGCACAAAAAATATCTCTTCCCATTTTTAAAGTGTTTTCTTGTTTCATAATCGAATTTTTATGTAGGCCAATCACACGGTGTTCAATTTTATGTACGTCTTTATCTGATTTCTAACTATGATATAAACTATCATGCATAACACCATGACGATCGATCAAAAATTACACAGGCCCACAAAATTTTTTTTTTTTTTTTCGATTCCACTGACCCCAAGTCTATATGGATAGACTTTATGTTGTTGGGGTCGCTGAGTCCGAATCCGTGGTCCATTTGGCTCCGTCAGGTAAGGTCTTTTAGAGGTGATTTTAGGGGTGTGTGTAGTCCAAAAATTCTAAATGCCGAAGAGCACGTTCCAACCATACGTTATATAGGTGTTCGGGGTCTCCAAGTCTGAATCTGGGATCCGCTTAGGTCCATAACGTAGGTTTTTTTTAGAGGACATTTTAAGGTCACTTTAGGGAGGTTTGTAGTCCAAATATTCTAAATGGGGTTCTGAACGTTAATTAAAGGTGATAGCAAGTGGTTTTATGGCGAGTTTTACATGAAGTACATTTTAAGAAGTACCTTTTTCCACAAGTTGGTGTTTATTAAATTATTAATATTAATTTTATATTTATTTATATTCGTTTTTGTAGAATGATTATTTATTTCTTTTAAATAAATTTGAGCAGCAAAAGTTCATATACAAATGTTATTTATAAATAAACAGGACAAAAAGGACTACTTTGAAAAAGAATAACTCATGTGTAATTAAATTCAGCCTTAGGGTACAGTCCAACAAACTTTAGATTTGAATTCAGCAACCCCAAAAATCTATATAACGAATGATTGGAACGTGCTCTTTTAGCCATGCCATTTAGAATTTTTGGATTATAAACCCACCTAAAATGATATTAAAATGACTTCTAAAGAAGCCTTCCGTGATGGAGCTAAGCGGACCCCAGATTCAGCCTCAGCGACCCCGAAAACCTATATGACGTACGGTTGGAACGTGCTCTTCGGCATTTAGAATTTTAGGAATACAATCCCCCCTAAAATGATCTTAAAATGACCTCTAAAATAACCATATGTGACGGAGCTACGCGGACTCCAGATTCAGACTCAGCAACCCCGAAAACCTATATAACGTATGGTTGAAACCTGATATTCGTCATTACGATTTTTGGATTACAGACACCCCTAAAGTGACCTCTAAAAAAACCTTACCTGACGGAGCCAAATAGAACCCGGATTCGGACTCAGCGACCCCTACAATATAAAGTCTATATGGTTTGGTCAGTGGAATCGAAAATAATTTTTTTTTGTGTGCCTGCGTTATCAAACAATGAAATGTTACAAACAAGATTTTTTATGTGTTAAAAAACAAAAAACAAAAGCGTGGGTCGTAATTATTCCATATTTGTGGTTGTTTCCAGTAAATTCGTGCTCATTATTACTTATGGATAAACAATTTAGAACATCAGGACGATGTGTAACTTAGGGAACACTTAGAACTCGCGTTTTTATTTTTATTTACTTTGTGATTACATAATTGATTGTTGACCGTACATTTAATGCAATGTTTCAAGTAAAATGTACTTTTAACGAATCAATAATTCTGTGGTGAAATAACGATTAAGCTGTTGGGTGATATTGATCTACATAAAATTGATTTCTAAATTTCTAAACTAATACCTTAGTTCATCTGGAAGTACCTTAATTTTAATGTGGAAAATTCGTCCCTCAAAGACAAACAACTATTAGGGGGTAATAAGCAATAACTTAAGAAAGCCTTGTATAAAGAAAAGTATTGGTGTTGGAGGCTAATTTGGCTTTAATTTTCTATTTGTTTGTTGCATTTATAACTCATTCTGTTTAAAATTCCTTCCTATAATATTACGGATTTTCCGAATAAATTATTTAGATTTTGTAGTTTAAATAAAAGCATCCTGTGATTTATATATACGTATGTAAACGCTACCAGGAATTACAAACCTATAGCTTTTATAAAAGCTACATATCCCCGAATGCATTGGAAATTCATTTCCCCCTGCAACGTCATGTATTGATTCATTCAATTCCACCCAATCTGATCAAAGTTAACCGGCAATGGTACCCAGATATGAACGATGTGTACATATATTTTTGTTTGTTTCAGGTTATAATGGACGTACGTTCGATCGATGGCCATGAAAAATAAATTATAAGATCGGGAACGGTTCGACGCACATCAATCTCGGAGGCACAATGAGGTCCCACAAAGCCATCGGGATAATCCTGCAAGTGCTCCTGTTGGCTCCCGGTAAGAAAGATGCACCATTCTATAAATAAGTTGTTAACATTAGTGCGGAAGAATCTCTCAGAGAGACGGGAAAGGGGGATCGTTAAGGGTCGCAAAAAAAGGCGACGTAACAGGGAAGTGGATACTTGCCAGATAGCTCGGTTTCGGGTTCCGTAGGAGAACTTAAATGAAATATTAAATCCAAGTTTGTTTCGTCAGCGGGAATATTATGTGGTGATGATTTAATCAGGAGCGACGCCGCCTGATAAGATTAGCCCTTAGTCGTGGAGCGGGTGCCCTTTGCGCGATTGTTTCGGAAACACCGAGATTAGGACGAATCGTACAAAATTTACGAAGAATAAACGGGATGGTGAAGTTATTTTTTCGCTTATATTTAACAATGATATGCATGCCACTTGAAATCTTTAAATTAAATAAGATAGAAGTCTTTTGACGCAAATGCGACTTGCTCTATACTAGAGATCGGACCACATGAAAATGGAAATATGAATCATCCTTCGCGGATGTAGTAAGTGCTGCTCGCTTTCATCAGTAGCGGTACGACTTTTCGGAAACTAAATCATGTAAAATAAAAGTAAATAAAATATAAAATTGAATATCGTTGAGGTTGACGTTTATTTTTTCTGTTTCGATTAATTGGAGGTTTATTTAATGATACAGCAATAATATAATAAGTTTTATTATATTGTAACGTTCATTTCTAATTTATTTACACTCTCCTAATTATACACTACACACTACTTAATTTATTTACACTATTACTAAACTAATTAATTTATATAACACACTTGACTTTTTAATTTATTTGTACTATTCGCTTGTCCAATTTTCGCTTTGTTTATTCACTCGCGGCTTCACGTCTAATCTCTCTCTCCGACCGCAAGCCCCCTTATATACATACCTCCATTTTATTCGCGATGATTCCAGGTCATTCCTTTCTCAAATAATGTTTACTTAGAAACGTCCAGAAGGTCATAAATCAATCTTCCTTTACTAAGATGTTTCCGGGGTGCTCGGGACGGTTTTTATTGCTTGCCGCTGCGCTTATTAAGCTTAGCGGCGTTTCTTTGAGGTAAGCATCCGTCCGATATGAGTAAACACGTTTCGCGCTGCTGTTTACATTTCGCGTTACAATATTTTGTAATAGTTTATAATATTGTGTCTATTAAATGGGATAATTTGTATACATACCTACCACAATACAAACCACGTACATTCTTGCTAAAAAATTGGGTAAATAATACAGAAAAGGCATTTAGCAGTTAAAAACACATTCTAGTTAACAATAAGTGATGTAAATATAAACTCGCACACTTAGAGTGTGTATAGAAGTCAACAAATTTGTTTAAAGAAAGTTTGAATATTTAGTTGCTTCCATTACAACCCTCTCACGTACTTAAGCTATTTATAGTCGCAGGTAAATTATTGCAGAACTCGGCGGAGAAAAACGAGGGCGTCATTTGAAAATTACCTGAATCTAGGTTTTTTTAAAAGTCTTTTTAAAGATGTTCTGCTGCCTTCAAATAGACGGCCCTCTCTCATGGATATCAACAAACGGTCTATTGTTGGATGAACTTTCTTGGATTTATAATAATTATAAATGAAATTATAAACGGAATGGATATGCCATTTTCGGCCTCATTTTCCATGAACTTAATTAATCGAAATAAGAGTTCTCGGCTTTGAGCTTGCAGTACCATAACATAATTAAGCTCAAAAACTATTCAAGCTCAATGTAAGATTAACATAGTATTCCGTTATTCATTATTTCTTAAAATAATTGTATAACGATATGTTGAAGACAATTACAACTATTGACAAGTAGCCTA
The DNA here is from genome assembly GCA_946251905.1 of Cryptocephalus moraei. Lineage (NCBI taxonomy): Eukaryota > Metazoa > Arthropoda > Insecta > Coleoptera > Chrysomelidae > Cryptocephalus > Cryptocephalus moraei. The sequence goes on from OX276454.1 coordinate 17,882,112, forward strand.
TGTCTAAATGCGACGTGAAATCAGTTGTCCACTGTAAATATAATATTGAAAAGGTTTCAATAGAATACGTAAATAGAATCGTTAAGTCTAATTATTAATTTAATAGCAGTACCTAATAATTAACGTTTATACCCAAAATTTTCTACACAGCCTAAGAAGGTTTTAGCTTCCAACGTTTTCTGGAAACCTCACAATTGTCGTGAAATGCATCCGTTTAAAGGAAATGATGAACGATTATTCTATACGAATATATTTCAAGGACCCTCTCAAACAAACATAGAGAAAGTGAGTAAATTTTTAAATACGTTGAAATAACGGTTTTACGGAATAGGTAAATCTTATATTTTGTATATTTCTTTTCTTTGGAAAAAAGTGCTAAAAACAAAAAGTGGATATATAAAATGTGTTCAACTAGTGTTTTGTTCATTTAAAGGTTATTTACCCAAAGAAATTAATGAGAATATGTACTTATAGAAAATCGCAAAACCTTGTTAAGTGGTAGTTCTGAAAATAACTGTTTTTGTTGTATACAAATAGCACACTTGAATACAACGTCATTACTCGCAATAACTCACCACCAAAATCTCTCAACTCAGCATAAACACAAAAAGGCTCTCGGGATAACACTGAGACTATTGATACTGAGATAAAACGTGTCTCTGCGCCGTTCCCATTTTTATATGGTCCTACCTCTAGCGAGTGATGACTACAGTTCTTATAATAGTTTATACAAAATAAAACAATGAGAGTTTGTCAAACTTCAAAGTTGGGCGATGATATATTAATTACTAGCAAGTGTTAGTCAGAAATCGTTTCCTAAGTTTTCATCAGAAATTTTATCAAGTAAAAGGACAGTAACTGGGTTGCATAACTAAGTCATGAGCAATACGTGTATTATTTTACATCAATCAGTCAATGAATTTCTTCCTTTTAATTCGAGTCCATAAACTGAACATTAATCGAATGCATAATAACACGGGCGCCGTCAGTTAAGCTTGTACATTAACACAAAAATAAACAGGGCATATGCTTGTAAATATGGCAATTAATCAGGATCAGTCTCCTACGATCAGAGACTAGAGATAGCTCTCCTGCCTTGTAATGACACTGCTCCCTATTAACGCCATACGAGTCGTGTCATCTACTTGTTTTCTTCGTTTTGTTCTCATTTATATTTTACTTCATAATTTCATCATTTGTGTCAGTTCGGTTATGATGCGTTATTTATTTACTTTTGCCTGATCCCCTAATATGTACACTTGCCTACTTAAGGCACGTAATTACTATAATCACATAGCGCCCTCTGTAATTCATGTGCCGGTAGGGTGAGAAAGTTTGACAAGTTTTATGTCCACCTAAAGTTATTGACGTAAATTGGTGATCTTCGTTTTTTTCTGAGATTGCGGCAATATTGGACGTGAAATGCGGTTTCAAGTAAATTCAGAAAACAATTTGAAGATATTGGAGTGCAAGGACGTTATTTTTATCAGCTGCTCAATGCTCAAGTAGTTTGGATTTGAACATTTTTGACGTTATCATATTAAAAATTTTATTAAAAATATACGTGGACTATTTTCTAACGCTTATCCTACAACTAACAAAGTTATTTTGAGTCCTTTTCATAAAACGGGCTCAATTTGGCTTCAAAATGCGTTGTCCAGCTGATTAAAGGAGATCTTAGCAATTGAAGAAGGCCGCTGAAAGAAATGGCGAAGGCGCAACTGCTGAACGCAGAAAGAAGTTCATATTAACTTCGAAACCGTTAATTCTATCGGAAGCAGTCTATACCGTTGAAAATTCGATTGAATAACCATCGGGCTGGGTGTGTTAGTTATTTATGTTTAATACTTACCCACACCAAATATCATTAAAACCAAATGTGTGGTTAAGAGATCATGAATGAAAAGCCTTGTTAAAATATCAATTTCAAAGGGTTCTAACTCAAAATTTAAAGGCAATATAAAAGGATGTTTTATGAAACTCTAATACTCTGACTTAGTTGTATATTAATATAACAAATTACATCCTCCGAACTATCAAATGATCCCTAGTTTACATCAATAGATTATTATGTTCCAAATTTTCCAAATGATATTATTTCGTTTGTGTACGTGTTTTGGGTTTGTTTCATTTTTTTCTACTCCACCCGTTTAGCTACAATTCCAAACGCTCACCCCTAAGTGCTCTTCCCGTAGGCGTGACAATACGTTGGAATTATTATTTCCTGAAAAAATGTATTACTGCAGAATATTTTTGTGAGTTCTAAAAAGTATGACAAAAATTATATTACACGGCGTGCAAAATTTGTGTTATTGTCGATTAAAAAAAATATATAGTTATATAATTCGTCCTCATTTTTCTGTAAATCCGAAATTTCTCATTTTACAATATTATGACTTATGTTAAGATGGAATTTGAGATAATTTCTTGAAAAAATTAAAGAAACTAAAATCTAATTTAATGCTTCCTTGCAACAGTAGGTATCTTTTAATAGTTTGCAGTAAGGACCCACGTAATTTTTATCATAACCATAATTAATACTGTAATAAAATTTCGTGATTGGTTAAATTTTGTTGTTGGGTACATGTTAGTATTTCTTAAAATATTCATCCAGGGAAGGAAATTCGAAGTTACTGGCTTGGTCGAACTTTGGTAAATTGACGGTAGATTAAACGTCTTGAAACCTCGAAAATTAAAGGAAAATTTCCCGAGTCCATTTCCTCCGAGTCAAGATTACCTACATTTTTTGCAGTAGAATTACGTCGACACGAGACATCCTTGAAAATTGTTCATTTAACGCGAAAGTTTTACTTTTAACATTTTGGGAGTTTAGATTTTTTTGAATTTTTTTTTTCATTAACGTCTCTAGACAGTTTCCATTAATTCGCCTTCGAGTCGACGCGAGGATTTCATAACTTTCGGAATTATTAAAACAGAAAGTTCGTCTCAGTCCTAACGTCTAACGTTTAAAATGAACTGATGTAATTATCCCCTTCCCGAAATCGCTATCTCACATCAAAGAGCACCTCGTCGAGGCTTAGATACACATAATGACGAATTCTCTAATCAACCCTCTTTTGATTCCTAATTTTTCTCCTTACGCACAACCTAAAAGCGGATCCAGCCAATAAGTCCCCCGATCCTGTTTATTTAACCCCCTTCCCCCGCCGCCCCGTCCCGACCCTCACAATGGCCCAATCCGTTCGCGGAGCGTCTCCCCCCCCTCCACGGCTCTTCCATATTTCCATAACATGCGAGTAAACATTTTTGATGAAGCGGGGCGAATTTGTAAACCTCAAGCGCTCCTGATTGTACAAACACTCTGTAATCAGAATCGGCTGAACAGTCGAATCAATCAGCCGAGCGGCGCGCCTGAACACTTACCGCCCGGGAAACAAATCGCAAGAATGAATTCGCGAGATTCCAATTCCGATCGTGCATAAATCACGGCGAAAATGTTTTTGACGCGTCGTAAGTCATGTGTGCGCGCTTCAATCCTTGACGGAGTGGGTGTGGGATGCAGAAACTCCATCGGAGGGTGTATGGTCTGGAATTATACTATTAAATATGAGAAGCTTCAAATTCTCAAGAGCCTATGGCATCAGAGTGTGTCGTTTGTACCGATTTAAGTTCCAAATACGTAAACGACTTATAGGCCGTGAGCCGAGTCCAAAAAAGTATCTCATAGGAAACCACTACAAATTTAAAACATAGATTGCCCTTCACGCGAATGACCAAAATGTGCAAGTCTGGCAGCTTTAAAGTGGGGCGTTTAATGGGGGTTTAGTTTAAAAGTCACCCCTAATTGAGGGTGATAAGAAACCAAATAAAATTTGATGGATTGGTTTGTTCGTGATGCACAATTCACTAAAAAAATTATGCCAGACACATAGGGTGGGTTGGTCACTCCGCCAGACATCACCAAACAGAGCAATTTTAGCGACCCCCTTTGACTGATAAGAAACCGGCTCAAACACTCTATGTGTCTGGCATAATTTTTTTAGTGAACTGTGCATCACGAACAAAGCAACCCATCAAATTTTATTTGGTTTCTTATCGCACTTTGGGAGCCACAATTAGGGGTAACTTTGACATTACACCCCCATTAAACGCCCCACTTCAAAGCTGCCAGACTTGCACATTTTGGTAATTCGCGTGAAGGCAATCTATGTTTAAAATTTGAAGTGGTTTCCTATGAGACACTTTTTTGGACTCGGCTCACTGCCTATTAACTATAACATAGTGTATGGTGTACGTTCTCTAAATCAGTTTAAGTTCCAAACATGTAAACGACATGATCCGTCGACGAATAGTATTCATAGTTGTTTACACCATTTTAAGTACAAAATACATAAAACCGCTTGCCTGCGTCAAAATATTCGGTTCAAACTAATAGTAACAAAAAGCCTTTATTGAGTCCTGTACTCACTATAGAGTTCATGGGCTGGACTAAAATTAGCTGCGATTGCTATACTTCCACCTAACCCCTAATAATATAAGCATTATCATCATCATCATTCCCCAGCTATTTGCGTCCGCTCTCTTACATAGGCCTCCTCAAGTTTTTCCAAGTTTCTCGATCTTGTGCTGTTGCAATCTAATTTAAGTCGATTTTTTTAAATCATTTGTCCATCTACTACCTACTAGGTAGACTACTAGAAGACCACCTGGTCTTCCATGATTTCGTTTATCTGACCATGGCCTCCATTCTAGAAGTTTCTTGTCCATCTGTTACCCATTTGTCGTGCTACATGACCAGCCCATCTCCACTTTGACTTTGAGATCAAATCACTTATGTCCTCTAACGTAGTTTTTCTATGAATCTCCTCTTGTTTTACTCTGCCACTAAGTGATACCCCCATCATAGTTTTTCCATTTTCCATTGTGTACCACTTAATTTTGTTGCTGAAGCCTTAGTGAGCGTTAGGGCTTCTGCCCCATTTCGCCGGTGCCTACGAAGAGCATAACTCTGAAAAATGCGGCGAAGAGTATAACTTTCAATGAACGAGCGACACCTGAAAATAATTACTTCTGATTCTGAGTCTGCGAAGTGCAGAACTCTTAATAATATTCTGCGATAAAAATAATTTCTTAATAAGTGCCAGCGCTGAAAGTTATTTTAGTATGGGTGCCTGCGAAGAATATAACTCCTTATAATACGCGGCGAAAAAAATTGCACCTTAATAAATTTTTTGATGATGAATATTTTTAACTATGTGCAGTCACAATTGGAACACCAACAAAAACACTTAATGACTTTTTAAGTGGTGCCGCCTGGTCGTCCATGTGCGTATCATTACGGATAATAACTCTAACAATGAATTCACTTTCAAATAGCATAAATAAATGGCACACACATACACATACCACTGCTTTCTCGAGTATATGTGCCGAAAAACCGAAACAGCTGCTCCATAGAAGAAGAAGAAGATACAAACGAAGCGCCGCTGTCGTAAAAAATTGCGACCCAAAGGACCCTTCATTTCTCTATCTGTAGATATCTATACATTCGCATATACGATTTCACTTGGGCGACTGCACGAACACAAACACCTGCGTTTTAAAATAAACCAGTGCGTTTCTGAATAAGCCAAGAAATAAGTCCCATGGCTTTGTATAGAAATAACGGGCTCTTTTCGAATGTCCTCGGTAAAATCAGATTTTATTCAGTGTTCCAATTGCTACTGGTTAGAGTATACTTAAATATTATATATCATATTAATAACGTATAGTCAAGAGAAAAGAAATTTTCTTAGTATGCTTTATTAAAATTTTCATATACTTAAATTAAACTTATTCTATGGATATGTCAGCCCCATTGTTCTTTTGTCTAAATTGAAATTTGAATTTAAAATTTTCAAAACACAAAATTTAAAAAGTTGCATTGGAAAATTCAAAATTTCAGAATTTCAAAACTTTGAAGGTCTTTCCACTACATCGCTGGATAAGTGTGGTGTTATGCGTAAATAAGTTTTTAAAAGCATACCTTTCTTCTTCGTCCTCTAGGTTGGTCAATGCGGTCTTTATTTGAATTTTTGTGTGTTGATATTTTGTGATATCACTATCACTATCACTCTGATATAGTTTATTTTTGGGACGTAATATGAGAAACAATTGACAAAAAAACCTTTAAAATCTAAAAATATTAAATTCACGAATAAATGTAGTATCAAATACATATACATCAGGAAGTTTAAAAGGTAATTTGCATTACATCAATGGTTTAGTCAATGTCATTATCATTTCGCCATTACAGTTTCGTACCAGTAGAGTATTACTTTGAATTTGGCAAAGTCTAAAACTACACTTTATATTTTCTACTCCTGACACTGTTAGCAAATTGGTTCTTTCTAAACTAACAAAGAACATACGAAAATAGTAACATTCTTTAAGCAATTTGAACAATTTAGTCATCCCTGTAGTGATAACTTACCGTCCGCTATATCGGTTTGTTTTGCAAAGATTTGTGTTCAAAAGTTTTTTAAGCTTATCTTTGGAAAGAGTATATATTGTAAAGTTTATTCTTACTTTAATTACACTGTCCTAATTATACACAACACACTACTTAATTTATCTTAGACTATTACTGAACTAATTTATATAACACACTTAACTACTTCCTAACTTATTAATTTATATCACTCTAAATGTTAATTTATTTCACTAGTCCGTCTTTCGCCTTATTTATTCACTAGCGGCTTCACGTCTAATCTTCTCTCCGACCGCAAGCCCGCTTATATACACCTCAATTTGTATTCGCGATAGTTCCAGGTCATTCTTTTCTTAAATAATGTTTACTTAGAAACGTCGAGAAAGGTCTAGGAGGTAATAAATCTTCTTCCTTAATAAGATGTTGCCGCGACTCAATTAAGCGTGGCGGCGTTCATTTAAGGTAAGCCGCCGAGGTCCGATAAGACTAAACACATTATTATTATTATTATTATTACGTATTTCAAATTTCAGTTCAAATTTACAGAAATGAACAACATAGGAAGTATTGCTCATTACAATCGATAGAAAAGAATGCCCATTAGTGAGCTTAACTCTACAAATGTTGTCAGTTCTGTTGAGTTCGTTTGACTATGCATTCTTTTATGTGCATTCAATGGTTTGAAAATATAAATTCCCTAAAAGCACCTTTGATATTTGTACCTTAATGAAGTTTACGTTGTAGACGAGACTGCTTTTCGGGAAATTCTTTGTCTCTTGTTGATTAGAAACTAAAACAACACTTAATTATCACTCAGTTTCAATTCTAATGGAGTCGTCCCGGTTTCGATTGTTTCACCACTGTGGCCCCTCGTCGCATAATGTTTTTCCTGCTAAGAGCTTTTCCTATATTACTCCAATAACTGTTGTTTCAACATTAACTTTATCTCTTATACAATCACTCCGTGCCCTATTCTTTAATGTTTTCGTTGTAAAGAGCTTTTTCCGGGCCGATTTTACATTATACCAACACGTGTTGTTTCGGCCGTAATTCTATCTTTTATACGAGCTTCACCCGTCCTTACTCTCGTGATATTTTCATTACGGCGGGTATTCGTCTCGTCTACAATTGCCGGAGCTGATGAATTTTCGCAGCGAGTAATTTTCAAACAAGTAATCCGAATTTATAGTGCTATGATGCACAAATTTTTTTTTCGGGGTGTCTTCGAATGGGTGAATTTCAATCGGAGCGCTGCATTTTAATTGTATATTAATGGAACGGCCGTGATGTGCATCGCGCGGCACTTTATACGGAACTTTCTGCATTTCGACAAGTCCCGCGGGAAAAATATGAAGCATATTGCCGGGGGAGCTTGAAAGCTCTGTTTGATTGTAATATGAAATTTATGGTGTTTTCCTCGTAGAATATGGGCTTACATAAAGCGAGCTTTTCATATTACGATTTCATAATACGGATGCATATACGAGGGCGCCGTCCATTTAAAATAAGATAAATAGATCCGAGTGGACCTTACATGGGAGATTATAATCTCAAAAAGCACGAACGGAGGTGAAGTGAACTGATAAAAATTACTGCTTCGAACGAGACAACTCGGGGGAATCAACGAAATTGATTAGGCGGATCACAATGGTGCATGAAATGTGATTATAAATTTTCCATTTACTTACACAAGCTTATTGGTTCACGATACTTCCCGATCTTCTTAAATCCTCTAAAGGGATATAATTATCAAGTGGCAAGTCGTTAAAGTGAAAAATCCCATAAAACTAGGAAAACCTATAAAATATGGTAAGTGTGATTGTAATGGATGACTATTAAAGTTTTTTATTAACTGTTATGTTGTGGTCGTATAGGGCGGCACCGTCGAGCATCATTAAATTGATCCGTAACTAGCAGTTTTCAATAAATTTCGTTGAATTTAACCTTTAAAATTACGGATTAACAACTCCAACAAATACGTCGGCAAATGCGGATGCGGCTTTATATAACAAACTCCAGTTTATTAATTTGTATGTATTTATATTTCAAATATAAAGCGGAAATTATTACGTATGTGCATCTCCTGTTTGAATTTCAATTCAATTGAAATACGCTGTTAATTAATGTTCCGTCTGTGGTACGATAAAAAATATAAGTGAATATGAGCCATTCAATCCGTCGGTAATGATATTTCGTTGATATGCACAATTTGAAACTTCTGAATATGTACTGTTAATTCCCAATAACATCAAATGGCTGTTATTAATTTCTTTTCAATTCAAACGAGGTTCATTGAAGTCGTTTTTGTTTCGAAATCAGTTTCGAGCCAAAAGTTTTGTTAATTAAATGCCCCAAATACAAAAAATTACAATTAATTGAAAACTTGTGAAATTACTTGCAGCCACTTGCACTAATTATGACAAAATATAACAAAATTAATCGAGAATTTTATGGAATCATTTATTGGTGAAGACTCTAAAGACAATTAATTGCCCCAATAAACCAACTACATATACCTTATTCTAAATTTGTGAAATTGCATGCCACTGAAGCATGCGATTTGATACCAAAAACCACAAATCTCTGAAATTCACCGAAAATGAAACTACTGTAACGCGAAATGTAAACAGCAGCGCGAAATGTGTTTACTCTCATCGGACGGCGGCTTACCTCAAAAGAACGCCGCTACGCTTAATTGAGTCCCGGCAACATCTTATTAAGGAAGAATGATTAATTACCTTCTGGATGTTTCTACATGAACATTATTAAGGAAAAGAACTATCGAGTTATTTCAGGAACCATCGCGAATACAATTGAGATGTATATAAGCGGGCTTGCGGTCGGAGAGATTAGATTAGACGTGAAGCCGCAAGTGAATAAACATGCCGAAAAACGGACCAGTGAAATAAATTTAATTAAGAGTGATATTAATTAACTAGTTAGGAAATAGTTAAGATAAATTAAGTAGTGTGTAGTGTAAAATTAAGACAGTGTAAATAAATTAGAAATAAACGTTACACTACTTTAAAGTGAATATCTTGAAAAGCGAAATTGTTCCCAAATTGATAAAATCACTCGCAAGCGAAACGCTGGTCTAATTTAAATAATGTTTCGAAATGTCATGTGAATTACTTTATCAATTAGTGGTCCCAAGAATAAAATATGTCCAATCTCACTGCATATTTTAATTATTTATATCATCTCATGTTAATGGCAAATTAATACAGCAAAATTAACAGCAAGAATACTGAATTTATGCGCTTCTTAGGAATAGAAGTATTTGTCCATAAAGAGTCTCGAAGACCAAATATGCGCAACTACTTCGGATTTGTGACATTACTTACAACTGAAGTGGTGTCTTAACTAGCAAAAATAATATCTATTATATTAAAAGTAATTATAAGGTAGGAAGTGTTTTGGCAATAATATGTTCCAAAGCCAAAACTGTGGTTTATTGGAAATTTACTAATGCATTAGACAGGGAAATATTATGCTACTTAATATCAAACAAAGTTAATAACACTTCTTGAAATTATTTTAAAGTTAAAGTGAATGCTTGAATAATTAAGATGTCCTAAGATAAAAAATTTTAATTAAATCCAAAACTTACAAGCGAAATGCCACATCTTCCGAAAGTCGTTCAAAATGTTCAAAAATACATTTATATGCAGTCTTCTGATAACCGAGAATACGAAACCTATGAAATTAACACTGCTATTATTATTTTAATTATATTGTGGCGCCAAGGGAGATGAAGTCCCTTGAAGAGTGTGCTTGGTGGTGATTCAAGGTGAAGTACAGAAATAAGTTAGAGAAATGTGCATTTATTTTCACATAAGGAATAAGTACAATTTGGTGCATAGTGCGGGAACATACATAAAAGGCGCATGTTCCCTTGGGCACGACAACATAAATCGTGTATATCCTATTATTGTATAAGTAAGTAAAAATTTGATTAGTGTACTGATTTGAAGTGACTTTTCGCTGTAGTAAAATAAGTAAATTATCAAATAACATTCCAACCCACAATTTTGTTTTAAGGTAATTTTCACGGAAATCAAAAATAATTTTAACTATTTATGTACAAATTGAATGATATTTTATTGAATTGGGTGAAGGTCCTTCAAGATAACCAAATAAATGACGTGAAAATTTTATGAAAAAAATTCTTAATAAGTCGCCATAATATGTTAAGTAGTCTCGCACTTAGACATAATTACCAAACAAGTAGAACAGGACACGTGTTACTACATACCTTATATTACCTAATAGGTTATAATCTGCTTGCTGGTAGAAAATTGGTGAAATGTGTCCAGCACCAAGTTTCACCCATTGGGTCACATTTCCTCTATACGACATATTCAGTTAAGTAAGTAGGTACCAGGAACGCCGCTTTATAGGTGAAATAAGACGAATATTCCTGTTTTACTAATTAACTAATCAATATACACCATAATGTATTTTGTCGGCATAATTGATACAATATGGCACGTTACATTGTAACAAATTTTACAATTTTAATACCTATAGGTTTTTAATAACCATAATATCTTTCGATAAGTAATTTAAATGAAATATCACTTAGATATTCTGGAATATAAATTTAAATCTAAAACTAATATTTTGGATATGGCGAATACATATTTCCCAACCATATAAACTTGAATTCGGAATAATTATTTCCCTAAACTAAACAAAGAATATCTCCAATTTACGAACATAACATATTTGACATAATGTATTTTGTTCAAACAACATATCGAAGCACTAAAGTATTATATCTACACAGACCTATTCTACAGAGTCGCAGTATGGTATAAACATAAGAGCGAAAGAAAGGCCATATATTTCTCGTTGGCTAAACAGAGAAAGAACTTTTGCAACGTTGCTACCTTGCGAAACATCACAGTCATCCGCTCCGCACACTCGACCGGCCGGCAATTATGATATGAGAGTTATTAAAATCCGAGACGACTGGAGACCGAAAGCGTAAAGCGATACGCGTTAGGTACCTGGACTTGGACTGCGGCCGGCAACGTTGCAAAACTTCCTTCTCTGTCATATTAACGAACTACTTTTGCTCTTGTTGATTTCGGGACAGGCGTCTCATATTACACTTGACAAAAAATTGAAAATAATTGATTTCATAACGATTCATTTTGACGAGCGTTGCTATTTGTTAAAGTACAACTGTAAGGTTTTAAAATGAAATTTTTTGTCTATAAGAGTTTACGACGTTAAGGTGATCAAATTTAGTTATATCAGTGTATAAAATAGTTTTATCTAACTACTATTCCTGATATTTATGTTGACGAGAAGTATAAGTTTAGGATACCGTCCTTATATATCGTCAAGAAGTCAATTTTAATACAAATCGATACACTTCTATTACATTCGTAAACTTAATATAAAGTGATGAAATTTCCCCCAATTTACCAATTCTTTACGTAAATTTGACGTGAAAAATTACACTACTTTGCCCGAATTGTCGCTGATAATTAGTCATTTTCTACCAAATACAATTTGGCGAAGGTATGTATGTGAGGTAAATTTCTAGTAATATTTCACCTAAATTAATAGTGGGGATAGTATTGCTAAATCTCTTATCTTTAAGATATCTTATCTTGAAAACTTATGGTACTCATTACGTAATATTTTCTGTCTATAAGACATAACCTCAAAATATATTGAAAACTAGAGTTTTTAAGTTACGTTAATTGGTTCTCAACCTCACTTGATTTTTATCAATTTGAAACCACTGATTTTGGAACACCCTGTATATTTACGACTCATTAGACTGGACAGTAACGTTTTGTCACAGTATGTACTTTGACGTCATACAGAAATACAATCAGTGAATCTACGAAAAGAAGTCCCCAGAGAAAAATTACTGGAAAAAAGTCCCCAGAAAAACATGTCCGGAAAAAAGTCCCTAGGAGAAAAAGTCCCCAAAAAAATTAACAAAGAGAAAAATTCCCGGAGAAAAAGTCCCCGGAAAGTATAAGCCCCAAATAATATTGAAAACCAAGGCAAATATTTTATTACAGCTATAAGTGAAACCAGCAAATTATATGCTAACGAACATACATATTTACATATCTTACTTACATTTTATTATCACATAATTTTATAGAGATCTAAACATAATATTATGACTTACCGCCCCTAAGAAATTAGAAGTATCTCTTTCTTCGTTTAGAAATTCTGTACACAATATATGTGTACAGGTCTAAACGAAGTGTGAAGTGGTCGCTATAGAGAATGGACTGCATGTAGAATCTCTCGTAATTCGTGGGTGGTTGCGGAGATGAATCTTGTATCCAGGTTGTAAGGCTGAAGACGTTCTTGTAGGCGGAGATCAGGGCGTGACGTGATCTCTTGAAGTTCTTGAAGTTCTAGTTGTCGTGGAGAGAGGGCGTACCGTGCTCTCCGGTGTTAAAGTCATCCGGTGTGGACCTGAGGGCGTAACGTGCAGGTCCGGGTTGAAGTTCTAGTAGTTTGGAGAGAGGGCGTAACGTGCTCTCCGGGTTTGAAGTTCTTGAGCTTAGGGGTTGTCGGTTTGGGTGGCGTGAAGAAAGATCACAACACACTGTCGTTTTGAGCATACATCGTATACTGATTTATTGTCCCAAATTTCAGAGCTTTTATACATCTTGTTGTATATTGGTTAAATGAAGTATTATTGTTTTGTTACCTTGCACACAGACTCACCTTTTCGAGGAACGATTGAATCACGTTACCTAAACGTAGTGTTATGCTTAGTTAGCTGAGTATGAAGAATTGAACTTGACCGGTTCACGTTTAATCGTAAGTGTTTTCCTCTAGTAACGTGAAGTTGTCGCTAGTGTTATTAATTCGTGTGCTAACGTTAAAACAATCCAATAATATTTTACATAACTATCTTCGCTAACAACGAGTATTAATTTCAATCATTAAATTATATAAAAAGTTCCCTAAATTCCGTTACAATAAATTATGATTCCTTTACCTAAAATTTCCTTAAATAATGTTGACGTAAGCGTCAACAGCTGTCAAATACCTTTGTTAAAATTACAAGATTATAATGTATTTATAATACTTTAAACTTTTTTCCTTGCGATTTTTTTTAGCTCTTTCTTTGGTACTCTTTTTCTGGGGACTTTTTCCTAGGCTTTATTTTTTGGTACTTTTTTTCCCAAGCACTTTTTTCCGGGGACATTTTTTCCGGGGTCTTTTTTTCCGGGGTCTTTTTTTCCGGATATCATAATCAATGATACAACAAACTTAAAAATACATGACAATCATCATTCCTAATTAATTGATTGCTCCGGCGCGATAACAGCTCCTATGAACCGTTTTAAAGGAAATAAATCGAAGAAAGCACTGAAAGCGAATACTTTCGAGCAACATAAACATAATACACTCGAGGCAATAACGGCCCGGTCCGCCGTTATTGAACGTTAAAGGTGAAAGCGGCCATATTCGGCGAGGCAATTTGGCGAGCGGAAGACCAACTCAGATAGATGACGGTCATTTGTAATGTAATGACGGCGGAGCACTGCTAACCGCCGATTTACACCCATCAATTCAACGCCGAAACGCCACTTTATATCCACTTTTTTCCCCCTCCCCCCCTCTCTCTCTCTCTCTCTCCCTCACACCGGGGGTCGATCCGTCTCCCGAGGGGGATAGAGATCCGATAGAATTAAGAAATCCCCCCGAGCTGGGTGAAGGGGGTGGGGGGAAGGACGAAAAAATATCCCGGATAATAAATTGTTTGTTTTCGAAATTCCTCCGATAACGCCGGACTGCGTCCACCCTCTGTCCCGATAACATTCACACATTACGTACATGAATTTTGATTGAACGAAAATGTTTGAAAAGCTGTCATCACAAGGAATAATTGGAATATAAATTGAAACGTTCTCGCAATTAAATCGAGCCGCTTGCCAAAATAAATTCGAAATCGATGCCCGCTCTACCTTACAAAAATAAAACTGAATTTATGAGGAAATCGGATCGACGCCCGGAATGCACGCGCCGTTATTTATTGTACGAGGGTGGAAAGCGACATTCTCTAATGAGTCCGTGGAATGTATTTGTGCGTTCGTCGTCGACAAACGTTTAAATGGACTTTCTTCCCGGCTTATTGCGCTCATAAGGAATTACATATTTATGAGGCGCTTTTTAATATTCAGTACGTTTAGGAAGCAGAGCATGAAGTTTCAAAAATGACAGGCCGTTTAATTGTTAATTGAGAATGAATGTTAGCGCAGAGGAAATTACAAGTTGTCAAACGTTTAAGGCGCTTTCGTCGACCGAATTTATATTATAATGTCTTATTAACAACCGAATTAATTATTTAAGTGAAATATTACTAGTAAATTTACGTCATATAGGTTATTTCACAAATTGTATTTGGTTCTTAGTGACAATTGGACCAAAGTTGTTACGTCAAATTTACGTAAAGAACTAGTAAATTTCGTGAATTTGGATTATAAGGTATTAAGTTAAGGACGACTAATTAAGTGGAGTCTCACGTGGAAATAAGCTATGTCATATTTGGTAAATACTACTCATCTTTCTAATTTACGACTCTCCCAGAAAAATGTCGATTTAGATTAAAAATTTACTTCATGTTGGAAATTAAGAATGGCAATATAAATTTATACTTCTCGTCGACTAAAATATTAAAATTATTAAAAATTACTAAAATAAATAATTTAAATATTTTATGAAGTGCGATGTATATTTATTCTAATATATAGATATAGTACCGATGTGTTATTTAAACGGATTGTTACAATGTGAAATATGTTGTGATTTGACGTATATACAGCATTTCAAAATTTTAGTGACAAAAGAAAGGAGACAAATGGACAAAGGTTTATTCAGAAAATCGTTCACTTTGTGAGATACGGTTTGACGAATTTTGTTTTAGTTTTTTCAAAATATTGAGATATTTCAAAAATTGTTTAAATGAGCTACTTGAAACTTATAAAGAAACTAAAAAAAGCTAAAAAACTGATGTGTATCTTATTGACATGCCTGGTGAGTTTCGTCGCGAAATTCCAATGCTTAAATCTTGATCTCAAATGAAAATGGGTTTACCAAGTTCGAGTGTATTCAAAATACGGCCTAACTTTTTAATTTAAAATTTGAGTCACAAAAGAAAGAGGATGGTTTACATGCTCTAACAGTGCAGGATTAATGAAAAATATGTTTATTTCCCAAAATACGTTACGAATATATTCAGCTTTTGACTGGTCCTTTTTTCGAAAATTTGCCATATTTACAATATTCTTAAGTAAGTTATATGATCCTCCGCATCATCTTCTCAATAGCGTTTAACAGGAACATCAAAAATGAAATTGGTACGTGGCTCGGTAGTTCAGTTGGCCAGAACACCTGACGCGAAATTGGGAGACCCGGGTTCATATCCAGGCTGAGCTACAAACACCTTTTTCAAATATCTCTTACATTTGTATATATACTTATGATTTCATCCGAGAACTTCCATCTATTCATACATTTGCATAATGAGAACACGTAGGAGATCACAATATTAACGTGAGAGGAGGTGTGGTGTGTTGCGTACAACCCATTCGTCCTCCGCATCATCCTCTCAATAGCGTTTAACAGGAACATCAAAAATGAAATTGGTACGTGGCTCGGTAGTTCAGTTGGCCAGATTATCTGAAACTCTTCCACAAAAAAAAGTATGCTTGACATGTCCTGTCAGTATGACGATCAAATTTGAAAATTTAATGTTTGACCGCAAAAAAAGAAGAGTTAAATTACAAGATATTTTCAAAAATATCTCGAATTGGATTTTCAAAATTTGGACTGAAAATTTCTCAAAATAAAATTCTACTTTTCGGCATATAAACCAATTAACTTTGTTTCCAATCTTTTTTTTCCAATAAACATAATTATTTTAAAATGGTGAGTGAATGGTGATTTGATGTTTAGCTAAAGTACTACGCTACCACTACGACTTTCATATAGAAATCTCAAGGATTAAATTTTTGTCGCAAAATGAGTGGTAGATTAACCATGCAAATTTTTCAAAATGGCACAACATTGCATTTTCGCAGTTTGAGTCACAAAACAAAATGGAAAATTTATACACGATTTCGTATAAAATAAGTTTTACTTACTAACCGAGCTACTAAATTGTTTAAAAAACAATATGAAAATAGTGATATTTCCCATGTTGTTATAGTGACTTGAAATTTGGTACATAACTTCAATGCATCTCTCCGTGAGTTTCATTGCGAAAAAAGTTTAGTTTTTGATTAAAAAAAAAAATTACCCTTAAAACTTTTTTCAAAAATTACCCAAAATAGAATTTTTTAATTTCAGTCGAAAGCAAGAGGAGATGATTTTCTTATGCCAATAGTTAACAATATTATGTTTACCTTCCGAAAATCTAATTTCGAAGTGTGTTTCCTTTGTTCTATTTATGGAGCTGTTGTAGTAGCCGAACTGAAACTTATTTATCGAAGTAAAAAGAATCCCTAAAATCTGCCCTGCGACTTCCACTACAAAATTTAAGATATTCGTTTTTTGTTCCAAAAAAAGGGAATGATCCCATTTATTTCAAACAAAAAACAGTTTTTTTCTCTGTTTCTCGCTTATGGACCCTTATTATGAGATATAAGGTGAAATGAATACCATCATCTGATTCTCCGGCAAAAATCCGAAAATAGACTTATGAGATGTATGTAAGTCCAATGATTTCACCCTAGAATAATAGTATGCAGATTAATTTGCAAGGACTTATATTTATATCAATTGTATATATAACTAGGAAGTCGTTGCGATTCGACATAAATTCGTGTATAATTGACTTAAAAATTTAGTATATTACTTTTAAGTATTGAAATCATCTGAATTTTCACAATTGATCTTATATCGAAGATATACCTTTCTTCTAAAGAAGATTTTACTCGATTAGTACCAATGGATGTAGATAATGGGATTTAGTTTAGGTAACCGCTGCGATGTGCCAAGTCCTACACTATCAGATGTGATAAACGATCCATCACAAAGTTCACATTTACATTGTTTCCTCTTGGAGATGTCTTTTATCTCATCTGGTGTCCATAAAGAATTTTCCCTCTTTAAGGAAATGGTATAATCGGCTTCAGTTGTAATTGACTGTTTAATTACTGGTTACAACAGTAATACAGTTTAATACTAAATTTATTTGTACAATTTAATATGTACACAAGTCCCACACTATCAGATTTGATAAACGATCCATCCCAAACTTTACATTTACATTGTTTCCTCTTGGAGATGTCTTTTATCTCATCTGGTGTCCATAAAGGATTTTTCCTCTTTAAGGAAATGGTATAATCGGCTTCAGTTGTAATTGACTGTTTAACTACTGATTACAACAGTAATACAGTTTAATATTAAATTTATTTGTACAATTTAATATGTCATAATTAATAGAGTTATTGGATACAGTTACAACTGATGGTTGTAACTGAGTTTGAATGTGTTCTTTTGATGTATACGCAGATTTGAGTGTATTGTGTTCCATTCTGATTGTCAGATTGTAAATTTTTTGTTGTATTGTAATGTGATCAACTGTACCGTTGCATTTAAATGTCAAACTCAAAGTGTAAAAGTAGCATCATTACACTACTGCTACCCTACTGCACGAATCGTTTCCGCTCAGCAGTTTGACCTCCATCAAATGTAACTTTCAGACATATTTTCTCTTTATATCTACTTATATTCGACGATGAGATATCCCCTCGCAAATATCCCATTACCAACATTTTTGTGAATTATTATTATCCACGCACCGTAGAGGAAAATCCATTACATTATCATCCGGTGCCCAATAAAACTTTAATATTTCCGAGAAATCTCTAAAATCCGCTCGAGCGACAAACACACTCCGCATATATCGGAAGGATCTCCCTTTTTCGGTGGGATTTCAAATCGGAGCTCCTCTGATCTCCTTCGTCATACGTGTATGTCGCTGTCATTCAAAAAGGGATACACGACGAGTAAAGTGAAAGGGTAAAAAATAGAGGTCCGGGGGGCGTTAAACCCGATTAAAACCCTTTTACCACAGGACGGTGGCGCAAGGGGTCCGACCCAGGAACGGAAAGAGAGAGGAAAAGTGGGATAGAAAGGGAGCGACAGAGAGAGAGAGAGAGAGAGAGAGAGAGTGTACAAATCCTTTGGATTTTTGTACGGATTTGATGAAAGTATTCCCAAACTGATTTTGGGTGAAGGTGGGAAAATACGTGCACTTTAACGAAATTGGTGCTGAAAGATAAAATTTAGTAATAGCGAGAAGCATGTGTATAAGAGAAGCATAGAAGAGTATAGCATAGAGAAGTATGAGAAGCATATCTCACGGCCCCATTTGACGAGGTACAAAGCTTTTTCGTATTGATAAGGGATGTGTAACAACTTTAATTAATCAGTTAGTTTATAGTATTTCACATACTATGAACGAAGTGTGAAGTGGCCTCTGTAGAGTGTGGACTGTATGTAATCTCTCTCGTAGCTCATGGGTGGCTGCGGAGATGAATCTTGTCTCCAGGTTGTAAGGCTGGAGACTGTTGTAGTAGTTGGAGGTCACGGCTTGTCGTAAATCTCCGGAGTGAACCTGAAGGCGTCTCTTGCAGGTCCGTTCTCGATGTTCTGGAGAGAGGGCGTGACGTAGTTCTCCTGGGTTGATCTGAGGGCGTAACGTGTAGATCTCGGGTTGAAGATCTCGAAGTTAGATGTTCTCGTAGCTTTAAGATCTCGTAGAATTCTCAGGGCGTAACGTGAGAGTAGTAGTTGTGTAGGGTGAGGTTAGGTCTCCCGACTGCAGTCTCACAGTCGGTTTTAAGATGAAGGGTGACTTTAAATAAAGACCAACAACATACGTCCTTTTGAGCATACAAAGTATACTAATTTATTGTCCCAAATTTCAGAGCTTTTATAAATCTTGTTTTACATTGGTTAAATGAGATATTATTTGTTCTGTTACCTTGCGCTAGACTGACCTTCTCGAGAAGCGCTTGTTATCACGTTACCTAGACGTCGTGTTATGCTTAGGCAGCTGAGTATGTGGATTTGAACTTGACCGGCTCACGTTCATCCGTATTTGTTTTCCTCTAGTAACGTGAAACGGTCGCTAGTGTTATTGATTCGTGTGCGAATGTTAAAACAAACTAATAATATTTTACATAACTATCCTCGCTCTTAATTATGACTTGTTTTTCTGTTTTGTAAAACAACGCATGTTAACCTGAATGATTAAATTATGTAAAAAGTTCCCTAAATTCGGTTACAATAAATCACGATTTCTTCACCTAAAATTCCCATAAATATTGTTGGCGCTAGCGTCAACACACTATAATACAAAAATGTCAAGCAGCATCATCTACTTCACAAGTAAGCATTTACTATAGGCTCATATTTTATTGCTAGTTTGTTGCTAATTTATTACGCATATCACGAGTTTATTGCTTCACCCCTTAGCGAGAAAAAGGGGATAATCTGACTTAAGCATTGAGCCACATCATCCACATCTGTATCTCCAAAACCGCAAGAGATAAACCAAGAGGCATATTTTATTGCTAATTGCTAACGATAGGGAATAGTAGCGCAATCACAGAACCACCCCTCCAACCCTTAGCAATAAACTCACCCCCTAAATATTAGGAAAATCGTAAAGAAATGTATTTTTGATAAATACAGCCTGGGCTCATAATTGCTACTTAATTGCTCAAATTTCCATCTAAGTACGATTTTATCGCTCCACCATTTAGCGAGAAAAAGGGGATAATGTGACTAAAGCCACATCCACACCTCTTTCTCCGGAACCCCAGGAGATATATACATAAATCAAGCGGCATAATTTATTGCTAATTGCTAACGATCAGTAGCACAATCCCAGAAGCACCCCTCCAACCCTTAGCATTAATCTCATCCCTGAAATATCAGGAAATTCGTCAAAAAATGTATTAATATGACGCTTGGTTTATGTATATATCTCCAGTAGTTCCAGAGATATAGGTGTGGATGATGTGGCTTAAGTCTTAAGTCAGATTATCCCCTTTCTCTCGCCAAGGGGTAGAGCAATAAAATAGAGGTTTCCGTAATGAATTAGCAATAAATTAGCAATAAAATATGAGCCTATAATAAATGCTGACTGATGAAGTAGCTGATGCGGCTTAACAGACATATAAAAATGGCGTGTGTCATTTCTTGAACACCTTGAAGTATAGGGATAACTTGTTTCGAATTTATCATATAATTAGTAATAATACTAATATTAAAACAGAAGCTACATATAATTGAACTAAACACAAAGAATCGATATGTTTCCGTTCGCGGCGCCCCGACCCATCACACCCTATCTGCTTATCGTAATAAATTTAAATAACAGTCGGCACCTGCTCGACTCAAAATCCGTTTCCTGCGCCCTGATTAGTGATTTCCCCGATATTTTCTCGAGTACGCCTATTTACAAATTCGTGCTGCATGAAGGGAATGATAATTGCTACGTCTCCAGTGGAAAGATTAGAGTAAAATTTATTTTAATTTCCTTACACGCAACAAGCATTTGAATAATTTAGAGGTCGTCGGGACGGGGGGCGCATAAAGTCGGAAAAGCGGCGTAATTGTTTCGGTAACCGGTGGGACAGTCGGATAAGTTTTTGGGGAGAGGTAATGTCAAGGCAATACTTTACAGAGAACTATAATGTTTAATCCTTCTCAACGGCGAGATTAATTTTTTAAATATAAAACGAAGAGGGTTTAATATTTAGGTATTTATAAATGTTAATAGAAAAACTAATATATTTTTTTAAACTACTGTTACGTTTAGGTAACGCTAGCCGTTTATGGCACACAAAAGCACGAGCAACATAACTTAGTTTATATGAAACACCACATTATATTGTAAACATAACCCCACATCACATTTGAAACACATGGGGTGGGTACTCGTACTGCATCCCTCTCCATCACAATGACGTCTTTTATTGTTGGAAATATATTGTAACGTTTATTTCTAATTTATTTACACTGTCCTAATTTTACACTACACACTACTTAATTTATCTTAACTACTTCCTAACTAATTAATTTGTATCACACTGGTAATCGATAATTTATTTCACTTCAATTGCTCTCGCTTGTCCGTTTTTCGGCTTGTTTATTCACTCGCGGCTTCACGTCTAATCTTCTCTCCGACCGCAAGCCCGCTTATATACACCTCAATTGTATTCGCGATGGTTCCAGAAATAACTCGAACCTTCTTTTTTATGTAGAAACGTCCAGAAGGTATTAAATCATTCTTCCTTAATATGATGTTACCTGGACTTAATTAAGCGTAGCGGCGTTCCTTTGAGGAAAGCCGCCGTCCGATAGAAGTAAACACATTTCGCGCTGCTATTTACATTTCGCGTTACAATATGTTAGCAAGTGGTCAATTCCATCATATCTCAGATTGTCCGGGACTCTGTTGAGTATTATACTAGATTTGGCAGTTTATCTCACAACTCCTTTCGGAGCAATACCAAGATTAGTAAGATATGTTTTCCCTTGGAAATTCTAATAGAGTAAGCTGTTTTAGGTGCTTGCATTTTTTGGAATGGCATCACTCATTTGATACAGAAACATCTAGAAGCTAGGTAAAAATGGCCCACCACCACTTTTTTCGATGAATTGAAAACCTGTACCTCAATAGTTGCTGATCCATCATGTCTGTTCCACCTATGCATCGATTGTATTCAGCAATTAGTGGAGGTTGCGATACTTGAATGATTTTCTTTTCAGCATGAGAGCAACGTTTCACCGGAATGGTTGGGTTGATATCATGATATGTAGACGCCACTGTCACTACGTTATTGTCCATTTATTTTACCAGAATAATTTCAACCTCTTTGTCAATATTTGAAACCATATCTCCCTGTTTCTTAATTTTAGCAATCTGACTATTTAGCGTTAATTTACAATTTTTTTGGAGCCCGTTATCTCTCATTTTTCCTGTGTCGTTGAAGCCCTTTTGTTTTAGGTTAAAAAGAAGATTAGAATTTGTAAAAAGAACGTCATAGCGAAATTTTTATGAAAGCGTTTTCATGTCTTCTGGAATCTAATCAATCATTCACATCAATGGAGCAATTTTCATATACCGTGTTTTCTCTTGGATTTTTTCCTGGTACATATCAAAGTTTATCAAGTAGCCGGTGGCGGAATTGAGGCACCATATTTTTTACCCAAACCTTATGGTTTTGCCTTTTATAAACTGTTTGCACGAATATTTTACATGATATTTTTCATGGATTCGTCGAAGTCCAGTTCTTGTTCGGGGATCCTATTTTCAATAATTTTATATTTCAGTTTTATATTTTCAATCTTATATTTGGAAAGCTGAGAGGAAATGTCTTCAACGCGGATTTGCCCATATGCTTAAAAAGAAAGGTGTATAATCAGTGTGTTCTTCCGGTTCTCACGTATGGAGCTGAGACATTACCCCTTACCAGAAAGATAATACATAAAATCCAGGTAGCACAACGGGCAATGGGGCGCCCTATGTTGGGAATATCTTGCAGAGATAAAATTCCAAATAGCAATATTAGACGGGCAACTGGAGTAGTAGATAAGTGGAATTGGGCGGGACATGTAGCCCGAATGCAGGATAATAGATGGACGAAGCGCACATTGGAATGGCGTCCTAGATCAGAGACCTTCAGAAATAGAGGAAGACCTCCTACGAGGTGGTCAGACGACATAAAGAGAATTGCGTCAAATTGGATGCAGGTCGCTCAGGATCGAAGACAGTGGGTAGTTATGAGGGAGGTCTATGTCCAGCAGTGGACACGTGAAGAGGCTGGTTGATGATGATGATGATGAAATCCATTAGCGGCCCTAATTTCCACAATTTGTCCTGAAGGCTTGGCTGCAAGTTATCAGTATTCAAATATTTAATAAATTGTCTAAATTGGCCTCTTCTCATGGACTGGCTGAACATAAACGTTTTCATATCAACCTTAGAATCCCATCAGGAATCTCATCTTGGCAACTCATCATAGACTGTAACAATCATAATTCCGATGACACATTTCATTTCTTCTTTGAATATATTTGTATTTGGTCAGTTTCAAAAAGAGGCATTTTCACTGGACTATTTGACAAGCAATCCATTTACTTTGTCATCTAAAAATATTTCAAATATGTCCAAATAACTCATTATTTCGTATTTGCTATAATATGGTTCAGAAAATGATCTTGTTGTCCTCAAAGTCGCCCTGGATTCATGTTGTCTCTTCCAGTTCTAGACGCAGAAGCACATCAATTGAATCGGAGTGGTTAGCAGAAAGCAATAAAATTCCTTCTAGTTCGCTTTCACCAACAGTGTAACACCGATTTAATAATTTGCAGGGTTTTGTATATCATAGCCAGCGGGAGTTACCAAAAGGTACTTTTACAGTTCCATATAAAAAAAAAATGTACATTAGATATTATAAAAAATATATTACAGCATGCAAGATAGAATACTAATACAATTTAACAGTATCACACAACATAACCTAAAAATAAATAATAGACATTATTTACTCTAGTTGGACGCCCAGTTTTCATCGCCCTAAACTACGCTTGAATTTAGCACCTAATTTATAAAATTTGTTCGCACTAACTGGTAAACTCAATTCACTATGTTGTTCCGTCAGCTTTCAACGACAAACTAACGAATACTTTTGTCATTCGCGATAATAATAATGCGCTGTTGTCACGTTTGCGTTGCTTCCTTGAAGTTACATATAAGTAACGCTAGCCGTTGAAGGGTTAAAGTAGCGCTATATATATAAGACTCATGTAAATAGCATATGCAACCAAACAGAGTTTGTAGTCAACGCCTAGGTGACGCCAAAAGATTCAATAAATTTTCACATACAAAATAAAATGATTTTAACGTTTACCACTCCCTCCTTCGTACCCACGTTCCTTCTTAATTGTATAATTGTATTGTAACGTTTATTCTAATTTATCTACACATTGTCTTAACACTACTTAATTTATCTTGACTATTTCCTAACTAATTAATTTATATCACACTCTTAACTGCTAATTTATTTATAAAATTTCACTTGTCCGTTTATCGCACTCTTTACTCGCGCGGGTTCTCGCCTAATCTGTCTCTCCGACGGCAAGCCCGTCATTATATACATATCTCAATTTTATTCGGGAACCTTCTGGTATATTTGTTCTAGAAACGACCCGAACCTAATGGATCATTCTTTCTTTAATTAAATATTCGCGATATTCTCCAAGAGTTTTTATGACCCAATTAGTGCAGCGGCCTCCCTTTGATGTGGGCCGCCTCGTCCGCTAAGGAGTAAGCTTAAGCTGGTTGTTTACATTACGCGTTACAGTATTATTTCATTCCTATTAAATTATTAAATTTTACTATCAGCATTCTCCTCTTAGTTTGGTAGAGTAATTCGTGAATCGTTTAACTAGTTTGCTTTTAACTGGTTTGTTCTGTTGTTAACAAATTGCCAGGCTAATCCCCCATCGTTACTACCTTTAAAACTAAAATCTATAAAAACAAATCCAGTTCAAAATTACTCGATTTTAGTTATAATAGTCAATGTTTATTCATTATGACATATGCGAAGCAAGCGTTTTTTAGGTACAATGAGATATAAATATTAATATCGTTCGGGATTATTGAATGTCATTATTCCATGTCGATGGATTTTCATTTCCACCGTTACGTGCAGTGAATATATCTATTTGTTGATGGTAAATTGCAAGAGGAGCTGAATGTACATTATCGGACAATAAAATGTAAAAGCTTCGCAATATTTTTAAAAATCGCTGGTGGCCTTTTTGCCGTTAACGTAAAATACACTCGCCTAAAACTCAATTAAAGTGTATTGATCACACAGATTCGATTTTGATTCCATTAGGAGATAAATGCATCCGTCCTGTACTGATTTCAAAGGTGCGTTTCAGCGGAGATCTGATCTAAAGTGCGTATAAATTCAATTACGGTGAATTTTTACACCCGAATTTAAAAGTTTTGTGATACAAACACCATGCACGTATGCTATTCCAAGCAAAAGTGGTAAATTAGACAACTCTATATTGACAATTGCATTTCGACTGACAGTTTTCGTTTGACTATGACTTTTTTGGAATATTGTCACGGTCTCGGGTTCTTAGGAGCCCAGAGTCACAAAACCATTGGCAAATATAGCTAGAGAGCAAGGAAAAGCCAAATTAGGTGTAAAAATTGATTAACCTGTTAGGCTGGAGTAAAACCAGGAGTACACCACGGCAGGGCATTCTGCAAGGATCATTGCGAGGGGCAGCGTGTCCGACCAATTGACTTTCTATGACTCCTCTCAAATGTTTATTTATTACGTTAATAACTTTTGTCGATTGTTTTATGTCATTCAATTTGACGGTCAAATGTTGTCAAGATAAATGAATTAACTTGTTTGGATAAAGAATTTATATTGTTATTTAAAGTTGAAAAATTCACGTTTTGCTCCTAGCTTGATTACCTGGTTTAAATTCTGCCGTGTGTACCAAATAATATCATTTTAGTTATGATTTCTCCTGAGAAGGTGAGAGTTAGTAGATGATATTTTCGGACGCCCGCCATTGCAAATAAGTCAAAGTCGTTTATTAATATTAAGAATATTTTTCAGCGGCACCCTTATGCAGTAGTGTTATACCTTTTTTAATCTGTCTATTCATGAAATGAAGTACAGATACACCATACTATTTTTTTAATCGTTCTGTACTCGCTGCACTAACTTCGAAGTAAATTCAGTCAAATTCAAAGGAAAACGGCGGATTCCACTCCTTTTCTCGTTATTTTCTCACAAATCACATCTACTTTTTCCCTCCTATTACTCCGTTGCGCCGCGAGAGTTTATCTGTGCATACATATTTGTAACGAAGTATCGCATATAATTATGTGAAAGGTTCATATCTAGAAGACATAACGTGACCCGTTCCCGACATGATTTGGAGCGTGAGCTTCGTAAGTTACCCCAATTAAGTTATCTTTTTGCACTAAAAGAACTTAGTAACAGGCAACGGCAGCTGAAATGCGGACGAACGTGTTTACGGAATTATCCCAAGGAATGTTGCTCGGAGAAAGCCCTTTTGCAATTTAAGTATTACTATATGTTTAGATTTTTGATATGAATTTTGTTCTGAAATTCGGAAAGTTCATATTTGCGGGAAATTTTTGATAATTAAAAACTTTCTATTAAGGCCATAAGTGACCTTTGGAATATACGTAATAATGAAGAAACAAATCATTTTAAATTTTAACAGAAAATTCTACTGAAATTTTCTTTCGTCAAAAGATATTGGGATGATTTGGTATGGCATGGTAAAGCAAAAATAATAACCTCCAATTTTTTGCTCCACTGAAAAAAGGTGTTGTAAATTACGAACGTGAACGAAAGTGTGCAATGATCTCTAGAGAATGGACTGTATATAGATATCTCTCGTAACTCGTGGGTGGCTGCGGAGATAAATCTTGTCTCCAGGTTGTAAGGCTGAAGACGGTCTTGTAGATTGAAGATCAGGGCGTGACGTGATCTCTTTGACGTTCTTGAATTTCTTGTAGGCGGAGATCAGGGCGTGACGTGATCTCTTGAAGTTCTTGAAGGTCTTGTAGTTTGGAGAGAGGGCGTGACGTACTTCTCCGGGGTTGGATCTGAGGGCGTATCGTGCAGATCCGGGGGTTGAGGTTCTAGTAGTTTGGAGAGAGGTCGTGACGTACTCTCCGGGTTGAAGTTTGATAGGTTTTGGGTTGTCGGGTTAAGTGGCGTGAAGGAAGATCACAACACACTGTCGTTTTGAGCATACTAGGGTAAACTAAATTTATTGTACCAAAATTCAGGGTTTTTGTACAGATTATTTTACATGGGTTAAATGCGCTTTTATTGTTTTCGTTACCTTGTACCCAGCTGACCTTCCGTTATCATGTTACCGAGACGTCGTGTTATGCTTAGTCAGCTGAGTGTGAGAGCTGAACTTGACCATTTCACGTTCTGTTGTGATTAATAACGTGAAATGATCGCTCGTGTTATTGATTCATGTACGAACTTCAAAACAATTCACCGATGTTGTCTTAATTATCCTCGATCTGGTTTATGACTTGTAAAATCCCTGTACCCAAAGAAATTATAAATATGATACCGAACTATTAAAACAAACAATACTACTATTCCCAAAGATTCCCTCTTTAATTTTATTGTAAAATTCCCTATTAATTTGATTGTAAAACTCCCTATTAATTTGATTATAAAATTCCCTAAATCCTAGTCCCCTATTTAACCTTGTTATAATGTTGCAGCGTCAACACTTTGAATCCCATATTTCAAAAAAATTCAAAGTAGATTTTGTAAATTTTTAAGAAACTGGTTAGTTTTTCCAAAATTATTAGTTCATAGTTAGTCAGTAGTTAGGTTTTACTAAGAATGAGAACTTTGACTACTAATACAACTTTGATACGAAGTGGGGTACTAGGTTCTCATGAACCGGTTACATTTTGAAATATCTGAATTATATAGAAAGTTGCTATATACGTCAGAAGGTATGAGGTGGCAATAATATTAAGCTATCGGGAGAAATATGTAAATTTGTTTCTCAAAATAGGGGAAGAGTAATTAATATACTCACAAATATATTTTTAGGAAATAAACAAATATTTGTAAAAATTAAAGATAGAGCAAATAATATATTAAATACACTTATAAAAGTACAAAATAATTGATGTCTTGTTTTGTAACCTTTAATTATTTTACGAAATATCCGTTTTTCATTCTGAAAATATATCATAATACCAAACGGTTTCATACCGTTTCTGAAAACATGTTGGCAAAAACGTGAAAAGTTTATAGAATAATACAACTTTGAATGGAAACTTCATAAACTGTATCTGATTTACTGCAATTCATAGGCAATTTAAAAAAAGTTTGCAATATAATAGAACTTTTGAGTTTTTCAGAGAATTTGTAAATTTGTATAAGATGTGTAGAACTAGGTAGGGGGTAAAATTTTAAAAATTTCATTTTTTGACAATTTTGTAAAATCGTAAAACTTTCTTTATTTGTAATGCACGTACAATTTTTTATCAGAATATTCAGAAAGGTCACATTTGCGACAAACTTAAATTTATCAATGGTTGAAAAATTAGTATTAGAGCCATAACGGACCTCTCCAAAGTACTTAATAAGAAACAAATCGCTTCAAATTTTGAAATAGGGTTCTACTGAAAATTTGGTAGATTAAAAACATTTTGGATGATTTGGTATTATTAATCAAAGCCAGGCTGCCATGGATTTACTGAAGTATTGAAAACAGTTTTTGTAAATAACTTTCAATTTAATTTCAACGAAATAGCAACAGCGATTACAGTAAAGCTTCTGGGATATCTCAGTTAGTTTACAGATGTAAAGTTACAGATGGAATCAGTTGTAGTTATGATGGTTTTAATGATATTTGAGAATTTTGACTGTTTCTACAACTTTAATATGAAGTAGGGTACTAGGTACTCTTGAACTGGTTATATTTGAAAACATTGAAGTAAGTACGTCATAAATTGGCAGTAATGATGAAACCCTGTATGAAAGTAAGGAAGTGAAAAATATATTGGGCGTCGTATTACATGCCTGTAAGTCCTATTTTAGTAATCTTTGCCTACCATTTTATAGTGAAAATGAAAGATACATGTTTGTGGTAAAGTCGTTGGTTAAAACAAATAGTAATTACGCAGCTTGGATATGTATGGTATCATCAGAAACATTCAATTTAACTTTAAATTTTAAAATATCGACGGTTAATTATGTGAATAAAAACTTTCTATTTGGAACCGCAGGAAAGTTCATGAAATTTTCTATAAACTTCTAAATGTATCCCTTACCAAAAACCCCTTTTTTACATTCGGGTAAAATTCTTGTAAAAAAGACGTCCGTGACGAAACCTTCCAAAAGTATACACGTCGACGTAAAGGGCTCCTCAAATAGGATCGAGATTAACTTAAGACTCGTAATTGTGCCGGAGCAGCGTAAATAATTAACGATCCCTCATCTCGATGCGGTTCTTCCGCGAAGTCGTTCGATGCAAATCGAGTTTGTATCGTCGTCGCGACGCTCGGCGTCCCTCTCGCCCCCGTCCCCACTAAGCGGGGGCGAGAGGAGCCCTTAAAACGTCGTAGGCCATAAATGCCGAACAATGTTCACGTAACTACTATAAACTCCTTAAAACCTGTGCATTATGGATCAGGTGCGCTAAGTTTCTCGCCCACAAACATTGTTTTAACTTTTGAAATATATACGGCGCCCTTAAAGGCGAGGAATTAAGTTTCGCATTTTTGTTGCTGCGCCTGCCTCCTTTGTTTATTGAGATCCCGGCGTGTATCTCATTTCCCGGGGATCATTATGAGCGGGGAACTTTGGAAAACTTGGAATCACAACCGTTGTTTAACGGATTACGGGGGAGAATTCGGCTTAACGTCATGTAAATTTACCATTATTGTGATGTTCGGTCGTGTAAAAAAGATTAAATAGTTGAGAATAATTATGGGGTTCTTGTTTGGATAATATAATGTGCTATGATGGTGACAAAAAAGGGGATCTAATATAGTAAGCACAGTGTAAATATTATCTACCCCATTTAAAACACGATATGGTGGGTAATTCAATACATTTCTATTGTGATGTTTTGGCACTAATTATAAATCTACATACGTGTGAATACATTAAGGAAACTGCAAGTAATTCCGTAATCTCTCTATATATAAAAATTAAATGCTGTTCGTTTGTCTAGGCTTCAACTCGAGAACGGCTGGACGGATTTTGCTAATTTTGATCTTGAAATATTTGTGGAAGTTCAGGGAAGGTTTTTGTGGCGAGAAACATAAATAATAACTAAGGGAAATACTAAAAAAGGTACGTTTTGTAATTTTGGGGACAAATCGTCAAGGCAACCAATCATACTGTCAGTTGGTTGTCAAATAAAAAATTATTACAATCTGTCATCAGTTTGTCAGTGCGCGAAAACTTTATTCATTTTAAAATGCCAGGGAGAAAACGATCTGATTTAGGTCGTCGGAGTAATTCAAATGTGCTACGAGCTACCTCACGTGCAAATCGCACTGACGACCAGCGAGAGGCAGATAATAATATCGTTCGTATTGGTATGAGAGAATTGGGTTCAAAAGTGAATAATTATGAAGTAGAAAGGCTTAGGATGGAACGAGTTAGGGCACATCTTACACAGCAGCATTTAGATCGACGGGACACCCAGTCTACAAATTCTACAAGTTCGAAAAAACGGACGCATCGAGTACTGCAGCCAGAAGAAAAACCGCCAGTGATTTCAACTCCAAAACTTCAAGAACTTCGACGCCAACACAACGGCGGGAAGTCAAGAAGACAAGCAAAGTCCTGAGTAAGTCACAGCCACTTTTTCCAGAGAACTGAGTTACAAAGTGAATAACTTCAACTACGACAAGATAAAACAAGCAGATGAATTAATTCAAGAACAAGAAAAAATAGCTCAAGAAATCATATAACTACATAATAATTTCAACAAAGACGGAAGTGCAAGAAAAACCAAGTAATACCTACAAAAAAGGATTGATCACCTAGAAGCACTAAAGCCCAAGAGAACAACGAGGCGTTCCATTAACTTGGGTTTGACGATCAGCACAATTTTATAAAATCACACTATTTCAAAAGGATGCAGGAAAACTACAAGACAATTGTAGTACTGTGTAGTGTACTCTACACACGAGGAATATAAAACACCCAAGAAACAAGTCTATGAGGTACAAAATACAAGACCCAAAACCGGAAGTGAAGAAACCTAAACAACAGACCGAACAGGATTACCGACGAATCAAACTAAAGGTTAAAATAACAAATAAAAAAAAAAACTACTTAGACAAGCTGAAGAAGACATGGCAGAATCAACACCAAGATGGTCATACACGTACTACGAGCAACAAATATCCAAAAAATGGAGCGCACTTCAAGACAAAATGAAATAGAGCGATTCCGGAGACGCAGTGTTCCTGTAAACTTGGAACGAGTAGCATTCCACTACGACCCGGAAATAGATTATTGTGCCGACCAATCCGTAACGATTGCAGAAATGACAATCATTTGTCAATATTGTAAAACGTTAAAATACAGCGGTGAATCTATTGGATTATGTTGTGCTGGTGGTAGTAAAATTGCCACAATTGTTCCCACCACAAGATCCATTATGCTCATTAGTTTCTGGGGTGGGAACGCATATTTTACAAGAAATTTTCATGCCTACTTTCGAGATAGTTTTTGATAAATTAGTTATTATAAATTTAAAAAGATAATGTACAATTGCAGTTACAAGGCAGTTTGCGGAAGCAACTTGGAGTTTCCCTGTTTCACGCATGCGTAGCGTGTTCGCGAGTCGTACAATCATCATCTTTATATATTTACGCACCGCAAAAAAGACAAAAAATATAGTACATCAGAAAGCCTTAAATTGATTATGTGCATATCTGTGTTGCATTTAATTTAATGCAGATGAAAAAATTGTATTACGTTTTGACAATATTATTCAAAAATATATGTAGGTGATACGAAGTTCACCGGGTGATCTATAATTTTTTTACCTTTCTTTTTTTAAACATTACGTGGCATTGCAAAGCATGCCGGGTATGGCTTGTTTGCAAATAAAAATATTAAATAAAACAGTGATAATTTTTTATGGAGATAACTGTCATCTATTGATATAAAATTCCATTTTTAACAAATTTTACTATTTTTAAAAATCGATAACACACGTCTTCCATTAAAATTTCCAGGTGACTTTCTACGGTGTAGGTATAATTTAGACGGACGTAAAAGGAATGACGTTTATTATGAATACTATAGTGTTGAGATGTAATCAGGTTAATTCTCTGCAGAAACAGCTTACAATGAATTATTCTCAAATTTACTTTCCGTTCAGCAAACTATTGAACCCTACATTGAGCTTACCCCTGAAATTTATAGCACCCTGTGTAGTGCTTCCTTTTCAAAATATAGAAAACTGTGTGAAAACGGTGATTATGATCTTATATGTATATCCCGAAATGTTTAAGTGCCTCCTGTATACCTGCAGAAATAAAATTCCTTATGCTTATAGCTCCGGCCCGGAGTAGGTCCGGAAAAATTTAAAGTGCCGGAATTTCCCATTCCAAGGGGGTGAAATGTATGGCTGATATTAAACTTTTCTGATTGTTCTGGGGTATTTTAAAATCAAACTAAACTAACTTTAAACTCGGCATGATTGCAGCTTAGGCCTCAGTGTGGTGCGAATAAATAAAAATATCCGAACTTCACCTTTCAATAAGGTGAGATCTAGATGATCTATTGATAAGTAAATAGGAGGATTAAATTTGAGTATAGTACAAGATAAAACTCAAAGTGTGATTCAGAAATTTATATTTTATTTGGCGATTCACTTGTTTTGTATCTGTTGAAGTTTTTGTATTACTTCAACCGGTTTCTACTCTTCTCGGGTATGTTTTTTCAAAAGTTAAACTTGAAGGAGTTGTGTTTAAATTGCCAAACAATTTTTATCTACTTTGCGTTACTAATGATCTCATTATTACACCAAAAGTAGTGTAATAATATTCATATTATTACACTACTTTTGGTAACTACTTAGTTTTGTTAAGTTGGTATGTCAGCCTGTCACGGGACGTGTGTAGACGTCAAGGTTAAATTATTAGTATTTCAACAAACTTAACCTTTAAAATTTAACGAATCTACATTTTTGTCTTCCATTTCGCTCACGTAAGTTAGTAGTTATTGAATTTGCCCTAGGGCTACTATTTTTTCAAATTCAAATACGAAACGCCAATGTCAGTGACGTCAGGTAACCAACCCACGCAAAATTCCCCAGAGTAATACGAAAACTTGAACAGCCAAAATTTAATGATTTAATAAAGCAAAGTAGATAAAATAGTATATTACTCTCGTTTAGTAAGAAGTATTGTCACACTCGTTCTATTAAAGCACTCCTCGCTTCGCTCGTCTTGCTTTAAAACTCTCGTGTGACAATACTCCGTCTTATTAAACTAATATAATAATATACTATTATATTGTCTAGATTCCATTGAAGCTAGACAAATTAGATGAGAAAAATTAGAAAAATATTGTCACGCTTAGGGGCCTGATAGGTGCATAAATACGATCGATTTGGGGCCAGGAGCAAAGTCAAAACAGGTTAAACAAACTAAGCTATTTTTATTTTCGCTTACCAATAACAAACGGATTACAGGGGGTGGTATTTAATGTAATATTGATTAAATATTTAGAAATTATGGGATTTACAATAAATTTAGAGGAAAAAAAGTAAAGAAACATCGAATACGAAAGCCAAATTGGAGAATGTATCATTTAAAGAGGAATATCATTTAAGTATAATAATGAAACTAGTGGCGAATTAAAGAAAACAACCACTATAAAGGCAAATACCCCTAGAGACATTAAATTACACTCTTAATTCTCTTCGCTCCTAACTGTTAACAACACAGTAAATAGTGAAATACATCCTCAACCAGGAAAGTTAAAAACCCTGGGTAGGACTTGAACCCACAACCCTCTTAACCCTTACCTGTGTTAAGGGTATATTTTTTCATCAAAATTTATGAGTTATAATATCTAATAAAGATAAGAGGACATGTGAAACCGGTGAAAATTACAGTAAGTAGAGCTCTCCATTCCAATAGAAATGTTTTAAAATCTCAATTCCTTCAGAGAAGGAAAGAAAAGTTATAACGAAATAACCGAATTTGTAAAGGTGGAAGAACATGAATACATAATTTAGAAAAAGGACGAATCCTATAGTGTTTCAATAATATTGTAACGTTTTTACCTACGCGAGAATTACTACACGACACGAGTTTTCTTACTTAATTTATTTAAACCACTTACACTCTAATTTATTTCTACACTTACACTACACTTAACTGCTAATACTTAATCTAATTTATCTTATTTCACTTACTACTACTTAACTAATTAATTTATATTGCACATTTTTATTTATCTTACCGCCGGTTAGGACGACATCCGTCGACCAGTCTGCCGGCGACCGTTTACGACTACAGTCGACATCCGTCGACTTCCCTCGTATCGCTCTCCGTCTGCTATTTATAGCCGTCTGGGAAACCCAGAAACCTCGAGACGTTTCCGGTCCTTTGTTCGGTAACCTTCTAGATAATACTAGAAACTCGAACGGCTTTCCAAGAATTGCACCGATCCCGGTATCTATTTTGTTAGGAATTTCTTTAGACTCATTCCGACGGGCGCTTATCTTTATGGCATCTTTTATGGATTCTATTTCGTTACAATACAGTTAACGAGATAATACCGCTTAAGAATGAGACGACTAGTTCATATGCGAAGAGCTGAACAGGACGAAATGGAAATTGAGGAAGGGAAAAGGGAGACTTAGTTTGAAGCAATTACTAGAGGTAACAAGTAATCTGAAGAGGGCACAAATGAAAATGCAATGGATAGAAGAAAATGTAATGGAATGAGCGGTGCTGCTGTACCAGGTTCTTCAATTACATAGATATTCCGTGAAAATGCGACTTTCATTTTGCGTATAATTCCACTACAATTCTACTAAATGGTAATCGGCTCTGCACAAGACGACCAAAGCGTCATTTTCCCGACTCGCTCATACTTTGATCAAACCGTAACGAACTTCCACATTTCCAGAGTTTCTTCCTCGTTGAATCGGCATTGGTAATTATAAGGTCCTTCGATTTGTTTTTGAAAAGTCGAGTAAAAAGACAGCTCAAATGTTAACGTAAACCGAGCCTCACGGGCCTGGCTTATGGGCGCAAGTGAACGAAATTGGTTTAATTAACTCGTTAGAGAAATATATAGGTGGGGTTGCCGTCGGATTTCCAGACTTCTAACGGGCACATGGAGCCTGCCGAGCACCACGTGACTCTCGTGCCAATTATTATTAGTCGATTGTTTAAGATTATCGATTCCGGTCGTATTGTTTTGGAAAATTTGCCAGGCAATCGGGCGGAAACAACGCGGCCCGCGTTGTAAGTAATCGGCAGAGTAATTTCAATGAGGCGGTAATTAATATGTTATTGTTTCAATGCAATAACAACAGTTTTGATCGGCGAGAAAATGGATTTATG
Organism: Cryptocephalus moraei; assembly: GCA_946251905.1. Classification (NCBI taxonomy): domain Eukaryota; kingdom Metazoa; phylum Arthropoda; class Insecta; order Coleoptera; family Chrysomelidae; genus Cryptocephalus; species Cryptocephalus moraei. Next base: position 17,917,730 of record OX276454.1, read on the forward strand.
ATAAGGGCGGGCTGCGGAAAAAATTACGACTGTATTTGAGTTGAGTGGAAGTGTTGCGTTTGTGGAAGTAATTTTTTAAAGGATTTATCCACGTACCTCAACGTCCTTCTCGTTTAGTACATGTGTAATTACTCCGTTTGGTACAAGGTGATAAATTTTACTTTTCCAGTGTTAAGGATGTTTATTTTATTTCCTCGACTGTGCAAACTATCCGTCGAGCATTTCATTTGATACCTGAGGTCGGGGAAAGGAAAGGGGAAAATTCGTGGATATTTCCGTAGCAGGAAGTTACGCCTTCATAGTAATGATTTAATGAAGATTGACTTTCCACGTTGTGTATTTTGCACTAACAGCGAAGGGATGTCGACCATAAAAAGAAAATGCTTTTACCTCGACGTATAAATTCCCCGACCGACCGGGGCTCTTTCCTCTCCTCCTCCCACTACTCTTCTGTTTTTTTCTTCGGGAAAACAAAGATATAAACTGAAAAGTGTACAAAGAAAAGCAACCAGATAGGAAAGCAATTCTGTCGAGTAAGCTTGGGTGTGTTCCTCGCCGTCACTATGTAGAATGCACGCGAACTCCCGACAAAGATGAGCTCGACTCGGTCAGATTGCGTTACTGTTTTTTTAGTGTGTATGTGGGTGGGTGTGTGTGTAGGGATTTTTTAATCCCATCCTGTTACAGGGAGGTTACGGGGATTGCTTTTATACGTTCCCGATTTTTCCCCCTATCCCCGGTCCCAATGTAATCACGGAATTGCGAATGAAAAACATCTGAAGATTTCGAAAACAGGGCTGATTGCTGAGGGAATTAAGTGACACGATTGTGTCCCTCGTTTTTGTACTTTAACGGGAATCGTTTAAGGCGGGACAAGCTGTTTCGGTTCTTTTTGGACTCTTTCCAAGTGTATATTGGTTTTATATATATAAAGAAATAGGGAGACATAGGGAGACGTGCCATATTTATTGCTCTATATGTGTGACAAAATGTTTGATAATTACTTTATGATTCTAAAACTAGTTGAATATATAACCGTTTTAATGTTTGAGCCAAACCCTGTATCAGCTTTAAATCGAAATCGGTTTCTAATTACTGCAGTTGAGTTGTCTTCCCTGGTTTTATAAGTTTCTTAAATTTTTCATTCGAAGATAGGTAAAGTGATCTCTCGGCCAGGTGGGAGATACTCATATATGTTCAAATTTGTTGAAATAAATTTCGTAATTTATTTCTACTGTAAAAATAAACGTTTCTTAGACTAAGGTCAGCTTCTGATAATAGGCGCATTAGGCCGAAAAGAAGATTTTTCTACATAATAAATTTCTACGTCATATCAAGCCATTTTTTAAAAAAATCACCCGTAATCTTCAAATAATTAGAGTACCACATATTTTTTTTAAATTATGGAGCTGGATGTTTTAACATTTTAACAAAATTTTAGGCTGTGGGGGCGTTTTACCATTTTTGGGTAAAAGTTATGATTTAAGTATATACACAAAACAGGTTACAATTGAACTGTCGGATAGTGAGAGAAGAGAATTTTAACGACAGGAACGTTCTTGAAATATTTCCAATTAAAACAACGAGTTGATCATTTTTTCTTTATAACATGAAATGGAATCATATTATAATCGTCCAATAATAGCCCAGGCTACATACGGAAAAAATACAGTTTTCACAGCAAAATGTTCTACGGATATCTGAAAGTTTTAAATGGAAGAGGGGACCTATAGGAAGTTCATTGTATGACCATATACAGCTAGAATGTCCCTGTTTTTTTATAAACAATGGGTTAAGGTGTGAAAATCGATTTTTTCATCATTGAATTTTCCGGTTGCATTTTAGAAAAAAGTGGTCAACAGGAAAGTTGTAGAGAATAAAACGGTTAATTTGGTTTTTTATAAATTAAAATCGATAAATAAACAATTAAGTTATTAACAAAAAATCATCAATTTTTCATTATTTTATAAATGTTAATAACTTTTGCAATAATAGTGATAAGTGAAATATAATACCCGAATTGTGAAGCCTTTAGGGGTCTTTATAAGTGTGCAAAATTTTAGCCAGATCGGGTTATTAGTTTACGAGATATCTTATTTGTTTATCCCAGAGACTCAATGTTTAAACAATTGAGCTTGCCCAGGCTGCAATCCTACGGATATTTAATAAGGTTGAATAGTTTCCTTGAATGCCGAACTATAAGTGAAGTTTAAAAACCAACTCATTTTTAATGAAATTGTTGTTAAAAAAATCATTTTAAAAAGGGGCTAATTCTTTGCTTATAAACAAATTGAGTAACTTTTTTTTGTCTATTATCACACACGTTTTTAATAAATTGCATTGAAAAGGTGGTCAAAAGACCCTTTCAGTTTTTGTAAAAAAAAAGGTTCTACGGCCAATAGAAGCCGAGATAGCAACATTTAAAAAAAATCATATCTTCATAATTTATAAATATTAAGAGCCGATATTTTCACAAGTTTTAAATAAAGATCTAAATGTTAATACAGGATTTATAGGTTTAATATCTATGCACCTTGAGAAAAGTTATAGCCCTTTAAAGTTAAGGTTTTTCGCTTAAGTCTACGATGTCGTTGTGGAGGGGAAGCAGATCGTTTTGAAACCAAAACTTCAAATTGGACGCGCTAAATTTTTTTTCGACATCTCGGCTTCTAGGCATCGTAGAACCTTAATTTTTTTTATTCTGGGGTAACTCGACGAAACATTAACATCTAACATATTTTCATCGCCGTGGAAAATTGCAAAATCCCGGAAAAATCAATTTCCGGGATTCAATCAAAAATTGTTTTCAACAATTTTTTGATAATAGACAAAAAAGTTACTCAATTTGTTTATAAGCAAAAAATAGCCCCTTTTTAAAATGATTTTTTTAACAACAATTTCATTAAAAATGAGTTGGTTTTCAAACTTAACTCATAGTTCGGCATTCAGGGAAACTATTCCTCCTTATTAAATATATGTAGGATTGCAGCCTGGGCAAGCTCAATTGTTTAAACATTGAGTCTCTGGGAAAAACAAATAAGATATCTCGTAAACTAATAACCCGATCTGGCTAAAATTTTGCACACTTATAAAGACCCCTAAAGGCTCCACAATTCGTGTATTACATTTCACTTATCACTATTATTGCAAAAGTTATTAACATTTATACAATAATGAAAAATTGATGGTTTTTTGCTAATAACTCAATTGTTTATTTATCGATTTTAATTTATGAAAAATCGAGTTAACCGCCTTTTTATTCACTGCAACTTTCATTTTGACCACTTTTCTCTAAAATGCAACCGGAAAATTCTATGAGGAAAAAATCGATTTTCACACCTTAACCCATTGTTTATAAAAAACAGACACATTCTAGCTGTATATGGTCATACAGTGATCTTTCTATAGGTCCCCCCTACCATTTAAAACTTTCAGATATTTGTAGAACATTAAATCAACTTTTTTTTCTTGTAACCTGGACTATATACAATGATTTGACCACTGTATATCGCTGCTTTCAAGTTTATAGAAGGCCCATTATTTAGAATAGAAACCCTCCAAATTGTGAGCGTGCAGGACTAGTGTCAAAGTAATACTGACACGATTACTGATTCAGCTATGATAGAAGTGATACGCTCATATTTTGGAGTGTTTCTATTCTTCACAATTCCCTCCAATAAACATCAAAACAGCGATATACAGTGGTCAAATCAGTGTTTGTTAGACGTTTATGTTATGTTTCCATTTCCTGTGAAAATTAGCCATGCATATGTCCGTAATCACGGACGAAATGTCGGCATGATATAAAGACAATCTGAACAACTCGTTGTTCTCAATGGGGATATTTCAAGAACGTTCCTGTCGTTATATCTCAGCTCTCCATGAACACTCTCCCATTCTAGAAGAGAATTTTGTTGGTTCTGTCAATTTTGAGAAAATACTTCTATACTTTGATTCACAAATAGATGGAGCTACTGCCAAATGTCTGAAAGATTAATAATTCATGTCGACATAATAGCAGTGACGAACTTTGGATTGTCTTATGTTTGGCATTAATTTTTATATAATATTCCAAAACCATTAATGACAGGGAATAGTGAGAACATGTGATTACCGTATCTAGAGCAATCGACGCCCTTTCGTCTACTTGCTGTGTTGAGCAATGTGTTATTTGGGAAGGTATTGCAGATAATAATAGTTATTTACAAACGTTTGTGTACATACAACATTTTTCGAGATAACTTAACTATACTACAGACGGTATATGTTTATATTTGCTACTTCGGAAAAAGAGTCAATTATTATTTTAAGGTTCAAATTGAATTTGAAGTAAGTTTTTAGATACCATGCTTACATTTGATAAAATGTTCCATGGTGTTTACATGCTTTTTAAAATTTTTGGTGGCTGTTATTTGCATTGGTTCCAGTTTTCTAGTCCAAATATAGAAATCTCTGCCAATACGTATATCCCATTTAAAAATAATTTGTATTTTGTTTGACAATCAGTCAAGGAATAACAAATCACGTTACAGTTAATAGGTACTCACCTATAGAAATACCGAAATCCATAATATTTAATATTATACACACACTCAAAAAATGAAAACACAAAGTAACCCCCAATATATAATTTTCGAGACTTTGGCGATGGCAATCCGATTCCACCATTTTATTTTTTCAAGTATTGGTGCATACGAAGTTAATTCAGTTCAGTGTTAAAATCAACGAAATCACATAAAATGATAAATGAATTTAATAATTTAAAAAAAAATAACGTGAATGTGATCAGTAAATTCTTATTGTAATTGACGGATTCATTCATTTGAAAAATAAGTTATTTTAAGATTAATGAAATGTTGTGCAAAACATAATTTGTAAGTGCTACATTTCTGATCTTCGTCAAAGGTTAACATATCGTAAAATGTAAATTGTGGAAAGCTCTCGAACCACTTATGGAAAAGAACAGAAGTTCTTGAAGAAACTGAGTTCTTAGTTTTGAAGTTCTTCCTCCTGCTGATGCTTATATTAACTTAAAGCATTTAAAGATAAATGCACATTTAACACATACAAATCTGTGTAAATAAATCAATGGTATATTATTACACTATTTTGTTCTTGATAATAATAAGTAAAACGAAAGTTTTTATTTTATTATATATTTCTACCATTATGTATTGTCAAGGTGGTGCTAATAATTTTTTGTGCTACTATTTTTAGCACTACTTGAAAATGTTGAAATATATTGATTACTAATTTACTGATCTACAATGTTACGAAACTAATGAAACTAGATTAAAAAAAATGAAATTGCATAAACAGTAGCATTGGTCATTGAATTTTATTTATTGTTGTTCCTATAAATATTATAGATATGAAAATAATTATTCCAATACACAAATAAAGTTTTAGCTTAAAACTACATGTAGTGTGGAAACAGTAACTGCCTTACTTGAATTGCTAATGCGATGTATAATTAAGCGATAAAATCAACAACTTAAAACTCAAATCGATAGAAAAAATCATCAGACATGGTCTTACAAATGTTCTACATTTCCACTGCACTTCTATTTCACAAAAATAGTTCAAAGTTTATTCCATTAAAACCATCAACTGACGTGTTCAATATGGGGGACGTAGAGGTCCAGGTTGACTAAGAAAATTTGGCTGTCTTGTTAGTACCTACTGAAATAAAACTAAATTCGTTTGAACTTATTTGTACAGATGCATTTCATGTATATTAACTAAGAGTACCCTAAATTCTAAATTTTGTCAGTGAGGGTTTTAAGGCGAAATTTTATTCTAGTTCTAGTTGTAAAGTTTGGAATTTCAAATCTTTCATTTTATACCTATTGGAGTTTAAAGCGAACTGTCTTTCTTTAATTGCTCAATTCTGGCTGCGAAGTGTCAAGGGCAAAATGTGAAATGAGGTTTGGCGAATGAGCACAAATATCTATTCAATTAGAGACGAGTTGCGCCATACTTTAGTCAATAATAGTTTGGAGGTAAAGTTAGGCGGTATTGAGACGTAAATTTTATTCCTATTGGAGTTTAGATGAGTTGCAACTTATAAAACCGAATAATATTGATTTTGACATGTCAGCTTTTATAGTTTGTTGAAGCAAATTTGATCGATAATTTGGCGAATGGGCATATCAATCTTCCATATGATGAACATTATAATTGTAGTTGCCTTCCGCTCTCACTGTTATAAAGCTTGAAAGTGTTGACGTAGTGTTTCTGGGTTTTTGAGTTTTATGTATGTAGCGGCTCAGTCTTGCTTCTGAAGTGGCAGTCAGTGGGATTTGAAAACAGGGCGATTGTATGATTTGGCGAATCAGTTGAACAGGATTTTATTATAGATTTTAGAAATTTGCACTTGTTGCGCTTTTAAAATTTCCACGTTAGTTTAGGTGTTAAAAAGTGCAAACTATATGAGTTACGAAATTACAGTCAGAGAATAGCAACTCCAAGACTTAAGAGCGATTGTACTGGATCAAATTAAATAAAATGTGTTCTATAATTTATGACGGCCTTCCATTCAAGTGATGTCAGTGGTTAGAAAGAGCTACTGTATTGTAATTCACCAGAACCAATGGAAATAATCTTCCAATCGTTCCAATTGAAGTTAAAAATTGTTAAGTATAGTTTTAAGGATGCAGTATTCTGCAACCCTCGGTATATAGTTGGAGCTATTCTATCAGTTACCTGAGGTCGTTTTCAATGTCTCTGTTCCCTCTTTATGTTGGCCGTCTTTATCTGGGCCTACCCACGTCTCTTCTTCCTATGGGTCTTTAGTATACTACTTGTTCAACTAATCTATCATCGTTTATTCTTTCAATATGTTGTCTCCATTTTAATGAATTCTGATATATTCTGTCGTTCACTGAGAATATGTTCAATTTGGCTCTTATTTCTTAAATTCGTACTTGGTCTCTTATTGAACAACCTTTTGCCCTTCTTAAAAATTTATTTCTTTACTTGTCTTGTTTTGCAGTGTTCTTTGTATGGTTCCATACTATTAATCTAAGCGGTAAATTGCATTTTTAGGCAGTCTTCTATTGTTTGCAGAAGTATTTGATCATCCGCAAACAGTAATGTGTTTATACAATTATTAGTACTTGTCAGTCTCATTCTAGGGTTAGTTTCTGGGTTCCATTGTCATATCACATCGTCGATATATATGGTAAACAGGGTTGATGACAGACTGAACCCTTGTCTAATGCCTCTGTTAATTGTGATTAACTCTGTTCTGGTTTTTTACTACTTATTATTATTTCTCTGTTATGATGTAAACTGCTCATCGCGTCTATTAGATGTCTGGGATAAGCTTGTCTATCCATAATTTTCCAAAGAGTGGTTTTATTACCAGATGGAAGGCTATTTTAGGGTCAATAAAAGCAATATGGGTTTCTAGGTTATATCCTCTCCGTTTTTCTATTAATTATCGTAGTCGTTGTGACACCTTGAATGTTCCCAAACTCAACTCTCCTCAGGTTTCCATGATTCTAGAAACTAAGACAGCTGCTTAGAAACCTTAGGTTATTAAGAGAAATTCTAACATTCTATTTAGGGATTGGGAACGGCAATATTTTTTACCATTATTAATGCAATTCTCAAGTTACGAATAATAATATATCTTCTTCTCTAATAGTCCAGGCAACGAAGACCAAAAAACACCAAATAGCGGAAATAATTCATATAGAAGCCAAAATTAGTACAATTGTAGGGGAAGGTGTCCTTAACAACATACTAAAAGTACTGAGGGGTGGGGATGAAGCTAAGGGTGGGGGGTGTCTCGAAACGTCGTTTTTTTAAATTTTTCGTTTTAACTCAAAAACCACTGCTTCCATCAAAAAATGTATATATACTAAATTAATCTACATAAAATTCTCTACAATAAATATTCTCTACAATTTTTTGATAGGATCAAAGCTTAAGAAAATATGGAGGGGATAATTAGAAAATCTAAAAAAGAGTTTTTGTTGATCGTGAGTCTTCAAAATATCTGCTTTTATTACATTAAATATTTGCACGCGTTTAATATAAGATGTCTGGCTGAGAGGTGTTTAATTTGTGAGAGATGAACCTTTAACATCACCTGATGCTACGTTTTTGCGTTCAGTACAAATGAAATTCAATTTTAAAACAAAGCGGTTTTTTTTCTGCACGCAAACGCATGACGAAGAGAAGGAGATTGAAAAACCGTATGCTAAGCATCGAAGAGTTTTTTATGTTCGTAAGTTGCGTTTCACAATTCTATTTTGAATCGTGGACAGGAAAGAAAGGAAGAGTGGGGAAACGATGTAGTGACGTATCTGCACTGTTGGGAGCTTACACGCAGTAGATGCAATATATCACGAATATTGTTACAAAAGATTGATGCTAACCTCTGTACGTTTAGAAAAGAAAAGCTGGACGTCCACAAGATGAAGGGATTTCAGAAGCAATGGAAGAAATATATGATTATATTGAAAGGACTGATAATGGCCAATACTCTAAGGATGAGTTGTTAGAACAGGTTATTCCAGGGGAACCACCACATGTGAAGATCGTTAAGGAGAGAATGAGGGAAATTATGGAGACCAAATTTTTTTCGGTACTATTCGCACCAGACAAACTGTCGGTTACTTTCGTAGTTTTAGTGATAAAATCTTGAACGACTCATGGTACACTTCAAGGTGTAAAGATGAACAAAGAGAACGTGAGAGGATTGTACAAAAAACTGTTGAGATTATCTTGGAAGACATTGAATCTATGGCTTAAGACAACAGTGCCTATCCCCCTTCATCTAGCTTCTGCACTGAATTTTCTATTTACCCCCTACATATTTCCTTAACCTTGGATTCTATCAAAAAAGTGTAGAGAACCTTAATTGTAGAGAATTTTAGGTAGATTAATTTAGTGTTTATACGTTTTTTTGATAGAAGCACTGGTTTTTGAGTTATTAACGAAAAATTGAAAAAAGCAACTTTCGAGACCCCTCACACCCTTAGCTTCACCCCCCCCCATTCAGTACTTTTAGTATATTGTTAAGGACACCATCCCCTACAACTGTACCAATTTTGGCTTCTACATGAATTATTTCCGCTATTTTTCCTTCGTTGCTTGAATTATAACTGGAAACCATTTTGATTAACTTCCATTTTGTAATAATCGTGTGATGGAAAAATGCATCATATTCCGATGTGCTTTTTAGAAGCATCGGTGATGTTTGATACTGTAGATGTGATTACGCAACAAAAAAATCTCTCTATATTGATGCAGTTATGAATGTTTGATGGGGTCGCAGCCACATTTCCATTTTAATTGCCACCTCAATTCAGTGACTTTGTTTCATAAACATATCAAGGCAATGTAGATACTCCTTTTATCGGCAAGCATACAGATAAGGGCCAATCTAGAGAGTTATCATTAGAGCATTATTAAAATGTCAACTTCTAGGGAATATGGACGTGTGTGTGTGTACGTCTCTGTGTGTGTGTATGTTCCAACCTTTAATTATCAAAGAAAATTACACGTGTTGATGATCCGTTCGCGTGATAAACGCTAATTAATCATTAGGCTATTTCAAGCTTTCCATTTATATATTACAAAAAAGCTGATGGAAATCTTTCACACGTATCCCCGTTGAAGGAACCGCGCGCGCTGGGAAAATTATAAATATATTAAAATTAATTCGGTGCCGCATGTGAGTCGCGCTTAAACGACATCGAATGCGACATTGTTACCGGCGAAATTATCGTTCGTTCGGTGTAATTTCTTCTGCCTCGAATGTCGGGCGAGGGAAGATCTGCGAGACGAGTCTTAATCGAGTTGTTTTTCCTTTAACGCGATTTAATTGTGAAATTTTGATTGCTTGTTTATGAGATACTAATGAAGGGGACAGTTGTGATTCGAAATTACGCCAAAATGTAAATAAACTTGACTGTTCGGGGGGAAATATACAGGATGACTCGTTTTTACCCTATCCTATGAAGTACTCATAAACTCCTGGACAAAATTAACGCACCACACAATTAAACTTGTATAATTACAATACCGAAATTAATATTGCAATAACATTTTTATAAAAGCTTATAGTTTGGTACTGTCTAGTAGCTAGTAAATGAAATTAGCAAATCAGGGCGTTATCTCTAACAATTTTTTATTAAAGAAATTTTTTTCTTGGAAACAATGCAAACTTGCAAACAGAAAACAAACGAAAACAATAGAATTTTCAGACTTAGAACTGTTCTAATATCATGTATGTCCTCTTCTACTCCGAATTACTGCCCCCATGCGTCTTGGCATACTGGAAATCAAATTTTGAACGCCTTCTTGACGAATATTTTCCCATTCCTGCATTGCTGCATCTACCAGTTAATTGCGGTTAGCAGGTGGAGGTGTACGACGTCGAATCCATTTTTTAATATCGTCCCATAGATGCTCTATTGGGTTCATGTCGGGACTCTTAGCTGGCCATTCCATGAACGGAATAGCTACAGCATTTAAGTTTCGAATAACCTGCCCAGCCACATGAGGACGAGCATTGTCCTGTATAAACAAGAAATTTGTTCAATAGGAGCAAATGCCATTACATGGTCAACAACAATATGTTCCAGATAATAATCCGCATTCATTGACCTACCACGTATGGGGACCAATTCTGTGCGGCCATCGAAACAGATGCCTCCCCAAAACATTGCAGAGCCACCACCAAACGGAACTCTTGGAAAGATATTGCAACTTGCAAATCTCTCTCCTAGCCTCCTCCAGACACGCTCACATCCATCAGAAGATTTAAGGCTGATTCTCGTTTCATCTGAGAATAAAACCCTCTTCCAATCATTACGAGTCCAATCTTGATGTTGTCTCGCAAAGCGCAACCTTTGAATTTTGTGCTCTCTGGTGAACCGGAGTTTCTTGGTCGCTTTTCTGCTGTCTAATTCAGCTTCATTTAAGCGCGTTCTAATCGTTCGGGAAGATACAAGAAGATTGCGAGCGGCTACGAGTTCATTTTGTAGGATGGTACTAGTCGTTGTCCTGTTTCTTAGAGCGGATTGTCTAAGAAAACGTTCATCTATTGGATTAGTACACCGTTTTCGCCCTTGTCCCGGCCTTCGTAAATGAGAACCTGTCTCGTTAAATCGTCTAACCATGCGACTTATGCTGGAGTGGTTTCTTCCTATCTCATTAGCAACATGACGCATCGAATATGCCTCATTCAGCAAAGTTGACGCTCTTACTGCTTCTTCCACTGACAAATTTGTTCTGCGATTCATTATTAAACTGGAGAACACTCGCACTTACACTATCAATAACAAAAAACCTTGGTGGCTCAAAACAATTAGTCTTAATAAGCAACAATTTCTGATCAGATTTTAAGTCAATTTTCATCGATAATGCTTTTCCTTGCAATTACATTTTAAATCAAAACCCACGTTGACAACATTTACTTGAACTGTCGGAGTATATCCAGAGATTACTAAACGACTGAAAATCGTCATTATTTTGGAACAACACAAAACATATGTGGTGGTGCGTTAATTTGGTGCAGAAGTTTATATAAGAAATATTGAAACCCTGTCAATTTTTTGAATTTGAATTATTATCATTTATAGACGTTTTCCTTGATTTCAAAAACCATGTTTTTGAAAAAATGTTTATGTGTAAGTGTGTATGTGTGTATGTCTGTAAATATGTATGTGTATCTCTGGTACAAACCACAGACGGTATCAACTTTGAATTTAGACTGTGTGCTACAACAGGACGTCTCAATAAGCATACGTAAGTGTTTATTAAAACCAGTCGAGTCAAAGTGGTACGTTACTCTTGCCATTTTGCGGTTTGTGGAAATTTTCTATAAATTTGTTTCAAGAATACCTTTTCACCTTTTAATATTCATTCCACTGTCAATGGAATACTGTATAATAAAGTTCGTTAACATTTCTTGCTAAACATTTTCTAAATGGCTTTTTCTTTTTGTCATTTTTTATATTTTTACATAGTTTCTCAAAATATACTCCAATATTCTTTTTTAGGAGGATTTATACTGATATATTTGTGTATGTGTGTGTATGATTAAGTTTAATAACTTTTTTTCTGAAAAATAGTTTCTGAAGGGCATTTCATTTTTTGTATTTCGGTTCTTAGAAATTTTCTCGAAATTTACCTGAAGACTTGTTTTTAAATATTAAATGTTTTTTCCAGTATCAAATATTTATGATAAAATATGGGAAACCAGTTCTGTTTTTCTTGAGCAGCTTCGTCAAAACTTCTTCGATTGTGTGACTTTTACTTTTTTTTTGATTGTAGTGCGACTTGTCATAATGGGAAAAATTTGCCTTATTCATACATTCATAAATAAAATCTAAAACTTACTAGGTCAGGTTTTACTGAAAAAAAAAAATCAACGAACTGGTGACAAAAATAATTTTTAAAAATTTTATTTTCTTTATTATTTAATTATTTAATTCATTATAATGAACTTATTTTTTTTTAATTTCGAGAAAAATTGAATTGACTTATAATTTTTAAAAACCTTACCTAAATATGGGCATGTAGCAAATTTTTGAGTACTAGTCATATTGAAGCCAAATAAAAACGAACTCTTGCGCATTAGACTTAGTCACAATGTGTAAACCAATATTAAAATTATATTTCCCACTCTAAAAACCATCCAAAATTTACCAAAATATTTAGCTCCCCTTTGGAAGCAAATTAAATACAATTAGGGAATTATCCTTTATTCATGAGAGCCCTTAATTGGGAAATTTAAAATTTGAAGTACTTTCTATTATTATTATTCGTTACTGGTTTCAGTTTACATTATGTTTACAATTAAAATGAATTATTTAAAATAATTTTAAAATATCACAATAATATTACAATTTTACAAGCCACTTTTTGTAATTAACGTTGGAGATTGAGAGCGGTTTAAAATTTAAAAACCCGATGAAAATAAAAGTATAGATTAGAGAATCAAAATTGATTAAATGATCTGCATTTTAATATTCATATCGTTGTTATGTTTACAGTTGTAAGTACAATTTTACAAAAAAGCGAAAGTCAGTATTTTGTTGATCGGAGATAGACACTACATTGGATTTCATCTATTAAGTAACCTTAACTTTAACCAACAGCAAATGGGGGAAATGCAGTAATCAATGTTACCAGGGCAATATTTCTGTCATTATGTTGAATCGAGGATAGTTAAAGTTTAATACGTTCAGTGCCATGGGAACCCATTATTAAAAATTCGTAATATAAACAAGCCACAAGGAGTTTGTGTGCTTCGCACACAGAATTTTAGAATTCGTTGGAATACTCCAATATTCAAAATATTAACAGAAAATAACTGGTTAGTACTGTAACTCACATTCAATAAGTTATGTGGATAGTTAAATTTGCAAATATTTGAACAAATTGATATGTAATTATACTGTTTTAATTATACATATGCAAATCCTCTGATTAGGTACTAAAAACAAAATGTTATTAAAGAAATTCATACAATGAAATGGAGTTTTTTAAAATTTCAATTAAGGAAACGTAAAATGATTTACATTTATACTCAATGTGTCAAAAAGTAAGTGTTGAATATCCGAGTAAACAACGTTTGAAACTGTTCACAAAATTCACAAAAATAGGTACTGACTAGCCTAACACGATGTAAGTTAAAGTGCGTCTATCTTACTTATTATCAAAAATCTAGAAATATGTCCATTTCAATTTAGCCTAAAATTGCGCGTGGAAATGACACACTTTTGACGACTAGTTATATATTGTGCTACAAAAACAAATATAATACCTACTTAATACTTTGATATCCTACGTAAAATAACATCTATTACACATTCCATTTTAAATGTTTCTAGAAAAGACGGGACAAGGTAAGAAAAGAAGACAGCATACTTAAAACATATAAAACAGATAATAAACTTCGAATTATGTTGTATGAAAGCTTTCCATCTGCAATATAAAATTTATTCCATCATATTATAATTGACTAATATAAACTAGTCATTAGAAAAATAAGGGCATCCGGGAATGCCTTCGGGAAACTTCAGCATTATATTAATGAACAAAGATATCACCATAAATTCAAAAAAGGAAAGTTTACGAAACCTGTTTGTTGCTTGTGACAATGTATGGTCAGGAGACAGCAACACTCACACAAAGAAGTGCAGAAATGTTAAGAGTTTATCAGAGAGAAATAGAACGTGTAATGCTGGGAGTGAGCCTTAAAGCCATACTGAGGAAAGAAGATATAAAGCGTGGAATGAGAATCCCAGATGTAGTACAGAAAGTGGATTGTGCAAAATGGCAATTGGCTGCACATCTGGAAAGGCATGATAACAATCGCTGGACGTCAAGGTTGTTATGATGGAGACCCAGATTAACAAGAAGGACCGCGGGAAGGCTACTCAAACTATAGAGTGAAGATATTCGGACATTTGCAGGAACAAATTTGGTGTACAAAGCTCAAGACCGGAACATGTGGAGATAAAAGCGAGGCCGGGGCATAGGTTCAGTAGATAAAGGCTGATGATGATGTTGATGAATATGGATGTTTGGAGTGCGTTTTTCAATTAAAATTCTCCTGCGTGCATCAGAGTTATGTTTGATTTTGAATTGAAGAAAAATTTTGTTGATCCACTCTGGGATAAGTTGTTTTTGCTACGCGATTATCACCACCGCCATTCTGAGCGTCCTGGTTCCCAGGGAATAACTGGAATTTTCCGGTTTGTCGTATGAGCGTCGTTTCCCATAAAATAAACCGGAAAATCGGGGGCGTTTTAAATTCAACGCTACGCTAGCGTAAAATAACGTTTACACAACTCCCGAAAAGCTCCAGCGCCCGGGCTCCGTCGGTAAGGGAGGTGAATTCTTATTAGATCTTTCTAGGTAATTTTCAGGATATAAAGTCGTTGAAATTAATGACGGAACGGGCGTCGGCATCGGTCGGGGCGGACGGACCGGGTCCCGGGATGGTTCCCAGAGGTGTTATCGTATCGTAAAGAAAAGAACGAAAGAAAATATAAAAGTGAGTGAATAGGGGTCAGCGTCGGGGCGGCGGGGGCGGGGGAGAGATCGTAAAAACTCTTCTTTCATTCCGGGAGGCCACTCGAGATACATTGACAGCGTGCGCGCACATACACGGCGAAGCCACTTCAATATTTACTCTCTGCATTGTAGGTCTCTCTCTTTACAGCGATATTAATTTTTGAGTGGCTCGTCTGAGCGGAAATCCTGTTTGGATTTTGAATGGGTAATTTTTGCGTAACATGTTGCCAACGGGACGCGGCGACGCGAATCCCGCTCTGGACCGAAGGCAAAAATCACGTCGCCGAAAACATTTCGTGATCAATCGAATATTAATTATTTCAGGTATACAGTATGTCCCCGGATTGGGTTTACAAAAGGAAAAAAAATTATTTTTGATTTTACAAATGCTAATGGAATAAAAATTTTTGCTTCATTTCATATGACCAAATCTGTAATTAGGATTACGAAACTGTCAAACTTTTATTTAGAATTACAAATTTTAATATCCTTTTTTAATAACGATATTAAAAAAAGAACTAGGCTAGACACAATGATGTTTATCACATTACAACTATCCTATTAATTCGCCACCCCTTTCAGCACACAATTAGACTCTAAGCCGCAATTCCTTGTAACTGTTGCGCTTTTCTTCAAGTGTCAAGGACGTAACAATAGCTCTTATACGATTTTTTGACGTGATATACGTCTTATAAATCGATGTGCGGGCTAGCAGCACGGTCCACAAAACATTGTAACGTTACGACAGACCCATGCGCATGCGTGCGAGCTCGAGTGAGATCGACAACAATAAACAGAGATCGACCTTGGCGGTTGCATTGGTTCGAGTTCGAGTGGAAGCTCGATTTGGCGATCGCCTCGATTCGCGAGCGCGATGGAAGGGGAACGCGCTACGCGCGTTCTGATTGCACTTTTTCACTATTCCACTCCGCTGTCAGCTGACGACGACAGCACACTATTATTTATAAAGTTATCTGAATATTTACAGTGCATACCATTGCTTGTTACTATTACAATAACAATTGCGGCAATAAGGTATTCAATTCTTGCATTCTAAGAGTTCGATTACCTATATAATCTCGTATATTTGTTCTTGCATCGGTCAATGAGTGCAGTAATAATAGGTTATTTTACGATTTCGACTAAAACATTATGATGAATGATATAAATGAACGTGTAAAAAGTCGACTGCTTTCATTTAGTATTCAATGAAAACAATTATCCTGCGCAGCAATTCATGTAAGGTTCAAGATTAATGTTCAACTTCACACGTGTCATAGCAATGTGTCTAAAATGACCAGTTGGACCGGACAACCGCAGTGCGAAGAAAACGGGCGGAGGATGATTGCGCCCGGCGGTCAGAAAAATTCACCAGTTACGCTTAACCTACCGGACGATTGCGCCCGTGTTATCCCAACGCCATAGGACGATTGCGCCCCACTACCTGAGCCAGTATCCACCTGTAGATAACTAATTTTTCTTACGGGTAATTGATACCGGGTTCCCCCTAATACCACTAATAATAGTTTATAATTTGTTACCCAAAACAAGAAACCATATTTTTTTAAGCTTATTTATTATACACATAACATATGCTTTTCACAATATGAAACCTATTACTTGCCTTATTTTCAAATAATGATATTAAATGTTTTATATAATTATTTCGGTTTTGATAAGTAGTGTTTTTGATTGATTTCTGCAAATGAATACTTCCCCGTCCTAAACCCAAGAAGTCTTAATCCCTCGTTAGGGCGCAATCATCCTGTGTCCTTTTTGGGATTCAGTCTACCTGTCATAGGGTAAACTGACCGCAGGGCGCATTTGACCACCACCCAAGAAAACCTTCTAATGGTAATTTAGTGATAATCATTCTTTTCAATTTGTTCCCGCTCCGGCCCCGTTCATTTGTTATTAGTTAACCCCCCTAGCGGGAGGGAATTCAGTATTCTTTTATATGCGAGATTGTGCGCATCGTTTATGCCGAGTCATAAAATAAATGCATAAATTCAGTTTCAACTTTAAATTCAACCCGAATACAACACAAAGAAGTGCAACAACACCCTACACAATTCATAAACGTATTCCATTTTTCATCAATGTTTTCTTATGACGCTGTCATGTAAAAATTGTCGTCCGTAAACCAACTTTACAGACAAACAAATTTTTTAATACTTCCACATTGGTAGCCAAGTTGTCCATGTAGACTAGTTGCTTTAACGGCCCCCACAAATAAAAATATAAAATTGTTTACTCAGGAGGCCACAAAACAGGACCTATTTCTCACTGGACTAGATATATTAAAAAGTGAATAGTCATCACTCAAACTATGTTAATAAAAATTATGAAACATTTATGATATAAAATTTTAGCTCTTTTTAATTAGAGATAAATAATAGTATATTATTTTACTAGTTTAATAAGACGGAGTATTGTCACACGAGAGTTTTAAAGCAATACGAGCGAAGCGAGGAGTGCTTTAATAGAACGAGTGTGACAATACGTCATATGAAACGAGTGTAATATTCTATTTTATCTACTTTGCTTTATTAATTCAGTAAATTTTGGCTGTTCAAGTTTTCGTATTACTCTAGGGAATTTTGCATGTGTTGGTTACCTGACGTCACTGACATTCACGTTTCGTATTTTAATTTGAAAATCTAGTAGCCCTTGGACAAATTCAATAACTACTTACTTACGTGAGCGAAATGGAAGACAAAAATGTAGATTCATGAAATTTTAAAAGTTATGTTTGTTGAAATACTAATAATTTAACTTTGACCTCTACACACGTCTCCGTGACAGGCTGACATACCAACTTAAAAAACTAAAAAGTTACCGAAAGTAGTGTAATAATATTCATATTATTACACTACTTTTGGTGTAATAATGAGATCATTAGTATCGCAAAGTAGATAAATGCATAATAATCATTTAATCAGCCCTGATACACAAGGTACAAAAAATATTGTTTTTTTCTTATTAGAAATATTCTTTCACAATACATAATTAACTATCATAAGTCTTTTCACGAAACTTAATAAAGTACAGAGAAACGATTAGTAGTTAATTCTCAGATTCGGTATACAATCGCCACCCCTAAAGCAGGCAACCGACAATACAATCAACTGTAACATGAGTTGCCACCAAACAGTTAGCGCGACTCCGAAATAAATCACTTTTTCCTTTCTACCTCCATAACGTATCATGTATTCTTTTATATACAAGAATACTGCATACTTCAATGTTTCTTATTTTTCACAGCTGTTGGTCAAGAAATTTGGTTTACGTAGATTATCACGTACTTCAAAATTTTCCCTTGTTAATCTCTCATAAGAAAAAAATTGTGTAGAAACAGTTGCCATGGTTACCACATTCTGGCGTCACACTTTCCTCGCGTATTGTAAACGGTCCGCCGGAGCTTTTAGGTTACAAATAGAGTTGCGAGATTTATACGGAAGTAGTGAATGCGCAGTGACTAACAAGTGACGGTCGCCTTCGATTGTTTGGATCGTGGTAGAAACGATTGGTTGTTATCGTCACCATGGAGAGGGCAATCAACAATATAAAAACAATTGTAACACGAGTTGTCACTAAACAGCTAGCGCGGCGCGATAATTGGCCATTCGGGTCGACCGGTTTTTCGGCGATCACACCTCTCACCGATTCGGCGCTTCGAGCGAAGCCCGCCATAAGAAAACTATGCTTTCAATAAAATTTTATAAAACAAAAATTTGATAAGAAATATTGATTACAACAACGGTATACAAGCCCATTTAAAAGTAAAATAAATTTTGGATAATCAATTACAGGACAGGTTCCTCTGGTAGGTTAAAATACCGTCAAGGTATTTAATTTTTAAGCACTTCAATAATATTTTCGGTTAAGTCGTTTCTGAATCGCATTGTTGTCTTTTTTGCGTTTTTCGAAATTTCCTCGATTTCCAACTGAAAAAGTGTTTTTGACCATCAATTATTTATTCAACTATTGAATATTATAACTAAATATGAGACAGTAGTCCGATGGACACATCGAAATTTTTGGGTACCTATATACTATGTAGTTTAAAAATTATATGTGTTGCACATATTCATTTATATTCCGTAAAGGATTTAACTTACAGGTAAACGCAACTGAGAATCGATATCAATGTGGAAATTAAATTTACCCTCAACACATAGCTGCATCTGAAGTCACCAAATGGGAATTACTTGCTTTTGGCTCCGAAATGGGAAACCATCAATTGGGGCTTAAATTATTTCTTCGCTCTAACCGAAAACATAACATCCGATAATCAGTCGATAGTTAATCAATTTAGTTATATTGAATCCAAAATCGACGCAATTAGGTAGGAGATACCTACAATTAGAACAAATAGAAATTGTGTTGTCAAATTAGATAATGTTAAGAAAGATGGGATTAAGGGAAATGATCAAAAATATGATATAAAATATTTTTTTTAACTTTTAACAGGGATTCAAAGGTTTGCCATAGCTAATTATTTTCCACAAAATCGACATATTTCTGATGGAAATTGAAAATAAGGTCGATTTACAATATGTCAAAAGGTATATTTTAATTACTGTTATTTGTTGAATAATAGAAAAAAGTTCATAATTTTTCATGTAATTGATACATATACCTAAAAACACAGCCATTAGCCACATATTACTGACTAGTTTTATGAAAAAACGTCAAATCTTACCAATTTATTTATCGGAGTAACGAGATGCTCAACGTCATTTCGCATTATTTTCATAGTAAAAATTGTTCATTTAAACTACTAATAAAATATTTCACATGGCGCGATCTTCAACGTTGACCGCGTAGATATATGGAATTGTCATTTTTTTTTGTCTCAAATTGAACTTTATTATTGAAGGTAATTTTTAGAAACATCGAATTTTTGACATTCATCTTTAACACTTACTGCATCGTTTTCTATTGTGTAAACGGCTTTACATCTATTTTTGTAGTGCAATTTCACTGGTTTTTCTAACATAGTCATGATGTTCTCAGCTGTGAAATTATGAGCTAGAGCAAAAATTTGACGACTCAGCTGTTACAATTAATTTTTATAACTATAATAACTTTTACCCAGTTCAATTAAAAATTCCATACTTTACAGTTTATATTGAATAAGATGAAATCCGAGATAATACAACCTATTTTTCTATAGCTGGTACATTGCGTTGAACCATTTCACCAACTCGTAATTTCATTACGAAAAACACTTGAATCATCAACAGTTTCGTACCCTACTCGTATTTCCTCGCCTGGCGCTTTCCTCGGTGGCACAATTTACATTTAGATAACTTCTGATCCGATATTGCACAGAAACGGACCATAATTATAAATGTAAATAAAGTAGAAAAGTTCTTAAAGAATGTCACATCTACGCCGGCCGGGGAAAGCTTCCATGTAAATTAGCCTGTTGTAGGATATACAAAGGGCGAGGAGGTGGGACCGGGAGAATATTAAAGATTAAATAATTTCAAAGAGGAGGCAGATGTCGAGTTTAAGTTAAAAGAGGAAGATCCGTGATAAAAGAATGAATTAAGGGAAGTTTTATTAGAGTGCAAATGTTTGTAATTACGAGCCACATTTAAAACGGGGTACAAGTATTACACGAATACAGTCTCGTTTTATGCGGGAACTGCAAGAGAGCCCTCACAGGCTATCCCAAGCGAGACAGTCGCCAATCAAAATATTTTAACGAATGTGAGAACTGAAAACTTAAACAATATTCGGGGGAGATTCAATTAATTCAATCCGTGGTAGACGTACTCAGCGGGAGGGGAAAATTGCCCCGGATTGGGGACTCTGAGCGAGTTCCGTGAAACTTAATACTGATACACCAATACCCTAAATATTCCTAGTCGTATCGTAATAGATATCCTGTTTCGGCTTTCTGGTGTCGACATGAATGTATAAGTCATGCAAATTAGCTCAGCGCTGATTGAAACTCGCTCGAATGGCTTTCGAGAACTTGATGCTCCAGACGAATCGGCGGAAGAGAGAGTGACAGAGAGAGAGAGAGGAAGAGGAGTTTGAGTTACTTGTGGTATTTGTTTGCGCATACTTCACAAAATTAATCCCACACAGTAATATCATTGTTATGCAAAGAAATGTTATAAAAATAGACACAATAATTGCTAAAACTTATATAATTTCTTTTGAAACGCAGTCAAAAGTTACCGGAGTGAAGTTAGCCACGTCTATAAATTTTATAGTCAAGGAACTCGGTTTCCCTATCTAAGCTCAAAATCTCTTCTAAAAATTTTTTCAGAGAGAAATTAGGTGCATTTACAAAAAATTAAAAAAAAACATATTTTAACCACCTAAACAAATTTTCACAATAAATTGTTTTATAGAAAACATCTCTTTATAAACTTTTTATTGGGGTACGTCATGAATAAAGAAATATTTCCCGATAAAAAATTTTGTTGTAAAATTTATTTATGTGATTAAATGATATTTTTTTTCGATTTTTTTATCATTTATCAAGATGATGATCTAGAAGATCAAAACTATTTGTCTACCCCTAGAGGCCAGCTAGTGTGCCAAATCGTATCGGTTTCAACTGTTTATTAATAAACAATCTTCCCGAGAAAAAATTTTATCAGAAATTTTGAGAATAAAAAATAATATCTTTTTCCCGCATTATAAAATTTGTGGAAGTGGACTTTATTCTAGCACGTTTAGCTGTTACACATCATAATAACGTTAATATTGATACAAGTAAAATGAATATGGATATTATTGGGTATATGGATATTGCGCGATTACTCTCCAAAATTTGTTGCACGGTTACGTTTCTCATAGATTCAAAGATTCCTTTTCTATGCACTGCCTGGGTCATATTTCTCATTAGATCCTCCACATACTCGTATTCAAGGTGTGGCTTCATTTACATCCACTATTAAGTAATACGGCATAGTGACGATACCGCAAGTGTTAGGTCCATTCCGCTTTAGTCTGAAGTATCCATGCTCTCCCCAATGCTGCCCCCAGAAGTTCTTCAGCAACCAATAGTCCGTACCGTTGTCGCTACCGTATCCGACGACTAAGGCGAAGGTCTGGTACCTTATTTCGTCTGTACAGCCACAGTTTTCGTCTATGATTCCAGAAGCGTAGTTGTAGAGGCAGTAACCGTCTAGCTCGACCGCCACTGGACCAAATCTACCTAAGAGACGGTTAAATATTAATCTATTATTAGAGTTGGAAGATTTTTAAATTCTGCTTTGTGTTTGTTGGTTGCTATGTGACCAGTGGGCAATGTAAGGTAGCTTACAGTGAAACACATTAATGACGAGCCAGAAAAGTAACTCCAATTCAGATCCCTATCCAAATAAGGAAAGCAAATTTACTATCTAACAAGTGTATTGAATACTTCAATTGAAGTAAAGATATGAAGAAAAGTGGATGGTTTTTACTTAATGATATGTCATAAATGTACCACATATAAAACCCAAAATTGACAAATGATATATTAGAGCTAACAGAGTTTAGAACTAAATCAAAATAAAGTAATAGATCAGAAGTAAATCACCTATCAATAGGCAATAGATTTGTGTGTTCTGGTGTATAATTATCAACTAGGTTAAAACTAGGTTAACTAGATGTTAAAAAAATTAACTCCAATTTTACCATGGATGAGTACATTTCAAGGACCTAAAAGATGTATCTAGTTAAATGGGGTATAATCATTAAGGAGTACAAGATCATGATTTATAGAGGTCTTAACTATCTCAACGCATTCAAGTACATGCAATTAAGCTCTTTTGTTTGGTTTTGGAGACATATATCAATGCCTCAAGTAGATCGTAAATTTATTTCTTGTCTTTGGATGGGGATCTGGCAAGTAGCCGATGGAGGAACAAACAAACCACCTTAGGCAAGGCTTAAAGGCAAATACAGTAAAAGCTGAGATGTGATCATTTACTAATATTGATCACTTTAGAAGGGCCCCAGGGAGATAGAGCGAAACCTGCTGACGTAACCAAGTAAAAGTAAACTAGTCCTTCAGAAATAAATGCAACGTAGAGTAAATCGTACTGGTATGACCAATTGTGCCTTGACCACTTGTAATTGGTCCAAGGAAATATCTAACATAGTCTACTTGCAGTGACTAACGGAGGAACCAAGTAAAAGTCTTTAAGCTTAGATGAGCGTGTTTTAACTAAATATAACAAAGGTTTCTAATGCAATCAATTGCTTGTGGTTACCATTTCATGTTGCCCCAAAGTTGCTTTACAATGATTTTCCGGAAACTGGCCACTGGCGCTAACACTGCATGACCACTCTAGATATATATCTTACCCACTAGTCCCCAGAGCACTTCCTCATCGTCGGAAAACACTTCTGATTTTGCTTTCACGAATGTGACGTTCCGAGAACACTCGCCTGGCACTCCGGAGTACGGGTACTGTTCTTCCAAGGAGACTCCGGAGTGTCGGATGTACTCGAAGGCGGTTTCGTAGGTGCCAAACTCACAACCGCCGTCGTAACTGTCGCAGTCTATGAGGCTTTGAGGGCTCAGTGGCACGAAACTCCCGTTCTGGGTGAACATCCTGCTTTCTATGGCGCCGATCTGGAAGGCGGTATTCAGAAGTGGGTTCACTTTAAATATTTTACTTTTTAATATTAGGCACTTGTATATGGGAGCTATTGCAATCGTATAGATTTTTGGAATTTGGGCATTTCAAGGCGTTTTATAGTTTCCTGTGCAAAAAGTATAAAATGCATTATTTTGAAAAATATGTGTCTGTGTGGTAAGTTTAAAAACCTCAAACGGATTATTATTTTTATTTAGACCTTGTACTATCTCAGAATATCAGTAGTCTTTCATTAAATTTGATGGAATCATGTAATCTAAATACTCCTCTCAGTTTTCAATTTTCTGAAGTTTCTACGGCATTTGCTCCAATAGTTCCCTTGAAATCTTGAAAATTTAGAATCTCAGGATATCACTAGTCTTTCCATTAAAATGTGATGGAATATAATGGGGTCTAAATACTATTTCATTATAGATCCACTCCAAGAAGTTTCTTCATACTTTGTAGATTTATTCTAAACTTAAATATGCATAATACATTTTAATAAGTCTTTTGGTTAAATATTCTGGATGGGCCATTTACAACTGTAGTTATTCGGGATTCTTGCAAATTTCTTTAAATCCGCTGTAAAGTATTTTTCAATTTTTTTATTGGTATTTTGGAATTCTGTAATCATTACATAGGGCGTTATAGATTCGCTATATATACTGATGACCCAAGTGACCGTGAAATGTTACATTGAGTTACTATCAGTTTAAATTTTTGCATTAATTGTCAATCCATTGTTTGTTAATCGTTTAGAAAAGTTGGTTTGCAACTAATTATCAGGAATAATAATAGATCAAGACCGTGATTTGTGACTCATC
Source organism: Cryptocephalus moraei (assembly GCA_946251905.1). Lineage (NCBI taxonomy): Eukaryota > Metazoa > Arthropoda > Insecta > Coleoptera > Chrysomelidae > Cryptocephalus > Cryptocephalus moraei. The sequence continues at coordinate 17,942,199 of OX276454.1, forward strand.
CAAAATAGTCATCAACAAAGCAGTATAACGTATTAGTAAATACATTTAATGTTACAATCTTATTATTGAAGTAATGAACGTTATTGAAATATTTAATAAAAGTACCAAGGAAAAACAAACTGTAATGTGATACAGCTTCTGTAGGTAGTCTTTGGTACGGTTCTAACGAACAGAATTAAAGATCAATTTGCAATAATACATTTTTAACACAAATGCATTTAGTATTTGTGGACCTATGGAAAACATGTTATATTATTCAGGTTAAACAGTTTTCCAGAAAACGAAATGTGGTCTAAGGCTCTCTGATACCATTTGGGCCTATGGAAACATATTATGCGACATTAGTGTGACGGAGAGGGGGAGAAACCATGGCAATTGTTTCTAAATATATCGTTTTCTTAAGGAGATTAACATTGGGAAGAGTTTCAAGTAGCTGGTACTATTTATAAAGAGAATCTCTTAACTATAAGATGCGTGCAATGGGAAATTTTGAAATGGTTTTCTTAATACAAGGCAAATATAGGATCCGCTTTGGAAGTAAATGCATAAATTTATTTATTGTTGACATTTCACTGCAATTCATATTAGTCCAAAAGTCAGAATGACACATTGACAATTTGTGAACCAATCAGAAACGAACGATACACAAAATATCAAAATTAATCAAAAAAGGAGCACAAAGGCTAACGAAGGTGGAAAACAAAACAAGCACAATAAAAGTGTTATAAGAGAAGTCATTATTAACTTTCATGTCATTGGTTAGTCATATGATTAGTTCACAAAATGTCATTGTTATATTCTTGTACAGGTGGCAACTAATGTAAATTAAAATTAAATATCACCTCCGAAATAAATCAAACTTTTCTACCTTCCTCCCTAACATATTATTTGCTTTTTAGTGTAAAAGTAAACTACACCTTTGAAAGTTTCCTGTTGTACACAGCTTACAGTTAAGACTATTTGCTTATGCAGAGTGCCACCTGCTTGAAAAGGTTTGCAAAGTCAATTACAATAGAAAAACTATTTGTGTAGAAAAAGTTACCAAGTCTCCAAATTCATATATTACTAATGTCGCGTATTGCACAGGAAGGCCCCATGCTTCATATATTGAAAAGTAATTGGATGAGATGTATTGATAATAGTATATATTGTATATTATGAAGATGTGTACTGAATGACAAATTTCTTCATTGCCACGCCGAGAATGTTTGGATTTTTCACTGACAGTAGGTACTACTGATGATAATGGCATACTTGACCAGTCGAAATGGATATAAATATTTCCCTATCAATAAGTTCAATAATTTGGACAAACACATAAGTACCATAGGGAAATTTCCAATGTACGGATTCCTACAGATAGATGCTTCACAGAAAGTGCTATATAAACAAAACCTAGGAACTATAGATGACAACTTATGGAACAAATAGGGTATTCATGGTAGAAACTAAATATCTTGGTGATGCTTACCGCTGCGAATGCCCAAGTGCCACTCGTGCAACCTGCTACGTCCTTCGCCTCGCTCACAGCTCCCCTTTCCCTCCAATCGATAGACTCCGGTACGTCCACTGCAACTTCTTCCCGGCTTTTCAAGAGCTTTTTCGGTGATTTTTCTGTCGTCTTCACTTTCAATCCCCCCAAAGCGATATCGGAGAATTGATTGATCCCCTTCTGGTATGTCGTCTCACCTCGCTCATATTTTTCGTTGTGTTCTTTAAAATTATTGAGGTTACGCCGGAATACGCTTAAGTGGTATTGTTCTTCAGGGATGTCGACGTAGGTCTTGCCGTATTTCAGCTAGTGGAGTGTTATTAATTTTAGGAAATTTCTGGGACTGAGATGTGGGGAATATGATTGTGTTTTTAAAAGACAGGGAAACTGCAGTTTGATCAACCGAATAATTGTAACAGATCATTGCTAAATCATTACAAAGCACAAATATCACCTTTTATTGCATTTAAAACGCAAAAAATATGTTGAAGGTATCTTTATCCTAAGGAACATGAACTTAAATCCAAGAAACAAAATGCATCACCCGATACGAGTACGCCCTTTTACCGAGGTGTGAATCTCTTAGTTGCCAGCAGTGATACAATGTTCATGTTTTCTCGCCACTGTGTAGAGTAGATAACGAATTATTTACTAAGTGTGTAATGACTTAATGACTAAATTACTTACCTTGAAACGTTTCCACTCATCTTCGACGTTAATGTCCGCCTCGACGACATAAACTAAGCACGTTAGGAGAATCGCTAAATTCATTTCTATATTACGGTTGATGGTTAGAAATTCGCGAGTGTCGTTCGAGGGAAGAGCTAACACAAAGTCAACAACTTTGTTTTTATTTGATTGAATCAAAACACTTGTCTGGAATTAGAAAGATAAACAAGGATACATTTTAAAAAAAATTATTTGATATAGATACCGAATCATGAGTAGGTAGCTACGTATCTGAGATCCGTATCCCGTGTTGTAAGTGGGCACTTTACCTCATTACGCAGACCTTGAGACGATAGTATTATTTATGTTTTAAGTGGAACGACTTTTGGTGACGTGACGCTGTTTAATTACCGTCTGCTTACGTTACGGCTTTCACAACGAAAAACGGCATAGTCGTGACGGCGCAGAGATTCCCGCCGTCTCTGAGCAACCTGAAGTACCCGAACTCCCCCCAGTCGTCGCCCCAGGAATTCTTGAATATCCAATAGTCGACGCCGTCGAGCGTGTTGTAACCCACGAGGAGTACAGAGAGATCTCTCCTGATGTTTACGGTGCACTCGCAGCTACGATCTATGATGCCCGACTCGTAGTTGAAGAGGCAGTACCCGTCCAGGGAGATCGGTATCGGGCCGTACTCCACTGGAAAGTTGGAAACTTGTCAGTTAAACATCACACGGAGGAAAGAATCGCCAGACGATTCGCACTGAATTGTTTGAAATTGTTCGCACTGAAATTAAGAATTTTTCTCTAACACTGCATCCGTTGAAATGGTGCATACAGATTCACCTAAACACGACAGAAATATAGATAGAAACACGACGAAAATAAGAAATGTGGATTTAGATTATATTTCTTATATTTTCCCTTCCCTTGAAACCATCTCAGAGTAAATAATCGAACCACGAACAGTTTCATTTGGTTTGAATTAATCCTATTTCAATGAACTCAACTACAATCAGTAAAAATGGAGGTTCATAACAACCTTTATAAATTATTTAGACTCTTTTTCCATCAAATCATCTCAATCTACATAATTGAAGCATAATTGATTTCATAGAAATATTTGTAAACCATTTAAGGACTTCATTTTTGTGGAAATAATCTTATTTATATTAACTCAACCATCCACAGTAACCGGAAATTCATAGAAACCTTCTTAAGCCAGTAAGAAGTTAGTGGTGGCTGGTAAATAGGCGATACGGCCTTACAGTCGCAGCTGTCAGTTAGTGAATGGAGGAAAAATTAGTAGACCATTAGTTTGGTCAGTTAGTCACCCTAGTTAAGTACATGGCATTCATTTCTGATTATCTAAATTTACATCTATACTTACACTATGCTAATTTAACTATCCTATTCTGTTAATTTCTATTAGCATATTATGTCTATAAAATATAACTATTGCCATTTATCGAGATATTTCATTAGTTGTAAGTTAGCTTGCGAATTTACTTAACTAATTAACGCCCGGTTTCATAATTCAGTTAAAGTCCACTTTAACTTAAAGTTGACTTTGACTGTGACGTTAAGTTAAAGTGGACTTTAACTGCATTATGAAACCGGGCTTTACTACTTCTGTAGTGTAGATAGTCTGGTTGGTGTAAACTAATCATTTACTAAGTGAAGCTGAACTAGTTCATTTAAGTTTGGTTAGCATATCCTCATAATTAATACATCACATATAATTAATTATATTCCTCCATGTTATGTTATAACATGTTATAATGTCCAAGTTATGTTATAACTTAGCGACAACTAGCTAACTTACTCTATTAGTCATTGCTATGAGTGAATAAAATAGTTGATAAGAGACTGCAGTATTTGATCAATCTCAAATTAGCTTGTGAATTTAGTTAGTCAGTAATTATCTGTGCAGCGAAAAACAATCAGTTAGTATAGCTCACATTCAGATCTCAGTTTGGCGAACTTGTCATTCTAATAATTTGACATATTGCGGTTGATTAATAAAATCAGCGGCTGAGGTAACTGCTCACATGTCATTTAGCTTGTGACGTTAGTTAGTCAGTAGTTAACTGGTTTATTAACTTGGTATATATTATCGATGTGAGCACTTTAGTTGGTTGGTTTGTGAAAAAAAAAATCGGTTAGTAAGTAAAACTCAACTTCAGATCCCATTTTGGTAAACTTGTCACTCTAGTTATTACAACTTAACACATTGCGATCAGCCAATTAAATCAGGTGTTGAGGAAACTAATAACATGCCATTTAGCTTATGATGTTAGTCATTGGTTAACTGGTTTATTAAGCTTGCATATATTATCGAAGTGAGCACTTTAATTAGTTGATTTGCGAAAAACAATCATTTAGTAAGTAAAGCTCAACTTCAGTTCTCAATTTGGCGAGCTTGTGATTCTAATTATTACATTGCGATTAATCAACAAAATCAGGAGCTGAGGTTAATGATCACATACCGTTTATCTCGTGACGTTAGCTAGTCAGTAGTTAACCGGTTTATTATAATGGCATATACTATCGAAAGCACTGTAGTTAGCTGGTTGGTGAAAAACAATCAAATAGTAAGTAAAGTTCAGTTTCAGCTCTTAGTTTACTGAGCTTGTCTTTTTAGTTATTACATCTTGACACATTGCGATTAATCATCAAAATCAGAGGCTGAAGTTACTGATCACATAACATGTAGCTTGTGACGTTAGTTAGTTAGTAGTTGACCGGTATATTAACCTGGAAAATACCTTCGAAATAAATAGTTAGCTGGTTATTGAAAAACAATCAGTTGATAAGTAAAGCTCAATTTCAGTTCTCTGTTTGGTGAGTTTTTCATTCTAGATAGGACATCTTGACACATTGCTATTAGTCAACAAAATTAGGGTTGATGTTACTGATCACATGCCATTCAGCATGCGATGTTACTTAGTCAGGAGTTAACTGGTTTATTAGCCTGACATATGCTATCGAAGTCTGCACTTTAGTTAGCTGGTCAATGAAAAACAGACCGTTAGTAAGTAAAGTTCAACTTCAGTTCTCAGTTTGGTCAGCTTGTCATTCTAGTTATTACATCTTGACACATTGCGATTATTCAACATAATTAGGGGCTGACGTTACTGATCTTATGCCATTTATCTTGTGACGTTAGGAAGTAGTTAACTGGTTTATGAACCTGGCATGTACTATCGAAGTGAACACTTTCGTTATCTCGTTGGGGAAAAACAATCAAATAGTAAGTAAAGCTTAGTTTCAGTTCTGTTTGGCGAGCTTGTCCTTCTAGTTATTACATCTTGACACTTTGCTATTAGTCAATAATATCAGTGGCTAAGGTAACTGATTACATGCCATTTAGCTTGTGACGTTAGTTAGTCAGTGGTTAACTGGATTATTTGAAATATATTATCGAACTAAGCTTTTAGTGAACTGGTTAGTGAAAAATAAAGAGTTAGTAAGTAATGCTCACTTCCAGTTCTCACTTTGGTGAGCTGGTCATTTTAGTTATTATACCTTTACACATTGCGATTAGTCAATAAAGTCAGGGGCGGAGGTCATTTGGCTTGTGACGTTAGTTAGTCAGTAGTTGAGTGGATTATTAACCTTGAATATATTATCGAACTAAGCATATCAGTTACCTGGTTAGTGAAAAACCATACGTTAGTAAGTAAAGCTCAACTTTTGTTCTCTGTTTGGTGAACTGGTCACTCTAATTACTACATTTTGGTACATTGCGATTAGTCAATAAGGTCAAGGGCTGAGGTAAATTATATGCCATTTAGCTTATGACTTCAGTTAGTCAGTAGTTAACTGGTTTATTAACTCAGGCATATATTATCGAAGTTAGCATTCAACTTTCTGAACTCCTCGGCAATTTCAAGTTAAGGGTAACCTTACCCAACAACGCCATCAGCATATCCTCGTCGACCCCTCCGATTTCGTCTGCTATCGCTTTCACTACGAGCGTCTCGTTATCCACACGGCACTCTCCAGCTTCACCCTCGAAAGAGTACCCATTTTCTAACGCTATGCCGTCTCTTTCGATATGAAGGAAGGCGGTGACCAAGAAGCCCCATTCGCACTCCTTATCGTAAATGTCGCAGTCCAGGAGACTTTGGGGGCTCAGCGGGATCAGGGTGCCGTTCTGGAGGAAGAGCTTGCTCTCCACCGCCTCAGCCTGAATCAGAAAGTAATTTGGAGCTTGAAACAGACACTTGAGATTCGAGTAGGTTGTCGCTTACCACGGCGAATGCCCAATCTCCGTCGATGCAATCTCCGGCGTCCTTAATTTCGGTGACCGCCCCGTATTCCCTCCAGTCTATAGAGTCAGGAACATCGTCACCTTTCAGTAAGTTATCCAGGATTTCGCGGTTTGGTCCTGTTTCCCGGGCAGGAATGGTTGGTTTCATTGCTTGTAATTCGATTAGAGTTAGGTCTGTGAATCTATTGATTCCCATCTTGTACAAGACATCACCAAGCTGAAATTTTTTGTTGTGCGTCTCAAAGGTCTGCAGGTTTTCCTGGAATACGAAGAATCGCCGATTTTCCTCAGTAGCGTTCGTATAAGTTTTCCCGTAAATGTTCTAAAAACAAGAGACATCAATCTTTAGTAAGGCGAAGGAAACGTCTGGTGGCTTCTCGTCTGGTATATTTCCCTTGAACTCCTTAAATAACATCTTTCTCATTCGAAGCAAACATCATCTCGGAAAACCGCTAATTTCATGCATGTTTGATTTAAACAGGAGGAAAAAGTTTGCTGCCCCGCGGGTTATTCGTTCTCGAAAAGGAAGGACGAAATCTCTCGGTCTGCCAAGAGATATTTTGTTTCCAACGCATGATAATGAGCCATAACTCATTTTTCTTGCGTCTTAGTAGCGAGAGAGGGAAGATAAAACGTAAAATAAGTAATTTATTTTTTTGCCGGCCCTGATATGAATTTTCTACTCGAGGAGTTCCAATGGTTTTTTTAAAGGGATTTAAGAGAAATAATCTCATACCTCTGATTGCTTCCATTAGGTTCATTAGGGGGAAGTTTTGTGGAACGGGCGACGTAGGAATTATATTACTGGAAATTAACTTTTGTTTGCTGTTGCGGGATTGAACTCACCTTAAACCTCTGCCATTCCTCGTCGACATCGTAACCTGTTGTTGCTGTTATTAGCCACGCCGCGAATAAACATGTGAGCCTCATATTTTAAACAGGAAAGGTATAAATTTAACGCACAATTTACCATCGACTAACGTGGATTATCATAACCATTCGCAACACGTACAGCTAGTCTTATCGATACTGTTTGTATTTTAATTCAAGATATGAACGGATTTTATCGTGTTTTTTAATTTAGAGAGTAATATTTTGAACAAAAAATAAGCCATGAAATTTTTTATTATCTGAAAATTACAGAGATTTTTGATCCACAATAATACCAACACGATTAAAATTCTCAGACATTTTTTGACAGTCGCTTCCTCATGACATGTCAAAAATGTTATATTGTGTATTACGAAAAGCGGAACTCATTTTGCTGTATTCGTATTCCTTGCTCGGTTTTAGGAAAGGTACATTAGCGAGTCACGTCTGTGCGTGTTTCGTACATGCGGTAAAGCATATAAAGAAAATGATTACATTGAAGTCGATGACGTACAGATATAAAAACTCTGGGAACGAATTAAAACTTTAATCGAAATTTTTAATGAAAAAAGTTTAATCAAGTATGCAAAGAGAAAGAGAGACAGGGAGGCGAAAGACCGATAAAAGAGCGTGGGGAGGTTGGGGTCGACTCTACCTTCGGGGGCGCCCCGTGTCGAACTAATGTTTAATAGGGAGAGAACGGTAAATCTCATCCCTGTATATTAGCAATTACTTGCGTTAATTCAGTGTGCACCACCTGGCCTTCCTTAAATTGCAATTTTCGAGATTGCCGGAGTACTTCCATCGACCCGTCGCCCCGAAAAATAATTTTCCGAATTAATTCGACGGCGGCGGCGGCGGCGGCGGCCGCCGCGGCGGATGTGCGATCGCCTGTTTTGCGAATATATTCGTTAACGAACGTTGATAGAATTTAATCAACTCGATCAACTTAAAAATTAAATCTCTCTATATTTGGATTAGCGCCGACGCGCTAATCCAAATATGGGACACGGGGAAAGATGAGCTGCCTATAATAACGACGCACGAGCAATGATATCAAATTTGTTTCGCGGACCGCAGGTCTTAATATTTACATTTCCCATTACGTGGTTCAAATTACAGAAGAACGGTAAACCATCAATAATTTCATTAGTATTAGTCCAGCTTACTTTACATGAAACGAGAGTGATTAAAATGCCAGGTTCCATGAGTTCGTATTATTATTATCCATTTAGTCGTTTAGTTGTGTGGGTTTCGTTTCAAAACATGTAGAACTCAGTGAAGATGGTAGTTTCCCTTTGATATGGCATTTATCAGGTCTGATACTGTATTGTTCGTACAATTCTAATTTTCACATACAGATTTATGTAAATCGTCACAACTGGCTTGCGTGTTTATCCAGGCTGTATGCCATCAAACTTTTCAACGCAATCTCCTATTTCTCGTGTCCACTTTCTGGAATTTCTCAACTCCCATTTGTACTCTGTTGTCCTCTTTTTGTATTCCCTTCTTGACCACCAATAAATTAAACAGCTACCGATGAAATACCGACAATAGGTGTATATCTAGGTACTCCTATCGCAAGAAACAAAATCTGAGATGGATGTTATTTAAATTTTATTAACGAGATAATATACAGGTCATAACATTACCGAATTTATTTAGTCTATTCCTTAACAAATTATATATATATATTACACACTTAACGCGCTAATTTATTTTTACACTTTTCGCTAGTCGGCGTATCACACTTTCTCACTCACGACGACTCATTGTCTACTATGCCTTGGACCGCAGGCCCGTAATTATATATCCTTAATAATGTCTATTCCAGAACGGACGGGATTATTCTTTCTCTAATTGGACGTTTCCGGATTATTGTCGAAGAATTTTTATGGCTCCCTTTAAACTGCGCCGCCTGCGTCAGATAAGAAACACGCTTCACGCTGATGTTTACATTTCGCGTTACAATATTACACTGTACAATAAACATATACAAGCAGAACGAATAGGTTTAAATTATTAAAATTACTATTAATACCGTTTAATATAGTTTATGGTAATAATATGGTATTAATTATTATATGTATTAATGTTACAGATTAAAATTAAGAATTTTGTCGATATCAAAATTGAACGTGTAAAAATAAAAATGTAAAAATTGTCACCAGAACATTTGTCGATAATATGAAAACTAATAGCACAAACAAAGCAAATTTTCTTTAATGACCACATTAGAACTGTGGCTCTGAACTTAGCACAGACATTTAGAATTAATATTAAGAATTTAGTTATAGTGCTGATATCAAAATAATTAAATAAAGTCCAGATTACTAACAAAACTAAATTATACGGTGAATAAACCGAGCATCCCTTGCATTTCTTACCTATTTTCAATAACTGGTATGCAAGAAAGTCTCCGTTAAATTCATTTCAAATTCGTAGACCTTATGGTATATGAATTGCGCGTTGCCTATATTTCTATATTGCGAACCGTGTGCCGACATTTGGAGTAGTTCCTTGGACCAATAAGGGACGTACTCGACGTACTACACTTCTAAATCGTCCGATAAACGTTGGTTTGGCAGAATGAACTGGCCATATTTACAGCAAGCTAGATAAAAGTAAATCTACAATAGCTATCATCTTGGGCTTATGATACGCATTTGGCACAGTAAATCAGTATATACATTTTGGTATGCTGGAAATGTAAGGCATAAGAGAAGTAGCCCTGAGACTATTAGGATTATATTTATGATAGAAATTAAGCAAACAAAAGACCAGTGAAGCCTTTCGGCTCCAATCGAAATTTTTACAATATAAAGAATTAGGAAACAATAAATTAAGCAAAATACACTAATAAAATACAATGAGAAAACAGAAAAAAGCGAGATGAAGCAAGGTGAGACTAAGAAGTTATTAAAAGGAAAACAATTAATGCCGCAATTAATTTAACAAATGCATTCAATAAGAGAATAACAAAATGATTTCGTAATGATTTTTGTCTGCAATTAAGGAAATGTATTGTTATTCAATTTACACAAAATATATCGGACATTGACTCGCCCTATCGTAGAGAATGAAGTAGCATGAAAATTTACAAATTTGGCAAAATCACAAAATAAAAGGTATATGATTATATACCTAATTAGCTATAATTTGATTTAACGTTTTCGGTAAATGCCAATAAGTCTCTTTAAAACTGCAAAATGTTATAATATGATAGTTTAAGGGTGTAAGTAGGTATACTATGGATTTTGTTCCATATTGCAGCAATATGTAATAAATATTAAAAAAGCAGCGACTACCTAGCAACCCTTATTGTACTTGATGAATTACAAATTCAATACTCTTATGAAGACCTTTTTTCTATTTGAATAAAAGCTAAATAAATTCAAACAACGTTGCGTTTTTACATGTGCTAAATTTACCTGTAAAATAATTAGGCAGTATGCAGAGACTAGTAGTTTTTGTTATTCTATAAAGTGTCGGTTATTTTATTTTATTTAGTAATGAAATATTTGTTTTCTGTAATATATATGTACTTAGGGCAATAACGTGTTCCTGTATATGTAACGATATAGTTGGATGACACTGTCATCTTTATAAAACCACAGAAATGTGGTTCAAAGATTTATTAAACATCTATTGGCCAAATGATTATATTTACTTAGAAGCCGTACCCGGCATGCATTGCAATGTCACGTAAAGTTTAAAAAAAGAAAGATAAATAAAAATTATAGATTACCCGGTGAATTTCGTATCACCTACATATATTTTTAAAAAAAATAGCCAAAACTTAATACAGAATTTTTATCTACATTAAAATAATCTATCAAAAACTGAATGTGGGCATGAAATCTTCCTGTACAATATGCGTTGCACCAAACGACGTCATTTGAAAGCAATTATTATATTTTTGGGTGTTGGCCAAGAAATGTTTAGAGTCATTTCCCACCCTAGAAACTAATGAGTGTAATGGATCTGGTTGTGGGAACAATTGTGGCAATTTTACTTTACCACCAGCACAATGTTATTCAATAGATTCACCGCTGTATTTTAACGCCATACAATATTGACAAATGATTGTCATTTCTCCAATCGTTACTGATTGGTCCGCGTAATAATCTATTTCCGGGTCGTAGTGGAACGCTACTCGTTGCACGTTTACACGAACACTGCATCTCGCTCTATATCATTGTGTCGTGCTCGCTGCTGTTGTGTTTGATGTGCCCGAACTCGTTCTATTCTAAGTCTATCTACTTCAAAATTATTTACTGCTGAACGCAATTCTGTCATATTTACGAATGTTATCATTATCTGTCTCTCGCTGGTCGTCAGTGCGATTTGCACTTGAGGTAGCTCGTCGCACATTAGATTGACTTAGACGACGTAAGTCAGATCGTCTTCTCCTTGGCATTTTAAAATCAATAAAGATCTCGCGCACTGACAAACTGATGATAATCTGCTATCAAGCGTTAAGCCTGGCCGGCCAAAAAGAATGTAAACATCATTTTCGTTTTTCAAATTGTATAAAAATCAAATAATAAAATGAAATATAATCCCACTGTTTATTACAAACACATTTAATACATGCTTGGGGAAGAATCCAATGGGTCCTTTTCGATATTAGCATGAACTGTCTAGTTTTGGTGCCGATACGGGGACCAATTGCACAACCCACAACATTGGGAAAAGGAGAATTTCTCCTTAATATATGCCACAACTACTTTTCTCAATTCACGTTGAGGTCATAACTGCTCAGTTTTAAAGATTTGTCCCGACCGGGACGAAATTTATCAACTACACTTCGAAAGATTCTTGAGTAGCAAGCATCCACGAACTAAGAAAAACGCGAAATAGATGACATTCGGTCAATGTCTAAGAATATCTGAAAAACACTCAACAATACTTGACTTGGTATTTTGTACATTTAATACAGAGAGACAGTATAGTTCATTAAACTTACATGTGCAATAACTCGACATGTTCTATAATGTGATTTAAATATATGTCGCTCTACCTTGGAATAATAACGGATAAAATTTGTATTTTTAAAGTTCCCTCGTATTTTGTTCCTAATATGAGCAGAAATTCTCCGTCTGATGATGTGCCTGAGTGGTTTAATCGGACACTTTTCGATCAATATTTTTTTTATTAACACAAATGAAGCAATCACGACTTTTATCGCAACGGAAAAACGTACAAAGTGCTAATCACGAATAGTGAATATTAATATTATATGAAGGACATTACGATTATGCACGACAAGTGCAAAAGGACAGGTTGTCGTACGATAATGATTTAATCAAAATGTTTGATTTTAATAACGTCAGTTTGAATTCAGAGTGATAATCCAAGGAAAAATTATGATGAGAATGAAAATGCACCCACATAAAGGGTAGTCGTTTCTGCTATCTCTCAACGCTTATTTCCCTGTTTTTGTCGAAAGGGTTTTTTTTCAGATTACTTTAAATTCACTCCACAAAGAAAATTTGTCGTATTCAGAACGCAACTTTGTTTCCAGTCTAATACTTGCAACTGCACTTAAACTGGCAGCTGTTCGCATATTTCAGCATCCGTCCATAAATCCGGGATTTTAGGGATTCTAATTTTAAGTTCGCGGAAAGTTTTCCTGATATCTGGAATAGTTGTTAAAAATTTTACAATTATTACACACTCAGGGCCACACAGCCTGTGGGGCCGATTATATATCCATGCGTTGCGTTGCAGCCCTATTTAATTAATAGTTGTATACGTTGTAAGTTCGGTAGATTACTTCTTGTATACTTTAACGATTAGCAATTGGAACACTCAATAAAATCTGAATTTACCGAGGACATTCGAGAAGAGCCCGTTGTCTCTATACAAAACCATGGGACTTATCTTTTTGCTTATTCAGAAACGCCCTGGTATTTTTAAAATGCAGGTGTTTAGTTGCCCAAGTGAAATCATATATGTGAATGTATGGATATGTACAGATAAAGAACTAGAGGGTCCATTGGACCGCAATTTTTTTTACGACAACGGCACTTCGTTTGTATTTTCTTCTTCTTCTATGGTGCAGGTGTACAGTCGTACAATGAAATCGTGTACGAGGAAGTACGCGAGACTCTACGGATACTGGATGGTCCACTGGACCATAAAACAGCGGCCACGTGTGCTTTCCTTGTGATCTCTTGTTCGGTACTTATACTTGAGAAAGCAGTGGTGTGTGAATGTGTGTGCCATTTATTTGTGCGATTTGGAAGTGAATTCATTGTTAGAGTTAATATCCGTAATGATACGCCCATGGACGACCCGGCGGCATGGCTTTTCACCACTTAAAAAGCCATTAAGTGTTTTTTTGCCGTTCCAACTCCGACTGGACAAAGCATAACAGGACGAGTCAGATATTATAGATAGGGCGACGTCAGGAGCCGAGTCAAGAATGCCTACTGAACGAGTACTGATACAAGTACTACTGAATGTGTGTCGTAATGAATTTTATTTCATGTCGTAACTTTGTGCTGTTTTATTATTTTAATTGAAAAAAATAAAAAAACAGTGACAAGGGTTGTTATTATTTTGCATTCAATATTTATTACTTTAAAATGGACGCCATAAACTTTGATGGTTGTTTCACTCTTCCCGACACAATAATGTCGAAATCGCATGAAGCAAATGAAAAATTAATTCCTTCGAGGTCTGCGGCAAGGTATGAAAAAGAATACAAACTGTTTTGCCAATGGAAGAAAGAACAAAGAGTGAAACAAGTAGAGAAAAATATTATGTTGGCATACATTCTGGATGTGATTTGATTTATAACAATGAAACTGTTGCTAATCAACACTACCGGACTCAAATTGATATTGTAAGCGAACATCTACCAGACAGTATGAAATGAAAGCATTTACGCTCTAAGCGAATTACGTTTACATCATGTTCGAACCTCCAATCTGCGATCTCCCGCCGATTCGGCGTTTTCTGCTTTTCTACCGTTGTTGCGATTCCTCGGCTCGAGACGTCAAGACTTAGAATGTGGCGGAAGTGCATTTTCTTCGCGTGTTTTTACAATTCCACCATCAGACCCCGATTATAATCGGCGGACGCCGCAACGATGAATAATTCCGTTGAGCCCTCTAAATTGTTTAACCTTGCATGCGAGACCCCTCGAAAGCACCTAATTGCACGATATCAAAACTTACTTGTCGTTTATTGCCGGAGCATTTCGGAGCACGAACGTACGTCGGAATTGGATGAGAATTAAAAAGTCGTTACTGATCTCCATTTGCGGAAAGTGATTTCGCGCAAATGGGCAATCGCGATGACCTTATTCTCAGCGATATTAGGAAATGTTCGAAGCTGGATATTACCGGTAGAGGACCCACATTAATACGCGGAAAGAAGTATGTGCATATTCGTTTCGTCCTTAAATGTCAATCAAGACAGCCGATCAGGAAAATTTTGTGGAATAAAGTACGCGAAGAGCAAGCCGGTAGTGTTTTTTTTTAGTATTTTTCATTTTATGAATTTAGTATTAAATGAAATTAACGTTGGCTTTCACCAACGATTATAGACTACCAGGATTGCTCAGATCCTCGAATCTGCCTGGAAAACTCTGTGACGTCACCACCGATGCTGGACAGAAGATATAGATTTTTATTCATTTTACTGTAGCAAACAGTAAGATTTATCATTGTAAACTGTACGCTTTACGTACGTACTGTACGTAATCCATATTTACGTACGATATCCATATCACGTCATCCACAAATCAACACGTAAACGCACTTCAGCACCGGTGGTGACGTCACAAAACTGTCCAACGTTGATCAAATGTAAGTGAGCAATCCTGGTTTAGTCTATAATCGTTGGGCTTTCGCCATGTAGTATAAAAGTAATTCTATAGAGGGCTGTGGAACTATTTTCTTTCAAATGTAAAGGTTTTGATATTGACGCTGTCATTAAAACCTAATTCAAAAATTTTGGTTGTCTGTAAAGTCGGTTTACGGACGATAATTTTACGTGATAACGTCATAAGAGAACATTGAGGAAAAATTTCATACGTTTATGAATTGCATTAAATTATTATCACTAAATTATCATTGATGTTTTATATTATATACAAGGATTTTTCGCACTGCGGTTGGCCGGTCCAACTGGTCATTTTAGACACATTGTTATGACATGTGTGAAGTTAAACATTATTATCTTAAACGTTACATATGAATTGCTGCGCAGGATAATTGTTTTCGTTGAATACTAAATGAAAGCAGTCGACTTTTTACACGATCATTTATATCATTCATCATAATTTTTTAGTCGAAATCGTTACATAACCTATTATTACTGCACTCGTTGACCGATGCAAGAACAAATATATGAGATTATATAGCTAATCAAACTCTTAGAATGCAAGAATTAAATACCTTATTGCAGCAATTGTTATTGTAATAGTAATAAGCAATGGTATTCACAGTAAATCTTCAGATAACTTTATAAATAATAGTCGGCAATACCGCTAACGTCCAGCTATGTGCTGCCGCCGTCGCCGCCGACGAAGTGGAAAGGAGATATATGCGTCATCTCTCTCCCGCATGGCTCACATCGGTTGTGTGGTGCCGGTCTCTCTTTGACTCGGACGCGATGCGTCGCAAGGCAAACGCTAAAATCGATCTCTGTCTATTGTTCTCGCTCTCGCTAGCACGCATGGGTCTGGCGTAACGTTACAATGTTTTCTGGGACGTATAGGTAGTCCGCACACCGATTTATAAAACGTATATCACGTCAAAAATCGTTCCACAACCCTCAATAAAATCGAAATATAGGAAACTTGTTGTAATAACCTTTTTTAAATTTCTTACAATATTTTAAGGAAAAAGTACTAATATAGTAGCAATCATGTGGCAACATCCATCGCGAACGGCGAGCCTCGAGGCGAAATGCGATTTAAAAAGGAAAAATGTATTACTATTAAACAGCGTTGCTGCTACATATGAAATTAATTCGTAATGGACATATTAATAAGCAATATTTAAAATATTTGGTATAAATAAAATAATAGCTGCACTTTAAATGAATAATATGAACTTTAATAAAGCATGTGTTATTTGTAAATAATTTTAATATTAATCAATTAATATTAGTTATTAATTAAGTGGTTTAATATTAAAGAATTGGCTTGAATAGTCATTTTTTACATTAACATTTATCATAAATCACAGTAACTTTTGACTCTAAAAAGTAAATTTGAGATTAGACACACCTAATAGTTATAGATAAAATACAGTATTCAACTTGTTAAAAATTCATGCTTTCTTGTATTAACGCATTTAAGTTTTTGTTTAGTTAATGATCATTGTAAAAATTTGGTAATATTTTAAATAATCTAGCATTGCAAACCTGACCTCAGAATCTGAATCTTGTTGTCTATAATTGTGAGGCATTCTGTAAAACTGAGGATTAGAAAAATATTTTTTGAGATGTTGTATTCATTTTATGGAATTAAAGTTTAGGAAAACTTAAACGGTAACATATCTTATGACGTAATTTGTTCAAACTTAGATTATTCTGTTGGTCTACATTAAATAAATCATACTTTATGACGCAATTTTTCCAAACTTAGTTTATTCATTTGGATACATTAAATCAGCACTGTGTCGTAGTAAAGGTTGACTCGGTATTAACTTCAATTACAACTTATGTCATTAAAAAGAAATAGACAACTTCAAGAAATAAATCGTACTAATATCTTTTCAAAATTTGTGTTATCAAGTCTTTTTACAGTGATATTCACCTTAAAGTTTAGCACTTGTATAAATAATGAATGAATTCTCAATGTCCTACTGAAGAAGTTATAAGTTTTATTAGCAAACAAATCTTTGATTACTTTAATAAGTTGTTATATCTTTTCAAATGTCACATTTATAAAAATACGATACTTTCTCGTTAATTTTTTAAAAGAGCTGATTATTTGAACATTTTCCATGGCATACTTGCACTTTCTGTACTTATTCCATTATTCTTCACAAGTCACACTTAAATGTACTTTCGTCTAGCAAATATTTGGTATCTACACTTTTACTATGCACTTAGGCACATTCAACAAAACTTCTCAGGACGTAGTAAAGTTCATGAACTTTTGTACAAATTTCTCTCAATGTATCAATTTCTGACTGGCCATAGTTCATTTAAGTGTTTTATTTTTGTATAGAAAAAAGAGAAAATTCTATGTGTCCTTACCGTAATCATATTTGAGAACTTGCTGAATTTTCGATTTTCTATTATGGTAAACTACACGGCTACATATTAAACACAACTATTTCGGCAACCAACATTAAAATCCTAATAGGCTTGTATGGAAGAAATCACATTAGAATCCATAAATCTTTCCAGGAAATCGTTTCTGAAAAAGAATCGCTTGAAAGAAATATCCAGAATATATAAATTCACAATTAAAATATAGTATGCTATTGATATGTAATTGAAATCATCAGAATTTTCGCAATGGATCTTATGTCGAAGATATACTCTTCTATAAATGAACAGTTAACCAGACCCTGCCCAATGAAGGTAGATGGGGTGTTATTTCGGGTAACCGCTGCGTTGGAATTTCCTTTGTTTTGTTTTTGAGATTTTGAGGAAAAGTTAACACATTTACTACACTTTTCATTAAGTAAACTGTTGCTAACATTCAAATCTCTTTCAACGGAGCATTTACATTTATAAGAAGAACCTTATTTTGGATTTTGTTGCATACGAAGTGCATCTAGATAGTAAGATTAAATAAATCTTGTTCATTATACGTTTCTAATTTCGCAGTGTAATTAGTAAGAAAATTTACATTACGATTCGAAAGTTCCTAGTGTAGTACCCGGGCGGACTACACCTCCCATGACGTGGAGACGTCCGTTATCCACTTTTCATGCAATTTTCCCATTTCCATCCGTCGGCAAGTTATCGGGCGGGGATCGATAGAAAAAAAAATGAATGGAAATAAAGGAGGAGGACGCACCTAGATTTTTTCGCATGCCGCTAAACCGGTCGTCCAGTCACGTAAAGGGAGCTTCTTGACATTAGGGCGTTTAATTTACGACTGTATGAGGCGGTGCGTGCTCGACGGAATGATTAGATATCATCATGGGAAACAGTCCCACAGTTTTCCAGGGAGATGTGCAAATTAGCCGGCGCGCCGTATAAATACCAGAAGCAATATGAGTTCGGCACGATATATAATTTAGGAGAGTGGAGTAAGCAGCGATATTTCTGTCGGGACGGGGGAGAACGTATGGAGCTGATGGAACATCATTTTCCTGCCGTATTTCATCTGGCTCTAGGTGAGAACGCTTAAGATTAATTATAGACTGTGAAGATATTAGGTAATGCAGTTAACAACGTTTGCAGTCTATACATCAACGGAATAATTTACATTTGTCTCATGTTTATGCAGACAGCGTGCATATTGTAGAGAGGTGATTTTAGTTCGATTTGGGTTACACCTCATCCAAGAGTAATTCCAAGGATTGACATTTATTTCGATACCTTACAAAGAACACGTTAATCTCCAAAACGAAAATCGGGATTTAAGGTAAATGGAAGAGAAAACATTATCTAATCAAATCACTTTTAAAACTGGACACTTAAGTAGGGCAATAGTCCATCCCTACTAAAAATTCATATTCAAATGACAATTAAGTGCTAATTCTAAATGAACACTCATAGAATTAATAGTTACTTTAATGTGTTATGTTGAAAATAAGTCATGCGAGAAGATACTCAAGTGACTTAAGAAACAACACGCGAGTGGCTTACAATGTTTTATCCAACAAGTGGAAGAAATAGTTTTTTATGAGATAATCATTAATAAGCTTTGTGATCAAATCAAGGCTACTTGCGTCTCAGTACCCTATAAATGTCAGAATGACGAGTGACTTTTTTTACATTTTGGTTAAAGTAGGTTGTTTGTTTGGTTGCCACGGACAATAAATAAATATGTAAATAGAATACTACTTTAAATATGAACGTGAGTTATAATCCATAACTCACTAGTCAGTTATGGATTATAAAACACTAGTGTGTTATTTGATTGTTTACTTGTCTAAAATGACATTAATAATGACAGTTATAACTGTCATGTGTTGGATACAAAAATAAACTTAACATACACTAGCAAGTTCAAATGGTAAGCTTGTCACTATTTCTCCATGGAATCTTTTACTTTCTGTAGGTATTTCGGAAACAAAACAGTAGTACAGTATGCTTTAGGGTTTAACCCTGACAGATGCGAGCAAGGTATAATCAGATTTTATGCAAAGCTCAACTTAAAGTGATAAACTAGTCACTAGTTCTCCACTAAAACTATCACTAGTATGGCATTTAAACCAAATACAGATCCATTGCAACACTCGTGTTGAAATCACTATTTTGGTAGCTACTTAATATTCAACTGTGTGAAACTGGCACTTGCCGGAACTAAATGCCATATTGAGCATATAAATCTCTATACAGGACTCTCATTCAATTAACGATTGGGCATTAATTCTCTGTTGAAACTGTTAAAATTTTTAAAATTATTTTAAGGAAAATTAACTTTAAATGAATCAGCTTCAGAATTTAAACAAAAGAGATATTAGCAGGATTAGGTGCAATGAGATTTGTGCAATGTTTCAATCGTTTCAAATCACAAAACCGTCACTATAACTCCTTGGCTCGATCACTATTTCTAAAATGTATTAGGGAAACAACATTAACTGAAAAGGGTTTAGAAGTTGAACCTAATCAAAATGAGCAAGGTTATGGTCAGAAGGTATATAACTGTCTGCTATATTTAACTTGTATTTGTTAGAATTAGCCATAATGTTTCGAAATTAAACAACCCAAAAATCCAGACTTATAAAAACACTGGAACTTAATACAGAATATTAGAATAACAGTCCATTCGCATGCAACATTTAATTAACAATTAAGCACATTCCTCAATTAAAACTATTCCAATTTTAAAATTATTTGGAAAATTCCTTAACTGAACGAACTTCAAAATTTAATTTAAAAGAGATGCCGTTTCCTCTTTAAGTTCATCACTGTTACTTATATTAGAAATGGGAAGGTTTATAGTCAGACTTGATACAGGGCTTACCTTCAAGTCACAAATCGATCACTATCTCTCTATTTAAAACGATCTCACGGTATTTGATTCCAGGTAACATGTTTTCATATCACTATTTTCGAAGATATTTAACTGTTTACTGCTGTAGTATTTGGTACAATTACCTGTCATATTTTGAACTTAACCACAACTCCGATAGTCAAATTAAGATGCAGTAATCGATTTCTATACCGGACTAACATTTAATTCAGAATTGGGCAGTGGATCACATTTGGAACTATTACAATTTTCAAAATTATTTCGTAAAATAGACATTACCTGAATCAGCTTGAGAATTTAATTCTAAAACAAATCAAAATCAATCACCGTTTCTCCACTGATCACAACTACATCACTTGAATAAAATGAAGATTCTGTACAATATTCCCATTCAAATTACTATTGTTGAAAGCGTTTAAATGTTTAATATTATCTACTGTATACAACTGGTATTTATAAAAAGTAAGTAACAAATTGAGAATTTACACGCAACTCAGATAACCAGACATATTGTCAGATTAAAACGCAGTATGGATATGTAGAACAACAGTGCATCTCTATGCAAGACATACATATTATTTATACATACGACATACATACCATGTGCAGTGTGCGTCTTCGAGTTAGTATTTTGGAAATTATTTGAAAAATAACATAGTAACATAAAATTGTCCTCCTTAAAATTTTAGCACAATGGGGAGGAGCAAAATTACATTGAGCCTCTATTCGCAATATTTAAAAAAACAAATCAGTAAATTGAAACTGCCACTATTTTGAAGCTCTTTGAAAATAATACAGATTGGATACATAACATGTCATCTAATTAACCAGACATTATTGAAACTATCACATCACAATTTATCGTGATGTTTCGATAACAAATTTTGCATTTTCCGTAGTTTTTTGAAAATAGTCCTTAAAATTTAAATACAATAGAGAGTAGCACAGTTACATTGAGCCTCTATGCACGATATCTAAAATAACAAATAAGTCACTATTACTTGACTGAAACTGTCACTACTTTTGAAGTTGTTTG
The DNA here is from genome assembly GCA_946251905.1 of Cryptocephalus moraei. Lineage (NCBI taxonomy): Eukaryota > Metazoa > Arthropoda > Insecta > Coleoptera > Chrysomelidae > Cryptocephalus > Cryptocephalus moraei. The sequence continues at coordinate 17,963,668 of OX276454.1, forward strand.
AACATAATGCAGATTGCATGCAAGACATGTCTTCTAAATAAACAGACATTATTGAAACTAACACCTACACTAACACTAACACCCACTGATGTTCTGATAACAAATTAACAAATAATTACATATGCTAGAATTTCAATCCACAAGAACGAAAAGTGTTATTCAATAATACCATTTATTATTTTCATACTGCATATTCAGTATAATATGTAATATAATTGTGTGAATAATGTTACTATAATATGTGTATATTGCTCTGACAACGTGTTGGATGATTGAAAAAATAACAAAATAAGCTTATTTTATATGAGTAAGTTAAGATGACTCAATTTGTTGCTCTAAAAATCGACTAAGAAACAATTAGAGAAAAATAGACCGTTTTAAGCTTGTCATAAATTGTTTTGTTGATTTTTCAATCATCTACAACGTCTCTACTTTTGAATTAAGTTTAATTGATAAACTGTTATTAATGGAATAGATGGAATATATTCTCGAAATTAAATTCAAAGTGAAGGTGTATATGAAACAAATGTAAGAGAATCTGTGAAAATCTAATAAAAATAATATAAAGAAATAAAATCAGAACACGTGAAAGACCACATTATTAATGTGAGAGGAGGTACGGTGTGTTGCGTACAACCAATGCATCTTCCACATTATTCTATCAAAAAACGTTTAACATGAACATTGAAATTGAAATTGATACGTGTCTCGGTAGTTTAGTGGTAAGAACACCTGGCGCGAAATTAGGAGACCCGGGTTCAAATCCCGTCTGAGCCACAAATTCCGTTTTCACAGATTCTCTCACATTTGTTTCGTTATTAATGGACTTTTCAATAATGTTGAGTGCCTGGCTGCAAAACTCAAATTAAATTATACTGCTTACTTTTACCAGTCTATAAATTTTGAGCCACCTCCCAGCTATTCGTGTTTTTGTTACGCAGAATAGGCTGTTTATTAGCCCATATGACAATATTAGCCCATATTTTTGTTTGAAAATCTTTTGAAGCAATTATGCATTCGATATGTAAGATTCGTCTTTATACTACTACTGCAGGTGACACTTTCATAATTAAAACTACCAAAGTTTTTGACAAATATTGGAAACCAACATTAACCACCATAAGTTCTCAGCCAAAAATTTACATTTAACGACAAAGTCAGCTCAATCGATTTCAAAAATGAAAGTTTGGAACTTCGCAGGCTTTCATTTGAAAACTTAAATTTTTAAACTCTTTTGAACCGCTTTTTTCCCTTAATTAACTCCCACTTCGTCGCGGCCTGAACTTCTCTCGGACCTCCCTTTGAAAAGACTTTTCCATTATTTTTTTCTGTTGTTGTTTTGTTGACATACCTGCCACTCATTTCGAGACATGCCAGTAATGCGGCGTTTTATTCGTTTTAACATTTTACCAAGACGGTTCTCCTGTTAATAAGGTTATAATATAACAAAGCAGCTATGAGTGTATGACACAGGGGCTTTGAAAGCTCATAAGAGCGCCGCTGCTTAAAAGGTACAAAGGATCCTCTGTACGAGACAGTTTGATAATTGATTTCTCTTTTAGTACGAAAGCACGACTTAAATAAAACGGGATGGATGTCTCGTAAACAGGTCGCTCGATTCGTATGGTTTCGAGATTAAGCTGAAACGTACCTACTACGTATTTTATGTAATTTTAATTAAGTTTCGGCGGTGAAGTTAAAATAATTCTTTGATAAAAAACCTTTCCATTGCTTTTTACTTACTCATTTGGGGTATCCAGATAAGAGAAAGTAAATTTAAGATTTAAGATTAAGATTAAAGGAATATTGTAATCGTGCTAATTTTCTCAATTTGAGATATAGGCTTTTCTGGAGGTTTTGGGATCCCCTGAGTTCGAAAAGCATGTTTTTGGAAACATGTCTGTGTGTGTATATATACATGTTTGTATGTATATGTGTATGAATGGTGTATGTGGTCAACGTTTCCTCAGAAACTATAAAGAGTGGAAAGCTGAAATTTTATATTTAGGCTGAGTCCCCTGGAATTTCGCTACCAGGTAAATTTCATTAGAATCAGTTAATGGCAAAGAGCACTTTACTCTTGTAATTTTTCAGTTTTTTTGATCTCGCACGATGGTCTAACGTTATTTCTATGCTTTATATATTCACTTTACTATTCAATTTTATTCGATTGCCTTTATCGTTATCTCGACTAATGTTCTGAGAAGGACCTTTTGCTTTTGTCAATTTTCTCCAAAATGGCCTTACCGTTTCTCACCAAATTTGAACTGACCTAACTAATGGCTACAACTCTTATTTGAAACATTTTTTTTTCTAAAACCTCCCTAAAAGGCACTTTAATATTGTTGCCATGTATATTTGGTCCGGCCATATGAGAATGTCTTACACATCGCCATTTTTCAGAATCTCACTTACCGAAATTATTAAATAAAATAGACCGAATGTTTCGGGGTTATTAATACGTCACCGGATGGTTATTAAGCATCGGCCAGGATATTAGGTCGATGCTAACAGTTATTGGCCGTCGGAACGGAACAGCGTACATTTCATATCGGCTTTCATGATCTCTTCATTGGTGGTAATTCGATTAAGAGCAGGGGCGCCGTGCGAAGCTTCCATACGTGTTGCTTGATTATCTCCCCTAAGAAAAGCTCGTTAAATAAGTAATTTTCTTCTACCGTCGCCGATAGTTATAATAGGAACAAATAATACGAAAAAGAATCTCCCCAAGTTCATTACGGAAATTGCTAGATAATACACAAACACACAAACATATACAGCAAGCTTCCCTTTTCTAATCCAACGTTCATTAAAATGTATCGCATGGTTGTTCCTGAAGTACCTGCCGGCCGGGAGCTTTTTGCAACATTAGAATCAGGAGCAAGTCACGTGGTAAATTATTGTTGAAACGTACTCCACACCCTTGATTATTTTCTAAGTTCAAGTGGCGGCGTCGCGGACAGAGGGTGGAAGTTTAAATTAAAGCCTCCGGTTTTAATTGAAACTAGATTCGTTTTATTGCTCTGTTAACACCTGTTTCATCGCAGTAATTTCGAATGAATTCCGGAAGTGTCGCTGTAAAATATTCTCATTAGAAGTGGACATTTGCTTGAAGAGTGAGGAGATTATGCGTGTGGTGGTTGGGAGCTAAATGGTAAATGGAGCAAACATTGGCATCCCACCATTTTCTAAAAAATCCAAAAATATTTATGGTCGTAAGTTTGCTTGAACTGTGAGAGGATTTTGGAAGCCAAGTTCAACTTACTTATATATGTTTAAAAAATTACCCTTAAATTTCAAAACTTATTGAAGAAGATATGGCTTTGGTTTTTTACATTGTAAAATTATATGTATACCTTCCACCATTGTGTGACTTTATGATCATATTGTCTGCGGTATATACTTGAACCTGGGAGGCTCATCAGTTAACTAATCAAATAAAAAATAAATATGTACATTACGATTCTATAACATGATTCGTGAGTTCAAAGTCAAGTAATGTGAAAATTTCTAGTTAATTAAATGAAAATCAGGAAAATCTCAAATTACTGAAGAGGAGCACAATTGAAATACGAGGCACTTTGTGCCGAGCACCTTAAAGCTCCGAGTCAAGTAAGAGATTGTACTGACGTGTATTATATTAAATTTTTCCAGAAATCGTAAAAAAGACGACATTTACAAACCTTAGAATTTTTTTTACAAATTCCACAAAAATCAAGTTTGTCTATTTTGTTGGCAACTATAGTTACAAAGTAAACAACATCGAAAAAATGTAATTTTGCGTCTTGTAAAGTCTTTATAGTACTAGTCCGGAAAATTCAATTTTCCTGCGGGAAAACGTTGTTTCCAAGACGATTTCCCGAAAACGATATTAACATGTAATTGCAACAAACTTCACTGAGTTTAAATTGCGTTAAATAGTTATAAATAAGCTATAAAAATTTTGTGACGTTATTATCTGCATAAGAAAGGAAATAAGACATATCTTACACATTTGATATGCGGGATGTTACTTCGGAATTTAGTCTAAAATTCTACAAAACTGACTCCTTATACCAATTTACTTCAGTGAATTTATTTATCGATTATATATATTGAACGCTAATTGGGAATTATTTATTGCCAAGAAATACTTCTAAAAAATATTATACATTGATTATAACAAAATATTGATATCCCAAAATTACCAGTTATTTTAAAATCATGTAGTCATAAATCATTATGCTGTCGCTACTTGAGCCCAAGGCAATTGTGGGTGTGCTAGTCAAAAATTAAGACACAAATCTGACAATATTACAATATCAGCTTTCAAAAATTGAACCGTAGTCTTTGGAGGAAGAAAATATGAAAAGAAGTTGATACAAATATGTAATTATATCATTTGTTTCTAGATAAACCGTTTCATAGGTAAATTCTAACTTTTTTATAATTTTATGATGAACATAATAAGAAATATCCACTTGAAGTGTGAGATAATTTTGAAAATGTTGGTTGGGGCTTCTAGTATCAGTTTATTAAGTTCAATCAACTTTCAATACCAACTTTCCAAAATAAACTCTTCAGTTTGTAGTCATATGAAATAAACACTGGTTGATTTAATAATTCTAATAAATATTATTGACTTAACCATATTTAGGTTACCCAACAAAATTTAGTGATTTCACGCTTAGCATGTAGGCAAGTATTTGTAAATTATTGCGATGGATATATCTGCTTGAACTAATATAAGATTTGTGGGTGTGCTGATCTAGAATTGAATGACAAAATCATTAACAACTGACATATGACAAATTTCGATTTGTTTGGGGATTGGGGATGTAGTGGATTCTTGTTTCAAATGTGAATAATAACCTTGAATATCATTGAATAAAAGTAGAAAGCAAATTTGCCATTTTTTGTTTTATTGCCATTTGTATTGCAACTTATCAGTGTAATATACTGTGCCAAATGTTATTTAAATATAATTTAAAAATTTGTTATATATATAATGTTGTCCATAAAAATACATATTTGAAATTTTAAGTTAATGTAAGATATTGCGTGACGTAGAATTAGAATTAGAATAAAGTTTCAAAATTAATTATAGATAAACTTTGATCCAATAACTAACAGGTACATTATGCTAATGTTAGTAAAATATTGTTCTGGCATTAAACTAAGTAGCTAAACTTCGATATATACACTCTAAAGGTTCAAAATTAATTATAGATAAGTATAAACATTGTTCTAATAACTAACAGGTACATTATGTTAATGTTAATAAAATATTGTTCTGGCATTAAACTAAGTAGCTAAACTTCGCTATATACACTCTTGCACAGATTCCAAAAAGGGGCTTTGTTCCGATAATTAACATTAATCATTTACAACTTTCATTAACACGACATTTTCATATCTCAATCTTAATGAAAAAAGTTGTTTATTTAAATTGACTGTCTGTTACGCGTTGCGGTACTCATTTCATCATTAATCAGTATATAATTCATTCATTCAATTGTCATGATTTAATTATCAGGTACGGTGATTCACTGAATAGATGCATCTAAATGTGAATAATATAATTGATTTGAAATCGGTATTGAAAACTCAACCTGTCAGATACGAGACAAATTGCTCATTCGTGTGATGTGCTAAGTGCAAAGTTGTCCATAGGGCAAAGTAAATTATTTGCTTTTATGAAAGAAACCTATTTATTTATTACTAAAAATCGGTAACAATGAAGATATAAAATGAAACTAAATTTTTGTGGAAATTTGTTTCAGAAAATCCCTCATTTTTTTGTCTACCTTGTTATATTTGTATAATGAACAATACACGCAATCAAAGGCACTTATAAGGACAAAATAAAAAATGTGAAGATAAATACTGTTACAATGTTAGTTACAACTTTCTACTAAATTACTAAATTATTAGAATAGTAGTAGATCCAAAACGATTTATGTGAAATAGGTGCTTGGTAAATTTTTAAATATCGACCTTAGTCGAGAACATTTTTTTTACAACATAAATCACAAAATATAAAAGTGATGGGGGTTTTAAAGTGAATTCATATCGTCTGTAAATTTTATTTGGTCGAATTTTCTCTTTTAGAGTTTAAGCGAAGTTTCCCTCCAAATAAAACGGCAAATTAACTCGCCAACTTCAGGGGATGCATTTAAAAAGTCTGTTTATAGCTATCTCTGTCCAAGGTGTGCAGGAAATGCGCGCGGCAGGGAGCATAGAAAAAAGCGCCAGCCCAGATTAGATTTAATTAATCTCGGTAATTCGTTAGGTGGTCGTAAAACGCGTTACACCCTTAAACACTTCCGTCCCGGACGAGTGATTACCCGCTTTAAAATAGTTGTAAAGATTGCCCAACTGTGCACCGCTGCGGCGCCCGTAGAGAGCGCGAGGAGCGCGCTTTTATCTCATAACTATTTCACTTTGATATGCAAATGTCGTATAGTTTTTCCTCGGGACGCTATATAAACTCGTTATTCACAAGCACAGCCTTTTGTTTTTCCGAGCACATAAAATATCATCCCGCCTGACCGAGCAAAAGTAGTAAAACAATTCTCCCTTGCGAGAACTTCTCTCTTTCCGTTTGTTAATAATAAATGGGTTAATTTTTCTAGAGCTTCGCAAATCCTTGGTTTTAGGGGCGGCGTCGGGGGCGCGGCGCCCCCTAATTTGTAACGGGACCGTTTTGCAATCTTATCGCGGCCCTCTTCTGGGACCTCGAGGAGCACTATCCGTTATTTACCTCGCGCGGCGCGTCTGTCGGAGGAGAGGTCTCCCCCGCTATCGGTCAAAGGGAATTTGCTTATCTCCTTTCGGGGGAGCGGGGATTACGGGGGGATTGGCCCCGCACGGTCCGGGCCACATTTCAACTTCTTCCCGCTTTCAGTCGTCGTCGGGGAAATAATTAACAGGCGGCTGTATTTCCGGACGGGATCCAGGGACTCTGGCTTCGGGAATTCCAGATCGGTCTTAATCGAAAGAAAGGTTTACGTGTAGGAGCTCAAGCGAGTTGTTTGGATGAGAGTGCTACCATCTTCATCTGAGGAGAAGTCTTATCCTCTTTCATCCTACTGTACATTCAATCTACCATTCCATTCAATGTGAAATTTTTTGAAAAAGTCTCTACGATGTATTTTTCCTTATATCTTCTTCTTCAACCACTTCTCTTCCACTTCAGGACATAGGCCTTCTATACACTGATCCCTGACTTGAGCCTTCTGCAGTGGTTGGAAGTAACGCATTACTTGTAACGCATTACTTGTAACGCCTTACTGTAATTATGTTACTTTTCCGAGTAACGAGTAACTGTAACGCGTTACTATTGGGGAAAAGTAATTGGGAATGGTAACGCATTACTTCTTTAAGGTAATTGGAACTGAAAAACGTTACTTTTCAACGTTACATTTTAAATTTTATGAAAGTAATTTCAGTGATTCGGAATTTGCCCTGAACTGCTAGAAAATAAACATCTTTATTAGTGCTGTATGTGTAGTAGTAATGTAGTAAGTGTAGTAATTGAACTGCAGGACGTTCTTGGATAATCCCCAAAAAACATCAAGAACATCAACCCATAAGTGTAGTAATGGGGACTATCGAGTTGTACCACGAGTACCTGTATTAATCTCAAAATCGTTCTGGGTGGGATTATCGGGACGACCGAGTTGTATCAGGCATGGTCACCGAATTATATCAAGTTGCGAGAGGTAGGTTGAATGGGCACCGTCGAGTTGTACCACCAATTTTTCTAGGAGAGGAAAATTATAAGGAGAAACAAGAATCAATCAGAGAAAATATTTTATTCGCATCACCGTCTCAGTTGAATTTACACAGTGAAGAGGGTAGTAGGTGAGCAACAAGATGGACAATACTCTGCTAATTGAAGCTAAAGGCGGAAACAGACTATCGTCACGTCACGTGAGTTCACGTGCTGTCACGTTAACTCACGTCACTTTGACGTAACCTCAGTCTGGTTCTAATACATTTAAATACCATGTGAAATATTACTCCGCACTTTTTATCCGTGACGTGAGTTAACGTGACAGCACGTGAGCTCACGTGATGTGACGATAGTCTGTTTCCGGCTTAATATACGTACGTCACTATCCCTGTTTTTACGACATGAAGTCCAAGTTCTTGTTTTATTAAGTTCGTGAACCCAAACGGTTCGTTCCGTCAATGAGTGCATACGGCAACTGCTACTTCTTCCATTTCTTCTTCAAACTCACTTGAACTCATTTCGATGCTCTCTGTTTGAAAGTTACGGAATAACTACTTTTGTGAAGGTACATCGCAGAGTCTCGTCGCTTTGCGTAGCGTATATGAGTACACTAGGCGTGTCACACGTCGCGTTGCGTCCCGTCGCATCGCGTCCCGTCCCATAAATGTGTCCCCGGCTTAATCCTACCCTGAACGATATTGGGATAAATTCAGGTACTCGCGTCACAGCTCAGTTAATCCTCTCCAAGAAAATTGGTGGTATAACTCGACCGTTCGGATTCACCTACCTGCCGCATCGTGGTGCAACTCGGGGGCCCCGGTAGTAATGTATGCAATGTATTATTATTACCGGGGTAACAGGTAGCAGCCCTAACGGAACAGGTAGCAAAGGGACCAAGCGGATCTTAGATAATAGGGATGATTCATGATAATAATAATTACGAATTGTTAAGATAACGCGCCACGCAAACACTTTAGGTGTTAAACCTGAATCTGAAACCATGAGAAAAGATATTTTATTTAAGAATTGGTGGCTGTCTGAATAACGAAAAGAAGCAGACAACTGGGTTTTAGAAGAACTGAAAATGAATGATGTAAATGGCATGAATGAATTCGTTATTTACTCATTATCATCCTTATCATGTTCACTATTTATTTTTTCTTAGTTTTTAGAACTTATTTTACTGTAACTCTGCAGGTAATGGACGTAACTTTTATTTTAGAATCTTTCGTTAATATTGTCACACGCCTGAGGGCCTGGGGCCCAAAGGGAGTGCTCTGGATGGGGGTGGTAGCTCGGTGGAGACTAAAAAGAAGACATGGTGAAACAAACAATATTTATTGGAGCATTAAATATAGGGGAGAGAACATCATAACACAAAATTAAGGCAAATGAGCAGATGTCAAGAACTAAGAAAAAGCTCAAAGGGAGGTGGTTGCTTACTGTCGGATGACGATGGGCAGCAGACGCGAGGCTCCTCCAATTAGCGGCATGCCGAAAAGGACGGGCTCTCAGACGGGCAGCGTGACGTGATACTTGGCGACTGACTAACTCCTTGATCGTTATGATCGAGCTTTATAAATACAAGCGGGATGTTTACGAACGTGATGTCGTACCTGTCCGAGATTCGTATCGTCCTTCGGTTTAAGGTCGCCTCGGTGCTGAATAAGCTTAGACGGCGACCTATTTTCGCTAATTGGGGCCGCATCGCGACAATATAAGTCTAGTTACATGATACTAACTACTTTTAATCTTCATCTTCTTTTTCAGCCCGTATTCATCCACTCCTGGATGTAGGCCTCGTCCATATTTTTCCACAGCTTTCTGTTTTGGGCTTTTTGTATCCAGTTCTTTCCTGCGATTTTCTGGACATCGTCTCGCCATCTTTTCTGGGGTCTTCCAACACTTCTTTTTGTTTCTCTTGGACACCATACTATTAATCTGTTGGTCCATCTGTCATCCTTTTGTCGTGCTATATGGCCAGCCCATCGCCATTTCAACTGTGCTGTTCTTCGCACAACATCCGCCACTCTTGTTCTTCTCCTGATTTCGTCATTTGGTACTCGATCTCTCAAACTAATCCCGAGCATGATCCTTTCCATTGCACGCTGTGTTACCTGGAGGGTGTGTATAGATGTTCGGGTTAAGGACATTGTTTCCAAACCATATGTAAGAACCGGAAGTATACATGAACCTTTCGTTTGAGATTTATCGGTATATCACCTGATCCGAGAATAAACCTGAGTTTACCAAAGGCTGCCCAACAAAGTCCCTTTCTTCTAGAGATTTCGGCCGTTTGATTTTCTTTACCTAATTGCATTTGTATTAACTGTAACTACTTTTGTTGGTAACTACTTTTAATATATCCGAGAATTCGCTGCAAATTGCGGTAACAGTCTATTATGGGATACAGTTTTTTTATGTTTTTAAGAAGTTTAGCTTTATTGTTATGGGAATAGCGTTACCGTTGTAGTAAACTTTAAATATTTCTATAAAATTTTCTGGAATAAGGAAATGCTCGGTTCCACCTCGGCCAAGCGTGGGGCATAGTTCAAGTGAAAATGTAAATAGAAATAATTCGGCGGCAATGGAACAAAACCGGCCTTTACGTCGAAATCCTTAAGTTCGAATGCAATAAAGAACGACCGGGAGTGGTATTTTGATATGCAAATCTCATGTGCCACTTGTTTATTATGGAAACGAATATAAATTCGTTATTCTCGGACTGGGGGCTTTTGTTTCTCGACGTCGTGCATGGGGCCGCCGTTTCCGGGGGATGAGCCATAAAAGAAAATTATTTTTTCCCCGAGTTATCAGGGGCGGGAATCGCCGCCGGGAGTCGGGCGGAGAGGGGGCGGGTGGAGCGGAGAGGGGCAAGGAGGATATCCAATTTACTTATCGATTCGAAAGCGTTTTTTCATTAACACCGGCGCATCGTCTCGATTCCGTAATTTCCCCGGTATCGGGGATCTCCGTCGTCTCGTTCCAATTTAGCCTGCCCCCAGAAGAAATAAATATGGGGTCAGTAATTGGTGCTGTTAACCTGCGGTATTGTCGCCACAATTGCCTGTCTGGGGGGAAATGGCAGCGCGCCTCAGCCTGACACAAATCTAATTTTCTTTCTCTTACATAATGAGAAAATTAGTACGGCACGGCCCCGTCCTAATTTAATATCACTGTTGTTCTTGAACTTTGCCTCAAATTTGGATAATTTGTTTTTCTTTCCGGGAGAAGGGAGGAGGTTTAATGGGAGAAAGGTGTGTTGAAACGCGTACGGGGAACACCCGAGCGGATTTATTATATCGAGAAAAGAAACAGAAATAAACCAACCAACTACTATAGGGACGGACCAAATGAATACGACAACAGAACAAGTTGATACGTATGATTTTTTACTTACTTATTTTCTCTAATCCATTTGCCGGCTAGCTGGAGAATACTTCGGGAGTGGTTGAAAGAAAATGAATTCTAAGATTACAGCCGTTTAATTGGGTACGTCCAATAAAAGAAGCACCGAAATACCAATCTACATAAATACAAAAAACCAAAATTTACACACAACTAATTTGCATATGGCTCGGTCGACCGAGAGGGTTCACAATAAAATTGCTAAAATATTTATTTACTATACTCACAACGACATGTATTTAAAACGGAAACAGAACTATCCGAACGTTTAACTAATTAACTAATTTATTGCGTTCAGATTACTAACATAGAATCTACCTAGGATTGTCTTGACTCACGGGACGATCGATCGATCTTAAATGTTTAAATAAAAGGCCTTTTATCTTACAAATACCTGTTACTTCGATCAACTCACTACACTTGGAGTCAGAGACTGGTGAGAATTCTTATTTCCCCGACAAAGAGGAGGCGTCAACAGGCGAATTGCCTGTCTGGAGGGAGCTGGGCGAGGGTTGTCTGTAGTTCTAGGTTCATTGCCCGGTCAGAGGGCGCTGCTTAGGTGTTGTCTGGAGCACCAGGTGGATTGCCCGGTCAGAGGGCGTTGCCCAGGGGTTGTCGGGTTCACCAGGTGGATTGCCCTGTCAGAGAGCGCAGCGCAGGTACTGTCTGGAGCTCCTTTCGTCACTAACAACAACACTTGTCGTTGATGATGGTGAAATCAACCACACTCACTCTAATGGTTCGATATTAAAGTATTTCGAGGACCAATCTACTCGCGATTCGTAGTTATCTCGGACCGGCACTAGAATCCAACGCACAGATTTATCGTTGACTCTATTTTAACAATGGGGCCCCTCAAATTTTGGGGTACACTCTCAAAAGTTTGTCAAGATAACTGATCCGAACTGATTTGAATTTACTAACACTAATATCCAAACTAATAGCCAAACTAATACCAAAAATACCAACCAAAAATAGATAGCTGAGCCCAAGTGCTCAGCCTTCTAAACCCGTTCGAGTTTTGGAGCTTAGTGCTTGTTCCCAAAATCACTCGCTCACAACTGACCCCTTCCTTTAACCGGAAGTGACGTCCTGACCAATGGCTGAGTCTCAATGATCCTACTCTTTAGACTTCGGACCTATCCCAACCGTCTAAATTTCCCACTTCGCAACTATCCGTCTTCCACTACATGACGACGTTGGTCACGGAGGCCTCTCGTCTTCTTCTTCTTCAGGAATCCGAACAACAGGAAGTCTATCATAAATGATTTCCGGCCAAAGCCAGACATATTCTCTCCTGTGCAATTACTGCACAGATTGATAACGACCAAACTAATCGGAGATTCGCACCTAAAGTCACAAGGCCTACACTCACACTATATTCCATCAGTCGCTCAAAATCTCATACACCCATCTTTTGTAGTGTCACACGCCTGAGGACCAAGGGTCCAAAGGGAGTGCTCGGGTTGGGGGTGTAGCTCGGTGGAGACTAAGAAGAAGGCATGGTGATACAGACAATATTTATCCAAACATTAAATATAGGGGAGAAAACATCGTAAAATAAAATTAAGGCAAGTGATCAAACGTAGAAAAGTGAGAAGAGGTTAAATGGAGGTGGTTGCTTACTTTAGCAGGACGAAGGGCAACAGGTGCGAGGCTCCTCCAATTAGCGGCATGCCGAAAAGGACGGGCTCTCAGATGGGCAGCGAGACGTGATACTTGGTGACAGACCGACTAACTCCCTGATCGTTATGATCCCGCTGTATAAATATGTGCGGGATGTTTATAAACGTGATGTCGTACCTGTCCGAGAGTCGTATCGTCCTTCGGTTTAAGGTCGCCTCGGTGCTGAATAAGCTTAGACGGCTACCTATTTTCGCTAATTGGGGCCGCATCGCGACAGTAGTTTTCTACACAGAGCCCTGGCGACGCAATGTCGCTAGCGTCCAGATGAAAGTTTCTACACGCACTTAAGTAAATAAACCATCCACTCTTCGCGAGCACAATTTCGGATCCCACTTTCCGACCAAACTAGACGGGATGTATTGTATCACGTCGCGCTACATGACTTAGAATTCGGTAGAATAACGAACGAGAATTCAACTCGTCGCTAATTCATGATATTTCGAAAAACGTGACGTAACAAATTTTCTGCAATAATATATAAACTGCACAACGAAAATGTTCCGGGGTGGATGTTATCAGCAACGAAATGATCAAATACGGAGGAAAAGATATTGCAATATAGATAACGAAACTCTTCAATGATCCAAGGAGGGAAAGTACCAGAAGAATGGCCAATGAACAATTAAAAATAACAATTAAATTCCTGCCAAAAACAACTCACTTTGAAGGGCTTATTGCTAATGTATAAGCCTAACACGAAATGCCGACAATTTATTTTAATTTTCCCTTGATTTAGGACAAAAAGCTGGAGTTTTTCTTAATTCTATAAGATTAATGGGTGCACATTTAGCTGGGATAACTCTGATCTTTTAAAATTAATTTTGCCTGTAGTTCATCTGCGAGTAAAATAGTGTCAAATAAGCAATGGGAAAATTAGTGAAAAACTCAAAAATGATAAAATTTTGTCGATCCAGTAAGATTGGATTGCAGAAACTGACAGAAAATTTAAATATTTTAAAAGTTATCTATCTAGAATTTTAAAAGGACGAGTATTAAGTTTTGGCAAGAAAAGCGCCACGCAGGTACACTATCCACCATTGCTACTAAGGCCCAACTTGCATTAGATTGCTTATAAAATATGTAAATCAAAGATATTTCTATATTCTGATGTGTGATAGAACGGAGAACGAAGAGACAGTTCGATATGGTATTAAAGGATTTCAAATCTCGAGGTTAGCTTGAATAGTTTAGAGTCAAATATAAAATTTTCTTCAAAATTATTTGTGAAGAAACCACATAGAATTATCTTGGCAATTGGAAAACGAAATTTCCAGAAATTGTAGAGGTTTACTCTTTCCTCGATATATAATGCAATTGCACATTTTCAGAGTTTTTCTTGATAAGACAAAGTGCCGAAAAACTGAAAATTGTAGAGATGAATGATCCAAAAAGCAAAGGTGAACTGTTATGTTCTAAGAAGCTTATCACGCCACAAACGGATTGTTTTAAAACAAGGATGCAAAGCCTAGATATTTGTATTATATTAAAACCGATAACCTTAATGTCATTAAGAAGTTTAATGAGAAGCTATGGATGACACAGATACGCGTTATATGGCCAAATTCGCAATATATCGCTAATTATTTTACAATATTGCGATATATAAGCGATGCTAAAGATATTGCAACGTTTATTCTAATTTATTTACACACTACACTGCCAAATTTATCTAGACCACTACTTAACTAATTAATTTATATAACACACTTAAAGTTAAATTTATTTGTACAGTTTCATTTGTCGGTTTATCGCACTGTTTTCACTAGTCGGCGGCTTCTCGTCTAATCTGCTCTTCGTCCGCAAGGTTCGCTTTTATAGCCCTCCATAATGTATGCCGGAACCTTCTCGATAGTACTCGATCCTTCTTTTCCCTAATTTGTTTGTTCTAGAAACGACCCGAGCGTAATAAATCATTCTTTCTTTAAATGAATATTCGCGATTGGACTGGAAGTGTTTTTATGATCCAATTAACGGAGCGGCCTCCCTTTGAGGTGGGCCGCCTCGTCCGATAAGAAGGAGTACACTTACGCTGGTTGTTTACATTTCGCGTTACAATATTATATCTGAATGTACCCTTGTGTAGTATATTAGAAAATTGTTGAGTTGGCGTAGGTGGCTTGCACCGGAGAATGAAAAGAAAAAACAGAGAAAAATCAGTGTCATTGAAGAAAATATAGAAAATTATATTTTTTTTTGTCAAAATTAGATTCAATAAATATGGATCTATAATTTAAAGTAAGTACTAATAGTGTTGAAAACTCTTTTTAAATTACCTTTTCCTTACAACATGCAAAAGCTTCAAAAGCTGATTTTTTACAAATTAAATGCAGATCACCTCATTTTGCTTAAAAATAAGTTTGCATCACTTAATTAAAATTGGAAGAGCACATTTAAAAATCATATTTGTGGTAGTAAATTTAACATCTGCGAAGGTGCTGACTGCAGAGAGTGCGTTAAGAAATTAATGTTATCTTCAAAATAGTTAATTGCATCGAATTACAACAGGAATACCTTGTCGTGAGCAAAGTGTATGAGAAACTCATTATTGTCACATGCGTACCATATCTGTCAATATTAAAAAAATTCGAGGGTTTAATGGCAGGGCTTGTTGCTGTGCTGATTTACAAAGAATACATATGTGGTTTGTACCAAAAGGTAAAGGCATTCGTAAGTTATACATCCACCCCGAATATCATTACAATTAAATGGGTGGTATAGAATTTATTGGCAAAAAAGGATTTTAAAATATCAAAATAAAAAACTTTAAGGTGATATTAATACATTATAAAAACAATAGTTTATCAGTACGTACGTTATACATTCTCGACAGTTTTTCGAGTACTTTCTAGACTCCCCGTATATAATAGATATAGTAGTAGTATATTAAGAATATTTTCATATTCAATAAACGACATATCACTTACTTTATTACAGTTGAGGCATTAGATTGAAATATGTATTGTAAGAAACTAATGAATTTATTATAAAGTCGTGCACACACACAGTTATGATATTAGATGAATTGGAGAGTTGTCACTTAAGCACACTTACTTAACTAGAGAGAAAATTAAATTTATACTTTATGGACTTCATACCTCATTTACCTCATATGATTTATGCCCTACTTCCCGCTCTCATAAGAATAATGACGAATAAAAGAAAATTCGCGACACAATTCAAAGATTATATCGTCGAATATGGTAAATTGATTTAGTGTAAATGTTTCAGTAAACTCATTACGATTGTATTGTCTATATAACCAGTGCGAAATTCCTGAAAAATTAAGTTTACAAACTTTACACGTAATCTTATCTGTAAGGCTTGTATCGACAATTTCGAACCTGTTTACCGAAACACGTAACACAATGCACCTCGGTGCCTCGGTCATAAATTCAAAAGCGCGCCGAGCCGATAAAAAATGTTTCCGGATTTTTTCTATTCCGTTTTCGAAAACTTTCCCCAAAGTGCTTTGTGTTTCCCGACAAATTTTACAGTATAAAAGTTCCCGCCAGGGCAAAACAGCCATTAAGTTTCCTCCTCATATTCAACCACTCACGATTTAAATGATAAATCTAGGCTAAAAGAATTTAGGAGTCATAATTCACCGAAAGTTTCGCTGTACACGTCAATGGGATGATTGATTATGGGAAAGTTGAAAACTCCACAGGAAAATTAGAAAATTTTGATTGGCCCCCGAAACCGCCATAATTACTACCCAAATTGAGTACCGAAAGAGAGATGATTAATCTTGCATCGCAACGTCGGAACACGCACACGTACGTATGATGATTTCACTCCTCGGGATCTTCGAAGAGATGACCCTGGCTCCCATTTTCCGGCGAAATTTTATTTCGCGAGACCTGGCTGGCAAATGACTGCAATTACCCCCAGGAATACTCTCCCGCCCGACGAGAGCGAATGGACAATCGAAAGTTTGCGTTTTAGGAGATTAAGTTAAACGTTGGAGGAAATGAGTAACGATTATAGAATTTCTGGAGTCTCATCTCGAGACTGCGAGAATTAATTGCGAGAGTTACAACGTATTATTAAAACAGTCAGTCGAAGCTGCCTGAGGGGCCGCCGGTCGGTAAAAGATAATGGATATGTTTTGTCAGGTTCGGTAACGATGTTCCCGGTTCGGTCTACACAGGAAGGTAATAATTTTGATAAACCGTACTTTCGTGTAAAAACAATTTTAATGGTAAGCACAGTTTATAGTTAAAAAGTTAACATTTTGTTATTTCGACTTAAATAACGCAAAGTTCGCGTAACGATTTTGCTTGAGTAGGTGTAAACGCAAAATGAAAAGCTGTTGAATTACATTTTGGTTAGAAATTTAAAATTATTGAAATGTATGAGAATTAATGCTTGGCCAAAAATATCACGATCTTTCATTCACCATTTCTCTGTCCACTTGATTTTAATTCACGGAGGATAGTGATATAAAACAGCGGAGCTACATTTTTAAAGTACTTATGAGTAGGTACTTATGTGTGTAATTTACATTAGTTCTTGAATCCGTCACAACACTATTTTGATAATTCAATTTGAAATTCGGTTTTTGGGTTTACCCAGAGAAAATAAAATGTATTTTAATTGCTTAGATCACTGCTTAGAAATTTATAACTAAATATGCATAAGCTTACCGCTAAAACTAAGCCACACGTATATTTTTCGAAATTATGGTAGTCATGTGGATTTCACCATTATGTTACTCTATCGGTTCGTAAATCCGGGCTAAGTGATTTTTGTTAAATTATAAATTTATTTTCGCCCCTAACTGCATTTGAATAATTTTTACGAGTTTTTGGTTACAACAAGTCTTGTCATAAATGGCATCATAGTGTAAATTTACGAAATTGTAAGAAATTTAAGTTATGTCAACGTTCAAATTTTATAATTTTCCTGAGTCTGAGAAAAATATCACCTCAAAGATGGCATTAATAATGTTTGTGAAATTTCGGATTATTAAAGAATTATTTTTATTTCAAGTGTATTTTGATAAATTTTTATTGAATTATGCTCGATCAAAAATATATTTCATTACTGCTCAGTGGAATTCCCATTAATTAAGGGATCCACATTTTTCCACATCCTAAAGATTTAGTGAAAATACGTTGAAATATGACACTGAAAAGGAAAAGTTAAAAGTGGTTTAAACAATTATCCTACAGCGCTTATGATGGTTGATATATTAATATTTCTTTAAATGTTTCTTATATCTCCCCATTATTTTGAATTTTATATTCATTTACATCTTCATTTTGCTGGACAAATACTATATGTTGTAACGCAAAATGTAAATTGCCGAGCGAAATGTGTTTACTCCCGTCTTACGTCGGCGGCTTGCCTTAAAGGGACGGCGCTGCGCTTAATTGAATTCTATAAAAAAAAGACAGCTCCATGAATACTCCCGGATTATTATTTAAGGAAAGTAATTTATGGACATCTGGACATTTTCTACGTAAACATTATTAAAAGAACAATCGAGTGCGTTCTGTAATTATCTCGTAAAGTCGGGAAAACATTATGAGGGACTATAAAAAGTGCATGCGGCGGACGAGAAATTATTATTAGTAGACGGAAGCCGCAAGAGTAAATAGCGAAATAGTGATAGCGTTTGAAGTGGAATAAATTAACGATTAAGAAGTGTGACCTAATTAATTAGTTAAGTTAGTTTAGTAATAGTCTAAGATAAATTAAGTAGTGTTAAGTGTTTAATTAGGATAGTGTATATAAATTAGTAAAATAAATGTTACAATATCATATATATTCAACAGATAGAGAATATTGGTTTACAATGTAAAACTTTTATCTATTTATTTGAAGAAGTTAGGTTTGTAATAAATTATTAGATATACGACCAATTAAAATCTGAACTTTTCGTCTATTAACACTAACCAAAGTGTACACTACAAACATTTATAATTTTATAGAAATTTTAATACTTTAACTTTAACAACTTCAATTAATCTGTAATGAAAAGCATAAATTCGAATAAACTGTATACTGAAAATAAACTGATATACTATTTAGTATACTGAAAATGTACTGAATAAATCAGATTTTTTATACCTGCATAAAAATAATGCCAATTTATCAATAATTAATTGGCGATGTATTCATCGCATTACTTTCTCATATTTTATTTAAGTAATCAAAAAACGTATGCATATAAAATTTTGAAGATGGGATAAGCTATATTTTATCAAAATTAATACCTACCTAACAAAATTATTTATTTTATAAAATACTGATTTATAAATAGTCTATCGTTAAATTCTCGCAATGAATACTGCATTTACTCAAAATGCTAAAATTAAGATTATTAGCTACAAAGTTGTAAAGAATAGTATATTATTATACTAGTGTAATAAGAGGGAGTATTGTCACACGAGAGTTTTAAATAGATCGAGTGTAACAATACGTCTTATTAAACGTGTGTAATATACTATTTTATCTACTTTGCTTTCATTAAATTTTGGCTGTTCAAGTTCTGGTATTACACTAGGGAATTTTGATTGGGTTGGTCACACTGACGTCACTGACATGGACGTTTCGTATGTGAATTTGAAAATCTAGTTGCCCTAGGACAAATTCAATTACTACGTTCTTACTTACATGCGAGAAATGGAAGACACAACTGTAGAACTGACATGTACAGCATATTTTCAGGAGAAAAGCAAGACAAAAAAGTCTTCGACGCTCTGGACATCGTACTATAGCATGCTGAGAGCATGTCTACATGCTTATAAGAACGCAGATATATCGAAGTTTTCACGATTGCATGCTTTTCTCAAACGGCACTCTCAAGGATTTCAGCCTAAAAAATAAAAATTTTTGGATATTGCTGAAATAAATCAGTTTTTATGTCAAGGCGACGATCTTCATTATTTGGCAATTAAAGTAAGTTTGTTTTTTAAAAATAATGTTTCATTTGTTACCTGCTTGTATTGTTTTCGTTCAGGTTATACTCATAATGGGATATACTTATTACTTACGGGCTTCATCTTATTAAGAGATATGTCAGCTTTCGCCCAATCGGTATAGCTTCAAAACGCTTTTTTCTCACATACCGAAACGGCCGATGCATCACTAGCCCTATAGGGATTAATAGGATTAGCCAAGTGTCACGCATAATTGCTACGTTTCTGAATCTTGCTAATCCGGATCAATACACGGGGCACTGCTTCTGTAGATCCAGTGCATCAAATTTGGCCAATAATGGAGCAGATTTAATTACTATAAGAAACCATGGGGCCTGGAAGTCTTGAGCAATAGCAGAGCGGTACATTGACACTTCGATAAAAAGGAAAAGGGATGTGGCGGATACGCTGAGATCATCGACGTCCACTTCTACTTCCGTCAATGCACAACCAATGTCCGAGCCAGAACCCCCTAAAATTGGAACTATAAACAATATCAATTCAATCACAAATGAGAACAGTTTCGTACGAAATATTCGGGGAAATACTAACTTTAATCACCCAAATTATCTCTGGCATTAGCATAAATGCCCAAGCCACAGTAATGTCGTAGTTAAAGTTTTCACTAATTGTACATTAGCTAGTGATTAGTTGTTCGTCTTTTGGGTCATATCGTCTTTTGTAAATTGTAATGCATTTTGTACTAGAATAATATAAAATAATACCAAATAATAAATTTTTCATATAAATTTTAAAGGTTATGTTTACTATAATTTAACCTTGACGGCTGCACACGCCTCGCACATCTCTGTGATAGGTTGACGCCTTTGACGTGCCAACTTAACAAAACTAAAAAGTTACCAAAAGTAGTGTAAGAATATGAATATTATTACACTAACTTCGGTGTAAGAATGAGATCATTAGTAAGGCAAAGTAGATAAATTAATATTATCGTACCGGAATTTGGAAATAATTCCTGAAAATTTGAAATGTTCGACATCTATATCAAACCACCATTGGGAGCAAAATAGGACAAAGGTGTTATTAATATCTATACCTATAAGATATTCGGCATTGGACGAAACATTCAAAAGTAAAAAGGAATGAAGCAAATTTCGAAATAATTTCAAAAACAACCAAGAACAATAGGTAAGCGTAAAGTGCCCTTTAGAGAAGATTTTCCCAAAAATTTTATTAAGCTTTCTTTTCACGGCAGTAGAATAAATATTGAAGTTCAAACCAATTCTAATCAAGAATTTAAATCAAATTTTATTCAAATAATGTAAACCTAGTAAACTACCCCTGCATTTCTGCCGAGTTTGGTAAAAGGTTTGTCCGGGAAGCCCTGGTATAGTGCAAGGTTAAAAAATGTATTACAATACTTCTGACAATACGAGAGTCTCATAATGAGATACTAATATAGGAAATATTTGAAATATACGTAACTAGAATAGCAGAAATACATTTATAGAGCCTGATTTTTAATCTATACGCACAAATGTGAAGAACGGTTATTGTCATTAATTATTATTTACACGTTGTGTGATACATTCAGAATGTTACAATATAAGGAAATAATATATTGCAGGTATGATTAGTGTATATTATTCATTGAAACTATCTACTCAATAGCGATATTAATTAAATCGGGTATTTAGATTCCAACATTTTTTGTAATGTTCTGATGATAATGGTAATAAATTATTTAGTATAGAGGCGAAGGGCTAAGCATGTATTTTTAACTCCTTTTACAGCGTCTGAGATAACTCTTGTTAAGTTCTTTGTGAAATCAGCGGAATTTTTTAATTCTTTGCTGTTTTTCTCTTAAGTACACTCTTTTGTAGAGTGACGCTCTGCTTTCAAGGAAAATTAGAAAATATTAGATGTTCTCTTAATAATGCGCTATTAAAAAAGACAAGTAACACAACGATAACACAATATGAAGTTTACTATAGTTAATCCACTGAGAAGATAACATCCACGAAACGACAAAAGGTAGTAAAGTTAGACAACACCCAATACACGTCGTTTGCTATTGGTGGAAAAGTCATAAAACTTTTGGCGGGAATTGTTGATGTACAGTGTCGGTTCAGTGAAATTAACAAGTTTAGTTGTCTGATCTATGGTTGTCTGTTTACTAGCGTTCAGGGAAGTCGTTGACGGTGATAGTAGACTTTTAGTTGATGGTTTATTTTAACGTATGGCTATTGTTATTCAGGTTTTTGATATAAATTTGTATAAACATATTTCTGTGATCTAGTGCAATTATGGAAAGACACCTTCCCTGCTCGCCTCCCAAAAAGAGACCTGGAACATAATACTTAAGCTGCGGGGAGAAAACCATTATTTTAAATGTATACAGAAAAGAAAGAAATGAACATACTTTAGTAAAATCATAGTAAAAGATAAATTATAGTCAAGGCGATCATTCTTAATGCGACCCTGTACTTATTCGCTAGCTGGTCGCGCGCTTGAATTTCGACGTTTGTGTTTCATGGAAGTTTTCTTCTCGGTGGATTTACTGTAGCTACCGAATTTTAAATTTTTGATAATTGCTACGGTTAATTTCGTAATTGATCTCTGCTCGTTCCTTCTTACTTTAACTATTCCCTCATTAAATAGCTGGAAGTTGCTCACCAGCTCCCCACATAAAACACAGGGACGAGAGGGTTAAAGTTCGATTCCGGATCGGGTTGCACCACTAGGCGTACTCAAACTTACCACTCGGCCGCATTCGGTCTCGCAGCCGTTGAATAGATCGACGTCGCCATTAATACGATCCAGATTTTTGAGAGCGAAGTTGGTCTGATAAAAGAGAAAAATCTATCGAGGTAGAAAATCGAAAAAGTCGACGCGATCTTCCCGCTCATTATGTGCCGGTCTCGTTCGCGCATCCGGGAATGAAACAGGATAGCTGATAAAAATTCATGGGACCGGGAGGAGGGGAGGGAGAAAGAGAGAGAGAGAGAGAGAGATAGAAAGGGAGAGTCAACAACCACCAAATGAAAAGTGTAATTGCAAATCCGATCAGTCGTCGAAACATACGGAACTCCCGGAAATTTGCATAACAGAAAGTCGAGCGAGCGCGCCAACGGGTAATCAAGAGAAAAGGAGGGAGGATCGTTCCTGCTCCCCCCCCTCTCTCTCTCTCTTTCTCCGATCTGTATTTCAAACTACAGATTTATGTTTAAAAGTTTTTCGATTTAATTCTGATAGTTAATGAAAGGCCCGAGCGGAGGCATCAGATTGTGAATAATCGCCGATTCCCCCATTAAACGGCGTCCTCGCATTTCCTGTCGATAGACTTTACGCAAACTTTGTATACACAAAAACCAATTTAGCTAAGGAGCGACGTAATAGAAACGAGATGGAATCAAAGGGAGCAGAGAGCGGTTCATTTGATTTTTTTCTCTTTCTTTCTCATCTCTCTCTTTCTTTCGATTCTGCTCTCTTGGGGTGTAGGACATTTCGTCCCCGGCGATTCGTCTCCGGACATTTCGTCCCCGGACATTCCGTCCCCGACAAAATCGTCCCCCGGTCATTTCGTCCCCGACAAAATCGTCCCCCGCTCATTTCGTTCCCGGGCAGTTCGTCCCCAGTGTTTTACATTTATATAGGTACAATTGAAATTGATAAAAATGAAAATTACACAACGGTATTTATTACAATAAAAATGTTAAACTAAAATACAAAGTATTTGAATTTAAAATTCAAGAGTATGTGCATCGCACGGAGGTAGTCTATAACATTTCTCTAGCCGTAGTCTTCAACAATTATTTTTATTCTTTGGTTTATTGTTATGTACCTTTTATTACATCTATTCGTGTAATCACCTCCAACTTCATGAACAATTTCCATTTGGTGTAGAGATTGCTGTCGTTTCAAATCATTTAAATATTTACAAATATTTGGTAAATGACTCCCGACTATACTTTGAAACCCACGATGCCACGTTTCTACTACATTATTTGTTATTGATCACCATTTATAGTTCTCTCGTACATATTCCACACAGGAATGTGAAAGAATGTGTTTTCCAATATGTGTGTCTTCAAAATAGTCTGCGATTCGCGTCGCCTCCGGTGGAAAATCTTCATATTCCCTAAGGTGTTCAAAAGCATTTTCAACATCTTGAGGTGGTACCAATGCTAGGGCCGGTATGATTCTAACCCATAACGCAAATTCATGAAATTGTTGATACCTTTGTTGAAACGGTAAGATTTTGTGTGAAAAAAGTAATAAGTATACCAATAATTTTTCAATTTTTAACCAACCTTTAAGCCCTCCAGTTGTACTCTTCTCCAGACACTTTGACACAAATAAAAGAAACCTAAATTTTGGGGGACGAAATGTCCAGGGACGATAAATTTGGGGGACGAAATGTCCGGGGACGATAAATTTGGGGGACGAAATGTCCGGGGACGAAGTACCAGGGACGAAACGTCCGGAGACGAATAATCCGGGGACGAAATGTCCGTATCCCGCTCTCTTGAATTTCGAACGGGACAAACGTCCCTTCTTCGAGCACCCTCCGGGCGATATTACGAATCGGGCGGATTTGCTGCGATGCATTTCTTCTAGGAGGGCCGATCGGGTTGTACATCCTTTTGCTCTTCATAACTTATTATACGGGCGCTCTTCCTATGCCGTCTCGATAAGTGGACTCTAGCGGAGTGAGAGCGACCAAAGACCCCGAAACCACCAACTTGAGCATAGGAGCGTACATTTATTTACTCGTTGGCGAAGTTCGCTTTTGAAATTATTGTCTGAATTGTTTTCGATTTTACCGCTTTTATACCTCC
This sequence comes from Cryptocephalus moraei, assembly GCA_946251905.1. Lineage (NCBI taxonomy): Eukaryota > Metazoa > Arthropoda > Insecta > Coleoptera > Chrysomelidae > Cryptocephalus > Cryptocephalus moraei. The sequence goes on from OX276454.1 coordinate 17,988,207, forward strand.
TTTTTGTTTGTAAAAATTACCAACGAAACTATTATTTACATTGGGAGACGTCCTATACCCTTATTACGATAGTGACGTTCTCAGGGCATCCTTTGGAAGCAAACAACAATGTCCCTATATACTAATACTCCTGGTACTATTAACGATATTTCTTCACGCTGTGAGAACCTATAATATCAAGCAGTCTTTTTGATGAGTTGCTTAATACTCTCCTATCATTTTCCGCTTTTTCAACATCTCACGTAAGTACAATTTAAACAAAGTAGTGTTAGTATGGGAACACATCTCTCGCTAGTAATTGCAGATCGTCCGCTAATCGCCATAGAAAATGAAGTTTTAAGTAACTTACCCCATTCACGTATCATTTTAACTTCATTATGTAGATGGCACTTTATGGTTTATTTCCACCCATGAACTAGAGCACAAAGTGAACAACTTTTATCAACAATAAACTAAAATTCACATATTATGTAACATTTATTAATGACTACATAATTTATTCGTTGATACATATTCCTTGACCCACTCATTCTTGAATTTGTTATATTTAAAAAAAATTAATCTTTTAATATCTATCCTGTTATCGATAATGTAACAAAAAGTCCCCTCACATTTTTTGCGAAATTTTCTCTAAAATGCTTTTAAAATTGCTGTTTCCAGCTTTTTTGAAATTTTCTCTAAATCCGCTCCAAATGTTTGTTTAAATAATTTAAGAATTATTTTTTTCCCGAATATTTAAAACAAAACATGAGGAAATTGTTCTGTGGACTCAATGCCAATTTCTTCTTATATTTTGCCGAAGTATGTATCAAAATTTGATGTATTTAATTGAATAACTAAATTTAATGTATTAAACTGAATTACCTGAATTTATTGTATATAAAAATTTTTAAGATTTAAACATCTATCCTATAATCGATTATGTAACATAAGGTCTCTTCAAATTTTTGACAAAATTTATTCTGAGGGGTATTTTGAAATTGATGTTTTCAGGTTTTTTCAAAATTTTCTCAAAATCCGCTCCAAATATTTTATTAAATAATTTGAATTTTGTATTACCTGCCGAGTATTTACAACAAAACGTGAAGAAATAGTTCGAGGGACGCAGCGCTAATTTCTTCTTGTATTTTATCGAATTTCGTGTCAAATTTGTTGTGTTTCATTGAATAACTGAATTTATTGTATTAAACTGAATTAACCGAATTTATTGAAAAGCTAAAAAAAATTTTAGCTTTTAATATGTGTCCTACAATCGATTATCTAAGATAAGGTCTCATCACTTTTTTGACAAAACCTTTTCTGAGGGGTATTTTGAATTTGATGTCTTAAGGATTTTTGAAATTTTCACAAAATCTGCTCTAAATTTTCTTTAAGTAGTTTGAATATTTTTTATTGCCGAATTATTACTACAAAACATGACAAAATAGTTAGGTGGATACAACACCAATTTCATCTTGTATTTTGCCTTAATACGAGCATGTATCCAAATGTATGTATTCTCTTCCAAAAATTATTTGCAATTTATGACTTACGTCTCACTTAAGGGCTCGAGTATTAACGCAGCAGGGTGCACCGTAAAACTTCAATAAGAAGCGGATTGAGAGGATGGTAACAGGGTAGTACTCCAGCGATTTTTAGGAATTTAAATTTCGTGTTAGCGTTAATAATAAGTTTTAGAACATTAATCTTCCTAATTCGAAATTTAGATACAATTTTACCAACCTTAATTTTAATAAGGTAATAAATTGTAAATAAATGAATAAAACAAACAAAATTTATTAAAAATATTATACTTTAAATTATATTTAAAGATAATTAATTTTTCTTTAAATTGAAATGAAATATATAAAATAAATAAATAATAAATTGTAAATAGATTATTAAAAAAATGTTATTAAAGATTATAAATTGTTATCAATATGTTGTTCATTAAGAAAGTCAAAGAAAGTCCTTCCTCTGTTGGAGAGCTTCAGTTGACTATTATTCTCTGGAATACCACGTTTCCTTCCCACTTTACACAGGTTGGGATAGTCTTATAAATCAGTATGGTTAAAATTTTGCCAAACGTGGCATTCGTCAAATTAATTTATAATTTACATACACTACACTATATACAAACATACATATAACAAACTACACATAACTATAAAATCACCGTTAGAAAAACAGAATAGTCAAAGGTATATAGTAAATAAAGATAAAGAATAAAAATAAGGAAAGGGATTGAAGAATAACATAATGTTGTAACATTATTCGCTACTTGAATTACCACTAGAATAAGTGTTATTAAGAGGTATTATGAGTGAATTGACATCGCTCCACATCCCTTTAAATGATTTCACCTTTTTTTGTGTGGTGTACTGCATTTTTCCAATTATCGTCTGAAATTACCTCAACTTCCCTGCAGATAAGGTCTACTACAGAATACGATAAAGTGGGATTCATATTTTTCCTTCGGATATTTTGTTTTAATACCTTTAATTGACTCCAAATTAACTCTATGGTATTCAATACACAATGATAGGGGGGCAACCTTAGAACTGAATAGCCAAATTTGTCTTCCAAATCGTTAATAACATATATTGCTTATTAAATTTTCGGGTATGTAATACTTCAAGAAGTTCCCTTTTTGAATATGACTCGTGGAAGTACATATCATTACTTATTAAATAATTTTGAATTTCGAGTTTTGAACTCGATGAATTAGGAACTTTTTCCAATAACCTGCTATGATAGCTCGCATTGTCTAAAACTATAACACTACGCGGGGGAAGTTTTGTTAAAAGGGTTTGCTGAAACCAGTTTTCAAATAAGTCTCCAGTCATATCTTAGTGGTAATCAAGCGAACAATTTTGAATATTTTTTGCTGACAAGAGCAAGCTGTCATGTACCCAACCGTTTTCCGAACCGCAATGTAAAACCACATCGCGAGGAACCATTAACCCACCCTTTACAAACCGTATCGTGGATATCGAACCACGTTTCATCTAAGAAAAAAATTACTCGATTTTGATTCCTGTAAATTTCAATATTTGATAAATATTCGATTCTCCATTGCCGAATGCGATCGCTTTCCATAATTGCGTGACGTTTGTCAATTTTTTTAAAAGTAAACCCCATACTTTCTACAAATTTCCGTAAAGTTTCAACAGAACACACAACCCTAGGATAGTCCCCTGTATCTTTATTTAACTCCATTTTCAATGTGTTTATTGTGGGAATAATATTTTTGGAATACACGTCATGAGTAGTTTTTCAAATAATTGTACGAAAATTTGTAGTAAGAGTTAGTAAGATGTTAAGTATATTTTTTTAATGTTTGATGTAAAGATGATTGATGTTAATAATGTGTTTATGATTCCACTCTTTGATTTTATAATTTCAGGAAGTAGTAATTCAAAATTTATGAAACTTGTTTCCATCTGACAACTACGCGCTTATTTTCGCCTAAAATCTACCTGTATAAATTGCAATAAACCTATAATGGGTCTCGGCCCCAGTTCGGATGGTCCATTTTTCGGAGCAGGTAAATCTGACTATTTCTGGCTCCAATTCGAATGTGCCCCCACACTTTTGGCCTCCGTTTAAACCCTCATAGGTAATTATTTGAACTCGAATAATAAAAGCATTTGATATTTAATAATACCATTATTAAATTAATTAATTAAAATAATAATAATAATTTAAAAACCATTTGTGTTTTTAAACACTAAGAATTACTCATTAAATTTATTAGTACGGACCATTCCCAGTTCTTAGGTTTTTATCTCCGGCGGTACTCCGACGAAACCGCAAATCAGTAGATTACTACCTGTTAATTGCACCCCCCGTCGCTAAGGGTAGGTTCGTAAATTGCAAATAAATATTGGACGAGTATATCTAACTCGTATGTATTAAAATTTTAATTCGTCGGCTATTTTAGACTAACATGCAACTATTTCCCTCTCAATAGATTAAAATCATCGATCACAAATTAAAAATGGTTGATTAAAATCAATCCTTTGACGTCGAAAATTAGCCTGTAGCATTATACTTTGATGGATCAAAGAGTTTCCGAGTAATATGGTGCAGATTTTAAAAACTCATTTTTTACAAACTGCGTTTGAAGTTTCAAACAGTATTTACCCAGTAAGCATTAATACGTACATAATACGTACATAGTATGTACAGGTAGGACGTAAAGTACGTACAAAATACGTACACTACCGGACGTAAGTACGTACATATGACGTCCTAAATACGTCCGTTTTCCACAAAAATGTACGTGCTACGTACGTACAGGCGGTACGTACAATGTACGTACAGGCGGTACGTACAATGTACGTACCGTCGGTACGTACAAGATACATACAGGACGTACATACAATGTACATACAGAGGGTACGTATTAAGTACGTAGTAGGTACGTACAGGGCGTACGTACAAAGTACGTACAGGACGTACGTACAGTGTACATACAGCCGGTACGTACTCTGTACGAACAGTTTGTACGTACGACGTACACACAGGCGGTACGTACAATAGACATACAGTGTGTACGTATGAAGTACGTACAGAACGTACGTACGAGGTACGTAGAAGGCGTACGTACAAGGTACGTAGAGCACGTATGTACTAAGTACGTACTAATAGGTATGTACTAAGTACATACCTACTTTTTTTACTGCAGTACGTACTTTGGATATACTGGTTGTACTCACATAAAATATTATAAGAAGCGAAATAAATGGCCAAAATAACGGCCTTCGTGGCAGCAAATAAATCAACATTAGAACTTAAAATCCCCAATATTGACCTTTATACCATTCCATTTACGTCCAACTGTCAGTTGACAGTCTCTCTGTCTCCTGGAAGAGAAAGAGAGAAGTTCTGCAAAGTCAAAAGTATACATGTAATGGTATTATAAAAGTCAATCTAGAGAATAGGAAGTTAACATGTTGATTTATTCGGTTGAACGACAGGAGTCGTTCTGGCCATTGAATTCGCTTCTTATTATAGATCCAAACGATGTACAGCATTTAACAGAAATATTATTATTAGAAGCGAAATAACGGAATCCCAATTATAGGCGTACGGTTTATTACGATTTGTAACTAATACAAATTTTGCACAATACAAAAAAAATACAAATATGCTAAAAAAAAACCGGATAAAACGCCTATGCGGGGCTTTTGGATTTCATCACAGTTTTATATTTTAGGCGATCTGGGGCTCTTCTTAGACACCTGCTCATTTCTACTTCGGCTTCTTTCTTGTCATTGCACTTGCCAGATTTTATGGAAACACCTGAAACAGAAAAAAAAATGAAATCAGTGCACTTTCTATCTAGTATAAATGGTGTTACACCATTGATGTAACATCCAAACGGGAGAACAGATATGGTTAATTAAAGCAAAAAATAGTTTTCAAAATTTTGACGTTATTGAAATAAATAATAATTCTTAAAAGAAATTGGTATTAAACATTAAACATTAATCAAATGTGGTAAACCTAATTCCATGTAAAATATTTTGTGTAGATCTGAAACTTACCACGATGGGGACAGGAATAACATTGGCACTGAATTTTAGCTGAAAAAAGCACACTCTTTAGACGCATGAAATTTTTGAAATAAATAATTAATAAAATGTGGACAAATCGGTTTTAAAAGTTTTAAAAGATCATTACCTGCTGCATGAGTAATATTATGCTTAACACACCATTCGGATAATTGTGAAGGAATATTTGAGGGAGTTTCTGAAAATTTTCCTTGAACAGACTCATTATTATCGATATACTCTTGATTATCAAATAAAGTTTTAGATTGCGTTATATTAGTAAAATTTTGAATGGAATTAATGTCATTTTCGTGATCAATAACTATGTCGGTATGTGTAGTATGAACGGTCACTGATGAAGAGCTGATATTTAAATGTACATTTTCAGGCATTTTTAAAGCAGGGTCGGTAGGTCTTTGCTGATCATCACATAATGTCGGTAGGTTACAATAATTTTTAACATTTTTTTCACTTGACTGCTTATTAATTAACTTCTGAAGCTGTTTTAATGCATTTTTGTAATGTTTACTTAATTTCGGACGTTTATTATGATCAGACATTTTGTGATGATTTACCTAATACTTTTCTTACACTAACGGTACTTACCGTATTAAGCCTCAATTGCACAAACGAATAACCACACTTCACACCTCGAATTTTAATTAATGAAGTGTGCAAGTTAAAAAAATAGTAAAAAGATTTTTTCTATTTTATTAAACTCAACAACGGAAAATAGGAACAAAAATGCTTAGGTAGATCTTGTCTCGCCGATGGTTCGAAAAAGAGTCTCCTTTCAGAAGAAAAATTTCCTTTAGGGATTTTTTCGGGTACTACCTGCTAAGCGTAGACCAATACACTTGTCTTTTAGGCGAAGGTCTCAAGTGTTCCGGGATGTCATTAAAACATCTGGTACTCTAAAGGGTCAAAATTCCAACAAAAGTGCCCTAGTTTATGACATGTCCGTTACACTTCTACAAGTAATAAATATATCTCTTGTATCCGAAGTAGTACTAAAAATCTAAAAAACTACTGTTGCGACTTAACATATACGTATCTCCTTACACAACAAAGTAGACTGCCAACAAAAATTAAGACGAAACACTCGGTTTGATATTCTAAAATAAAATGAACATGAAATAAACGCAAATATCGTTTACACCCTCGACCGCACCTTTAATAAAATTATCTTTTTTTAATTCTAATTGTTTAAGGGCCGGTACTTTGGGTCCTGATTAAACATCGCATTAAGTTAATTCCCGATTAAAACAGCCAACCAACTAAAGTACGACTACTTTTCGTCTGTTATTTATAACTGCGATTCAGTTGACTGGCTGTTTTAATAGGGGATTAACTTAATCCGATGTTTAATCAGGACCCAAAGTACCGGCCCTAAAGCGTTCCAGTTTAACTGGATATGTTATATTTATATGTATGTCTTTAGTACGTAAAAGACCTAACGTCTACAGTACGTACTTTTATTGTGTACTATGTACGTACGGAACACGTACTGAAAAATTCGTACATTTGACGCCAGTCCCCGTACGTACTGAAGACGTACCTTTTACTTCCCGTACGTACTGTAGTAAAAAGGACTTGAAATGTACGTCTTTAGTACGTACATGTACTAACATCCATAGTACGTACTTTTTTATGTACTATGTACGTACATAATGCGTACCAAAAAATACATACATTTGACGCCAGTCCCGGTACGTACTGAAGATATACTTTTTACTTCCCGTATGTACTGTTGTAAAAAGGACCTACAATGTACGTCTTTAGTACGTACAAAAACTAACATCTACCGTACGTGTTTTTATTGTGTACTATGTACGTACGTAATACGTACTGAAAAATACGTACATTTGACGCCAGTCCCCGTACGTACTGAAGACGTACTTTTACTTCCCGTACGTACTGTTGCAAAAAGGACCTATAATGTACGTCTTTAGTACGTACAAAAACTAACATCTACAGTACGTATTTTTATTGTGTACTGTGTACGTACGGAATACGTACTGAAAAATAAGTACATTTGACGCCAGTCCCCGTACGTACTGAGGACGTACCTTTTACTCCCCGTATGTACTGTAGCAAAAAGGACCTAAAATGTACGTCTTTAGTACGTACATGTACTAACATCTATAGTACGTACTTTTTTTATGTACTATGTACGTACATAATGCGTATTGAAAAATACGTACATTTGACGCCAGTCCCCGTACGTACTGAAGACGTACCTTTTACTTCCCGTATGTACTGTAGCAAAAAGGACCTAAAATGTACGTCTTTAGTACGTACATGTACTAACGTCTATAGTACGTACTTTTTTATGTACTATGTACGTACATAATGCGTACCAAAAAATACGTACATTCGATGCCAGTCTTTGTACGTACTAAAGACGTACCTTTAATGTCTTGTACGTACTGGCGTAAAAACGACCAATTATGTACGTACATGGGACGTACTGTGCTTACTGGGTTGCTACAATGTTATTTAATGTTCAATTAAATTGTGATAAAACTAAATGTTCTAATGCGATGGATAAATAGTTTTTTCATATTTCTGAGTTTGATTGACCAAATCTATTGAAAGATGGTCAAGTTCTTACACAAGGTATGAAGACTTCGGTAAGTTTCTAAACCAGTTGAAAAATTTTGTTCTGACGAGTGTTCCAAGGTTTCGAGCGTAATTCTGAGCTTCTTGGATACCAAATCCAACTTATCACAATGCCTAAAAAGCAATAAAAATTAGACAACAATCGATATACCTGCTGCTGCATCTAGCGGCTATAAAATCAAAAGCGCCAAGACCGCCCCATATGTACACTCCCGTTTAGATGGGTCATATTTCATCCCCGAAGTGTCCTCGAAGGATGGCCGCCGTGTCAACGTCGTGAGAGGATAAGGGAGAAATGATTAAATTCAATCCTGCCGCAGCCCTCTGACCGAAATTATTTTAAGTGTGATTCGTCGCTCATAAATTTCGACGAACCCATTTTTCGTCAGCCCGACGTGAAGTGACCTCCGCGAGGAAAGCGACGGCCCTAGGCTACGGAAGGGCAGAGCTCTCGGGGGCCTCCTTGATCTCCCTTATCCCGTCCCCATCTCTCATTTCGCCATCGCACACACACATACGCCGCCGCCGCCGATGATGGCCCTCGAGGAGAGCGCCGCAGATTTCATTAAGCGTATTGTGCGGACATTTTTAATTGCCACTTAAAGGAGAAATTTCATCGACGTCGTCGCGATACAATTTCGACGTCGTTTTATATTAAGGACTCGAAATTATTTAAGCGTCGTCAGATTTTGAGGACGATATTAACTCTTAGACTAACTACCTACGCCATTGTATTAAAACTCGAGATAAATCTCTATTATGTTAAATTGGTTGATGACTGCGATAAAAAGCTCGCGATCTCTCCAGACCCTCGCTCGAGTACGGAACAATTCATCAACGAAGAGTCTAATTGCTCAAGACGTATTATCGTCCTCCCGTTACTCGCCGTCGATGAAACAATAATATTTCTTAACTGCGGAATACATTACGTTTTTATTTGTACCGGTAATGGCGACTTTTCAAATGGATAAATAAGAGTTGATGTGGCGCTTTCGCCAAAACGTTGAAATGTGCGATTGTCCGCCACAGAGTTCAATTTTTCGATCGACAATCATACAAAAAGCAGTCGGGTCCCAACTTTGAATTTTCTAGAAATCGATGAAAATTTTGCAAAAACATCAATGTGCCTTATTAAAAGGGCAACATATTTTTTAAGGCAGAAACAAGCAAAATTGATATGTAGATAAAGCAAAATTCAAAGTTATCGAAATCAAAGTTAATACTAGAATGAAATTCTGAATTTTTTTTTCATAATTAAGACTTTAGGTTTCAGATGCGGTTTAGCATGTGGCAAGACTCTATAGGGTCGATTTAAGAAAACTCTAATGTACTGTTGGGTGATGTTCTCTATTGCTGCGCCCTCATTTACATATCGAACAATAGTCTTCTAGAGGTCAGTTACTTAGAGAAGGAACACCGTCATCAAATTCGCGCAGGTATACGTCACACAATACAGCTAACCATCTTTACTAGCATCAGTGGCGTATGTTTTGTAACGTACTTTGTTCTGCGGGCAGCGTCGTTGGCGGCACAACGTGTCTGGCGGAAAGCTACGTCACTTATTTGAATTGGCCCTTATTGCAGAGTTCGGGAATTCGGAAAACGGTTTAAAGTCGGTTTACCTCGGGCGCCAGAATTTTAAGGGTTAACTTCCTAAAGCCACGGGAGAGTTTAAACTCAGGAGAATGCCAGGGGGTCCGTGAAAATAAAACACAGAGTACGGGAAAAAATACGGATGATCTATATTACATTTATTATGTTACAACTGAAAATGGGTTTAAATTAATAAGTGAATAAGGATATCGGATCATTAGAAATAAACGGAAGGTCGTAATTACATAATTTACAGAAGTTAGGGACGGTTCGGCAGCGGAGGCAACGATTTGCCGGTTACTAGAATTTCGGGAAGTTTTGGCAACGGTGTGAGATCCGGAAATTCGGATTTCAGAGAGGAACCGGCAACGTTGCGCTCCATGGTCGAGCGCGCGCGTTCGGAGAACAGGTGTTACGATAAAAACGGATTATTTATTGTTGATAATTACGGAAAATATACAATCGAATAAATGAAATAAAATATGAATAATTATTTTACAAACGGAGAGAAGAGATTGAATATGAAAGTAGAATATCTATTTAAGCGGGAAGGAACTGCAAGCTAGCTAATTAAAATGGGTGAAATAAACGTGCAGAGTCGGTTTTAAGCTGACAGAGGAAAACGGTATTAGCAAGAGAGCGAAGCGAGCGGAGAGAATTTTGAGTGGGTCTTTTAAGCGGGTGCTGAAGCAGTGAGAACGGAAATCTATCGTGCGGAGATTCCCCGAATGGAAATCTAGACAAGGAAGAAGCCTACCAGCGAATCAAACAGAAATTGCGTACTTACAATTGGTGGAGTTCGGGCACTCGCGGAAAGTCACTCTCGGGCACGGCGGAAGACGGACACGGCACGGCGCTCGGCAGCAAAAAACTCTCGGCAGTCTCGGCACAGGGAAAAACGGTAATGGCGCGACGAGAAAACGGTTCTACGGATTACTCGCGAGAACGGAATTTAAATTTAAATTTTAGCGGGCGTCTCTTAGAGGATCTCGCAAGAGCGGAAAATACTAAACTTTGTACCGTTTTCGATATTTTCGTTAATATTTAGAGCTCGCAGAAAAACAAGGAGGGGTAATTTGCAGCTCGTAAAAGAGACAACTGGTGGTCTTTTAATGAAACTCGGTCTTCAAAATTTACAGGTGTCACGGCGGAGAAACAATGGTTATCTATTTGAATTTACGGGTTTTCCGCAAACGGTAACAGAGGGAGACAGGGGTTCTAGCCTCTGGAAAAAGTATGCTTCGTTACAGTTTGTATTAAAGGTTATGGGAATTTACTAATTTAAGTAAATATACTTGGGGCTATACCATACCTTTAATACTTCTGTATGTTCTTCTTTGATTCAAGGTTTAAACACTACAAAATCCAAAGTCGCCAATAATAATAACAACATCAAATAACACGAAAAATAATACTATAAAATAATTACGCTACGCCACTTCGACAAACCGAATTATTAAACGAACATGCAGGCCAAGTGGTGACGTTACGGTTGCTAAACAACCCCGGTAAACACACTAAAATTCATCTCTGCATACCTATGACGGTGTTCTTTCTCTAAGTAACTGACCTCTACCTCAGTATAGGGGATAGCGTTGTCGGTTTCTTGCTATCTTCAGCAATAATATGAGTAAAATACATCGACTCGGGAACTAAGCATTCGGATTGATTTGCGGTGGTTCTAAAACAATGCGTGAATATACGTGTTTCAAAATTATTGTCGCCTAGTCGGCTGTGAAATTCCAATGTACAATTAAAAAACCCGCCTTGCGAAAATAAGAGTTTCAACTAGCTATACATAACCATAAAATAAACTACGTAATCACTTTTAACTTCTGGTTTTTCTCTGTCAAAAGAAAACGAATTCTGAGTATTTGTCTATTTGTAGTATTTGTTTTGGCCCTGAAATGTGCCCTTAATTGCCAGCAATAATGATTGCCAGTTTCACAATAAATGATCGAAGTGACACTTCAACGACCGAAGGTTATCCAGCTTCTCGAAGTTGGCCATGATAATTTAACCAAAGGAAAACACCAAGTCTTAACCAACTGTTAGATTTATTGAAGATGAGCGACCGGTTTCGGCTTCATAGAAGCCATCTTCAGGCTCGCAAACAAGTTGTTTTGTTTTAGGGCTCCTATTGTTCGAAGTGTGCGGCGTCACACATACAAAACGAATACGTTGACATACACAGTTAAAATAAATAAAACTTAGATATTAACACACAACGAACAAGATTAACTACATAAAGTTGTTTTAGGACCATGGATCGTGCCCTAAAAGCGTGAGCTTTCTCATATTTGAGAGGTCGGGAAGTAACTACGGGCGTGTTCGGTCCTCGAGGATTAGGTTTTTTAAAACTTAATCCTCGAGTTTTTTCGAACAATAGGAGCCCTAAAACAAAACAACTTGTTTGCGAGCCTGAAGATGGCTTCTAGGAAGCCGAAACTGGTCGTTCATCTTCAATAAATCTAACAGTTGGTTAAGACTTGGTGTTTTCCTTTGGTTAGACTTTGTGTTTTCCTTTGGTTGAAGTGACACTTGTTGTCAGAATTAGATAGGTATAAATCAATAGAGCACGGCCCATCAAAAATTACATGCACAGAAATTCTAACGCCAACCAGATGACAATCATTCTGAAACACGTTGTAGTAATTGAAGTGAGAAGATGTATGGCTGTTAATTAATTAATTGCTTAACTATTCAAGCGTTCATCACAAGCCAAAAATGGCATTAAACTTTATATCGTAAGTCCATATTTCTTTCACTGTTAGACCAGTTGTTTGGTTTAAAGGTTCCCTACATCTCTTTTATCAAAGTAGTTAAGTGATATGCTTTTTTTACACAAGATGAAATAAAAGGCATCTCCGAAACACAACAAAATAAATTCCAACTTTGGGATGAATCTATCTGCCAGTGTGTAACTCCACACATCCCAGGGGTTACCCAAATTAAAATGCCCCATCTACATTTACTATAAAAACTCTGTCAAAAAAACCCGTGGAGTAATAAAATCTCATCTTAAATGCAAAACCGATACAGGGTGGCATTCTCTAAATTTTGAGAGTTTTATATCGTCTTTGCACGCTGCCTTACGGAACCCCTTTGTATTTTGGGTGTCTCACCCGGAACACTTGCGTTTATTGTACGTCTGGCTATTGGGTATATATAGGGAATAACCTTTCACTGGCGTCGAACCACCCGGTGTGGCATTAATGAATGCCATGGCACTAATGAATAAATAAAAGCACTAATGTACTTTTTTCTTTTCCTAAGAAAAGGTACTATATACACCGTCAGCACTGGACAATCATGTTTAAAGTGATAATGTTATTTTTTTCGAATTTGAAGCAAACTTTGAAAACACAAGTAAAGATCATTGGGAAAAGAAAAATATTAATTATTTTTTTCCACAATTATGTAATCCTTAATTTGAATATAAAAACAGCCATAACATAATATACAGGGTGGTCGTGATATAACCTTACAAAAAAATTGTGGATCATTAGGAGGATCCAACAATTCAGAAAAACTCATCTTTGGTAGGTCCAAAATGATGAAGAAAAATTAACCCCTATCCACACTCATTCGACGCCACTGACCACAAAAATAAATACATACATATTTAACCAAAATTTAATTGTAAGTTACCTAGTTACAACAAATTGACAATTTGCTTTCAAATTTGATAGACGTTTTCTTTTGCCAGTGATTTAGTTGTCAGTTTACATATGTCAGTTGTCATTTATATGTCGTCGCCTTTCTTGTTTTCTATGTATTTTTTCTCTTGTAATCATTTTTGTACAAGAAATCTATAAAACCAGTCTTTTTCCAGTTTGTGTTTCCAGTTTGTAAGTAAATAGCAAATTTCATGGGTAAAGACACTAACGGATAATCATGATTGTGGTTTTAGGTTAGAATCTGCCGATAAACACAATATTCAACAAAGAACAACGAGGTCAACTTTGAACGGCAAAGGCAACGGCAAGTTTATAAATCGGCTTTAATAAATAACAAAAGAAAACCAGTGTTTTTTTTGCATATTCTTGATTTGTAAATTTCATTTCTACCACAAATTCAAAATTATTGAATTTGACAAATGTCATTCAGTTTACTAGTTGGTACAGGTACCGATTATCGTTACTAGACAACCAAAATTACATTTTTTATTCTGATTAACTCATTGACGTACAACAAATTTTGTACAAATTTTCAATTATTTTTATCTCGAAAACGAAAAGACTTTTACTAGATTTTTTTTTTGTATATGAGTTCTACTCATTGTCACCTATTACCAGTTTTTTTTTGTAAGGTTATATCACGACCACCCTGTATAAGAGAAAAAAAATTTAACAACAATTTCTGGATTTTGAGTTTTTTACTCGATCTCTTATGGTTTTTGAGTTGTCATCAAAAAATCGAAAGAGCGTTTTTATTTTTCGTTTTTTGTTAATAACAATTGCAATTTTTCTTAGCAGAAAAAATCCCCAAAACCCATTTCTCAGTTTTGCATTCCGCGTCGAATGAGCTATCGCTTATATTTTTTCGAGCCTTCTAAATATTTTTCGCAGGAAACACACATCTTGAATAGACTATTAATGAACTACGACCTGTTAGAAATTGGATCAGAAAATAATCCAAAGTGCTGATTTTACAGTAATGCGAAATGGAGATATTTGGTATTAATTTATTGCTCCATTGTGCCTTACGGGAAATTTCATTGCATTTCTTTTGCCATGTGTTAAAAGATTGTTTCATGATAACTTCTAGGTCAAAAATTTTTAAATTTTGTACAGTTTTAAACGATTTGAGATAAGGTTTAGCCAAAAATGGTATTAAATTGCATTATATAACTTTCTATGGAAGACTATATTTATTCCACTATTAGATCACCTGTTTCTTTTAGAGGTTTTCCTACTTTGGTTAAGTAATATCCTAACGGCAATATCAGGTTTCAGTAACCCCATGACCATTATAACTTCTAACGCCTTGGTTGACTAGATTAAGGAATCAACTATCTCTATAGAATCCACGTTGGTTTTGTTCGATGTTGAAAACCTTTTCTCTATTGTGCCTCCTAGCCAACCAATTGTATTCCAAACAATAACTTTTAGGAAATTTCAGAAATAGAGAAATTTAGAAATAAGTCAAATTGCATGATGGTACTCGACATGATGAGTAGGTTGTGTTTAAAAATGAAAACAAGCAAAACATGTGATAATAGGGGTAACATGTAGCGTTTTAAATTACAACTGAATTAAGAATACACCAAGCGGCTAATAATTCAACTTTAAAATTATTATATGGCGGTACCCTCAATTTATTTCGTTAGTTTAATACTTTTCATGAAAGTGAAAGCTACTAAAACCCAGTCAGCAAAGCAGTTCAGGACCCTTCTCACTCAGTACACCACCTGGTCGATTTCACCCTCATCCCTGGGATTTTCCAAATTTCCACGATTTCCCATCGCAGAAATTTCCCTAATTACAGATATTTTCCCATTCGACTCACCCATACGTTTACTCTAGATCATCTTAAGCAAACATAAAACAGATTATCGACTTTCGCAAACTCAAACTATCTTTAAGCCCCAGGATCTGCCCTCTCTGAACAAATCCGTTCCACTCGTCGTCGTTTATATTAAAACCGTTCGAGTCTGAAGAGACATTAATAATTCCCCCTCTCATGCAGCGGGGCTTTGTATCAACGTGAACCACGTAAGTGATATCTCGGCTTTAATAATATTATTTAATAAATGCCGGTGATGTATAAACGCTAATAAATCTTTGAGATCCGTTACGAGTACGCCGGGGCTTAATTGAAAATTGTTAAAGTAGGTGAGGGCGCGTCGGGTGATTAAAATGAAATCAGAATGACTTTGGTCGGGATTGTGTTAATTGTTTTACGAGAGCTGCGGTAAAGTTAAATTTTTATTAATATCAGGAAGCTGATGATTGTGGTTTCTATGTATTCTCGTGGGAAGAGAAATTCTGATAGCTTATATTGTAGAAGCAGTAGTGACATTCACAAGGAGGAGACGTATTGGAAATGCCATCACTATAGAATCTGCAGCGTTCAAAGCTCAAATATTCCACTTTCGTACTCTCAAAGGTGTACCTTGAATCGTAACTAAAACGTCATCCGCTTCAATTTCGACTCCTGACCGCCTTTTAAAACCGTCACATCTAAAACGCGGCTTCGTCCAACTTGACGTACTTTCAGGGTAGACCCCTTTTTGCGTTAGTACGTATCATAATATACCTACACACGTTTAATTTTCTCAAAACGGGCCGCCGGGCGATGAAGATCCGGGTAATTCAATTAGCTCCCGTGCGTGTCATAAAGGGGATGAGTGGCTCGGAGGCTTTTAAAAAATTATTTTCGAAATTGACAGAGAGCTTTTAAAGTTTGAAGTGAACGCGGTTAGTGTTTCACGGAATGGAGTGTCGCCTCGGCGCAGTCCAGGGACGGCTATCGGATACGGCCCTTTACTGATGGGCGTTTAAAAAGTTGTAGAATTAGGCTGTCCTAACAAAATACGTGACATAAAGTTGTAGAGCGACGGGCGAATTAAGGGTTGTTTGGTACAGGAAATCTTAAACGAATATAATGTAATGAAGTAGCTATTATTGTGTTAAAATATGTCTCAGAAGAGCTAAATCAGTAAATTTTAATCGTTAATTGTATTCAGCTCAGTAAAAAATAAAAATAAGTTTTGTTGATAAACTTAGGTATTATTATTTCAAACTACTAGCAATTATTGAAATTCAAAAATTAAAAACAAATGAGAAAGGGATTTGTTTATCCCAATTAAATTCTACAGTGCAATATTTTAAATACCTACTGTACCCGATTCAAGTCAGTGTTCTGTGAAATTATGTTGCAATCCTGAATAATTTATTAAGACCTAAAATTACCATACTTTATAAGAATATCCAACCGACCAGCGGTGTCACTGAAAAACTAATTATAATAACTTAAAATGATAAATTTCGTTACACTTCTCAAAATGACTCATAAGGAAGAAATAACGTTCAATTCATAGCCAGGATGAAAAATAATAAAAATATGGTAAGCTCTCAATATTCATATTTACGCACTGGTCAAGCTTAAATAGAAAACACTATTAATACGCCACTGGCAAAGAATTGACAAAACGCTAAAACTGTCAATTTTGAAAACACGTTGCCAACCAAAATTTAGTTGCAACCACGCATACCAACAAAATTCACATACAGGAATTAAAAAGCGCACTATATTACTCGGTTATTTAGTACCTTACTACTAATCCTGAATTTCTGAAACCAGTACTTTGGTTTACAATTTTTCAGCAAATTGATGTTAATCATAATTTAATAGTAACTAACTTATTTAATTAATGTAAATAATATTTTTATCTACTTTGCCTTACTAACGATCTCATTATTAGATCGAAAGTAGTGTAATATTATTCATATTATTACACTACTTTTGGTAACTTTTAGTTTTGTTAAATTGGTACATCAGCCTGTCACGTAGAAGTGTGTAGACGTCAAGGTTAAATTACTATTATTTCAATAAATTTCTTGCTACTATATTTTCAAATTGAAATACGAAACGTCAATGTCAGTGACGTCAGTGTAACCAACCCACTCAAAATTCCCTAATAGAATACGAAAACTTGAACAGCCAAAATTTAATGAATCAATAAAGCAAAGTAGATGAAACAGTAAACTACACCCGTATAATAAGACATATTGTCACACTTGTTCTATTAAAGCACTCCTCCCTTCGCTTGTCGTGTTATAGAACTCTCGTGTGACAATACTCCGTCTTATTACACTAGTATAATAATATAATATATATAATATAATAGTATATAATATAAATATACTATTTTTCGATAATACTATGTCAAGGAGTGATTAAATAACTATTATTTCAAGATTAATCTAAGCAACTTTTTAATAGGATAACTTAGTTAAATTGGTTAATAATAATGATGATATTTGAATGGCCTAATTATGAATTTTCGAAGGCCACTTACTCGTTAAACGAACTTGAGTGCTTATCTAAAAAACAAATCCAATTTGAAGAAAGAATACACAAAGTTTGTTCATTTGACGCAATATAAATATTGAAAGTAAATTATATTTAGAATTTGAATTAAATTACTTAATAATTTAGCAACAAGTAATTGCATGTCATCTATTTTTTTTGAAACCTTAAATATTTAGCACATTCTTTTTTTGTTTATAATTTTACAACATATTGCGTATACTTTTGTTATTAATGAGTTAAGTTTATAATCGTTATTTCCACTTTTGCGAAAGGTGAACTGGGGAATGACTGAAACGGTGATTTAATTGTATGTGAAAAGTACTAAATCTGCTAAGTTTCGATTAAATTTTAGTCAAATGTGGATGAAAGATTCACTAAATTTGGTGCAGAAATTACTGAATCCAATAAGTAGGAATAAATTGCACTGAAATGCAAATGAAATGAAGTGTAGTCTTGACATGTTATCAAAAATAACTAAATCTAATCATTATTGAGTAAACTGTACTCAAATATGAGGAAAACATTAACTTAGCAAGTTGTGAAAAATTACTAAATCTGCTGTTTTAAATAAATTACACTCAAATTCGGATTATTGACTCCTTGCTCCGTAAAAACATAGTAAAGCTACCTTCTTTGCAGTAAATTCTACCCAAGAGTGAAACAGAAACATTAATTTAAATATACGTAATGAGTTCCGAAATTATCATTTAAATTTAAATTCTTCATATGCGTTCTCCGACTTACTCTTGTTGACTTTGTTGTTATTGGCTTTGACTTTATGTGAAATTTCAGAATACAATAAAACCTTGACATTAATAAAAGTGCCACTCAAATAGGTATTTCGAGTCAATATTTCAAAAATATTGTCAGGACCTGAGGGATGAAATATCCCGAAGGGTGCGCTTGGGGGTAGCTCTGAGTGGAAAGCAGAAAACAGCGGAAAAAAAAAAATATATATATATATATATATATATATATATATATATATATATATATATATATATTGGCACAAAACATACAGGGAACAATTTTCATAACTGTTATTTCAAAAATTACACGTGAAAAGAGAATAATTAGGTATAAAATTGAACAATTAAAATACAAGAAATGATTTTTACATTGATTTAATCGCTAAACTTGCTTATTTTTTGTTTCTATTGTGTGGTTATATTAATTTTTAGCGGGTCATGAATTACTACTCGTGATCGTGATAATCAACATTACCTCTTACCCTAAGGAAGTTTTTAATTACCCAATTACATTGAAGCATTATATCTAGCGACACGAGTTTCGTGAAATTATTGTGCCTATTATTAATTGCGTCGTGATGTACTATGAAGAGGATTATAATATCCGGCACGTGGCAATATCGAGAACTGTTCACAATTTTCAATCAATTTTACACTAAATAGTGTTCTAGCTTTTGATAACATTTGATTGAGTATAATTAAAAAGTACATAAGTGACAATAATTTTTTAATAAATAATGACTTTAAAATGAAACAACCAATTTTGTTTTTAGTAGGTACTACAAAACAATTAAAAAAATAACAGTAGTTTTTTGAAAAATGAGTGTATAAATATTTGACCACCGATATTTGTGTGAACTGTACACAAAGTTGAGTAAAACTAGGAAAATAACTAAAAAATTTTTATCCAACACATGACAGTTATGACATTTTTAATGTTATTTTAGACAAGTAAACTATCAAATAACACACTAGTGTGCTATAATCCATAACTCACTATTGAGTTATGCATTATAAGTCACGTTCATATTTAAATTATTTTTTCACGCTGCCGCTATCGTAAATAGCTCTTATATGCATAGATACGTAGCATGAAAATGGCACATAACATTCGTGTATTACTTTTCCTTGACGACGGAATGTAAATACTGTCATTTACATTCCTAGGAAAATCAAAAGGGTAAATCAAGTTGATTTATCCCTAGTTACGCATATGTCAGACTGGTCTGACGTGTGTCAGTCAACTTATGTCAGAGTGACGTACGTCCAAACTAAATCAAACATTTCATTTTTTGGGGAATTATGAGAAAATTTCCAATGGCAGCGTGAAAAATCTAATAAGCCACACGGAATGTATCGACTGTTAACATCCTCGGCAAGTGACAAGCCTCGGCTTTGCCTCGGCTCGTACACACTTGCCTCGAACGGTAAAACGTCTTTAGATTCCTTGTGGCTTAAATAACTAATATTTAAATGTTGCTCGTGGCAACCAAACAAACAACCTACTTTAACCAAAATGTAAAAAAAAATCACTGTCAAGTCTTTCTGACATTTATGGGGTACTGAGACGCAAGTAGCTTTGATTTGATCACAAGGCTTATTAATTATAATCTCATAAAAAACGATTTCTTCCGCTAGTGGGATAAAACATTGTATGCCACTCGCGTGTTATATTGCGTGTATTATTAGTACCCACAAATTTTAAATGCGTTCAACCAAATCCATTTTTTAGCGTGTTCGGGTACCTACAGAGGTTAGTCAAGTTTTGGAATTTTTTCTGTGGAGTTAATGGGGCTAAGGGGCTTTTGAGTTTCTACATTGTCCTGTTGGTATAACGCCGACAATTTTTACAGTAGCTTCCCTTTCTCACATGTAATCCTAAAGCTCGAAATGAATTAGTCATATAATTGCAAGACACTTAATTCCCGCTGAGGGAGTGTCCCGTAATTGGGCGCATTACGAAATAAAACCTCGCCATTCTTATCATCCCCTGCGCGTGGTTCGACGTTGTATTTTTAACTTTGAGAGTAGTTTAACCCCTTAACGGCCGTAAAAAGCGTTACCCTCCCGCTGAAACTTTCTCCTCGTGATTCTCGAGGTGTATAAACCCCTTAAATAACAAAAGTGTAGAAAATGGGAGGACAAATAATCCGAAAGTTGGGAGAGCGCGCCGATAAGTTCTGATTGAAAAACAGATCGCATGTGCCCCCGCCACGTCACAGGCCCGCACACCGAGCACAACAAAAAAAAACTAACAACTTGTAGCGAAATAAAATTCAACAAAAACCGAAGTTGGTGTCCGCGGGGACCGGCAGGTTTCGACTTTCTACAAGAAGTTATGTAACATTTTGTGTGGCCCCTGGGAAGGATATAATAAAGACGTGACGCGAAAATACTGCGCCGCCCCTTTATAGGAAAGAATGGGCTACGAAAAGTCCACAGGTTTGCGGCTCGGGGGTCTTGGGGGGCGACGCTCCGCCCGCCCCTCAAGGGCCGGCTAATGTCTCGTGTGAACTCTTTCGAACAATTCATATATATTATCATTATGTCACACTTAGGTACAGAGAATCACTTTGTGTTGGCGCTCCTTTTTTCCCTTCCTCCTGACGTACTGCGCCCCAAATGAAGACTTATGCCTCAACCGAAATGAGGATGCGGAAGCTTGGAAGTATCTCTTTCCCGCTGAAATATTATTATTTACTATTTTTAAGTTTTAAATAGGGTGTCGTTGTGAGCATCTCTACTTAAATATGCAATTTATTCAATAAATTCATAACACATTTAATGGACTCGTATAGTTTTCAAGAACGGATCAAATGGGATTGTTCAGTTTTTCACCTAACAAATAGGTTGTACCAGCATTTTAAAGATAATTCATTACAGACTCGGATTTCAAATGAAGCCATCAGATATCAACCAAAATTTTAATGATCTAGTGGCTATTACAATGTCACGTTCTTGTTTCAGTACATTAATGATCTTGTGGGTGACATCCCTTATAAAAGGTATTGACCTGTACTTTTTTGGTTCAATGTGCAAAGAAATATTTGGGTCCCCGTTATTATTTGAGTTTCCTCTCCCAAAAGGAGTCATGTTTGGATTATTGGGACTGTGTAAGTTAGTGGCAGTAACTGGTAACAGAAATCTTCCCTAGCTTTTTAGGGTTCAATTCCCTAACATGTCGTTTGGCAACCGATGTGGTCTGATTGGTTGTGGAGTAAGAGTCTCTCTTCTTGTTTTCCGTGTTTGAAACAAATGAAAATTACATCCATTCTGTCATATTGTCACTTGGCACGATATACTTCACATTAATGAAAAAAGACCTTTCTGTTATGTTGTTTTGGCTGGTTTTATAATTTTCTCGCACACTGTGAGTATTATTTATTCTTCAGTTTTAAATGATGTTTAACCACCTTTTGTACCTTTGTAGTAAGATTGACAAAGCCGACAATAAATTGGCGAAAGCTATCAAAGTGTAAAGAAATTCGTCTTCTTAATGCCCCCAATTAAGGCTGCTTCACGCTAAATTTAACTTTTATATTATATATATATATATATATATATATATATATATAGGATATGTATATCCTTTCTATGTATAAAATATGCTAACTTCACTTGAATCTTCTCTATGGAATTTCTCTGGCTCACCAAGACAGTGATTGTCACTGATATTGGAATCGTGAAACATAACCTACTAATTTTACTTGAACGCGTTTAATTAAAATGTGAACTTTCTATGATTAGTAATTGTTAAATTCCTCTGGTAGACAAATAGCGTTTTTATTGTTAAATTTGTAACTCAACTCGGTGGACTCATGAATTTAAAATTCACCCGCAACGAAGATGAGAATAAGAAAAAGTTATGGCAGTAATTGAGCGTCAATTACAGCGAAATTTCACACAATCCATTTACTATTGTAACGTTTATTCTAATTTATTTGCACACTGGCTTAACACTACGTAATTTATCTACACTATTACTTAACTAATTATTTTATATCACACTTAACAGCTAATTTATTTATACGCTTTCGCTTGTCGTTTATCGCACTGTTTTCACTCACGGCGGCTTCTTGTCTAATCTCCTCTTCGACCGCAACGTTCTTTTTTATAGTCCTCCTTTATGTCTCAAGAACCTACTAGTATTTAATCGATGATTATTTCCCTAATATGGTTTGTTCTAGAAACGAACTGAACGTAATAAATCATTCTTTCTTTAAATATTCGCGATTATTCTGGAAGATTTTTTATGATCCAATTAAGCGTAGCGGCCTCCCTTTTTGAACTAGTATGCCGCTTGGGTCAGATAAGAAAGGCGCTTACGCTGGTTCTATACATTTCACGTTACACTATCAATTTTCAATCTGAATGATGAAAAAAAATTTTCAATGCTCCTTTTGGAAACAATAATTGCTAATTATTATTTATTATAAAATCTTAAAATAATAATTTTACTCTATTTGTATTACCCATCCACCAATTGATATATGAAGGATTAGGGGCGCTTTAATTTGACACTTTAACTAGGATAATATGTTAGTTTTTAAAGATTAATTAAACGACTGTTGGAATTGCAAGAAATATGACTTCTACATACCTTGTCTTGATTAGAACACTTTAGTTTTGTAAAGGTAGTTAGTTAGGTTCCTTTAATTTTAGTAGAGAACCAAAAAACCATTCTCTTAAGGCAACTATCCATAATTTAAAACTAGAAATAAAATGGAAATATAGAACGCTATACTTTACAATTACAATGATTATTTTATCTAATTACAGGTTAGGTTCCTTTGGCATTTTAAAAAATTACTTCCCTTCACCTTTCACCTTTCACCTTTTTTTTATTTCAACAGCGTATATGGCGCAAGATGATCCAAGTTTATTTGGCTCTTTTAAATTATAATAAAATAAATTAAATATATAATTAAAAATAAAATTAAAACCACAATCTATCAGAAAGAATGTGGATCCAATAAACTAATCAAGAATCTTGATGTAGCTCGTTATTAAAGTCATGATTTGCAGTGACAAGAGAAATCTATTACATGTAAATATTGCATGACCGATTAAAATAATTAAAGATAATGACAATGAATTAAATTAATTAAGAACGTTAATGCAAGGGGTTTTGATGAACGCTAATATAAACATAATTTGGAGTGATAGGAGAAACTTATTGAATACTTGAATAAAAATAATTAATTGTAATATTAAAAAGTTCCAATTGAACTATGATTAAACCAATTAAATCTTTCCTCATTGAATAGCTAATTAAAAGTAAACCAATTAAATGTTCCTCAGATAATGTCGATGTCGACGTCGACAACATAATTTCCAAACACATCTTCTTATTGTTTAAAATTTCCCTCCTGATTCAACTTCAATTTCTTGTATTTAATTCTTCCTACATTTCCCATCGGACTTGTCAGTGGTAACTAGTTCTTCCTCGCTTATTGCTTTTCTTATGCTTTACGTATAGTTTTATTTGTACTTCGGAACCAATTAATACCATCATATCTCTTAGATAATGCGGATTGTTTCGTTCCTTTCTATAATAACGTTAAGTGTAAGAACATAAATCCAAGAGAGTAGAAGCATCTCTTAACACAAAGTGAATCATAAATAACGAAGTAACTCGTGTAAAACTGAAGTTAAAAGTATGGGATTATCGATTGATTTCGGGTAAGATTCGGAAAACGTGAACTAACTCTGCCAAGGCAATTGCACCCTGACAGTAAGATATTTAGTTCATTGCAAGAAGTTTCACTGTGAGAATTCTTAATATAAGTTAGTGACTGCTTGCGTACTATAATTTTCATGTATCCTTATTTTCATAATATTATTTAGCCGAAAACACCATATTTTTTAAAACTAAATAGGATGTATGATGAAATTATTTAAAGTCTAGTCATAACAAACCCATGTAATGTTCGCTTACAATTCATCAAAACTTAATAACTCAATCTCTTTAGAGTTTCAATTATACTATTATAAGCTTTAAGAAGGAACTAAAGCAAAACTTGTTATCACAGGAATATATTATATTTCGTCTAAAATATTACAATATCCCTCCATTTAAGTAATTTATTGTACTAGTTTACTTTGGTGTGTTTAAAATAAATAACAATTTTAATTAAGTCACTGTTAACCCTCATTGATAAACTTATAAACCTTAATCTTAGTAGGCGGAGTACTTATCATTTACTCTACAGTTACTGTTTTCACTGCGTATATAGCACACAGGTAAATTGTCGGGACGTGAACGAACCGTTAAAGCGAGACAATAGGATGAGATATCTTTTACGAACCATACTGCTTGATTTAAGGCATATTGAAAACCAATTCCCATGCATAGGGAATAAGTTCCTTGTTATTGTGATGCCACATGTTTTTCTTTTTTTGAAAAAATATTATTACACATAAGTATATGTTGTGTTCTTAATTCATAAACTTTGACTTTCTTCTTCTTTCTTACATGGAAAATCATATTAGAAGGTTACTGTTCATTGCCAACATGTCATAACTGGAGATGAGGTCCAGCATTTTCGCCTTCGTTTTGGTGGTATTCCTTGCCATCTTTCTTCTACTAGGTTATTCATTTGTATTCTTAACAAGTCTGCTGTCTTCTATCCTCTTTATATATTTGTTCCACAACTTATTTTTGAAGTGAAACTTCTTTGCGCACATTATACACTTTGGGATGAGGTGGTGGTCGAAAAACCGCGTCACGCGTGATAAGAAATGCGAGGAAAAGCCGTGTTGCCAGAATGCGCGTAAAGTGTACCTCTTCCATCGCGCCCGCGAACCGAGCCGATCGCCAAATCGTTTCCGTGTGCTACCAAAGAGGTCAACGTGGCAACACCGGACAGCGTTGAGACTTTCGGACAGCTGACACCTATCGTTACCTCAAACGGCGAGAAACAATAATATCGGTGAGCTGTATTGTTGAATTGCGTGACACGGACATGGAGAAACGTGAGGAGGCGTCGTGCCTCACGTTAGACGAGAACATAGAGACATCTGTGGAGACCATCGTGAAGGCCGTCGTAGGAGGACTCCAGCAATAGATGGTGGAAGCGGCGAGGCAACAAGCGACTATTGTTGCTCTGGACGTGTCGAGGCAGACAGCAACGTCCGGATCGAGCCGCAGCGAGGAATCCGGAGTGGAGCAGGCGAGTGCTCGACTTCGACCGTCTTTGGCGATGAAGATGGTGGAAGTGTTCGACCCCAGCAGCCCAGAGAGTAGTGTGGAGCGATGGCTCTCCAAGATTGTTCAATTTGGGGACGATCTACGACTGGACATATTTAGAAAAGAGCACTCTGTTGCAGGCGCCGTTGGCAGAGGGACGGCGAAGCTTGGGCATCAGCGTCTCGACAACTACAATCGACCATGGTCAAAGTGGCTAGCCATGTTAGGGGCGGCGTTCCCTGGGCAGCGAGATTTCCACGGGATGATGACGGAGATGATGAGATGGGAAAAGTTGGCCAGCGAGACAATGACCACCTACTACCATGCGAAGCAGGCAATGTGCGGGAGAGTCGACGTTACCAGCGAAATGTTGTCTCCTGCATTATTGCTGGGTTGCCGGCAGAGCTAGGAGCGAGTGCTTATATCGTATGTAGCACTTCCCCGGAACAGGGCAATGAAAAGCGCTTGATACTACAACTGCCAGCGTTGCGGTCGCAATAAAAAATTGTCTTATATTCCATTTATATATCCTGTCTGTCTGTGTGTGTGTGTGTGCATATGGCTAAAGATGTTTCAATGCCACCGTCTAGTCCGACGCAGACTTTTTTTTGTTCTTCGATGATACTCTTAAATAAGGTTAATATTTCATTCTGTAGTGTTTTCCTCCCATATTTAGGCATCGCTTTGACGATTTCGACAAATCCAGTGCTTTTTCTATTCTTAAGGGACTTTTAGGTGTTTCTTGTCACTTGTTAGCTGTATGCCGTTGTTCTCTCTCTATTTTTGTTACTTCGCACTGTATCTTTGACTTCAAACTTGTTTCGTATTTGCCTTCCCGTGTTCTTGCAACGTTAATTCTTATCGACGTTACAATACGTTAGACGTTCTTAATAACGGGGCCCAACTAGCTCAACTCGTCGGTGAGTGGTCGTGGGTGAAGTACCATACGACCAGATACTCGATGGTAAAGGGCGCCAACAACTACAAAGCCCGGCCCTGACTGATGTCTCGAACCCACTCTAGTTGTCGAGGGGAGTCGATCAATGTCTCACAGCTATCAAACGTCTCACTTACCTTTACGAAGGCTTATTCGAATCCGAGAGAGAGGTTGAGGTTAGATTCGTTAAATAAAACTTGAGCATTTCTGATGGATGAATTTAAGGGCCAGTACTTGCCTGTAAAGAGAGAAATTTGATACCCAACTCTCGGATATGCAACCAACCTATGTGTTACAAACTAACTTCCCTAACCTGACTTCTTATCTATGATTCCGACCTGTACGGGTGCGACGCTGCCAGTGGCCCACGATCGAAGTTCGGTTGCCTCGAACGGGGA
The DNA here is from genome assembly GCA_946251905.1 of Cryptocephalus moraei. Lineage (NCBI taxonomy): Eukaryota > Metazoa > Arthropoda > Insecta > Coleoptera > Chrysomelidae > Cryptocephalus > Cryptocephalus moraei. The sequence goes on from OX276454.1 coordinate 18,015,272, forward strand.
TGACGGGAATATCAGCGGAGCCTCCTGCCTTCCACGGTCAAACGGCTATCTGACGACCCCGCTGATACGCCGGGGACACCGCTGATGACGGAACGGGGACTGGCCTCTTGGACGTCTGACTGGAATGGCTGCTCTGGCCCCTAGGATGTCTGGTTGGAATGACTGCTTCTGGCCCCTGGGACGTCTGGCTGGATTGACTGCTCTGGCCCCTTGGAAGTCTGGCTGGATTGACTGCTTCTGGCCTCTGGGACGTCTGGCTGGATTGACTGCTTCTGGCCTCTGGGACGTCTGGCTGGATTGACTGCTCTGGCCCCTTGGACGTCTGGCCGGATGGACTGCTCTGGGCCCCCCTGTCTTTGGGTCGGGAAGGCAACGCTGCGGAGATCTCTTTACGACGGAACGGTCGGAACGGAATTCTCACTTCGCTGTCGCGGGCCGTCTGTCGTCCACGAAATACCGCTTTCTCCGATCTCACGCACTGAACACACCGAGACCGAGAGACTGGCTGATGTTCACTCGAACTCACGATAATTACTCTCCGTAACACTCGGGATAACAAAATGACCGCAGTGATACTACTAATCGTACTTACACTCGGAATCGGGAATCATCCAAAAGAGAATAACAATAATCGCAATACTACTAACATTCGGAATCGTAAATCACCCAAAAGAGAATACTAATACTCGTAAACGGAGATCACCCAAAAGAGAGAGAGACAGGGGAACCTGTCCGCTTTTATACTAATCGTTCCTTCTATAAAAAAAAAACGAACCTTCTAGAAGGTATTACTGTAAACTTAGCGAATATTCGTTGCCAACACCAATGAATGTTCCTAACTACCACCAATCCGGATCAAGTGTGAGAAAGAGAGACATATTTGTATAAGCGAAATAGAACTACCTGTATGACAACATGAGCCCTATCCCTTGCGACACCAGTCCTGTTACACCGGCCCTATTCCTGGTATTTTATTACATGTGGCCTGTTAGAGGTTATATTCTACATTTACCCTCACTACCTGACTCCTGTTGGCCTTAGGGGCAAACGAGCTATGTAGACAGGTTATTCTGGCTCCCGGGGAAGTGAATTGCATAAAATGTGTGAGTATAAAGTTGAGTGGAGTTGCTAAGTAAAGGACTAAGTTGGTTGCATATCAAAGGATCTTGAATAATTTTTATTCATCTGGCTACGGTTGTCGATTCAGGCCTCCTCTCAAAAAAATAACGTTATATTCTTCTCCGGCTTTCATAGATGTCTCTCTCTAATATTTTGGTGAATTTTTCCCGGAGATTTTCGTTCAGTTCTTTTATTACCGCGTTTTGTTCTTTTCGGTAGTTGTTCCAGTTTTCAGGCGTTTTAATTCAAAAACGTATGTATATACTTCTCGTTAAATCCAACCAACTTCCTTTAGTAGAGCGCTTTGTATAGTATTCCATGTTAAATATGACTGAGCTTCGTTTTATTACATGTAAGCATGTCCATACATTAAAGGGATATTGATCACTGCTACTCGGACTAATATTTTCAGTCGCTTTACCTCAATTTACTGAACGATTTTAATATGACTCGGTAACCTTACTTCAAACGTTACCAAAAGGTTTTACTGCGATTTGGTCTTAATGTAGCATCACTTTAAATGTTACTAAATGATTTTATATAAAAATTTCACGTTGAATGTCAATAAAGGATTTTACTACGACTCTGTAATCTCATGTTCAAAATACGGTATACTGAAGGGTTTTACTAAAATTGGACGTCAGGTATTATTGAGTTTTAATATTGCATCGACTTCCACCAAAGCTTTACTACGAATGTCGGAGAAACGAAACTAAGAGACGTTCTGCTTGAATACGAAAATCGTGTTAAAATTCGCAACGATCCCATTTAGAATCTGTTGCATCAATTCCTCCCGATGAATTAATTAGGTAGCCATCTATCAAAACGACATTAAGCAGGATACGTCGTTGTGTATCCGCCATAACCTTGTTTATCTCATTAATAATTCGGCATTGTGACAAAAGAGTGAGTTTGTTATCATTCGATCCCCTCAATCAGTTAATTATTTCCGACTGTTAGTAATCCTGGTTCCCAAGTTACCACCGCTTGCGAGAGGGAATCGGAGCTATCGCGGCTGAATTAATCGGTTCTGGATAAACACATTCGGTGAGTGACTGTGTAATGTTGAATTTGAGGGATAATCCCATTCAGCCACCTGTTGACTTTGTCTGTTTACCCCTCCGCCTCCGCCAAGAATCCGCCCCGTCTCCCGAAACAAATATTCCGGGCAAGTTCGGGACGGCGGAAAAATAGGAATAATAACGTAATGCCCGTCCGTACGTACGTGTGTATGTGGGGGTGTAGGTGTGCGTTTTTATCGTGAATGGGGAAATTGCCGGAAAGGGGAGGCGTCCCAGATGTTCGATGTCATTGTCGGGCGTGTTGTTCATATCTGCGGAAATCCGTGGAGAGGAAGAGCGAAGCGAGGGCGAGAGGAAGAGCTTTTCATTATTATTCGAGTCAGCGAGGGAGTTCGTTTGCCGGTCACTTTCATTACAGGTAGGAATATCAAGAGGCAATGCAATTAGCAGCGGCCAATTCAGTCGAATGAACTTTTACAAGCAAATTCTAAATCCGGCGACGTACAGGTCGGTTCCGATTGAACGGAATTTCAATCCGGTTGACGGTTGCTCGTTGGGAAAGTTTCGGGGCGGAGAGTCGGTCCCGCACGTTCCCCTATATATATATGTATATTGATTTCGGGAATTAGAGGTGGTCACCGTGAATAATTTACCCGTCGGGTCGCCTGCTTTCTTTAAGACGAAAAGAGATTTTATAATTCGTCGATCCGGGACTCGTAAAATCGTTGGACCGTTAATTCCACTTTTAGGGCGAAATTATAAAGAAGCATGTTTCAGAGTTCTTAGTTGAAGGGCATCATTCGTTAAACCTAATTTTAAATTAAAAGATAGGTATATCATTTCGTATTTTAGGAGTCACCATGAATTTGGAGATTAAAAATAAAATGAAACGCTATTACAGGGCTAGGAAGATTGCTGGGTATCTCAACTGCAAAAATACTTGAAAGTGTTTAGGTCGACAATTATGTAATAATCGAGTCAATATAGCGTCAATGGCAACATATGTCGTTATGGTGAACTCTTACACGTTCCCATTAACCCTAATAAATCTGTTTGACTAAATCGACAAACATGTTGTCCACAAACAATTCAAACAACTTTCAGCTGCGAACTGAAACTGGTTTGGTCTGTTCTGGTCTAATCTTCTCTGTACTGATCTGGTCTGGACTAATCTGGTATGTTCCGATCTGCTCTGGTCTGGTATGGTCCGATCTGGTATGATATGTTCAGATCTGGTCTGGTCTCCTCTGAGCAGGTCTGGTTTCTTCTGCTTTGGTCTGTTTTGTTCTAGTCTGGTCTGATTTGGTCTTGAGCTGTGTGGTATGGTCTGATCTGGTCTGTCCTTATCTGAGCAGGTCGGGTTTCTTCTGCTCTGATCTGCTCTAGTTGGTTCTGTTCTGATTTGGTCTAGTCTGGTCTGGTCTGCTCTGGTCTGATCTGTTCTGGTCTGGTGTGATCTGGTCTGGTGTGGTCTGGTCTGTTCTGGCCTGGTCTGGTCTATTCGGGTCTGTTCTGGTCTCTGATGTGATTGGGTCTGATCTAAAGGTATTCTAAATCTGTTCCCAAGTTGTTTATAGCTGTACCAAATATACTTGACTAGTAATTTAAGGCTGTTCTCTCACTTGATGCGGTTACAATTGTGAGAGGTCCACACTCCATATTGCAGAATGTTGCTAACACGTCAACCAAAATCATATGTTGCTTTCTTTACAAAATCGGTTTCGTTCCTATTCTTTTCGTTGCGGCTGTTCTCTCTCACTTTGCAAAATATTTGACTTGGTCGAGGCCGAGACGTATCAATTACATTATTCGTTTCTCCGTACTACTATTGCACGGTTCTAGCCGGTGCCCGCTTCAGTGTAGTGAGGGTGGGATAAATTGGCTGAAATTGTTTATAACAAATTGTCAACTTAATAAACAATGAATTTATCAATAAAATTTTTTTTCCTATTCTATTAAGAGATGGGTAAACACTTATAAACACAAAATGATTCCGTAACTAATTATTTAAATAATTCAAATATTAAAAAAAAACGATTATAAACAATGAAACATTTTTATAAGAAAAATTTTTTATTTTAAAAATCATAATTGACCCCAAACAATAGGATGGTAAAAACAATTTTCAAAAATATTAAACAATGCCGTTTGTTTATAAACAATTTTTAAACAAATGGCTGTAAAAAAATTTATTCACAATTATTTTATCCATATTTTTGATATAAAAACAAACAACCATACCATAACATATAAGAAAAAAAATTTAGCATCAATTTCTGGATTTTGCGTTTTTTGTTGACATTAAAAATTCGTTGCAAACAAAATAAAGACATTTTTAATAATTGTATCACGTCATCTTATTTAGTATACTCATAGAAAGGACTCCAGGAAGCAAAAAAATTGTAGGGAATTTATTTCTCAATGCAGATGGGAGTACGAAAAAAAATAGTTCGTTAACAATAGAATAGCTTTTAGAAAAATGCTCAAAAATTTATTTTCAAAGGGACTTTCTTCTTTAATGTGTCTAGAATACACTTAATTTGTTTTAAATTTGTAAACTAATATTTAAGACATTAAAAAAATATTTTCCATGAGGTACTCTCTTCAGAGGCTGCGAGCGCATGCCGTAACGGTCGCGCGGAGCCTCTTGCTTTCAGCAACTAATTACAATTAGAAATATTAGAGATATAAATAGGGAGTCGAGACTTTTTTATTGGAAATTTCCTCCTCTTTAAGGTTTTTTTTGCGATTTCCGTTATTTCTTATGGTTTTGCAATTGCATAATTACTTGCAATATTATAAGAACAACTGGAAACTCAGTAAAATCGCGCGAAAATCGTTACTCGGGGGTTTTCGGAGATGCCGAAATCAATTCTGGCATTAGAATTACGGGGGAGGGTCTCTGCTGGGCTAACCGGGGATGATTGTGGCCGAGGGATTGCAACGTCCATGAAAATCGCTCGAAAATCGTCACTCGGGGGTTTTCGGGGATGCCGAATTCAATTCTGGCATTAGTATTACCCGGGGGTATAACTTATAAAAAATTAAATTTAATATCAAATTATATTACACATATTATAAAAATAATTGCTTTGGAAATCTTTTCTGCATCGAAATTGGATTTACCCCGGGTACCTAATTCTAATGAATTGAATTCATTAGAATTACCCCGAAAACCCCTGAGTAACGATTTTCGAGCGATTTTCATGGACGCTGCAATTTCCTCCCCAATTACCCCCGGGCACCCCCGCAGAGCCACTCCCAAGCACCCCCCGGTAATTCTACTGCCAGAATTGAATTAGGCATCCCCGAAAACCCTCGTGTAACGATTTTTGAGCGATTTTTCTGAGTTTCAAGTCGTTCTTATAATATTACAAATAATTATGGAATTGCAAAATGCATTTTTTGCACCAGAATGCATTTTCTGAAACGTGCCATAACCACACCATGTAGACTTTTTTCCTGGGAGCTTTCCGAACACAATGCAGAAAACCGCATCTCGATATCTGCTGGCTTTAAAAAGTTCCGATTCATTTCCTACTTCCCTGGACTAAACCCTATGTCCAAATATATAATTATCTGGTACGCCTCGATATGATAAGCGAACGATATCATGTTTCAAATGGAGATTTCACTCGCTACCCGACCATATGCGGACGATTTAGTTCCATGTGTTTACATTTCACATCAGACGGAGTGGGGATAAGAGAGAGAACGCTAGCGTTTCTTAAAGACTGGAGAATTCGCCAAAATCGCGAATATTAAAAAACATTTTTTTTGGGTTATTTTTTATCGTGGATAAATGAAGCAAAAAGGAGCACCTTTTAAAATTCATTATGTACATTTTACTGAGAGTAGAAGTTTGAGTTATCATAGAACGAATATTCAATTTTTCGCTTATCAAAAACTTTTTCAAAAAAGTAGTCACAGCAATTCATAGAGGACATTATACTATTCATTATTACGAAATTTCATCAAAATCGGTAGAAAACTAAGCGAGAAAAATGTGTTAGTATTTTATCGCAGCGGAAGAACAGCCTTAAGCAACTTCTATGCTTTGTCAACTATAACTATTACGAACTCGGTTACATAGCGCCATCTAGAGGTTTGATTTGGTGCAGGACTTCCAATATTATTGATTAGTGAGCAGGAATAATAAGTTTTAGTTATGACAACTTCCTTTAATTTCATTTCATTAATCGCTATTATTTTGTAACTACCACCATTAGTTTTAATTTTACAAGATTTGATAAAAACGTTAAAATACTTAGCAGTAAACAAATCAATGCAAGTGTGACACATACATTATTAATTTTGTCTTTAACATTAGTTACACAATTTATTGTTGATTTTGACTTAACATTATAAAAGCTTTGTTCAAGATATACAATGCTAAAATTGTTGAAACAATTATGTCAAATTTATAAAATAATTTTACCCGTGACGTTGGGAACAAAATTCATGAAAGTTGTTTGTAATTCTTAGAATTATATTTATTTAGAATATCCGCATTTATTAGATATATTAGATATTACATATTTTTAGGGAAAAATTGTTATTTTCAGAGCATAAATTATTTTTACATGTCTCTGGTGACGATTTACTGCAATCACATTACAAGAATAAATCTTCTGAATTTTCAAATCTCATAACATATTAACGTCATTATCGCATTGACTATTGGACACTTTTACTGACACTTTAATTCTAACCAAATTTCTCATTTCTTGCTTCTGTAAAATAAGTTTTGAAACATAACTGAAACATACTGAAACATAACATACTGCCTGAAAAAGATTGCAACAAGTATCCAGTCATAACTGACTGTAAACTGCATCTAAATCTAACACAATCAGGCGTAAATTTATTACCATTTTTCAATTTCACTATTGAGAATAAACTTTTAGTGTAATCTTGAGTAAATTTCTGCATAAGAAGAATAATTATGATTTTTTTGTCAAATTCTCAAATATTAGTTTTAAAGTGTTTGAATTACATATCTACCTAATAATACATGGGCGATTAAGGGCCGTTTTATTGAACACTTTAAGATAACTCAGATAATGTGTCAGTTCTCCTAATTTAACTAAATCATTATTGGAATGACAAGAAATATAACTTATATATTTTTTGTCTTCATGAGAGCAAACAACTTATGTTTCATAACGGAAGTCAGGTTACTTTAATTTCAGTAGGAAACCCAAATTTTGGCTTTTATAGGTAACAATATATGATTTCAAATTAGAAATATTGAATATTACATATTTCTTTTAAAATAATCATTTTCTCTAATTACAGATTAGGATCCTTTGGAATTCTAAAAAATTACTTGCTTTCACCTCTCTGTTGAATGTGATTTTAACTGACGTATACGGTGCAACTCATCCTACTATATTCGGCACAATATAAATTTTTTAACAAATCAAGAAACAAAATACAATCCTTTAACCATAACATTCTCCTATAAAATCGACTATAAACGAGATAGTTAATAACTCAGGCTGCCAGTAGCACCGCTTACACAATATTCCTGTTTTGTGACGAACTTATTCGCATTAATAGTCTAGTGTATTTGACAATACTGAAGCTGTTCGGAAACTGTTATTCTAAAGCTTCTCGAATGCTGTTTAAAACTATTTTAAACTTGTTTAAAGCTGCTCCAAAGAAATTTCATATGACGGTACATATTAAAAGGGGTTATGGAGGTGGAAATGGTGCTCTCTCCACCACACAAGCAATGTTTTCCCACGGTAGGAAGACTTTCCAGAGCTCAGTTTCAAAGTCATTTACTTTCTGTATTGAGTTTCATTGACGTAACATTCGTATGGTAATTAATACTCCAAAACAGATTAAAAAATACAAATAAACAAGTATGCAACATCAATGTTGTATGAGTATCGACAATAATTAAATGCTCTGTCATAAAATGTAAGCTTCAACTATTTCTTCAAATAATGCACATAAAGATTAATTAACTGAGACACTTCATGAGAAATTACACCTGATCTATAGCTCTGAGCTTTAATTAATCTAATTTAAAATAAATAATTTTTGGCTTTATTTTTTTTCTTGTAAAGACGTTAAATGTGTTTCTGCTTATAGACAACTTTTATTCCAATTCTTTTTTCGAACTATTGTATATATATTGTATATATATTATGTTTCCTCCATTATTTTACTCTCAATTTGTTTATGTAATCTTCAATTTGTTTCTGGAATTACACCTAACTGAATTCTCATAGATTTTAAAACTGTATTTTGTTTAACAGTATTTCTTAGTGTCGTTATTCATTTTCACTAATATTCTGGAGCATCATTCATGCTCATAATATCTTCCTGTCCAATTTTATAAGTAAAGACCCGACATTAAGACAAATGTGTAGTGCTTACCACTTTTATCTTTTTTCATGATTTTCTCGACATTTGTTTTTCTCTAAAAAATAGAGTAAGCTTTTAGGGAAATTATTACCACTGGCAAATTGTGTTTTAAATAATGTATGTTGAATGCACCCATAAATAACAATAATACAACAAAACTGCACAATATATCTTGGTATCTTGGTTAATTACAGATGGCCTAAATTATTGTAGTGTGAGGACCTCTTGAGGTTGAGTTAAAAGGAGGTTCAAATTTTTTTTCTCCGAGTTCCCCATTATTAAAACAGCTTCTTGAGTGGAAGAATTTTAATGATAATGCCATCGTTTCGTCCCCTGTTTGAGACACCCTCAGGTTACAACAATTGATAACATAGAATCCATTATTAAATGTATTATTCTGGTTCTGAAAAATCTGAGGTAATTTTTGTTCCACTAATATCATGTCGTATGTTGTCTGAAGAGTAAAAATGTCCCAAACGGGGGCGAAACGTTGGCGTCATCCACTTAATAAATTGTTTTGATATTGGGGAACTCTGAGAAAAAACTATTGATCCTAAACTATTATAGTTTGTATCAAAAACTCCTCTAATTAGACACTATTTTTATTAACGAAATATAGTGTTAGAGACGTTACTAATAACAGCATAACTAACCTAAATTTCAAACCAGCGTCGTCATCTTCCATAAAACAGTTAAAGTTGCTTTTCCATCCGAAACACACCTTATAAAGCGTTATCAACACACCTATTCTACATTGTATTTCACATGCTACCTTAACTTCATTAACTGTGTGAACTTTGGCACCTTTAAGTCGAAATTTTATTTTTTTTTTTGGCTTCGCCCTAACGGTTTATTTATATTTACCACTTTACTACTTTGAGGTTACGATTCAAGTCGTTCTTGTGGGATAGGCAGTGATGAACAAGTGACTATATGAAAACAAACACTATCAGCTTAAACTAAAGCTAACACAAATTAGTAATCCAGATCGGGGAAACGTAAACAAGCCAGGTTGAAACAAAACAACGACTAAGTCGGAGATTACGGCGTCGGATCGTTTACTCCCGGCATTTCAAGCCAAAATATGAGTGAACTATTAAGAATTATTTACAAAGAATAGTAAGCGAGTGGCTTTCATGTTTTCTTTTCAAGCGACGATTTTCTATTCTTTATCTGAAGATTGGTAGTGGGAAGAGTTCCGGAACTGCAATTCCGACTTTGTTCTTATAAACGTCCGGCTTGCGCTTTTGAGCGTTTTTCGACGAGCGTAATGGAATAGCAAACAGGAATGCAATTTAAAATGTTAAGATGTGCCGAGTTTATCTCGCCCTTCGCGTTACGTATCCCGATCCGTCTTAATTTATCCAAGTCATCGTCGGTGCGAATTCAAACGGACTCCTACACTCGTTAAACTCGAATTCCTCCCGCTTAACGCAATTTAGGGCGTTCGCGGCGCCGATACGATAATAACCGCATACGTTAAATAACAAGTCCGAATAAGGGATGTATTTATCAGGACTGAAGCAAGGGAACTTGATAAATTCGCGTAACGTTGAAAAAAACAGACGATTTGCCGGATAATCCGGATTAAAAATGAGATACGTGCTCGGTTCTGTGAGTTGAGCGTGTGCCAGTGCGGTTCCGGGCTAATCCCGGCAAAGCCGGTAAAATATAGGCTTACACGCACACACAACTAGCTCAGACCTGCATCAATTATTGTCACCGATCAATCTACAACTAGTAGACGAGGATAAATCCGACGAGCCGATACGTTTCCGACGGTCCTAATTAGCGGAATTAGAAGAGCTTTTATTATAATCCGCTCGGATATTATTCCAATGCACCGCTTAAGGGGATACGGTCAGGGGGACTTTTTGATGAATTTTCCGACATTTATTTTGAACCCAATGATTAATTTCAAGGGAAAATGTGCGTCCCTTTCACAACATTTTGGCTACATCAATTCGAAAGTGAAATGTAGAGTAAAAAATTCATATGAACATGTCTTACTAAATTCCCTTTTTACTTTTACAATTGGGGTACACATAAAATAAGAGAAAGTATTGTAATCGTACTTACCTTCATAATTTGAGATATCGGCATTTCTGGACGTTTTGAGGTCCCCTGAGTTCGAAAAACATGTTTTTGGGAACATGTCTGTGTGTGTTTATGTATGTATGTATGTATGCGTGTGTATTGTAACGTTTATTCTAATCTATTTACACTGTTTTTCACACTACTGTCCTATTCCTTAACTAATTAATTTATATTACACACTTAACGCCATGATTTATTTGTACACTTATCTCTAGTCGGCTTATCGCACTTCTCACTAACGATCACTCCTTGTCTACTATCTCTCCGACCGCAGGCCGCTAATTATATATCCCCAATGAAGTCCTTTCCAGAGCGTACCAGATACTTCTTTCTCTAATTAGACGTTTCCGGAACATTCTAAAGGTTTTTATGGTCCCCTTTGAACTGCGCCGCCTGCGTCACATAAGAAACACGCTTCACGCTAATGTTTACATTTCGCGCTGCAGTATCTATATGTGTATGTGGTCAACGTTTTCTTAGTAGTGGAAAGTTGGAATGTTGTATATAGCCTGAGTCCACCATAAACTAGCCACTGCATAAATTTCATCGGAATGTGTTAAGCGCAAAGGGCACTTTACTCTTGTTATTTTTAGGTATTTCTTGGATTACCTCAAAAACTTCAACAAGGTTTTTTTAAACTCTGTGTAATTGCTTTACTATTCAGTTATTATTGAATACCCTTATCGTTATCTTGACTGATCTACTAGAAGGGCCCTTTACTCTTGAGAGTTTTCAGTTTTTCTAAATTTTTTTCAAAATCGCCTTACCGATTCTTACCAACTTTTAAATTTGAACTGACCTAACTAATGGCTACAACTTTTATTTGAAATATTTCTTCTGAAACCTCCTTAATAGGGACTTTAATAATGTTGCCATGAATATTCGTCGTCTTTGTCCAAAATTTTTGATTGCTGTTTTGTAGATTAATAAGCTTCCTAAAAAAATATAGAATAGTGTCTAAATCGCAATTTGGTTTCAGGAAAGGTATAGGTACAAAGGATGTTATTGCTGAACTTACTAGGTTATTGAATGACTCGATAGACAAACATGAGAAAGTTGAATGGGTTTTTCTTGACTTAGCTAAGGCGTTGGACATTGTGAACTACGAGATACTATTTAAAGAACTGGATGCTATTGCTATAGGTATAAGAGGACTTCAGACGCTAAACTTGTTTAGCTATTAGACTATTTAGTAGACTATTTAAAAGATATAAAAAAATTAGTTGAATTCGGAGAAGCAAAGAGTGACTGGTTAACTTAGAGGTACCACAGGGTAGTATACTTGGCCCCCTATGATTTGTTATATACATAAATGAATTATTTGAAATACAGGAAGAGGGTGGTGTATTACATTATTTTGCGGATGATACTGTAACTGCCCATCAGTGTAAATCTTGAAATATTGTGCAAAAAAATACAACCATTTACAAATAAAATAAGAGGCTGGCTAGACGCCAACATCTTATCTCTTAATGTCAACAAAACTCTGCATTACATTTGGAAACTACATCGACAGCATTCCTGTAACTTTCGGAATAAAAACAGATAAATGTATAATATAGATAACTGTAAATAGAGAAAGTTAAACTAACTATTTAGGAATACAACTCGATCAGCATTTACGGTGGGACTATGAAATAATTACCAAAAGAAAATAGTTAAAATACACGATATTTCTTGTACTCGCTACGCTTAGTAGAATACTCTGAAATAGGAATTTGCTTACAGTTATGTATGGCATCTGTTATTATAGTACAGCTCTGGGGGTCCACAGCAAACTCAAACATTGAGATCCTAGAAAGATGGCAAGCAAAAATACTGCGAATGATTACCGATGCTCCCTGGTTTGTACCAAATAAAGTAATATCCGACGATCTACAGATGCAATCAGTCAAGAAAGAGATAGCCAACTATGGGGCTAAATATAAAAACAAGCTCGCCATACATCCAAATCATCTGGCAGAACAACTTCTGAGTGAAGAGAGAGACCAAAGAAGACTGAAACGACACAGACCACTTGATTCTTCGAGATTCCGATAAAGTGTATAAATCTGAAATGTATATAGATTAAAAAGATATATTTATTAATGTAAATATTTACCTTAAACAGGTGAATGCCAATGGGCATGAACCTACATGTTAAATTAGACGATAGATCACATACTTATTGCCCACGGGCAGATTGTATAGATATGGGATAATAATAAAAAAAAAAAAAAAATTATAGTACAGCAAAATGTGCATAATTGCGTGGGGTGTAGCTGTAAAGCAAATCTGAAAAAACTTTAATTATGCATAAAACAATTTAAAAAACTCCAATTGAAAATAATATACTAACTAAAATGCCATTTAACATAAGAGAAAAGTATGTATTAGAGTGTATCAATATGCATTACCGAGAATTACAAAACAAAGCTTCTTAGGTTAGTTTTACCTTTTAACTAGTTTTATAAGTTAATTTGTTATTATTTATACTGTATCCAGGCCGCGTACAGATGGTGATACATCTCTGCAGTGGAACTGTGGTGTTACACTGCTACCCATGTTTTATACAGCTGGTTGAGTAAATAAATAAATAACTAAATAGATAAATAAACATTTGATCCGACCATGAGAAAGTGTTAAAAAGAGAGTTAAAAGTTTATCTATTCTACCTACACTTGCATTCTATTTTAATTTTTATCCAACTTCCAACTTTCCATATTCCATATTCAACTTTATAAGAGTGTAGTCATTGTTGTCTTTATTTTCAGAAAATTGATATAATCATCGGTCAACGACTACAACACCCCCTACCCGTAACTATTTTATATTTATAAGGTGAAAAAAAAAAGATTCAATTTGCCCGCGTCCTATTCTTTTTCATTGAAAGTCCCACCTGGTGCAGCTGTGTCGTTTGGCGTTTGGATTATTGGAAAAACGTTGGAATAAACGTATTGAAGTTTAAGAAGATTATATTGAAAAATGAAACATATTTCACGTCTCGAAATTTTTTTTCATTATCATGCCGAGAAATTTTTAGATTACATTTCATTCGCTTAAAGTTAGTGATTTGCTTCAGCACCACAATTTTGATGGCGAGGGAATTTTATTAAAATCATGTTGTTATAAGACCTTTATGAAAATTATAATAATAAAACTTTTCATGGTCCATTTAATGTTCCTCGTGATTAAATTTTTACCGAACATTGGTAAGTATTTATCCTACTGTTACACAAAGTTTCAATGTTTCGCTTAGTTAATATTGTAACGCGAAATGTAAACAACCAGCGTAAGCCGTCTGCTTATCGGACGGCGGCCTGCCTCAAAGGAAGGATTCCGCTAATTGAATCCTATAAAAAAAAGACAGTTCCGGAACACTCCCGAATATTAATTTAAAGAAAGAATGATTTATTATTTTCGGGTCGTTTCAAGAAGGTTCTCGAGACATAATGGAGGACAAAATAATGACGGACTTGCGATTGGAGATTAGGTTAGACGTGAAGCCGCGAAAGAGTAAACAGTGCCAAAAACGGACAAGCGAATTATACAAATAAATTAAAAAGTTAAGTGTGTTATACAAATTAATTAGTTCAGTGATAGTTAAGATAAATTAGGTAGTGTGTAGTGTATAATTAGGACAGTGTAAATAAATTAGAAATAAACGTTACAATATTTTACAAAATCAATAAGTCCAGTAAAATATCCTCTAAAAGCAAAATTTGCGCGAATAAAGAATTTAGCAAAAGAGCAAAGTGTAAACCAAGAATATCTCATTCTTTTCAAATGTTTACTAGAGCCAACCTAGTACTAACCTCACTTTAATATTTAGTTATCTTCGATGTAGGTAAGTCCATTGGTGGAAATAAATTACAGAACAAATATCCAATATTTGATTAAGATACTGACTAGGTGTTTAACCTGTGAACCAACTATTAAATTCCTAGCAGAAATCATCAGGGCCATGCCCCTAGGATATCAACAACTTAACCTAACCTAACCATTTCTGCATAATGTGCATCTTTATTTTCTTTTATCTAACAATCACTTAGTCACTTAATTTAACAAACAATTTTAAGTTTTAAAGCTGACTTAAACATAATGTTGTAGTTAAGATTATTGATTTGCAAAACATACATTCGATCGCTGAATAATAATGAAATAAATCGTCATTATTGAAATCATTGTTTTCAGTACGATGTTGAAATATTGTGGAAGGAATTTGGTATATTAGTTACTCTAACTGATTATGTATGGTCATCACAAAAAATTTCCATCTATTGGTTGTAGTTAAGGTATCTACGATACAAACAATGTAATACAATAACATAGATTAACTAAAGATCTAATAGTGTTATTGTATAATTATGAATTATGGTTTGCCTAAATATAGCACCATTCCCTACAAAATGACCATGAATATAGTTGTATAGACGAGATGTGAGGAATTGAGGCTGTGCTCATATAATAACTTAAGATAAATATCAATAAATTTTATATAAACAAGTGTTCTACATTAAACTATAGCATTCTATTAAGATGACCAATTATATAGGCATATTTCCTACAAAAATTTTAATTCATATGTTTTGCTTTATAGCACAAGTGCTAATTAAACTGCTGAATCCAAGCACAGAAAATACATAGAAATACTACAGGCACTTTTGGCATAACTAAGTTTAAATTTACCATTCGAGTCCTTTTGTCACATCTAGACTTATGGCATTTCATGAAATTCTTTAAATATAATTGTATTATTAACTGGTAAGATGAGTGGTAATCAACTGCTAGTGCAAATCAAAAAGAAGAGAAAGGATAAGTTTAAATCTCAAAATTTGAAATTTGTACCACATACTTGAAAAATAATCCACTAAATTCCAAAGTAATTTAAATAATAGGAGTATTTGTTTTAATGGGACGCTAGAGAAAATAACTACTAATTGTAGTTACTTAAAAATTAATTATATAAGAAGTATAAATATTCTATGGAAATATAAATATTGTAAATAAAGTATATTATAAAAGTATAATACTCGAGTGAGTGTGTTAGTCTTAACTCAGATTTTCATTAGTTTCGAATTTATTAAAATTATAACGAAGTACTTACCACAAAAACTTGTACAGCCCTGTTGATTTCAGTTGTAACAATATCTCAGAATTTACTGAGTTCACTAGGTGACTTTCTGAAGTCGTACTGAATATCTTTATAAAAAATCATTAAATACATATGTATAAATGTGTTCTCGGGTTATTGAAACCCATCTACACGTTATATTTTATAGTTAAATAAGTAGAACACAATCCCTCCGTTAATAATTAGAGCGGCGTGATGATTTCTTATTACGTTATAGAACTTGTCTAATAATCAGTAATGAGATACTTGCTATTTACTTAGCAATAACTGTATATTAATTATTCTCAATTTCAATATATATTTGCGAATTTAAACTTATCATAACGTCAAGATGTCTGTATTTAACTAAATAGAAATGAAGAGCTTAAACAATTTGCTTTAATGCAAAGCTTTGGTTGGTCGGCATGTTAACGGCAAATGTTTAACTATATTGAAATCCATGAATTAATGTAGTAAAAAATGGCGTATACCTATAACGGCGCCGCCGCCAAATTTTCGGAATGACAAACCATGCTGACTTAGTAGCAGTGGCGCACGTTTTAATATTTTGTGCTAATTTGTGTATAAATGAAAAAATAACACAATATATTGGAGTGTAGTGTAGTACAAATATCTAATACTAAGTAATATTCATTTTCCGGTTTTAAACAGTACCTGGTTTCAACTTCTCAAATACGAACCATTGCTCGAACCACATTCAAATATTTCGCTGAAGGGTGGTTTACGGTTATCTATTAAGGTACAAAAAATAAAGGAAACGGGATTTGTGTGCAAAGGAAAAAGATAACCGAATATATAAGACTGCTATATAATACATGTATCCAATATACATAGGTACATAATATTCATCTTTTGGTTTTAAACAGTACCGGGTTTCAACTTTTAAATACGATCCACTGCTCGGGCAACATTCAAATATCTCGCTGAAAAGTAGTTAATGGTTTTTTAAAAAGGTACAAGGAATAAACCAACAGGTCATAGGAACCAAAATTTTTTGGGGACCTATATCACTCATGACATCAAACCACTCTTTCTTTAACGGTTTCTTTAAATGAGGATTGTTCTTGGGGAGGAGGAGTGATAGCCCCTTGGAAGATTTGGGTATGCCCCTAATAATGCCTTCTTTGGTTTTATTATTACTAAGAACTTCCAAGCAGAAAACTACTGAACATTTTTGAGAAAACACCTTTATTGCATCGATTTTGTTAAACACTAAAAATAAAACACTATTTCACACAAATTAATAGCGTAAACTATCATTTCCGTTTATAATCTTTCCAATTTTGGTTTCAGACATCTTGGCGGTCAGCTGGGAGGAATGGTGGACATACGACGGCATCTCCGGTAAGTGTTTTCTACATACTCCCTATCCTTTCTTGCCGTAATAGGCGCTACTGTTCAAACTATGTTAAAAAGCTTGAAACACACAATCCTCTTTTACACTTTATTGCGCAACGAATACCGCCAAATTAATGCGTTCGCAAGATTCTCAGCGCTCTGCAGCCCCCGCAAATGAATTCGTTAATATTTTTCCTCCCCTTCCGACCGCCGAAGCGTGGGGTCGAGCTCGTCCATCAAGGGACACGCGATTCCTATGCAAATCAAAGGCAACAACAATGACCCATCAGACGTTCCCTGGAAAAAAAACGAAAACAAGCGGGACGCGTATAAGTTCAGGTAATACATAACCTTAGCTGACGGTTAGCAGTTTTATGTTAATAACGTAGGATGCGATCGACATCATTATCGATGATGACAACCGAAACGAGAGGGGAGAGGGGAGGCCGCCCTCTCGGTGTCTCCCACCATTATGGTGACAGAGTGACGCACCCCTCCAATATCGCCGATATGAGCCATCGACAACTTAGTCGAAGACGTCGCGTTATTGAAAAGTCTAATTTATTTGCTCTTTATTTATAGATAAGGCTCGCCTTCCTGAAAAACGGAAGAAAAAAAACGGAAGAGGGAGTTTTCGTTTCCGACCCACACGGTGTGTACCGAAACGATTTTATTACGACGTGGTTCACCGTAATTGCTCACGAATATAAAATATTATGCGTACAACCCATTCAGCACGAAATGATACATGTTTTATTATTTGTTACATGTATATTACAAAGGGCTGACAAATTATGAAAAGGGTTTCGCTGGGATCGTATCAGATATTTATTTAAAATTATTACCTACACGGCGATTTATCATTCGTAAGTGGGAATGTAACTCTCGATAATTTTGTGGCAAGGGAGTCTCTAATGTTTTACATACTTACGTACCAATATGAAAAATAACGCGTTTATGCAGTGCGACGTATGTTTTGTATAATAAATTATTTACTTATAAATCGATTATTTATTACTCAAAACTGTATTCCTAACATTTTCCTAACGAGATCTACTGGTACCACAAAATAACAAAAACGATATTACGCCACTGAGACGACACATAATCTCAACAAATTTCCTTATTACTTTGTCAGCCTTAAAGTTGAAGCCTTTAAGAATTAAAATTACTTATTAAGCCATGAAAGAATAATGCAAACGAATCTTCTTTGGCGTTATTCACTTCGCACATCATGTAGCTATTAACCATTGTTCCTTTCTGAACTTTATATAAAGTAATTCACGAAGTGCAATGTAAACAAATAAATGTCCTGTCAAAAAAACGACTCTATGTTGTCGCTCCTATAGAAAGTCAACATTATTGTAGACATACGTTCAAGAAAGCATGAAATGCAATGTACACGCAAATCGTAATAGAGAATTGGTCAACTGAATTCATGGAACTATATAAAAGTACTCTTAGAATGTGTTATTTTCTTCGCCATATATAATATTGTAAATAGGCGGGTACAGATATGTTTATCGTCTGTGGAAACTACCATACTAATATATTAATTTTAATTAGTATTATGTCTTAATAAATAATAATTATAATAATAAAATAAAAAAAATTTTACAACAAAAATTTGTATCGGGAACTATTCGTTGATCCATAACTCTAAGCCATCGTTGCATGATTCAGTGATGAACTCTTTATTACGATTTGTGTGTATATTGGATTCGGTGCTCTCATAGCACATAAATCCAATAATAACGACTTTCTTGTAAGAGTGGCAATAGGCTATTGACTATATGTCATTTAATAAGGATTTAATTATCTTTTCCTAAACTTCTCGTTGTATCACTTTTCAAAACCTTGTTATATTCAGAAAAACACTTTTCCATTTTCGAATTTACTCTAAAACTCAATTGTGCCACACCAATTCTAGAAGTATACTGACCCAGCCTCCGAAATGTGAAGGAAAAATGTATTGTAACGAAACAGCCTGCCATAAAAATAAACACACGTCGGAATGTGTCGCTTCTGGAAACATCCTAACTAGGTAGATTCTGCGATCTGATGGATTTCCGGCAAACATAAATAAACTCAGTGCATTTAAAACAAATTTAAACGGCATTGCATATAAAACTAGTTTTACAATTACTACTTTAAAGATGAATTAAGTATTCATTTCTTCGTGCAGGTAAACTGACTTTAAATATAAATAAATAAGATCATTTTTTATATTAAACTATTAGTACAAAAGTTATTTATTGAATAAAAATAAAAATTTTCCAGCTAAAAATATGAAATAAATCGATTTTTAAAGAAAAAGTAAAATATAGGGAAAAATGGCTGAATTCAAACGTATATATCTCAGTCAATATTAAACAAATGAAGTATTGTGAGCCACCGTTTTAAAGAGAATTTCATAGTCTTTCTTTTTTATGAAGCAATGCCTATACCTAAATTCACTCGGAAGAGAGTTATAGTCAAAAAATAAAAAAAAACGATTTTTTTTTAAATTTTTCCATTTTTTAACTGGGTTTTTTGAATTCATTTCACTAAAAAATTTTTTTTTAACTTCAAAAAATATCAATTTCATAGGAAATTTAATTCTCTACAAGAAATCTTACAGCAAATATCTTCTAAAAATGCCTAGTTTTTGCGCTACAGCCGAAAAATCGAAAAGTGGACAAACCTACCCCGTTCTCAAAAACGCATGGCATAAGTTAGTAGCACTTTTGGATTTTATTTCTTTAGTGGTCAATTGACCGTATGAAAAAATAAAATATCTTGCACGCGTTAGTTCCTTTTACCCCTGTTATTTTCGACATAGTCAATAGCCTACAACATCGACTCGAATGATTTTAACGTGATATTTGGTTCTCTATATTGCACTTCCTGAAGTATTTTAGATATAATTCAATAAAGACACAATGGTTATTTGGTGTGTGATATGCAAATTGTATAGCAATGAAGAAAAAGCCTTTAGATTACTCTTTCATAGCTAAGTATTACAAATGAATGAGGATATTTATATACATCATGTCTCGTGCCAGTGGCGTTCTATCGGTTTTCTTCTTTTAGGTTGCTAGAAAATCACCTCAAAATAAATATTACAATTTCCATTTTGGGACATAACGAAAGTAACAAATTAATAAATCAGCCTACACCTGCTCTAAAAATTTTAATGAAAGTGATTTTGGGTATAAGAAGATGCAGCAAAATATTCAAATGTCCTATCTTTTGAAATAAAAAATAAATAATTTGTAAATAAATATTTTATTGAAAAATATAAAACTGATTGAGATAAGTGTTTGATTTATGAATCACGTTGGAAAAACAAATTTTCACAATAAAATTTTTTTCGAGAACTATTCGTTTATCCATAACGTATTCCCCTCGAACAGTTTATAGTCGAATATGGGGTGTTTAGTAAATATTTTGAAATTCCGTAGGTCTACGTAGGTATGGAAAAAATATCAGGTTCTTAAATTTGTTTCCAGTAACTACAATTACAGTTATTTCAAAAAATTAAATAAAAATAAACACTATTACCACAAATTATTCGTATACAGATATACCCTTAAAACAAGTCGAAATGAGGGAATGGAGGCAAAAATCAGTGGTCATTTGATTATTTTAAAATTCCGAGCGGTTATGTTTGAAAGAAGCTAATGAAGTGCCTACACAAATTTTTACAATTGTTTATAGATAAAATAATCTTTCTGAGAAAAATTTTTAAATGAAACCTTTACATTAAAAAAAACTCCAGCGCTGTTAAAATTGTGTATGTGGTTAACTCCACACCCGTCAATATGTACTGTAATTTCAAAGGACTAACGAAGATGAATCCAAATAGTAAATTGAGCCTACTACAAAACATAGCAAGATTCAGTAGCTTCAGTAATCTGGTTGGTTTGCCTGACGAATATTGTGTTTTTAAGCATGAAGTGTTAGAAGACATATCCTTATGATATGAAGTAACATTTATTTAGTCTGTCAAAATAACCCGTGGAGTATTAAAACGATTACTTCGCCGGTAACCAGAGGCGCTCTTGTAGAAATGAAGGAAAATTAATAAATGAGTTATAATCTTATATGTAATGACAAGTTTGCTTAAAACCGTTATAATCGTTTTAATAAAAGATAGGCATTACGACCGCGAATGTTATCAACTCAGAAACGCTTCCATTTTTACCTGATTTGTTGATAACTTGTCATTAATATACTATATTATAATATCAGAACTCGGTATTTATTTATAATATTCTATGGTAACATTTTTCATATCTCCTATTTATAACGATGTATTGGATTTTTGATGTCTATCTTGCAGATTTGTCTATTCAGATATTGGTGATCAAATCTTGAATTTTCATGAATTCATTCATTCACTTTTTTATATTATCATGTATGGAGAGATTTGTGAAATGTGAAAACTTGCATTACATAAAAATTTCAATTACTCTCACAACCAAATACTATCACCTTTTTTGTAGCTACATTGATTAATACACACTCATTGATTCTACTAATGTTCCGTCACTAACATCACACTAATGTTAATTTTGTCGGAGCAGGAAGTAACTGTGAAGAGGCATAATAAATACATACTTTTTACTCAAAGAAGATCTTTACTTGTTAATGTTTTCAAAGTTTGCTTTCCAAACCATTCCAAGAAGAGACCACAACGGATATTGTCATCTCGGCAATTCTAGGTAAGTTAAGGGAACTGCAGCTGCAAATGCTTGCGTTAACAACTCGGGTGTTTATGTAAATAACATAGGCTCATTTATTTCATTCAAAATCAGTTTATCAGTAATCAATCATCATTTCCTAGACGTGCAAGTGTGTGTAATTAGGCAGGGACAGTTTGAATTTCAAAATAAAGACCTGACTTTACCATGAAACCATTAGTCCTGTGTGTTCATAGTGGTATTTTTAAACTACGGAGATATGTTTTGGAGTATGGAGAATTTACCGGGACTATCGAAACGCCCAAAATTAGCGCCGTTCTCAGTTAATGAGAAAGTTTTAATTTTGAATTGTTTCGATCCCATCAAGAATCAAAATTCCGATGCGAGTGTGGACACATACAATTTTTCCAGTTACCGACTACTGCGTATTTACTCCCCGACGGTACGCCAGAAAGTGTTCATTGCCTGTATTGTTTACAATAGGCCGACATACAATATTCGCACGTGTTTCTGGTGAGTCACTCAAAATACAAAGCGATTCCGTAAGGCATTATAAAACTCCCAAAATTTAGAGGATGACACCTTGTATGGGTTTTGCAGTTATAATGAAATTTTATTACTCCATGGGTTATTTTGACAGACTGTAATTAAATTATCAATCAATTTTTACTAAACGCGAACCCAGTCAACAAATGTAATGTTAATATAAAACGTTGCGTCCACCTTTAACCCCAGAAAATATCGAAACGAACCTCCTTGGAGGCAGCGAACGAAACAAGTTATTTTTCAAAAACGTTATGCTAATTTTGTCCAGTCCAATCACATTTCCTTTTAATCTAACCATCAAAGTGTCGTCGCGCCCTAAAAATACGCCCTTCCGTCGGACGCCCTTCTCCCCACGAGTCGAAAGTTCCATCGTCGAGGAATGCGAAAATTTAAAATTACAAACCGTCTTAATGAGAAACATCCCCCGTAATGATTTCCCGCAAATGGTGCGCCCCGTACATAAAAGACCCGCGAAAAAGCGTCGAAAGTGCGTTATGGTTAATATAAAAAAGTAATATTCCCGCCGGGGCCTCCCGTCTCCTAACTAACTCCTTTCGAGGAGCTGTAAACCGTCGAAGCACAATAAAAATGTCGATTCCCACGTTCGTCCGCCGTAATATCTCAAATAAATCACCGAACTTATTTAAGTGAAGTTTATTAAAATACTGTAGCCAGCAAATCCGAAAACGGCGACGGGGGCGGTGGAAAAAGTGCGAGGGAAGGAGAGAGTGAGGAACAACGTCGTGTTCTATTGTGAATGTTGTATCGAATGAAAGGCGCGTTCGGAGCACGGTTTGATTTATGACTTCTTAGGCGGTATCCGAAAATATAAATATTATCGCGAATTCCTCGACGTTACTGGCGTACTGACTGACGTTAAAATTAATATGTTCTCGAAGATTAAAATTTCTTCTTCTCCTTTTCGGTCCCGTCGAAGGTGTGATTTATTTCGCTCGGTGACAGTAACGAGACCTTATAACGTCTACCAACTTTCCATTTCTCTCGCTTTTTCCGATAGTTCTTATCGGCAGTTTCGCCACAATACACGGCTGCTCTTCGGACCGATAATCGGGAAATTTTCCGCTCTGACGGGAAAGGGAGTTCGGGAGTTTCGGGCACTCCGGAGCGGTTTTACTCGTTCAAAACTACCGCGTTTGTTCCCAACAGTCGTGACTAAGGGAAAGGTGAAAGGCACTCTGACTGGGACTGGGACTTTGAAAATGTCCAAATGCTACTATATGAGTTTTTCATTATGGAAAGTTCCACTAGAGCACGTTTAGCTTGTTAACAGTGAAAATGCGAAAATAGGGCGGGTAGCGTTCATAAACTATCCATTTCTCCCAAATGACTGCGCTAGATGCCAAAGTTTAGTTTTTGAACACTCTAGAGATTTCTGGGTAACTGCCTTGTGGGTCCTTTTACCTTTATTATGACAGAAATATTCTAATGAATGCATTCCTGTTATGGCCTCATAACGTACTCTCGCGATCCACCCCGCCGGAATTCAGAACGAAGACAAGCATCCTCAGCAAAACGAGAATTAACAAAACATAACCTCATAAAAGAATCTCCCGGAGAGGCACGTATGTTTAATTAAACCATGCAGCACACCCAAATAACAAACATTATTATTAACAGAACATAACCTCATAAAAGAATCCCCCGGAGAGGCAAGTATGTTTAATTAAACCATGCAGCACATCCAAATAATAAACATTATTAATTTGAATAAACACGGGCAATCGGCATCGATTAACCATTCCAGTATGAATAAAGTATCCTGTCACGTTGCCCAGTTACACTACGTGTCAGTCAGCTGTCTTGGTTGGGGAGTGGTGTCCTATGTGATGCTGCGATTCCTGCACCAGCTACTCCTTCAGGCTCCCTGGGGACTTCTGTCAGCATACATTTGTTGACCATTTTACTACTTTTTGCCTTTTTTACAGTTAACTGTTTGTTCATTTTCACTTCGTCTTTGTCGCCCCTTATCATGAGCATCTCCCCCTCTCTCCCCTCTACTGAACCACTAGTTACCAATAAAGTTTAGTAAATTCGTTGCTTTTCTCTTTTTTCTGAGCTACCACCCCTAACCAGAGCACCCCTCTGGGCCCTAGGCCCTTAGGACTATGACAGTATATCCCCTAATTTCTTTGAAATCATATAGCTTATGTGCATTAAACTTTAGCTTCAGAAAAATTCAACATTTAGTGGATCCCTCTACTTTTATTTCGACAGAAGTCTTCTAATGAAGGCATCCCAGTTATGGTCACATAAGTTCATTAAAGTTGTACTGTAGATAGATTATGTGCATTCAACTATAGCATCCTTCATGGGAACCATTACCACGAACATTTCCGATTTGTAGGTATTGTCTCCCTTCATTGGCAGTACTTGGAAAACTTTTATGCTTTAGGGTAGTTAAGTATATTATTTAATTACCTAAATCATGTAGTGTCCTGAGAAAATAATATATATTGCTAGTCCTACAAAATAGATATGTGTAAAGTTAACGACGATTTTCTGACGTCTTATTCTGTGCGGCAGTCATTTCCGCCAATGTTTTCTATTTCAAAAAATGCGAAAGGTGTTTCGTTAACAGTAATGACGGAAATACCTTTATTCTTTGACAAAAATAGAGGACGTAAATGCCTACAAAATAGCCTCAGTAAATATTTTCTAAAAAGGTAGAACACTGAGTTATTTGGTGAGTAATTCACCTGTAATGGATTTACTTAATATTAGGGAACTTTGGAAGTATAACTGTCTACACTTTTAAACTTTTGAAAATAGATGGGAAGCCTACAATCACATAAGATTAATACATCTTACTCGTTTATTTACAAAGTAATATATTGCGAAGAAAATAGCAACTATAAGAGTTCTTAATATTGTTGCAAAAATTCAGTTGATGAATTCTCTTTAACGATTATTGTACATATTGGATTGGGTGCTCTCATTGTACATCAATCTGCAATAATTCAAATCTGCAATTGCAACTCTTATAGAAAACGATATTCATAAGAGTGGCAACATCGATTCGAATGCTTCCGTGACATTTATTTGTTTATATTGCACTTCGTGAAGTATTTTACACATAATTAAAAGAAGATAATGGTTAATAGGTATATGATGTGCAAAGCGTATAGCAATGAAGAAAAATCGTTCGGATTATTCTTTCGTTGCGAAATATAACAAATTAATAAGGATATTTATATAGGTCATGTATCGGGCCAGCAGCGTAGTATCGGTTTTCATATTTTAGATTACTAGCAAATTACCTTAAAATAAATATTGTGATTTCCATTTTGGGACTTAATGAAAGTAATCAAATAACAAATCAGCTTATGCCTGCTCTAAACATTTTAAAGAAAGTGATTTTGAGTATAAGTAGATGCAGCCAAATATTTAAATATCATGTCTTTTGAAATAAAAGATAATTAATTTGTAAATAAATATTTTATTGTAGAAAACGTAACTGAGTATGTTAGGTGTTCGATGCAAACCTTTAAAAACAATGTGAGTACCTACGATTTCAAAGTATATTATTCCTTCAAAAGATTATTTTGAGTGACTTTGGTCATCACTGAGTTAATTAGCCATACATTTTTCTAAAATTTAATCAACTGTACCTACTTGTATAGTATGTAAATTCAAGGAAAATATAGAAGATTCAAAATATTATTTTAACAAAACAAGTTCAAAAATTTATGTGTAGCATATGATTTTGTAAACCAATGATATGTTTTAATAAATCCTCCTGAAGAAAATCTTTAATTTTAATTTAGTAAAATTAGTTTTAAAAAGTACAAAATGATTGAATTCAATTTTTGGTTAATTTGACACGAGCAATTAAATCTTTACAAAAGATCGCAATAAATAATTTACCAATTTTACTCTTACAATTAAATTAAATAATTAAATAAAAAAAAATGAAATTCATAAATGAAGTCATATGCTTAATATAAGTTATAAGTAATATTTGCACAACCAAAAACATTCAAATCATTTGAAGGAGTGACAGTTCTAGCCGATGACAACAGTTTTATTAAAGAGAATATTTAATTGATTCAGTTCATATATAAAAAAGTCTATAATGTGTGAAATGAATTAGAAATTCTTTAGCACTTTAATGAAATTACAAATATTTTTTAATTGACATATTGGCAATGTTGTTAATTTCAAGTACTTTTAAGATTCAATTACTTCAGTATGAGTATGTTCCCTTCTGATATTTTCAACTTTTTAAACGTTTCATGGATAATCGTCCTATTGATAGCATACTTTAACTTGTTCCAATTATTTTCGTCGAACAATTGAAAATAGTAGGCCTTTCGACTTGATTATATATTTAGCAATCTGTGAAGTGGCCTGATTTTGCAGCCCCGACTCACCAATGCTGTTCTTTGGGACCAAATGAGACGATTAACATGTCAAAGGCGCAGCGAGAGTAAGGTAGAAGTTTTAGAACAAACAGTTGCACAATCGATTTCGCCTGAGGAAGTAACGCAAAGTTTTAAGTACGAGTGCAGTATGCATTAGAATATCGTACGGAATATCGATTAACACGCTACTGGTATTGTACTTAGAACACTTGAAAATTACGACTGAAACTATAGAAACTGAATTTTCGATTAATTAGGGGGTACAAGTAGATTGCGAATTTTGTTTTATTTTGTTTATCAATAACACCTTCGCCATTTCTGAATTTATAATTTTTTTATTTGTTGTCATTCATCAACCAATCAAACCACATTTTTTAATCATACATAAATTAATACATTTTCTCTTTTAGTTTATCCCATGATATGTCAGTGCAGAATCTAACAGTGTCATTTGCAAAAGAAACGATAGTTGGGTCTTCATTTTGGATCTCAAATATGTCATTAACATAAATTATAAATAACAGAGGTCCCAATATGGAACCTTGTGGTACACCAAAATAAACAGGACTTAATCGATCCTAATTTGGTTTAGTTTGACAATTTGCAATCTATTTGTAAAGTAATCTTTTACAATTGCGAGTATTAAGCCTCTGATAGCTAAAGCTTCTAGTTTTTTGAAAATATTTGATGGTTCACAGTAGGAAAAGCTTATAAAAGGTCAAGAAAAACCACCGCAGCGTGCCTACTTCTATCTAAACATTCGTATGCCTGTTAAGTAAGAGCAGCAATTTTGATGTTTAATTTAGAAGTGTTTCGTGAAATGGCTGACGGTAACAAAATGAATTTTCAGCGAATTGTTCTCATGTTAATAGCTAGTAAAGTTATGAATCAATACATTTGAAACGAATGGTGGTTGCACTTCATGACGGCAAACGGTAACATAAATTTCGTGTAACAAAACCAATCAGAACTGCACATTCACGCCCCGAGCGGTTAATATGTGTGCACTATCGGGTCCGCAAATCCGACGACAATCTCACATAATGCCCGCCGAACGGATTGACCACATTTCGCAAGAAAGTTTGCCGCCGCGGCGTCGCGGGGAAGCTCCGGGGGGAAAGGTATTAGCCGGCCACACATCAATCAAATCCTGAAAGATAGGAAATGAACAAACCCTAACCTCTAACCCGTTTCTAGGTGCGAGCTCCCTTGTACCGTGCGGCTTTTGTTTCGGCCGATTTGATTGACTCGCACGAACGTACGCCGGATGCCCGGAGCGGAATTTAACGCGGATCACATCATTTAATAGATTTTTGATGTTGCGAGTAGTTTCGTAACTCCCCGCGACCCCGTAATGAACTTTGTATCATGTCATATCGTGACGTGCGCCGCGCATGGTTTCCAGGAGAACAGGCTTTGGTATAATTTATATAGCGGAGTTCCTCGTCATTTTTCCCCATTCGTCCAGTCTTCTTCTTTTACCGCCCTACCCATCATGGTTTCCTTAATTCTGTCTATCCATTTCCTCCCTGCTCTTCCTCTTCTTCGTCTATTTTTTGGTTCGTATTTCATTGCCATCTTTAACCATCTTTCTGAGTTCATCCTCTCTACGTAACCATACCACAAAAATTGTTTTGATTCTATTCTCTCTGCGCTTGTGAATACTCTCCCTGTTCCTCTTCTTATTTCCTCATTAGGTATATGTTCTATTCTGATGTTCTACACGCTAATCCATTTCCACTGTGTTTATTCGCCTCTTATCTTCTTCCGAGAACTGCCACACTCACTCCCATATGTCAGATTCGGTTCTACAATAGCATTGTAAATAGTCATTTTTGTTTCTAATTCGACATTATATGAGCATAATGGTGAGTTTAGTGTGCGTATACACTTCTCCCTTGCTTTGCTCTGGTATAGATGCCTTTTTTGCTGTACTCAGCTCCGAAATTATCTTCTTCTCCTTCTTCTGCTGCATATCCACTAATGGATGTTCGCGATCACATTTCTCCACTCCTCCTTATTCCGTATTGTATGTATTAGTTCTCCCATTGTCCTCAATCCCGTCCATTGTCTGACGTTGCGAAGCCATGACATCCTCTTCCTGCCAACTGCTCTCTTTCCCTCAATCGTTCCTTCAATTATCAATTGTAGGAATTGGTATCGCTCGTTCCGTATCACCTGGCCTACATATGCTGCTTTACGACGTTTGATTGTGCATAGCAGTTCGCGGTCTTTATTGATCATTCTCAGGATCTCCTCGTTTGTCCTTCTTGCAATCCGAGAAATCTTTATTATACGCCTATAAATCCACATCTCGAATGCTTCAAGCTTATTCATAGTGTCCACCTTTAGTGTCCATCCCTCCATACCATAAA
Organism: Cryptocephalus moraei; assembly: GCA_946251905.1. Lineage (NCBI taxonomy): Eukaryota > Metazoa > Arthropoda > Insecta > Coleoptera > Chrysomelidae > Cryptocephalus > Cryptocephalus moraei. The sequence goes on from OX276454.1 coordinate 18,044,327, forward strand.
GTAATACCGTCCAGACATATTATAGCTATATATATATATATAGCATTTTACAAATCTAATCCTTAGGCCAAGATCAAATTCAGTATTGGTAAACACTTTTTTAAATTTCATGAACGCACTGCGGGCGTTTTCAATTCGACATCTGATTTCCACTTCCGATTCCCAGTCTTCACACAGTCACGTTCTTAAACATTTGAATGTATTCACCCGCTCTATTGGTTGACTGTCATGTGTTAGGCTTGCGTTTTGAAATCCTTGTGGCTTGCGAGAAATTATCATAAATTTGGTCTTCTTGGTGTTGATATTAAGGCCCACGCGTTTACTGTGTTTACCGACAGTCTTGAGCAAGTACTGCAAATCTTCCACTTTTTCTGCAATTAGAACTGTGCCATCTGCATAACGTATATTGTTGACCCAAACACCATTCACCTTAACGCCCATGGCACGTTCTCCTAGGGCTTCCTGAAAGATACCTTCAGAATACAGAAATTCCGAAATTATAGCCCCTAGGTATTTGAACTCATTGCGCCTTGTAAATTCATGGATTTTTATTTCTGGTTTGTTTGGTTCGTCTGCATTTTTAAGCTAATCCTTTTTCGCCGTGTTCATAGTTAATTCCTACTGCTGGTATTCTTCTATTAGTTTCCTTAACATACAATCTGCGTCTGATTCATCGTTAGTCGCTACCACATGATCATCCGCAAATAATAATTTCGTCAAACAGTACTATGCCATTGGTATTCCCATTCCAGTTATTCTCCAACTCCAGTTATTAGGTGCTTCTTGAAGGTATATTTTGAAAAGTGTTGGAGAGATACTGCACCTCTGTGTTAAGCCTTTTGTTGTCAGGAAGTGGTTTGAGATGGCATTTCCCACTTTTACTCCACTTTGAGAATTCACATACATATTCCATGCAGCTTTTACATACACCGTTTTATGCCTGTCTTCGTCAGTCTCAAAATGTTTTTTAAGGGAACCGTGCCTATCGTATGGTTTCTTCAAATCCACGAACGCCAGGTGGGTAGACAGGTTCCTGGACTCTCCTGTTTCTATCATGTGTTACACAACAAATACGTTGTCAATGCAGGACATTTTTTTTCTGGACAGGATTCTTTTAATTTATTTTCTGGTACATATGTAGCTGGCTGGATGTTTATGTTTTCATATATACTCGGAACCCTTTCGACATCCGTGAAGTTGACATACAAAATATACACAGTAACAAACAAAAAATTTTTGTAGAGTCCTGATATACTTCTAGTGTTCTTAAGAACTATATAATATATATTGTCGCGGTTCGGCTCCAATTAGCGAAACTATGTCACCGTCAAGCTAATTCAGCACTGAGGTGACCTAGACCGAAGAACAATACGTGACTCGCCGACAGGCGGCGGGCACGTTATTAACAAACGATAAGTATTTATACGGATCGATCAGATCGATCAGGGAACCAGGTTTCTAGCACCCCGTCACGCTGCCCGTCCGAGAGTCCGCCCGATCCGACATGTCGCTAGTTGGAGAAGCCACGTACCTGTCACCCGTCAACAAGTAAGCAACCACCTCTCTTTAACCTTTTCTTACTTCATATATTTGCTCGTTCACCTTAACACTTTGTTTCCGCTGTTCTCTCCCCTGTTAGTCTAGTGCCTAAATAAACATTTGTCCATGTCGCCATTGTCTTTTACCATCTCTACCTGACTACACCCCCAACCAGAGCACTGCCTTTGGGCCCTAGGAGTTCAGGCGTGTGACAATATAGTTCTGCTAATTACGGGTAAAAAAACTTATAATCCAATTTCCGTATGCCAACTTATTCCGATGAGTCCTAGATGTATATAAAAAATTTAAACAGAGTTCTTTAAACTAGAGGCCTCTAATGACAAAAATGTTATCCATACTCCTACCTACACCTGGTAATTAACTATATCAAATATCTCCGCGGGATCGATCAGATTGAGATTATTTTTGGACGACCATAGAAACTATAGTTGTAGGACACAGAACTCCCCAGAACTCATGCTAATTACAACTTCTGTTTTTCATATATACGTGAAGGAAGTTGTAACTATTAAGAACATTAAAATATTTAAACAATTCGAAGATTACGGTGACTTGTCAAAGCAACAAAGTTTGTATATAAGTGCCGAGACCAAAGTACTATATGAAAAGTGGCGTGATTGTCATAACAGGTTAGGCCTTTTTTTAGTTAAATCCCACAATTATAATTAAAGCAAAAAAAAAGGAAACTAAAAATTTCAGATTTATAATATTAGGCTTAGTTTTAATTTTGCTCATTAAGACACTTGTTATTAATTTACCCTTACATAACTCCTGTTTAAGTCAATATAACTTATTTGGCACTTATAACCTTGTGACATAGCAATGCAAATATACACAGGATAGTTTCTTAATATAGCTCATCCACGTTAAACGTTTAACCGGACTACATCCGCACCCTCGAAAACATCAGATCGCATTATATTTATTCAAAACGGCTGATAATCTGACAGCAATGATTTTTTATTACTTTCGATGGGGGTGGAGGCACCGCAGTGTTTCATCATGGTAGAACGGTTACGTACAAATGGAGCGCGATTTTCCACGGCCCACGAGAAATAAACAATACCATTACATGGAGCCCTTCGCAACAATGTGTTGTAAAGTGCGTAGAGAGGGAATTCGATAAAAAAAAACAAGGGAATGTTGGAAATAGAGAGTATGGTTTACACGAATGTCGGTTACAATTATTGAAATGAGGTGTAACGTGAGGGGATTTTCGTTGGATATGGTGGTTTCCGGCGAGAAATGTTGATTTTTGGATTTCATGACAATTGTGGCTTAAGTTTTTGGATGAAACTAATGTTGTATGTCTTATAAAATCGCGACGGTTTAACCTTAGAAAATCCAAAGACTTCCAAGTAGTACCAATGAAAATGAATAAGATTGAAGTTAGATGTAATGAAGACCTACAGTTATAGTGAAGACGAAACTTGATGTACTAAACCATTTTCATGAAAAGTTCCGCCTATAATACCTCATAGACTTAATCCATTAAAATTATTCACTTGCATCTTATCTGTCCCTTAATAGGCAACAAACAGATAATTTATTCTTATTTATATTTGTATTTTAATATTTGGAATAATAATCTTGGAAGTAACTTTTAGAAAATTGTATACTAGAAATACGAATGTGCTAACTAAATAAATATGTACATGAAATGATCCACAAATTTAAATGTTATAAATGTAATGAAATAACTAATACGAGATCAAATTATAACTACATTATCATAACTAAAATTACAACTAAATTACCTAAATTAATTTAATGTATGTCAAAATCAAAATTGCAATCAAAAGAATCCTTTAGATTTGCAATGATTAGCACAAATTCATTGTCAAACATATGCTTCCGGATACAATCGTCCTTTATAATCTTTATGGATCCAGTGGTCCGTATCTTCTGTATGTTTAATACAATTTTCCCAATTTTCTCTTGTACTTTGAACTGCTTTCTTCCATTCTATTAGCGCGAAATTTTCATCATGTTACAGTTGTATTAAAATATTTTTATCAAAATATTGGAATGTCTTACACTGCCCCCCAATCAGTTGAGTTGAGTTACACATATACCCTGAAATCCTGAATAATTCTTGAAAAATTTCCTGAAACTAATTAGTATTGAAAGCAACTCAATTATACTAAAAGTTACCTAGAACCTTACCCGTTATGGAAATTATTCAGAACTTGTTCTAATGTTTTTGATTTCCTAATAATTACTGATATATTTTAAGAAATTTACTCACAAGCTATTATTTATTGATGATCAGTTTAGGAATTTGCAGCCATATTCTCTTCAGAAGACATTGACCACATTTAGGGATATTATGCATATAACTGAATGCACGTTTACACCAAACAATTAAAATATTTTGACATCTAGAATTTACAAAAGGTGAATTTCGTACTTACAACAAACGTTTTAAAAATCCTGAAAATTTCTGATATAATTTAAAGAAATAGCTAACTTTGCTTTTATATACCGATGATGATTGAGTTACTATGATAAATTACAGCGATATTTCTTTCGAGGAATTAAGAACATTTTTCAGGCACGTCCAGCAAATGATTCCTGCAATATTCACAGGTTTATTAATTTTGGAATTATGTATTATTTGCTGTAGCGATATCCACTCAATTATTATGAGAATTAACTAAGATGTTCTCTTCAGATGGCTCCTAAAAATATTTACCACATGGTTTCTAGATTCTGCATACCACAAAGTTACAATTGAAATCAACCTTACAATGTTTTTTAAATTATAGAAATTCTAGAAAATCTTGGGCATTTTGAGAACTTGCCTCTATCGGTTTTTAAATTTATAGTAATTTTTTGAATTTAAACATGAATTTACTAACTTTTCCATTATACTGTAGCGATGATTATTGAATTATTTATGAATTTATAAGTACATTTATACTTACAAGGTTATTACAACTTCCCAGAGTGTAGTTCCTACGTTCATTTTTCCTAATTTAGGAATAAGTAAGCAAACAGAAAAATAAAGAACTAAAAAAACGAATAAAAAATACGTCTGCCAGTATTGGAAATTTAAATAACATCGTTATAAACAGTCGAAAACCAAGCACTGAAAGATGGCTTATTAAACATTTTATTGTACTGTAGATAAAATTAAAGACAAAATCTTTAGAAACCTGATTCTATAATTATTTTTTGCTCTTTAAAATTATTCTTAATTCTGGGAGTCGTAGTAGTGGTTGTAGTTATAATAGTAGAAACCTATCTACAATGATGTGTCAAACACATATAAGCTTCCACTAATAAATAATTTTCCTTTAAGTAAATTTATCAGAAACAGCAGTTTTCAACACAGCTTTTCTCACAACATGAATAATAACTTGTCGTTGATCCCTTCCACCGATCGGAGTCTGAAGATATTGTAGATATTTACTAGCATGCAACGTCACTACGTCATGTGACTGCCGTTTGATACGAGGTAACGTCTTGGCGGCGTTTCATTTTGTGTAAATTTCAGTGTCTATTTTTATCGAACATACTGCTACAAAATATACTTAAATACATGTAGAAGTGTACATACAACCACAAACCTCATTTCCAGAATTTAGTTAAATATACCAATTTGATTACCATTCAGCGCCATCTACTTAACTGTAAAGGATGTATCGGTCAGAACCGGAGGTAAGTTTTCCGGTAATATGCAGAACATTGCGTGTTGACTTATAAAAAAAATATATTACATCATTTCAATTACGGTCAAATTCGGAAGTGATGTTCTGATCATATTTAAACTCTGATACTTCTGGTAAAGTGAAAAATCCAACGAGCATCAGTACATTAAGATACTTTGATTCGTTTGCCTGTTACTAGCTAATATGCATCAACAATCGGTATAGCGGTTAGAAAGTTATGGGAAGAAGTTTCTAAAAATCGTTTGACTTTAGAACTTTTAGAGTGTTCCAATCTGAGTTTAGTGTACAAAATGCACCAATTCACTTTCTAATAATACGCAGGTATACATTTTTTCATTTAAAGCGTCTTGTTTTAAAGTTTTTATCAATATCTTGTTATTATATTATCGTAAGTTGCGTCTCTGGCGTAAAAATGGCTAGCAGAAACTTACTTAAAAATTAATACGGCGTTGCGAAACCCCCATCTGTGCATTACCATAACTTAAATAATTACTCGATCACTCCGGTAAGTTCTCAGGCCCAGGAAACCATTAATAAGGAGTAAATGTATTTCTGATGTTGCTTTATGCAAAAGTTGAAATGACGATTCCGCCATAACGGGCGAGCGCGTCGCCGCCTTAAGTGGAATATCAGATAAAAACTTTTTTAACTCGGAAAGCTCTCGATGAACTTCCGGCTTAACCGATAACAACAGGGATTAAAAAAAATCGACGGGGAGCTCCTTCCACTCTCCGCGTGTCCCCCTTGATCGCGGATTATCCTCGCGTCGCGTCGCGTCGTGTCGGTCTCGGACGATACTAGGCCGATTTCTCGCTCCTTCGGCGAAAATGTAGCACACGAGGGTGGGCGGAATTATAGTCGCTTTCGATATGCGATCAATTTTGCCTCGAGGCATTTGTATTGTGATTAGGTTTCCTAAATCTATTTTTGAACGGCATTCGAGTGAAATAAATGGCCTTTTGTGTTGCTCAGGGACCGCATTTGCTAGACAAAGTGCCCTATTAAATATTTAGGGACTCCACTCGGCGGATATTATTAGAAATATGAGGTGAACTCCAGCGGCGCATATTCGGGTCTATTAAAAAGGAATTGTGTCACGCTGCACGCAGGGTACTTATCAACACGGTGGGTTTACTTTGGCAAAATAAGAACGTCAGCAGCAAATTAAAAAAAAAACAGAGGGTGCATCTAAGAGGAAAACGTAGGAACTTTTAAGAAAAAATTGCGTAATTCAGCTTTGGAAATAAGTGTTTTTTAATAACATAATGACAATATAAAAAGAAGTTCAAAAAATAGGTTTGTCATAACCTAACTTACCTAGAGGTGATATTTTCTGTATACTAAGTATCTCTGATTTTTAATGTTGTGGACTTTTACAATCGACACATCAAATAACTCCGCCTTGTAGGCGGCCGGTGTGGAGTGCGACATTGCCGGTATAATTTTTTGGCTGCAATCATTTGTCAGTTATAAATAGTTTGATATTTGGGTTCAATTTGTTAAAGTTATTCGCACAAAACAATTAATCCATTAACTGTATTCAGAATCATTCTTCCTTAAATAAATACATAAGCCCCTCCTCTCTATACCTCAGGCTATTTTCAGCTTTCTATACCGGATCGCTTTTATCCCCCGATCCCCTTATGCATCTTATTTAGAGATGTATTATTTATTACGACGATAATACGATCCTGGTCCTGACCGATAAACCAATAGCCGAAGAAAGGGGTGGTAATAATATCGGCATCTCTCTCTTTTTGACGGGTCGTAAAAGTCCACAACATTAAAAATCAGGGTACAGTGTACCTGATTGTGTGACAATTTTCGGGAAAGAATTCAAAATGCTTAATCCTCTTCAGTCTTATCGTCCACGTTGATATTATCATGGAGGTAGATAACCTCAGCGTAAATATATATAAGTAACTTAGTTTCTGAGAGATTTCTATATGGTCCCTCTTGGGGTAATACCATGGTGCCTCGACTATATTCCACAGAACTTTACTTGTAGTATATATTATAGTAATTATGATCATAATAATAATTTATAATATTTGCCAATAAAAGTTGATTAAGTAGAATGTCACTTTTACAGGCAAAGCCCGAAAAATGGGTTTCAATACTAGCATGCAAAGGAGCAGTTTGTAATGAGTTGCTAACTGGGAGTATCGTCCTAGCTGCGACAACATTTTTCATACCTAGTTCATCACGTTCATGTTCAATTTCTTTTCTCCATCATAGTGTCATTCCCCGATACTTTGCTGCTTTGGTTAGAAGAATCTGGACCATACCTCTCAAAATAATGGTTTTATTTAACAATGAAGTGGACACATGGGTTGATTGGCTTTCATTCACCTTAATATTCATTAAGGCACTCATTTGATGTAGATATTAATTTGGCTTATATTATTTTGCAATTATCTGTTTTCTTCTTTATGGAATTCCCAATGGTTAAAATAATCATAATACATCGCAATAGTACCGTGCTCAAGGTTACGAATGTCACTGATATACAATGAGTAGAGTACTCGACTCAGTACACTACCTTTAGTTGCTCGTGCATTAATTGCTCTTATAGTTAGGTCAGAATCTGCCTCTTCATGCTTTATTTTGAAGTATCTGTATAATAAATAGAAATTTAATACTTCTATAAAATTGACACTGTAGTGGCGCATTTAATTTGTAGTTTAACTGTTTATGCCATGCATCATCAAATGCGCCAGCCATATCTAAGAATGCCGTAGCGTAGGTTTTCTGTTTTTGCTAAGAGTTTTAATAATATCTGTTATTGCATGTACTTGGTCAATGGTTAGAGGTTATTCCCTGAAGCCGTTTTAATGTTAAGGAATCAAGCCTTGCCACCTATTTATTACCTTCTCATATACCCTCTCACATATGAGAGGCATTGTAATCGGGTCAATTTTTTGAATTGGAATTATTGGCATTTCTAGAGGTTTCAAAGCCCACTAAATCTAAAAAACATGTTTTTGACAAAATGTCGGTATGTAAGTGTATGAATATATGAGTATCTGTAGTGAAAATCACAAACAGTTCCAACTTTAAATCTAGACTATGTGCTATACCACAACAGTCCAATAATGTTTTCATTAAAATCGGCTGGGATAAAGAGATAGTTTATTCTTGTCATTCATCGGTTGCTGGAAATTTTCGCAAAATGTGCTCCAAGAATTAATTATTACTTACTAATATTTATTCCGCTATCGAATATACGTAATAAAGTGTATTAAACTTTTTTGGCTAAATCATCTCTGTAGTGCACTTTACTCGGTTTTAGGCAATTTTCTCAAAATGTACCACAATATTTTTTTCTGAATTTTGAATATTTAAGCTACCATCGAATGTGTATAAAAAAGTTAAATAATAATATTTTTGGCTAGATTTCTAAAGGGCACTTTACACCGGTTACGTCTCGGTTTTTCGAAATTTTCTCAAAATCTACACTAATATTTTCCTCTAAACCTTAAATTTTTTTTTTCTATTCTCAAATATCTATAATAAAGTTTAATAACATTTGTTACTAAATCGTTTCTGAATGGCACTTATCGTTATTTTTCTGAATTTTGTTCGAAATCCGGCTGAAGAATTATTTTTCAATTTGAATATCTATTATATTATCGAATATGTGTAACAAAGTTAGACCATTTTGGGCTAAACATCTCCCAAAGTCACATTACGCTTATTTTTCGGTTTTGTGAAGTCACGAAATCCGCTTCAAAACCTGTTATTAAATTTGGATATTTAGTTTTTTTATATTTTAGCAAGCATCATTAGGTTTAATAGCGTTCTGGACCAAATCTTTCCTATAGGGCAGTTTAAACTTACTGTATATATATTTTTAAATATTCTCGAAATTTGATGAATTTTTTGAGAACGTATCGAGAACGTTGAATATTTATTATACTATCGAATATTTATAGTAAAATATGAGGAAGTAGTCCCATTGATATGTCGAGATTTTATCAAATTAATAATCAAACCTGACGATGTCAAAAATGTTTTGAACTCGCTAGTTCATTGTGGTGAGTGAGGTTTATTGCTTAAATTGAAAGAAAATATATTACTAGTTTTCCCCTAGTTTTGATCAATCAGAACAAGAGGTCCCTCTCCTTGGTCTTCAGTTGCACCTCGATAAATCACACAGGACTCCTCATCCTATGTCATATCAATTTACTCTAAAATATCGATTACTAAATAATGAAGAAACTGAAAAACAACCTCTGATATAAGAGCCCTAATCTTTGAACTGAAAATGGAAAATTCGCCTTCCATTCCTAAAGTCCTACTCAGGTTCCACATGCCTGACCTTCGATTAGGGGTCCAACATACAGCCACAAGCTAGAAACTTTAAATTGTGTTTCCCCCTTAATTTAAAAAACCCCATGGCATGCCAGGCCGAAAGGTAGGTTTATGGGTAGGATATAAATATAGTAATATAACACACGATGTGTCAAAAAAATGCATACGAGGTGTAAAAAAATACAAACGTCAAAATTTTAAAATATTTGCAAATAACTTTTTCTATGTACATTTCTCAAAGATATGTTTTGTACAAAAGTTGTTCGCCTCTATAAGGGGAACAAAAAACCTAAGTAACATTTTTCTCCCAGACGCGAAATAAATGATTTTTTTTTTGTGACAAAAATAACTTTATTTTTGTACGTTTCTCGACAGATTGTTTTATACAAAAGTTGTTCGCCTTTATAAGAGCAACAAAACACCTTAGTATTATTTTTCTCTCAGACGCGAAATAAAAGTTTTTCTTATTTTTATTTATTTTTGAAAAAAATAACTTTTTTCTGTACATTTCTCGAAAAAATGTTTTATACAAAAGTCGTTCGCCTCTATAAGAGCAACAAAAAATCCAAGTAACATTTTTCTCTCAGCCGCGAAATAAACGTTTTTTGATTTTTTTTTTAAATAACAAGCCGCCATTTTGAAACCGCTATACCGATTTGGCCCATTACCAAATTTCGTTGTGATTCTTTAAAAAATGCGTCCTGTAGCCTGCTGACAAATTTCGTTATATCCGATATATATAAACTTTTGAGAAATGACAGCCCTATGGTCTATGGTCAGGATATGTTATGAATCTATTTGAATTTTAGAAAATGGCGAACGCTCCAGCATGTCATATTACATATCTTCCTGCGTTCAATGCACGGAACTTATTTCTAAACTTCATACAAAATATTAGCAATACCAACCTGTGACGGCTAATTCCTCCTATCACCGGTTTTAATCTCCAAGAAAAATTTTTTTATTTAATTTGGATATAGTAGGCGACCAAGAGAAGTGCCGGTACGATGTAACTTCGTTAAGTAGTTCATCTAGCTCAATTGTTGTTCTAAAATCTGCTGCTTTATATACTTATACCTATACGTGTCTCACTGTGAATGATGCTTACGTGATGTTTGCTACTCGATTTTTTTTTTTTCGAATATTTGGTGATGAACTCCAGTCACGTGCCATTTTGAGATTTGTTTTAGGAAATTTCCCTTGAAAGGATAGGTGAATCTTTTCTGTTTCTCTTTAATCTAAGTCTTGGCCTCCTTCACCATCGTTAGACTGGAAAATCATCTCTAACTTTACGAAATTTTTACCTGCCGTTCGATCAGGGAACATTCCGGATGTTCGACATAAAAACAATAATTTTTCGATCTCTGGATGTCGGACCCGAAAACGAGTTCCTGACACCGGAGACTGCATAATTTTTGCGAGTTCCCGCTCCGGCGACCCGCATTTAAATTAAAGTATTAAAACAGCAGATATCGACGATCCCGTCACGGCCAACTGTCGTGTCTCGATTAGAGTGCTCGGACAGTCCATTAAAATCTGGCAAATCAACAGATCCGCGTGCTTCACGTTCTTCTCCATTAAAAAAAAAATAAAAATTAACTTTTTCCTTTTCACGAGGCGAATCGATGAGAATAAAACACAACCGCTATACAGATATACTCGTATATGTGCTAGAGAGGATGAATGATATCGCATGGTCGTGACACTTTTGTTAAAATAAAAGCTCGATCCTTTTCAATACAAACGCGCTCTCCCCGCAAAAGAGACAAGGGGGAGAGAGAGAATCCGCAGCTTTGTCGGTTTTTCGTTTATTGGATATTACAATCAGGCCGCTCGGCTCGCTAGTTTCAACAATGAAGAACGGTTAAATACGTATATAAGAAGTCTCGGTAATATCGTGTGTCCCCTCGTACACGAAAAAATGTTATATTTTTGTTAAATAGCCGGAAGGCCCCTTCCATTTATAACGCGCGGATATTGCAGGGGGAAGAAATGAGCTAGGATTTTTTTCCTCGGACTTCAATTTTTTTTCATGTTTCGAAATGGGAGAAACGTTTTATTGGGATCCCCTCTTCGTTCCCTCCAACGAGGCGAGAGGGAAAAATAGGTAATCCCACAAATCCACCGGTTCGGCAATGCTAATTTGGTTAATTTATGGATTCGTGTGGCTGGTGAAATAGTTTATTGGAGTATAAAATATGGGCAATTCGCATTACATTTATATTTTGCATTAACACATCCAAACAAAAACTACAAAACATCTGAGTCGTTCCAATTGGAATTACAAATTTCGACAACAATAAACAATAACATGTTTTATTAAATGCTGTTCGGAATTAATTTGGGAACATTTTTACACTTACCACTGTTCAGCGTAATTTCCATTTTGCCATTAAATTATATTGTGACGCCGACGATTCGAATTGTAATTGATAAATCCACATTAAACAACTCAATCTATATGTGAAATTTAGTTTTTCTTAAAACATACATGAAACGTTCAAAAGATTTCTCAACTTCTTTATGAAGATAGCCTCCCACCGCAAATAAGTGGATTTCAAAAATATACCGCATTCCTTGGAAATACACCTTTTACCAGAAAATACAATGAAATTTCACAGAGACGGTTCATAACGTTTGCGACACTGCTAAGCCCCTGTATTCTATAACGGACCCTCACAAAGTAAACACAAAAGAAAATCACATTTTAAATTGGAATATAATAATAGAGGGGCTGCTTTATGGTTTCAGTAAAATTAACATCAACACTAAACATACACGCTACATATTCTTTTTTCAATATAACTTTAATTGGTAACAAGAAACAGGACACAAGATATGCAAGTTAGTAAAGGACCTTTTAATTAGGGAGGAACGGATAGTTCTCAAGCCTCGAAAAGACTCAGCAGCCAAACTGTGTTGAACTCGGCCGACGACTGATCGATCCCTGCTTGATCCGCAACGTTGGTATTCAAAGTACTCAAGTTGCTGGCTGAAAGAAAGAAGAAACTGAAAGATTTCGTTGGAAAAATTGGGAAAATTGAGAAAATGAAATGAACGAAAGTGTGAAGTGATCTCTGTAGAGAGTGGACTGTATAGATATCTTCTCGTAGCTCGTGGGTGGCTGCGGAGATGAATCTTCTCTCCAGGTCTTAAGGCTGGAGACTGTAGCTGTAGTTGGAGATCAGGGCGTGACGTGATCTCTTGAAATTCTTGAAGTTCTAGTTGTGTGGAGAGAGGGCGTATCGTGCTCTCCGGTGTGGACCTGAGGGCGTAACGTGCAGGTCCGGGTTTGAAGTTCTCGAAGTCTGGAGAGAGGGCGTACCGTGCTCTCCGGTGTGGACCTGAGGGCGTAACGTGCAGGTCAGGGTTGAAGTTCTAGTAGTTTGGAGAGAGGGCGTAACGTGCTCTCCGGGGTTGAGGTTTTTGAGGTTAGGGGTTGTCGGTTGGGGTGGCGTGAAGCAAGATCACAACACACTGTCGTTACGAGCATACATCGTATACTGATTTATTGTCCCAAATTTCAGAGCTTTTATACATCTTGTTTTGCATTGGTTAAATGATATATTATTTGTTTTGTTACCTTGCACTAGAGTGACCTTCTCGAGAATCGTTTGTTATCAAATTACCTAGACGTCGTGTTATGCTTAGTCAGCTGAGTATGGAGAATTGAACTTGACGGGTTCACGTTTAATCGTAATCGTTTTCCTCTAGTAACGTCAAATGGTGTTATTGATTCGTGTTCGAACGTTAAAACAATCCAATAATACTTTACATAACTATCTTCGATCTTAATTATGACTTATTTTTCTGTTTTGTAAAACAACACGTATTGATTTCAATGATTAAATTATGTAAAAAGTTCCCTAAATTCGGTTACAATAAATTATGATTTCTTCACATAAAATTCCCTTAAAGAATGTTGACGTAAGCGTCAACATGAAACGAGAATTGTGTTTATTAAGTGATGCGATATTGTTTCAAACATAGTTGCAATATCTTTAAGCAAAACAGATAGATTTGAATGGAGACTGTTAAAAACTCCTTTTGTATCACAAATGTTAGTAGTAATTGAGAAAATAACGGAATTAAAGTAAGTACAGTAGTGAATTGGACATATTACAAGTAGGATCTATAGAAATAAATAATATTAAATATTATATATAAAAATAAAATTAATGTAATATTGAGAAAACGGCAAAACAGAGTAGTTTATTCAAGACAACCTCTTCACTGCCTCTAAGGTGCTTTTTAAGTACAACTGAACAGTTTTCAATGAAGTAAATTTTGTTTAACGTTACAATATTATCATATTGTCATATATGTCATATATGTCATACATTTTTAAGGAAATATGAAACAATATACCAAAATTAAGAGACTACTTCCATTTTAAAAATTATGGAAATTCTGAAAAGTAACAGAAATAAGAAATACTCAAAAAGATGAATAGTGTAGAAAGATGTAGGATGTCACGTTCTAACTTTAATAGATTAAAATGACACCTAGATGAGCTACAATGGACAAATCGTGCTGACTATGCTGCAATATTATGATGTAAAGACGATCCAAATTATCTTTTAATTTTCTTATCAACCTGTGTGAACCCCCATAGGTACACCCCTGATAATAATATCGACACCAGAAATTTCCTTAATATCACATGAAATAATCAATGATAATTTTATTTGAACCAGAACATGAAATCATGCAATTAACATTAACAAATAACCCTAATGTAATAAAACATCGCGTGTCGCGAAAATTCAATCCAATCATGATTTAAGTAGAAGCTAATTTGGTGTACAGAGGGGAAAACTAAAACACCACTAGCTGATGATACTATGATGTAAAGACGATCCAAATTATCTTTTAATTTTCTTATCAACCTGTGTGAACCCCCATAGGTACACCCCTGATAATAATATCGACACCAGAAATTTCCTTAACATCACATGAAATAATCAATGATAATTTTATTTGAACCAGAACATGAAATCATGCAATTAACATTAACAAATAACCCTAATGTAATAAAACATCGCGTGTCGCGAAAATTCAATCCAATCATGATTTAAGTAGAAGCTAATTTGGTGTACAGAGGGGAAAACTAAAACACCACTAGCTTAAGTTCGGTGTTCCAGGTTAAATAAATTACACAAGTTTTCACCTGATTAATATTCCATAATCTCATCGATTTCGCCGTTTTGTCGTTAATTCCGTAACAGCTGATTTATCCGAAGCTGGCTTATAATTTTTTTAAATTTACGATTCGTACGCGGCCCAATGGCGCGACACTAATAACGAATCCGAGTAACGGGCGAACTAGATAGATAGGATAGGTCTAGATAGACCGACGTAATCAGCGACGCCTGATTAGAAAGGTCCCCGAATCCGTCACGCCCGCCACCTGCCAAGGACGCAGGGGTGAATACGTAAAGCAGGACAGGGTCGACCCATCTTACTTTAATTGCGGAAACATCGGTAATAGTTTATGAATATACCAGCGATTGATGATGGTAGGGATCAGGAAAAGATATTTGAAGGATATTATGCCACGACAACAGTGTGATTTCAGTACAGTAAAACTCAGTTGAACGGATTGGTTACTTAGAAAAATGCTGAGTTAAAATTCGGTTTACGGAAAAGTTTGCTCGGGCGCCAGATTTGTAGGGTTTACCCCCTTAAGCCTCAAATAGTTTATAGAGTGTCCATGAATTACAAATTACAAGTGGTGATTTGCGGCCGTAAGACGCATGAGTTTATTAAAGGGGTTCAGAAATCCGATTTCGTAATAAAATTAGCAAAATGTGCGATCGTAATCCGCGAATGCAGAAAATTTCGTGTAGTTAGCGACGGCGAATATTGACAATGGTCCAACTAACACGGTGCGCTCGGAAAATGTGCAATCTAAATTTGCGAAGGCCGGAAAATTCACAGTTTACACCCTGTCTTACACCTTTCTGGATTTCAACGCTTGTTGATGTATAGCCATTAACTTATGTTATTGCTCTTTGATGCGAATAGATGTTTTCTACTATTAAGAAACTTTCTTGTCGATTCCAGTATGATTTAAGAGTTACATCAAAGGTTGATACGGTACCTGTTCGAACGCTTTCTCGAAATCCATAAAGCATATAAAAAGTTGTGCATGTTGGTGTTTGCATTTTTGCACTAATGTTTTGGGGCAAAATATTGGGGCACTATCTTCTTGAAACCAAACTGTTCAGCGCAGGTCACCTCGTCACATTTTGGATATATCCTGTTCTGAATAATTCGTAAAAATAGTTTCATTTCAGAATGTTCACTAGGCGTACGAGATGATGTTCATGGCAGACGTTGTTGTTTTTGGTACGGAAATGAAGACAGACTCAACCCAACTTTTGGGTATACTTCCAGTATTGACGATGTTATTAAATAGGCTAAGAGAAGGTCTAAATTGTCTTCAATAACTAATTTTAGCAGTTCAGCTGGTATTCCGTCTCTTCCTGCAGATTTATTGTTTCTTAATTGGTGCATAACATAATTCAGTTCCGATTTGAGTATTGAGGAGCCCTCAACAATGTCTCTATTTACACTAAGTTGTTTATTATGTTCGTGGAAGAGTTCTTTTGTGTAATTTCCCATGTTTTTATTTGTTATAATGGACTTGCGATTAGTTTTGCAATTTGCGATTAGCATTTTGATCACCATTGATCAAAATGCTGGATGCTCTATAATATGTATTAATATATATGTATGTATATATGTATAATATAAATATGTATAATATGTATTTATGTAGTTGGAAGTCATCAGGTTTTCTGAAATTGTTAATTTCATTTTTTAAAAAGTGGCACCAAATTTGACTTACAGTGAAATGTCACCTCCACAATAAATTACAGTTTTCTTCCTTCCTCCATAACGTATCATGTATTCTTTTATATACAAGAAAACTACATACTTTAATGTTTCTTATTTTTCACAGCTGATAGTTAAGAAATTTCGTTTACGTAGATTACCAACTGCTTAAAAATTTTCTAATATTGATCTCCCATAACAAAAAAAATGTGCAAGAACAGTTGTCATGGTTTACCATCCCCTCTCCCAAATGTCTTGCGTCATGTTTATTAAGCCACATCATCCATTTCATAAGTCAGCATTTACTTTAGGCTCATATTTTATTGCTAATTTATTGCTGATTTATTACGAAAACCACGATTTTATTGCTTTCCTTAACGAGAAAAAGGGGATAATGTGACTTAAGACTTATGCCACATCATCGACACCTCTATCTTCGGAACCGCAAGAGATATATGTATGAACCAAGCGGCATATTTTACTGCTAAGTTATTGCTGACGATGTGGGCTAGTAGCCTAATCCCAGAGCCACCCCTTCAACCCTTAGCTATAAACTCACCCACGATATATCAGAAGAATTGTAAAAAAATATATGTCCGTGAAATACAACCTGGGCTTGTTATTACTATTTAATTTCTCAACTTTCAAGCAAAGTATAATTTTATTGCTCCACCCTATAGCGAGAAAAAGGGGATAATCTGACTTAAGATACATCATTCAGACCTGTATCTCTAGAACCGCAGGAAATATAAAAATGCAGCAGGCGGGATATTTTATTGCTATTCTATTGCTGACGATTGCGACTAGTTGCGCAATCCCAGAACAACCTCTTCAACCCTTAGCATGAAACTCACCCCCGAAATATAAGACAAATCGTACAAAAATATATTTCCGTTACGAACAGCCTGGGCTCTTTATTACTATTTAATTGCTAGACTTTCAAGCATTTTTCGGATAATAGTATCGGGTGTTTTTTTAAATTTCATCTCATAGTAGGCTGTGGATAGTGTTTGTGAATGCGCCTTACTAAAAAATGTCAGAATTGACATAACCTCACTTTTTTATAAAAATTGAAACTGCTCCAATCAGTTAATAGTGTCTTGAAAAAGACAGCTCACTCATCTACGCCTAATTAATAGAGCCAAGCCAGTCGCCAAGCTGTCTTTTTCAAGACACTAGTAACTGATTGGAGCAGTTTCAATTTTTATTAAAAAAGTGAGGTTATGTCAATTTTGACATTTTTTAGTAAGGCGCATTCACAAACACTATCCACAGCCTACTATGAGGTGGAATTTAAAAAAACACCCGATATAATTAACGACAAAATAAATGTTATTGTAGTAAAGCGTGGGGTGCTTGATATATGCTGTTAAAAATATTTAATCAGTACGATTAGTATAAAATTATTGTTCAAGAAGCACCCCACGCTTTATTGCAATAATGTTTTTCTCGTTAATTAGGTATACTATTCTTACTTCTAAAAAAAAAAAAATTTTTTTTGACTTTTTAGCTTGATTCACCATTAGAGCGTGTTTTCCTTAGTTATTTGTTTTATTTATTTTCTTTTGTGATTATATAAACAAATAACATGTTCGATGATATAGCTTCAAGAGATGAAGTGATTTTTGATATCTAAGTTTACTTCGCGTAAGTTTCAAACTTATCCAGTAAGTACCAACATAAAGAGCTTAAAAATGTGATTCCAGGCATAACATTTTTCGATCGATGAACAACATTGATTTTGGTAGTTATGCATATATTTAAAGAGGTTTATGGAAAATACCAACGAAATCAAGGTATTAATTATATTTTTGTGTTGTTTAAATACAATATCGTTAGGAGATCAATATCACAAAAAAAACAAATTAAGGAAATCGGAGTGACAAATATATGAAATTTTCATACGTCATAATATTTCTGAGTTCACAGTGGCTCACATCGTCATGGCACATAGTGATGGGGATCTTCTCAGTTTCTCCCCTCGAATCACCGTGGCAGAACTAAAATCACATTCTCGTCGCAAGAAATCGTTTATTAAGAGGCGGAGGAGTTTTTCTCTGCGCTTTCGACGTGTCAGAAAATCCCGATCGACATATCTAACTGTAGGAAAAAGAACATCGATGGCCATTACATCGCTTGAAACAAAACGCGATAAGACTGATCGCACGAAATATTCTTTTCAACGACCGTAATCCGATTTCCCGCACCCACGTCCACCCGATTCCCGCCAGGTGCTGTTGGAACGCACAGGAAAAAACCGAACGCGTCGGTCTCAAATCTAATATAAATCTCCTCCCATCTCTTTCCCTCCTTCTCTCTCACGCTTTCGTTTCCCCGCCCGCCCCGGTCTCGTTGATGCATTACGGCTCATCAAGTAAGAAAAACAACAAAGAAAAACGACAGTTAATTACCAGCTCTCCCCCTCGTACTATCCCCATAAAAAGGAAATCACTTTACAGTGCTGCAAATCCAATTCTGGGAATGATCCCGTCTGATGAGATTGATGTCGTGATAGACGAGTTTGTTCTCCGCAGAGCACTCCGCTGATATGAAGCCTCTCCTTTAAATTTTACGTCGGAAACCATGGAATCGACGTTCGTTAGTACATATATAAGGGGGGAGACGTAACGTTCGAGTGTCGATGATTTCCCATCGCCGTCGAATACATCCCTCCACGTAGGATTTTAATCAGCGGAATTTCGCGTGGGGCTAACTACCCTCGGACGGCGGGCTAGAAATTTTCGAATTCAATTACAACGTGCCCTTTATGCGAATGTGTCAAAAGTCCCCCCACGGGAGACCCTTCCTTCGTTACCACCTCCGGGGTCAGACCGAAATCGTGATTAAATATGACAAAACAGGCCTACAATAATACGACACATCTCGGAAAATAGCTCTTGGGGAAGGAAAACATTTATTCTGTTCAATTGGAAATTTACATAAATTCCCGCCAGATACTGTGCGTTATAGGTAAGCGGGCGCGAAGCCGATTTCCTGAAGGTATTTAAAAATTTTACCGTCGTCACGCAGAACACCTATAAAACATTTAATAAAAAAGATTAGAAGCCAACATTAGCAACTTTGTCTAATGAGTAATAGCCGCTTTACACGATTTTTTATATTTAGACGCGCTTTATTACATTGCCACTTTACCAAACGTCATCAGCGTCCTGCACACTAGAATCGAAATAACTCACAATCCAGCTTATTGAACCTCAAGCAGAGCTCATTCAACCAACACCCTCTTAATAGTGAATATCGTTATTCATATATTCATGCTGAAACTTGCTCCAGTACCGATAATCGTCCAGCATGGGTATTATACCGAAATAGATGACAATAAAGCGACCGTAGCCACTTCATATGTCAAGGTTATGACCTATCCCATATTTTATTGCTAATCAATTTTTGATTTATTTCGCAAAGAAAATTGACTGCCGTTCAAGGAAGACAATATCTGTTCCATCTTAAGTCTTGAGCTACCGAAGCCACTTTGTAACAAATGGACATATCACAATGACGTTTATGCTCAGTTGATTGCTGACTAATTTAGTTTAAAGAGAATTTATTGATGCAGCCGATCCCGAAAAACAATGGCTGCTCCACCTTAAGTCTTAAGCTACCGTAGATGGCTTTATCACTGATCACATTATCATTTAACACTTGGCAATCTAAACCTTTAAAAGCTATTGAACGTTAAGAAGCACATCATTAGGATGAATTTAGCATATCAAAAACTTATCCCTTGATTTCAATATTGTACCGTTTAGATTTACGCGAGAATTACTACACGACACGAGTTGTCTTACTTAATTTATTTTAACCACTTAACACTAATTTATTTGTACAGTTATACTTAGCACTTATCTGCTAATACTTAATCTAATTTATCTTATATCACTTACATCTACTCAAATAATTAATTTATATTACACACTGTTTATTTATCTTTCGGCCTGCCTGGCTGACATCTGTCGACCAGTCTCCCGGCGACTGTTTACGACTACCGGCCACTGACACTAAGTTTCGCTCTCCGTTTACTATTTATTTGCCCGTATGGGAAATCCAGAAAGATCGAGGCGTTTCCGGTGCTTTCGGGAACCTTCTTGATAGTACTCGAATACTCTACGGAATTCCAAGAATTCCACCAGTTCCCCGAATCTATCTCGTTAGCAATTTCTTTGAAGAGACTCATTCCTACGGGCGCTTATCTTTATGGCAGGCTATTTCGTTTCAATATCTACTATTTTCAATTTGTTTTATATTACATTTATCTTACTGCATATCTAACAACCCCTATCTTAATACAAAAAAAATTAAACCTTACATAAATATACAGATTATACAATATAGAATGAGTCTAGATATGTTCGTGACATATTTGGCAAGGTGTTTACAAAATGAAACATCTTTAACCTCTACAGTAGCTTTATTCGTTTGAAAATATTGTTAGACTTCAAGAGGAGCATACAAGTAACATCCACTTCAAATTCACGATGGATATTCTTATATTAAATTATATCAAATTAGTTAGCGTTACGTTGTAGGGACCTACGGAAACCCGAAGACACTATAATAATTGCTCGAGTAACTTTTGTTATTGGTGTCTTTTGACAGGCATATATGTCGACACTTTGTTTAAGAATTCATTTTAGATACATCGTACAAAAACAAACTATAATAAATTCTTTCAATCCCATACGCCACATGCTAATAGCACTGACACAAATGAATAGATATTAGTATCGACTGGAAAACATGCACAATAAAATGTGCATATACGCATGCAATGTGCACTAAAGTAATACTTAAATATGTTAAAGCAGATGGATAACGAACAGTTATGTTGTTACTATTTAATACAGAAAACTATGTTTAAACTTACAAAATTATGATCTCGTTTCACATATAAAGTAACCTGTACAATAACATACACATACATTATAGTATCCTACAAAAGTACCTAATAAAATTAAAATTATGACTAGTAATGAAGATAGGGGTTTTATTGACCAAATAGGTTAACGTGGTCAATGAGAATGAAATATCTTTTAACAGCAAGTAATAACAAAATTAGTGTTGCAGATCCATACAAATAAGACTATTAAAAAATTCTGCACAATCAAAAAGAATTTGGTTATTCAGAATAATCCTGTCTGGATCTTTTTTATATCTCACAAATTTCATGGTTTCTAATAGGTTCAAGCGGGTGTCTTTATCTTGCGTGTGGAGGATTGTGAAATCAAGGAGATTATGAAGAGGAGTGCTGAAATGTCCACTACTCAATACATGATTCGCATAGGTACTATTTGGGTTAATGTCAGGTGAACTAAGATATTTCTTGTTGGTTTTGTTGTGTTCGTTAACTCTAATTGACAACGCACGTCCACTCTGGCCTATGTAAACTGAATGACAATCATCTCTCAAGCACTTTATTTCATAAACTCCTGGAGTTAAACTACCACAACACGAATTATATACAATCAACGAATTACTAATTTATGGTTTAAGTCTAAACTAATTTTTTAATTTATAATTTTTAATTTTTTAATTTTTTAATTTTGAACTATTTTTCTAATCTTATTGTCGCGATGCGGCCCCAATTAGCGAAAATAGGTCGCCGTTTAAGCTTATTCACCACCGAGGCGACCTTAGACCGAAGGACGATACGACTCTCGGACAGGTACCACATCACGTTTATAAACATCCCGTACATATTTATACAGCGGGATCATAACGATCAGGGAGTCAGTCAGTCACCAAGTATCACGTCACGCTGCCCGTCTGAGAGCCCGTCCTTTTCGGCATGCCGCTAATTGGAGGAGCCTTGCGTCTGCTGCCCATCGTCATCCAACAGTAGTAAGCAACCACCTCCCTTTAACATTTTCTCATTTTCTACTGTTGATCACTCGCCTTAATTTTGTTGTACAATGTTCTCTCCCCTATATTTAATGCTCCAATAAATATTGTCTGTTACACCATGTCTTCTTTTTAGTCTCCACCGAGCTACCACCCCCAACCAGAGCACTCCCTTTGGGCCCCAGGCCCTCAGGCGTGTGACATTATTTAAAATATGCTTTGCAGAATGGCTGTCATTATTTCCGTTTATATCATTTCAGAATTGTAATGCTACTGATGATGCCTTGTTAGCAAGGCAAAACATGTCTAGCTCTGATTAAAAAGCATCAACCATCTTTTTAGGCTTTCATTTCCTTTGGCATGAGAGACTTTAAGGATTTCTAAGATTATTTTCTTTATGTTACTAGTTACAGCATTTACATCTGGAAATTCCAAACTAACTTTTTAGCTACCCTATCTGAGCCATGAGCTAACCAAGTACAATGTATTAAATACTGACAAAAAAAATTAAGACTTTCAGCGGACTTTAACATATATGAAGCTGCATCATTGACCGTTAATAATTTTTCTAGAAGGTACTTTATCGGGTGAAGGGAAATTAGCTAAGGACTCATTAAGAAATCTGGCTATGGTTACATCATTCGTTTTGTCTAAATTATCTTCATTAATCAGATGTACTTTAGAAATTATCTGAACCATTAAAGTCCCAAAGCATTAATTCAGTCTCTAGATATTAGACACCGCACTGCACTGCGTCAGTACCCCGACCGTTATCCTAAGTTTACAATGCGCAAGTAAATCTGCGCCGACATCGGATTTTCCTCTCTCTGTTACCCTTCTCAATGTACAGTACGATTGATTTAGGTTGGCTTGTGACCTTGAGGTGCGCAGTGCACGGGCAAAATGTAGATATGGCTCCCACTCTCACTTCATTACGATATATCGCTGTTTCTTCTTATCATCTACTTTCTCTCTTCCTATTCTGCGCAGATCACCAGCCAAGTTAACTCAGTTCGATTGTATCTTTATTCTTGTGCCAATAAGTAAATAGTGCTAGTGTAGTAACAGTGTAAGGACAGATTTCAAGCCGTTCCAGGAACAGCAATACATAGCAACTTTCCTTATTATTTCTTCTTCCCGATCGATCGTTATAACCGAGTCGAAAACTTCCTTCGGGACACGAATCCCCCGTTTCCATCTCGCCGGCTCATCAATTAGTAATCTCTGACCGCGGAGGAAAAACTTCTCCCTCCCCGAAATTAAACAAGAGCACAATTGTCCGGAACAAGATTACAATAAAGGTGAATGGCGGTGTGTACCCGGCATCCGGGCCGAAATTACATTTCGCAGGATCCGAGAACGGCGTCGGCGACGACGACATTCAAAGTTAGATTGTTGTTGCGCTTTTAATAAAAAAGTTTTTCGACGTCGTCGTCGTCGGGGCAGCGGGACCTCCTGAGATAGCGACATGTGGTCGAGGGGCGCGTCTCAGGTGGCATCGGTGGCGTTATGGAAAAAGTCGGAACTCGAAAAACGGCAAATTGTAACTGCTCTTCTTTTATCGGTTCGCTAATGGATGGGAGAGGTAGTTAGGAAGTTCGCGGAGATTCGGAGATGTAACTCGAGACCTACGCCGGCTCTCGACTTATCGATTCCTTTTACAACAACAATTGTAATTAATGCCGTTCTCCGTCTCTCTGCGGACTTTTCTGGGAAGAAATTTAATGGAAACAAAACGGAAAATTAGAACGACGAGAAGTCTTCTTTACAATACTTGCGTCTTACGATTTCAAGGCTTTGAGGCTCTTCGTATAGTATCGGTCAATCAATTACGGGCTGTCGGACAAACTACGAAGTATTAA
This sequence comes from Cryptocephalus moraei, assembly GCA_946251905.1. Classification (NCBI taxonomy): domain Eukaryota; kingdom Metazoa; phylum Arthropoda; class Insecta; order Coleoptera; family Chrysomelidae; genus Cryptocephalus; species Cryptocephalus moraei. The sequence continues at coordinate 18,068,436 of OX276454.1, forward strand.
AGGAAGACTAAGGTTTGTTATGACGGACACTGTATTTTGACGTTTTTCTCATTTTACTAGAAAGTACCTTGAATGAATAGTACGAAAATACCAATTATTATGAGTTTAGGAGATATGGCCTTTCGAAATTGCCATTTTACCTAGGAGGTTATAGGATTGAACTTTAAAAACTCACCCAAAAATTGTCATTAGTCAATCGAAAGACATGGAAAACAATGGGAAACTTTTAATAACCAGAATACTAAAAATATCGACGTGATATCAGATGACTAGAGTTTATGACAAAAAAGATCAATGAAAAATGAATCCTTTTACAGAATATAAAGATTAAACGTGAAGCTAAATGCAAAAGCTTTCTAAATATGCCACGTTTCTTTGAAAACAAAGCGCAATAATTGTAAAATCGCGAAATAAATAAAATCACCAAACTCGAAAACACTATTTTAAAATATAAGTAGTAGCGGCGGCCGTGACGTTATAGTCACGTGACAGTCACGGCACCATTTCATCTGACGGTCGGAAATTTTGCGTATTCACCCATGTGTTTCAGCAGTAGAAGAACCTCGCATAAAGAAAGCAAGCTTTCTAAAAATAAGTTTTCATGAATTAACACTTTTCTCTATGTAACACCTTCGCAGAAATATATCTCTTACTGCAATTATCGGCGGGCACGGGAATTTCATTTCTACATATACCCTATGCGATTTTCCCTACATTCTACACGATATTCTGCCATAACTTTTATCATATGTCACGACCTAAGGGCCTAGGGCACAGAAAGGTGGTAGCTCGATAGAGACGATAAAAACGTGGCCAAAATCAGTAAGGTTTATTAAATATACAAACACAGAGGGGAGAGAGAGGGTGTATTCGTGTTAGGGGCGGCGAGGCGAAATGTAACATGAGAGAGTCAAAAAATAGATAATAATGGCAAAAATAAAAGAGTGTAAAGTTGGTGGTTGCTTACAGTAGTCCCCAGGGGGCCTGGAAGGGTAGCGGGTGCGAGGCTCTCCCTATGGCGAACATCTCTACTCACAAAATAGCAGAGGGGCTGGTACGCTGGTCAAACGGGCGGCGGCACATGTTGCTGGTGCTTGACTGAGTGATACCCATCGGTTGCGATCGCCCCGTATTTATTTGGATTACTAATGCTTATGTTGTGGGAGTCAAGCCGTATTGATTTGTGTCAACGCTAATGCAGCTTGACCCGATTTCTTTAATTGGGGAAGCCTCGCGACAATTTGTCATATATCATATGCTTTTATCGTATTCTTGTCAACATACTTTGGACTACGTTGGACATTTCATACCGGATCATATTGACATAGTATGTTAAGAATGATCAGTTGTTGAGATAATTCCAGTTATAGTGCCATAAGCTTATTAGAATTATTTTGAAAATGCTTAAGTTCAACTCTATCGATGGATTGTTTTTTAAAGAAATTTGTACGCAAGTACAAATGTTTTATCGAAACATTACCTACGTTTTACAGATTTTGCAACTATTTTAAAAATCGGGGGTGGTGTAAAATTCAATCTATAGTTTCACCAAATTCGAAATTATTGTTGATGAAGTTTTCGCTTGTTTCCAGTATATTTATGTCAAATTCGTTTGATTCCCTAGTAGTATTCGGTGAGATGATAGCACGTTCGTAATATCGGTCGTTGACACACAACCATTTATACCTTTAAATGTTGTTTAAAGTGCGAAATTCAGAAAACTTATCTCCCTTAAATCGTGTTTCTTATTATTTCCTTACATTTATAGTGTAAAATTTGAATGTTAACTGGATGGATAAAATTTATTATCAATGCTAAATTAATTAGAATAACTTTCTTGAGCATTCAAAAAATGAACGTCAAAAGTGACCAATCTTGCCACCTTTCCAGATTTCCTAAAGTTAATATTACTTTTCCTAATATACTGATAGTGCCCACTTTCACTATTTTTTTTATCATAATTGGCTGTGTCTGATAAGGTGAACCTTTACCATAAAGTACCACATATTAAATCGATTACTTTCAATACCTAAAAATTATCTAATTTTATCAAAGAAGTTCATTCTGCAAGATGAGGATGAATTAGTCACGGAGAAGTCTCAAAGTCTACGACATTCTAATGAAAAAAATATCTGAGATATTTCTGGTTTTTACTGAGACATGTCCATCATCAGTAAGCCATGCGGATGAGAGTGTCTGTATTGTTCTTACCTTCAGGGCTAAATGAAGAGTATTTATATTGTTCTCATCCGCAGGGCTGACCGAAGATGGGCACTAGAATGTCGGAAACATGTCTTAGCAAATTATATAAATTGAAAAAACCGTCGCAGATCTTAGTTACATTAGATGGGAAAGATTTCTCTCTGACAATTACCTCTGAAGGTTTTAAATTTGTAACTAATGTGAATTAACTGCAAGATAAAAAATTTATTTTTCAATCATGTCTCATTGTATACCTACCTGCTATGTATCCATATTCGTACAAATTTCGGGAGAATCCCAGAAAATCATGCCTTTGATAAACCCAAAAGGATCCTTGGGAAATAACTTTAAAATAAAAAAAAACACCGAATAGAAAAAGAAACTCGTGAATAAAACCTTTACATAGAATTTATGTAACTAAATACGGGATCCGGAAGGTTCGCCCCCAACATTTCGCCCCCAACATTTCGCCCCTCACATTTCGCCCCTCCACGATTCGCCCCCAGGTATATTTCGCCCCCACACATTTCGCCCTCACACATTTCGCCCCCAGGTACACTTCGCCCCCACACATTTCGCCCCCAGGTACCTTTCGCCCCCACACATTTCGCCCCTGATAAAACACTTCTTTACAATATGTTTCATCTCCTTTTCTCATTTTGCTGCAAAATTTGTTGGCTTAGATTTTTCAAAGTTAATACTAAGATATGAATAAAAAGTTTGTTTATATCTATTGATAACCAATAAATTGCGTATAATTTTGAATTTTAATTTATAATCGTGTTCGTTCCTTTTCACAATGAATTATCCTTCAGATAATGTGCTGTTTCACATAGATACATACTTTTATTATTGTTTATTTGTTAGTATTTTTATTATTATTTATTATTGTTTATTTATGTTTGTTATTATTTATTATTAATCAGGAAATATACAATACATAATACAATTGCATTTTAAGTTATCAAACCGATAATTACAATAGTTTTTCAACACCTTCCTTAAAATTTGGGATACAAAGAAACAAGGATAAATATAATCTTAGATGAAAATTTCAGGTGGGACTTACCTTAGTGAAATATACGGGGGCGAAATGTGTGAGAGCGAAATATGCCTTGGGGCGAAGTGTGTGGGGGCGAAGTGTACCTGGGGCGAAATTTGTCGGGGCAAAATGTGTGGGGGCGAAATATACCTGGGGGCGAATTGTGGGGGGGGGGGCGAAATGTGAGGGCGAAATGTTGGGGGCGAAATGTGGGGGGCGAAATTTTACGTGAACCACTAAATACGTAGTTACTTTGAATAAAGATTAGCCAATATATATATATATATATATATTACATAGTATAGGAATAAAGATAAATGGCCGGCAGATTCTCCTAATTCACACTTATCTTATTTCTTTTTCAGAAACAAGGAATATCTGGTATTTTTCTTCACCAAAATTAGAGCTTTCCAACTAAAGCACAACTTTCTTCACTACCTAAAATTTTCTACAATTTACAACAAATTTCGTTTTTTGCATTTATTCTCAATAAAACGTTCCTCATTTCAATCCCCTCCAGGAAAAATTATGCTCAAATCAAAGCCTAATTCATACGTATTTTTTTCTTTGGAAACAAGGTAATTTTGGTGTTTTTCTGAACCAAAATGTCAACTTTCCTCAAAAAGCATAACTTTTGCAATTCTACTCCATATTTTCTATAGTTCAAAAGATATTCCAATCTTTGCTTTTGTTTTCTAGAAAAAGAACCTTATTTCGATCTCCCCTAGAAATAAAACTAATATATATCAATAAATTCAATTTATATTAAGTTTTGGCAGTGGTATTGAATTAATCTGAGCAAAATAAGATCTCATTTTTCTATTAAAATATTAAAAGACGACTGTGGCTGTAATTCTACTTGTAGCTGAGCATGGTTGTAAGGCAATAAGGGATTATAAAGCTGGGTCGAAACATGACAATTTTCCTGCCCGAAATTTGAACGTACATTTGGCTTTCTTCATTTTGTACTATGTGCACGCGACTAATACTTGCAAGCTTAGGCTAAAGATACCTTACCAGATATAAAATATCAATTGGTCGTATTTACTTGATGCAACTCAGGCGGTATTTTAAATTTTTATAAGTTTATCGACACTAAGTTAAGCAGGGGCTTTCCTCAGAAACATGTTATCACTTATCAAATCTGTCATAAACCACACATGTCTTCATTGCATACTACATCACCATATCTACTGAAATATGGAAATTGAAGCATTTTTGGAAGGATTATTGACAACATATCAAAGTTCTAGATAACATACTAATATTAAACATCTACAAAGTAAAACACTAAACGGGTTGCGGCTACCGTTCAAACTTCTCGAGACCGGTTTGTCGTAAAACGCATAAACCTAAAACCTTCAATACAAGAGAGCAACCCTTATCACATCTCATTACGGCCCTCATTATGTACGAGTCAGAGGGCGAGATGTTCCTCTGCGGGGTTCCCCGCCTCGATAACGAGGAAGACAGAGAGAGACAGAGCGAGGGAGAGAGAGAACGAGAACCTGAAACGAAAGCGTCTTATCACTAACTCGCCCGTTATAGTCGTCCTCATGTGAACAACAATGCCGAAATTAAGTTGGAGCAACAAAGCGGACGTAAGTAAGTACAAAAGAGCCTATTTAGCAATTATGAAAATCAGCGCTAAATGGTAGTGGCGACCTTAATTCTCTCCTTCTCTGTCTCTCTCTTTCTCTCGGCCCCTCTCTTCGAGGGCAGGCAGTCAAATAGTCGGAGGAGGTTACGTAACAAGCGATAAAAGGAAACGTTTTCGTGAAATGATCCGGTTGAAGTGCAAAGAACGAACCAACCGCGTCTTTTTATCCGACGGCTGTACTTAGGTTTTCCCTGGATTGGAGTATAATGAACATCCCTTGATCTTACCTTTGAATAAGCAAGATTAGCTTATTAGAGATAAATGTATCGAGATTTGACGGTTGTAGACGGGTTATGTCCTTCTCCAAAATTACTTCTAGGGGATGTGCATTGAAGAGATAACGGCTGTAAACGTAAACACTCTGTTTTGAATCATATTCGATCAAATAGAAAGGGACTCATATAACTTTTCAAAAACTGAACTAGCCAAACTCATGGTGTATTTCAGCTTAGTATGAAAATTTAATAAAATTTAAATGAATTTACATAAGAAAATATTAATATACATATTTAGAAGGAAGGAAATAGTATACATTAAATTATTATAGCGTTTAGTAAAAATTTAAAAACATTTTTTTTTATTAATACTGTCACGTACGATACGGCAATATTTAACCAGGTAATTAATTCGGGAACAAAACGTGACATTTAAACTTTAAACAACGTAAAGCAATTTCTCATCCTCACACGTTCGATTATTGAAATCCAAATTTTTCCATCAATCAAGAGTTCTCAATTTAGCAAAGTCGTTAAATTTTTTTGCAAAGATTCGTGGCTGAATTTTGGGTTGTTGTTTCCCCATTTGTTGTACCATATCACTTCAATAGAGTTAAATGAACAATGATATGGTTACGTATGGGATCACAGCCTCCTGGTTCTAATTGTAATGGTCTAATTAATCATTATACCAAGTTGGACCTGTCATCCTGTGCTACAGGAAATGATAACGCAGCCTAATTATCTAAAAAAATTTCTCATCTTAAAAGGTCATGTTAGTAACTGTTAGAACCACAATCTGCGAGTCAATGTCTGAATGGTCAGACATGTTTAATAATCAAATAATATAATATAATTAATAATATATAGTATACATAAATAATAACATGAAAATACAATACAAAACATATAAACATTGAAAGTTGAAATACAACGCGATAAATAGATCAAGACAGTCAGAGGCACGGGTCAAGTTCATCTATGTTTTGTGTTATACTTTGTACCTTTTGCCACCTGTTCCCTGTTCTCCATCTTGAGTTAACTTATAACGTACCCTCGGGGAGATTTCATCCCTCTGGACGTGACAATATTATAATGATATAATAAGAACATCAATTTTGTACTTAGGAAAAATTTTTGTTCAAAACAACTCAACAATTTTTCCCATGGATAAAAATCTTAGAAATAAGGATGGTTTTTCCTTAAAAAATTTAACTTTCTATTATTGTTGTTCGGAACATTATCACCCTGCTCAGAGTGGTAACTTGCGTTATCAATTACAATGACATTTCTTGTAGGTTCAAACTTTGGAAAGAATGTCTCTGAACCACAATCTATGTAGAGAAATCCATTCATTCCTTATTAAATCTAAATGAAAATTGTAATATTTTGTCTAAATACAAAAAATGGGTTAGTAGTTATTATACTATGCTTTAAATATTTCTAACTTTATTTCTAACTCACTGCTATCTATAATTACCAAAACCGGAGGGTTGAACTGTCGAAGCTTCTGAGCGAGCTCGAGAACTATATATAGTGTATGATGCCCGAAATCATTAAATATTGTAAAATGTGATAAGCGCCTCTCATCCTCACTTCCACTATACCAAAGACCATTTACCGCTTCATAACCGTTCTCAAATTTCGTTCCTCTTACTTCACTCGAAACTTTAATATCTCGAGATATGTATTTTAAGAAAGAATAACTTAATTACTTGAAAGAATAACTTGATTACAGGGAACTATCCACTATCACTTATAGCTCATATATCTAAAATGTGAGTATACCTACCCTCGCGATAAATGAATTTTATGACGCACCGGCTTATCGCAAGAAGTTAAGGGTCTATTTTGTCTTAATGCTTTTATTGTAGGTATTTTGCCGCCGAATTTCGAGCAGCTCTCCGAGAAAAAGGTAAATGAAGGGGCGTATTGAAAAAAATTATAAAATAGAATTGAAATAAGGTATACTTTGTTTTATGAACAGTAATTATATATAAATAATATTGTACGAATTTTGCGAAAAAGGTTTAACAGATCAAAAACATATAAGAAAATATGGTTGTGATTGGATGATACCATTTTACTATTGCGTTTGATTAATTTTAATTATTGTTGGTCAGACATAGAGCTGTCTTGATTCCCGATAGGAATAATGAGTTTTGGAACGTGTGCCGAAAGTGTTTTATATTCATTCTCTTTGGAAAGTGTATGACTTATACATGCAGACCATTCGTCTGTCGTTATTATTTTACACTGTTCTTCAAAGAAGTTTATGATATCGTTATTGATATTCGGGTTTTGATTATTATGTCTTATTTTATCATTTAGTATTAACCAAGATGATATAAATGTTTTCTCTGACGTGGGCGTGCTTCAACTTCACTAGCACTAGTGTCCGAAATTTCAAATTCGCTATCATTTGCCGCATCTAGTTCACTACTGTCACTAGGATTTTCGACCTGGCAGTCCTTTCAATTTACCTGATACCAGCTTCTCGTGTCCAAAAGATAACACAACGATTTTTTTTAAATATCATTGCAGTAAATAAAAAGTACTCCAGATAATTACTCGTTTTCCAAGAAAATATTCTCTCCGACCGACCGTCCCTTTGTTACGTCGTTAATAAGGAGACATTTGCGATCTGCGAACCGCTCGTAATGGGCGCTCATTATGCTTACCTGTCAAAAATACTCAGTACTGCCATTGTAGGGACGCGTGCGGACGGTCAGAAGGATAGTGCTAATAGTCTGGTAATAAATCTAAAGATCAAGTACCTCGAAGAAGAGGAGAAGGTCATAAAATTCATTTATCGCGAGGGTAGGTATAACTCAATTTTTATTTTTCGAAATTAAATATTTTACTAAAATTTCAAAACAAAACGTACATGGTATATAACTGGTGTAAATCTTTATCACAAATGACGTCATATCTCAAAACCATTTTTTCAAGTATTCAGGTTTTTTTGGAAATTTCAGAAATCCACTTGTGTTTAGACCCAAATACCTCTCAAGTGTGTTGGATTGCTCAAAATCCGTATTATTTTCACATACACATGGTAAAGTCATAACGTCATAACGAGATTGATAAGAAAACACTACAATTTAGTAAAAACAGATGGTATTTGGCTAGTTTCACCTTAATTAATGTTGTCATAAAACCTTAGTGCCTCATAAAACTCTCCTTTGGTATAAGATGTGGCACGACGAGATAGGATGGCTCCGTATGGCGGATGAATAATAATTATGTGCTTTCGCCAAAAACAAAATTACCCAAAACCTTCGATTCTCATAGATTCACATGAAAAGCGATTCCAATTAAAGTGTTTACACACAGGCTCCTTAGGAGAGACTATTTGGCTTGTCAGGAGTAGATAAAATTATGTCATCTTTGAAAACATAATTTATTTTAGATCTTGCTCCTCTTGATTGTAATCATTAATACCCTAGCATTGTGGATGGAAACTTTGGTTATAAGTAATTATCTTCATTAATATACTGGTTATTGTATAACCATTTTGTAGATTGTTTTAGAAAGTTTACAATTTGACCTCCGAATTAGCAGATTGCATTACCGGGGTCGGAACAACATGAGAAATATTCCATGAGTAGTCATTTTCTAAAGTAGGAGAGCTCCAGTAGAGATTTTAAAAATGTAGAGACGTCAATGTCTCGACTCTCCACGTCTGTCTTTCTTGTGTAACGTTTTTGGATAGCAGGACAAATACTGAATAATTAGGTAGCATAATTAGCCATCGCAGTTAATTCCTGTGACACCACAAACTGAATTAAATACAAAAATAGATCACGAGTAATTTATAAAAAGAATAATTTTACTATATCTACTACTGTTCTAATTTAGTTGATTAAATGCGATATTCTCCTCCAATAGAAACAATGATTTCATAAAGTTTCAATTCGACATGTTACGAGGAAAGGCATCGTGGTGCTTCCGAGGAAAGTGCAAACTATATTTTTTAATTGCGCGGCATAAAATCGAATTATTTCGGTCGTAAAACAGTTTACGATCAAAAGTTCCTCGAGATTTCGTCGAAAGTTAACGAACGAAATAAAACAAATCATCGAAATTCCCGCAATGTTTCCGGCGACCGGGATAGTTTTACGATTAAAAGATCAACAAAATTTTATTTAGTAAGGAATTAAATAATCGCCCGGAATCGCAGACTTCCGCCGTGAGGTTCGAAAGCACCGTACTGATCGTTATCGTCACCTTGTGGCAAATGCTAAAGTTCGAGATTTATACTTGAAGTTTCGAAAATGTATTTCGGATCCGTAAGAGTACTGGAACCTGAAATCGTTCGAGAATAACGTTCGAACGACGGAATTCGCCGCGAACGAACGGTAATTTTCGATCGACTGCCTCTCGAGTAAAAGTAATATTTCTCGATCGTGTTTCGCGGTCGCAAATTCGATATTCCGCGGAAAGAATGAAAATGTGCATTGTGCACGGAAGACGTATCGTCGAAGAGAGCTACCACCTTATCTGTCAATCCTTCAACCGAAATGAGTTATCGGGAAACTTCGAGTCAGACACGCTGTAATTTCGAATTCAGTTGTAACAATATTTCTGTTGCGATTTCTCACACGTTTACGTGAATTTCTCTTTAATTGTGACATAACGTTAAATTGAAGTAACTCTGAGATTTTTATTTATTTAACAGTGGAACAATTTCACATTGTCTTATAAACCGGGAGAAATAGACAGTAACCAGTTGAATTCCTGATATTTTAGGATAAGTACCCTGAAATCACCCAATATTAATAAGTACCCAAGTAACCAAATTAAGTTAACTAGGGGTAATACTTGCTGAGATAAGTATAATTTCTTAAAAATGGCCAATTTTTCGAAATTTGCCATAATATAATTGATGCCTGAATAGATGACACCTTTATTGGGAGAAGCAATTGATAGAACACACAATAAACGGTAAAAGTCAATAACAATTCTTAAAAAGTAATTTTTTATTGAAATCAATCAAAACTTACAGATTTACGATATAAAATATACCTACTCCATTTATGTCGTAAAATTAAAAATGTAATAATATTAATTAATTAATAATGTAATATAATTCTTAGATATTGTAACGCGAAATGTAAACAGCAGAGCGAAATGTGTTTACTCCTGTCGGACCTCGGCGGCTTTCCTCAATGGAATGTGGCTACGCTTATTAAGCGCAGCGGCGAGCATTAAAAACCGTGCCGAGCGTTCCCGGATTATTATTTAAGGAAAAGTGATTTATGACCTTCTGGACATTTTCTACATAAACATTAATTTGAGAATGAAATGACCTGGAATTATCGAGCAAATAGTAAATTCGGGAATACATTATGGGGGGGCTATAAAAGTGAACGCTGCAGACGAAGGAGATTATTATTATTAGACGTGAAGCCGTGAGAGTAAATAGAAAACAAGCGAAATAGCGAAAGCGAGAGCGTATAAATAAATTAATAATTAAGAGCGAGATAAATAATTCGTTAGGAAATAGTTAAGTGTGTTATATAAATTAATTAGTTTAGTATTAGTGTAAATAAATTAAGTAGTGTCTAGTGTACAATTAGTATAAGTGTAAATAAATTATAAAATAAACGTTACAATATTAAGTTCATATAATTTTTTTCGAAAAGCAACGCTCAATTCACACGTATTTTTTTGATCAGAAAACAAGGTAGGTAATTTCATTTTTCGATTAACGTCAATTTCAACCTTCTTTGAGAAGTAAGAACTTGTTTCAGCCTGCCCAAAATTTTCTAAAATTCGAAAATAAATTTCAATTGTTTCTTCTGTTCTACAGAAAACGAACCAAATTTCAATGTTCTCCAAAAGCATAGTTTGTATAAACCTTTTAAAGTAAAGCCTAATTCATACTTTTTTTTTCAAAAAATCAAGGTAATTGTAGTCCTTTCCTAAACCAAAGTCTCCAACCTTCCTCAAAAAGTAGGGCTTCTTTCAATATAACCTAACACTTCTAGAATTAAAAAAAAACATCTAGGCCATTAATCTCTAGAAATTGACCTGTTTCCAAGATATATAGTTCATTTTAACCCTTTGAAATTTTGCAAAACCTTAAAATGCATACTTGGGGTTAGCCTCTTCCTGCATTCACAAATAATACCTTTTCTAACGAGAAACGGGATTTATGCTATTAAAGAAAAAAATTGTGGCTTTGAAGTTAACATAGACTCCTATCATGGTTACCGGAGTTTACTGGGTCAATTATTTTGTTTTTTCTGAAGTCTAATTACAAAGTTTTGACCGTTTGTGGTTTTGGGTTTTTGATAAAATCCTACCACAGACAAACACACATACCTACACACATACATACATACATACACACATACATACAGACGGTTTTCCAAAAACATATTTTTTGGATTCAGGGGACCTCAAAACGTTCAGAAATGCTAATAACTCAATTTCGAAAAATCGACCCGATTACAATACTCTCTCATATATGAGTACCTCATTATGAGAAAGTAAAAAGACAGGATTGATATATGTACGATTGGTTGGTGATAGATTCAATTTTGATTTCTGTATCTGCTCCGTCACAGTAACAGTCCGAGAATGCAAATCGCCGTGAAAAGTGTAACGACTGGCGTCGTTGGCGTCCGTATCGGTGTCGGTCGTCTGCAGACGTGGCACAGTAACATTCGGCCGAAGAGATAAAGGAAGCCGCGACATTCATTTCCGAGATCTCGGCAGAGCCGTAATTAATGCCACTGCAGGACAAGCGCCCGAGGTGTGGTTTTGTATTACGTTCCATGCCACCCTCTCTCCCTCTTTCTCTCTCCCATACACATACACTAGTTCGTAGACGGTTTGTTATACACCTACTACCCCTTTTGCAATTGTTCGCCGAAACTTCCTGTGCCGGGGAAAGTTCCCTCTCCGCGTATAAAAATAAAACGGTCAGGTAAAGTATTGCGAAAATGCCTTTGTTTGCAGGAGAGTTCATTGTCCATGATGCCGTACCACAACGGACCGGTAGATAATGCACAGAAAGAGCCACGCTGTAAAAGCTAGGTGTGCATAAACGAACTATATGCTGAGAACTGTCGTGGACAATCGCAAGTCCAACGTGACTACACGACCTCCACTTAAGTAGCGACAACTTAAAAACTTAAGTTGATAACAAAATACTTACCTACGTAACTGACGTTAAGAGACTGCCGTATGGTTTTGATGAATGGTACAGAAAACACCTAAACCAAATTAGACACTATACAATATAAGTTTCGTGACATACGCGTCTCAACATTAAAAGGTGTACGTTCTACAATCTGAAAGGATGCAGTTATACCCTTGTCATTATCGCATCGTTATCGTTGATACGATCGCATCAGATTAGGCTGCTCAGACTTGGGAAATATATTAATTATGTAATGTAATGGTACAAGTGGTGATTCAAAATGAATGTCATCTAGTTGGCTGTGCAATTAACATGTGAAATAAAAAAAAACGACTTGCGAAAATAACAGTGTCTACTAACTATACATAACCTCAAAATAACCTACTTAACCTCTTTTAACTTCTGGTTTTTCTCTGTCAAAAGAAAATGAATTCTGAATATTCGTCTATTTGTAGTATTTGTTTAGGCCCTAAAAGGGCCGTTAATTACCAGCAGTACTGATTGCCAGTTTCACAATAAATGTTCGAAGTGGCCATCGTTTTGCTGCATGCATAAAACCACACGACGTTTCATATTATTAAAAAGGTGCTGCAATGTATCTCGCGTTATTTCATTGCATATTAAGGTAATGCGGTCCATCAGTTCATCCATATTATAAATCCGTTCTTTATAGACCTCGTTTTTAAGGAAGCCAAAAATGGAAAAGTCCAGCGGAGTGAGATCCGGTGATCTGGCAGGCCAAATTCCTCTGCTCACAACTCGACCAGGGAAGAACTCTTCAAGAAACCTCAAATTTTCTTGATTGGTGTGAGCTGTGGCTCCATCCTGTTGGAAGAAACCACCTTGAAATTCATCAGGATCTTCTATAAATGGCTTCAATAACGTTGACCGTTTATGGTATGGTGGAAGAATATTGGCCCTATTATTCTACGACGTGATATGATCAACCATAACCCTACTTTCAGTGGATGTAAGGGAACCTCAATGATATTGTGTGGATTAACAACAGACCATGTCCGGTAATTTTGTTTATTGACGTAACCGCTCAAATGGAACCAGGCTTCATCTGTGAAGAAACTTAGATCAAGAACATCATCGCTGTTGAGGTTTTCCTGAAAAAAGTTGCAATATTGCATCCGACTGTTGTAATCTCTCGGTAAGATTTGTTGCACTATGGAGACTGTATAAGGATGCATGTGCAAACGGTTTTTCAGAATCCTTCTAACAGTGCCGAAGGACACCTCTGTTCGAGTCGATAAACGACGCAATGATGAATGTGGATTTTCTTCAACAATGTCTTCCACATGTTCGACAACATTTTCGTTAGTCTGCTGCCTTCCAGTAGATTTCCCTTTCACTACGCTTCCCGTTCTCTGGAATCTTTCCACAATTCGGCGGAGATGGTGTAGCAAGGCGGAGTCTTTAACAATTTTAGTGGAAAACTTCAATCGGTACTGTGCTTTGCATTCAGAAATGGAATATTGCCTTTCTGCGTTTACTAAGCGTCCACTTCGGAAATGGACTTCAATAATAAAGGTGTTTTCTTGAACACCTTTATTACACATTACATTGCTTTTTACATTTACATTGCTTCAATTGCTTAATAATAACAATTAATAAATATTGGATCTCCTGATCGCTGACAGCCGTGAGACATTTGCACAGATCGCACAGATCACAGGACACTTGTCGTTAGAATTAGATGGGTTCAAATCAATAGAGCGCCGCACATCAAAAATTACATGCACAGAAATTCCAACGCCAACTAGATGACAATCATTGTGAAACACGTAGTATTTTCTTTGGGACTTATGTTGGAAATGTCTCGTGGATATAGTGATAAATGTAATTTTAAATATCGTTGGTTTGTCGGTCACGAAAATCTTGTAATTGTCGGTAACATGTATTGTAAATTACGCAACACTGCGCTGTGAAATGAGAGAGTCGGAGGGGACGACGTACCTCAGGCACGTCGTCCCGCAACTCTCCAATTCTATGGTTTAAGTTTAAGTCAACGCTTCATAAATTGCCGAATACATGAAAAACATCCTTTTCTTTCCGTCGCGGGTTATGCTGTAGTGCTCCTGCTTCTAGAGCTACCTCTGCTTCTGTTTAATGGACATATCAAGTGTTATGGTAGGTGATGATTTTACTATTTTAGTAAAACGATGAATATTATCATTGAGTCAATGCATTAATATTTTGAAAATCACACAGGAAATATTATAGAGGAATTGTTTTGTATTTCGTTTCTTACTATTGTAAGCTCAAAATTAAATACCGAGGTACAGACATATCCAGCGATCGTAATACATACAAGGAAGTACAATCTCAAGCCGTCAAAGTAAAACAACTATCAGGATTTCTATGGGACATAACATTGGAAAATAAATATATGAGTGTAGAGAGCAAAGTAAAAATATATAAACACAATGATAAAACCAACATATGGGGCAGAGAATCGAGCCGAAACGCGTAGGACAAAACAGTTACCTCGCACAGTTGAAAAGAACAAGATAAAAGCTACAGCAGGATAGATCACTTAGGACAGGGTTAGAAACTCAGATATACGCCAACATAACGTACCTGACATCATGAAATTGATAAGAAAAAGAAGGAAATTTTGGAATGACCATGTGTCAAAAGCAGATGATACCAGATCAAATAAGGAGAGGAAGAAGCAAGCTCAAAACATTTTATAACGACATTTGATTCTTGAGAATTTTAAGACTAAACTTTTAATGCAAGTTTCCTTGCATGTTAAGACAGCGGCGATGTGAAATTAAACACTCGCATAAACCTCAAATCGCATAAAACTTGGAACGAAAAGAGAGAAGGCTGTTAGTTACGCGGATCCCTCGACGGACCCGGAATTTCCAGAGTCGTTACATCTCGTGAATTTCATAATAAGTCTATTTGTATTTCCTGCCCCTCCTCAGTCTAATTCACTTAGTTCGAGAAAAAATCCCTCTTTCTGGATCTCCGGATTCAAAACAAGTACGGTTAAATTTGTTTTCGCGGGGAGCAGGCGGCGGAACGATTTAATTCCGCAAAATTCTCACACTCCCCCCCGGGCCCGACGCCGAACGGAAGTTAATCCAAAAATCAGACAATGTAAGTGAGTTCGAAAAATCCGGAAGACAGGAAGGCGCGCCAACGAGCTGCCGGGGAAAGAACGGGGAGGACGGGACCCTCGTCGGGGAAGGAGGTTGGGGAGGGGTCGGGAGCGAGGGAGAGTGTCTCGCCCAAGAGGAACATTATGCAAATGAGGAGAAGAGGTGCACACGGACCGCCAGCAGCCGAGCATTATATTACCCTCTGCGATAAGGGTTGGCGGAGAGCTGATGAGATTGCCGCAGTGTATGTCGTTTGCTATAATTTCGACTGTCGAATGTGGACCTGCCTTCGTTGCGATTTTTATGGAATTCGACGGAGTATTGCCTCAAATTATTTAAAGTTTTCATTCAGATTGAACAGTTGAATTGCTCCAACAGTAATTCGGCGCCCAAGTCTCTGCCGACATTTTTGAACAACCTGACTATTTTGTACCAGTAGTTTTTTAAACATTCAATGTATAACATCAACTCATTGTTTAGAGGATTTTTACTATATCCTCCTATGTAGGTGCATTGGATTCTATCATTCTATGGTACGATATGGAATATAGACTTTAAAAGAGTTTGTCCAATTTTACCATAGACTTCTACATAGTCCTTTCGTTACCTCCTGTAGAATTTGTAACGTTTGTTATTTACTGCATATAATTTAGCTCGTATTGCCGGCTAGCAAATGAGCATCTCCGGGTCGGGTCGAAAAAAATCTATATTTAGATTATTGCTGTTTAATTAGGTAAATCCAATAGTTGAAAAGCACAAATATATCGATCCGATACAGATACCAACGTTAATCCAATAAATACGGACGATCTTCCTATAGACCAAGAGCTGGGCACGAGATTTCAACATAATCAGTAATATGGAATTCGTAAACAGGAATAAATTCTATTACCATCAGTTATTAAAGTTCCGAGCAGGCGGACAGCTTACTGGTTGCGAAGGGTAGTTATAAGGGGTGAAAGTGATTAATTTTTAGGGGAAGTTTCGGCATTGATAATAAGCTTAAAAATCTATGTAATGATAGTTCTTACCATACCTAAACTAAATTCCAAGCGGCGGACACATAAGTAGGTGCAAAGGGGGTGGCGGATAATAGTAAGGGGGTGAAAACGCGAAAAGCTAGAGCTGAAATTTCAACGTCACCGTCATCAGTAATATGGAATTCGTAAACAGGAATAAACTCTATTACCATCTGTTATTGAAGTTCCGAGCAGGCGGACAGCTTACTTTTTGCGGAGGGTAGTTATAAGGGGTGAAAGTGATTCATTTTTGGGGGAAATTTCGGCATCGATAATACACTTAAAAATGTATGTAATGATAGTTCTTACCATACCTAAACTAAATTCCAAGCGGCGGATACATAAGTAGGTGCAAAGGGGGTGGCGGACAGTAGTCAGGGGGTGAAAACGCGAAGAGCTAGAGCCGAAATTTCAACGTCATCGTCATCAATAATATGGAATTCGTACACAGGAATAAACTCTATTACCATCAGTTATTAAAGTTCCGAGCAGGCGGACAGCTTACTTGTTGCGGAGGGTAGTTATAAGGGGTGAAAGTGATTAATTTGTAGGGGAAATTTCGGCATCGATAATAAGCTTAAAATTGTATGTCAAGATAGGTCTTACCATATCTAAACGAAATTCCAAGCGGCGGACACATAAGTAGGTGCAAGGGGGGTGGCGGACAATGGTAAAGGGGGTGAAAACGCGGAGAGCTAGAGCCGAAATTTCAACGTCACCGTCATCAGTAATATGGAATTCGTAAACAGGAATAAACTCTATTACCATCTGTTATTGAAGTTCCGAGCAGGCGGACAGCTTACTTGTTGCGGAGGGTAGTTATAAGGGGTGAAAGTGATTCATTTTTAGGGGAAATTTCGGCATCGATAATACACTTAAAAATGTATGTAATGATAGGTCTTACCATACCTAAACGAAATTCCAAGCGGCGCACACATGAGTAGGTGCAAAGGGGGGGCGGACAAGGGTAAAGGGGGTGAAAATGCGGAGAGCTAGAGCAGAAATTTCAACGTCATCGTTATCAGTAATATGGAATTCATAAACAGGAATAAACTCACTAATTTTGTCATTCCAATTTTCACCCCCTTTACCCTTGTCCGCCGCCCCTTCTGCACCCACTCATGTGTCCGCCGCTTGGAATTTCGTTCATTTATGGTAAGATCTATCATTACATAAATTTTGAAGCATCTGATCGATGCTGACATTTTCCCGAAAAATTAACAAATTTCACCCCTTATAACTACCCTCCGCAACGAGTAAGCTGTCCGCCTGCTCGGAACTTTAATAACTGATGGTAATAGAGTTTATTCCTGTGTACGAATTCCATATTACTGATGACGGTGACGTTGAAATTTCGGCTCTAGCTCTCCGCGTTTTCACCCCCTTACCATTGTCCGCCACCCCCTTTGCACCTACTTATGTGTCCGCCGCTTGGAATTTCGTTTAGATATGGTAAGACCTATCTTGACATACAATTTTAAGCTTATTATCGATGCCGAAATTTCCCATACAAATTAATCACTTTCACCCCTTATAACTACCCTCCGCAACGAGTAAGCTGTCCGCCTGCTCGGAACTTTAATAACTGATGGTAATAGAGTTTATTCCTGTGTACGAATTCCATATTACTGATGACGGTGACGTTGAAATTTCGGCTCTAGCTCTCCGCGTTTTCACCCCCTTCCCATTGTCCGCCACCCCCTTTTCACCTACTTATGTGTCCGCCGCTTGGAATTTCGTTTAGATATGGTAAGACCTATCTTGACATACAATTTTAAGCTTATTATCGATGCCGAAATTTCCCATACAAATTAATCAATTTCACCCCTTATAACTACCCTCCGCAACAAGTAAGCTGTCCGCCTGCTCGGAACTTTAACAATTGATGGTAATAGAGTTTATTCCTGTGTACGAATTCCATATTATTGATGACGATGACGTTGAAATTTCGGCTCTAGCTCTTCGCGTTTTCACCCCCTTACTATTGTCCGCCACCCCCTTTGCACCTACTTATGTGTCCGCCGCTTGGAATTTAGTTTAGGTATGGTAAGAACTATCATTACATAGATTTTTAAGCTTATTATCGATGCCGAAACTTCCCCTAAAAATTAATCACTTTCACCCCTTATAACTACCCTTCGCAACCAGTAAGCTGTCCGCCTGCTCGGAACTTTAATAACTGATGGTAATAGAATTTATTCCTGTTTACGAATTCCATATTACTGATGATGTTGAAATCTCGTGCCCAGCTCTTGGTCTACTAGATCGTACGTAACTCAATTGTAAGACAAATTCGTAATTCTTACTCAACAGATCTTACAAACTACACAACTGTGTCAGGAAGTAACAGATTCACTTAGCAAAATGACGCAAATTACTAATATCTAAATTATAAAATCTGATAATTATGAAATAGTATATCGATCGATTAAACGTTTTTTAAAAGGCCTTTTTGTTCAATAAATACCTGTGCACTAGCGCTTATCGCAAACACTGATTACTAGTACTCTTAGGCCCCCTGATGTTCGCTGCTTACAAGGATCTCTCTACTTCCGGCCCTATTGGAAAGTTGATTTCTTCTCTCCTTGAAGTTCAATGAACACGTGTAAGAGCTCGTGTTAGCGTGTATCGACGCACGGTCGACGATAGTCGCGTCTCCAAAAACATAATCCGTTTTATTGTTGTTAATGAAGCGTATCAACCAACAAGCGGTTCATAGTTATCTCCGACCGAACCACGAATTCACCAAACCGATTTACAAAGGACAATTCTATTACATGGGCCCTTCAGATTTTGGGGTTCTCCAGCCAAGAGTATGTCAAAATTACCGATCAAAACGCTTTCCAAGGCCCGGACTGAATCCCACTGACTTAAAACTTTACTAAAATGCCGAAAATGCTAGATAACTAGGCCAAAGTGGCCCAGCCATCCGAACCCACTCGGGTCCCCGAGACTAGGTCTCTCCGTGTCATCTCATATCGAAAATAATCTCTTCCCTATTGACCGGAAGTGACGTGACAGCAAATCATTGAATTTAAATCCTCTCTCTCTCTCTCTCTCTCTCTCTCTATCTCTCTCCCTCTTGACTCTTAACCAATCCCTGCTTTCTTAACACCCCACTTTTGCAAATTCTACTCTCCCACCAGAAGACCGCGTCGATCACGTGCGCCGCTCTCCTTCTTCCCCTGTTATTTTCAAAGCGGAAATAGATAATAAAAGGTTTCAATGCCAAAGTTAGACAGATTTTAGCGTTTTGCATTTTATGTACGGCGTGATAGCAGCTAAACCAACCAGAGAATCTCGTTCAAACTTACACAACTCATTACCCAATAGTACAACATTAATCTTTCAAAATCTCAGATTCCTACCTATTATGATTTTCGTTGTAGTGTGATGGCGACGCAGTGACGCCATTGTCCCATGTTACTACACGACTTCTTAAGTAAACACACATTCAACTAGAATCGCACACACTTTCAGATCAGGTTTTTGACAAAGCGAATTGGGATGGAGGGTATTGCACAACGTTGTGTTAATATTCGGTCTTGGTTAAAATAACGACCGAGGAATATTATTAAATTATAATTCGTTGGCTAATTTGAGTTTAAAAAAACGGAACGTAACAAATTTTTACAAACGATTTACAGTGCGCCTGAAGATGAGTGCTAAACCGTCGAAACCGGTCGCGGTATTTTTATCATTATTAAACTTGTTGGTCAGACTATAAGTTTTACTTCTCATGACCAACTTTGAGATACATGACAACCTTTTTCAATCTTATTTTCATTGGTATACTTTTTATACAGTAGACTACTACGTTCGATGTAAGTGCTTCCCTATGAATGATGAATAGCGGCCAGACATTGATGAAGCACCATCAAGATATGCACCGATGCATTTTCATAATCCAAAACATAAACTTAACCCTTAAACTAGTCTTAATTTTTTTTCATTTTATCGAAAAAAATGATAACAACAAAAATATAGTCTATAAAAAAACAAAGAGATTTGTTTTTTAACAACTTCTGTGAACGCAATTCGAATCGAATTATTGCTCGCTGAAGAACGGCTATTTTTCGAGCAACACGAAATTTGCAACCTTCAACCTTAAATAACTTGGAAATGGTGAAATTTTTGAGGGTAAAATCAGGAAACCTTTCTGAAAGTTCTTAAGAAAACTATTCAAATGAGCGCTGGTTTTCTAGTTATTTAAAGTTGAAAGTTCCAAGTTTCTGGATTCACGAAAAATACCCGCCCTACAACGAGCAATAACTCGATTCGTATTGGGTTTATAGAAGTCATTAAAAACTAGTCTGTTTTTTATTGGCTACATCGTTGTTCTTAATAATTTTTTTGGTGAAATGAAAAACTAAGTAATTCGTCAAAAACAGATAAAAACATGCGGTTTTTCAATGAAAATCATACAATTTTAATCGTGGATAACTCGGAAAGTATCAACTTTACAAAAAAACTTTATAGAACAAAAATTGCCAAAATTGATCATGTATCGATTTCCCAGTATATTTTAATTAGAAAACGATTCATCCCCTAAAAGACTTGGCTCCCACACCAAGGATAAAAGCCCGCTTCGGCACAGAGTAGATTTTGAAGGAGGATATATGACAGGACTATTAATAAAAAATTAAATCAGGATATCTTGGCAGCAGTCGCGAAACTTTCTTTTGGATACATATATGACAATGTCTAAAATGAATTAAGTGCTAACTATACCAACTGCGATTTTATAAAATACGCAAGAAGTCCATACACTTACCCGAAATTTGTTCTAATATAATACATTACGTGCATACATACATACTGTAACGAGTAATATAAACATCGGGAAGCAGGGCATCTCTTAACCTCGTGAAGGCCGCGCAGTTCAAAGAGAGAAGGCCGCTCCGCTTAATTGGGCCATAAAAACCTTCTCAAACGTTTCGGAAACCGGTTCTTATTATAGGAAGAATGATCTACTTCTTTCGACAACAAACATTATTACGAAAAAATAATATACCAGAAGGTTCTCGGATACATCATTGAAGTCATATAAACACGGGCTTGCGGTCGGAGAGAGAGATTAGACGAGAAGCCCCGTGAATAAACAGTGCTATAAATGGATAAAAGAAATTGTATAAAAAAATTAGCAGTTAAGAGTGTGATATAAATTAATTAATTAGGAAATAGTCTAGATAAATTACGTAGTGTTAAGACAGTGTGTAAATAAATTAGTATAAACGTTGCAAAACATACGAAAAATTCGAGCTGTACATTTAAGTTAACTGGGTAATAACAACGTGCCCCATATGATGCACATTGTCACAATTAGGGTTGGTCCTTCTATCAGAAAATCCGTCCTATATAGTTTGGATTAATTATTTTACCTCCTGTGTCTCTATTCGCGATTATTTCGTATTGTAAAGTTTCGCTCCTCGTGTGGGGCATAAATAATTTCGTCACCATGTGCGCGTGGCATCTTGTCATAGCCGAATCAATTCACGTCAAAGGTTAACATCTGCCATATTTCTCGAATGAGAAAACTTTCCCTCTCGCAACGAGGGATGGAAATTCCCGCCAATATAAAAGTTTCCCTTGTCTTATTCAAACGTACCCGCACTGAATACGCTATAAATGCCGTATAAAGAAATTATCATCGGTTAGTGCCGCCCCTACTTGAGATCCGTAATAAAACCTTACGATTCGCTCTTGGTAATGTTTATTTTTCATTATCTTTTACCGCCAGGTTTTATCAACTTCGATATGCCGTTTATGGACGTTTTTTATTTTCGGGCATCAAGCCGGCGATCATCGCCAGGAAACTCCGCTTCGTCTCTGATAAAGTTAATTCTGGGCGCTTTGTTTTGATTACGTGTTTATTTGAGGCAATTCGGATTTAATCAAAAAAATAAAAGCAACGACGTCGAATCAAACTACTTAGCGACTGGGAATATTTGCCGAACGGTCGAAAATTCGTAACGGGCCGTCTCATTCAGACTCTCCTGCTTTCCACTATAGTCCATTCTATCAGGGTGAAAAATTGTAAAACCTTCGAATTTTAAAGTACCGCACCGATTTTGATGAAATTTTGCAAGTGAGCTTGTCTTACCAACCTCTTTAAAAGGTATATGAATAAAATGTGTGCTTTTTGTTTTTAAGTGGTGAAAATTACCCCCTTTTTACCAAAAATTAAAAACTGCATATTTAAGCGTTACTTGAAGCTTGATATGGTTCAAATATGTTAAACAAAGAATTTAAAATATTTTTCAACCTAAAAACTACCCTTTATTTAAAAATTTGCAAAGAAGATAATCGGTTGCAGCTTTAAATCATTTAATGATGCATTTTATAGTGAATTAAAATCTATTTTATATTCATAGTTTAATTTCTTCACTATTTAATACTTTCAACTTTTATAAACCTTTATAAAACTTTTATTTTACAATGAAATGTATTAAATTTTTTTTTCAATATTTCAAAATTCGAAACTGTCTATTTATGGTATATTACATTTGCTTTACCATTAATAAATCTACTTTGTGATATAATACATTTATTCAACCTTAAAAACCACCCTTTATAGGGTAATGCATAAAAATTGTTTACTGTAATTGCAAATTGGTGAATGTTGTGATTGCAATTAAATAAAAATTCATTATTGTTAATATTATTTCTAGAATATTTCATTGTTTCAATCCCAAAAAATTACCCCTTCTTACCAAATATTCCAGAAAAATTTTTGAAATACTAAAAAAAATTTTAGCAATAAAATAAAAACAATACATTGGCTATAATGGTAAAAAATAAGGTTTATACAATGTGTATCAAAATGATTGTCATCTAGTTGGCGTTGGAATTTCTGTGCATGTAATTTTTGATGTGCCGCGCTCTATTGATTTGTACCTATCTACTTCTGACAACAAGTGACACTTCGAACATTTATTGTGAAACTGGCAATCAGTACTGCTGGTAATTAACGGCCCATTTCAGGGCCAAAACAAATACTACAAATAGACAAATAATCAGAATTCGTTTTCTTTTGACAGAGAAAAACCAGGAGATTAAACATATTAAGTAGGTTATTTTGAGGTTATGTATAGCTAGTAGAAACTCCTATTTTCGCAAGGCGGTTTTTTTTTATTTTACATGGGAATTCCACAGCCGACTAGATGACAATCATTTTGAAACACATTGTATAATTAACATAATAAAGGCTTATAACATGTTATATAATAATTATAATATTTTATATAATAAAAGTTTAAATTTCATCAGAAGAACTCCTCTTCTTGATCTGTAATTGGAAGACAGTTTTGGCAATTATCACCAGAGCAAGTTCCACAAGCTGCATTAAAGAAAAGTTCAATTTTTCGACAGCTGCATGTTATACTACATCCTTTTTGCAATTGGTAAATATCATTACAGGCAGTTCTACTGGTGCAGGCTTACTTAGTATTTTTACATGTTGACACAAACCTTTGCAATTTATCCATTTCCAATTAGAAGGACGAATACTTTTGTACCCAAATCACTTTCATGTTAGCCATTTTAAAGGTCTCATTAATACCTTTAAAAAACATTTTAAGCATTTTTTTAAACTGCTCCATTTTACGTTATTTGGTTAATTGTTAAAAGCTTATTTTGTAGGGCATTTGGAGGGTTATCGGATTTGTGAAATTCTACTTTTTTGAAATCCTTCATTTTTAAAGGATTCCATTTAAAGTGCTTCAAAAAAGTACTTCTCACACTTATATGCAAACTTCAAATGCCACTATCTCAATTAGTTTTCATTGTAGAAAAATAAAAAGAAATGGAAAACTTTCATAAAAAAAAACTGCATTTCAGCATCCATGTATATTTTTCATATCTCTTTTAGTTTTCGAGAAATTTTTAAAAAATCTAAAATTTTTATAGAATTTAAAAAAATAACTGAATACCTACTGAATCGAAGTTTTTTCAAATGTAAGCATTTCACAATAGTTGAAATCTTAGGACAAGTTGGCAGTAGGTACACAAATAAAGCTAATTATATATATAGAGTTGTTTTTTTAGTTTCATTTTTGTATATCATTGATTTATTTTCCAGTTTTTAATGGTATAATCGTTTTGTTTTTGTAATAACTCGGTTGCTTTCCATCCAAATCACTATAACCTTAGCTCATTTTAAAGGCCTCATTAAGACCTTAAAAGAAGCATTTTAAGTATTTTTTTAAACGTTTTACGTTATTTGATGATAAATTATTCAATTTTAGGTTAATTTAAATAAACCTTCACCTTCATCAGGCTGTAACTCGGGTTATGTATTTTAAAGGTTTTTTTTATTCTCATGACATTTTTGTTGAAATTTACTGTTTCGAGTTTTTTTTGAAAAACTACTCAAAAACATACATTTTTTAGGTACAAAATTAACAATTCCAATCGCGAATAACTCGAAAAACATTAACTTACCGAGAAAAGTTTATATTACATTTTTTGCTTGAATTTCAACACTCTATCGATTTCCTGGGTTACTTTGAGGTTACATATTTTCATCCCCGAGAAAGGGTGGCAATCACCTCCAGGGTAAAAGCACACATCGGCTATAGAACTTTTTTTTACTTATTTCTTGTCAATCGAAGCAGTACTTTAAAATGCTGAGCAAAACCCGTGAATGAATGGACTATTAACATTTAAACCGAGACTGTGTACTCTGGTGTGATACCCTTCCGTGATCTCGTCATATTTCTCGGAGCGCCACTTCCCGCCTCTCCTTTAGTACGGACAGAGCCTTTTGATGTCGACCAACTGCACAAAGTCCGTTTAGTCTTTGATAGTGAAGTTGTACAAGTGATATCGTTTCGGTTATTATTAAATATATTTGCGCCAGTCCATGTCCCGGAACGCTGCTGTCGCCCTTTGAGGCGTAATTAAGTAAAAATAGACGTCTCGGAACGAAGGGGATCCAGCAGTCGATCTGTTGTGAATGCAAATGTAATCGCGTGTAGGGAATCGCGGGGATCGATCTAACGTCAGCGTAATAGCTTCATTTATGATGAGATAATAACACGGCTGACAAAAGAAGTGATCCGCTCTAAGTGCTTTTCCTTGGTGTTTTTTATAAGGGAACGTGTACCGGTTTAAATGAATTCGTTTAATGGGGAGATGTCAGGTCGTAAAAGCCGTGGGCCTTTTATTGACGATTCCATCTGAAAACGGCTTTATATGTATACGTAAATCGTTTCAATTAACCTCCGGACGAATCCCAGTAAAACCCATCTCCTCATTTGTTAACACACACACACACACACACACACACAGACACATATCGGGCTAAGAAAGAACATCCCCCATCGTAATTCGGAAGCGTGTCGGCCGTTTCTAGGTGGCCATTTTCCTGTTCCCATACATTCATTATACATATCGCCTCGGAGAGAAGGAGGAAGGAGTACAAGGAAGGCTTGCATGCACCCGACGTAAGGCGGAATACGTATTATTATGATTATTGAAACGATTGCAGAAATAACAGGAAGCTCTTGCTTCCTCTAGCCTTTCCCGTTTTAGGAAGCGGGAGACTTGGCTCCGAGGTAGACACGTAATTGCTCAATTTAGGAAAGGAGCGAGCTGCATCGCACGGGAGGAAAATTTTAGATGGTGAATATCCGGCGGATACCTTGATACGAACGTAGTGATACCTTTTTCCTGTTGCGGAACGTGTATTTTACTGTTATTGCATTCAAAGATATTCCCGAAAATGTGTCTTTTATCGTCCAATATTTTCTTCTGATAGTACAGTGGAGAACACAAAACCGAAATTACCAACAAATGGCTATGGCAAATGGTTAAATAAAATATACTTAAAGTGTATTTTAGAATCTTAAGAAATACGTCCCCTTCATTACTACATATATGCACCTCAACAGAAGGAACTGACAAAGGAAATATAGCAGTCAACCAGACAGAACTGGTCAAACTGGATTCTTATTACAAGTTAAAAAGTCTGGAAATTATTCAAGATAATTCATTACAACTATTATTTTATTTACATATTATTTTGAAAATGTGCCTCATTGAGGTTGACTGTAAAATTCAAAAGGTGAAATCCAGGGACAATTCTGAATACTGCTGTACATAGGACACTTGCTCTGCCGTGTTAAACAAAAGATGGTATAAAGTACATGGTCCGGCAGTGAAACGGGAATATCTGAAACAACTCTCAAAGTCTTAATTATTAATGTTTATTAAACTTTTTTACACAAGTGTAATCTAAATTAGTGGAAATTAATGAGGATATATGATAATGTTCATTAATTGAACACTATATCTGTAAAATGGCGTCCTTCGTTTTGAATACATTCTAGAAGTCTTTTGGTGAAGGAACCCATGACTCTGCGTAGAATATCCAATGGAATATTTTTGATCTCCTGTTGGATTTGCTCCTTCAGTTCGCCCCTAGTTTTGGGTGGGTTTGATTCAAAAACCTTTAGCTTTAAATAACCCCACATAAAAAAGTCAGAAGCCGTTAAGTCTGGTGAACAGGCAAGCCATTGAATATCGCCATTCTTACTAATTAAGCGACCAGGAAACGCCAATCTCAGCAAGTCCTTTGAAATGTTAGCAGTGTGGCTAGTAATTGAACTCCCGACGGAAAGCACGTTGAGCACCAACAGCACTATCAGCATTTTTGTAAAATGCCTTTACGGCGAAAGCACGCTGCTCATTCGTCCAACGTAACATGGCGACTGAAAATATCGGCTTTTTGGACGCTCAAGGTCGAGTCCCCCACTCCTCTCCAGCCGTCTGGCGACTGTCATACGATATCTTAATCTTCCTGTTTCATTGCCGGACCCTGTAGAAGCATTCTTTGGAAAAAGCGTCAGTTAGTTTTTAGCCGGATTTTGCAAATTAGGTATTGCTCAGAAAAGCCCTTTTCCACCAATGGAATATTCAGAAATTCGAACCAATCTATTAAGTTACGTAAACGCTAGAGAGACTTACTCATAAATTTTTTTAAATCCTGATTTCTTTGGAAAATCCCAAGTATACTCAACTATAGTTAAGCATGTAGACAAATTAGAGACTAAAGGGCGAAAACTGGATGTGAATACTTTTTTTAAATATTTTGAGCGACGTTTCAAAAATATGTTTTATGATAAACGACAAATGGATTAAGGTAAAAAATGAGTATTCTGGAAATGTTAGGAAGAGATAGTGTGTTCATACCTTCAGAGGGCTGATTTCTTGTTTACTCTCTCACACGAGGCACTCACATATGAGTAGTACCAAAGACAAATACGGTTCTTGTACAGTACTTTGGTAGTACTGTAATCGGTTATTTGCAATTCTAAACGCTCAAAGGTCCCCTGAGTTTTACAAAAAATATAATTTTAAAAAAATGTCTGTGTGTGTGTAAGAGTATATGTATCTATTTATGTATTATTGTATGTATGTACGTATGTAGTATGTACGTGGTATATTTTCCTCAAAAATAAAAACTACAATTCGTTCCAACTTTCAGCTTAGACTTTGTGCTACGCTAGGACCATAGTTAGCTTTTAATTAAAATCGGCAAGAATATTAGGGTAGTTTCCTCTTGTAATTTTTCGTTTTTTTTGGAAATTTCTCTTAAATTTGTGGCAAGATGTTCTGCAAATGGCATTTTATTATCATCATTTTTCAAAATTTGCTCAAAATCCACTTCAATACTTTCTTATTACCTCCGAGTATTTATCCTACTATCTAATGTGTATAAAAGTGTTTAATATCATTTGTTCGATAAATCTCTTTAAAGGAGCATTTCACTCTTGTTATTTTTCAGTTTTTGAAAATTTTCTCAAAATATACAATCTAACTTGCTATCTCAAAATCCAAACCATGAAAATATTTCTATTATCGAATAAGTTTAATAAAGTTTTAAAACATTTATCATTAAGTCGCCTGTGAAGGGCATTTCACGCTCGTCATTTTTCGGTTTCTGAAATTTTCATAAAATCAGCATGAAACATTATATTTTAATTTTAAATACTTATTCTACTATTAAGTATGTGTAATAAAGTTTAATAACATTTTTGGGTAAATCGTCTCTGAATAGTACTTTAGTATTGTCGTTTTTGGGTTTCTAGAAATCTGGAAATACGCCTCAAGAATTGGTTTTCAGCATTGAATATCTATTTCATGATTTAATGTGTATAATCAAATTGAATGACATGATTCAAGAATTTTTAAGCATAGAATATTTACTCTACTATCGAATATTTATAATAAAATATGAGAAAGTAGTTCGATAGACATATCGCCATTAATAGGTTCTAGGACATCACTCTGTATGTTAAGATAAACATTACCTTAAACAATTCATTAGTCCACTTTTCTTAAAACAAATAGAATAAAAATATCAGAAAATAAATTTGAATAATAAAACATTGAAACATCCTTCAATACAATTCAGTCTTTTAGAAAATTACTTTATCTCGTAGTCCAGTCATCTTATGTTGAATTTGGTGAATATCTCGGAAAATCGACATACCCAGAATATTAACACGCAAAAACTTCTATTTTGGCATCTTAAAACCTCTCTCCTAAAAGTCGGGGGTCAAAATTCACAAAAATCGATTTTTCTATAATTTTTGCAAATATCTCGTTTTCTATGGGTTTTACGTTATTTGTATTTATTATCAATATTGTACAAAATTAAATTCTCGACAACTTTTGTCTTTAACATTTCTTCATACCTCTAACTGTTTTTGAGATAGAGGGCGGAGAGCGCGCGATCAGAGAATCATGTGAGGTCATGGTAGTCCCGATCAAAAACTCGTCGTATTAAGGTTATAATTTATTGTTAAATATTTAATTAGCATTTATTATTAATTTTTACATTAAATTAATTTTTTTGGTTACTTATCTATTTTTAATGAATTTATTCAATTTGTATCAATTTATTTAAAAACACTTACCTGGCCATGTAATTAAAAAATTTTTGAGGAAAACACTTAAATTATATTTTAATTTTAATCTAATTTATACCAATGTAATGACTTTCTAAATAAATAAAGAAGAAAGGAAATAAATTTTTAATTAATATTTTTATTAAAAGTGTCATTTGATAGATTTAATATTTAAGAGTTTATGGATTTTAAACATGATGTACTTAATTATTTTTTTGCTTCAAATGCAATTAGTGTAAATGAGAATATAATTAAAATGTAATTAAAGTATGTCCCTTAATAATTTTTCAATTACAGAAAGAGATTATGAATGTTATTGAATTGATATATTATGAACTTTGGTTATGGCACAACAATAATAGGTTCTTTGTATTTACAGATAGATAAATAAATAATTAAATCTATGCACTATTGCCAGGTTCTTAAGTTTCTGATTTTCAGAATTGAAAGAAAGAATAAGAATCATTTTTACTACCTCATGGAAGACTTGTGAATATTCCTTTACATGGCACTTCAGTGCTGAGGCGCTATTTCTAAGGTGCCTTGTATATTCCACTGATCACTCTATAAGAGCTCATTCATCGAAATAAAAAATGGAATTTATTAATTATATGCGTCAAGTATTCGTCGTAAGAATAAATCACTGTGAAAAAAGTAAACAATTTGTTCAACGCTGAAAGCACAAATCGACGTTTTAATTTCCGCTCGAGAAGCAAGACGTTCTGGTGCCGTGATTGAGTATTTGAAAAATGGAGAGAATGACGAATTGCAGAACGTCGCAAATGCTTGGAATATTCGTCAAGATTGATCTCGAGTTTGAAGGTTCCTCTGATCAAATTTTATATGATAGAATATTAATTATGGTTAATTTTGTGCGTAAATCAACTTCTCACTGAAAATAAGCTATTCAATATGTTCGATTTATAAGGTGAATCAGGAAAGGCGACTTGTTGGTTATTGCGGCTATTGTGTTAAACTTATCTGTTGGATTGGTCCTATCTCAATGAGGAGGTGAAAAATTTTCCCTAACAGTAAGTTATGGATTTCACCAATTTCTTCCCATTTATTAGTTCCAAATATCGGTGCTTGTAAATCTAGAACACTTAAAATTTTCACTACGGTACAAATACTGATATTTAGACGCTAACTGTAAAATAATGGACGATATGCCATATCCTACAAGAGCCTCGCCCCGTTTCACATTTACAATTGTCCAGGCCCAATTTTTATTCGGTCGACAATTCACTGAAGAGTGGCGTTTTTTGCCATTGTCGTAATTCCAGGATGGAATCCGAAACAATAAACAATTACTTCCAACAGTTTCCCGCCATAAAATGCAGAGTACATTACAAAGATTATTTTTCCACTGCAGTAAAATAAATTGCGATTACTACGGCTAAAATAAAACAGAGAAATTATCGCTCGAATAAATACTTCCAGCTATTGCGTTATATATTTGTCATGTATTTCAAGGTTGGGTCGCGAACTGGAATTTTAAGGGAGGAGAGTGCTCTAAACGCGGAAAATTGTATGATCATGGAATTAGGTTCGGATTTAAGGCAGCGGGTTAAGCTGGGATTTTTTAAGAGTTTATCATGGAGAAAATGAGAGAGGATTTCTCGAGGAACACAAAATATTTTTGTGATGTACGTTCACTTAAATTGTAAACGAAATTTTTAACTACTTTTTTTAACTAATGAGATTGCTTAGGTACTTTCGATTTGTTTTGTGCTAAAATTGCATTATGATCATGGAATTAGGTTCGGATTTAAGGCAGCGGGTTAAGCTGGGATTTTTTAAGAGTTTATCATGGAGAAAATGAGAGAGGATTTCTCGAGGAACACAAAATATTTTTGTGATGTACGTTCACTTAAATTGTAAACGAAATTTTTAACTACTTTTTTTAACTAATGAGATTGCTTAGGTACTTTCGATTTGTTTTGTGCTAAAATTGCATTATGTTCTAGAAGAATACAGTAAAAGTGTATAAACATTTGTTTGTAAGACGCATTCAGAATATTCATTGTAATGCAAATAATTGTATATGACAAATAGTGAAGACAAAATTCTTCACCACATGTAAGACCTGTATTTAAGTTGTTTTATATATATCCTCATTTCTGGTTAAATACTTAAGGTTCCTAATAACCACTTAAATTATTGTAGTTTATCATCTGTAAGAAACCAAAATGTATCTTATCCTTAGTGAACCATGCTCTTCGGTTAATCTTATTTTTACTTCATAAAATTATGTAAATGTTATCTGCGGTCATACACTTATTTACTTCCAATCTAATTTTTATTTGGATTGTTATTTAGATGTACGTAGCCAGTTTAAATTAATTCCAATATAAGTGTACTTTGCTCATGTTACCTTAAATATGGCTTATTTAAACGAATACGTTTATAAAAATATACTTAAAATTTAATATTAAGATCCTGGTACAAATCGCCTTTAAAGATTAATACACATATCATTTTGTTTATAAGCATTTATAAGGTATTCAATGTTATTAACTTATATGAGGTAATTAAAGATATTTATATACCCATAATTATATTCCTGCATATTACATAAAACATAGATGAAATATGCAGATTTAGAAGATTTCTTAAATGCATATAATATTTTTATCTCTTGTTGAATAGTTAAAAATGCTCAATTCTGTATACACATATATCTTTAGTTAAAAATAATGCTAATTTGTGATCCATAACTAATGAAAATGGTTATTTCTTATATAAGGTATTTGTTTTTTTTTATATTTCTTTCATTTCCCTCTTCATAGGTATTACTTTATGTAAGGCAATTAAGATTTTTATGTACCTATAGTTATATGCCTGCATTTTATATAAAACAAATATGAAATATGCAGGTTTAAAATATTTCTTAAATGTAGATAATAGTATATTAAAGTATGAGTGGATATTGAGCTCTTTCAAACACGCGCGAGTTTTCGAGCACGATGGCGTAGCCGGAGTGCTCGAAATAGAGCAAGTGCTTGAAAGAGCAGTTATCCACGAATACTTTACACGATTTTTTTTATTGGTACCATTTTTATACCAAAACCAAATGCATACCGAATATGATTAATTTGAATGACACTCGGGACGCTTCGTGACGGCCCGTCAAACGTCGTGCCACCAATCGGCTTGTCCCGCTCCGGCCAAAAACGCTCTGTTATTGGTTGATATGGCCGTTGTTGATACGTTTCCATGGCGACTTTAAAACACGCGCGTACGAAAAAGCCCGATTTACGCACGCTAAAGCATGTTTTAAATAGGCAAAATAGCGTACCAATAAAAAAAATTGTTATCTTTCCTTAAATTTTGTTAATAGTTAAAAACCCTCAATTTTATGTACACATATATTTTTAGCTAAAAAGGTAGCTAATTTCTGATCCATAACCAATGAAAATGGCTGTCCAAACTGTTCTAAATTTATAACTAAAGAAGGAATTGACTCACCTCCAGAAAAGACAGCAGCTTCGTCAACCGAGACGTCTACCATTTATGGTCTACAACAATAATAATTTAAATATTAGCACCATCGGATGGTAATAAAAGAAGAAATAAGAAGCTGCGTTCTAATACAAGTTCTTTTTAAGTACGTCACATAAAACATGTCTAGATAAAATAGGCGGAAGGTATCACATTATAAGTGAAACAATATTTTTTTTTTCGAAATTAATAAACATTGTCTAAAAACTCAAACTGTGAGCGAATTTTCTGTACAAGAAAAAACGGTTCGAGTTAGCTTATATTTAGTTAAGGAGTTTAGTCTGTTTGTAGTCAATAACTTATAAAATTGAACACAGACAGCACATAACGTCTTAAAGACATACGTTTTACGCTTTTTTTATGCCTGGACGCCTTAAGAGATAAAAATTACATCTATAAGACGTCCATATCCGGACGTCTCTAAGACGTCTAAGTCTAATTTACGTCGATTTTAAGCCTGACTCTTTCATGCCTGAAGTGTACGTCTTTAGGACGTCCATTTCTGGATGTCTCTAAGATGCCCAGATCGGAATGTCTCAATGACATCTAATGTTCGTCTATTTTATGCCTGCCCTTTTTTATGCCAGAGGTGGGCCTCTTTAGCACGTCCAGTTTTGGATGTCTCGAAGATGTTAAAAGTCGGACGCCTTAAGGACGTCTGATTTACGTCAATTTTATACCTGATCTTTTTATATCTGAAGTGGACTTCTTTAGGACGTCCAGTTCTGGATGTCTCTAAAATGTTCGAAAGCGGACGTCTTAATGACGTCCAATTTACCTCAATTTTATGCCTGATCTTTTATATGCCTAAAGTGGACCTATTTAGGGCGTCTATTTTTTGATGTCTCTGAGATGTTAAGGGGCGCACATCTTTATGAGTTCCAATTTATGTCGATTTCATGCCTGGCCTTCTTTATGACTGAGGTGGACTTCTTTAGGACGTTCATTTTTGGATGTATATAAGATACTAAAAGACGGACGCCTTAATGACGTCTACTTTACGTCCATTTTATGCCTGCCCTTTTTTTATGCTAGAAGTGGACGTCTTCATGACGTCCAATTCTTGATGTCTCTAAGATGTGCAAAATCTGACGTCTTAATGACGTAGTTTTGTATAAAAAAGTCTTAAAACAGACGTCTTTTAGACGTGATTACGGATTTGCGGACATCTTTTTAATGCCTTGAGGGCATCTTTGAGACGTACTGTTTTGTAACAAATAACATGAAATGGACATAAAAAGAACATTTTAAAGACGTCACTAAGAAGTTAGAGGATATCTTTACGACGTCTTACAGACGTGAAGAATGCGTCCTTATGACGTCTTAAAGACGAAAAATGAACGTCGTAAAGTTGTCTTTTTAATGCCTTGAAGGCATCTTTAAGACGTACCGTTTTGTAACAAATAACATGAAATGGACATAAAATGGACACTTTAATGACGTTCTTCAGACGTCACAGGACATCTTTGAGATGTCGCACATGCCTAATGGTGATTTCTATCAGACGTCTTAAAGACGTCTCTGTGCTGTCTGGGACTAGTTTCAGTCTAACTCTAGTTTCTATCTAATAAACAGTCTGAATTAACAACATGGTAGGAGTACAGCTATGTCTTCCATTCACACCAGTCGAATGAAGTTTTATACCGATCATTTCGCGAAGTAAACGTAAAGAGGAAGTATATATTACTCAAAGACGACGCAAGGCAAACTATCCATAAAATTGTTAAGCACTCGTGATCCCTTCTTGTCAGTCATTCTAATTCTCTCGCTCAGCTCTTTGTGCTTCCAAAGTACGTCCATGTTAAATTCCTAATGAATACGAGTGCAGCGCGAATTTTAAAATATCGATACGTTTTTTGGAATATAGCTGCTTTATAAATAATTCTTATTCGAATGAAAGCAACTTAAAGACAATATATCACATAAAATAATCTGTAGACTGAGCTTTCATGTTTCCAGAAAACATTGGGTAGGTGATCAGTTAAGGGAGACGAAGTGCATATAACACGTCAAAGTTTTCGATAATACTTCATGAAACTTTGATATACGTTCCTCGTAGTAGTTGTAAAGTTAGTGCAGCGTTTAGTCACTGTCCGCATTTTTGGTACCGCAATATTATATTGCGAAAAGTCAAAATTTGGCATGCACGACAGTCACACCCACCCAAATACCCTATCCGTACGTAAATAATTCGTCCCTCAGTTTTAATTAGCTCAGCGAAGTAACTCACTATTCCGGATAAATTAGCCGCCGCCTTAACTAATATCTTTACTGAAACTTCCATAAGCAATTTTCAGGACGAGAGGTAAAAGTCCTTTTCAGCGTTTTCCTAGTAAAACATTTGATCAACTAGACGTTTCCCCCAAACATATTGAAGGTGGAAACTCACAAAGTTAGAAAACGTAATCGACGGCGGCAGGCGAAGTAACTCGAGCAGATTTATGAACTGTTTTAATGTAAGAAGTTGGTTCCTTTAGTTAAATACGTGCTCACTGAAATTATAACGGCAGGTAATCTAGATGTTCAACGTTTGCAGATGTAAACTGAGATGTCCGTTAAATAAAACTTTTCCGCTACGTGTCGTCGCGCTAAAATTTAATTACCACACTTGAAAATAAAACGTATCCGGATCGGTCCCTCGATAAATTAAAAGGAATAATTTTTGCTCGTAAATCGATCTCGTACTGGACTTTCAACAGAAGTTTATATGCGTCAATTGCCTACTTGTTAGCACATGTCAACGTCTTACTCAACTTCAATAAAAGAATCATGAACGTACGAATTGCTTCCGAACAAACCATTAAAACAACCCGTTTGTTACTCTTTTTTAATATGTCTTAGAGGCTCCTCTCGCTTTCTCCCAGCTCCTTCTCCCATTGGAGGTATTTTCTCGTTTGTGCGTTAAAAACTAATTCCGGGGGTTTTCGTCGGTGGAAAAAGGTAGTTAGAAGTTCAGCCATTCCCGGCCGAACGTAACTAGAGATCGTATTAGGGCAGAACGTGTCAATTTGTAAATGTAACAAACTGGAAAAGACTTTTGCAATTAAGAAGCTCCCTTGAAGTTTCACCCCAGGTTAATTTCGTTCGCTCGGAATGTACGGAACACAAACTTCTCGAGGTGTTTAGTTTACATCTACACATACTCGACAGTTGTTAACCGAAAAAAAAAGATTGTACACACACCTTCTTCTCGAAGTAATGGGTTTCGGATTCGTGTTCTGCGCTGCGAGACGTACGACGAAGGAGGGGAAATTTTAATTAGTATCCTTTAGTATTGAGATTGAGGGGAGTTTTGGGTCGCGTCGCCTGCAAGTGTTGCCAAAAAAATTAATATTAAACTGAAAATAAAAATATCGCCCTTTACTAAGACTTTATTACTGGTATATGCAGAGCAGAAGATGGACATTTATTTCAATATTTTACAATTACATTTAACTAATTCCAAACAACATTGGATACGTAGACTTGAACTTGAATACTTCGACAGCAGATGCTGTGCGTTTGTATTATACTATTGTTAAACTTGTAGCATTCATGATGTAAATTAAACAACAGCAAAAAATAGAAGGAGCTAAAACAATTTTACTGTCTGTGTATCACATATCCCAGAGGGGCAATTAAAATATGCCAGTTTCCCTCGTAAGTTGCATATGCAAATTTCCGTCCTTTGAGTTCTGACAATCACTCCAATCTATAACTGATTGGTCAATCTCTTTCCAATCATTAATTTCTTTTTGAGTAATTCAGAAAACTTTGTCAATTTCAGATTTTGGTTATAACGTTATTCCGGAAATAGGTATCTGAAATCAATAAATTTTTCTTAAAAACTTTTATTAAACTATTTTATTTAATAGTTAAAAAACATTAAAATGTTTACAGGAATAGTTATTTGTTATACAAGCGGATAAAATGAACGATTAACGAGCGATATGATTAAACGCGCGCGCGGCGCAGCCGCAAGCGCGTTAATATCGCGAGTTAAACGTTCATTGTATCCGCGAGTGTATTACAACGTATTATTCAATTTTGCCATATATAAACTGACGTTTAGCGGAATAAGTCTAATTTTGAAGAGAAAATTTAACAAGATGACAACTTCAGTGCCGCAACCTTAACAACGATGAAAACAATTTTAAACATATAAAACGTCACTTTAATTGGCAAAATTGAATAAATAACTATTAATCCGCTGCCTAAATAAACAAAATAAACAATGACTTTATAGGTTCGATTTGACGTCAATAAACGACAGTTTATATGACAAAATTGAATAAATATTGTTAATTAATCTGCTCAGTATTCATTTGCAGGTTTACTTAAATTTTAATAAAAACGAGTTAATAAGAAAAACGAATAGGTATTTCACCTTAAACTTAATAGATACCAACTAACTGAGCAGTATCATTTACTTGATGAAACACTATTAAGTATCTATGTAATATTGGTTATATTATATTATGTACAGGTACGTATATATTGTACGTATGTATATAATATATCTATATATTAATTACGTTATATTAGTATGTATGTATGTTAAACTGAGATAAAACACAGTATCAAGAATAATTGAAATACTATAGGTCATTTTACATCATATGAACATTATTAATTATTTTCCTCATACCTAATTATTGACTACTATTTTATTTCGATTAATTATACGTAAGTACCGGACTAGGTGATAGGATCTCGTATAATGAAATCAATATTATACAATCAGTAAAGTACAATCAATCAAATCATTGTTTCTAATGAAAATAATTTTGATTAGCTCCTTCCTAGATAAGTGTAATTGTATAAAACTGCAAATTATATTTTACAAAGTGATAACTTCCCAGTAATAATTGTTTGTGCCTACAGAATGGGATAGTAGTCCTGAGACCTGTATCACTATTAGGAGAGCTATCCTAAGAAATTAATCAAATCCCTAATAATTGCGTTTTAGTTTAATTGTAATCATCGGCATATTACATTTTGATATCAATTATCTCCTATATTTTTCTTATAAAATTCAGGAGAACCCAAAATATACATTTTATACTTTGTGTAATTATGAGTAAATTTAAAATTTTTCAAAGCAATCTATACATCCTGAGTCATTCCTTTGTATTTGATTGATCAGAATGTTTTGTGGACATCCATTGTCATTTGGACTTGATGCTTTTTGAAGGAACTTTCTTCTAGATTCCGACATCAATTTTTGCAAGACATGCTTGGAGTACTCTTGCCTTTAGCCCTAACTTTCTTCTCATTAATATTTTCCGTAGTGTTTAAATTGCAGTAGAACACATTTCCTCTCTTACATAATGAAACCTGAATTTTGGAACCGAAGAACATACATGAAAATATTTGCTTGACGTGATGCTAAGCTAATCTAACCTAACCTAAATGTTGCAACCATAGAAAATACATGAAGATACTTGCTTAACCTGGCTTGCCTTATTGTCTTGAATTAAACCATTTTCTATCGAGAGAAGTGTTATTTAAGTTTCCGTCAGCTTCTAGAATTGATTGATTTGATTTATAGAATGGTTGATATCTTCCACATCCCTATCCGATATCTACTAGATTTTCGTTGATCCCAATAATTCCTTTTCAATATTAAATCAAAAGTGGCTGCTAACGTCTCTTGCACCAACTTTCTTATATTCTTAAGAGGGTTGCTAAAAATAAAGATTTTGGTTAAACGCTACGTAAGGATCAGCATAAACATTATTAAAAAAAATAGAATGTATATCCTTATCAGTACGTACAGATATCCCATTTTTAAAATACATTACCTTAAATTAAATTTCGAACTGCCTATTAGTTATTGAGGTCTACGAGGTACCTATTATTAATACTCAAACCACACGCTTTCAAATAATGACGTTTAAGGATCTAAATTTATAATTTGGCCGTCTATTTCCTTCGAGCAACAATCCCCCACTTTTATCGACGTTTAGTGCAATGAATTTCAGATTACTTCGAAGATTGAATTAAAAATTTATTTCTTTGATTGGTGAATACTTCCTGTAAAGCATTCTTTTGCTTCCAGTGGTTGTTGTACTGCATTGTGTACGGTAGTCATAAATGTACATAAAATTGATAATGTAAATGGGTAATGACCCATTTTCCTAACAATTGGTTGAGAGTGTTGTTTCGCTTAAGCTCTGTCGAGCGAATGTTTTGAGATGTGACCCAACTACTCACTGTTCAAGATAAATAATATGCCGTCATGAATAATTTTGTAGTATTTACGAGAAATTACCGGCCCCAGACGAAAGATACAGAGAAACTAACAAAATCTGTAATGAATTGATTGCCTCGATTTCCTTCATTAGAATTATGCAGTTTTGGAGCATAAATTTGACTTGTAGCAAAACGCATTTGGACAAATATGCATTTTCATCGGAATTTTGATAGTTCCGCGCCCATGATTCTTAAATTAATAGCCAATCGATAGTTTACTCAATTGTGCACGACAGAAATTTAGTCTGGTGCTTCATATCAAAACGGTATAATTGTTTGGATGTTTGTGGAAAATATTGCAATATAACTCATGATTTTTTAACACAACTTAATTTTTCATCCACAGCCTGTTATTTCAGCCATTTAGTCCTTCGGCTTTGAATGTTCTCATGTTTATAATTTTCGATATTTAGCCCAATTCTATCGTCAAGACCCGTCCTTCCTAACAAGCATACACTTCATCGTTCTAGTTACAGTTGAAATGCGTTCTTATCCTACCAAAGTAGGCACTCTAAGTATATGCAATTAAGCCGAATTTGACACACAAGCAGGACCGGATTTGAACTATTCTGGAACGGTTTTCTGATAACAAAATAAATCATTTCAATTCTAAACTGAGTGCGACTTCTGCGAAACACAACTTTGAAGATTGTTATGATTTTTTCACCTAAGTTCCATGTGTCAATTTATATTCAAATAATTTAAATATTAACATTTTGCTATCGATTGTATTATACTATATTAAATAGGCGAACGAGTGTAATCGAAACATTTTCATCGATTAATATTTTCTAATTAGTAGTTATAATATAACAATATGTATATAATTGCAGATATGCTTAAAAGTGCACAAATGTATGCAATTTATTGTATGATTGCATTCTAAAATTGAAGCCACGAAGAAAATGTTCCCACGAATTGTTGAAATTACTTGAGCAATTTCTATGGCCAAGCAAATCTAAAGGCAAAAGCGCTTTTTAGATTAAAATTTAAAAAGATTAAAAAGATCATTTTGGGATTACACATGAGAAATTCATGTTTTGAATAGAAGGCATTCTATTAAAAAAAAGTAATTACCAAATGCTTTACTACATATAATTAGCAGAAATCTTCTGATAATGTGAGGAAATTTAATGAAAAACTCGTCTATAGATTTAAGTGTAGAATAGTCTTCTTTATCTCAAGAGACTTGCGACTCCAATTAATTAATCTAAAGGAGCTCTGTTACGGTTATAATAATACATTTTAAAACAATTAATTACTTGTTCTGCTTCCAAGTTGAAAAATAAGTTTACTGCATTTCCAAAAAACGGAAATTAACATATTTATATAAGGAGATCTGCTGGAAAGCTAAAATAAGAAAGAAAAAACTGTTATGTATCCTCGTTAGTACGATATATAACCTCGATAAATTTCCTTATTAATTTCTTATTTGTGGTATATCAATATTTTGGTTGATAATGTTATCTTGGTCTATGTCTCTATGACATGTTTAGCGAGAGCCCAAGACTTTACATTCCGCTACTACTTTCTTCGGATACTTTACATTCCGTTTGCAATCACTTTTATGTGATGTAAGTCTTCCAGTTAGAAGTACAAAAGTCTATCCAATACACATTTCATTACACATTGAACATGAGATGCTATATACTACATTTGATATTTCGGTGGAATTACGAGGGGTTTTTAGTTTTGTGTAAAGTATTGACGATGTAAGAAGATTCCTCTTTGCAATTCTGAGATTTAGAGGAGAAATTCATATTTCTATAGTATTATTATATAGTACGACGTGTTTCAAAATGATTGTCTTCTGTGGAATTCCCATGTAAAATAAAAAAACCCGCCTTGCGAAAATAGGAGTTTCTACTAGCTATATATAACCTCAAAATAACCTACTTAACCTCTATTAACTTTTGGTTTTTATCTGTCAAAAGAAAACGAATTCTGAGTATTTGCCTCAGATATTTGCTGCATGCATAAAACCACACGACGTTTCATATTATTAAAAATGTGCTGCAATGTATTTCCAGTTATTTCATTGCATATTAAGGTAATGCGGTCCATCAGTTCATCCAGCGATCTTTGTAGACTTCGTTTTTAAGGAAGCCAAATATGAAAAACTCCAGCGGAGTGAGATCCGGTGATCTGGCATGCCAAATTCCTCTTCTCACAACTCGACTAGGGAAGAACTCTTCAAGAGATCTTAAATTTTCATCAGTGGTATGCGCTGTTTCTCCATCCTGTTGGAAGAAACCACCTTGAAATTCATCATGAAGCGACTCTTCTACAAATGCCTTCAATAGTTGTTCTCTCTAACGTTCACCGTTGATGGTATGGTGGAAGAATATTGGCCCTATTATTCTATGACGATATGGCCAGACATTTCCCTACTTTCAGTTGATGTAAGGGAACTTCAATGAAATTGTGTGGATTAACAACATACCATGTCCGGTAATTCTGTTTCTTGACATAATCGCTCAAATGGAACCAGGCTTCATCTGTGAAGAAACTTAGATCAAGAACATCATTGTTGTTGAGGTTTTCCTGAAAAAATTTGCGTAATTGCATCTGACTGTTGTAAACTCTCGGTAAGATTTGTTGCACTATGGAACGTTTTTTCAGAATCCTTCTAACAGTGCTGATTGACTCGTCTGTTTGAGCCGATAAACGGCGTAATGGCGAATGTGGATTTTCTTCTACAATCTCTTTCATTTTCGTTATTCTGCGGCCTTCTAGTAGATTTCCCTTTCAATACGCTTCCCGTTGTCTGGAATCTTTCCACGATTCGGCGGAGATGGTGTAGCAAGGCGGAGTCTTCAACAATTTTAGTGGGAAACTTCAATCGGAACTGTGCTTTGCCTTCAGAAATGGAACATTGCCATTCTGTTTACTAAGCGTCCACCTCGGAATTAGGCTTCAATAATAAAGGTTCTTGAACAGTATAGATTTAAATTGCTTAATAATAACAATTAATCAATATTGGATCTACTGATCGCTGACAGCCGTGATTGACACTTGCACAGATCGCACAGATCACAGGACACTTGTTGTCAGAATTAGATAGGTTCAAGTCAATAGAGCGCGGCACATCAAAAATTATATGCACAGATATTCCAACGCCAACTAGATGACAATTATTTTGAAACACGTAGTATATTAGTAATGGGTGTTTTTTTTTTTAATTTCACCCCATAGTAGGCTGTGGATAGTGTTTGTGAATGCGCCTTACTAAACAATGTCAATATTGAAGTGGATTGACATAATCTCCCTTTTTTAATAAAACTTGAAACTGCTCCAATCAGTTACTAGTGTCTTGAAAACGACAGCTTGGCTCTATTAATTAGGCGTAGATGAGTGAGACAAAAATATAAAAATCTAAATGCGAGATTTGCCAGAACCTCTGTGAAAACAAACTTGACAACTCTTAACTCTCCCACGGAACGATAGTCTTCGAAGTGCTTGGAACGATTTGACTTTTGATAATGACATATTTTTAGTAAGACGCATTCACAAACACTATCTACAGCCTACTATGACGTGAAATTTAAAAAAACACCCGATATATATAATGCATAGTTCAGGAAGTGCAATGTAAGCAAACAAATGTCACGGTGAAAGCATACGAATCGATGTTGCCACTCCAATCGAAATTTAATAGTATTGCAGATTAAGAAAACTAAAGCACCGAATCGTAAGAGAGGATTCATTATCTGAATTCATGAAACAGTATAAAAAACGCTTAGAACGTGCTATTACCTTCGCAATATATCATTATGTAAATGGATGGGTCTAGTATAATAGTCATTGGTGGTACTACTAGTTGCAGTATGGGATTCGGTACGAGCAACGAGCGACCTCACCTCTAGCCCGTTTCTCTCGCTTTTTTTAATTTCAACTTTTCGTGATTGCCAAAGTTTCTGGTATCCGTCCCGCAAACTCGCAAATCACCCCGGCGATCCCTTTATAAATTCCCACGTCGCAAATCTCCGGGCCGTTCCTTTTTTCCTCTTCCGCCCTCCGCCCTATCTGGAAATCAGCGCGCGAAACACAATTTACCCCGTGCCGCAAGACCACTTGAACTTCCTAACCGCCGCCACGGCAAAGAATAATGGCGAGGAGGCGCGTTTCCTCTTCACATTTCTGGCTCTCATTCGTTTGCGAATGTGTTGTGTATGTATATATGTGTATGTGCTGGTGTAGGTGTGTGTGTCTCGGCCGTTATAATTTTCGTTTTCGGTCGCGTGCAAGGGAGTAATTCCGGCGGGCCGACGTCGGTCGCGCACTCCAAGTCCTGATGACGATGTAATGAATGTTTCACGG
The DNA here is from genome assembly GCA_946251905.1 of Cryptocephalus moraei. NCBI lineage: Eukaryota > Metazoa > Arthropoda > Insecta > Coleoptera > Chrysomelidae > Cryptocephalus > Cryptocephalus moraei. The sequence goes on from OX276454.1 coordinate 18,111,812, forward strand.
CAATCAAAGATTCCGAGCAACAAATATATGAACGTTGGGGGAAGCCGGCCTCATGATATTATATTAACGTTGTTATTTGGGAACGTAGAGGCGTGTTCGGAAAGTTGGAAAAGTGCGCTGGAAGCGTTTTTAGAAGTTAGTAATGGCGTCACCGTGTAATTCCCCTTATGGGGTGACTCTAAGGAGGGTTGGAAGTCGCTGCGAAGGCAATACCTTGATCCACACGCACACGAACCATAAACATTTCTAAAACTGCTTGTGGTTTTCGGTAACCACGATCGCAGCTCATTTGGAAAATGCATACATGAGTCATTTTACGTTCGCACTAACCGCACTAATAATCACATGAGCAACTTTTTTGGTATTTTTTTGGGGTGCACATAAGTCATTTCTATGTGTTCTGTTAGTAATGATATTAAAAAATGCTGAAAATATTTAAAAAAAAATTAAAAACTGTTTAAAGGAATCACGTTGTTTATTTAAAAGGCGAGTAATTAACAAGTTGCATATTTGTAACGTGCTCGACGAGGTATATCAAATTAAAAAAAGAATCATAAAAATCGGTTAATAATTGCCAGAGATATTTATTAATAAATTGCTGCTTTGATTTGAAGTTACCTTTTCATTTTTTGAGCTCGCAGGTCTCAAGTTTCTCCCCACCACTGACACCAAGCCGTCTTCAATCGAGCTGCATATTTGAAGCTTCACCAAAGTCGATGTTGAAGCTCAATACGTTCCAAATTTTTTTAACAAATAGTCTATCCCGTTACCATTAAAAGGGCCTTAGTTAGGTTTCTTAATTATTATAAACAAATTAGCCGTGAATTAAAAAAAAATGTTAGCTTTGCCCCGATTTGACATAGGACAAATTTTTTTGTTCTAAAAGAGAGATAAAAATGCCGGATTCTTAATGTTTAAAACCCATTTTAATAAAAATGACATCGAAGAAGTTATTCTAATTGTATATAAGCTAAAGACGACCATGTTTTTGTTATGGTTTTTAATAAGTGTGATATTTAATTTTTTCGATACCACATAACTAATTTTGATGAAATAACTCTTGATCTTTCTTTCAGTATCCGTGGAATCATTGTATAATCACTATTGTGCGCATAATGTTAATTCAAAAAAGTCCTCTGGGAATACAATAATTACAATTTTGCAAAAACTATTCAATGAATCAAACGTAAGAGATATTTTTTGAAAATGGTGTTTGTAGCTCAGCCGAGGTAACACCTTTTTCAAAAAATATCTCTTACATTTGTTACATATATCTTGTCCTATGATTTCATTCGAGAACTTCCATCTATTCAATGAATTCTTTTGAAATTTTTATCAGACATTAGGTAAGAGAAGGAACAACTTTTTACGCCATTTCAAAATTGTAAGTTGATTTTTACAATAGCTAATTTTAATTAAATATAATGCATATTTTTACCTTTATTTACAAATATCTAAGCAGCAAAATACTAAATGAACTATTACGAACCATCATATTAAAGATTTTTCGATTCTCTACAAGGCGGTATCTTTGAATTCTTCATTAGATTCTATGATTTTTTTCAGGGAAACAAAAATGCAAAAAAATCACGTTTTTCGACCTTTAATTGTTAACAATTAAATACTAGGTCAAAAGTTTTTGTCGATAACGTATAAGTATACACGGAAAAATCTTATTTCCCTGAGCTATACACGTTGTCATGTTTAACTAACCGTTTCAATAATAACCTTTTGGACAACTGAATTTGTTCAAAGGAACCGTTGAAGAGAGATCATTCCAGATATGATACAACTGAGGTTTGGCACTCTGAAATTTTGTCGACAAAAAATATACCACCATGAAATATTGGTGAAACATATTCCCCATAACTAATCAATTAAATTATGAGCATTTAAACATTTGTATTAACCTTGACCGAACTCGGCATACCTTTGATCAACCTTTAATTCATATTTTTGTTATTTCTCAATTACCCGTATATGCGTTAAGTTTACGGTAATTAAATAATAATGCTTATTCTAACGCACACAATATCATATTTAACGTCGACACTCGCCATTAAGTTTCTATGTGACTTACACATAATTTCTGAGAACTGCTTTTGAAAACTTCAACTTTTGCAAAGTTTGTCCATCATATGTCATTGTATTTGACCAAGCTTCGATCATCCCCCAAAATGACTGAATTTATAAGTATAAAAAGATGGACGTCATAAGGTTGGAAAATAGAGACAAAGGCAAACCGAAATAAATCGTCGACAGAGTCCAAAAGAGGTGGGCGAAAACATCAAAGAAAATGAAAATATAAACGGTCCAGACTCGACAAACATGGAATACTAATGGAGAGGCCTATGTCAAGGAGTGGACCCAGTTAACAAGTTAGGTGTTGCTGACCAAAAAGTAAAAATTAATTTTACCTATTTATGCCTGGCTAATATTTCAGTTAAATAGGTGAGGTCGTTCAAGGTAACCAAACGAAAGCCTTGAAAATTTGGTAAAGAACAATTACTAATAAGTCAGAATATTATGTAAAGTAGTATTGGAGCGCCGAACAGATTGTACAAGAATATAATTACTAAAATTGGTAGAACAGGGCCCGTGATACTACACAATTTAAGTCCCCTATAAGGTTATAACTAAGGCCCGGATTTTATGCAACGAGAAATAGACGAAATATGCGCATATATATGCACTGAAATTACTTAAAATATGCACAATCATATGCAACATATGCAAAAATATGCAGCATATGCAAAAATATTTGCAATATGGCGATAATTTCATAATTAATTGATATTGAACTACGAACTACGATGAAAAGAAATTAGTATGTATTAAGTTATTGGCTGTGTGTAAATTATTCGAAGAAAATTTCTTCGAAAACCCATTCGGATACATTTCAAGTATGTTTTTTAACACAAAAAAATTTTATTTCATAAAAAAAATTATTTTTTATTACTGTTTTTATTCATAAAAAATGTCATTCTTGTCAGAAAAAAAATTGAAGTCATATTTATTCACATAATATTATCTCAATAATGTCTCAAACTAAATAAACAAAAATATAACTCGAATAAAGGTTGCTTTCAAAGATTTGAAATCTGGCACTGTACAATATTCCCGATCATTACAGAGATGTTATACACAGGTCATATGTTCAGTCGTAAGTGCCCTTCTTAACGAGGGGAATGTTCGTCAGTAATTTAAAAGCTGGTGGAAGCTGTGTTTTCACGTCTATTTTATCGCCACGTTTCAGTAATTTTCGAATTATTTAGAGGCTATGGAAAGCATGGTTAAATGTGAAAATCTCAAAAAAAAACAAAAATTACAGAAATATGCCTATTAGCACTAAATATGCCGATGTGACCCGAAATATGCAAAATATGCAATTTTGCATATTTTGCATAAAATCCGGGCCTTAGTTTTAACTTATAATCTTGTAGGCAGCAAATTGGTGAAATAGGTTCTGCACCACGCTTCACTTATGAGGTAACATGTTTGCTATATTAGGCATTGGGTTAATAGCGCGAACGTAGATGACGCGATCGGTACCTCGGGGACCTGGATCTTCGCCGTAGAGGTTCGACGCATGCCCCCGCCTCTGCTCGGACCACCTGGGGATCATCTACGGTGCGCGCGTGAGAGGTACGTCAACCCCCACCTCCGAGTCGCCCGGAATACCTGGGGATCGAGCCCGGGGTGGTACGCGGGCACCACCAGGGGGGCGCCTACGATACGTCAACCCCCATCTCCACTTAGGAGTCGCCCGGAGTACCTGGAGATCGTCGACGACGAGGTTTGGTCTGATACCCGCATAGCCCCCCCCCGGGGGGGGGGGGGTACGCGGAAACCACCTGAGACCTGGGGGGCGTCTACAAGAGCGGTACTTCATCAACAACCCCCACCTCCACTTTGGAGTCGCTCGGACCACCTGGGTGTCTTCTACGACGAGGTTTGGTCTGAAACCCGCATAGCCCCCCGGGGGTTACGCGGACACCTGGGGGGCGTCTACAAGAGCGGTACGTCATCAACAACCCCCATATCCACTTTGGAGTCGCTCGCACCACCTGGGGGTCTTCTACGACGAGGTGTGGTCTGATACCCGCTTTGCTCCTCTACTTTACTAAGTGTCACAACAGCAACTAATACACGACAGGCCAAAGAATTCTATTTAACTAATAAATGGTTCAATTTACAACAAGAAGTAATTTTTTGACCTAGTTGGTGTAATACGCCACAATATACTGTGACAAAGTGGTCAAAGCGAGTTAATTGTAATACGTATAAGTTATGCATCTCAATAGGCGATTTCTTAATTACTTACTTAACACTTAGTAACAAATTAAACTTTCAAGTAAATTAAGTGAAACGTTACTTAGATGTTTGGAAAACAATACGGCAAATATACACATTTCCAAATAATATAAGTAAATTTAATTTCGGAATAATTGTATTTTCAAAATTAAACAAGGAATTACTACAAATTTTAAAAACACAACAAATTTCACATCATAATTTTCGGTTTAAACAACATATCGAAGCAGTAAATTATTATAACTATATATAACACTTGATAAAATATTTTAACAATTTATTTCAATTATGATATTTTGGAGACTTATAAAGTACATGTAGATATAAGATTTCACTATAAAATATTTTGCTCATAGGAATTCAAGACGTTAAGTTGATTTCACTTAATTATACCAGTTTATGAAATATTTCTACTTAGCTACGAATCCTGATATTACTGACGAGAAATTAAGTTTAGGATATGATTCGTAATTTTCACCACAAAATAAATTTTTAATTTAAATCGATGTATTTCAGTGAGAGTCGTATAGTGAGAAGGTGTCAAATAGGACATAGCTAGGGCGTAATTTTTAAATTACACTTCACATAATATTTCCCCGATGAATTATACCGTATGATAGAAATTCACGTAAATTTGATGTGAAAAATGCTATCATTGTGATCAAATTGACACTAAAAATTAGTAATTTTCTACCAAACACAACTGGTGAAAAACTTATGTAAAATAAATTTCTGTAATATTTCACCAAATTGCTATCTGGGACGGATCAAGGATGATAAGAAGGAAGAAGAATATCATAAGGATGAACCCAAAAACGATCATTAAGGTCAAGCTTATAAAGACATGGATTAGGATAATACAGATAATAGCATTCAACAAAAGTTGTGTAAAGTCTAGGTGATGAAGATGTTAAAATGGAAGATCAGAACAAGTAAAAAAAGTTTATAAGTGAAACTAAATATTTAATATAAATTTAGATGTGCTAAAGAGTATTGGAAATACTACTAAGGACGAAGACAAAGAACATATTTTTGTTTTAGATAATGTAGTTTGATCAGCACATTACATCGATTTGTCGCTGTATTACTTAACTTAAAGTGACTTAGCAATACTATGTTGTAAGTTTCGTCATAAAGTCATATTTAGTTCGAGTGTAATCTAATAATGAGCTAATAATCTATAATGATCTATTAGTTTAATGTAGTCTCTACCATGCAAGTAATCGCTAATAAGTAAAGCTAGAATATTATAAAATAATAGAAGTAATAATAAAAACATAATATTATTGTACAGTATATTGTTGCAAGAATTATGTGCAGCAAGTTAAGAATTATATAAAAATGAATGCAAATTGCATAACTTACAATTTTCCAGTGTTAACACCTTAAATTTTTCGAAGTGTGCAATTTTGTTGAAACTCCATAACCATTATCGTTATTGTTATTTTGTTGCAGTTTGGGGGAAAAGCTTCCAGGACATATAAAGATATTGCGTATTAATCCGAGCTTTCCCTATTTAGTATATAATCTCATTAAACAAATGTAAAAAAATCATTGGGGGGAAATTCGGTTCTTCCATAGTGAATTGATGTCGGGGTAATTCCAGGCAACGATTTCGTTTCGCAGAGTCAATACTTTCCTTCAATTAGAATATTGCATGCTACGAACTGGAACGTGAAAACCGGCCTATACTCATCGATTGTCTACGCAATAACGAGCTGGTAATTTCCATCCTATAACGTAGGTTAAAGCTAACTGTATGTGAAATATTAACTTTCCCATCTCAGCAACGTTCGTGTGATTACACAGGTAAACAGCTGAATAAAGTAGCGCCGTTATAAATTAGGCGATTACTTATTAAATCCGTAAGAATTATAATTCTCCCTAGTTCAGTCCACAGTGAGCTATATTAATACTTTTTTAATGTTGTTTATCCCCCGAATTATCCCGCCCCGTAAATACAATGAATAGCGTCGAAATAAAGTTCCTCGTTGGAATGAGAAAAATCCGGATTCTCCCTGCACCCAATAATAAAGTAAAAGGCTGGGAATTTTCCCCCGGGGATAAAGCCGAAAAGAGAAATGAGAAAAGATGAAGGTAATCAGGCCAATATCTTTGATAAACATAATCATGATCATATCGCTTCATTCGCCCCAGTATTTATACTCCCGTCTTTCTCCTCTCGAGACGAGCCACTTTCTCACACAGAGGTGATTTCGGAAAATTGGAAATCTTTTACTGTCTATTTTCCCTTTCAACGTTTCTGTACACACGGCCTCTACGCAGTATCAGGAACGGGAAAAAACAACTTTCGAAGCTTCTTTTCTCGCCGGCGCTCCTTATTCCCTCCTCACGCACTACTCTGAATATGCAGCATCGTTTAATGTGGAGAATCGGTAGATCGAGGGAAACGAGAGGGTCAGGAGGATTAAAACGAACAGAGAACGTCGTTAACTAGAGGACGACGTCGCTATAAAATCGTATGTCAAACATAACGACCGCGTTAACTTCATTAGGAAATCTGTCACGTCTCGTCGTTTTTCCACGTACACACGCACACGAGCGAAAAAAAGACCCACTCCCTCTGATCCGGTGATCTCGGTGACAAAGAATGCTTTCCGATGTGGATAAATAAATAATAATTTGAAAGCGAGCCTAATATATCATCTGGTGACTTCGTGGGGTTAAAAATATAAATGGCGGCCGCAGGAGAACAGCACACGCAGTTCAGAACAACATGCGGCCGGAGTGATTTATCATTCGAGGCAAATTGCTGAATTTCGCCTTTGCTGCGGTGTTTTATTTAGTTCACCAGAGCTCAATGGGGAACACTTCTCAGCCGAAATCGCCGATATTAGGCGGGGAGCAGAACGCTCTCGCCAAGCTGATTTAGCGTTAAAATTTGACATTTTTAAATAATGAAGGAGAAGGAACTATAATCGGAAAAAGTTTATAACTCGTCCATTTTTATGCTACCGTTAATCAATGCTTGCTTAGTAATACAAATTTCAAAGAATAAAACTTGAACCATCGGCGCTCCTACTTACTTCATCTTAAGATTTTCTATGCTTTATAGCTGACCAGACATTTTAGTTTCTTTCCTCATCTCTCAGCTGGCTTGTTAAATTCGTCCATGCAGCTTTCTTGCTCTTTATCAAATATCTTACTTACATTTTATTTGTAGTGCACTTCTTTTACCCCTCTACTCCCTTTTACATGGTAAAAACCGCTATCCTGCTGGTTTTGTGTTCAGTTCTTATTTAAATGTAGCATGTCACATCCAATCACGTTCAATTTTTGTTAGAAACTTTATTTCCATTGCTTAAAAATTATTTCTGCGTATTACTGTTCTGCTCACAAGACTGAGCACTAGATCAGAACGGGAACCAATTTATTAAACAATATTACTCTTGTTTCTTCAGCCCAAACAATTCCAGCTCCATGTCCAAATAGTTAAATAATGTATGATAATTGTTTGTGTGTGTGTGTGTGTGTGTGTGTGTGTGTGTGTGTGTGTGTGTGTGTGTGTGTGTGTGTGTGTGTTTTTGTTAATTTGCAGGTTTATCAGGGTAAAATTCTTGTTATACTAGTGAAATGATGTAGGTATTAACAAATCACAACAAATCCATATGCTGTTACAGTTAAACTATTTCAATAGCTTTTCCAAAATTTTCTTCAAATTTTCCGAACTTGTCATGTTTTCTTCAGTCCAGCGCTTTCTTTATTGCATCTTCTGTCGCTTTCTTTCTTCTTCCTAATCTATAGCTATTCTCCTTTTACCATCAAGGAGTCTGCATTGAATTAAGGCAATCAACGGTATGGAAAAATCCATAATTTGCATAAAATCATAATTTAAATTTTAGTTATATAAATAAAAGAGTATTTTTAGTTTTGTGCATAACATGGATATTTTCCAATTTCCAATATAAAATCATTATTATGTGGCCCATCTACCAATTTACAATTCCATGGCAAATTATAATTATTATTCTTTACCAAAATATATAATAGAGTTGGCGGAAAAAATGGATGTCAGTTGCATTTGGTTCATTCTATACTTTTTAAATAATATATGATAATTGTGTTTAATTTTTGCTAATTTTCAGATTTATGTGGGTAAAATTCTGGTTATGCTATTACCAAATTATATCAAATATATATGCTGGTGCAGCCCATTTAGTTCTCTAACTTTGTCAAAATTTTCTTCAACTTCTTCGGAACTTTTCCTATTTTCGTCAATCCAATCCATTTTTATTGCATCTTTTGTGACTATCTATCTTCTTATCAATATAACTCTTCTCCTTTTACCATCAAGGACTCTGCATTGAATTAAGGCAATCAACGGTATGGAAAATCCCATATTTTACCTAAAATTGTAAGTTAAATTTTAATTTGTATTTTTAGTTTTGTACATAACATGGATATTTTTCAATTTCCGACATAAAGTCGCTAATATTTGGCCCATTTACCAATTTACAATTCCATGGCAAATTTTAATTATTTTTACAAAAATGTATAATAGATTTATAAAATAGATTATAAATAATGGTCATACAAAGTCAGCTGCATTTGGTTAGTTCTATGTTTATTAAGTAATATATGATAATTTTGTGTGTTTTGTTAATTTACAGATTTATATGGATAAATACTATTTATCCTATGAACAAATCATAATAAATATATATGCTGTTGCAGCCCATTTAGTTCTATAGCTTCTTCAAAGTTTTCCTCAATTTCTTCGGAACCTTTCCTACTCTCTTCAATACGGCCCATTTTTATTGCATCTTTTGTCGCTTTCCTTCTTCTCAATCTAACTCTTCTCCTATTGCCATCAAAGACTCTTCGTGCTCTTGATTTTACAATTCTGTTTTCTTTGTAATATGTAATGTGTAACTTTGTAATATGTGCCTTAACCTATGGTTACTTTTCCTGGTTCCTCCACTTTGCAATGTAACGTAGGTATATGCATCTCTGTAAATATACAAAAATTTCAACATTGTTACTCAGTTTTCTTCTAAATAATCTCTAGTTAATCGTCTTCGTCCTTAGTTTAAATTTTCCCCCACTTCTTTAAACAGTGAACAAAGTGTGCAATAATCTCTAGAGAGTGGACTGTATATAGATATCTTTCGTAGCTCGTGGGTGGCTGCGGAGATGAATCTTGTCTCCAGGTTGTAAGGCTGCAGACGTTATTGTAGGCGGAGATCAGGGCGTGACGTGATCTCTTTGAAGTTCTTGAAGTTCTTGTAGTTTGGAGAGAGGGCGTGACGTACTTCTCTGGGTTTGGATCTGAGGGCGTATCGTGCAGATCCGGGGTTTGAGGTTCTAGTAGTTTGGAGAGAGGGCGTGACGTGCTCTCCGGGTTGAAGTTTGTTAGGTTTTGGGTTGTCGGGTTAAGTGGCGTGAAGAAAGATCACAACACACTGTCGTTTTGAGCATACTAGGGCACACTAAATTTATTGTACCAAAATGCTGGGTTTTTATACAGATTAATTTTACATAGGTTAAATGCGATTTTATTGTTTCGTTACCTTGCACCCAGCTGACATTCCGTTATCATGTTACCGACACGTTGTGTTATGCTTAGTCTATAATCATATTTTTACGTTTAGGGCTATTTCCTTTGTTGTTATTTCTACAAAGCCTGTTTTGTTTTTTGCTACTTAAACAAGTATGTGCTAGGCATTGATGACTTCTCTTGTAAATATCACTATGTATATACTGCCAGCCTTGATTATATTGGTTGAACAATATCAGACAAATAAAGGCTTCCTGGTCTTAAATTTTGTTCAACTTTGAAACTTACATGTTTTTGTTTTTTGGTTTCATCATGCTGATCGCATCGTTTAACTTCATTTAATGTAAATTCACTAGTTTTCCTGGGATATGTGGGCCTTCTAGTTGTCTGATGAATTTCATTATTTATACGTTGTCATTAGCCTTATTGTAATCACCAAACAGAAGATTTACGGTAGGTGCACTATTAGTGTTTGATTCATGTTAAAAATGTAGCCACTTATACCTTTTCCCTTATTTTTGGGCATTTTTACAAATTGTTATTGGTGCGTTTTTAACTTATATTACTCATTTCTTGCAGTTCAGGTTTAACAAATCTATAGCAAAGCGTTAATAACTAAGCAGTAATATTTTAAAGCACTTCTTGTAAACACGAATGAATCTCCACAACGTACTATATACCAATATTAATCATATTACAATCATCGGAATGCTCATTAATTTTACAACTTTATTGATCCACAGACAACAATTTTTCACTAAAAGTGTTACAACAAACGAGCCGATATATAATCATTATTACGCTTCTTGGTCGGGCGATATTAAAAAAATTCTTCGAGATTTTCCCATCACATTTTTCGGTTTACGCGTACCCCTCGATTTCGGGCACGTCCTCCGGGATTGCGTCTAGACTAACAAAAGGAACACTTCCCCGAGTCTCGGAATATTAGCTGCCTTCCGCGTAAAAAGCGGGGGCTCTTTCATTTTAAATTAATGCATTAAAGGTGACAAATTAATTTGTTGCGATTAATTTCGGGGGTATTTGTTACCTTATCGGTTTTAACACGCACACCGTTTTTTGAGCCGGCGTAATTAAATTTCGTTCTGAGTTATGGAGGAGTTTCCGCCGTTCTATTGCGTTCCGTTTCTCCGAGATTCGGAGGCGTTGAGGGATTTTATAAGCTTTATTGGAAAATTGTTTATTTTCGGGGGGATATCGAGGGGATGGGATAATTTTTAACATCTTTTAATATCGAGTTTGGGGGTTAAGTTTTTGAAGGGGCGAGAAAATTCGTAACGAGAACATTAAAGGTGTTCATTGTTGATTTAATGTCTGAGGCCAAAGTGTTTTGATGAAGTGCTCTTACAGGAGATTCCAACGAAAACCACTCGTTGGATCGTGTCGACAGTTGAGGAAACGAGAAACTCGTATATTATTGCAAGACATCGCGCTTTTGCTCTTCGGTCGGTTGTCACCAGTAAAAATTTAGAAACTAAATAATTTTAATACTTTACTTTAGTTTAATACTAAATTAAAAAATAAGAAATCGTTGTTTTGGCTGATAAATCTTATATTGTTTGAGTTTATTTTGAACGATTTTTACTAACAATATTAGTGCAGGGCATTTGACATAAAACTGAATACATTTTTGAAAATTTTTATATCTCCAAAACATCTTATCTCAAATTTTAAGGGGGGATGATGTAGTCCAAATTTGGCAAAACGTCTAGTAAACTCATGGCTGCGAATGTTCCATTTACATCAACGTTTATAACATCTTCACACCATATTAATTGTTAGTAATTCAATAAGATTTTTACCCTCAGCTTTCTTGAAAACTAACCGTTCCAATCTAACTAGAACAGATTACAAATCTTATGCCGAAAGCTTCATTTTTATAAATTCTAGTCAAAATAACTAAAAATTTACTGAAAAAATTAAGGGTAGTTTTTACCCCTTCCAACCCCCGAGAATTACATTTACCTTGAAATGGGGTTATGTTGGAATCTATAATTGTAATCAGAGCACCAAATATTGTATTAGGCCTGAATTTTGGAGATAATAAAATTATTGTTTTTTTTTTCTTTTCTAAGAGTTTAACCCTACAGCGGGCGCGTTATGTCTCGTAGACCGACAAAATAATTAAACCGTTATTTCATATTCATCCGTAAATCCAGCGCCCCCACCCCTCGTGTACCTTCATGAAATGGCATACTACTTGTCACTGCCAATCCAGCTGTCTGAGAAACCCGTTTTTTCCAAATTATAGCCAAATTCGGTCTGAGAGACGGATGCGCCTACTGGCGTTCACATTTGGCCAGTGCAATTTTGATAGTAATTAAAGGCAAAGTAAGTGTTTCTACGTTGTTTATATAGTTTTTTGGATACGAAAGACAGTTTTTTAATTCCTTTGATAAATTACATATGAATCGTGAAGAAAAAATATATTATTTCAGAAATGAATAGCTTTTCTCTGCCTTTTCTGTCACTGCTAATGTAACATATAGGAGATATTTGTAATGATTGTTCTTAAAATTAGTAGTTTGTAGTTTGCTTATATAAATTTATTTATTTGTGAATACAGTATTTTTGTTATATATTAGAGCAAAAATGAACCCAGATGTTTTAACTTTTTATGCTAAGAACATGTATGAATTACTTGTGGTGACTGTTTTATAAATATGCTGTTTATAATTTCCTTATATAATTGTTATATACTTGTGTAGACAGTTTCATGAACATAAATAGTATATAATATAATAATAATGAAACATAGGGTAGGTCATTATTATAATTCAGTTTATAGTGTTTGTAGTGTTCTAAACTGTCTTTATTGTCATCAATTAACAAATTAACCACTTAAATAAAATATTATTTGTTCAATGTCTTCTACCCAGCGCATGAACATGACAGGAAATCCAGCTTTTATGATATCGGTCTACGAGACGGACGCGCCTTCCCAATCCCAATTCTTTCACGCGCCCGCTGTAGGGTTAATACACTGCATTATAAAAGCTAATCGTTTCAGACAAATGTTCACCAAGACTTTTCCGCATATTTTTAGCCATACCATCCTCCCATGAAGCTTGTGACACTTGCTCTTTAATACCCTGTATATACAATGTGCCTACCTAAAGTGTCTACGTATGCGAAACTTTTTAATTATTACGTTTACATTATTAAATTCAACAAGCTAACTGTATTTAAAAAGTACTGATTAATGAACAATTAATATAACATTTTGAATAGTTAAAATATCAAAAAAGATGAAATTAATACATGGTCCAAGCTAAGAGCATTCTTTATGTGTATTTTAGAGCTAAGTACAAAACGTAAATGTTGGGTGGAATTGAAGGATATTGAAGATAATCATAATTAACACATCATGGATATTTTTCCATTATTTCTCCACACTAGCAAACTATTATTTATACAAATTAAATTAATTAATAACCAGTTGTTAGTACAATTATACAATTACCAACATTTAGAAAAAATTGTATTAATAGTCACTAATTTATTAGCTTATAGATTTAGAAAGCTATTAGATTATTGGTAATAAGTTGATTATTTAAACTAATTTTCTATCAAACATACAGACTGACTGGTTCTAACCGAACTCTAAGTAAACGACATTTATACGCTTAAATAAAAACTTATTACAAAATTAAATTAGAAACTTAAATTAAAATTATTATTGATTGATACTATAATAAACAATTGTTTCATTGACGAGTATAGAAGGAATTACTTTTTAATATTAATTAGGATTTAAGGAGCAGTCTCTTAATAAATTGAAAAAAAAATATTTTTTTGGATTTTGTTTTTAAATAGGCTATTTTATTTAGTCAAAAAATGGTTTCTCAGATATTGCTCTATATTTATTCAAGAATACAAAAATCTATTTTCCATTTTTAATATTGCTTGGCGGCGGCAGAGGACGTCTTCTAAAAATGCCTTCTTTGCTGGTACCAATCACTGTGATCTTCCTGGAAAAAATAAAGACAAAATTAAAAATTTATGGTGTTTTTTAGACTTTTTTCTAGGACGTAGACGTAAAAAAAATTTTTTTGCCAATATTTTTAATTGGTTTACGACTCAAAATATTTTTCTCAAAATGTAAAAAATGGCCCATTTTTTTTGGGAAATGTACGTGTATAAAAAAGAACGAGGGACATTTCTATGCATTTTTATAGGTCTGTGTCCCAGGAAAAAGTTTAAAGAACAGAATCCATTTTGAATGGTGCTTTTATTTTTTCCAGGAAGACCACAGTAGTAGCTGGTACCAACAAAAAAGGCACTTTTACAAGACGCCCTTTAATACTTATCTATTATTAAATTTTTTTTAATTTAAAAATATTTCTTGTATTCTTCAATAAATAAAAGCACTATCTAAAAAAAGTGTTTGACTAAATACAATAACCTTTTTTAAAAAAAATGAAAGAGACTGCCCCTTAAGTTACGTTACGTTGACTGAGTGATGTGTCGTTCGTTAAATTGACACTAAATTTCTTCATTTTTAGGTTAGGGTCACATTAAATCATCCGGATACTTTAAATGTTTATGTTTTTAAGAGCACAAATCAAATATCTCGATGTAACCATAAAGGGTGATCATTCCCCATTGGAGTTTTCGATAATATTGGCACCTCGCCGCGCGGAATTAAACTGCGAAACCCACCGGGGCGATTATATCTAATCGAAACCTATTTTAATCATTAATGGGAACCTTTTCCCACTTCTGGTAAAACTCTATAAAATTACGCAATTAATCTCGCCAATTTCCAATTACCCCTAACAAATGTAATAATTATCTCCGTGGGGTAAGTTTGGGCGCGAGGCGAGACTCGATTAAATTGTGCTGCGGGGGCCGTTCACCTTTTACGTTCACTAACTTATATTTACCGTACGGAAAAGTACAATCGCGGGACAAAATCAGGTATGGGGGTGAGATTCGCACGTAACCGTGAAGGTGTTCGGTATCAATATTGGAACCTGGGGATTTTACATCTGTTGCGTCTCAGGTGAAGGTAAGACGATCCCTTATTACTTACTTGGAGGAAATCGCAATATAACGCATTGAATAGGAGGGCCCTATGTCATTTAGTCACGGTTTAGAAAACTGATGCAAACATTTCAAATGATGAAGAAGGCAGCATTTCATTTGCAGTGGTGGTTAGGGTTTAGCCCTGCAACATTTGGCTTCAACCCAACGTGGGACCACTAATGTTAATAATGAGCTAATAAGCTCAAATCATGTGACTATAAGAAAATATTCAAATTTATTTTTGTCTAAAGTCGTGCCATTTTAATCAAGATAAGTCATATACCTTTTACCCAACAAAGAATGTATACATTTTTATTGAAGAAACCGACAGGAACGACCACTTCTAAACGTCAATAACAACGTTTATCATCTCGGGACATTTTAAACATTTCGAATATGAACGACGCTTCGGGAGAGTTAAAGTTTTGTTCACGTCTCGGACATTAACTTCGCCCGCAATTCTTCGGCTACGGCTATTAGCCGACAACAACTTTAACAGCAAATCAAGAGAGCAGGACCCGAAAATCCGCGCACGTGTTAAGGGCTGGTCGGTCCCGTCGCACGTGTTATTTTACGATTTTTTGATCGAGTTTTACGGCCCGCTTTCGTCTTTTTTATACGCAAAATACCATACGGTTACAGCTACAAAAAGGGAAACGTCCCGGCGGAAACAATACAAAGATGGATTGAATTCATTGCAAAATTTTACATATAACAAGGCGAAGTGCGCATGAAAATAACTTCAATACGATTAAAAACAAGGATGTCCTAGACCTTAAGTTAAATGTTAACTAACTGGAATAATTAACGATCAGTCGGTATATATACTGCATTGAGTGACGCAAAGTTTACAATATTCCAGCAAAAAAATTTCACAACCGTGAAATCCACTTAACGGAGGGATGGCCTGCTTGAATACTAAGGGCAAACTGGAAAGGGGATGTAGACGCGAAAAAAAAAAACGTTTTGAATGTTGGGAAAGGATGCTGTTTGGATGGAATCGAAGGGACTTCTCGGAGAAGCCCTACCTTGTGGAAGATAAGATTAAAATCTAAGAATTTTATCCCTTATTGTGAACATGCAAAGAAAATCTAATATGCGGGCGTGTTTAGAAAGGTTTTCGAAAACAAGATCCTCATAAATAGAGACTGAAACCTAAAAATGTACTTATTAACATAAACTTATTGTTTATATTAATGATTTAAGATATGACCGGTTTTAGTCAGACTCTTGACATAATCAACTAATATCTCAACACAGATTTCATATATTTTCTGCGTTGTTATTAATTTTATAATGTGAGGCCTTAATTTAACAGTTTTGACATTTGTACGTTCTTAAACCCAGAAATTCAATAAACGGTTTTTATCACTTTATCATCAAGTCAAGTGAAGGTAAAAATCTCTTTTCCCTTAATATCACACGGTGGGGGTAAATTGGTCGAAAACAGTTCTTTGACGACAAAAGGAACAATTATTCTATTGAACAATTTTTCAAATAAAAATTATTCGAAAATTTTTGAAAGATGGGTACCTAGGTAAATATAGTAAAGAATATTTCAAAAAATGCTTTCTCCAAATTGCAGGTAAAAGAAAGATATTTTAATTACGTGATTCTTCTAAAACTTCTAGTTTTAGAACTGAGAGTAGTTTAATCTACATAACGATACAATACACAAAAACATTATTTCGACGAAAATTTGAAAAATATATTTTAATACACCTACAATTTTAAAAATATTCGAATACTTAAATAAACTTAGGAGATAAACCTCTGACATATTATAAAATAGGGAAAAATATTATATCGGTCAAAATTCAAGACAAATGTACGTGATCTTTCTGCCTCATCTTTAAATGTATATATCTTTTTTGATACTAAATATTTCCTGAATAAATCGACAATTTAGAGAATAACATGAGTATCGAAGAATTATTCATTCGAACAATTGTACATATCGAAAAATTGATTTCGAATAATTTAACCAAATCCAAAATCACAGGTGGGTGGATGTTGGTGGGGTCTTGAAAGAAGAAACACGTAAAGGACTGTATGGGAAAAATTGCAAAATATAATTTACTTATTCAGTGGATGTACAAACGAAATGTATATGAAACAGAATTGGAGAATTATTATATGCGGTTTTTTACAAAAGCTGATTTTCAAAGAAAGCAATTTTCGTAAATTGCGGAGAACATATAGTGATGCAGAGAGTAGGGATTCTATAAAAAAATCTTTTTTCCCCTAGTTTTAACAATACCTCTTCAATATTTCGAATATATCTGCTATACATTGAGTTAAGACAATTAACGATATTGGAAATTTCACATTTTGCATAATATTTTAGATTAAGTCCTAATTTTATTGCACGAAATAATTATTTTTCAATTTAAAATATAAAGTCGCTAATAATTGGTCAATTTACTAATTTGCAATTCCAGGGCAAATTGTAATTACTACTTGTTTATACAAAAATGTATTTTAGAGTTGCCGGAAAAATTTGAGGGAAATTGAATTTGTTTCAATTTTTAATTACGAGATTCAAAAATATTCGTCAAAGCACATAGAACAGCTCAGGCATATAAAAAAATGCTGAATAATCATCTGCCTTCTGAACCAGTAATTAAACGATTACTGGTTAATGGTTAAACGAAATATAAACATATAATTAAAAATATTGTATTGGATTGCTCTGATTCACCTGTATCGATTATAAAATTCGAGTTCATCCGAAAAGCGTAAGATTTGACAATATATCGTTTGGTGTATATTAATGTTTATTGCAGTTTTTTTAAGTGGATTAATTTAAATATTAGAAACTGATCAAAGGTTTTGATCAGAGTAAATTTCTGTAGTGGGATTAAAATTTATAGAAGATTATTGTAGGCCCAACTGGTAAAAGTATACTTCCACAACGACCAGTGGTTTTCTAAAGTTAACGGAATTATCAAAAATGTTATCAAGTTTAACTGTTTAAGGCATAATCATTTGCACTCATATCCCGAACGAAGTAGAAAGTATGTTGTCAATATATAAAAATAATTTGTTAATAGGTAAAGTACTGATATATCATTATTAATATAAATAATTAATTGATACAATATTTAGGTATATAACACTCAATTCACATGTGCCCTATTGCTATTTATAAAATATTTTACCACATTATTAGCCAATTTTTTCATTTTTACTAACTATTATTTGTTACGTATACATGTATTATTGGTAATTTTGCTGTTTGTATCTCTTGCTTTCAATTCCAGTGCATAAAAAATCAATAATAGTAATTTAATGAAAATGATAAATGTAAAATTTTTGGGAAAGACGTGACGTGTTTATGCGTATATTTAAAGCATTTCTTGTGTATAGAAACTCAAACTTTAGGGATGATAGTCCAAACAGCAATACAAACTGCAATGCAATGCAAGCTATAAATTCTTTTTCTATAGAATCTCTATGAGAATCAAACGGTAAAAAGTACTAAAATTACCATCGAAAAAACTTACCTAATTAGCAATGAGGATATGCCATTTATATTCTCATAAAAGATATTATTATTAAAGAGTTATCTTTGGCTGAATAAACCCAGCTTATATTGTTGTTAATATGAACATAAAATGATTGTAATTATGTACGAGTGGAAGAATTTATTATAACATTTTAATTATGTTTGATATCAAATTTATGAATAAATAAGAGGTATTGCTCAATTTGCCTATTCATACCTACTATCTTTGTTTACAATTTGTGAAAGAGGGACCGGCACCACACAACCAATGTGAGCCATGCGGGAGTGAGAACAACCGATAGAGGGGTACGGTCGACCTCAGTGTTTCGCTTCTGACGCATCTATCTCCCTTCCACTCCGTCGGCTGAAAGAGAGACGGCGGCAGCACACAGCTGGACGTGAATATTTACAGTGCATACCATTGCTTATTATTATTACAATGACAATTGCGGCAATATGGTAATTAATTCCTGCATTATGTTTGATTAGTTATTAAATCACATATATTTGTTCTTGGACCATTGAAACAAAGTGGCATCTGTCAACGAGTGCAGTAATAAATGGTTATGTTACGATTTCGACTAAAAAATTATAATGAATGATATAAATGATCATATAAAAAGTCGACTGCTTTTATTGAAAAGCAATACTATTGAACCAATAATGAGTGACGGACGAAGACTATAGATCGAAGCAATCCTACAAGAGTGGGGAATTGGCAATGTTGTCCATACTCCTTATGTGGGAAATTGACATACGTTTCGGTATTCTTAATAAAAATATCAGGGATGAAGGAAAAGATAAAAGCACTGCATAGACGTGAGAACGTCGATGGGAAATATCGAAACCTCTCCTATTAAAGTATTTCCGGAATGCAGTTAAAGTAGTCTGAAAAAGACAAAAGCCGTCTGTTACTTGAAAAGCAATAGTATTGAACCAGTAATGAGTGACATACGAAGACTACAGATCCAAGCAACCCGACAAGTAAGAGAGTGGAATTGGTACCTCTGTTGTCCACATCTTATGCGGAAAATTGACATACGTTCCGGTATTCTTGATGAAAATATCAGGGATGAAGGAAAAGAGAGGAGCACTGCGTAGACGTGAGAACATCGATGGGAACTATTGAAACCTCTCCTATTAAAGTATTTTCGGAATGCCGTTAAAGTAGTCTGAAAAAGCCAAAAGCTGTCTTTGTTACTTGAAAAGCAATGGTATTAAACCAATAATAAGTGACTGACGAAGACTATAGATCGTAGCAATCCGACAAGTAAGAGTGGGGAATTGGACTGTTGTCCATACTCCTTATGTGGAAAATTGACATACGTTTCGGTATTCTTAATAAAAATATCAGGGATGAAGGAAGAGAGAAAAGCACTGCGTAGACGTGAGAATGTCGATGGGAAATATTGAAACCTCTCCTATTAAAGTATTTCCGGAATGCCGTTAAAGTAGTCTGAGAAAGCCAAACGCTGTCTATGTTACTTGAAAAACAATAGTATTGTAATATCGGCCCCTGTATTATTATTATTATGTTAGGGTTTTATACATGAAAAATCGACTTACTGGTCAAGGTGTAGGTACCGATATTACCTTTGGGTGGGACTGATTGAGGTAATTAATTGTCTTCAAGAATTAACTGGTTCCTTAGTGGGTGTAAGTAGTTTAGTGTAGTAAATGCCCGCTTTAATCGAGTTCAAAAAGAAATTAAAGACTGAGAAAAACAGAGAATTATATTAACAAAATACTAAGTCAAAATAACCAAGGAATTCGTTTAGCCCGCTAAGTCAATCAAATTATAAAAATTAACACAACCCCAAGTCCGAAATTCAACAAAACTAAATGAAATCTAATTTTTTTTATTGGTACGCTATTTTGCCTATTTAAAACATGCTTTGGCGTGCGTAAATCGAGCTTTATCGCACCCGCGTGTTTTAAAGTCGCCATGGAAACGTATCAACAACGGCCATCTCAACCAATAACAGAGCGTCTTTGGCCGTAGCGGGACGAGCCAATTGGTCGCACGACGGGCAACGAACCGTCACGAAGTGTCACGAGTGTCGTTCAAATTAATCATATTGGGTATGCACTTGGTTTTGGTATAAAAAATGGTACCAATAAAAAAAATAGCGTAAAGTATTCGTGGATAACTGCTCTTTTAAACACTTGCTCTATTTCGAGCACTCCGGCTACGCCGTCGTGCTCGAAAACTCGCTCGTGTTTGAAAGAGCTCAATATCCACTCATACTTTAATATACTATAATTAGTTAACAGACAAAAACCCAAAAAGAATATTAAACACAAGTGTCAAAGTAAAATCTCCCTTAAACCCTTAATGCCCCTGTATCTGAGAGACTTGTCGCTTCGTGATATGAGGAAAGTGACTTTTCCCAAAAATTCCATTAAACAACTGATCGAGATTGCACAACTGTCGGTATTTCGAAACAACCCAAAATTCAGGGCTACACAACCCTTGCAACTTAGTAACGACTCACCCAATCTCCAGAAGTTCTCTCTTGCTGGTTACTTTGATCTCAATCCGGTACTGAGCCCTCCTTCGCTCGGCGTACAAACTCTAACTCTCTCAAATCTACGGCCCTAGCGTAAAGCTCTGTAACTCAACAACTACGCCTCTCGCGTAAAATTCTAACACTGTCAAGATTGATGCCCTCGATCGACAACTCTAAACGCCAGAGAGCTACGACCCTCGCGTAAACTGTAAACTCCAAAGTCTCCTCTCCCACTCAACAACTCTCACTCTTAAAAGAGTACGACTCGTTTAGTAACTCTAAACTTCTCCAGATGCTTACGACTCTTTCGTAATAACTCCTTGCTGCTCGCTTGGCCCTCGCGAATTAAACTCCAAGATTGCTCAAAGGTCCCCGACCAAAAAAAAAAAAATTCCAACTCTGGACTTCGCCCTGTCGAATCAAACTCCAATACTCCTGAAAGATCCCCGACCTGAAAATAGCTCCTTACCCTTGACTTCGTCCTTGCGAGTCAAACTCCAATAATCGTCAAGGTCCCCGACCAAAGAGGACCCCTCACTATAAACCACGACCGGACGGTTGTCCGGTCACCCGACCGACTTCGGGTTCGGCCTCTGACCGACTCCCTCACCTCACTCTCAATTTTGATTCTGATTTTGCTTATTGAACCCATATCTATCCTCGTTACGTCATAGAGTCCTCCGTCTTAATTACTTGGATGTTGTTATTCTCCTTTGCTTATTTGACGAAAGTGCGAAGCAAAGTCCGATTTTTGACCTCAGATATTGTTACCAATCCGCGCTTCCAAGTCAGCTGTTTCCGCGTCATTTTACGAAGTAATATGTAATGTAATGTAATATAATAATATAATAAGTATGTTATAATTGCCGACTTATTGTGTTACGTAATGAGGAATAAATGCCGTAGCGTTTCAAGTCCATTCATATACAGGGTCATTTTTTCTAATGTTACAAAATCTAATAAAATTAATTTAAAAAAATCCCTTAAACACCCGGGTGTTACAGTATTGAACCAATAATGAGTGACGGACGAAGACTATAGATCGAGCAATCCGACAAGTAAGAGTGGGGAATTGGCACTGTTGTCCATACTCCATATGTGGGAAGTTGACATACGTTTCGGTATTCTTAATGAAAATATCAGGGATGAAGGAAAAGAGAGAAGCACTGCGTAGACGTGAGAACGTCGATGGGAAATATTGAAACCTCTCCGAGTGATAAAGTAAGGAAACGTCCCCCCTGCGAAATGGCTCACTCCGAATAACAAGATCGTTTCCCCGGGTTTGTAGCTCGGATCGGTTTTATTTCCGATAGGTAGGGATTTTCCCTTCTAGCTCCGGCTCAGGGAGGAGAAAAATGAAGAGTTATACCTACCGCGAACATTCATCGTGCGGTTAACCGGAATAAGTGTCTCCTATCGACGGGATTGTCGATCTCGCGTAAGAGGCCGTAGGGGCGGGGGTGGCTCGGGAATACCCCCGAGTGCAATCTCGAGCCGAATCGCCTGGAAATCTTCGCGTGAAAGGAGAACAATCCGCCCTCTCCGCACAATCTCGAACAATGCGCGGGGCCCATCAACATTTTATAATGGCAGCAAATTAAAAAACAGTAATTACCAAAGCTTATTTTCGAGCAGGCGGAGGAACAAAAACGTGCCGACAACAAAAGAACTCATTCAGGGGATACGCTCGGCGAAACAAAAGATAAATTATCCGGTATAGATAGAAAAGGCCACACGTGGTGTGGCGTCGTCTGGAAGGGGGTGGGCCCTGAGGGAGGGAGGGGGGACGACGGGAGGATCCCTTTTCAAGATGCGGCCGTCTAAGGGATTGAAGGGTTGCTTTCGAGCGGCGGAGTCGGGCAATTCCCCAGGTGGCGTCGATTACGACGTTGCGACGCCGATGTGGAGACGGCGACGGCGGCGACGCACCTATGCGACGCGACGAGCTGATCATCCCCTCGCTAATGCCTCGCTAATTGATTTATTCCGCATAAATTTATAATGCCCGGTCGCTCCCCGTACCTTCTTAAATTCGCACTGTGGAAGACTAACCTAATCCCGGCCTACCGTGATCGGGGGCCGCAACGGTTTTCGGGCTTCGACGAGAAGCTATTAGTGACCGAACGCTCAGATCGGAATTTTAGCGTGTACGAGTTGGGCACCGTGGTCGGAATATAGTTTGTGTGCTTCATTTTTACCGTCTAATAGGCATGATGACAGTAACAAAGAATTACTGAAATAATGACACTATAATGTATTAAATAATGAAATAATTCTAGAAATATATATTAATGTTAAAAATTTAAGCGGGATAAACTGTATTTTGTTAAAATAAAAATATAAAATATAGCAACCCGCCATGGTAACTGAATCGTCAAATTAAAGCGAATGACGTCACCCCTCTGTAAACATCATTTTGTTTCATTCGGCTGCCTTGTGTTAGCGCTTTTACCGATTATTTTTTTGGTATTTATTATTATTATAACTGAACGCTGAAGTCACTGAACGTTGACATGCACTTTACAAGTTGAGGTCAATGCTGTGGGCGATGTATTTACATAGGCGTAACGTCACAAGCGACGCCATGACACCTACACCTACATGTTTTTGCACGAAATTTAAAAGTACTCATAAAAGTTTCATTTTAACTACTAAACATTTTTTTATGCAGAGATTGGTATTTTTTTTGGGAACAATACACACTTAAGAACACAACATGGTAGTTTTTCAAAATTAGTCATCATTCCACTTGCGCACAGGGTAGTTTCTTTAAGATGAATTAGCTCAGGGGGGTGCTCGGAGAAATATACGTAGTCTATCTATAGTCCATTTATTCACGGTTTTTGAGTAAACAATTTTAAAGTACCGCTTCGATTGACATGAAATTTGAGATATAGGAAAAACGCCAAAGAATAAAGTTATATAGTGGCGATGTGTGCTTTTACCCTTCTCGGTGGTGAAAATATTTAACCTCAAAATAACCACGGAAATCGATAGTGTTCAATTTTAAGCAAAAAAATTTGGTTGTCTGTAAAGTCAGTTTACGGACGATAATTTTACGTGATAACGTTATAAGAATACTGAGGTGATGTTCTTGGTGGAACCCCCAAATGAAACAGTCGTTTCACAATACAATTTTTATTCAAGCCAACGTTTCGTCCAAGATCCTGGACATACTCATGGCGCTATAATTGTATCGGTAAGTATGTGATATAACAAATTCCAAAAACTTACATTTTACAGGTCAAACACATCCAAAGTCTTAACTAATAGACCAAGAGCTGGGCACGAGATTTCAACATCATCAGTAATATGGAATTCGTGAACAGGAATAAATTCTATTACCATCAGTTATTAAAGTTCCGAGCAGGCGGACAGCTTACTGGTTGCGAAGGGTAGTTATAAGGGGTGAAAGTGATTAATTTTTAGGGGAAGTTTCGGCATCGATAATAAGCTTAAAAATCTATGTAATGATAGTTCTTACTATACCTAAACTAAATTCCAAGCGGCGGACACATAAGTAGGTGCAAAGAGGGTGGCGGACAATAGTAAGGGGGTGAAAACGCGAAGAGCTAGAGCCGAAATTTCAACGTCATCGTCATCAATAATATGGAATTCGTACACAGGAATAAACTCTATTACCATCAGTTATTAAAGTTCCGAGCAGGCGGACAGCTTACTTGTTGCGGAGGGTAGTTATAAGGGGTGAAAGTGATTAATTTGTAGGGGAAATTTCGGCATCGATAATAAGCTTAAAATTGTATGTCAAGATAGGTCTTACCATATCTAAACGAAATTCCAAGCGGCGGACACATAAGTAGGTGCAAAGGGGATGGCGGACAATGGTAAGGGGGTGAAAACGCGGAGAGCTAGAGCCGAAATTTCAACGTCACCGTCATCAGTAATATGGAATTTGTAAACAGGAATAAACTCTATTACCATCTGTTATTGAAGTTCCGAGCAGGCGGACAGCTTACTTGTTGCGGAGGGTAGTTATAAGGGGTGAAAGTGATTAATTTTTCGGGGAAATTTCGGCATCGATAATAAGCTTAAAAATGTATGTAATGATAGGTCCTACCATACCTAAACGAAATTCCAAGCGGCCCACATATGAGTAGGTGCAAAGGGGGGGGGGGGGCGGACAAGGGTAAAGGGGGTGAAAAGGCGGAGAGCTAGAGCTGAAATTTCAACGTCATCAGTAATATGGAATTCGTAAACAGGAATAAACTCACGAATTTTTCCATAAATTTTCACCCACTTTACCCTTGTCCGCCGCCCCCTCTGCACCCACTCATGTGTCCGCTGCTTGGAATTTCATTTAGTTACGGTAAGACCTATGATTACATAAATTTTGAAGCTTCTGATCGATGCCGAAATTTGCCCGATAGATTAACAAATTTCACCCCCTATAACTACCCTCCGCAACAAGTAAGCTGTCCGCCTGCTCGGAACTTTAATAACTGATGGTAATAGAGTTTATTCCTGTGTACGAATTCCATATTACTGATGACGGTGACGTTGAAATTTCGGCTCTAGCTCTCCGCGTTTTCACCCCCTTACCATTGTCCGCCACCCCCTTTGCACCTACTTATGTGTCCGCCGCTTGGAATTTCGTTTAGATATGGTAAGACCTATCTTGACATACAATTTTAAGCTTATTATCGATGCCGAAATTTCCCCTACAAATTAATCACTTTCACCCCTTACAACTACCCTCCGCAACAAGTAAGCTGTCCGCCTGCTCGGAACTTTAATAACTGATGGTAATAGAGTTTATTCCTGTGTACGAATTTCATATTATTGATGACGATGACGTTGAAATTTCGGCTCTAGCTCTTCGCGTTTTCACCCCCTTACTATTGTCCGCCACCCCCTTTGCACCTACTTATGTGTCCGCCGCTTGGAATTTAGTTTAGGTATGGTAAGAACTATCATTACATAGATTTTTAAGCTTATTATCTATGCCGAAACTTCCCCTAAAAATTAATCACTTTCACCCCTTATAACTACCCTTCGCAACCAGTAAGCTGTCCGCCTGCTCGGAACTTTAATAACTGATGGTAATAGAATTTATTCCTGTTTACGAATTCCATATTACTGATGATGTTGAAATCTCGTGCCCAGCTCTTGGTCTATAATGTGCGATGGACAGGTCAAAAATGGTCCACAAATGTCTTTTGCTCACGTATGTGGGACCAGAGATCGGCTTGGTTTTCTTTTAAGACTCTGAATGATATTATTTTTTCGAAGAGTAAAGACAGGACAGAAATTAATAAAACTAGTTGCGTAGTGTACCAGATTTCTTGCTTAAACTGCATGAATAACACATCTTACATCGGAGAAACCAAACAGTACATCAATACAGTATCAACATCAATTACACATTAACAACCATAACAATGACCATTCTGGCTTGGTGGACCATTCCCTAACGTTAAATCATTCCATCGATTTTGATAATGTGGTAATCCTAGAAAGAGAACCGAACTATTATAAAAGGTCAATTTTCGAAGCTATACACATTATGATGACACCCAACAACGTCAACAGACAACACGACTTCCATAACATTGCTAAGCAATACAAATGCATATTTGATCAATGATGGTTTTATCTTTTTGGACATCTTAACAACTAGGGACTTAACGCAATATCTATCAATTCTTCTTCGACCTCGCAGTTTTCGTTAATAACAACAAGGTGTTTCCATTAACACACAACAAAATGGGAAATTTAACAACAAAAAAATAAATGAAATTTGTTCACCCATTTGGTGCCCCGGTAAGGACGTTTTGTACCTCAATATGTGCTTACTATCGCTCATGTACGGGTTTCTATTCTTGTAATTCAGGAATAATGGCCCTTTTTGATTTCTGGTCGCACATACGTGAGCAAAAGACATTTGTGGACCATTTATGACCTGTCCATCGCACATTAGTTAAGGCTTTGAATGTGTTTGACCTGTAAAATTTAAATTTTTGGAATTTGTTATATCACATGCTTACCGATACAATTATAGCGCCATGAGTATGTCCAGGATCTTGGACGAAACGTCGGCTTGAATAAAAATTGTATTGTGAAACGACTGTTTCATTTGGGGGTTCCACCAGGAACATCACCTCAGCTTCGGCTTCTGGCCCCGAGAACATCCAGCAACAGTTATAAGAAAACATTGAAAACGTTTGAAGAAAAATTGCATACGTTTATGAATGCATTGAATTCTTATCACTAAATTATCATTGATGTTATATATTATAGAATATTTTTTCGCACTGCGGTTGGCCGGTCCAACTTGTCATTTTAGGCACATTGTTATGACATGTGTGAAGTTGAACAATAATCTTGAACCTTAGATGAATTGCTACGCAGGATAATTGTTTTCAATGAATACTAAATGAAAGTATTCGGCTTTTTATACGCTCATTTATATCATTAATCATAATTTTTTAGTCGAAATCGTAACATAACCTATTATTACTGCACACGTTGACCGATGCTGGTTTGTTTTAATGATCCAAGAACAATTATTTGAGATTATATAACTAATCAAACTGTTAGAATGCAATAATTAATTACGTTATTGGCGCAATTGTTATTGTAATAGTAATAAGCAATGGTATGCACAGTAAATATTCAGATAACTTTCTCTAACGTGCTGTCGCCGTCGTCGCCGACGGAGTGGAAGCAGTGCGACCAGAACGCGCGTAGCGAGTACCCCTTCAATCGCGCTCTCGAACCGAGCCGATCGCTAAATCGAGCTTTCACTCGGACGCTGTAGTGGAAGAGAGATAGATGCGTCGCAAGGCAACCGTTAAGGTCGATCTCTGTCTACTGTTCTCGCTCTCACTCTAGCTAGCACGCATGGGTCTGGCCTAACGTTACAATGTTTTCTGGAAAGTGTAGGTACACATCGTTTTATAAGACGTTTATCACGTCAAAATGTTATATAAACTTTTCTCTGTAAGTTAATATTTTTCGAATACTTAATTCACGATTGGACTTGTTTAATTTCTACCTAAACAATTCATGTTTTTCAAAATTAACTCGGAAACAATAAATTACGACAAAAAATGTCAGGAGAATAACACAAAACCCTTTAAAATAACGAATCGAACGGCGTTACTTAAATTTTCATCGCAGCAACATAACCCGAGTTACAGCCTGATAAATGTGAGGGCTTATTGGAATTAACATAGAATCGAATTATTTATCATCAAATAACGTAAAAAGGAGTGTTTTTTCAAAAAATGCTTACAATACTGTTTAAAGGTCTGAATGAGGCCTTTAAAATGAGCTAAGGTGAAAGTGATTTGGATGGAAAATAACATTCAAGAGTTATTACAAAAACAAAACGATTATAGCATTAAAAAAATAAAATAAATCAATGAATTTTCCACAAAAGTGAAACTCAAGAAAAACCAAGTTTTAATTGCTTTAATAATTAGAATTATTTATGTACTAACACCTTCTCCTAAAATTTAGTTTGAAATGCTTACATTTGGAAAACATTTCAATTTAGTATTCAATTGTTTGTGAAGTTTTATAAAAAATTTCCGTTATTTCAAAATTACTCGAAAACTAAAAGAGATATGAAAAATATGTACGAATACTATAATGTAGTATTTTTAAAGGGTAGTTTCTAAAGGCTTAAAAATAGTTTAAAATCTTTATGTAACACACTTACACATTATAATTATTCAAATAATATTTAAATATGGAGTTTAAAATTTTTGGTAAAAGGGGGTAGTTTCCACCCCTTAAAAACAAAAAGCACAGCATTTTAATCATATAACTCTTGAAGAGGATGGTAAGATAAGCTTACTTGTAAAATTTTATCAAAATCGGTGGGGTACTTTAAAATTCGGTTTTCAATTTTTTTACGGATGTTAAATAATAAAACAAAATTTTACAAACCAAGGCAATTTTGTGTACTTCAAGTATGTTTATATTCTTACAAAAGCTGGTTACTAGCCAACTGTTTAACCTCCTTAAGTAGGACTACCATTTTTCTGTAGGGGTTTTCGCCCTTAGCTAGTATGTTCCAGTTTTAGGGCGCTGGAAACTCGCCCTTCACCTTCTTCCGTTAGCTACATAACGCACATCCATGTACGCTATGCATTGCCCAGAAGTTACGCGGCTCATGCCTTCGTGGCCGCGGAAGTAGGATTTGTAAGTATATCTGACAATCAGTGAGCATTTCTCTGAGTTTTGAGTGCTGTGTAGGCACTAAAATTGAAATTAAGAAACTAAAAACAATTAATTAAAATTAAACAAATTCGGTAGAGTATGTGGACCTATCAGCAGACACCTAAAACATAAAACGAGAAAGGACACACAGCTGAAATTTTATAAAACAATTGCAGTACCAACCTTTACCTATGGCAGCGAAATTTGGACAACAAAGCAACAAGAGAGCCGTTTTCAGGCACAAGAAATGAAGTTTCTAAGGAGGGTTAAGGGATGTACAAAAAGAGACAGATTTGGAAATGAAGATATCAGACGGGAATTAAATGTACATATAGACATAGTGTTAATGGTGTGATAAAACAATATAGGAAAAACTGGAAGGAACATCTTCACAGGAAGGACGATAACAAATTGCCAAGAAAACCCACCAAATATAAATGTAAAGGGAGAAGAAGCGTAGGACTACCACGCAAAAGATGGGTACCGTAACAGGCAAAGTGCCCAACACTTGTAGCGAAGAAGTAGTTTTACAAACCAGTATTCACATTTTATTTATATTTAACGTCATTGTCATTGTTATGTATTAATGTTTTGTTTAATTAATCAAGTAATAATAGGTATTTATTATACAAGCGGATAAAATAAACTTTTAACGAGAGATATGTTTAAACGCGCGCGCGGCGCAGCCGCAAGCGCGTTAATATCGCGAGTTAAACGTTCATTGTATCCGCGAGTGTATTACGTTTTATTCAATTTCGCCATATATAAACTGACGTTTAGCGGAGTAAGTCCAATTTTGAAGAGAAAATTTGACAAGATGACAACTTAAGTGCCGCAACCTTGACAACGACGAAATCAATTTTAAACATATAAAACGTAACTTTATACGGCAAAAATGAATAAAACAATGACTTTATAAGTTCGATTTGACGTCAATAAACGTCAGTTTAAGTGGCAAAATGGAATAAAATAATTTATTTGAAATGGTGAGTGAAATGGGGACCGTTCCTCTACCCAAGATTAACCTTTTAAATTTCAATCCCCTCACCAGAAATCTCTGCCCATCTGTTAGGCATTACTTAAGCACTGTGCGCAATTGCGCAATTTATGTTTCTGGTAAATTAATCACTTATTTACTGCCATTTTTCTGGAAATCTATAGATTTATTACCTTTTCTTTGAATACCTACAGTTATGAACTTATTGTATTTTATCAGATTATTTCATGAATTGGTAACGATTCAAACATGCTCTGAATAATTAAAAAATATCCAAAAGCCTACCCTGAATTTTAGCTGTCTTCAGTCCGGTACGGACAATTGAAGTATAGAACAAAACTAATTTATTTATTAAGATGGGAGTATGATTGCAAAATAAATGTTAATGTACTGCTCAAATGATATATAATAAGTAATTAAAGTGAATATTAATCTATTAATCAAGAGTTCTTAAAAAACTAATTTATCTCATATAATACATCACCTTTGTTACTTTCAAAATGACATTCTTATTTTACTGCTAGGTTAGTGATATGAATGCAAACACTATTGAAGCGTATTGTAGCAAGATGCCGTGGTGAAGCAAATCGACGTACTGATTGTTATATTTGTTATATTTATATTTTCGGTCGGCAAAATAGCTCATGCCATAATAGTCGTATAGAGGTGTTCTACTAATTTTACTATAAATTTTAAACATAAATTTAAAGTATTGTAAATTGTGGGTTCATAATATGAAAATTTTGACTTTTATTTTTAGTTTGTGATAAATTTTGATGCTGATCGATCAACACTATTTATTCAGCTATACTATATACTATGGATTAGTATCCTGCAATGAATAGAATGTGTTTTATAAGTCAAAGAGGCACAATGTAGTATATATCGATCGAAGTTTGTATGTGTATGTGAGTGTATGTCCATTAAACATGTTTTACAGTTCGAGGCTCAAAGTAATTCCGCTCGGATATTCATAACCCACCTCAGAATCATCGTAAAACGGCCATAACGGCGCAATCGTGTTGCGAAAACGACAACATAGCTTAAACCCCCCTCAAAGGGACGTTTAGTATAATTTTACGTCAGAGACATTTCTTAACGTAATGCGCTTCCATAAGGCTATCTTAATAAGGCCAATAAAAACGGGATTGCCTTCGCGATCTTCTATTTGTTTTTCATGAATACTTAAAATTTACGAGAGATTTTGATATCACGTGCACGTGTGTGGAAACTCAAATCGCCATTTTGAATGTAATAAAATCTCGCCGATGAAATATGGGAAAAATAGGTGCGTTTTGCATTGTAATGGGATTTTAGAGGTGACAGGAATGTATGATATTGAAACTTGATAGGTACGTATAAATTATGCAGATGATTTCCTAGAAGCTCCGTATTAATTTTCCCCGAAGATACGTGGCGAAGTTTTCAACAACCACACTCCCATATATCGATTCGACATCACACCAAACACTTCAAAATTACTCTTTTCCCTGCGGGAATCAATATTTATGACCGAGATGGAACGAATTAGATTTTCTGATGCCGTGTCTGCACGAGGACACGGAAACACCCTTGTAAACCGACTTGCTCAGTGAGTTCAATAATATTCAATTATTTTAATGTTTATCGTACGAAGGGAAGTTGTCCAGGTGACTGTGTTTTAGGCGGAAAAAGAGGTATGCTTAAATTTGGCGCAGAGAAGTAATAGTAAACTGTTAGCAGTGGTACCAGGTTTGCAAGTGCATTTTGCAATTATTTTAACACTTTACTATTTAATATGAAAAGCGCATTGAACAAGGTCAGATGCAGATCTCTGCATATTTTGTTTCAACGGCTAATCAGTTGCATGTTTTTTCGAAAACCAATTGTATGAAATATGAAAAGTACTCCATAAACATCCTCCTCTTCTGCTGATAAATCCGTTGACGTTCCCCCGGGAGACGGGAAAGCGAAACCGAGCCGTACGTACGCACATCGCGAACAACGTTACGCGCGCCGTTCGCTAATAATTCCGTTTTACATTCCGCGAAGAGGAACATATCATCGTTTAAAAAGCGTTTTTCAAATGATGAATTATTAAAAAGTGTCTCGTGGAATTCTTTCCGGCGGAAACACTGACAGGATACGACGGCTTTATTCACTTCGAATGAATGAGTGATATTTCAGTGTCCAGATAAAATTCAGCAGAAGAACGGGCGCCGTAACGCGGACGCGATGTGACTTTCACGTCCAGGGGACGTCCCGTATTTAAACGGACAAACAAAAATTTATAAGCGTTGTAAAACATTATCCCAACGTATCACGAACATATATATTCTTATTTCTTGTAAAGCTGTCGCGAAAGTCATCTTACCGATACGATAATTACTTGTCGAAGTAAAGCTTCTTATAGCACGCTTTGCTTACAGAAAACTACTCATCTCACCGGACAGTAAGGGCTAAGTACCGCAATATAGTAACATAATCGCCTGATCCCATTCGAAAAATCAACGACATTTCTGGAAACGCACTATAATCATTGTTTATAATTCGCAAACTTAAGCAGAGATTCAATTTGCATACATGATATCATTGGAATTAACCCATTATTTTGAGATGCATGAGAATTAGTGATAACTAAAGATAGGATTTATATGCACAAAATTTTGCCAAAATATGCTCATATATATATATATATATATATATATATATATGCAAGAAAAAATGCCAAAATAACCATAAATTTTAAGAAATATGCACAAATTAAAAAAAAAGATGCACACTTTTACTCAGTAGTATAGAAATGGAAACAAGTATAGAGTATGAAAATACCATCGTTTTAAAAAAAGTAGGCATTTTATAATTAAAACAACAATTCTTTAAGTATTATTTTGTATTTTACAAATTTATCACACATTTTAATCACTTACACTATAACCTTATGTGCAAATATATCTATGTATTGCAATCATAGGTACAAAAATACCACAAATAGATACAATACATTTATTATATATTTCTTACTGTAATTTACTATTGAGTAAATTACATATTTGGGGTAATGGGTAATTACATGGGTAATATTGGGCATATTGGGTTTTTCTAAGTCATTAACTGTAAATTCGGGTAAATTCCTTAGAAAATGCAGCATTATGAGAAATTTGCTCGAAATATGCAAAAATTAGAAAAATGGTGAAGATATTCCAGGCAGTACGCAAATTCATACAAATCCGGTCTTTAGTGATTACATTTTCCTGCGTAATATCTTGAAAATAACAATTTGTAATTGTTCAATAGGTAAATTATGCCACTTCGACAGAACTTGCTTGAACGAAGAATATTAAATTTAAATGATATTTTCCATAAATTTTCCAAAAAAAATATTCGTATTTTAAACTTGAAAGAAATGTTCCCTATTACAAGTTCAGTCAGGTGCTCAAAAACGACTTAAAATGAATTACGTCTTTGCTGACGTCACATGTTTGTAAACAATGAAGGGTTTTCATATTGAGTTAATGGGTTTCTCTACAAATATCATGCAAATTTGGGTTTTTAATGTCGATCAATAACTTATTATCATATTTATTGTATTTATTCAAAGTAGTATTCAACCGAGAGTATTTTTTTGAAAGCAGACTGTAGAAATTTACCTAAAATAGATACTATATAAAGTACATGTGAAATTCCACCTCATTTTCATTTTCAAATTCCACTTTATTTTATATTTAAAGAAAATTATTTAAAACAGTAATTTTTACTAAACGTTCCCTCACAACATGAATAATAACTCTGTGTTGATCTGCTTCATCAATCCCGGAGATGGCGTAGATATTTACTAGCAAGTAAAATATGTCATGATGTCATGTGACTTCCGTTTGACACGAGGTAGCGTTTTGGTGGTCTTTTTAACTGCGAACTTAGTACATTAATATTTAAATTCTAATTGAAAAATTCGGGTCTAAAAGCATTCCAGAATGTTCAATTATTTTTTTTATTAAGAGCAAGCCTAATACAATTAAAACTAGTTTACAAACTAACGATTAGTTTCTTACTTAACTCTTACTAACTAACTTAAATTAATTTCTAACTTAATCTTGTCTAATTTAATTTAATAGAGCAATCGGGACTAAGGTATTTTCCAGTGAATCACTTAGTTTTCTGTCACTTAACAAGTTCAAACGCTTTCTTTCATTTGAGTGTTCTCTTAATGTTCAGCGCGTTTAGAAATTTTGACGCTTCGCTGTTAACGTTGTTTTGAAGTCTCTTTTCGTGAGAGGTGGCAAATTTACTGATGATATCCATGACCAATTCGACCTCAAAATCGCGGTGGAGATCACAATTACATACATACCGAGGAACATTCACAATACACCTTAGCACTTTATTCTGGCATCTTTGGATTACTTGTATATTTGAGTCAGTGGCACAGCCCCAAAGCTGATTTCCATAGCTCCACACTGGACGGAGGACTTGCTTATATAGGAGAAGTTTGTTGTATGTTGTCAGCTCTGAGTTGCGGCCAATTAACCAATACATTTTTCTGAACTTGATGTTGAGTTCATCACGTTTCCTCTTAATATGTCCTTTCCACCTGAGCTTGGCATCCAGGGTCATACCAAGATATTTCGCTGTATTGTCATGTGGTAGTTGCATGCCATTGATGGAAAGCGGTTGCTGTATACTTTCCTTATTTGTAAAATCTACATGTGATGACTTCGATTTATTTAATTTAATACGCCATTTCTTAGTCGAAAAGGCGACCTTATTAAGAGAAGATTGCAGTTTCTTGGTTGAGTTCTGTACCGACTCTCCTATCGCCATGATTGCCATGTCGTCGGCAAAAGTGGCCATTGTGCTGTATACTGTGTGCTTAGTTGGGATATCATTAATATAGAGCAAATACAAAACCGGGCCCAAGACACTTCTTTGCGGAACTCCAGTCTTGATCAACATCAGTTTGGTCTGTCAATCACATAATATTTCAAGAGTTGGTAGAAATGATCAGGCAGAGATAATCTTAATTAGTATTCAAAATTTTGATTTTTTTTTTCAAAATTAATATCTATCTACCTGTCTATTACTAAAGCTGATCGATTCGATCATAGTCATCTTGAAGCCAAAGTAATACTATTACTACTAATAAGTAACTACACTAATTAAATTTACTTTTTACTATAAATACTATTTAATGCTATTGAAATTCTTATTACAAGTTATTAGTTAACATAATCTTAAGAAATATATTGATGAAGGCAACGTAGACAATGACGACAATAAAGTTCATTGTTGTGAAATATATAAAAACTGAAAGGTGTGCCAATCTGAACGTTTTCATTTTATTTCCAAGACGCAATGGTTATCATGCTTATTTTATAGTAATATAGTTATAAAGCCTACTTTTGATTGCCACTTATTTCAAAATGAATCGTAAGTCTGTTGCCTAGGTTTCATCTGTACTTAATACCACTATTCTAATGCATTTATTTGCTGATTAGTTTAAATTGAGACAAACTTATTTACTTGATTTATTTTTTAGATGTGTAGGAAATTTATTCAATATTCAGCAAAAATTTCTTTTTGTTAAAAAGGGGGGAAGGGAAAAGTGGAGGTAACCAGTAATTCAGAATTACAATTCCTAACAAATAGTCAACCCAACACATTCAACGTTTTTTCGTAATTATTTGAAAAGCAAATATAAGTGTGGTATAAGTATGTGACAAAAAATTATTTTTAATTCGATTAGATTTCTTTTGATTTTTATTTGATAAAGTAGGCTTTAAAAAGCTTTGGAAATAATATTCTATAACAAGAGAGCTTTACCTACCTTACAGGGAATTTTGGAAGAGATCCAGAAAATATTAACTGTACGGAAAAATGGCTCCATTATTGGAGCCATTATTATTCTATCCAATACTATATAGGCCAAGGGGGAAAATACATTAAAAAAAAGTCTCTAGAATTATGAATACCCGACCAAGACAGTTAAGATACAAGCCGTTAATCACGTGAAGAAGTCAAGATTAACCTTCGCGCAAACAAGATGGTCACAAATATCTAAATATTAAATATTTCAAAAAATAATAGTAAGTGTATCGAAATTTCCATTTAAATTGTATTGACATTCCCATCCACTCATCCATCGATACAGGCCCACAATACACACCAGGCTGCCAATGTCAAATAAATAATATATGTGCTATATAAAACATCGTAGGTACATTTTCTGGATTAAAATGTGTTGGTAGTGTGTCTGTATGTCCAATTTCATTAGAATTGTATTAATTTCGTTTTGGGATAGTATCCGTTTTAATATCCCTTTAATGTCTTTATGCCGTTTACAACTTTTTTTGCTTTGAATATGCAAACTTAAAAACAAGCTGAATGAACATAAGCAGTAGTGTCAATCAGCCTCAACTGATTGATCTTTTACTTTAAATTTTCAAAAAACCATTAAAAACCCATTAAATGCTATCAGTTTTTGGTCATTTTGACAACCATTAATTCTTCAGCTCTTCGGGTATGCTTGATGTATTACCTTAGTAATTTTACCATGTGATCCGTAATTTTCATCAGAACCTGTCCAGATAGAACACGTACAAGAAAACTAACCCTTAATGAAGCAATGGATTATGGGGCCTGACAAGCGAATATAAAACGCTTCCGTGTCCCGCATATACTTAAACCTTCCCAGGTACTGTCTAATACTTTCATGTTTTATTTTTTGCACTGATTTGAATTTAGAGGGAGATGGTGTTAAGCCGTACAACACGATTAAGCGACTTGTTTACGACTTAATGCAGTTAGTTTTTATTGCCAGATCGATCGCGTCGCGGGACGAGGAGGAGGTAATAGGAGGGACGTTTCTCCTTCCTTTACGATTCCTTTCTTTGTTGGAGCTGGAGAAACTAGAAACACTGTTTGATCAAAAATATCCGAGCGATCGACTGGCGAAGAGAATAGCAAAATAGAAATTGGCGACACGTTCCTACGCGGTTTATATTACTTAGACACGTATAGATAAGCAGCTTTATCTATTCAAACAATTTCAATTTAAGAGAATCGCGAACGTATATCGGTTATATGTATCTGCGACAGTTCGACAAGGAGCGAAATGTAAAATTTGAACTGTCGTATCGTACGAAATTTTTGTTTTTAATAAAACGATTCATATATGCGATACACGGGAGAGAGGGAATCCATAAAACTCAATTTCACGGTGACTTTTTCTACTTCGAGACGCTCACTGCGATTTGGAATGGATGTATGGCGGAAATCCTAATATATCTTGAGCCGAGCAGAATGAGACATTGTAAAAGTCAAATTTCTAACTCTCTGTAGCACGAAAACCTACGTGCCGCAGTAAAATGGTTAAAATCGGTATTTGTGCCCAAAGGGCTAAAATTTCATAAATGAATCGTGCTGAGTGAAAACTAAGAAACAAACAATAGGAGACTTGAAATATGTAAATGTTTCAAACTGGAGTTCCGTACGGAATTATATTGGAACATCATTTACTTTCTACATTACGCGATAGAGTCATAACAGCATAGGCTCGTGACACAATTGTACATAGTAAGGAAAATATATAGTAATGAGAAAAATTACTCAAAATGTCAACAGTTGTTGATATGCCACCTAAACTTGGAAATAATATTAAACCTTACATGAAAGCCAAATTGAAATTGAAATATTTATATTAATTTTTTCCATTCGGGCAATTGTCTTTTGGACCAATTGCATTCGTGGAGTTTTCATACGGGCAATTTTTCTTGCTTAATTTTCCGACTACTACCATCGAAAATGTATTTCATATTATTACAATGTGATAACATTTAATGTAGGCATTTGTATGGAAATTCCTGCTAAATGAAGTCTAAAAATTGCTAAATCAACTGATGATCCTGTATGGGCAATAGTGGTTGAAAGTGGGGGATACACTGTTCACCCAGTTCCTGCTCCATTTTCTACGATTCTTCTTATTAATAGAAGAGTTAGAGAGGGTGGGAGCAGCCAAAATGTTATATTATTTATTCGAGGGAAAGCTATATCTGGGGCTTAATTGAATAAATAATCAGCATTTAAAATTAAAAAATTTAATGGAGCCCAATGCAATAATAAAAGAAGATATTCACGAATATATCCTGCTGAGACAGAATACCTTACAGAACCCACAAAACCATGTTGAGAAAATGCATATAAATATAAAGAATTGGCTGCATTAAAAAATGATAAAAATATTAATAAAACTATAAATATTCCACTGCTGGTATGATATAATTAAAACATAAGTGAAATAAAAAGTGGAAAGGTATATTTAAAAATGTACAGGCATAGATATTGTCTTTGATATTGAGCGCACCTTGTACATAAAATTTTGGAAAATCAGAAGATCACTAATCAGAATAATCACAGATTCTCTTACATTTGTTTCATGTTTAATGATGAATACTTTTAATCATAAACGAGATACGCAGAAATCGAAATAGTGTAACGCAAAATATAAACATCGGCACGCAGGGCGTCTCTTATCTCACGAAAGCGGCGCTGTTAATAGAGAGAAGGCCGCTCAGTTTAATCGGGCCATAAAAACCTTCCCGAACGTTCCGAAAACGTCTTAGGAAAGGAAGAGTGATCTACCCCTTTCGAGAACAAACATTGTTAGGAAAAAAGGAATATTCAAGAAGGTTCTCCAGACATAATGGAGGACTATAAAAAGCGAACGCTGCGGACGTAGGTTAGATTAGATGAGAAGCCGCGAGTGAAAACAGTGCGATAAAAGGACAAGTGAAAAAGTATAAATAAATTAGCAGTTAAAAGTGTTATATAAATTAATTAGTTAGGAAATAGTCTAGATAAATTATGTAGTGTTAAGAGAGCGTGTAAATAAATTAGAATAAACGTTACAATACGTTGATCAGCCCACTACAGGTGACTTACGTTACCTTCACAAGATACTATAGAGAAATGCATTTAATAAATAAAAAATTTAAAAACAACAACAGTGATTCGATTATTTGGATGCGACTAAAACGGTTATCGATATACATATGCACATATACGTGTGTACATAAATTTCCGAGACCTCCGGCGGAGATCAGCATAACGCTCAAACAATGTTGTCCCATCCGTCCCCTCCCTCATCCCGCTAAAATCAAATCGGGAAAACGGCGGATAATCTAATACGTGAATTTTCCGTTTCATATTCTTGTATATTTATTTTAGATCCGGCTGAACGTTTTGTCCCCGATAATATTGGTTCGCTTGCTTGTGACATGTCTGAACGATTTTTTCGTTTATGTCACGTATTGCGCGCCCTTGTTTAACATCTGGATAAATCTATTTTTCCGCAACTATTTCGACGGTGCAGCGACCGAAACGACGGCGGAAGCAGCATTTACGCGATTGTTATTTTTGCACGGACGCAACGGTCAGATAATCGTGAGGGGATTAAATGAAATTACAATAAAGGTACGGTAAACATCAACGCGAAAACGGGGTAATGTGAAAATTGGCTGGAACGCACCAAATGGAGGGAATTATGTATGTATCCATAATGTGCCATGTTTTGCTATATGCTGACCAAGATCACGTTGAAGATATTCGAATTGTTATTTTCAAGCATTAGAGTGAAGTGCAGCAGCTAATAGTCCAGTCATCAGTGGTAAAAGATCTTAAAATTGTGGAATTTTGGGAATCATCGTAGATTTTCATGAAAATTTGAACTCAATCTGTACCTACCCTTTTCTTCAAAGTTGGACATGTGCCGAAGTGTGCTTTTTATTTTTTAAGGGTGAAAACTACCCTTCACTGCAAAATATTAAAAAATCGTAGATTCTAGCATGCATTTGGGTAATATACAATTTAAATGAATTATCTGTAGATGTCTTGACAATCTCTAATAAATTTATGTTTAATAAAACAAATGCAGCACCTGTAAATCATCGCCTGAGGGTAGCAATTTTCAAAACTAGATTTAAATATGTTTTTTTTGCTTTGAAAAGATTGAATAGTGCGTTATATTAAATTGGAATCATTGAACTTCATTTAAATGACAGTATCTATTATTCGTCGAGATACTACATCCTTTATAAATCATCCCCTAAGAGTGCGAATTTTTAGAAAACAATCTCAACGATTTTTTTTAAATTAAAAATGATTTCAAAATGCATTTATACTGAATTGAAAATATTTCATTAATGATGTCAAATTCGTTGTCCTTTAAACACTTCAACCCTTATAAAAATCACCCCTTACGACTAAAAATATAAAAATGGCGGTCATCAGCGGTGGAAAAACTGTAAAAATGTAGACTTTTGAGAATCACCGTCGATCTTGAAAGTTTTTAAATGTTTCAATTTTTGAATATCTAAAAAAATATTCATTTTTTCAATGAAAAATGTGTAGTTTCAATCGTAAATAACTCGAAAAATATCAACTATACAAAAAAATTTACAAAACCAAAAGATGCTTAGAATTGTTCAATCTATCGATTTCCGGGTTTATTTCGATTAAAAATTTTTTACGCCTTAGATGGGTGCCTTTCACTCCCAAGGAAATGCCACACTTCGGCACAAGTCTAACTTTCAAGAAGGTTATAAATACTACCTAAATCCCAATTTTTGAACAAATCGACCTTGGTTCCCAAAATTCCTATACGAAAATAGCTGATGACTGGACTGTAAGTAAATATAATTAACAAATGTACCGGGTGATCAAGAATGACTGTTTGAGATGGCAACACTTTTTAGAGAATTTTTTACTTGCTCTTTTGTAGGTTATGTGAATAAAAATTAACGCTTAAAAATGAAACTCGAAATACAGGACAATAATTTAATTAAACAGCTAAAGGTAATGCTCAAAATGCCCCCCATTTCGGTCCAGATATAAATTAACTCTTCTTTTTAGGCTCTCAAGGATATTCATAGGCATATTGGGGGTAATGTTTGCCACTTCCTGAACTATTGCCTCTTGCAGCTCTTCTTCAGTATGCAATAGGTTCCTAAAGACATTGTCCATCAAGAGCCCAAATAACGAAAAATCCAATGGAGTGAGATCTGGTTACCTGCTTGGCCAAATGGCTTGACTAATTACTCTGTCGCTAAAATTCTCTCTTAAATATCCCATAGTAGCACGAGTCGTATGTGCCCTTGCAGAGTCTTGTTGTAAATATCCAATTTGACGCTCTTCGTCTGTGAATAGGTATATAAAAGGCCGCAAAAGAGGTTGCATATATCTCTCCGAATTGCGGTAAAATTAAAAAATTCTGGCCCATACACCCGCGTCCTTGAGACTGCCAACCAAACGCCAACTTTAACCGGGTGCAAATAATGTGTCTCTCTGATAGCGTAAGGTTTTTCACCTGACCAAATTCTATAATTTTGATTATTCACATAGCCGTTGAGATGAAACCAGGCTTCGTCGGAAAAGAAGGTATTGTCAAGGATATCATTATTATTTAATATGTCATTGAACCAATTGCAAAATAAAACTCTCTGCGGGTGATCAGGAGGCGTTAATGACGGGACGATGGAAATTTTGTAAGGGTGGTACTTTAATTTCTTTTTAAGCACAGTGGAGCAAATTTCATATGATAAACCTGTAAAACCGTGAATTAGAACGACATGGAACGGTGGAAAAGTCTTATGGGTAAGAATGAAAATTGGTTGAATAGGAGGCATAAGGACCAAACCTGTTTTAATGGAGAGCTTTCTAAAGGATTTGGACTTCGTTGCATTCGAGTTATGATATCCTCGACAATTTCCTCGTTCAGAGTAGAAGGTCTACCAGTTGATTTTTGTTTTCTTACGCTCCCTGTGTTTAAATAACGTTCAACTACTCGCATGAAATGTTGCTGACAGACAGCAAAAGCGACCAAATTATCCGGAAACATTTCCTGAAATTGCTGGTATGTCGCTTCCACAGCAGTACTGGTACTGCCAACCAGTAATTGGGTTATAAATCCCGCTTCGAAAGTACGCCATTCAAATCAAAATATCGTGTTGTAACATGAAAACCATTTTAAATAATTAAATTTGAAAAGAATACCAGAAATTTGAATTTGAAATGGCAAATGGCATCTGTCAATGACGCCGTCAGTGTCACCATCCGGATGTTACTCCAGTTGTACCAGTTAATATAGCCCCTCTACTTTGAACAGTAGTACCTTCCTTGGAGCAAAATCACGTTGGTTGCACTGAAAGTCACTAGGATTTCAGCAGAACAGTTGACATTGACAGTACTGGCAGATTGGTTTTTGCATTTAAATACATAGTTATCTGCAAAATGCCCGGTTGATGTGCACGTAAATGTAAGAACAGTTGGGCAAAAGGGTTCTAGCTGTTTAGGATACAGGATATAGGTTTTGAATTTCTCTCATAAAGGTAGGGTGTTTTTTCGTCTCGAC
The DNA here is from genome assembly GCA_946251905.1 of Cryptocephalus moraei. Classification (NCBI taxonomy): domain Eukaryota; kingdom Metazoa; phylum Arthropoda; class Insecta; order Coleoptera; family Chrysomelidae; genus Cryptocephalus; species Cryptocephalus moraei. The sequence goes on from OX276454.1 coordinate 18,154,274, forward strand.
GTTGGTATTAGTTTTGCTCCAAGGATGCGCTACTATTCAAAGTAGAGGCGCTATACCATTTAAATTCAGTATTGCCAACTCAAACAGTCATTCTTGATCACGTTGTAGTATTAAGAACTAACCAGCTCTTTTAAAATATATGTTGTTTCCTGGCCGGGTTATAACTATAGCCTGGATTTATAGCCAATAATAGGTGAAATAATTCTGATTCTACCGAAATAGGCAAAATATTTATACGAATACTCAAAATATGCGAAAATATATGGCATTCCCCACACGCATGGCACCCCCAGCGAATAATATTTGCGGGATTGGAGTTCCTAAAACACTAGTTGAGTTCCTTTTCCTGCAATTTATCTCGTGAAAAGAGGTTGCGCTTCAAATATCTCGTCATGCCCGAAGTGTATAGAACTATTAAAACAAATAATGAAGAAATGTAGGTTTTGATTCTACATTCAAAAATATGATAATGTTCAAGGTGTTTCAAGTAAGCTCGATTGGTTTATTGATCATTTTCGATGAGGCGGAAGTATAAGTTTATTAGCGATAATTAAATATTCTAGGACTAATATGAGTTATTGCTATTTATATGAAAAAAATTCTTACCGGGGATCAGTGTTAACAATTTAAATGCGTTAACAATTTTGAAATAAATTTAAAACACTCACTGCTTTGCTGTAAGGTTTGAAACGCCATCTCCACCTACAGATAACTTCAAATACGGCCGGATACATTAAAGTATTTTGAAAGATATTGTCACGTTTGTAATTAATTTACAGCGAATTTATCGTCATTTCTTTAAGTACTTCCAATAAAACCATTAAGCTGAAGCAAGTAATATTTGTGACATCTGATGTGAGTACTAACGTCATTTTATTGTGATTAACAGTGACGATTTCCTACAATGTTCTGCACTTTTAGAATAAGATTCAGTTAGGAAGCAATGTAAAAGTACCTTAAACATTAACACTTGGTTACAAATTGGGCGCCGTGATATATTCCTCAAAGTGGATACCAGTCTGACAATATATTGATTTTACTTAAATATTTCATTAAATTTGTCCATAAGTTAAATTAAGACCGTGCTCCGGTGTATTATTTAGCTAAAAGCGACACCTTCACACAACAATACATTGTCGCAATTATAAAATATTTCTTTGCCTGGAATAATCCAGCAGTTCATCAAGTCGGGTAATATTTTGATTTCGGCTAAATTTTTAATGAAAGCGGTCGGTGAAATTACAGTCTCCCGTATATATTATTGAATAATACATCGTCTCCACAATACCCGAAAAATGCTCATAAATAATTCGGCAAGTTCGTGACGAGAGTCGGTGGAAGCTCCTCCGTCTTCCGGAGTACTAATCTGTTTATGTGCCCCCTGACACACCTCTTCAATCCATTCCGGGCTTTCAATTGTGTATGTCGAAGTGTTAGGGCAAGTTTTGTTATTCGGCTCCATCCTTATCCCCGCTCTCTTTGTCAGTGTGTATATTATGTGCGTTTTATTTTCCCTCTTCCCTCAGTACCTATCGATCGGATTAAAACAAAAAGTAACCGCCCGAACGGGGTCGGGATTCCGACGTTTAAAAACTTTCTATCAGTTTATGGAACTTCGGTTTTAAGTTTCATAATACCGATAAGATCGCGGGTTAAATCCTTCCCTTCCCCTCCATTCTGCCTTCGGAGTTTTAAAGGGTTCAGCTCATTCAAGAGGCGCAAGGAGGAGATGGGAATCTTTACAACAAGAAAAAATGTTTAAAAATTAAGAGCTTTATTTACAAACGTCGGAGATATATTACCGATCGGTTTGGTAATTGGGTTCTCCTGACCAATTAACCAATAGATGAAAATTATAACATTTCTGGGGAATTTCCCATTTATTTGAAACTTAAATATCAAAAACGTTTCCATAATTTTTAAAAATTTCCGTCTAGTCATAAACCTACTTTACGTTAAGGTAATTGAAACGTAGAATTACCCAGAACCAATCGAAAAGCCGGAAAAGTGATTTGTTGTCCTACTACAAATTTTTAGGTAATTCTGCTAATTTCACTATTGATTCGAATAAATCTAAATTCAACTTTTAATAAAGGTTACATGGGAAAATTCTAGTGTTATTGGTAATTTCTCAAATATTGATAAGTGACAGCGATCTTTGATATTACATATCGGTTTCCTTACCATTCATGGACAATAAAAATTTCTGTCCTGAAGCTATTTCCACGATTGCCAGTCATTATTTCGTTATAAGTTACAATAAAATATATAGTTGACGGAGTGTACAGGAAAAGCTCTCTGAAATTTAAAAGCAAATACTTGTCAAGCATCTACGAAATTTAAGATGCATTCATTGACAATATAAAAAGTTTCAAGTTTACATTAAGGACCTTAGAAGAGTTCAATGTAACCCTGGAATCTACCCAGAGAGCCGTTCTTCATTCCTCTAGGATTTTATGGACATATATTGGAAATTATTATAGTTGGGACTATTAAATTGCCATCAGAGAAAACCGTGTTTCGGATCTGATAACACATAATTCCTAAAAAATTACTAAACACTAAAAAACATATTAATTGGTATGCTTTACACGTTGATGAGTTTTTGATGATTCTTGCTTGGCATTTATCGCACTAAAACGACAATGCTGTCAGTGGAAAGGTAAAACTGTCACACATTAAATGATAACAAATTTAAAAATATAACGTTTAAAGAAAAATTAAATGTTCAACTGACAATGGAGAAATAATTTTGTTATTTCGGGGAGAAAAGTCATTTAGTATTAATGTTTGCAATTCACTGTATGATTGTATATACCAGGAATTAATTACTAGTTTGCTGCGCAATTTAACGATTTATTATTACTTTAATAATTGATGGCGTATATGAAAATGTCGATTAAAATAAGTTAAGTTCAATAAAGAATTGTATTAAAACAGATACTAAAATATCAATACTATGGAATAAATACATGATGAACCATGTAAGCAATGTAAGAGAAACCTTATTTGCTATAAACGTAATTTTTAACTTAGCCTTTTATTAATACCATTAATAGTATTGGATTTATCAACTAATTTGAATAGTTCGCAGCTAATGAAACATATGGAACAGCTAATGACAGTATTTATCTAGATCCACAAAAAGACATTATACGCTAGTAACCCGAATCATCTTACTGACGAACTAATATGACATTCTGTACCATCAAATGATTCAAACATGGAACATTTTAACAATTTCACACTTTCGTTCCACAACTATGTATTTCGATATCCGATGTCGGAACTTCCCCTTCATTTATTGAATCCCACTTTGGCTACTAAAAATTCCAAATATAGAATTCGAATTTTCTTTAATTTCGAAAGTAAATTTTAATAACTCTTCTTGTAATTCTATTACTAGAAAACTTGTGTCTATAGAAACTACACGAGACATATTTCAAATAAGGTTTTTTGGTTCCAATGATTAATATTTGATTTACTTAACAATATATATCATCTCTGGGTCAATTTTAAAAGGGGGAAGGCGATAATGACATTGCTCATCTATCAGAGCTAGAGACAGATATATATGTAACACCCCGCGGGTGTTTAAGGGATTTTTCTTTTATTTATTAGATTTTGTAACGTTAGGAAAAAAGGACCCTGTATATGAATGGCCTAAAAACGCTACGTGATTTATTCTACATTTCGTAACACAACAAGTCGGTAAATAGAACATACTAACGCTATTTCGTAAAATGACGCGGAAACAGCTGACTTAGAAACGATACATTGGGAACGACGTCTGAGGTCGGAGATCGGACTCTGCATCGTACATTTGTCAAATAAGCAAAAGCGAATAAAAACACTTAAGTAATTAAGAGGGCGGACCTTATGGCGAAATAAGGATAGATATGGGTTCAATAAGCAAACTTTGACCAATTAGAATTCGGAAGGAAAGACTTTGATCGAATTTTGATACTCGGAGAAGTGGAAACCGAGAGCTCTTGTACTTGTAGCAAAGAAACTTGAGAGTCAGGGAGTCGGTGGAAAACCGGGTTGTCCGACGGTCGCGTTTTGAGTTAGGTACTCAGTTGGTTTTTGGGAAGGTCTGGGACCTTAAGAGCTAAAGGTTTTCTTTGTTCGCCGAGGGCGAAGTTTTGTATATTTTTGGGCTATTAAGTGGGAATAGTATTTTTGCTGAAGTTCAGAGTAATTTCTTTTGAGAAATCAGTTGGGGCATAAAGTTTAGATTTGGGAGTAGTTAATTTAGGTTAAATTACAGAGTAAATTCATCTGCGATACAACTTGGAAGTTTCAAAGTTCGTAAGTAACAAATTAGTTTGTCCAGGGAATAAATTCATTGTGAGTCATAATTTTGGGAGTCGAGAATTTCTGAAAAAGGTTGTTAAGTACTTTTGAGGGGTAGAGTCAGTCAACTTTCGCCGCCCAAGTGAAACCGCGAGTGAGCCAGCCACGTCGAAAGAGGTTATAAGGGCGCCGAGCCGAGGCCAAGGTAGGGACAACAGATTTGGTGAGTCGTTTCTAAGTTGCAAGGGTTGTGTAGCCCTAAAATTTTGGTTGACTCGATATATCGACAGTTGTGCAATCTCGATAATTTTGTTTATTGGAATTTTGGAAAAGTCACTGTCCTCATATCACGAAGCGATACGTCTCTCATATACAGGGGCATTAAGGGTTTAAGGGAGATTTTACTTTGACTCTTGTGTCTAATATTCTTTTTGGGTTTTGACTGTTAACTAATTAAATTAGATTTGATTTAGTTTGTTGAATTTTAGACTTGGGGTTGTGTTAAAGTATATAATTTGATTGACGTAGTGAGATGAATGAATTCTTTGTCTTATTTTAACTTATTAATTTTGTTAATATAATTTTCTATTTTATTCAGTCGTTTAATTTCTTTTGAGCACGATTAAAGCGGGCATTTACGAAGCCCCGCGCCCATGCTGCACTAAGGGACCAGTTAATTTCATAATCTCATAATACGCCTCTCATAATAGGCCTCTCATAATACGAGGGCCAATATTACATATAGAAAATTTCATTGACTAAGTGATGTCATACATAACCCTACAGTTCGAGTACATCACAGTGTATAGTGATATTATTGTGAATTAGTTTTATGATAATAAATAAATTTATTTATAAATAAATAAATTCAAATTTAGCAATTGTATTTGCCACTGATGTTGCTTTTATTTAAGAATGTAATTAGGTATGGAGAATAGAGTTAGCTAGAGTCTTTTAATTGGTCTGCTCTGGGATTTCTTACCAAAATGTAAGTGCTCTTAGTTTTTTCGTCAACGACAAAAATCTTCCCATGGCATTGCGAGTATAAAGATGACACACATACCACACTGGTGTGTTGCATCATGATAGTGTTCTAATTTCAGATGATACACATACCACACAGGTGATTTGCATCATGATATTGTTCTAATTTTGATTGGACGCTAGGACAATTAATTGGTTTCGTATTTCCTGCGGTATATGAACCAGATTATTTTTAATTAAAATGATATGACAACATTACTCTTCAATCTATTATCATGCCGATTTCCTGTGTGGCGGTGTTAAACATTACGTAAAATTTCGACTTGAATTGCTGCAACTTTTTCTCGACCCTCGCCTCATGGCGCACACATCTTAAATCCAGTTTAACCTAAATTACGTTTTAAGGGACATTTTAATGGAAAACACGAGAATAAAGTAACAAAGTTCCGGAAGTGAACCTTCTTTTCTCATTATAATAACTCGAAAGCGAACTAACCGAGATACGAGCGGGCAAGTACATTGCAATTTACATGCGAAAGCAAGGCTGCAAGGGGGGCTGTTGTTGCTGTTGCTGCTGCTGTTGCTCTCAACCGCCGCCCCACGATTCTTCGACCGCAACCGCAACGTTGCGTCGCTTACATAAATATCCACGCCCCAGGACGAGACCTGTAATTCCACCTTCACGATTTTAAAGTACACCGTGCGAAATCTCAGGGGTGCACTACACTTGTTTTATTAAAGGAATACGGTTTTGGCCGCTCTTGTATAATGATCGCGAGGTTCAGGCCGGACGCCCATTCATTACGGTGGATATTTTTTCTCCTCACTTAATCCTTGGGATTAAATGAGGATGGGTATTGGTTTTTATATACCGCTTAGAAATTTCGTGAAACGGTTTGAATTAATTGTAGGTAAATTTATTTACCCGACGGATTTTACCCTTAACAATCTCAAGGCAGCAATACGTATAAGTCTTTCCTGGCTCTGCTCTCGTAATTTAGTTTGCAGGTAACTTCAACAATCATTTAGCCGACAAAAGCACGACAACAATAAATTGTACAGTGAAATCTCCCATCGCGGGCAGTACATCCTGGACGGTTTTATATACGGACACCCTTAATATGTTTCCATAATTTACAACGTATGTGCACTCACTTGAAAAGAAAATTTATTAAACCATAACTCTTTCTACAAGTTTTCAATACACTTTATGAGTTCTTTAATTTTCACTTCAAGAAACCATTTCGTATCATTGTGTTGAGGAATTTTCAGATCTGTCTAATTAGATTTTTAATTTCAATATTTCAAATTTCCATATAACAAAATTAAAACTTAGTAAAAAATTTGCTCAGAAGATATTTGCCTTCTCCTTTTTAATTCAAAAATCAAACTATTTAATTTAGGATCATAACTCATAGGGTAGGTTTCAGGAAAACTTTGTTTAGTTCTACGACCAAATCTCATTTTACTAAGTCTAATATATCCTGAGATGTTTCCGAATAACCCAAATATTCAATTTTTCTATAGTTCATATCTATAAAGGTGAAGGCATTACTAACATTCATTATTTTTTGGCATAATCCTTCTACTTTCGTTTTAAAGGGGTAAAGTGAAATTGTGAATTTTCCTAACATGTACTATCAAAATGTCGTTCGCAATAGGCTGAGGAAGGTTTACTGAAGCCCAAAAGTAGAAGAAACTTCTTGACGAAACATTCACGCCTTAAGGTTTTGCGATACAATATAACTCCGTATGCTTTACAATGCAAACTGATTTCAATGATACCTCAAGATTGAATCATTAGAATCGAATGTTTATTGCACCAATCGAGTAACAAAATATAAATGTATGTTTTTAAGATATTACTTTGTTTGAAACTTATTACATTTCTGGAAATATCGTTTTGAAAATAAGAATAAAACGAAAAAAAATTCTAAAACCTATTCAGTCGTACAATAGTAAAGTTTGACATCATAATAACGTGGTGAATGAAGTATTGTACGGTGCCTATTAAAATATTAGAAGCTTGTAAAAGTATCTTTGTAGTTTTTGTTGAAATTAGAATAACTGACACGCCCCTCGAACGAGCGCTACCTCGACAGACTCTGACATCGATCCATATGGTCATAAATTTTATTGCGGTGAGGGTCGAGGACACTTGAACAATTTATCTTTTCTTTCTGCATATTCGCTTTTAACGACATCTACCGGAATTTGAATCGAAGTACCAAAGTATCGAACAACCTTAACATATGAATTTTTGAAGAAAGTATTAATTTGCCACATTTCAAATATGAAGCTACAATATTTTTAAAATTAATTCGTGATAAGTAAAGTTCATTCGAAAGAGCGACAACTCCTAACAGCTATACAGGGTGTCCAGAAAATACAAGGCAAGCACTCGGCAGTGTACAGTGACGTCAGAATACCTAATGTAATGGATAAGTTTTTTGACTCATAAGTCTTAACCCCTCAAAGCTGACCCTTTATATAATAACAAGAAAGTAACTCGTTAATTAATACTACTAAATATATAAGCAATACTCATCTGCAGTCAATAAGTTGACTGCAAATGAATAAGCAGAATTTTAACAGCATTGACAGTTTTGACACGCAATTGGCAACAATGAGTTCCGTAAGCAATTTGCTATAGAAAAGGTACTAAGAAAAAGCATGTTTTTAGAAGTGACGGTTTTAAATGTTTTAGGGGATACTCAGCAGTAAGCGCATTCGCCATTTATTAGAAAGTCACAATTTTAAAAGATTCAAGCGCAGATATTAAATTAGTGACAGACTGTTATTTTCATATTCGAAAAAATTAATGACTATTGAACATTCCCTGTACACTACCGGTATCCTGTATAAGCACCCTTAACCTTCATTCTTTCCACTGAAACTTAGTTGTCTCCTATGTAGGCACCACTCTCAAAATGCTTTCGAAGTTCCGTAAGGATGCTTGAAACGAAATCCTCTTCTCAGTATTTCAACCTCATGGTTTGATTAAGGTAATTTATCGAGACCTGTCCGTGGTTTCGTATCATGGAAACAATGGAGGCGATGAAAGAAATTAACATCCAGCGATAAGCCTGTACTCGTGTACCTACTGCGTTTGTAGTTATAAGTAAATAAAGGAGTTAATTAATAGTCCCAGGGGACGGTGTACATTAGCCCTCGCAAGGTGCGTCATTAAGTCGAGTCCTCGGGCGGCGAATGTTTAATTCGCGGGGCGCCCGGCCGTAGATCATTTTTAGGGGAGCGCGTCACTTTACCCGAAAATATGGACATCGAGGAGCCCATTTGAACCAGTCTAACCGCAAATGGGGGTCGATGAGTCACGGCGCCTCCCGAATCCGGTCCTCTTTCGGGGCGCATCAATTCTTCCCGTTGGATCTGTTGATTTTTTGGACGGGCCCACGCCTACAGAGCGAGCACGTGCGCTCGATTCCCCGCCGGAGACAATGGCCGGCCTGGCCCCCGTCGCCCTTGACGTGTGCCCTGTTTCATGAATAACTCACCCCGTGGCGTTCTGGGAGAAAGCAGCAAGAGACAGCTCATCAGTTATGGCGACGTCCCGGCCGGATGGTCATTACTTATATTCTGCAATGCAGATCGCCCCCTCTGATGCTTTTCCAAATTGTTTCATTTCCTTCTCGGTTTTCGGGAGTCAGCGTCTACAAGGGGAATACGTAATGCGGTGTTCAGCATGGTGCCGAACAGGACGAGAAATTCGGATGATATACACGCGAGAGTCTGTATTTGATACATATAAAAAGAAAGGATTTGGAGGTGAACGTCGTTACGACGTGTCCTGATCTGACGCGTATCCAACTTATTCTCTTCGTTTCAAGCCTGGAAAGCAACTTTACTACTTTAGTAATATTAAACTACCGCGACCTGTGCTAGATAGCATTATTTTGCTATTAAGCGGAAAATATCGTGTATCAAACTTATTCTTTTCGTCCCTTCCACATCCTGATCTTGGGGCGAATGAAGCCTGAAAATAACTTTTCTATTTCAGTAATTTTTGGATCACCCTTACGAGAAACCCGGATGAAATGCACGCAAAAGTCTGCATTTGATACATATAAAAAGGAAAGATTTCGAGGTGGACGTCGTTACGACGCCTCCTGATCTTACGCATACCAAACACATTCGCTTCGACTAAAGCCCGAAAAGCAAATTTACTGCTTCAGTAATACCACGAGATCATTTAGATTTACAATTAGAGTAGACTATGATTTTGAAATTAGGTTGGCAACACCAACTGCTGACAGTTTCACTTCAATTGTCAAAGTGACTCTCCAAAATGTTTCATTTATATAGAGCATAAGATTTCTCTTACGGAGAGTTATTTTGCGTAGATGATTTCCAAACTACATTACCTAATTTTCCCCTTGAATACCCAAAACTGGTTCAACAAACCTATCAATGTGTGGAGAAGTCTCGTAATGTCGGGATGTTGGTCGAAAAGCTGGTAGCGAGTCCCCAAAAAAGGACACCTGAAGTTGTGGCAGATGTTGCAGCACGAATGAAACAATCTCCTTAAAAATCTCTCCGCAGGCTTGCACAGGAGACAACTGTCTTATGGAACTTGCCAAAAGATCTTAAAAAGATTTAGATCTTTATCCATATAAAATAATGGCTCTTCAAGAGCTTCTCCCAAGAGACTTTGATGTTCGAATGGAATATTGTTAATGGTTTTTAGATAACTTGAATGATAACAACATTTTGGATCTTACGTTTTTTTTCCGACGAAGCAGGATTCCGTCTTTCTGGATATATAAACAAACAAAACCTGCGTATTTGGTCCACAGAGAATCCCCATAAGTTTGTTCAATCTCCTCTTCATCCGCAGAAAATTGGTGTTTGGCTAGCAGTCTCCAGAAGACGCATATTTGGCCCTGTTTTTATTTTGGAAGGAACTATCAACGCTGAGAGATATTGGCATAATTTGGTTGAACCGTTTTTCCAAAATCTTTATGACGATGGGTACCATGGGTACTTTCAACAGGATAATGCTACAGATCACAAGACAAGGCAAGCCATGGAAAGAATTCACGAGTTTTACGATGATAGAGTCGTGGAATTTCTTCCCGAAGTCCTGATTTGTCTATCCTAGATTATTTCATTTTCCCGGACCTTAAAAATACTATTTTTAAGAATAATCCCCAGAATCTTGAAGAACTGCAAGGGGCAATTGTTATCGCATGCAACACTGTGACTGTTCAAATGTTGGAAAATGCCTTTGAATGTATGAAACGGCGAGTTAACAGTTGTATCCAAGCAAGGGAAGAACACAGAGCATTTTCTTTAATTTTCAATAAAACTGCATTACTTTCTAGTGCTCCATTTCCTTTCAATCTCAACTACTGAACTGGAAAACCTTAAAGGTAAAAATAATTATCAAAATGTTTACATAACCTCTAATTTGATTTGTGTGTGAGTGAGCGTAGTTAACGTTTCCTTTTTGCTACAAGGCTAATCTGGACGGGACCTACAGTTTAACGTGGGCTCCGAACCAGGGTCCTCGAGCACGGTTGTACCCAATCTATATTTTACACAGCGAGTCACTTTGACAATTTAAATGAAACGAGTAGGCTGTGGGAGATGGTGGTGCCAACCTTCTTTAAAAATCATAGCCTACTCTAATTATAAATTTAAATGATCTTATGGCATTACACTACCGTAACCTAGGTACTAGTACTATCTAGCACTAGAAATAGTGCTAGATAGCATTATTTTGCTAACAAGCGCAAAATATCGCGTAACAAACTTATCATCTTCGCCCCTTCCACATCGTGACCTTGGGATGTTCAAGCCTGGAAATAACTTTTCTATTTCAGTAATATTGAATTACCGTTACGAGAAATCCGGATGATATGCACGAAAAAGTCTGCAATTGATACACACAAAAAGGAAAGATTTCGAGGTGTATGTCGTTACGCGCTGTTTGATCTTAGGCACACCAAACATATTCTCTTCGTTTCAAGCCTGAAAACTTTTCAATTTAAGTAATATCACACTACCGTAACTTGTACCAGATAGCTTTATTTTGCTATCAAACGCAAAGTATTACGCACCAAATTTATTTTCTTAGCTTCAAGCCTAGAATGCAACTTTTCTACATCACTAATATTACACTACCGTGACCTGTGCTGCATAGCTTTGTTTTGCTATCAAGCGCAAAATATCGCGTATAAAACTTATTCTCTTCGCCCCATCTGCATCCTGATATTGGGACGTTCAAGCCTGGAAACAACTTTTCTGATTCAGTAATATTGGTTCAGTACCGTTACCTGCACTAAACAAGTTTTGTGTGGCTATTGCGATCGATCACACATTTTATCTATGCATAAATAGTAAAGCAAGGTGTATAATTGTGTGTCGGTTAGAGTAGGCGTAAACGAAGACAAATTGGTGTATGGATGTCTATTAAGTCATATCATCCACTTCATAAGTCAGCATTTACTATAGGCTCATATTATGTTCGTTAAATACAGCCTACAATCTTTATCATTATTGAATTTCTCAACTTTCAAGTAATGTATGATTTTATTGCTCTACACCTTAGCGAGAAATGGGAGATAATCTGAATTAAGACTTAAGTCACATCATCCACACCTGTATATCCAGAACCACAGGAAATATATACATAAACCAAACGGCATGTTTTATTGATAATTTATTACTGACGATAGGGACTAATAGCACAATCCCAGAGCTACCCCTTCAAACTCACCCCCGAAATATCAAATAAATTGCAAACAAAAATGTATGTTTGTTAAATACAGCCTAGACTATTACTATTTGATTTCTCAACTTTTAAGCAAGTTATGATTTTATTGCTCCACCCCTTAGCGAGATAGAGGAGATAACATGCCTTAAGACAGTTACGTGCAGTTAGGTATAGTTAAGTACAGCCTTGGCTCTTTATTTCCATTTTTTTATTTTTAGTGCTCCACCCCTCACATACACTTTTCGGCGGCGGTCAGATCGTAAGGAATTTTAGTGACCCACCCTAAGATCGGTCATCTCGTAAGCGAACCGGCAGGTAAATTTTTAAAGGGTCGTTTTGGATGAGTCAACTCGTAAGGGGATTCTCAGAAATAATCGAGGAGATGATGATTGCAACGAAGTAGTTTGAATCTTTGTTGAAACTAAGAATATGATATAAGGGGGTGGTTTGTTACGTTCCAACTGAACGGTGACGAGCACCGAGATAGTTATGGATTTTATTAAAAGTCAACGCGGGAAAGACTTGCTTGTTGTTAATAACGGTCGGGTTCCGTAGGGTTTTCCTTGCCCCCTCGCAAGGAATACGGTAATCACCCTTTTGGGATTTTTCACGTCAACTCTTACGAGTTGACCGATCTGAGAACCATATCCTTACGAACTGACCGATCTCGGCGAAGGTCTAATGAGGACCGGGATAAATTCTTAGGAGATGACCCGTGCCCCACTTTTTTCGATTTTTCTGATATTTCGGGGTGAGTTCAATGCTAAGGGTTGAAGGTGTGGGTTCTGGGATTGCGCTACTTGTCATTATCGTCAGCAATAAATTAGCAATTCAATATGCGGCTTGGTTTATGTATATATTTTCTGCGGTTCCGGAGACACAGGTGTGGATGATGTGACTTAAGTCAGATTATCCCCTTTTTCTCGCTAAGGGGTGGAGCAATATAATCGTGGTTTGTGTAGTAAATTAGCAATAAATATGAGCCTACAGTAAATGATGACTTGTTAAGTGGACGATGTGGCTGAATAGACAGGTTATAAGTAATATTGGGTGGGAATAAATGTTTACACCTCGAAGCTCTTCTATTTGAAATCTGTCTTGTAGTAATTTTGCTTCTAATTAAACATCTGATTAAGTTAATTCTCGATCAGGACAGCTAATCAACTAAATCAATTTGTAAGTAATGGGTAAAAGGAGCCATAATTTAGATGGTTGGTTTCATTAATCGAGAATTAACTTAATTCGATGTTCAATCAGAAGCTAAAGTGTTAGCTATTACTTTGTTACTTATTTAAATATAATAACAAATTAAACTCAAATCAGATGTTAAGTGCACAGTTCCCCTGTTGCGCATTCTGCGTCCACAATATGTAAGAGAATGTAGGAAAATGACTATTTCACGGTGCTGTCATTATCGCAGAAGATTTGTAAAAAGGGTTAGAAGTCCATAAAGTGTCAAATGAATGGAAGTGGAAAAAGATGTGTTGAAACCTAGATGAAAATTTAATTCTAAATTCGTTTTTTTTTAATTACAGTATTGGTTACACTTCACCACTTAATTTCAATTATAATTAGATCCCATCACACTTTCGTCCCGAAATCAAACCCTCGGGTACAGTTTTTGTGGGTTTGACGGATGTGCAGAATAAAAATTCGTCTGAATGCAGGCTCGGGATGAGTTATCGACGCCGGTTTAATTTATATACCTACCGCATTTTAATAATTTTTACCCTCGCCCATTCTCGGGACGCTGCCTGACTGACTAATTGATTCTGTCCGTGACAACGACATGCACCTTTCCGAAAGAGCGATGTTATCCACGGGAAAACCGATCGAGTGGACGTCGACATGGAAAAAACCCTCCCCTTTCATTTCACGAATTTCGGAAGCGGTAATTTACAATCGGGGGATACCCGAAATGTCTTTAACATAATATATCCCACTTATGATGTGGTAGGTGAATAAAAGAAATTGTTATGTCATAATAATAATGTTATTTTCGTTATATATCACATAACTTGTTCAAAGAGATCCAAATCTGATATTACAATTTTATAGTAAATAAGAACTGAAGCTGTAAGGATATCAAAATTGGTGTAATGTTATATGTATTAATTTCATAAGATTCTATAACAAATAATATGGCGATGTAAGTCCTTGAAATTATAACAGGTACGTAGTACTGTGACGTAGAAAATATATCCAGTATACAAATTCATTGACGGTTATCAAATTAATGTCAGTGTATTGCATATGATAGTGTGGGACCTCGCATAGCGCAACGGTTACTAGAACCAAATCTCCCATCTATACCAATTAATCCGCAGTATCGTCTTTGATCCCATCGGGTAAAATCAATTTTAAGATGAATACATCTTCCATATGGGATCTATTTTGAAAATTTAGATAATTTCAATTATATGAATATCAGTCATTATTAGTAATTGTTACTGCGAATTTTCTTAATTAAGCTGGAATGATGAATTGGGATATTTTTTCTTATCGAGATCCTAATGGCGCCGTCGATTTTGTTTTTAGATAAAACGAATGAAGTTTTTCAAGGGAATTTAAAAAATAGAAATGGGTATAAAAGGAAGAATCCCAAAAAACCAAGGATATCGAAAGCATTAATTAAGTCGTGTCCAGTGAAAGTACCTTATATAAGTTGTAGCAAAAGGTACCAAATAATCTGAAGCTTAAAAACAAGTATAAAGTGTATAAGAGTTAGGTAACAAGTTCATTAAACAACGCTAATGACTAGCGCCCAAATAAGATTTTAGCATCTTTTGTTACTGACACTAAAAACATGAAAATCTGCTCATAGTAAAATTTCATCAAAACAAAATGATACACATAAAATAGAATACAATGAAACCAACACTGTTCATCCGACACGTGTACGTATTGTAAACAACTTTCTCCATATTGCCATTCTACGGGTTTCGACTTATGTTTTATAGAGCGGATTTTTAAATTTTGGCAACTCCGCTTCTCTCTGTCTCTCTCTCTCTTTACGTTGAAAATTTGCTAAAGCGGCGAATCGCTGGAACTTGGGATGTGATTATATGAGTTTTGCGTGTGCCACTCGCAACTTGTTGTGGCGATGAGTCACTCGTGAAGAAAAACGGGTTTTGGTATAGATGGGTGATCAATACGGTTAAAAAAGTGAACAAGTTATAAAATGCTGAAATTACGTATTCAAAGGCTGCAGAGCACAATATACAACTGTCTATAAACTCTTAGGGCCTTGTCCCACCAAAGCGGAGCAACAGCGACGCGACAGCGACACGATAGCTTGGGTGTTTGTTTGCTATAGCGTTGGTGGGTATGCTGTTGTATAGAAACTATAGGTTCAACACGACAGAAACACGGTGGCGACATCGCGTCGCTGTCGCGTCGCTGTTGCGTCGCTGTCACGTCGCTGTTGCTCCGCTTTGGTGGGACAACGCCCTTACCGTTTGTTAAGGCCTAATCTTAAATTCAGTTAGATGTATACGAAATTAGTATTTAAAAACTTTTTATAAATACAGGTCTATTCACTGGTAATTTGATATTTACTGTGGGACATATGTATCACTGGATTAAATAAATAAATATGCTGCTTAGGAAGTTAACAAAGGTTTTTGAGATTATTTTGATTTAAACTACAACACAAGCAAAACTAAATTTAACTACATAAACTCATGCAATAAATATATCCTACAAAAGAAAATCTTCTGTTCAGTTCCTGGAATGTATGTTGTTCGAATTCCTGCTTATTTAATCAAAGAAATTCCATGCGTTGTCTGATCACGAAACTATACTTTTAAGTTTCTATGAAGTGTTTGGATTTGTTACGATTAAAAGAAAAGTACGCAGCTGAAATGAGTGTGATGCCGAATAACTGCAAGTAGTGCAATCGACTTACGTTTAAGTGACAGTCAGTTAAACCATATCCACCCCTGCATTATATTAAACCATTTTTTTTTGTAATTATAATAGTTCAAAAAATGTCACGTTCCAAAGTCATAGAAAACGAAAAGTACAAAAAGTAAGGCTGTAAATTGGCGTTTTACACATAAGCGCGTATTTCTAGTGCAACCAACCTATCTGCTACAATAATATTTTCTTTCATTCGAATTTAATTACACGTTTAAGTACACAGGATTATTTTAATGTCGCCAGAGGGCGTTTGTTCAGTCGGTCTATACTTTAATATGAAACTTATTCATTCCGTATATGGTGTGCTAGGGACATGCATATTTATAACATGCGCCGACGTTAAATATTTTAATGAAATACCGTCGATTATGAAAATTCGCCTATAACAACGTAACAAAGCGGATTATCAGGTCATTAACTGAATATTTACATAGTGATTAACCGGTATAGATTTGCCCACATAACGACCAAGTTAATATCGCAGTGGCCCATACTACAAGCTATTTAGCGGTTGACATAGTGAAATGCACTGTGCATATTGCCCGCCGCAGGCCTATTCATCTTCGCCAGTCGAACTAAATCCTGCCGCCGGGGGCACGCCGGTCCGAATGTGACACAATATCCCCATATTCCGTTATATTCCCACCGCAGTTATTCCACCGGAACGCACTTATCTTCGGCACGATCCATCACTAAATATTTATTCCGCCGCGGGGACCGCGCGTTTTTTCCGCCCCGCGGGTCCTTATCGGGGATCGCGTCCTTGCATCTCTCGTTTCGCGGTGCATATAACGCCGGAATGGAGGGGAAGGGCATTTGATGGATGGCGATGTTAATTGAAACGTGTCGGGAATGCGGGCGGATTCATCCGTGGAGGAGGATTGCGGGTGACGTCTCCTGCGATTCAGGTGCGACGAGGCACGACGATCGGGACGTAAATGAGATGTACAAAGTGTGCACGGGGATCGCGAAGAGGACAGCTCGTTCCTGAATCAGGGGAAGGGGGAGAAAGAGTAATTTGAATTTAAGTGTGAACGTTTAAAATACGACTTTATGTGTGTGACAGAGGAGACAGGAGAGGAACTAGCCATGATGTGCAAAGAATATACCAGAAGACTGTTTAATGAAGAAATGACCCCAACCAACTCGTAAACTATTCTTGCTGGAAGCATAGCTTGCTTATGGCGGGTTTCGCTCGAAGCTCGAAGGAGGTATAATCTACAAAGCTTTGAAAATGAGTCTACCCAGTTTCTATATCGAATGAGGCTGAACTTAAAATTAAACAGCGTTTGTTACTCCTCACCAATTAATACATATAACGAAATCATTAAAGCCCTTGACGAAGCAGCAATGGAGGCTATTGGAGAAGTGGAAGTTATCAAGAATAAAAATGAATGGTGGAATAATGAAATAGATGACCTTGTGGGAAAAAAGAAATATATGTACAATAAATGGCTAGCGACAAAGGACATTAACGATCGGCAACTGTACAACAGCTTAAATAACGAAGTAAAAAAAAGCGGTAAATAAAGCAAAAAATGAGATGTGGAATAAAGCCTGCCATAACGTAGAGCATTTTTTGGGCAACGCTAGAAGTAAAGAAGCTTGGAAAACAATTAAAGGTAATAGAAGAGATGGTAAAGAACGCAGTAGGTTAAATCTGATTTCCCCGGAAAAATGGGTAGAATACTATGGAAAAATGCTGACACTAGATCGAGCAGAATTTCAAGATATTGGCAATGAAAAATATGATATTTCCTACTGCGAAGAAACTGAAATAACACCAGAAGAAATTAGAAAACATGCTAACGGCATGAAAAATGGAAAGGCTCCAGGACCGGGGGGAGTGCCCATAGACCTGATTAAAAATGGCCCTTATAAACTATTTCAGCTATTGCCTTATATCTTTAATTTATTCTTGAGAGGGGAAGAGCTACTCCCAGAATGGAAAACTGCATATATCAGCAATCTATACAAGAACAAAGGCGATAGAAAGGATTGTACGAATTACCGAGGGCTTAGTGTAACAAACTCACTTTGTAGGTTGTACAGAAAGATAATTAAAAGCCGAATTGAAGATTGTTGGCAAGATGCTGAAGATCAGAGTGGCTTTCGTACTGGTCGTTCTTGTATAGACAATGTGTTCTGTCTAAAACAAACAATAGAAAAGCGTTTGGAACACAATATGGAGACACATTTGGTATTTATTGACCTTCAAAAAGCGTATGATAGTGTCCCATTAGCCAAGTTGTGGCAAGTGCTAGAAGATAAAAGAATTCCACCGATTTACATTAATGCCGTGAGGGAGTTATACGAAGATATGACTAGTTCAATAAAGGTTAGACAAAGAGTGACAGAGGGGATAAAGGTGACCAAAGGACTTCGCCAAGGCTGCTGCATTGCACCTACACTCTTTAAGATTTATTTGGAGGGGGTTTTAGAAACTTGGAAAAAAAAATGTAAACCTATGGGCATTCCAATTGGAGATCAATAATTGTACAGCTTACATTTTGCGGATGACCAAGTAATACTTGCAAACTATCAGGATGATATACACTACATGTTACGGAAAATAGACGAAGAATACACCAAATGGGGTTTATCGATCAACCCATCAAAAACAGAGTATGTAGTGGTGGGAGGTGAAGGAAGAAATTTAGAACTAAGAGACACACAAATCGGAAATACTGACAGTTATAAATATCTCGGTGTAAGCATTACAAATGATGGTCGGAACACAAAGGAAATAGCAATTAGAATTGGACAAGGTAATTCAGCAATACGTCGACTAAATAGTATATTCTGGAATAACCACATCACTCGGAACACAAAAATTAGAATATACAAAAGTATCATAGAAAGTATTGCTACATATGGTTCAGAGCTTTGGATAATAAATAAAAAAGACGCCTCCAAAATAAAAGCAATGGAAATGAACTGTTGGCGTAGATGTTGCCAATTAACCAGAAAGGACAAAATAAGGAATGCTGACATCAGAGAGCGTATGGGCATAGACATCGACATCCTGGAAGCTATAGAATGCAAAAGGCTGAAATGGTATGGCCATGTCGAAAGGATGAATGATCAACGATGGCCAAAGCGAATGCTACAGTGGGTCCCCACCAACCGCAGGAGAAGGGGTAGACCAAGAAGATCGTGGAGAGAAGAAGTAAACAGTGCAATGGAAGATAGAGGTCTACAACCACATGACTGGAAAGACCGCAAGCGTTGGAAGCCAGGATGCGAGAAACGGCGACAGCCGTAATAAACTCGTTGTTATATATATCGCTCGAAGCGCTGGTCCGAAACCGAAAAACCGAGCGATCGTCACGGCCGTCACGGCCAATTATCGCGACGAGCTAACTGTTTAGTAGCAACTCGTGTTACAATTATTTTTGCATTGTCGGTTGCCTTCTCCGTGGTGACGCTAACTACCAATCGTTTCTACCGCGATCCAAACAATCGAAGGCGACCATCACTTGTCAGTCACTGCGCATTCATTACTTCCGCATAAATCGCGCAACTCTGTTTGTAACTACCTTACCTTTATTTCATCGTGTGCAGTGTCAACCTTAATGACTTTACGGCGCGGTTTTTGTCCGGGAAAACGCAAAAAACGGACTTGTCCTGTAAAGTATTGCTATGAAAACAATAGTAATTAATCATTACAATGACAATTATTTCTTACGGATAAATGGCTAAACTGGGTTTGATACCTTTCGCTAGATTTCTTAGGTACTATTAATTTTGCACATGTTTCTGCAGATTTCCGTAAAATTTCCGAAGATTTTGCATCAGAATTCATTTTAACAAAGACACGCCGCAAAATCAACAAAATAAATAATTGCCAAACCGGCGTTGCTAATGATACTCCGTATACGCAACTAGCTTTAAAACATTTGGCAAAATAATTTTGATTTTTTTTTATTCTTCTAACGAGATTTGACAGGATGAAATAAAATACATAACAATATTTGTCCGGAACCTCTTTTTACAGTACTCCAGTTCGAGTTTCTTTAAACATCTCATTCCTACTGTAAAGTATGAGTTCCCGGAAATATAATGTTAATTACTAAATAGCTCCTGCGGACCGTTCACAATACGTGAGGAAAGAGTGAGGTCAGAATTTCGTAACCATGGCAACTGTTTGTACACAATTTTTTTTATGAGAGATTAAACATGGGAAAATTTTCAAGCAGCTGATAATCTACATAAACGAAATTTCTTAACTATTAGCTGTGAAAAATAAGAAACAATGAAGTATGTAGCTTTCTTGTATCTAAAAGAATACACGATATGTTATGGAGGAAGAAAGAAAAAAGTGATTTATTTCGGAGCCGCGCTATCTGTTATGTGGCAACTCGTGTTACAAGTGTTTACATGTGTTACAATAAATTAACGTTGTTAAACTGTCAAAAGGAAATCACTGTACAACTCGTATTAACAAAATAGCGGAAAATTTAAATCCGGCGCCCTTGTTATATAAGAATTATATCCATTTAAAAATATAAATTGTTAATAACTGTATTCAGTAACATTTGTGTTCAGGGACTAAAAACGCGTTAGAAATATTACGTTCACCCGATTCGGGGTAATTTGCCACACAATTTCCTAGCATATGTTTTGTCAGCGGGATACGTTGAGTTACGTTGGTTCGATAACATTTTGATTGAAGTGATATGATTGTATTATTAGAAAATACTTAGATAAATTTCATTGAAATGTATTCCATGTCTAATTTTGTTAATGCAGTGATAATAATCTATCAGATTTTATTAATATTAGGTATATATTGTAATAATCAGATTACAAAAATGAGTTGCGTATTTCTTTACTCACCCCTTCTATTTAAAAAAAGTTTCTTGTTATAACAATTAAAAGAAAGATATTACTGTGATTAAAATATTTTTAATTTAAAAAAATATTTAGATTTATATTTTACGCTCATTTTAAATGCATTTAAGAACAATATAGAGATGTACAAAAAAGCAATTTGAAACGTAGCAGTCACATAACCGTAATTAATTTTAAATGTATTTTGAATTTCAGCGAAATTTCATATTTTTCTCAATATAAAAAATATTTTCTAGACATGCGTATAATAATGTAATAATAATTTCACTTCAGTAGGCACTTCCCCGAGTGCATTTCCTTTTTTTTTATTTATAATTTATTATACATTATACATACTACATACATATTAATCCTTAATCTGTTAAAAGATTTGTAATGAGCTTCATGTTGCAGGTAGATAGAAACAATGTTCAAAATGCGATGATCACCAAATGACTATTTAAATTTGTATATTTACCATTAAGTTGCCATTGTAAAATGATTTGTATCCAAATCCAAAAATCATAAAATTACTAATAAGTACAAAAAATTCCAGCCCTGTGTGACAAGGGGTGAGATTACAGTTCAATTCATTTTACTATATGATATAGGACATTTCTATCACTTTCTAAAGTTTTACGTAATAGTGCCTACAAATCTCCAGAATAATTGATGCGAACCTTTTAAACAAAGATGTTCCCACGTGCTGCAATTATTCCTGTAGTTAATTATTAATTATTGGGACTAAAAGTTTGTGGTGACATTAATGTTTGCGCTAATTTTCAGGCATCTATGTCAATCCTAAAACGATAATAAATGATTTAGTATGTTACTAAAATTCCCTAAGTGATAGGTAATTATCTGTATTTAACACCTAAAATCTGAGCCACACTCACCAATAATTTGCAACTATAGTACGATTTTCCCCGTATAAACTTGGCAGTTTAATTTACGTGCGAAAATTAGAATCCAATTAGTTTCGACACGCACGCGCTGTATATTCAATTAAACAGTTTTTCATCAGCTTCTACATGCAGCATTTGAACGTTTTCGTTTTGTTTGCAACAACGTACGTAGATGAATAAATGAGATGTCACAAAAGAACTTGCACGGATTACGCGTGTCCGAATCCCATGGCATCAAAAACCCGTGAATAATCGTCAGGTTATAAAGAAAATTTCATCACAATCCCGGCCGCCCTTCCCGGCTAATATAAAGCGAAATAAAAAATCGGGGGCATAATCCGAGATCGTCCGTTATACCTGTTAAGCCCACTCCTCCCTCGCCCCCTCCACGTACCCCGGTCGCCCCCGACGTATTCATTTTTCTTCATTTAACTGATATAAACAAATAGCCGGCTGGGCCGTCGATATAAAACCGGGAAAGATTCGCTTGTCATATAGGGGAACATCTGTTGGAACAACGGTGCGTAATCCCCCGGTCGGATATATTCGAAACTTTTAAATTACCGGGATTGAAAACTATTAAAAGGTCGTCGACGTTTCGGATCGTGATATATGACGCGTTTAAATTTATATTTTTGCCGTGTACGCCCTGCGATCTGAAAAATTGCGAAAAGATTTCGCCGCGCGAGAAATTAAAACGGATCGCCCTAGAGCGTGACGAGGCGAGTGGGTTAAATTTTTATTTATCTCGCGATCAACTTTACTGTCCGCCACTAAAAGAATATGCTTATTCCGGCTTCGTCGTCGATACCGTCGCCTCTCGAGTTTTATTGGTCGATCGAGTTCCTTGCATTCGTAATTTATGAACGGATATAATATAACCGTAAAATTGAACGCGAAAAGGGCTTGCTCGAACAAATCGGAGTGAGATTCACAGAAACATAAATTGATTAGAAGATGAAATTCCAAATTACTATTATCTAAACGAATTATGAAGTGATCTCTATAGAATGGACTGTAGGTGATCTCTCTCGTAGCTCGTAGATGAATCTTGTCTCCAGGTTGTAAGGCTGTAGGTAGACGGTCTCGTGGGTTGGAGATCAGGGCGTGACATGATCTCCGGGGTAGATTTGAGGGCGTATCGTGCAGATCCTGGTTGAAGTTGTCATAGAATGGAGAGACGTGCTCTACGGTGTAGACCTGAGGGCGTAACGTGCAGGTCCGGGTTGAAGTTCTCGTAAAATGGAAAGAGGGCGTAACGTGCTCTCCGGGGTTAAAGTAACTAAATGTGGAAAGTATCGCAATGGGCGGCCATATTGTGTCCGCGCCACGCCGCGCCAAATTCAAAATAGAAAACAAAAATTTGCTCGTTTCGAATATTACATTTCGACAATCTTCATAATCAAAATAAAACGAATATATTTGTTTATATACATTTATTGATGCAGTTTGATTGAATTTAATAATTTTCGGTACAGTACTTCAATAAAGTAGAGCTTACCTCACATATTCTGGAATTTTCAATTGGCAATTGGAATAACCTATTTTTGCTTCCATTTTAACAAGATAGGATGCAACAACTTGGCATCTTTATTCCCCAAAAAGTAAAAACTAAATTTCACGAGAAAATAATGTACATAAAAATGAATTTAAACAAATATGACACATAACCCACAACCCACAAAACACAACAATAGGCATGAAACAGGCAGATTGTACCTGTAATCCTCCATATTGTGTCCGAAAATGTACTTCTCTCTCTAACACGTTGGGACATTGAATTGCGGTACTTTCCACATTTAGTGACTTTATCCGGGGTAGACCTGAGGGCGTAACTTGCAGATCCTGGTTGAAGTTCTCGTAGAGTGGAGAGAGGGCGAGACGTATTCTCCGATGAAACTCTCAGGGCGTGACGTGAGAGCTTGTAGGTTGGGGTGAAATTAGGTCTTCCGAAATGCAGTCTCACAGATCGGTTTAAGATTAAGGGTGGCTTGAATCAAGACCACATCACACTGTCGTTTTCAGCACACCAAGTATACTAATTTATTGTCAACTTTCGGGCCCTTTAATACACATTCAATTACATGAGGTAAATGGTACATTATTTGTTTTCTTACAACGACCTAGCTTTGCAAAACTGACCTTCTCGGGTAGCGTTCATTATCAGGTTTCTTAAACGTTTTGTTATGCTTACGCGACTGATTGCTTGGTACCCGATCTTGACCTGTCCACGTTCGGCCACGTTATACTTTGTGTATAAAATAAAACGTGTTTAGTAATTGATTTAGCTATCCTAAAAACCTCGTTACCTAAGATGTTTCAATGACTATTATCTGTTTGTACAACAAAACATGTTGAAAAGTTCCCAAAATTAGTTAACCATAAATTACAATTTCTTAACCTAAAATTCCCTTAATAGTCCAGTCATCAGCCATTTTGGCGTGGAATTTTGGGAAACAAATCGATTTCTTTGAAAATTGGGATTTAGGTAGTATTTATAACGTTCTTCAAAGTTGAAGTTGTGCCGAAGTGTGCTTTTTCCCTAGGGGTGGAAACTACCCGTTCTAAGTGGTAAGAAATTTTTGAATCAAAATAAACTTGGAAATCGGTAGACTGGCCAATTCTAAATAACTTTTGCTTTATAAAGTTTTTTGTAAAATTGGTATTTTTCGAGCTATTCACAATTGAAGTTACACATCTTTCATTGAAAAAAAAAAAACGAATATTTTTAAGTGTTTTTCACCAATACCTTAAAAATCTCTCATTTTATCGGGAAAACAATCAGAACAAAAATGTAGCTAATAAAAAAAAACAAAGAGATACGTTTTTGAATGACTTCTATAAACCCAATAACGACTGAGTTATTGCTTGTTGAATCATGGTTATTTTTCGAGACTGCGAAATTGAAAATATTCAACTTTCAATTACTTGAAAAAAAGTAAAATTTAAAAAAGTAAAGAAAGGTATAATTTTTGGGGATAACTCAATCGACCTTTTCTAAAGTACATAAAATACCCTTTAAAATGAGCACTGACATAAGTGTTATTCATAAGAATTGACTGATATATAACAAAAATAAAATAACACCTTCCTTGTTTTTACTTTCTCATATGAGGTAGGTACTCATATATGAGAGAGTATTGTAATCGGGTCGATTTTTCGAAATTGAGTTATTAGCATTTCTGTACGTTTTGAGGTCCCCTGAGTCCAAAAAACAAGTTTTTGGAAAACCGTCTGTATGTATGTGTGTATGTGTGTATGTGTGTATGTGTGTCTGTGGTAGGATTTTCTCAAAAACCAAAAACCACAAACGGTCAAAACTTTGTATTTAGACTTTGTACCATACCAGGACGTAAGAATAAGCTTTTCATTAAAATCGGCCAGGATAAAAGGGTTGTTTACTCTTGTCATTTTTCGGTTTTTTGAATTTTTCTCGAAATTCGCTCCATGAATTTTTTTTAAATTTTGAATATTTATTGTACGATTAAATACCTATAAAAAAAGTTTCCTAACGATTTTGGCTAAATCTTCTGTGAAGGGCACTTTATACTTGTCAATTTTCGGTTTTTTCAATTTTTTTCGTAATCCACTCCACGAATTTTTTTTAAACTTTGAATATTTATTCTGCTATTGAATATGTATAAAAAAGCTTTCTAACGTTTTTGGCTAAATCTTCTGTAAAGGATACTTTATACTTGTCGATTTTGGGTTTTTTGTATTATTCTCGGAATTCGTTACAAGAATTCTTTTTAAACTTTGAAAATTTATTGTGTAATTAAATATGTATAAAAAGGTTTGTAACGTGTTCGGCTAAATCATCTGTGAAGAGCACTTTATACTTGTGGTTTTTCGGTTTTTGAATTTTTCTCAAAATTTGCTACAAGAATTTATTTTAAATTTAGAATATATATTCTACCATTGAATTAGTATAAAATAAACTTTTTTTTTTTTGCTTAAATTAACCGTATCTATTTCCCGTTTGGATTTGGCAAACGCATATTGAAACACCCTATATATGAGAAAGTACTCTGATGAACACATCACGATTTTTTTTTAAATTTAAAAATTACTTATTTCAATTTATTTATCTTAAATAAATCAAAAACTATTCCAGATATAAAAAAACTGTTTCAAATGTTAATTGCAAGGTTTGTCTCACGGATAATTCAGATTTTTTTTATTTATCTTTGTATCATAAAAATGAAGAAGATATGGCGTTTCGAAGTTTGCATTCGCTTACTACTTATAGCTCATCCAAGCCCTTTGAAAGCAACTCGTTACAAAACTATGCATTGTAAAGACTTTTAACTAAATTGATGTTAAAGCGCTTGGTATTCTCTACAAAATGCATTTTTTAAAAATTTTCTAGCTTGGAAAGCAAGGGATTTTTTTTCGCTATTTCATAATTTGAAAAGGTCTATGATACATTACATTTACTTTTATCGTGAATAACTCGAAAAATATAAACTTTTCAAAAAAAAACTATAGAACAAAAGTTACTTAGAATTGGTCAATCTATAAATTTCCGGGTTTATTTTGATTAAAAAATTTCTTACCCTTTAGAAGGGGTGGTTTCCCCGAAAAAAGCACATTTCGGCACATGCCGAACTTTGAAGAAGAGGGTAAGTTCCAAAGAAGTCGAAATGTTCATGAAAATCGATGTTGTTTCCAAAAATTCCACACAATAATACGGTATTTTACCATTGATGAATGGAGTACGAGTAATAACTCAGCCCTTATTAAGTTTATAGAGATCATTCAAAAACGTATCTCTTTGTTTTTTTATCAACTATATTTTTGTTCTAATTGTTTTTTTCCGATAAAATGAGAGATTTTCAAGGTATTGGTGAAGAACGGTTAGAACTATTCGTTTTTTTTTTTTCAATGAAAAATGTGTAGCTTCAATCGGGAATAGCTCGAAAAATATCAACTTTACAAGAGAACTTTTAGAACAAAAGTTACTTAAAATTGGTCAGTCTATCGATTTCCAAGTATATTTTGATTAAAAAATTTCTTACTCCTTAGAAGGGGTGGTTTCCACCCCTAGGGAAAAAGCATACTTTGGCACGAGTTCATCTTTGAAGAACGTTATAAATACTACCTAAATCCCAATTTTCAAAGATATCGACCTTGTTTCCCACAATTCCACAGTAGGTAATACGGTATTTTACCGTTGATGACTGGAGTATAAATAATGTTGACGTTAGCTTCAACATATCCAATTGAAATGTCAAATAATTGCCCGAAATAAGTTATTTTACGAGATGGAGACAATGCGTGCTCTTATTGTTGTGTAAGACTGCTTTTATTTATCTAACTTTCTACCTCTTTTACTTCCATTCTTTCTGATTTTCAAATATTTATTTGTATTTCGCCTGGCGAAAGAACACAGTAGAACATATAAATTATTGTAACACTTCGTTAAGGGTTTTGTGTTATTTTGTGATTGGTTTAGCCGTTCTCCTGTGCAAGATGACAATACGATTGAGCATATTAATTGGAAGAAGTCACTAAGTGGTGAGTTTATCACTTAGGCATTCAGCGGCGTGCTGTGAAAGTAAGGGAAGAAAATTTAAAACTTACGCTATTTGTAATGTAACTCGATTCTTCTATCACTTTTTGCAAATTCGCAATTTCCACAATTCTACAACTTGTTAGCATAATGATTCGTCTGCACTAGTCCTGCGGGGAAGACCCGGGGAAGCGCGGAGGGAACGAGGCAGGAGGTCTCGGTACCGCGAGGGCGAACGGCGGACGGGAGAAGCAAAGAGACGGTGATCGAGACGTGACGCGAGAGATTACGAAATATAATTGAAGATTAGGAACCCGAATAAACTTTTAATTATTTCGTGTTTCTTTTCTTTTATTTCGAGAATAGCTCAAAATCAGAAGTGGGATTCGAAGATCCATAAAAACGATAAGTATTAGTGAGGTGTGGTGTTGTTGGAATTCTGGTTCTGACGAAATAACCATGGATCGAAGCAGATCCAGGTCGAGATCGTACGAGGGGCGTCAGCGAGGACGAGATTCGAGATCTGGTTCCGATGGCGACGAAACAGCCACGAGGGATCGCAGGCATCACAGCAGATCCAGGTCAGGATCCCGTGAGATGCGTCGCAGGACGACCAAGGGAAGGCGACACCACCGTCATGAAGGGTCAAGCTCCAAGTCTGGACGCAAGTCGAGGAAATCTAAACACCACTCGAGGCGCACAGAGGAGACAGTCACCCAATTGAGTGAGGCGATATCAAAAGGAATATCAGAGGTAGTAAGATATGTAACACCCCGGAGGGAGGAGGTAAGTGCCGGCCCTATTTCACAGACCATTATTCAGGAGTTTGACCCAATATCGATGAATGTTAATGACTGGATTAAATCAGTCGATGAGTACTCTTATTTATATGGGTGGAGCGATCGTACTACGAGCCATTTGGCCCTAACCAAATTGCGGGGACCTGCCGAGACTTGGTATCGTGGTCTTTCTACTCATTTATTCACATGGGGTGAGTGGAAGGAAATGTTGACTAAAAATTTTGTCCCAAAGCGTGATTTACATTCAGCAATACAGGCGATGATCCTTTGTACCGCTAAACCAAACCAGTCCCTATACGAATACACATTTGAAAAATTAGCGTTAATTAATCAATTAAAAATCAACCTCTCTTCAGAGGATCAGGTAAACTTAATATTAGGGGGCATTAACGACCAACAAATAAGATTTGCCATTGAAACAGCAGGTATCAGTGACCCACAAACACTTGCGAATCACTTTAAAACATTAACAGCGCCGTCAACTTCATCATTAATGATTGAACAACCTTTAACAACCACTCGACATTTCCCAAAATCTAAAGCAATGGATTTTAAACAGACGGTACGATGTTTTATCTGTCACCAAGAGGGCCATTACCGGCGATCGTGTCCTCAAATCGCTCCGAAAAATAAAAAAATGATGGCTATTGAGCCAAAATACGTTAACTTTTTGTGTGACAATACAAATGAAAAATTTTTTAAAATCATTTTAATCAATTGTCAAAACATAAAGGCATTCATAGACTTTGGGAGCGAGTGTTCATTAATTACAAAAAGCGCAGCAGAAAAATTATTATTAACTTTACGTCCACTTGAGCGGAAAATTATTTTAAATACACTAAGCGGGCCGGGTTTGAAACCCGATACTTACGTTAAGGCAACCATCTCCGTTGACAGTGTAACAAAAATTATAACCCTGTACGTAATCGAGAAATGCGTTTTAGGTGTGGATGTATTAATAGGACAAAACTTTACCGAATTGTACGACGTTGAATATTTAAAAACTGGGGATAAATTAATATTTACAGAAAGAGTGAAAAAGGTTAACTTGTTAACGAAAACAGAACTTAATGTCGGTATGAAAGATGATGAAGCAGTCACTGAACTCGTAAGCATTTTTAATGAGTACTCTGAATGCGTGGCGAGGGATATGTCTGAAATAGGACAAACATCACTGGTAAAGATGAAAATTGTGGTAACGTCAACTACTCCAATAAATCATCGACCTCGGCAGTTTTCAGATTACGAACGTGTTGAAATTCGAAAAATCATTGACGACCTTTTGCAACATAATATTATACGTGAATCTCGATCAGCATATGCGAGTAGGGTTATATTAACAACTAAGAAAACCGGTGATAAACGTTTATGCGTTGATTATAGGGATCTAAACAAAATTACAATCGCTGATAAATATCCAACACCGTTAATAGAAGACCATATTAAAAGATTAGCAGGTTTTAAATACTTTACCAGTCTTGACCTCTTTTCGGGTTATTTTCACATTCCAATGGATGAAGAATCAATTCCATTAACTGCGTTCATCACCCAAGACGGCCATTATGAATTTTTACGCTGCCCCTTCGGCCTTACAAATGCTCCGGCAGTTTTTCAACGCATGATAAATACTGCTTTAGGTCAGTTACGATTCAATAAAGTTCTTGTTTACCTTGATGACGTACTAATTCCAGCAAAAAGCCCAACTGACTGCAATAATATATTACGTGAAGTTTTAAACTGTTTCAAAGAACACAATCTTACATTACGCCTATCAAAATGTTTTTTCTTACAAACCAAAATCGAATATTTAGGTTATGTAATTAGTGATTCCTCGATCCAACCAAGTCCTCGTAAATTAGCTGCCGTAAAACATTTTCCGACGCCATCAAACGTACATCAGGTGCGACAATTTCTTGGATTGACTGGCTACTTCAGAAAATTCATACCAAACTATGCTGATAAGGCCAAGCCGTTGAGTGGTTTGCTACTGAAGGACGCTAAGTGGGAATGGGGTGCATCCCATGAGAAGGCATTCCAAACGTTGAGGGAGAGTTTGATCTCAGCGCCGGTGTTAGCCTTATTTGACCCAGGAAAGGACATTTTATTATACACCGACGCGAGTCGGTGGGGTCTGGCAGGAATATTAGTACAACCGGATAATGGCAAAGAAAGAGTTGTCGCGTACTTTAGTAGACAAACCACGAAAGGTGAACAAAAGTTTCATTCATTTGAATTAGAGACATTGGCAATTGTCGCATCGGTACAACGCTTTCGACAATATCTCCTAGGTAGGTCTTTTGTAATTGTAACTGATTGCGCAGCTGTACGGTACGCTTTTGAAAAGGGTGAAGTGAACGCACGTATCGGTCGGTGGGTGATGGCTCTCAGTGAATACTCTTTTAAAATCATTCACAAAAAGGGAATTCAGATGCAACATGTCGACAGTTTAAGTCGAAATCCGGTATCTGAAGTCCCAAGTGTCTTTGTAAATGTCATTTCAGAGGAAGACTGGTTATTGGCCGCACAACAACAAGATAAATATATTCAGAATATAAAAACAATCTTAGAATCCGGAGATAATGACGGAAATAAACAGATTTTTAAAAGTTTTGCTCTAAAAGGTGGTAAGGTTTATAAAATTACACATTATGGTCTCCGATGGGTGGTACCAGAATTAGGTCGTTATCAGTTGTTACGATGGGCACATGACGAGACTGGACATTTTGCATTCGAAAAGACTTTTGAATTAATATCAAGTCAGTATTGGTTTAAAAACATGCGGCGTTTTATCAAAAAGTACGTTAAAAACTGTCTAAGTTGCATTTATTTCAAATCACCTAGCGGAAAATTACCTGGGGAATTGCATCCAATAAAGAAAACACCAATACCATTTCACACAATTCACGTGGATCACTTAGGTCCTTTTATTAAAACAAAGAAAGGTAACATGTATATTCTTGTAGTAATAGACGCTTTTACGAAGTTTATTCTGTTATATGCGGTTAAAACTACCAAAAGTAAACATGCAATATAAGCACTATCCGATGTCATAAAAACATTTGGCATACCTCGTCGTATTATTAGCGATAGGGGTACAGCATTCACTAGTACAACCTTTAACAAATTCTGTCACGAGAAAAATATAACGCATCACTTAAACGCCACAGGTATGCCAAGGGATAACGGACAAGTTGAGAGATATAACCGAACCATACTTGACTCGCTCGCCACAATGGGCGCGAACACAGATGATGATCGTTGGGACAATAATTTAACCAATATTCAGTTAGGGCTGAATGGCACGTTGAATAAGGCTATTGGGGTTACGCCGAGCCAACTACTAATGGGGTACCGTGTTGTTTCACAGAGATTATTAGAACCAGAGGGAGGTGAAGTAATTGACGTAACGGCAGCACGGACACGTGCGGAAAGGGAGACTGTCGTCTACCAGACCAGGCAGAAAGAACGGTTCGATCAGAAACGGTCTCATCCCCAACCATATATTGTCGGAGACCTAGTGATGACCCGTATTGGCAGTCGACCCGCAACTGGTGTCAGCCGGAAATTACTTCCCAGATGGCGAGGCCCATTCAGAGTGATGGCAGTATTGGACCATGACCGATACAAGGTGGCTGAGATACCCGGCAGCACTCGAGCCAGAGTACGATATCAAGGGGTGGCTGCGTCCGAGAACCTGAAGCCGTGGATACATTACGGAGAGTAATGGCCATGCGAGGGAGGCATGGGTAGGGAAGAGTGGAGAGTAAGGCTCTTCCCTGGGGGTCAGCCCTGGGCGACCAGCGGACGGAAGGACCGCTGGCTGGTGTTGGTGCGCTAGCGGCACTGGCTGGTGTTGGTGCACTGGCTGGTGCAGGTGGTCCTGAAATTTCCACCTCCTTATGAGGTGTTGACCAGCTGGTAACGCGGGTGTCTGACCCAGGTCACAAGGGTCCGCACCGAGGTTGGGGACAACGTGACCACGTAGGTTAAGCTCCTCATCCCGAGTTAAGTTCCTTTAGAATTAAGGTTTATCGATTATGGTATGGTATCGTTCTCAAATTATATTATTAATTAGGCTAGTTGTATTAATACTTTTAAAACTTGGGCCCAAGTTTCGAAAATTTTCAGGATGTTCGGTTGTTCCTGTCAGCGGAGACATCAATAAATTTTAATTTTATCATAATGTTGCACGACAAGTACTTAGTCCAACATTTGAGTTTCAGATCGAATTGGTCAATAGGAGTACAATGGACTGGTCGAGTGAGGACACTCTACTTCGTCAGGAAAGGCCGTGTTAGCATAATGATTCGTCTGCACTAGTCCTGCGGGGAAGACCCGGGGAAGCGCGGAGGGAACGAGGCAGGAGGTCTCGGTACCGCGAGGGCGAACGGCGGACGGGAGAAGCAAAGAGACGGTGATCGAGACGTGACGCGAGAGATTACGAAATATAATTGAAGATTAGGAACCCGAATAAACTTTTAATTATTTCGTGTTTCTTTTCTTTTATTTCGAGAATAACTCAAAAAACTACTTTCAGGATGTTCAGTATAGTCCAGTGTTTGACGGTAAAAATAGGTATACCTATTACCTTAGAATTCTTTCGGGTAACAACGATTACCGATTTCGTAAAAATCTCTAATAAAGCTTACTCACCCTCTTGTTAAAAAGTAATAGGTACGTTCCTACGCCGCTAACATTCGGCCATTCTGACCTTCGTCAGGCATCCTCAGGATGCCTCGTGGCTCTGCACTCCATCCTGGTGCCAGTTGTCGACAATTAATCTGTAAAACAAAATTAACTACAATCCAGTAAAACATTTCAACCGTCTACTATCTTAATTTTCATTACTACTGCTCTCAACTTAATAAATACTCAGAAGTCATTAAAGTTTTGAAAACAACCCTTATCGGGGCTGTTTGATTATGTAGGTTTTAAAATTGATTGGTAAATTCAAATTGAAATTATTTATTATAATGATCTAAATATTTATAAAGATTAATACACGCTCACTTATGCGTAGCAAAAATAGGAATGAGAGTGAATCTCTAT
The DNA here is from genome assembly GCA_946251905.1 of Cryptocephalus moraei. NCBI lineage: Eukaryota > Metazoa > Arthropoda > Insecta > Coleoptera > Chrysomelidae > Cryptocephalus > Cryptocephalus moraei. Next base: position 18,187,310 of record OX276454.1, read on the forward strand.
ACATTATACATAAACAAACGAATTCTACATTTACAAAAATGTCGGCGTCTGCAGTTCCCCCCGTCCGAGGCCAGACACGTACTCCGTACTCTCATCGGCGGAGACCTCCCAAAAATCGCTAACAGTTTTCACATTCAAACTTAGGCTTTCTGTTCTTTTAGCCTCGCTCACTTAAGTGAGTACTCACCGCACTAGGTAGCAAATTTATAGTCGTCCACTCAAGGAACACTCAAGGAAGCCTTGGTGGAGGACGCCACAAAGTAGCCTCAGATGAGTTGTTCGATAGTTACGAAATATCCTCTCCTCAGCCAAGGAGCCTTTGAGTGGTAAAAGTTCTGACAGCGCAAATTGTGAATAAGATAATGTTATATGATCGCATTCTGTCAATATAGGGTGTCGGTTACGTCTTGTGCGGTGTGTCATTTTAAATAAAACGAGTACGAAGACTTACAGCCAAGAAGAGAAAATGCTGCTTATTTCACTTTTAGGACGATTTCAAAACATTCTAGAGAATAAAAAACGGATGGAACTACATAGGTGTTCTATTTCAATATTATTTACAGTAATCAACAAAAATTGAACAGTTATAAAAAATACATATATACCTAACTATAACATTAATTAGAATTTGTAATAGTTTGTGACAATAAAATTAATGATTAAAACGTGCAATAATAAATGCTCTTCGAAATGCTAATGCATCAGCATCAGGATTGTCCAAAATAGCATGATTATCATCATGTATTATATTGTCAAATACTACAGGTAAATCAATAATGTCATCTTCAACCCGTGCTATATTATATAACATAGCGCATGCACAAATTATTGCCATTGAGGTGTGAAGTTTAGCTGTTAATCCTCTTTTTAAGCACCTGAATCTTTCCTTCCACGTTCCAAAACATATCTCGACGACATTTCTGGTGCTTCTATGAGCCCTGTTATAATTTCGTTCTGCACGTGTAGTGTCTGCATTCATAGCCATTGTCACCTAACATTTTACCTGTAATTACTCCCAATTTGTATCAGTTTCATGTCGCAAATGTTAGAACGGCCACGTGTTAACAATAAATTGATACTCTAACTCTCGATTAAAATATAATATAATTATATTATTACGGTTGGATACAACCCGACGAAGTCAGAGTCAATATAATACTGTTCTTCGTTCTTCGTCCCACTTTTACATAAAAACCCCTGGCCGAAAAAGATGTTGTCAACGTAAACACCCGTCTTCTTCCCAGCCGCGTTCTGGGGTAAGTCCGTCTGCACCTCGACTATCTCGGTGTCGGGTTACGCTCTCGGACCTCGGTGTCAGCTTACATTCGGCCATCCTGAGGATACGACTGTCCTCAGTCCTGAGACGAAGCCTAAACAAAAACAAAAAAACTAATTAGTTCACACGACTGAAAATAGAATATTTGTAGAGATCTACGTATTAGATCGAATAAGTTATCCACGTATTGGATTTGCAGAGATCTACGTATTAGATCGAATAGGTTATCCACGTATTGGATTTGCAGAGATCTACGTATTAGATCGAATAGGTTATCCACGTATTGGATTCGAAGAGATCTACGTATTAGATCGAATAGGTTATCCACGTATTGGATTCGCAGAGATCTACGTATTAGATCGAATAGGTTATCCACGTATTGGATTAGTCAGGACCTACGTATTAGGTCAAATCGTCATCTGTCATCCACGTATTGGATTAGTCAAGATCTACGTATTAGATCAAATCGTCATCTGTCATCCACGTATTGGATTAGTCAAGACCTACGTATTAGGTCAAATCGTCATCTGTCATCCACGTATTGGATTAGTCAAGATCTACGTATTAGATCAAATCGTCATCTGTCATCCACGTATTGGATTTACCTTATGAATCGGTTGCGACTATCCAGGGTTTCAAATTTTCTACGGCCATCACCGTTCTCGCACATCTCGAACCCTCACGTAAATCAATCACCTCGTATCTGTCATTCGGCAACACAGTCAAGACACGAAAAGGACCCTTAAATTTCGGTGCGAGTTTTCGACTCTCACCCGCATTCGTCACACTCGTTATGCGTACCATAACAATGTCCCCCTTTTTATAAACATTAGCCTCCCTTCGGCTCTTATCTAGGGGATCCAAATACCCGGACTAATTCATTACCCGGTTCTACGGGTATTGTTCGAGGAAGAACCGGGTACCCGGTTCGGCTCCGGGTAATTTTTGTAAGCTATTAAATAAACTACTTTTGTAAGCCGTTGAGAGTTAAATTTTTATTATATTTGAACCTTTGATTAAATATGACGTGAAATATTTAATTTTGAATTAAATTATGACGTGAAACATTGAACTTCTAATTTTTGAACAAAAATTGTTGGCCACGGAAAATACACGTTCACTGTCGGTTGAAGTGGGCCGTATAGACAATAAAAAATTATACAGATTTTCCAAAACTTGACTTCTTTTGCCAGTTGATTCTAAATTTTTAAAATGTTTACTTAAATTGATTTCATCGAGATTGGCAACAGCAACAGCCTTTATCGAAGTAATGCTATTTTTTAGCTGTTGAATTAAAGACTCATTATCACCGTTTTCTACATTTTCTACTGTCCTATCATTTTCTCCATTTCTATTGTCATCTGTATCTTGCGGTATTTGTGGATATAGCCTTTTTATTATGCTATCAACATATGCAATTACTGTAGATCTGGAGTTGTATACCTGGATTGAATTGAAAACTGTTTTTGGGTGTTTCGATGTTTGTAAATATATCAACAAAGATACAAGATCTTTGTTTCTTCGTTCTAAAATTCTTGATTTTAAAACGGTATACAACTCCAAACTTATAGGAGTCTGCATTTTTTTAAGTTGTTCTAGCATAAAAATTAAAATACCCTCCGAGTCTAAAATATTTGTAACTGTTTTGCTTAATTCCTTTACACCCAGCTCTAAAGGTTTTAAAACATGTATTAAATCTTCAATTAACAAAAAGTTTATATCATTATATAGATTTTAGACCCTCCGGTTTTCCCCGAAACGTAATCCATGCCCATTCGTCTGCGAACGTTATTCCTACTTAATTTAAATGAAATTAACCGGGGACCCGTCGAAAATTACCCGGTTTTCGGTTCCATGAAAAGCATGGGGGGTACCCGGGTACCCGGTTTCGGTTCTACCCGGTTCGAATCCCCTACTCTTATCGTAACGTTCTTTCTGTTTACGTTGATCTTCAGTAATGTGATCAGAAATCTGCTTCCGTAGCTTCTTCAAATCTAATTGATGAAGTTCATCACGTATTTCTTGAAGAAGGTACGCACTCGAACCAAGAGTTGGATTGAAACCCATCAACGCCTCAGCAGGTGTAACTCCAATGCCCTTATTATGTGCCGTATTTAAAGCAATCTGTACCTTCTTCACCTGTTGATCCCATGTATCTGGCTCGTTACCAGCTAACGTTGTAGCTAGTGCTGTAACTATCGTCCTGTTATACCGCTCGCATTGCCCGTTGGCACGCGGTGTCGCTACCGAATTTAAAACACTGTGTATTCCGTACGTAGTACAAAAGGTTTTGAAGCTCTGCGAAGTAAACGCTGTACCTCTGTCACTTATAATCCGTTGTGGTACTCCAAATAAATGGAAAACATTAAGCAGTTTCTTAACAACAGGTTTAGTTCCAGTACTCCTTACAGGTTCTATGATTGTGAATTTCGTGAATGCATCTACAATCACTAGAAGGTACTTATTTTTCTTTTGACTCGTTACAAAAGGACCTACGTGATCAATGTGTAGAGTAAAGAACGGTATCGGGTGCTTTTTGATAGGATGTAATTTACCTTGTTTTTTGCCGCTATTATACTTATAATAATTGCAACTTAAGCATGCTCCCACGTATTTCTTTACGAATCTGGTCATTTTCGCAAACCAGTAATTTTCCTGAATCCGTCTTATCGTCTTCTCAACCCCCAGGTGCCCTGCGTCGTCATGGCAAAGTCTGCATATCTGGAAACGTGCTGCTTGAGGAACTACCCAAACCTTTTTATTGTTGTCTAATCGCTTGTAAACAACCCCTTTTCGCAAAGCGTAAATCTTAGCATAGTGTTTCGTCTCGGGGATGGGACAACTCGGCGTCGCCAACTCGCCGTCGCCGACTCACCGTGGCCAACTCGGCGGCGGGACAACTCGGCGTAGGGACAACTCGGCGTAGGGACAACTCGGCGTAGGGACAAATCGGCGTAGGGATAACTCGGCGTAGGGACAACTCGGCGTAGGGACAACTCGGCGTAGGTAAATACCTCGTCGAGTTAAACGTTTTCTTTTACATTATTTCGTTGAATACTGATTACGAATTTTTGAATAACTATATACAATTAGTCCAATAAAAAATTATAATTAACAAAAAAATGTTTTTCTAAAGTAATTAGCGGAAATTAAAATAAAGTTATAAAAATAATTTTTGAGCCAATTTTAAATTTTAAAATCCAATTATACAGTATATTTAATTCGTTTACAATATTACTTGCAAGTTTCATTACAAGAAAACACATTTTAAACAGATGTATTCTTTGAATTTATGTCTCTTAATTAACAATCATGCCAACCCTTACCTAACGAGGAACAGGTAGACAGGGTAAGGTGTAGGCACAGACAAAAAATGGATTGTCTGTGGTGTAGGTAATAATTATTGTTATTTGGATTAGCAGTCACTCAGTAGCGTCAATACTCTCTCTATACCAACAAAAAAAATTACCGTCTCGGGACGACCAGGGCGCATACACTTTCGTCCGCCCGCATAAAAATTAAAGATAAAATTTGAAGGGACTCTTACCTGAAAATGTACAGTTTCGTTCGCTGCTTCATATAGGGAAATATACAATTTCGTCCGATCTACTTGGTTTGGAAATTTACATGATTAATAAAATAAGAGTACATAAGTCAAATTAGTCATCAGAAGTTTATTACAGCAAATTGGTTAAGTATTACAATAATTTTAAAAACTGTAGTAGTGTGAAGTTAATTTAACATATTGCAGCATTGAAATTTCAATATTATCAAGTTTTACAATGTTTTCCTGTAAAAACTTTTCTCTAAAAACTACATATATTTTGTAGATTTGTAATGTAATTGCGTGGAATGGGTTTTCCAAATTAGGTTTAAGACTTACCTATACTACCATCGGACGAATGTGTATAGTTGAAAATTAAGCTGCCGGACGAAAGTGTATTACTGAATTCATTCAAAAAGGGATTACGGACGGAACTGTATTTACCGCTCGGACCGGTAGACAGAAGTGAAAATTTATCTTCGGGTAGTTCAGCTCACGTTTAATTTACTACGTCAATTAGCTGTTCACAACATGTTTTGTAGCTGGGAACAATCCACCTACAAAATTAAAGAAATATAGGCAGGCTGATGATAGAATTTCTTCTCTTGTGAGAAATTATGGAAATGGAATTAATATTTTAGAATACCTTCGGGGTTTATCTCACAATTTTGACATGTAAATAAGACATAGATATATACTAGTAAAATTTATTTCTTAAAGTATTTATTATTATCCATTAGTTCCTAAGAACCACAAGGGTAAAAACAAACGATGACCCATGCGCGAATTTCTTCACACAGTTTTTACCGATATGTGTATTATATTAAACGATAAATTCAATAACCTCTTTTGCTTCACCGTAGCCCAATTTTTTTTTAAATTGTTCATTCCGTTGAAAATTTGAATTTGAATTTAGAACAATAAATCGTTTTTTTACAGCAGTTTCTTATAAAAACAATTTTTTGTTAATTATAATTTTGTATTGGACAAATTGTATATAATTGTTCAAAAATTCGTAATCATTATACAACGAAATAGTGTCAAAGAAAATGTTTAACTCGACGAGGAATTTACCTACGCCAAGTTATCCTTACGCCGAGTTGTCCCTACGCCGAGTTGTCCCTACGCCGATTTGTCCCTACGCCGAGTTGTCCCTACGCCGAGTTGGCCACGGTGAGTCGGCGACGGCGAGTTGGCGACGCCGAGTTGTCCTAGACCCGTTTCGTCTCAGCTTCGCTTTTGTTTTCCATCAACACATTTCTTACACGGTTTAGTTGTTCATCCTGTAACTGTGCCGATAAAATCCAGTCCGCCTCTGTAATATCTACCTGGAACGTCTCTACTCTAATTATCGGATTTCGACTCAACGCGTCAACATGTGCCATTCTGTGCCCAGGTCGGTACTCGATGTCAAATGTGAAGTCTTGAACTTCTAGCCACCATCGTCCTACTCTGGGTATGAGGTCCCGTTTGGAAAAAGCAGTTCTCAACGCATTACAATCTGTCAACACCTTGAACTGAATTCCTAATAAATAGGGCCGAAAATGTCGCAAGGCAAACACTACGGCCATCGTCTCCAACTCATATGAATGATATTGTTGTTGATCTATAGTGTTTTTTTTACTATAATATGCAACTACGTGTCGGCTTCCATCTTCCGAATATTGAATTAACATAGCTCCTACTCCTATGGAACACGCATCAGTATGTAATTCAGTTCTCAACTGCGAGTCGAAGATTGCTAATATTGGCCTCGTTGTGATCAAATTTGTTACTGTCGTAAACGCCTTTTGTTGAGCCTCATTCCACTGCCAAGGAATATTCTTTTGTAATAATTTGCTTATCGGCGCCACCACTGTAGCATAATTTGCAATGAATCTACAAAAATAACTGGTAAGACCTAAAAACTGTCGAACTTGCTTCACAGTAGAGGGAGCCTGCATTTTTAATACAGCTTCAATTTTTCGTAATCCGGGCCTTACTCCTACTTCGCTAATCTCTCGACCCAAATAATCGATTTTGGTTTGAAAGAACGAACACTTACTTAACTTAAGTGTCAAATTATATTGTCGAAATCGTTCTAACACTAGTCGTAATCTCTCTAATCCCTCTGGGATCGTCCTTGATGGTATGATAACATCGTCGATGTATGGAAACGCAATCGTATATTTATAATCACCCAAAACCTTATTCATGAGTCTTTGAAATACAGCGGGTGCATTTGTCAAGCCGAATGGCATACGTAAAAACTCATAATGCCCTTCAGGTGTAATAAAAGCGGTTTTACTGATAGAATGTTCATGCACTGGAATTTGATAGTAGCCACTTGCCAAATCGAGACCAGTGAAATATTTATTTCCTCCTAATTTGTCAATCTGATCTTCGATTAGTGGTAATGGGTAACGATCTTTAATTGTGATTGCATTCAATCGACGGAAATCGACGCACATTCGAAAATCGCCAGTATTCTTTTTTACTAACAAAATTGGGCTTGAATAGGGTGAAACGGATTCCTGTATAATGCCAGCGTTTAATAGATCCGTTATCATGTTTCGAACCATATTTTTCTCGCTCTCAGCCATCCGATAGGGTCGGTGAACTATGGGAACTTGGGTGGTACAATTGATTTCTAGCGATACAGCACCTGTTCGCCCCAAATCTTGTAACGACGTAGAAACACAGTCGGAAAAAGAAAATAAAAGTTCCCGAATTGCATTTCTGTCATTCTCATTTATATTGTCTAAAATAAGGTTATTAATTTCAGTTTGGGTACTGATTGAAGAATTCTCCACTAAATCAACGTCAACCTTATTCAAGTCTGAAAGTGCCCGAATTACTACTTGACCGTGACGTTTGACGAGAACCACATGGGGTTGATCCAAAAAGTCCCGACCGACGATTAATTCATGGTTCATCCCGTGTGCGTCAACCACAACAGCTGTTACTTGTGCCGACACCCCCATTAACTGAATATTTATGACCACCGATTTATGGCTAATGATTGTGTGTCCCAAAAATCCTCTTAATTCATAAAAATTACTTTCTGTCTCAATTAATCCTAATTTAACTGCCAACTCGTGTCTTATTAAAGTTTTAGAACTACCTGTATCTATCAGGCACCTCATTTGAAAGTTATTTATGATTGCTGTCTGTATATACATGTTATCTACTAGATCACTGACCTGTACTACTTGCAGACTTCTCCCGGTTTGTGCACCCTTACTTGTCGTGTAACACGTGTCTTCTCGGTGACCCAGTTTCTTACAGATACGGCACTCCTTCCGTGGTTCCTTGCAATTGTCAGCCTTATGACCCGCCTTGCGACAATTAAAGCACAACGTTGCTTTACGGTCGCCCCGGAAACTCGGTCCTGGTCTATTCATGTAGCCGGATCTCCTCTGGTCCCTAGGGTGTGAGGCCAGGTCCAACTGTAGTTTTGGTCGTGATGAACTCGGAGGCGGGTTAAAGGTTGATGACGTCGACGGCATGTTCCCCTTGGAGGTTGATGGCGTCGACGGCATGTTCCCCATCTCGTTCAGAGCTGCATATAATTGATGGGCGTCTGCATATCGGCCAGACCTTATTGTACGTTCGATGTTCTCGTCCTTAATCCCTCCAATTATCGCATCGACGAGAAAGGAATCGGGAATCTCCACTTTCAAAGCCTTCAACTTCATCATCTTCTCGAAACAGTAGTCCCCCAACTTCTGTCCAGGTTGAGCGGTGAAGTTAGCCGCGTCGCACAACAATTTCGCGAACGGCACAGTTTTTCGAAATTGCTGCATCATGTCCATCTTCATTTCCTGCCAACTGGTCTCTAGCTTCTGCTGTTCGTCGTACCAGGTACGTGCATGCCCTCGTAGACTGGATGCGACCCATTGGGCGATTACCTCATCCTCCCATCCATACCTTTGTGCCAGTCGATCGACATGATTAACCCAATCTTCGACGTTGTGGCTGTCTCTTGCTGGATTGAACACAGGTATAATCAGCTGCTCGTTCACAGGAATTGGCATCGTCACACTTCTTGTTAGACTCTTAACGCGGTCCAACTCCTTGCGCAACTTCTTCACTTTTTTCCGCAGGTTTTCCCGACGACTCGAATTTTCTGAACTCGAAGACGAATCCCGCACACGTCGGTCGCGTCGCGTTCGTCTTCCATGCCCTGCCATTGTTAATTCGAAAAGCCAAACTCCGCGTAATAACTATCGACCACTCCGATCAATTTGTAATAAATGTTTATTGGTCTATCCCACTTCTGAATTTGTTAGAACGGCCACGTGTTAACAATAAATTGATACTCTAACTCTCGATTAAAATATAATATAATTATATTATTACGGTTGGATACAACCCGACGAAGTCAGAGTCAATATAATACTGTTCTTCGTTCTTCGTCCCACTTTTACATAAAAACCCCTGGCCGAAAAAGATGTTGTCAACGTAAACACCCGTCTTCTTTCCAGCCGCGTTCTGGGGTAAGTCCGTCTGCACCTCGACTATCTCGGTGTCGGGTTACGCTCTCGGACCTCGGTGTCAGCTTACACAAATTTAATAGTAAGTTTCAAAAAAGATGGTTTTACCACGAACTGTACTTCTTTGGGCGATTGTGTTATCATGAGCGGACCCTGAATACCTAGCGACAATATCTAGTATTTACATTCTTGGACCGCATACCACCTATAAATGAAAATTTTTAAACAATTTCATCTACAATTATTGAGAACATATACGTGCCTGTACGTTAACAGAAAAAACTCTATTTCTATTTCTGAATGTTTCACCTATATCACCTCCAGGATTTTTTATTGGGATGTGCGTGCAAACTATGCAAGATGTTATGCCAGGAAAGTTCGCAATTTGATAAAATTCATTCATAAAAACTTGATGTTGAAAAGTGTCTTCTGGGAATTGTACAACATTCCTCATTTGGCCTGCTAATGCCTCTGAAACCCTTTTTATTATTGAAGACACTGTAGATTGTGACATTCTTCGAAGATCCCCAGCAACAATCTAAAATAAATATATGAAATAGGTAGAATTGGTACATAATATATTTAAAAATTTCAATAAAGCATAGATAGTAATCATTTCTTACAGCTATAAAACCAACTTACCTGGAAATTCCCTGTACCGTAATAACGTAAACTTGTTAATAATTGAATCAGCGGAACCACTGGCAAACCTCTATTGTTTGGTTTATGAAGGACATCACTAATGAGAGGCAAAATAATATTTACAGTGGTATTTTTTGAAAAGCGATATCTCCTTTTGAACTCCACTTCACTATAAAATGTAACGGATTTTCTGCGTCTCTCAAATACCGTTTAGGTAATCGATTGTCGTTATCATTTATTTCATCGATGTACTCAAAAAAATCGTCATTCATCTTGGTATCTTACACTGACAGCAAGCCTGATATTGGCTTGCGAATTTTGATAACTTTGAGGAGTTCTCAAAGTAGGATCGTACCAACCTCGGCCTCACCTCATCCTTAAGGTTCACTTAGTCGACTATAAAACACAGATAGTACAGTAAGGACGCCTTAAGATCTAAGGGATCCTCAAGGTGCGACTATAAATTTGCCCCTAGGAGCATTGTACATGTTTGGGTGAATAACCCAAAAAATATCAACTTATCTATCGATTTCTGTTGCTGTTTTTAGTATAATAATTTCTACCGTCGAGAAGGGGTATCATTCGCTCACAGCGTAAAAGCGAACATCGGTACACAAAATATAACTTTTGTTCCTTGAGCCACTACTTTTCAAATACCGTTAATCGGTTTCTGCTTTCGTGTGTTTTACTTGCTGATTTCTTAATGTACTTTTACTTTAACTCATATTGGCAACAAAGGAACAATCGACAAAGCTTTATGCAACTTCCATTTTTCATCCAAATTAGTTTAATGGCCATAACATAAGAGATAATTTATTGTAATATGAGGTCCTATTATTTTTCACGCAATATTATGGTCGATAATTAGTAGTTCATGTAAATATGATTCGATAAAATGTTAAACGAAAAGTTTTAATTTCAGGTTAATATCCAAATACCCCCATTTAATATTGGAATATTCACCTTACTAAAAATACTCTTCTTCTTCTTCTTCTTCTTAGTCAGCCCTCTGTTGTCCACTGCTGGACATAGGCCTCCCTCATGCTTCTCCATGTTAATCTGTCCTGTGCTATCTGGAACCACCTCCTTCCCGCATATTGCTTGATGTCATCGAGCCATCTTCTCTGTGGTCTTCCTATGCTGCGCTTTGTCAGTCTTGGTCTCCAGTGTACGAGCTTGTATGTCCATCTCGACTGATCTTGTCGTGCGGCATGGCCCACCCACTGCCACCTCAGGTCTTCAATACGGGCTATAATATCTACGACCTTAGTTCTTCGTCGGGTTTCTTCGTTTCTTATTTTATCCCTAAGACTGATGTTAAGCATTGTTCTTTCCATGGCTCGTTGCATTACCCTCAACTGATTAGCGGTCTTTTTTGTCATCGCCATTGTTTCCAGGCCATAAGTAGCCACTGGCAATATGCACGTGTCGAAAACTCTTCTTTTTAGGTTTATAGGAATCTCACTGTTTCTAAATACAAATTTCAGCTTTCCGAAGGCTATCCAAGTTCTGAAGCTATCCAAGCTATCCAAAAATACCCTAGCCAAATCAAATACATTCGAATTATATTTATATTGATGGGTTCTCTTGAATGGACACACTGAGATTATTCTATTCATACTTGTCATTTTTCTATCATACTTCAATTGGGCTCCATTTCTCTGAATAATATAATCAATTTAGAGTTACTAGCATTGCTCCATGACTCACCAACAAACAAAAAATATCGCATACAATTTTTAAAACATCTACTCAAGTTAATGATTTGATTGACCAACTAAATACTCCATATTTATAAGTTCTTTGATATATAAATTATTTTCTTTACATTACTAGAAACTTCAATGATATGATCGGCATTCAAATTAATCTAAAACATACGCTATATCTAAAATGGTTGAAAATAAGTTGTTACATTAAAAATAAAGAAGGATAGTAAGGGCAGCTAGATTTTGAATTTTCCAAGGAAACGTCTATTTTTATATTACACAACCAACCCTTCCTACATATTTCCAAACAAACCAACGAAAATCACAGCATTCTCCAAACTACTGATATACACAAATCCCGAAAGCAGATTTACATCTACAAAAATTCAAATTCCCAATTTTACCTCGAACAGTAACAATTCGACGGTGTGTACAAAACGATCTGCCTGGATATGGCGGAAAGATGTGTCGGAGGGATCGGCAATTAGCGTACGATTTAATAGGCGGTTCACCTCGGAGTTTGATTGATTCCATGCGGTTATACGTTATTCAGGTTAAATTTATAATCGATGTAAATGGCTTATAAGTTTCGTTTGGTGCGAAATCTGTTGTGCGCCTACGATCCCGCGTTGCGAATAATACACAAGTAACACCTGAACCGTATAATTCGCAATAAATTAATCCAACTTTCCAGATAATACCTCCCATTATATCATCCATACCGTAAATTAATTGACACAATTATGAAGAGAAACGCAGCCGAGAAAGGAAATTGTGAACAAATACTAAGTTATAGCTACAAGTGCCATTATTAATACAGAAGACTGAAATGGCATGCCGCTGACATAAATATTATTCAACAAAAGAGCTCCTCATAATGGAATGAAAAGGTCTGAAGTTGGCTTCGCAAACCCACCACCACCACAACCTTCCTCCTTCCCTCTCGCCCTCTCTCCCTCTCTCTCTCTCCCACTCGCTGTTCCCCTCAGTCAGTCGGGAACCCACTTGATTTTCCAGTTGGGTATTATCGTGATTGTTTCCTCAAAAGAATGAGATTAATTGTATTGTTAATGCGAGCCCGAACGGAACGAACGTTTAGCCGCTTGCCTTTGAACAAAACGTCTCTGCTAACGTGATGGATGTATCGACACTCTCCTGAAATATTGTTTGCTCGACGCGGCGCGTTAAGATTTCCGAAACAGGCGAGGAAACAAGCGAATTTTGAAAGTTGGGAGTAAATGGGGAGCCGGAGAGGGGAAAAATGAAATCGACGGCTTATTAAGGTTAAATGGAGGTTTGAATAATTGTTCCTGCTTAGCAGAAATAGGTCCCTAAAAAACTTAACGATAAAGTCTTTATGAAAATCTTAAAGGGCACGCCAACCGCCATAGGGCTTATATGGGAAGCAGAAGGGGATTTTGAAATATTTTTCATCACGTATTAACAGTGTCATTGAGAGCACCATTCACAAAATTCTTTTATAAAATGTGTAATTTGTTTTAAAATTTAGGGATGTACGCTAAATCAAAGTTAAAATAGATTGACTGATTGTAATGAAATTTTACTGCAGATAATGGACAGAAAAAGTAGGTTTTCCGAAATAGTAACAATTTTTAGTGAATTTAATTTGGGGTCATTATTCAAAAATAGGCTACAGAGCATCGAAGAGTTTCAAGAGAGAATAAAGCATGAAATATTAAGAGTTTTTTCCAAAAATATTTCAAAATTTCCACAAAATCAAATTCAACCCATCATTCAATTCATCAATTTTTCCTAACGTCTTATTTTTTGTTACCGTAATAGTGACACTCAATTGAAATATGACCATCCCTCCCAAGCAAAAACCACAAAAATTACCACAATACCACCCTGTTAATTATATTTTAATCTTCTTTGGATTATTTTGTTGATACTTCAATATGTAATACATGTAGAAAGTATAAAAAGGCGTTCTTGACTGAATCTCAAAAATCATAAGAAATACCAAAAATCTTCAGTTCCTTTATTTCGGAATAGAAATTATTTTGGATCTACGTTTGTGATATCTTTTTTATATATGTTTTATTAGGGGGCTGTTAAAATTTGTGACTGTAATATTGAAACACTAGTATATTAATAAATGGGAAACTTGGAAGGACTTTTGTATCAATTATATTATAAAATATACACATATTCTCTATTTTACACTGTACAATACCCAATAACAAATTTGTTCTTGTCAAGAAGCTGTTTAGTATTCTTGGAAATTGTGGAACGCTCTGGGTTTATAGATGCAAATAAGAGAGGGGGGTAAATTTGCATTTTATATGGTAATAGATTTAAGTCAATGAATATAATTATATTCTGAGTCACCAGTGCTATCACAAGTAATTTCCCAAAGCAATCCCAAGACTTGAAAATCATAAAACTACCAAATATTTTAAGATCATGTCTTATGCAACAGAAACTATGTCGGATCTACTTTTCGAGTAACTTTATGAAATATTTTTTATTAGGGACCTGTCAAATTTTGCGAGTTGTAATATTGAAACACCCTGTGTATTAATAAATGGGCAGCTTGGAAGGACTTTTGTAACAAAATGTGTTTATTATACTGTATAACATACATAAATGACTTCTCTATTTTACACTGTGCAATACACAAATTTATATAACAAATATAACAAATTATTGAAGCCAAGGAGCTGTTTAGAATTTTCAGAAATGTTAGTGTAATGTTTGTTATTTTATTATTTAATATTTAAGGGTTGTTTAATATTTCATATTTTGCATTTATTTTTGCATATATGTATTTACATTTTGTTGCATATTTCGGCAAAAATTCATGCATATGATGGGCATATTTAGGGGTAATTTTTTTGCATATAAATCCGAGCTCTAATGATATGATATGATGATATATGAAATATTGAAATACATATATTGAAATATTCTGATATTATAAATTTAGATATAAAGATCTAAACAAGGCCGACTTTGACCTACGTCCCGGCTAACTGGAACCCATGCTTCACCATTAGACTCACCCTGTAAATTTAATTTTTTTACTGTAATGATTTAAAAAATCTAATCTAAACTATTTGTTATTTTTGGTATTTATCTTACTTAACGAAATAATGGACCGCTTCCATACCATACATATCAGCGATCCAGTACGTACCTACACGTTTATATATTATACACGTTTTCATTGAATATAACCAAAACCTGATTCACGAGTGCTATTACAAGTAATTTCCCAAAACAAACCCAATACACCACAATCCAAATAAATCAAAAGTGTCCTTATACCACGCGTTCCACGTTCCCCTCAGCCGAGGGACGATTATTGCTTTTAGATTAACGAAAGTGTTTATATTTTCGTTATTGAAATAATTCCCCGTGACACCGTGAAACACATTAGGGCCGTAATTTTTACGCGAAGAGGTGTGGCGGACGACGGCCGGCGTCGATATATTATGACCGTATCGCGTGTAACGTCCCGACGCCGCGGAGAGACGTCGTCGTCGTCGACGACGACGATGCCCTTGGTTCCCGACATATCAACGTGCACGTTCGGGGGAAGCATTTCCCGAGACCGGAGGACGCTGCCGTTAAAATATTAAATTTCTATCGAACGCATGTGTTCCGATCGTCCATCAATTTAATACGGAACGAATAGAGGTTTTCCGAGTGGATTCGCGGGGATTAGAGCAACACGGTCGGTTTGAATGTTTCATGAGTAGCTGGGAATTAATTCGGACTACTGTCATCAGCGTTAAGGGTCAAGGCATGTCATTTTGATTCGACTTGTTACGTTGTTCTTGAGTTAAAACCTCCTAGCGCAAGAAGAAAAGGCAGAGAAGGTAACACTGAGCACCATCTCAAGTGATCACCAAACTATTTCGAGTGAGTGAAGCTGCTGTTGAGGTATTTGGATCAGAAATCTGCAGTAGCTCTGATCATGTGGAGATTGAGATATTCTTGTTTAGATGGCAACTAGCAACGTCCTCTAATTCCTTATTATCGTGTATCTGTTTCCCATAACTAATCTCACCGACGCGCAGTCATCTCTCACATTAAAAATCACCTGTTACTTACACGAACAATTACTTAAGAGTTTATAACCAAGCGTTAACCTTTTACCTTCGTCAAGATGTCATGGTTCCGACTGTTAGTGTAGCATGTTCAATTACTTAAATTATTACCCAGCTACTTAAATATAATGCCCTCGTTAAACGACTGTTTATGACGACTAAAAGACCGCCTAATTAACTGCAATAAATCAACTTCCCTGAACTAAAAACCCCTGACCAATTTAATCTAGAATACATAAAGGTTGCGCAAATAATTTTGACATGACCATCGACATTAAGCTTAAAACAAAACTTCAACCTCAATCTCTAGCTAAACTAAGTCTAGCAGTGTAAGTGTGTCTCTTGACGTGATATACATCTTATAAATCGGTGTGCGGGTTACCTACACGTTCCAGAAAACATTGTAACGTTACGCCAGACCCATGAGTGCGAGCGAGAGCGAGAACAAGTGACAGAGATCGACCTTAGCGTTTGCCTTGCGACGCATCTATCTCTCTTCCACTACGGCGTCCGAGTGAAAGAGAGACCGGCACCACACAACTAATGTGAGCCATGCGGGAGTGAGATGACGCATCTATCTATATAAAGTTATCTGAATATTTACTGTGCATACCATTGCTTATTACTATTACAATAACACTTGCAGCAATAAGGTATCTAATTCTTGCATTCTAAGAGTTTGATCAGCTATATAATCTCATATATTTGTTGTTGAATCGGTCAACGAGTGCAGTAAAAATAGGTTATGTTATGTTCGCACATGCCATAACAATGTGTCTAAAATGACCAGTAGGACCGGCCAACCGCAGTGCGCAAAATCCTTTTATAATACAAAACATCAATGATAATTTAGTGGTAATAATTCAATATAATTCATAAACGTATGCAATTTTTCATCAATGATTTCTTATGACGTTATCACGTAAAATTATCGTTCGTAAACCGACTTTACAGATAACCAAATTTTTAAGATGGTTCTTGAGATATTGAATTTTGTCAGATATTGCTAAAGCTTGAGATACTTATAAAGACTAAAGTATTCTAAAGCACATGTTTAAATCCGAATGACCGTGTAGTTTTCAAGTAAGTGACATTTAAAATTATTACATTTAACACGGGAAGCATAGGAAAAATGAGCATTTACGCCTGTATCCTGAAAACTACTGGCCAAGTATTCTTGCAACTTGGTAGGCAAATATAATTCAAGTTCGTGAAGTACGCTTCTAAAGAGATTTTCTTATTCTTTCTTACTGCAATGGCTACGTATAAGACAAAGTAATTACCTACTTTTTTATCTAGCTTATTGGCCTACCTAAGCTAGTTGATGCGGCAATTAGCAGACGACCACTCCCCCACACCCCGACCTAATGACGAATAATCCACGGACGAAAGATTTAGTTACAAGGGCGTGTAATTTGCCTCTAATTACAGTGGCCATGTCTCAAAGGATACACAGCTTAATATCCATAACGCAGTCTATTATAATATCGCACACACACGCCCCCTATATAAACGGTGATATTGCGTAAAGCCACTTCCACCACCACTCCCGCCGTTCTTTTTACACTGTTTACCTATTTAATAAATTCCATTTACTTAACTGCTATTGCATGACTAAGGAAAATTATCCACTGTTCAATGGCGGAATTAACAATTTAAATGAATTTAAATGGGCCGAAATTGCCTCTCGCCATCAAATAAAAATTCGAATGGGATGTAAAACTTCGTTCTCGTTATTATTTATAGGTTTTGGTGTTGGCTGTGATTACAAAATTTTACGAGAGGAATAATATCCAGGGATGATAAAAGTTCAAGTTTAAATACTTTTTAAAGATTTGTTAAAATGTAAGGATTTTACGGCGTCGAGCGGGGAAGATTGCTTTTTTTTGTTACTTGTGAACTACCTCAGCGTCAACTTTCAATATAAAGAAATCTAGAAAACTGCGAGCATTTAGAAGCTACGCAACAAGTATTTACTAATCTCACACCATATAATAATTTATAAATTTATAAACTACATAATATATTTTTTTTAAATTGCAAATTTGGAATCTAACATTTTTAACGTGATCTACGTCTTATAAATCTGTGCCGGCTACCTGCCGGTTCACAAAACATTGTAACGTTACGCCAGACCCATGCGTGTGAGTTAGAGTGAGAGCGACAACAATAGGCAGAGATAGACCTTTGGCGGTTATCTTGCGACGCATCTATCTCTTTTACACGACAGCGTCCGAGTGAAAGCACGATTTGGCGATCGGCTCGGTTCGCGAGCGCGATGGAAGGGGACGAAAGGGTAGGCGCTACGCACGTTCTGATTGGTGATTGCACTGTTTCCACTCCGTCGTCAGCGACGACGGCGACAGCAGTCAGCACATTATTATTTACAAAGTTGTCTGAATATTTACTGTGCATGACATTGCTTATTACTATTACAATATCAATTGCGGCAATAAAGTATTCAATTCTTGCATTCTAAGAGTTCGATTAGCTATATTATCTCATATATTTGTTCTTGCATCGGTCAATGAGTGCAGTAATAATAGGTTATGTTACGATTTCGACTAAAACATTTTTCTCTCAGATTTGCTCAGACTGTTGATGAGTTGCACCGAACACATGACGGTTGTTTTTGTACAACATGAGAACTTGTATTTTGTCACTGGTCCAACACGCCGTCAACTTTGGCGGGTTTCTATTTTTAATAATGGCCCTCCAATATATCTCATATTGGCGATATACAGTGGTCAAATCTATGTAATGTCAAACAACTCTTACCTAAAATTGCCATGATTATGTCCGTAATATCGGACGAAACGTCGGCAGTAACAAATTAGCAACGATCTTTGTTTCATTTTTTGGGGTCTTCAAGAACAGCAGTTCCTTACGCATCTCCCCGAGAACATCAACCCATCTTGACAGAGAAGTTCTTTACCTATCTTCAACATTTGGATTTATTCAAACCATAGCTTTACCTTTTCTATAGGATAAGATAAATCTGATGTATTTTAATGTAATTAATGAAATGGTTATTATGAGGGTTGTTCCACCTCACCTGTTGCCACCCCATTGAAAATATGACCGTTACAGGATGGGATGATCAGAGAGAATGGATCATGTTTAGAGTAAAATATATTTTGGTTTCTCTATTCAGACGATACCACTAAAACTCGTTTATGTTGGCGTTAAAAGATCCAGTACTTTAAGTGATACACACAGTGTGTCTAAAAATTTCCTCTTACTTCACAACATAATATACACAACTCATACGAAAATACTTCTTTCAGTTTCTTTTGAAGATTGTATCCTCATTTCAATTTTTCTTAATGTCTTCTCAACGACACTAACAAATTTTGAAACTACAATAGTAAAGTCTTTCTAGCGAATCTTTAATTACAAATGTGATTTCTCTATGAAGATACTGCTTCTATAAATATACTTCTATCTATACTGCTTATTTAGGAACACCTACCAACCTTTAGGGTAACAAAAATATTATTTTTGTTTTTTTTCCAATTTTGACACCAAACTTAAAAACTTGTCAATATATTTTTGCCCATATTAAGGTCCTCTTAATCATCGTTGCTGGAACGCCCTGTTTTCAAGAGAGAGTAGTTGGAACTTGGAACGTCCTATTCATTATTATTGACAAAGTTGAAAAAACAAAAGATATGAATTATTGTAGCAATTTTAAAACAATAATGAAAATTTTTTTTAATTAAATAAGAAGGTTGGCTTGGGGAAAATTTCATTTACCTTGTATAATTTTGTTACGTAGTACAAGTATACTCCTTCCAATGCCAATTTAAGGAGCCATAATCTTTGCAACAAGAACACACAAAAGCAGCTGTGAGGAAGAAATATTCATGGTTCCAGCGAACCATGACTAACCTAATCAACTCAAGATGTTTGTTGTTTATTATTGCTGCTTTTTGAAATTTGATGTGATGTTTCAAAAATTTTAATAATTTGGGCTCGTGATTGTGGATACAACATTATACTGCATTTAGCGGCGTGCAGTCCATGGAAGCAAGGGAAACACTACGATTGGGCTTCGTGGTAAGAAACTAGTAGGTAGTCTAAGCTCGTTCTGCGTAAAGAGGTGTACTATTAACTGCTGAGGTGTTTGTTTTCCACCTAAAGATAGGAAATCGTCTATTATTGGATGATTAGCGACGTGCGGTCCTTGGAAGTAAGTGCAGCAGTGCTTCCCTCGTTTCTATGGATCGCACGCCGTTGATTGCATTCGTGTCTTAGTCGCCTTTTATTCACTTTAGAATATTAAACGCCGTCTAAAACACATACTAAAACTTACTAAAACTTGTTGCCAAACTCTACTGGAACCAAACAGCCATTTTAAACGCACACAACAGAGAATCCAAACCAATCAATATTGAACGAGGCGTGCGGCAAGGCTGTATACTCTCGCCGACACTTTTTAACGTTTACTCTGAGAATATATTCAGAGAGGCTCTCAAAGACCAACCAGGAATTGTCATAGGAGGAGTAACAATTAATAATATACGGTACGCCGACGATACTGTGATTCTCGCTGAAAACGTCGTCGATCTGCAGGAACTAATCAATAGGGTTGACATAGCATGCAGAAACTGGGGACTATCGATAAACATCAGAAAAACTAAATATATGGTGGTCAGTAAAGTGGAAATAGGTCCCACCCGACTGGAATTAAACCAACAAGAATTGGACAGAGTACAACGCTTCAAGTACCTTGGATGTTGGATTACTCAACATTTAGATCCATCCTTCGAAATCAGATGTCGAATCGAACAGGCAAGAAACACGTTTCAAAAACTTAAACCTCTGTCAACCAATAACTCATTGAATTTAAAAATTCGTGAAAGGTTTACAAGATGCTATATATGGTCGGTATTTTTATATGGATGCGAAACTGGAGACGATTTGAGATATGGAGACGATGAACGCCGATATTATGAATAAAATTGAGGCATTTGAAATGTGGCTGTACCGAAGAATGCTTAAGATACCATGGACCAGTAAAACTAGAAACAAGGAAGTTCTTCGAAGAATGGGGCATCAACGAATTTTATTAAATACCATAAAGAAACGTAAACTAGAATATCTGGGACATATAATCAGAAGACCAAGATATGAATTCCTTCGGCTAATTCTCAACGGTAAAATCGAAGGAAAGAAATGGATAGGTCGAAAAAAACTTTCCTGGTTGAGAAACTTGCGACAATGGACAGGATTAACAGCAGATCAATTACTACACGTAGCACGAGACCGAGATGAATACAGAAATATTGTAAACATGGCAGTCGCCGACGTTCCAACGGACATGGCACCTTAAGAAGAAGAAGAAAACACTTACACAATAATTAACTATAATATATGGGAGATTCCATGTCAACTGATCAGGGAGTGAATGGGGTGGTTTTTAAATCGCTACCGGAAGTATCTAGTCGTCTTTAGGATATAAAAATACGTCCGATCCTACATTTTCAGCCCCTAATTTTGAGCCATTTTGGACTTGTGACCTATTTTGTGTTTTGTTCATTTTTTTGCGGGCCATGACAAATTTTCGTTTTTAGACTGCCGATGCGAGAATTTGAGTTTAAAATAATTCTGAAAATAGTGGGTCGATGTAAAATCTTCCCAGGAATCAATTTCCGGCCTTAGAATTAGGATTGGATGCTCTCCCTAGCGAGATATTTTAAAAAACAGTATTTT
The DNA here is from genome assembly GCA_946251905.1 of Cryptocephalus moraei. Taxonomy (NCBI): domain Eukaryota; kingdom Metazoa; phylum Arthropoda; class Insecta; order Coleoptera; family Chrysomelidae; genus Cryptocephalus; species Cryptocephalus moraei. The sequence continues at coordinate 18,208,747 of OX276454.1, forward strand.
TTCAAAGTGCGATATCTAAAAATTTTATTTTTTTAAAATATTTGGAAGGTGTCAAAATCTTCCTTTTTACATATACTTTAGGGTGAAGACAAATTATCGGTGTGTATTTTGGTTTTAAGTAATAAAACACGCAAAAAACTGTTTTTTTTGTGGAAAATGAAATATTTCTGTGTCTAACCCTGTGGAAACTCATGCAAAACATACAATTTGACATTTTTTGACATTCCAGTGTTATACCTTAATAGAAAAGAAACATTTTCGGTTTATTCCAAATCCTATAATCTTGATCTTAGCTTTTTTGTAATTTTTGAAATCAACAAATTGTTCCTACTCACCAATTGTCATATTCAATTTTTTTCAACGGAGGGAGGAGCTCTAGAAAATATACAAATTGATGGGAAAACACGTAAAAAATACATTGTAAAAACCCAGAAATTTATACTTTATTCATCTAATCTAACTGGTACAGAGAATTTCATGAATTCCAGGCACTAAAAGATTCCATCAGTTTTGTGTTCACAATAAGCAAATCGTCAAACGTAAAAACATCAGTATGGATGAGAATTGGGCATTGGTTTTCGATTTAAATGGTAAAGTTGTGAAACTTTGGAAGGAGAATTTGGATGTTGCTTTTCTTTTCAATAACAACTGGCATTTGCGTCGCATAATCCACAGCAACGAAGATGATCTTGTTACAGAGACGTTAGTGTTTAGCTGTAATTCTATCTCAAAAGTTTACTTCTTTCCTGACTCACCTATTTGGCTAACTGTACCTTTTCCCCATGTTTTGTGTGAGGTTAAGCTCACTGAAAAAAAGAAATCACCGAAAACGTTCACTTTGATCAAAACTCAGGCACACAAAATTCAAACACATTTCAACAAATTTAGCATTGAAGATCTTGATTCCTGAAATCCTCTGTACTAGTTAGATTAGATGAATAAAGTAAAAATTTCTGGGTTTTTACAATGTATTTTTACGTGTTTTCCCATCAATTTGTATATTTTCCAAGCTCCTCCCTCCGGTGAAAAAATTGAATATTGCAACTAGTGAGTTAGAGCACCTTGTTGATTCCGAAATTGCAAAAAAAGCAAGGATCAAGATTATAGGCTTTGGAATGAAGGTATAACACTGGAAGGTCAAAAAATGTTAAATTGAATATTTCCATGAGTTTTCACAGGGTTAGACACAGAAATATTTCATTTTCCACGAAAAAAAAAATAGCTTTTGGCGTGTTTTATTACTTAAAACCAAAATACACACCGACAATTTGTGTTAACCCTAAAGTTATATGTAAAAAAGAAGATTTCGACATCTTCCAGATATTTAAAAAAAAACTTTTTAGATCTGGCGCTTTGAAAAAAAACCTGTTTTCGAATTTCTCGCTCGGGGGAGCATCCAATCCTAATTCTAAGGCCGGTAATGGATTCCTGGGAAGATTTTACATCGACCCACTGATTTTAGAATTTTTTTAAACTCAAATTCTTGCATTGGCAGTCTAAAAATAAAAATTTGTCATGGCCCGCAAAAAAATGAACAAAATACAAAATAGGTCACATATCCAAAATGGCGCAAACTTACAGGCTGAAAATGTAGGATCGGACGTATTTTTATATCGTAAAGACGAATAGATCTTTCCGGTAGCGATATAAAAACCACCCCATTCACTTCCTGATCAGTTGACATGGAATCTCCCATATCATTTCTGTCAAAAAATTGAAATGCATTAACCGATTAGTAATTTGATCATAACGTCAAGCATGTAAAATTGCATTTTATTATCTTGTCAAAAGCGAAGTTTTTACCGTCGCGCGCCCATGTGTTTCGCGATCCTGACATCGTAATTACTCTGCTTGGATATAAAATAGACTAGCTATTTTCTCCGCAAAACCTACCCACAACGCATGAGAGCCGTATAAATTTACAAGAATTGTTTTTCCACAACGATATAAATTTCATACACAAACACCCGTCCGCGTGCGGTGAATCGAACGGTTCGATCCCCGGGTCGCGGGAGAGAGAAGTCGAAAGAGGAGGGAAAAAACCGTCAAACATAAACGATCAAGAAAACAGGAGTATATTTTTCTAAGAAATTGCATCATCTTTCTTGCGCGGCCCGGGTGATATACATCGGGCCGTTCGATTTTATATTGCCCACTCATTCACTTGGCTTTGATTTGATTGCAAATCTTCGCTCTCCCATCTGATACATATCGTAAAATAAAGATTTTTCATTTTTAGTGCCCATGTGCGTATCACACCCGCGGATTCGGTTTCTGTTTCTTTTCGTTTACTGCCCTCGTTCGACCCCCATTTGTAAGCAAGACGAGACCGCTTTTTAAACGAGCAATAGGGTCTGGAGCGTTAGGATATGTTCCCGCGCTAATTTTCTAATATATCTGCATAACGTTATAATTGAGGAAAATCGCTCCCCCGACATCTCCATGAATGCTCTATTCAGCCCCCACTTACCTCCAGGATAAAATCTACAAATCCCCACAACGCAAGTACACAGTAAATAATGGCAGCGGCAATTAAGCTCCTTAATTAATTCAATTAAAAGTGAATTACTCTTGGAAATCCATTCATATCACTTTAGTTGAAAATACCAATTAACGGCATTATGCTCGCTTAATTACCTCGGTCTTTTCTTTTTCGGCGGACTGACAGATTTTCCGTTCAATGGGGGAAGAGGGAGAGAAAGGGAGAGGGAGAAGGAGATAGAGTGAGAAGAGATATTCTCCACTTCGCAAACGCGGATCAGATATTTTAACTTTTTCTCATTTATTTTTCTGGATGAGCTGTTCGGCAGCAGCGTAACATTTTCGTCTTTTTATTTTGGCAATGGAATAATACCCGGCTCGTCTTCCATGCACGCTCGGCCGTACGGAAATGATCCCGTGGCCCTGATCTTTTTGAATTCCGTCTATGTATTGCCGTGATTTTGGGCGTTAATTGGGTTTTTTTGATATGCAGCGTTTGCTAAACCTAACATTGGACACAATTTGACGAGGACACTCAAAAGAAATATTCATCACAAGACTGAAAATTGAAAATTGTTCAAAATGGGTTAGCAAGCTAAAACGAAAATATGCTCCTAAAACTATTAATTTCTCTGATGTGAGTCAATCGGATCATCACGGGATCAGGTTCTGCAATCTGATTTGGATGTCGTTGCTCAGTGGTTCGAAACTAACAGTATAATACTGACTATCGGTAAATATCAAACAATTACATTTAGGGGGAAAATTCATTTCACTAACTTTGAGCACAAAGTATGTTAGCGACGATTATTACGAAAAATTCAATGCAAGGATCTCGGTATTTTGATGGACAGCAACCTAAATTCAACAATCACCACTTATATATTATTTTTAATATAGATAACAGGAATTTTAGGAATTTCAGTACAATTGATAGTACTGTTAAACTGTAAAGTGCGCTTGTAAGACCACGTCTTAAATATGCATGTTATCTGGGCTCCACAGGCGGAAACTTATATTACTTGACTTTGAGATACCTACCTGGATAATATTAATATCATCACAAAAGCGATCCTAACGTTACTTGTGTTACAAAAAGTTATAAGACATATCCAGTATTCAGTTTATTCCATAGCATTTAATATAGCCGTTCACCACTTATAAATATAATTTAACTGTACAACACGCTAATTGGAAGATATCCGACTGATTTTTAATTAGTAATTAGAAGGAAATAAGGCACTATTTTATTTATTGTTAAGTTTAAGTCTCTTAGTGTGTAAGTCATGTTCGATAACATATGATGACGTATGATTAAGGTGCCTAGGATGCCTTTTCAGATGTGAGACTACTCGTCCCTGTAACAACTTCTATCTGTATTATTTTGAGTATTAATACATGATATTAATTTGATATAGTTAATATATATTATTATCATTAATCACTTATCGTTGATGTTTTATATTATAGAAGATTTTTTCGCACTGCGGTTGGCCGGTCCAACTGGTCATTTTAGACACATTGTTATGACATGTGTGAAGTTGAACATTAATCTTGAACCTTACATGAATTGCTACGCAGGATAATTGTTTTCATTGAATACTAAATGAAAGCAGTAGACTTTTTATACGATCATTTATATCATTCATCATAATTTTAGTCGAAATCGTAATATAATCTATTATTACTGCACACGTTGACCGATGCAAGAACAAATATATAAGATTATATAGCTAATCAAACTTATAGAATGCAAGAATTAATTACCATATTACCGCAATTTTTATTGTAATAGTAATAAGCAATGGTAGGCACAGTGCATATTCAGATTCAGATAACTTTGTCTAACGTGCTGTCGCCTACCCGTTCCATCGCGCTCGCGAACCGAGCCGATCGCCAAATCGAGCTTTCACTCAGACGCTGTAGTAGAAGAGATATAGATGCGTCGCAAGGCAAACGCTCTCACTCTAGCACGCACGCATGGGCCTGGCGTAACGTTACAATATTTTCTGGAAAGTGCAGGCACATAGCTTTATAAGACTTTTATCACGTCAAAAACAAGAATATGCACAAAAGTTCAGAAACGAGAAACAGAAGAACTATTTGTTATTAAACATTGCATTGGAAAAATTTTTATAATAAAGAAAATCGATAGCTGCAATAAATGTTAACATTGCAAAAAGAAAACACTTATCACTGAAACACCCTTGAAGGCCTACCTAAAAATAATCGCACAAGTACAAAGTACAATTATTTAAATGTAGTTATCTGTACAATACAAACGATTGTATTAGAATGGTCAAAGTTTCAAATCTTCATGTACATGTAATAACTTTTATAATAACGTTACAGTTGCTTTGTTATCATTGATTCTGGTAAATAGTTAATTAAAAATAAGTTCCACAGTTTTAAATCCAATAATAATAGAGTTGTTGAGTTCTTTGAGAATACGTATTAAATATGTTCAAGGTAACTAATTAAATCGAATTTCGTTACAAAACTGCCCCCTAAAACGTTGTACAATTGAAGAAGAGTATAATGGTAAGGGGTAATATTTCAGATACGAGATATCAATTGGTAGCTCTAGTTAATCTGGGTTATTTTATATCCATGACAACTAGTGTGTATATAAAGATGGCCGGTGAAATTATTAGTTTCTATAAATAGAGTTTGCTTTATGTCAAAAACTGGTTCAATGTTTTTTAAGCTTTATATGTTTACTTTAATAGTTAATTGCTATTGATTCCTGTTATCGCTATCTTGACTGATCATCTGCGAAGGGCCCTTTACTCTTGTGAATTTTCAGTTTTTCTCAATTTTCTCCGAAATGGCTTTATCGATTATTACAAAATTTTCGATTTTATCTGGACTATCTAATGGCTACAACTTTTATTTGAAACATTTTTTTCTAAAACCTCCCTAAAGGGCATTTTAGTAATGTTGCCATAAATATTTGGTCCTGCCATATGAGAAATTCTTACGATGTTACATATCGCCTTTTTTTATTTAAACAATATGTAACGTCGCGTACGTATCAGAGATTTCGATTGTCTTAGATCGTTATAACTGACCGTACACTTCACGCGCCAACTTAATATTGCGTGAACAGTTGGGAAATGATAACACGTAATTATATTTTTTCGGATTTACTAGAACTATTGAAATGCAACAAACTTAAAATACAACGGAATAGGTGAAGATAGATGAAGATTCTCTCGCAGTTAGACGAAGAGTGTTTCTTAAAATTAAATTCCTCAAAAGGTAAAGATGGAAACGGTATGGTAAAGATCTCCTCTTATTGGTCAGATTGATTTTAGCCCTATTTTACTTGTCGCTTATTGGTTGAAAATCACCCTGGTAATGAATAAAAGGCGTTTTGACCATCGCTGAAGATCATAGCCTTCATCTCATATACAGATGGTACGCACATGTTTTAGAAATCGCGAAGTACCCTATTTCTTCGAAATGTGGTCAATAAAAAACTTTCTTTTAAAATACTCGATTACTTTCCGGGAAGGGTCTTTGTTACCCTTACGGCTCATTGTTGACTTGACTTATGTTTATAGCAAATAAATCTCGAGGAAGTATTGGGTACTCGAGGTGACAGCAATATCGACAATTGTAAATCAACATCGGTGCAAAAATAAATTAAAAAATGTCACTTCGTGACACGAAACACAATACATCACAAAAGAACATGAAATAATCCAAAAAACGTTTTGTATCTATTTTAGCCAAGATACCTAATTAATGGTTTTTCAGTAGATATCCCAAATTAGTAAATAGATAGTTATCGATTTAATTTAAATCAAAGCCTCATGGCTGTTTACGTAAGAGAAATCTATTTTAGTCTTTGCCTTTGTTAAGTGTAACCTTGTGGTTGTTTACTGAGTGACAACAAAGCAAACGATTAAATTTATTACATAACTGTCCAAGTTGTTCAAACAATGATAAAAATGTAAAACAGGAATAGCTGTTCTTGACATTTTTTATTGAATTTAGCCTTTAAAGAGTTTTAATAGACAGAAAGCAAAATGTCATAAATGAAAAAATAGAAAACATAATCTTATAAACATTCATCGAAGTTTGCTTTTAAAAAACTTTAAAACCTTTCAAGAGATATTAGACTTTCCTAAAATAAAACAAAAATTTATCTCTGCAGTTAGCACTGGAAATAATCCAACATTTCTCGGAAAGTAACTAACTGATAATGCAAATCTGAAAGGTTCCCTTGAAATATTCATTTTATTAAACTGGCCTGATGTTTGTTGAAGCTGTAACGTGTTTACCTGTATATCGGTTTTAAACGATCATCATTAAAAATTCGATTACGACAAGGATGTCCCGGTAACCTCAAATTTTATTTGACGATTTTCCGTGATGTGTATCTCCGTTTAATTACCAAATTAATCGCCTTTCGGAATCGCTCGGAAGTTTAACTCGCATTAGAGCCTCAGCGAAAACAAATAATCGTCTGCTTAACAATGTTTATTCTGGTAATATTTACAGCAACGTCAATTAATCTTAATAGTTTAGGTAGCAAACGTTAAGTTTAATAGCTGTGTACATTACTCGTCAAAGATAAATTCCCCGCAAGGTGCTAATTGTGTTCCGGATAAGGGGGGGTTGCGGGGTCGGGAGTTGAGGGCCGAAAGGTTAACTCCTCAACAGTTTCCGTCACCTCTTTCGACTTATTGTTCGGTCGTCATGGCGACCGTTCGACGGCAACCCACCCGTCGATAATTTGCAATCAGTGCTCTCCAGTGGCGGCTTGTCAGGGTAGGCAGGTGAGGCTAAGCCTCACCACCATGAAATTCAAAGTTTTCCAAAAATTAATCAATCGTATTTTTAATCAAAGTAATATTCATTACATTTTAAAACATACTAAACATAACGTAACATTTCCATTCTTCTATTAAAATTTCAAATTTATCGTTTTTATATTTATCGTGAGGCAAATCTACTTCTGCCTCACGTAAAATTATTCTCGCGGACGGATCGCACCCATCGCAGTTACCGATCGAGGCATCCATCTCCTTCTAACATATGTGGATAACCTACTGTAATTTGTCCTTGTCTAGCCCGTTGTTCAAATGAACGGTAGAGGCAAGCCTCAAAGTTTGACGTCACAGCCAGCGCGATAGAGAGGGAGAGGCGCCACAACACAATCATACGATCATACGCCTCTAGCATTTAGCATTCATGCATTGACTTTCTCGGTGTTTACATATTATTTTAGAATTTGTTTCGAAAATGGCTTGTAGTGATATCTCGGTAAGAAATTGTACGGATGTTGTCGATTTTTTAGTAAATACGCCGTTTAATCGTTTGTCTTACGATGATAAACGATTTGTCAAAGAATTGGGTCGGCCAAAACCGACTTTAGATTCGTTAGTTTCCACCTCGGGAAAACAAAAAAGGTCTTTTTCAAGATCGTGGTTTGAAAAGTGCGAGTGGTTAACCGGTAGCCACATCAATAACAAATTGTTTTGTTGGCCATGCCTTTTGTTTCCTTCGCCTTTTACGACTGAAGACGTTTGGAGGAAAACCGGCTATAGCGACATGAAAAATCTGGCTCGATCCATAGAAAAGCATTCTCAGTCAAAATCGCACATTAATTCTAACTGCAGATATACTCTTTTTGGGAAAAATGAAAATATTCAAAATTTAATTTCATCGGCGCGTCAATTAGAAATAGAAAACTACAATAGTTCAGTTAGGAGAAACAGGGAAATTTTAAATAGGCTTGTTGATGCAACGTTATTTCTCTCTTATCAAGGATTGGCGTTTCGCGGTCATGACGAAAGAGAGGAGTCGTCAAATCAGGGAAATTTTAGGGAATTGGTTAAACTCTTAAGTAAACGCGATGATTTCCTACAAAATTTTTTAGACCACAGTTCGATCTTTTCAGGGACATCCAAAACGATTCAAAATGATCTGTTAGATTCTATAAGTTCTGTTATTCTTAAAGAAATTGATAATGAAATTGAAAAAGTAGATTTTATTTCTTGGCAAGTAGACGAAACCACAGATATTACTTGTAAAGCTCAGCTATCGGTAATTTTTAGATATGTTCGAGAGGGTGTTGTTGTAGAACGATTTGTCGGATTTTATGATGTTAGTTCTGGACGAACAGCAGAAGATCTTTTTAAATTATTAACTTCAACGTTTAATAAATACCAGTTGGAAAAAAAATTAATTGCTCAAACCTACGACGGTGCTGCTGTTATGTCAGGTCATATAAAAGGCTTGCAGACACAAATTAAATCTTTCGCTCCAATGGCTCTCTTTACACATTGCTACGCTCATTGTTTAAATTTAGTCCTAAGTGATTCGTGTAAGTCTATAAAAGAAGTTCGAATTTTTTTTGCAAATATTTCTGGATTTTCTTCATTTTTTTCTAAATCTCCTAAACGTACAGCTGTTTTAGATGAAATTTGCGGAAATCGTTTGCCTACAACAGCACCCACTCGTTGGAATTTCACGTCGCGTGTGGTTTCAACACTATTTAATAACAAATCAAAATTAATTCAAGTTTTCGATGAAATTATAAACAATTCTGATTTCGATAGCGTGTCTATAAGAGAAGCAACTGGCTTAAGAAATCTGTTAAGCGATTTCTCATTCCTTTTTTTACTAGAAACTTTTGATTTAATTTTTAGACAATCTGATGTAGTTTTTTCTATTATTCAAAATAAATTTAGTGACATTGTTTATTGTAGATATCGGTTACAGGCATTAGTTACAAAATTAAAGGAATTTCGAAGTAGTCAAAAATTTTTCAATACCATCTTTGGCAATATTTCCAAAGAAGAAACAGAACCGAAAGCGAAAAGAGCGAAATTAAATGATAACTTCTTTAATAGTGCGGAACAAAAACACCGACAAATTTATTTTGAAATTCTTGACACTATCATTGGCCAAATTGAAATTCGTTTTGCAGATTTGGAAAATTTAACCTTTTTTGATCTTTTGTCGGTAGATAAATTTAAAACATTTACGAATAAATTTCCTGATGACTTATTAAAAGTTTTCACCAAACAATATGGGTCACTTTTCGATATAATTCAATTAAAAAACGAATTATCTGTTTTATATAGCGATAACATTTTAGGCGATTCAAAAACTCCTTACGAAATGTTACAATGCATTTTTAATTCAAACCTACAGAACTGCTTGCCTCAAGTATATAAATTAATTTCTTTAATTGTCACTATACCTGCGACTTCGGCGTCTACTGAGCGTAGTTTTTCCGCGTTAAAGCGTATTAAAACTTACAGTCGGAATAAAATTAGTCAAGACCGTTTGAGCAATATTTCCATTATTTCTATAGAGAAAACTTTTGTACAATTTCTTTTCAAGGATCAAGAGTTTTATGACAAAGTTGTGGATCATTTCGCGAATCAAAAAGATAGAAGAATCCCATTAATTTATAAACTAATTTAACGTGAATCTCATAAGTCAATGCATTGATCTCCTTACCTCCATCTCCACCTACTTCGTGTTTCATATTTTTTTTATAATTGATATTATTTATTTTGTTATTGAATGTTATTTCTTTTTGGGATAACAATTCTTACATGTTGATAAAAGTTTTATTTCTTTTTTGTTATTGTTTTTTTTTAAGTTTTCGTTTTAAGTTGTCTATTTAAGAGTTTATTGTTTATGTTGTTTCTTTAGGAGAATTTTTTATTTTTTTATGAAATACGAAGTTAACCCTAGCCCATTCCTACTGTCCTATCCTCTGTGGCAAGAAATACGATACATTATTAAATATAATGTTAATAATGGAACGTAAATACCCTCTACACCTTCTCGTGGTTCTTGCTGAGCAGCGAAATTTGCATTTGTGTTTTATTAAATTTTCTTGTTGTATTTCGTTGGCTAAGTAGAGGTTTCCTTTCCTAGTTTCCACAATTTAACCTCTTACGAAATAGATATTCTATATAGTCGAAATAAGTTTAGCCTCACCATGACAAAATGTCACGAGCCGCCACTGGTGCTCTCCGACGATCTCCCGTCTCAACTGTCATTAGGTTTCGTCAAAACTCTCCCTTTCAATTATTTCAATCCTCTTCCGAGGATTTCCGAGCTAATTTTCATGTGGAACCCCGCGATCGGCCACGTGGAAGCCGTTCACGCTCTCTTCCCGCGGCAAACTTTTATATTAACACTTTGCGGTTATTCAGGTTCGTTCACGGTGGAGGGAGTAGGCGGAAACGCCTGCGATCCGGGGGCTAATAACGTCCTGCGACGGAGAAGCTATTAACATCGGCACACGTTAAAAATTCATAATGTGACATTTATTCTAATTTATTTACACAGTCCTAAACACTACTTAATTTAGTTAGACTATTCCTTAACTAACTAATTTATATCACAGACTTCACGCTCTAATTTATTTGTACACTTCTCGCTTGTCCGCTTATCGCACTTTTTTCACTCACCGCGGCTTCTCGTCTACTACTCTCTTCGACCGCAGTGTTTCGTAATTTGATTGCCCCCAATAATGAAACGAGAACCTACTCGATGATTTTCCCCTAATAATGTTTGTTCTAGAAAGGACCCGAACGGACTAGATCATCCTTTCTTTAATTTGTCTTTTCCGGATTGTTCGAGAAGGATTTTATGGTCCCGCCTTTGAACTGTGCCGCCTGCGTCAGATAAGATACAAGCGTCACGTTGATGTTTACAATTCGCGTTACAATAGATTAAACCTTCGCTACATTTGTGAATGGAAATCGTCGTCTGCGCATAAAGTCGCTTTCAAAGCAACCGTCTGCGTAGCCCACTAAGATTTCATATGCGTAACAGATAATTTTGCACATTGCGAATGAACAGTTTCAGGAATTTATTCTTACTCATTATTTGTATTTATTTGTGATTCACTATGGCACATTTTGTTATTAACTTAACGCAAATTTAGTATTCATGGGCAGTTTTTGTCTCGAAACCAAGGTAAAGTGACTACACCTGTTAAATTTGACAAACCGATAAAGTTACGACATTCCAGCTCGCCACATTTCTGATGTATAATTTGTGTGTATAATAGCTGGTTTTGGATATAGTGCTTCTACAGACGATAAGTATATCTAGACACATCTACCTACAAAGTAATATGTTGCGAAGATAATAGCATATTATAAGCGATTCTTACTTTATCATATACCCATATAATAAGAGGAAGTATTGTAGTCGTGCTGATTTTTGGAATTTGAGATATTGGCATTTCTGGACGTTTTGAGGTCCCATGAGTTCTAAAAACATGTTATTGGAAACATGTCTGTATGTAGTTATGTATTATATATAGGTATAACTATGTAGGTGTATTATATGTAGGTGTAACTATAAATAGTGGAAAGTTGAAATTTTGTATTTGAGCTGGAACCCCCGAAAGCTCGCGACTACATAAATTTCATCATAATCAGTTAGGGGCAAAGAGCATTTTACTAGTAAATTTAAGGTTTTTTTCGAATGTCTCAAAAACCGATACAACCTTTTTTTTGAACTTTGTAAATTTACGGTACTATTCAATTATTATTGATTCCTGTTATCCTTATCTTGACTGATCTTCTGTGAAGGGCCCTTTACTCTTATGAATTTTCAGTTCTTCTCAATTTTATCCAAAACGGTTTTAGCGATTCTTCCCAAATTTTTCATTTGAACTGACCTAAACTTTTATTTGAAACAGTTTTTTTCTGAAACCTGCCTAAAGGGCACTATACTCTTGAAAATTTTCAATTTCTCAAAATTTTTTTCGCAAAGGCTTTGAATATTTTCACTAAACTCTATATTTGAATTAACATATTAAATGTATACAAGTTTTTTTCGAAATATATTTTCCTAAAACTGTCCTAACGGGCACTTTACTCTAAAGAATTTTTATTTTGTTGTACAATTTTCTTTAAAATGGTTTTGGCGATTTACACTAAATCTCATAACTTAAGTTAGCTGTGTAATGCCTATACCTTTTATTTATAATATTTTTATCTAAAATTGTCCTAAAGGGTACTTTACTTTTAAGAATTTTTATTTTGTTGTACAATTTTCTCCAAAAAGGTTTTAGTGATTTATAAGACATCTCATAACTTAAGTTAGCTGTTTAATGCCTATACCTTTTATTTTTATTAACATCTTTAACAAGTAAATTTACTTATCGTTTCGGTAAAGTTGGTTGTATTCAAAAACACTTTTCAGAAACCTTTGTTATCTAACAAACAGCCAAAAGAAATATTTACTAATAAAAGAAAGTGTTAATATTCAGTCCAAATTTATGTTATAAGATAGTGATTATGTTGCCATGAATATTTCGTACGGCCATATGAGAAAGTCTTACGATGTTACAGATAGTCATTTTTTAATTTTGTTTCATGAATTGAGAAGACGAAGCTTCTCTTAAGATTTGCGTGTACGTTGCATTAGTAAATTCGTAAATCTGCAGTAATATTGACTTCCAATAGAAGTGGACATCGACACATATGTACAACATCGATTCATATGCTGTCAACATGAAATTTGTTTGTTTACATTGCACTTCGGGAGGTAGGTATTTTAGAGAAAATTAAAAAAAAGGCACAATGGTTAATAGGCGTATAATAAGAGAGTGTATGGCAATGAAGAAAAGGCGTATCAATTATTCTTCCACAGGTAAATATAACGGGCGCGTGCGAGTTCGGACCCGCTACCCATTAACACAGCGGGGTTTCATACGAGTTCGGACCCAGCCTACCTGCTCGAAGTAAGTCCCAATTCCAATTCGAATTATAAATAGAATGAAATATTTTTCGAGGGGGCAAGGTAAAAGAGGCAAGGAAACTGATTTTGGGGGATCATAGGGGGATGTTGTATTGGGCGAAAATATATCTTTCCTAGGAAACTTACGAAAAACCGACGATATAGTACCCTTACTTTCCTGAAATTGATCAGTAAGAATCGCACCTGTGTGGGTCCGAATTCCCACCTAGAGCGGGTCCTAATCCTTGACTACCTCAGCTCGATGGGTCCGAACTCGCATTCTCCGAATATAACAAGGTTAATAAGGAAATTTTGTATTGTGTAAATGTATCGTCTTAGTGGCGCTCTATCGGTTTTCTTATTTTTGATTTCCATCAGATCCCACTGAAAAAGGTATTTGGATTTCCGTTATGGGCATTAAATGAAACTAATGGAATAACAAAATCAGCTTATATCCGTTATAAACATTTTCGACAAACTGATTATAAGTGTAATTAAGTGCAGCTAGATATTAAAAAAAATTCTGTGATCATAATGCTTTACAACTTGAAAGTTGTACAATATAATTAACTTCTACTAAATATAATAAAATGTCCGTAAGAGAGCTTTTATAATTCATCTATCATTTAAATTAAGTCATTGATTGACTCTTAAAATAAAAAATAATTAATTTGTAAGAAAATAATTTATTGTGCAACACCTAATTGATTGGGTGAAATAATTGATTTAAGTTTTATACAAATAATTAAAGTACTGTAATACTAAATGGTATTTGTAATCTCGTTTTGAGTTCAGTGCACGTTGATTAAACGCACACTCTGCATTATTAGAGAGTAAGAAGATGATTTTGCACAAAATTAAAAAGACCCATTAAAATTACACTAATAATTCATCATATTGTTCAAACTAATAAAAACATTATATTTATACCGTAACGTTTATTTCTAATTTATTTACACTGTCCTAATTATACACTACACACTACTTAATTTATCTTAGACTATTACTGAACTAATTAGTTTATATAACACACTACTGATTAATTTATATCACTCTAAATGTTAATTTATTTCACTAGTCCGTCTTTTGCCTTATTTATTCACTAGCGGCTTCACGTCTAAACTAATCTCCGACCGCAAACCCGCTTATATACACCTCAATTGTATTCGCGATAGTTCCAGGTCATTCCTTTCTCAAAAAATAATTTTTACTTAGATACGTCCAGAAAGGTTTAGGAGGTAATAAATCATTTCTTCTTTAATAAGATGTTGGGGGCAGGCTCGAGACGGTTTTTATTGCTCAATTGTCGTAGCGGCGTTCTTTTGAGGTAAGCCGCCGTGCGATAAGAGTAAACACGATTTGCGCTGCTGTTTACATTTCGCGTTACAATACTTACTGATATAGAGTAAAATTATGCAACATGTATGCGACACATTTTGTTCCATAAAGTGACACAAATAACTGGAATTCAGACAGATAACCTAATACAAGAATCAAAAAACCAACAATTTGAACCGAAAATAGCCTAATCAAATATTAATCGACACCACAAATACTATTTAAAGACAATGGATGATAATAATACACGGATAGTTCAGACAATACCTCGATCGCGACATTGTCGATAAGTAATTGTGATCCGAAGCCTACGCATTTTATATTTATAACACGTCGAATAGTCAACCCCGGAATATTGGAATTAAAAGCGCTACCACTATAACTGTAAAACCGAATATTTACTTGGTTAACCTCCATCGAATTTTAAATTGAAACCGCACAGTTTGTAGCGCTATTTTCAAATAATAACTAAATATCATGCCGTCAACCTGTCTGTAAATAAACCCCGGAAAAATGGGAATATTAGGGCGACGAATCGCTGAAAGTGAACGTAATCGATCCGGTAGATTAAACAACGGATCGAAGGAATCTGCAAGTTATATAGTTAGTGTTTGTTTTGTGTCTCTGCTTGCAACCTAGTTCGTTATTTGAAAATGTGTTTTCGTGATTTACATATATTTGAAGGTTGTAATGTGGATAAGTAGTTCCTGAGAGAAAAGCTGCAATTTCTGTCTTGCTGATCAGCTAAATTGCCCCTGCTAGAAGCAATCTAAATGTAAATATGGACACAGTGTTTATAACAAAACGATGCAAGAGGAACTGATTGCCAAGGGCCGAGTTTTATAGTTTTTTTTAATAGAGACTAAAGATACAGATCTAATTTTTAAGCTTATGCCATAACAGGAGGAAGCGAATAAGTGTGCAATCTTTCTTCCAATTATGTAATAAAGCTAAAATTCTGAATTAAAAACAAGCGACTGTATTATTAACCGATAGTAAGATAGACAAGCAGTATATTTATGCAAAGAATAAGAATAAAGACAATTACACACATTTGTTAAAGGACTCATGTGAGGAAAATGTATTTTACTCACCACCAACATTATGTAATATCCTTATGGGAACAGAATAGAAATTCTAGATTAGAATAGAAATAGAAATTATGGGAACAGAAAATTAAAAATTTAAATTTCATGAATCAAACATTGAAAGAGGATGACAGATAATATATCCATAAGAGGCCTGTATGATCATGTAAATTCAAGTCAATATATAAATCAATCAATTTGAATCTTGATTTGTAGCGAATTATAGAGAATTGATCCAAGGAATTTAGACGTGCAAATCATAATCGTCAAATAAAAAAAAAAAAGAGAAACTATTTATTATTAAATTCCATTATCAGTGACATCATTTAAATTTAATATCCAAGCTCAAGTTAGCATTTCACATTTAAAACTAAGTAAATGTTTCAGAGGAAAAATGTTAAAAAAAACATTTTTGAGTTATTTTGAAACTACTAAAAACTCATACAAGTGCATCGTATTAGCGAATTTGATAAAAATCTACAAATTACCGATTTAGAACGTGCTTTAAAGAATAGGCGCGTAAACTGGTAAATTACTATAAAGAGCTAGTATGGATAAATTTTATTTTACTCGTTACAATAGTAAAAGTAAAAAAACGTTCGATGCACGTGACCAAGTGACATCACATACATATCAAGTTCAACGGGTCAAATTTTATGTTGGCAATGATGAGCAGCGTTGGCTCGACTGTCCTGTAACAGGTAACGGCCACATTCATTGAACAGCTGATCTATCAACAATATATTTGTGAGTCACCTGTGAAGTTATTCCTGAATAAGGTTGCATATATTTCTATTTTGAAAATTAAGATTAAGGTTATTTATATTACATCGCATTTTTATATGAACGCTTTTATTAATAGTGTCTCTCTTTATGCATCGAAATTTATTTTACTTGATCTCTCCTTTAAACGATATCGCGCTTAAATAGTTTAAACATATCTGTGGGTATGCATGTCCGAAAATGTGATGACACTTTCGAATTTCCAGTAAACTTGAAACCTTGCCGTATTTATATTTTCTGCCCTGAACTGATCCAAGAAAATCCGAAAAATCCAAAATTTCTTCTTCGGAGGGGTTGAAATTTATTTTTGTCAATTTGGTTCTGAGGAATTTTCAACGTAGTTCGAAAGTCCTAACTTAGCACAATTATAACTCTGTACGGGTATAACTTGACTCTGTAGTGGCATCAAAAAATTTTCCACATGTCACTTACTGGGTTGGGAAATGGGGTTTATGCGATATTTAATACAGTATGTGATCGATTATGTTAAAGTTACTGCTAGAAACTGTGTAGCTTCATACGGTTACTGATTGGGCTCTCATATGGTTGAGAAACATGTTAGAACTCCAAGTTTCCTTTTCTGATGGGAAGGGCGTGTGGAAAATAGGGGTTAAAATTTATTTTATGGCTTTTTATTCCGAAGTTTATGAGGCATAGTGAGAAACTTCAAGCTTTATACTATAATAAGCTAATAGGTCCTCCAGTAGCTCAAAAGTTGTATAAAACTATAGCTCTACTTAGCGAGAGGGTGAAAATGGGATGAAATTTATAGAAAACTTACCAAAAACACAGTAACTTAAAATTTGGAGTTTACAGGACACCCAGAAAACTCCCCCCTCTGCGTTAAGTATTTGCTAAGTTCACAAGCATTGTAGACTGTTTAACCCAGGAACATATCCTTGAATATAATCTTTGTTGTTTCAGGTATTGTTTATTTATTAATATTAATGAACAAAACGGTAATGATTTTTAAAAGAGTTTATATCTTAACAAAATGTGTAGTATATCAACAATTTCTTGAAATAGTAGGAAACATCTCACTTAATTTCAAATTAAATGATATTAATACTTCATCAAAAATTTGTATTTCATCAATGCAATGATGCACAATTTCATTGTATGATTTCATTAAGTACTGGTGGTGGAAAGATATTTTTCTTAAATAAATTTCAAGTTAAGTTTCTTCTGGTTAAATTATTTCTGCTAAAAAGCAGTTTTCTCATTTCCTGGGAAACTCCTGAAGAGATTTCAAAAAACCAAAATTCGTATTAAAGGTAAATCAGTTGGGACTATAACAGCGTTGTTTGTGTGTCTTAAAAAATATATTTCCCTTTTCCATTTTTAATCA
Organism: Cryptocephalus moraei; assembly: GCA_946251905.1. Lineage (NCBI taxonomy): Eukaryota > Metazoa > Arthropoda > Insecta > Coleoptera > Chrysomelidae > Cryptocephalus > Cryptocephalus moraei. The sequence continues at coordinate 18,226,519 of OX276454.1, forward strand.
TTTTTCTCAATTATTTGGCACTTGAAATCTTGTACGCATGTATGCAAAACCACCCAAATTCTTTAAGAAAACTTGTGTTTGGAATATATGACAAAATTACCAACCGCTTACGGAGAATGTCATGATATAGACGATATGCTCGGGTGTAAACTGCACCGAAACCCATTATCGGCTTATCGGATTACGATAAGAAAGGGACCGTGCACCGACCATAAGCAGGTAGCAAAAGAATTCGATCGGATAAATGTATATATCTTATATACATTTATCCTTATCTTATTAAAATCTTATATAAATGTACTAATAACTAGAACAAACAAACATTTTACTAGAAAAGAATATATTCCCCAAAATCGGCTCTTTCAGTACTTTAAAACGATATCTCATAAGCCAAGATTCAGAATACATTAACCAAATAAGATTCAGAAAATAGGTTAAACAGTATGACTTTCGGATTTAAAATAGGGTACCTGTCTTGCATGACTGTTATTACTTTATTTGTTCCTCGGGGTCTCGTCAAGTATAGTTTGTCGCAGTTTAGCTCTGCAAATCTGTATAAACGTTCTACTCGTGAAGTTTGTTCTTTTATTCAGTGTATACGTTTATTGGTAAGTATTTTTTTAAGTGTATACTTTGGTTGAAATCTACTGTCCGGATTATCTAGTTACAAGATTTTATTTTTGGAAACATCTGAAATGGATATTAATAATATCACTTTTTCTATTAGTGAACGTGGTAATGAACTATTAACAATAGGCAGTGAACGATTTTATAAGGCGCGTTCTTTGCAAAATGGGGAGAATGTTTGGCGTTGTGTCACACGTAACTGTGGCGTATTTTGGGGCATATATTATTTTTAGATAAAAAGATAGATTGTTTTAGTTATTAGTAAATGTTAAACCTGATTTACTTAGTAAAAAATTAACTCTGAACTCTATCGAATGAGGTATCGTTTTAAAGCGTTCAAAAAGCCTATTTTTCTAAACATATTTTTTTTATCAAAATGTTTGTTTGCTCTAGTTGTTACTACATTTATATAAGATTTTAGTATACATTTATCCGATCGGATTTCTTTGCTACCTGCTTATGGTCGGTGCACCGTCCCTTTCTTATCGTAATCTGCTAAGCCGATAATAGGTTTCGGTGCAGTTTACTATCGTCCGACGATATAATAGGGTAGTGACAATAATCTCTTTCGGATAAGATGTACCTTAATAAAACTAGTGGCTTGCTTTATTTGTGATCATTTAAGCCACAGCAGTAGATAAAATAATCGTTTAGAATCCGGAAATAACATAACTATACAATAAATAAAACAGACATATCCAATTTTCCATTATATTCTTCCTATAAATTCCAAAGGTTTATTACACTAAATGTTTAATGACCCTTGTTTACCCTCCTCTTTAACTTTTAGGAAGTAACGTCAAAAGGTGATCGTGAGGAGCAATATATGAGTACAAACGTTCTGATGTTAACCCAAAGTGGTACTAATCCCTATATGTGATAAGAAAATAAGTTCCGGAGGCCCGTTGGAAAAGTTTTACCTTTCTCTTCTCTTTTTGGAAATTTCGGCGTTTAATAGATCAATCATTGGACCTTTAGCAGTGAGAATCGGGCCGAGGTCGGAGCCGGTCGAAAGCAATAGTTTCCCGCAGGAAGACTGTCGAAAAAACAAATAGGATCTCCACTAGCGATAAAAAACATTTTACGTGTTAAAACCGGCGTGAACGGGAAAGGAGAGGGTGAGAGAGTGCGTTATATTCCGTATGCATTGGAAACGTTCCACGACAAAGAACGGTTCGCCCGTGAGAATCGGCGCAGATGATGGATAAAAAGTGGCCCTTAGGTCAATCCATCCATTGCAGACAGGTCTACCAGCAGCATTCCTTAACTTTACCTGCCCGCCGCAAAAACCCCTAATGGGTTTCTAAAGTGCTCCGGGAAACTGATAGCCGTGTGTACTACAACATATTTACAACTTCACCTACACTCCATTTTCCGCCTTTTTGCTCTTCTCCGGGGCGAGAGCTTCACCCCCCGATTTCCATGATTTATGTCCCGAGTACTTCAAAGTCTCTTCGCCTAGAAGTATTCATTACATTCCCCGACGTTTAAAAACTGACGGGGAAAAAGCGCGGTTAAATAGCAAGGCATTTCTCTTTCGGGCCACAGAACTCAACGAGCCTTCCAAGACGAATCACGCATACCTAAACTAAACTTTGTTAACGAAACTATTCGTTATCATTTATTTTATATGGACACATGGCATTTATATATTGGAACAAAATAAAAAATGGCGTGTGGCCCTCCGGGGGTGCCGATGTGGGAAGCTAGCATTAATTATTGTCTCATAATATTTACTGCTTGAATCTCGCATGATTTTTACGGCTAATAATTATTTGCATTGATTAAAAGATGACATCAGGTATTTAATAACTAATTTTGTATAGATTCCGTATATACACAGGTTTCATATACAGGGACGCAATAAAAAATAAAGCCATTTATATTTCCGAGTTCGAGCTTCAATTAATATATATTTATATTTGTAAATATAAATTTTACATTTTATATATAAAATCATAAAAAATTGCAAGGAATCCATTGAACTGCGAAAAATGTTTTTTGTGATCGAGTTTTGATCGTTAGTATTAGTAACAAAAAATGCACAAACTACTAAAAATTTGAAAATAATTCAAGGTGTCTAATCACCTGTAACACTGCCATTCATTAACAAATCCGCGCGGTTTTATACAAAAAGATTCCTTCATTAATTAACTCAATGAATTTCAAATTATATTAAATCTATTTGCTACGTAATTGTTAATTAGTTAAAAACAAATAAAATTCTCAACTACGAACATACGAGAATTTAATTAGTATTAGACATCGAGATTTATTCAGTATCAATTAAAAGTTTATCGGCACATAGGAAAGTTTCCAAAAAGTTATCGCTTATTTATTGAATTTGATTATTTTTTTTAATTGCTAGCCCAAAAATTAAAAATATGATTTTTATACAGAACAAATCGAAATTTGAGTACCGTCAACCTGTAGAAAATAAAGTAGTTAAGTGGCATTATTAGGTTTCATTATTATTAACTGGCAGTGGCATTGTTTATACGTTAACCCAGTTAACCAATAAAACAGAAAAATGATGGTTTTTCGCGATTTAGCGGTACTCTGCCCCAAACCCGAAAGTCTCATTCACGGTAAATAGCCACTCATTGAACGTATTTTATAAGACGCAGTCTGGCAGTTTAAATATACCTAAATATGTATAAATGTGCTAAAAATAGACGACGCTGAGTAAACCCATAGATAGTCAAACACACCAGGACGTTGAGTGGCGCATTAAATATACCTAAATATGTATAAATGTGCTAAAAATAGACGACGCTAAGTGAACCTGTCTGTAGTCAAAGACGCAGAGTGACGCCGTCAAGGTAACCGTTTAAATACGCCTGATATACGCCAGACGCCGGGTAGAACTGTTCTTGGTTCGGACGCGGAGTGATACTGCATACAAGTATATATATATATATATATATATATATATATAATACACATCTCTCTCTTTCCTTTTGGAAAGAATAGACCGGCGGAGTATACCGTACCTATAGGTTATACATATGAATGTACATACATATATACAGTGACTCGCTTTTACTCCGCCTATGCATATAAATATATTGTATATACTTATTAAACGCGTTCGTATATACGATGACTCATAGTGTAACAGATTTCATGCTGACGCCACGTTGAAGATTTTACTCCATCTAAATTCATTTATTTTTCTCAAGCGAGGGTATAAAAATGAGGTAAAAAAGAGCGTATAAAACTTCAAAAGTATGGTTTGAATACGTTACTCACACTAAATTTACCAATTTTTTGAAAATGTATCTACCACTCCCATCTTGTAGATAAACAGAAAAGAAACGTATATTCGAATTACGCCACACGTTTAAAATCTTCATCGTGTAACATCAAAATCAGTCACATATAACAAAAACAATAAGTTGTTTACAAGCGCCCGACATAATCCCTATCAAGAAAATTCGTTCCGGCTGTCGGGATGAGAGGAAAACAACATCGATAACCTCACTCTTTCCTCTCTCTCTCTCTCTCACTCTCTTTCTCTCTCGTCCTTCCTTTCCGCAATGGGCATTGTCGGCCAAATTTCCCACGAAACCCCTACGTACAAACATATATTCCGTTGAACTTTTAATTATACCACCCCCCGTTGGAAAAAGTGTATAGAATAATGTAGTCGAAATGTAAATGAACTTTTTCGATTTAATCTACAAGCGGCTCGAGGGGTTGTTATCATTCCTAGGCGTCGTGTGTTGTTTTGTGTTAGAGATGGAGCGCGGGGGGGAAGAGTAGGAGCGAAAGGGAGGGAGAAGGGAACGAATACAAATGGGTAATTAATAACGACATGGAGGTAATTTTAGATTTAGTCAGATAGCAGGGTTATTTATAGGAATTTTTTGTTGCTGCTGTTGTTGCTTGTGTAATTCTAGTTTTCACTTTTTTCGCTGGATTTATACACGGCGATAAATTCGGTACGTAACGTATGGGACGTTTAGGTCTGACGTATAATTTTGTATGTTTAAGGTGAATTTCACTTTCATACGTTTACACAATGAATTAGTTTAAACCACGAGCTCTGATAAGCTACACCTCGAAATAAAAAAGCGGTACTAATCCTCCGCACGAAAACATTTCTACAGGTTAACATGTAAGAGCGAATAAATTTAGATGTCTAGACTGACAGTGTGAGCAGATTTCAGTTTAAGAGTAGGGGTGACCTGAAACATAAACTGGTGATTGTTATATTGACTTGATCTTATTTGATACATTGATGGTCTCTTGATGTTCCGTTGACGATTCTATGACGATGTTTGATGATCTATAAATGATCCGTGTGTGATCCATGGATAGTCCTTTTATAATCCCTAGGTGATTCCATCAAGATCCATTGATAATCCCTCGATGATCTCTCTATTATCCCTTATTGATCCCTTGATGATCTCTTGATAATCTTGATGATCCTATGGTGACCCCAGCGTGATATGTGGGTAATCCCATCAAGATACATTGATGATATCTTGATGACTCGTTGATGATCTTATGACGATCTTTGGCCATCTCTGTATAATTACTTCAGGATCCTGCGATGATCCCTACCTGATCTCTGGGTAATACCATGAAGATCCCTTGATGATCCATTGATGATCTCTTGAAAATCCCTTGATTGTCATTTGAGGATTCCTTGACGATCTGCTTGTGATTACTGAGTGATATGCCGGTGATCCCATGAAGATATATTGATGATCACTAAATGATCGCTTGATGACTCCATGACGATTTTTGATTATCTCCGGACGACTCTTAATGATCTACGGATGATTCCATTGATGATTCCTTAAAGATCTATTGATGAGCCCTTAATGATGTTTTGATAATTCCTTATAGATCTGGTGATGCCCCCTTGATGACATTTTGAACGAAGTGTGAAGTGGCCTCTGTAGAGAGTGGACTGTATAGATCTCTCGCGTAGCTCGTGGGTGTCTGCGGAGATGAATCTTGTCTCCAGGTTGTAAGGCTGGAGATTGTAGTAGTAGTTGGAGACCTGAGGGCGTAACGTGCAGGTCTGGAGTTTAAATTCTAGTCGTGTGGAGAGAGGGCGTGACGTACTTTTTCGGGTTTGGATCTGAGAGCGTAACGTGAAGGTCTGAGGTTGAAGTTCTAGTCGTATGGAGAGAGGGCGTGACGTGCTCTCCGATGTGACCTGAGGGCGTGACGTGCAGGTCTGAGGTTGAATTTCTAGTCGTGTGGAGAGAGGGCGTGACGTACTTCTCCAGGTTTGGATCTGAGGGCGTATCGTGCAGATCCGGGGTAGAAGTTCTCGAAGGTTGAAGTTGTCGTATCTTGAGGATCTCGTAGAATTCTCAGGGCGTAACGTGAGAGCTTGTAGGTTGGGGTGACGTAAATCAAGACCAACAAAACACGTCGTTTTTGAGCATACTACGTATACTAATTTATTGTCCCAAAACCCATCGCTTTTATACATTTTATTTTACATTCGCTAAATGAGATTTATTGTTTTGTTACCTTGCACCCAGACTGACCTTCTCGAGGAGCGATCGTTATCACGTTACCTAAACGTCGTGTTATGCTTAGTCAGCTGAGTATGGAGAATTGCACTTGACCGGCTCACGTTCAATCGTAATTGTTTTCCTCTAGTAACGTGAAACGGCCGCTAGTGTTATTGATTCGTGTGCGAACATTAAAACAATTCAATAATATTTTACATAAATATCCTCGCTCTTAATTACGACTTGTTTTTCTATTTTGAAAAACAACGTGTATAAATTTCAATGATTAAATTATGTAAAAGTTCCCTAAATTCGGTTAAAATAAATCACGATTTCTTCACCTAAAATTCCCTTAAATAATGTTGACGCTAGCGTCAACACATTTTGATGACCACTTTTGCTCCCACTACTATTTTAGTGTGCTTAATTGTTTGCGCCACTTCAATGTTCAGTATATGTTCTCCATAATTTAACTTTCCTTCTTAAATTACCTAATTATATCAATTAAATTCCCTCTTAAATTTTATATTATACAATATCTATATACATATTTTCTTGCTATTAAAGTTAAAACTTTACTACAGTGTACGTAGAGTTGAGGTATACATTATTTAAGACTAACCCTGTACTACATGCGCATATTTTAGACACTACCGGTTTCATGGTTTAGCTCTAGTTATTAAAATATACTCTGACTGTAATGAAGAGCAGGCATTAAATCTAGGGTTGAGTGGTTACCAATCACATTTAATTGTTAGTGATAAAATTTACATTGTGATAATAGTAAGTTTAGCTATTAGCAAAAATATACCTTAATTTGTTTTTTGTGCTCAAGAATTATCGCGTAATGGTTCCAATTCGTAATTGTTTTAATAACATTATTTTGGAGGTTGCCTTTCAACTCATCGTATTCTAAATTCCGCCCCCGTATATCTTCCTTTCCCGTCCAAAAGTTATTTGTGGAAGTTAAATGGCGGCTCCCTCGGCCGGCCAGAAGTCGTTATCAATGTTTCTTCGTATTTTCTTTGACAGAGCATGACGTTCCCGGCTAAAGGCTCCCGCTGACTAATGACTTGTAAACAGGCAACTAATTAACTAATTCCACCGCAGAAACTCCCCCTCCCGCTCTCCACAGCTGTGTAATCACCGATAGCAATTCATTAAGTTCTTTTAATATTCTCATAAAGTGCCTCGTTTTTTTTTTGCTTAATCCCCTTAATGAGCTTATTGAGGCGAAAATTTTAATTAACGTGCATCTTAGGTTTTCCCATCGTTCGGATACATACTTTCCGGGAAAGTCTTCGCGTCGGTATTTAATTTTAAAAATCGATTTCGATTCCCTGGATTATTCCAGCGTTTTGTCGGTTAGCATCAACCTTACTCTCGACATACCCACGCTCTGTAAAAAAGATACGGTAACGTGGAAAAATACGGAGGATTTATCAGAATTCCTCTCACTTAACACGCATAAGCACACACATTACCGTGGATACGTTGTTTGTAAAAATCGGGGAAAATTGCGAAATCTCTAGGGAATTCAAATTACAGAAATTTTTTAGATAACAGATTTTTTTAAATTATTTTTGAAACATTAGTATTTATATTGTTCTAAATGGGTAAGATTTTAAAATTTCTACAGAAATTTATGTCAATTTTGCTCTCCAATGGTATTTCGCATGGATATTTTATTCCAGCACTTTTGATTAAATTTCATTAAAACTTCCTAGGGATAATAAAAAACAAGTATATTCTCTATAAAAAAAATGAAGCAAGCGGAACTCCGGCGAGATAGAGTGAGATAGAGGGAAAGGGAGGGGGAGAAATCGCATAATGCATAAATCCGCAGGCGAACTTCCTTTAATCAAAACTTTTTCTCGACAAACCGTCCATTCAATAACAACTTTAGCGAATTAAAGAGAGCAACGACAACATCGTCGAGGAAATGACGCCACCAGCTGCCCCTCTCATCGCCCTAACTATCATGCAGTTAGCAGTGCTGACCTTAGCTCTAATCTGATTTTTCTCTAACGAGAGCGGTTTCGAGGTCTAATTAAAGTCAATATTTGTGTGCGCCATTGCACATTATTAGCTATTCGATGGCTGCCCAACAAGTCAGCAGCTTTGTTCGCCGGACGGAAATTGATTATATACGCCAGAGGCAGTTTCGGCCAGTTGACTTTAATTGTTAGACATCTCCTGAGGTTTAACACTGTACGCTGAGTATTTTGGAAAACTATCACACTAACGCCATGAATGACAATTTAAGGCTCGAAATTGGTCGTGAGGAAAGTAATATTTGTGGCGTTAGATTTACTTAAGGAAAAGTCTAAGGAAAGCTTTAATAAAAAAAAATTGGTTGTCTGTAAAGTCGGTTTACCGACAATAATTTTTACGTGATAACCTCATAAGAAAACATTGATGAAAAATGGAATACGTTTATGAATTGAATAGAATTATTATCATAAAATTATCATTAGAAGGTGTTTTCGCACTGCGGTTGGCCGGTCCAACTGGTCATTTTAGACACATTGTTATGACATGTGTGAAATTAAACATTAATCTTGAATCTTAATGAATTGCTACGCAAGATAATTGTTCTCAATGAATACTAAATGAAAGCAGTCGACTTTTTACACGATCATTTATATCATTTATTATAATATTTTAGTCGAAATCGTAACATAACCTATTATTACTGCACTCATTGACCCATGCAAGAACAAATATGAGATTATATAGCTAATCGAACTCTTAGAATGCAAGAATTGAATACCATATTGCCGCAATTGTTATTGTAATAGTAATAAATTATGTTATGCACAGTAAATATTCAGATAACATTATAAATAATTGTGTACTGACTGCTGTCGCCGTCGTCACTGACGACGGAGTGGAAAGAGTGCAATCAGAACGCGCGTAGCGAGTACCATTTTGTCCCCTTCCATCGCGCTCGCGAACCGAGCCGATCGCCAAATCGAGCTTTCACTCGGATGCTGTCGTGTAAAAGAGATAGATGCGTCGCAAGGCAACCGCCAAGGTCGATCTCTGTCTATTGCTGTCGCTCTCACTCTAACTCGCTCGCATGGGTCTGGCGTAATGTTACAATGTTTTGTGAACTGGCAGGTAGCCGGTACATCGATTTATAAGACGTATATGACGTCAAAAATAATTTCATAGATCTTAAGTGTTAAATATTTTCAGTACAGTCGGTCTTCATAGGCACATTCCCGATACGCATCAAAATTTTACTTTCCACTCTTAACGAGGGAAGGTCCTAATTCACATGAAAAGGCACGGTCATAAACGCGTTATAGTATATTTGAAAGAGAATGGAAGTAAAGATATTAGACGTATTTAAACAGTTAAAAACCTCAATAAATGAATAATGACGAAGATCGCAATGGACTGAATAGACTAGAAGAATGAGGAAATATTGGGTGGTGATAAATGTAAGATCAGAAAGAAGTCCATGGGCGATGTAATGACATCTGTTTTGAAGTTCAGTAAAGAAAAACTAGCAAAGATTTGTGTGTATTTAAAGGAGAAAAGTGAAGCAAATAGGGGAACTTTTAGATCCAGAGATTTTCAATCCAGATTTCAGACCCAAAAATTAATAGCATATTACAATTAACACATATGCTGTTGCAGTGAAGTATCAAAGGGGACTACCAAAGGAAAAATTGAGTTGTGTCTAAATCGATGAAATAAAAGTAAATTTCTGATGATTGGAAAGGAAAAGGAAACAAAAATCTACTAAAGGAAAAAGCTGAGAACTTCTAAACAACAATCTTCTTACAACAAAACAGCAAAAGAAATTCATCAATGGAAAAGCAGTAGTATATTATTATACTAGTTCAATAAGTCGGAGTATTGTCACACGGGAGATTTAATGAACGAGTGTGACAATACGTCTTATTAAACGAGTGTAATATAACATATTATTTTATCTACTTTGCTATATTAATTTATTAAATTATGGCTTTCAAGTTTTCGTTACAATAGTTAATAGTTTCCCTATTACAATAGGGAATTTTGCGTGGGTTGGTTACACTGACGTCACTGATATTGACGTTTCGTATTTGAATTTGAAAATCTAGTAGCCCTAGGAGAAATTCAATAACTACTTACTTACGTGCGCGAAATGGAAGACACAAATGCAGAATTGACCTGTACACCCCCAGAAATACTCAAAGCTGCTCAAGAAATTTATTGAAATACTAATAATTTAACCTTGACGTCTACGCACGTCTACGTCAACGATTATAGATTAATCAGGATTGCTCACTTACATTTGACCAATGTTGGACAGTTTTGTGAAGTCACCACCGGTGCTGAATTGCGTTTACCTATTGATCTGTGGATGACGTGATGTGGATATCGTACATAAATATGAATTACGTAGAGTACGTACTTAAACCCTACAGTTTACAATGGTAAATCTTACTTTTACTACAGTAAAATGAATAAATCTCTATCTTCTGTCCAGCACCGTTGGTGACGTCACAGAGTTTTTGCCAGTCAGATTCGGCGAAATAAGCAACCCTGGTAGTCTATAAGCGTTGCGTCTACATGACAGGCTGATATACCAATTTAACAAAACCAAAAGTTACCAAAAGTAGTGTAATAATATGAATACTATTACACTACTTTCGATGTAATAATGAGATCATTAGTAATGCAGAGTAGATAAAATATATAATTTGTAAAACTTTTATTAAAAGCATAATACCTATATGGTTCCGAAGTAGTAATATTAACTGTTGATTAAAATAGAAGAAACTAAACTAATAGTTAGGGAACGACGCGTCATGAGGGGCACATTAGGCCCAATAAAAGTCGCATGTAATGATTTGTTTGGAAGGTGAAAAACCAAGAAATATTTCAATTAATGGGTATAGAAGACATATTTAAAAAACAAAACAACCAAGGCTAAAGTAGCCAATATTTACTACAAATCTAATGGCAATTTCATTCATTAAAATAAGCTTTCTAAGCTTTCTGAAGCTTCATTTAATTCATTATTATTTTGTGGGTGATGTTCTAAGATCTTTGCTTATAGGAAGCAGACATATTTACAAAGCAAAACACCCAAAGTTAAAGTAGCGTATAGTTACTACAAATCTAATGGCAATTTTTTTCATTAAGATAAGCCTTCTAAAGCCTCGTGGTGCTACTTTTGATTCATTTTTGTTTTGTGGGTGGTGTTCGAAGATCTTCGCTTATAGGTAGCATTCGAGAAAAATAGTTATATGATGAACGTGCAGTTCTAACCTCGAACGTCTTGATTTTGAAGATCTCTAAACTTCTCTCGGAAATTCCTAACACTTCATACATTCCATACACTGTCGACTTCCAGATGAAATTTTACCGTCATTTCACTTTCATTCTGTGTAGCGTTGAACGTGAAACCGTAAAACACCGAGTTTTCGCTTATATTATTTACAACATTACTCCCATTTTTAATACTAAACTGCAAATCCTAATGGACCGGTAGGATATAGGTGCAGCCACACCGCCGTGTACGTTCTGGGTCCTTTGAGCATAGGTACGAAACTTCCAGAAACGAAAACCGCAACAGAGACGTTCGATAATTAATTAACGAGGAAAGTGCGCAAGTTGCTTCTCAACGGATAGATTCATTTTTCTTCTTTTTTTTTTTAAGTGACGAAAGGATCGCTCCCTTCTCTCGACAATGGGGATCTTCATCTTAACGCAAATTTCTCCATCCTCGACGTACCCACAAACAATGTTAAAGTTACATGTGAAGGAGAATAAGAGGTTTCGCTTATCTACACCCCTACAATAGGACAGGATTGAATTAACTAACGCGTGTGCGTTCTGGGAGTCGTACAAAGCCTTTTGACTCGAATTGTGCGAAGGAGGTGCGATATAATAGACATAAATGCTGAGATATGTCCACAATAGCTACGGCGAAACACATGAGATACCGTTCGAATTATGGTCACGTCGACACTAAACTTTCAGAGCATCTGGATGGTTCTTTAATTACCGGATTAATTGATTGAAGGAGAGTCAAACGCACGCAGAGTTTCGTTTCCACACTTTCTGCAGTTATTAATTTTGTATCGCTTTGATGAACATTTAAAAAACACAATTCCTTTTCGTGTCGATAGTTCATTCGGCGCTGTCAAAAACACATGATAACACTCGGAGGAAGGGGAAAAAATCGACGGGAATAATTCAAAGAGCGCTTTATAACGTAAAACGGGAACGGGAACAATTAATCATTTATTGAAAGCGATCAATGCGGACCAAAACTCTTTATTATTCCTTACCGATCGGCGAAGTTTAAAGCGTGAAATTTCGCCCTTTCACCTTTTTTTGTTTCGCCGGCAAGAGGGCGACGATGAACAAACCTTATTACTTTAACTTACATAAACACTAATCTGTGGCCTCACACACACACGCACACATCGAAGGGAAGAGTGATAAACCTCCCCTCGTCGTAACCGTCACGTAATCGTCTGCTAAACGCGTCTTTATTATTTTCAGGTCCGGCCTTCTGGGGCCTTATAAATCCCGAATGGTCATTGTGCAACAAAGGCAGGAGACAGTCGCCCGTTAATCTGGAGCCCAATAAGCTGCTCTTCGACCCGAACCTCCTGCCCTTGCACATCGATAAACATAGAGTAAGGAGCTTTTCGAGTTTATACTTTAACCCTTAAGCATGTGCTCTCGTGCCTTGAAACGCCTAGATTACGGCCGAGCGGAGAGGCTCGAGCCCCCTTGCAACTACTATTTACCCTCCTAGCACGGTCCTATGCGGTTTAGACGGCTTTGAGTTATTGGATTTTCCTTTGGAGGCACGTTGCACGAGGAATGTACGATTTTAGAGTGAGAAAACGACAGTTAGAACATAAGAGGATTTCAAAATTGAGAAGCTTAAAGAATCTATTCAATTTTCATTTGGTGATACTTTTGAGATACCCTGTTTTAAAATTTATTACATTTACATTGAATACAAAGCCCAGGAAAACTTAAAATCAAGTAGTTGAACGTATTACTTCATTCCATTCGTTATTCTAGTTTCGTTCATTTAAGTACCAAAAGAGGTCATATATTAAATTAGAAATAAATATCAGAAATGTGAAAACTACAAGTTGTTTAAATTTAAGTTTATGTAATTAATATGGGCAAATTTAAAATTGTATTGTAAAATTGTATACCTCCTGGAAACATTATCGATGATTTATCGCATCAGCGTTTTTCTTCTACTGTATTAAAAGAGTTATTAACACCTTCACCAGGCTATTTTAAATGTGTGGTAAAAATGTTATTTATTTCAATAGTAATCATTGAATTAACTAATAGAATTCTGTTTCTCCGTTGGGTTAAGGTAAAATTAATGCTGCAATGTATGCATGAATTATTTCACCTTCTAATTTATTTCCCGCAGCACTATGCGTAGACTGACACACAAATTATCACATATCACTGCTTCAAATCTCAAATCAATTTTCTAGACGTACTTACATGACGTTCGGATGTAAATTGCACCGCAAGTCAATCCCGGTTTGATGGATTATGATAACGAGAGGTTGGTGCAGTCAGTAAACTGGAACGGAAGGAATGCTATTAAGAACTTAAATGAATATAGTAAAAATTTAAGCAATTTATCGCCCTAATTAAAAATGATACATTCAACAAAACCGAACTTTTTTTCATAAATAATATTAATAAGATTTAATTTTGTAATTAAATCGCATTTTGAAATGTATTATTGGTTAAATTAATTGATGACATCTGCAAAATTTATATCGTCTTACTGGGTTCTTAAATTTGTTATTTCACATCATATAGTTTTTAATCATTAAATACCCAAATATAGGTATATAACGGTGTGTCACATTTTATAGTGGAATATACCTACGGACACATTAAATTAGTATTTACTATGCACAGTGTTGTTAAAAATACTTTGAAAAATGTATTTACTTACAAATACAAATACTTTAAAAAAACTGTATTTTAATGTATTTGCAATACTTTATTTTACAATGTATTTAAAAAGTTGTTAAGTACTTTTTAAAATTTTACCAATATATGTATAACGCCTTTCTAATTGCACTTAATCATATTTTATAAAAGATTATTACACCTAAGCGTAGGTATTTCAATCATCAAAATGAGAAAAATAATTTCTAAAAAATTCAAATTCTGGAATGATTTTTGGCCTTTGGTAATATTTAGTACAACACTTACCCGATTTTCCTCTTTTGGCAGTCCTAAATGCTCAAGAATTTAGTTATTTTAGCTTCAGAATTCTTTTAACCTTTTAATATCGAACAGTTAAGTACCGTAAGAAACAAAATTTCATATTTTTATTTATTGTCAATATATTGAAATTTAATCAATAAATCGTATTCACTTCTCTTTTCACTTTTGCTAAAGCATCGTATCTTGAGGCCTTAAGGGCTAAAATCCTAAAATTCAAAATACTTCTCATTTGAATAATCAATACCTAATGTATTTAAGAGTTAAATATAGTAATTAAAATACATGTGAAAAAATGTATTTTAAATACACTTGAAATACAAACCAAATTAATGTATTTCATCATGTATTTAAATACTTTAAAAGTATTTTAAATAAATCTAAAATACATGTATTTAAATACTTAACAACAACACTGACTATGCATATAGTACAAAATAATATATAATTTATAGATTTTCGGGCGTTTGTTGATTTCAACTTTAACAATTTTTTAGGAACATCCATTGTAATATTTACCGAAAAGATATTGCATATGAAGTAAAAAAGAGAGAATTACAATTAAAAAAAAATTTAATCTATATTTATCATTTTTAACACATGATTGAAAATATCTCAAAAAAGGTGAAATTTCGCAGAGTGAGGGACACAATGTCACGTTAGAATTTATAGTAGAACTCATAAATTTATTAATCGATTAATTAATTTATCGACGTCGTCAATAATTATTTTGTGTCGATGTAATGCAACCTTCTAGAATCTGAAGTTTTGAACTTTGGTTGTGAACGAAATTCGATATATTCGAAGGCGACTTTCTTCATGGGGCACCATGTACACATTTAAACTACAAATGGATACCTTACAGTTAGTTAAACAGTAACATGTAAAAAAATAGTTTTGACATGCTTAGTAAATAAGCAGGTAGGTAAAATATTGAGATAAAACTAAAGTTTGCGTCGAACAAGGTCGCATTTGTGCAAGTCTGTTACAAATTCCCATTGCCATTATTTTTCAGTTTAAACTAATAAAATATTAATTGTGACAAAAAAAGCACAAAGCAAGTTAATTTCTAAAGCTGCATACATAATATAAACACTATACAGGGTGTTAGGGGTTTGACTGCCTTTATTTTAATAGGTGATAGCATTCATCAAAACAAAACAAAAACCTTATATAATGGGGGTCCTGAAACCAACCGTTTTCGAGAAAAGTCGAGTTATTTTATCAAGGCATTTCACCACAACTTGGCAACACCGACAAGAAATGATCCATATACATGTAAACAACTGAGCTTGGTCAATGTTTCGCGACGCGAGCGATAAATTCGCGGTGTTGCCACACCACGTAATAGGCATTTTATCGAGTTGTATTGATTATAGTTTATTTTATTCTTTAAAGAAAAAATTGTTTTATTAAAAATTAAACATAAATACATTAAAAGAATACATCTTTTGATCATTTCATGTACAAAATTATGTGACATTCTTTAATAAAATTGAATTTTTACACCATAAAATTAGAAATTTCCTAATTTTTTTCTCGAAAACGGTTTGTTTTAGGACCCCTGTTATATAAGGTTTTTTGTCTATTTTGGTGAATACTATCGCCTGTTAAAATAAAGGCAGTCAAACCCCTAACACCCTGTATGGAAACTGATATTAAAAATATTTTCAAATATTTTACTAATTTTTTTCCTAAAATGTTGATTGAGGTATTCAATTGAAAAGAGAAAAAATACGATCGAAGGATATCGTATATTTCTCTAATTTTATCAATTAATGTAATCAATAATAAGATAACGTTTAGGTCAATTTATTTCATACGAATTAACTTTGGATCTGTCTTATAAGGCATCACCTCATAGCGCTAAGAAGCCAATTTTACAGAAGGAATTATTTTTAAACAAAACTATTATTAAAATTATTTTAATATTTTAATAATCACATCTTTCTAACCTGTTTAGGGACCGCACCATCATATTATTATCATAATCCGATATGCCTGTAATGGCTTTCGATACAGTTTAGAAGAAGATGCAATCATAATCAATCATCCAGTACCCTATTTGACAAGTACAGCTACGTTTCTAAATATATTGTAAAAATATTCTTCATAACAATTTAGTTTATTGACTTGATTAAATTTTTCTGGGCAAACTAGGAGAACTAAGTAGAACTTAAAGATATTTGGCTATTGCAGTGTGTGTTTGTGCTATATTTGACTAAATAGTCTTTCCAACACATTGTTAAGATGGGCATTATATGATATTTTTTATTTATTTATCACCAACCTCAGAAGCGGAATTAGTTTCGAAAATAAAACTTTTTTAACTGTACCTCGATCAACAAGATTATCATAAGTGACATCAGTTATAAAATCTTTTTCTTTTAAAAAATAGTTATAACACTAATAATCTACATTTACTGTAGATGTTGTTGTGGTTACAATTTTCTTCAATGTTTAGCTTTTCAGGGTGCATATTATTCCGTATAATTTTGATATAACTCATATTCAAATTACCATATATGTTACCATATATTCATGAAGGTTATGAATTGACCATGACCTTCACATTTAATATGGTTTAGTGAATCATATGATTCCTTTTAAGCTCCATAAGTTATTATTTTTAAGAGGAAAACGAACTGTCTGGTAAATAAGTACCAAAGAACCTTAGGCAAAGAAAATTTATGACATCACATTGCCTCCTCTGCCCGTTTGTAACATGGCGAGCTTTAATATATTTACCGACCGAAATTAAACAAACATGTGCCGATAGAAAAAATAATCGAACGATAGGTCACAAGTCGAATTGTAAGAGCAGAACTTATCATTTATTCAAAGTCCGTAAACATGCAATACACGCACGCCGTTGTGAGATATCTCCAACCTTTCCCTTTGTCACTTAATATTTAATTTACTCTCACCTTCCTCTCCTCCTTATTCTCCTCCTGTTTCTTTTTCGTTTCTCGTTTCCGTATCAAAATAACGATAACAAACGCAGTAGGGACGTTGCAATAAATATCTTCGACCCTCGTCGGACCGGACTACAACCCTTTGATCGCAAGGGCTTAACGATGTCTTTGGCGTAATCCGTAACAGGATAGGGTTTTGTTTGCTGAAATATCATACCCCAATAATAATAATAATGGTAATAGTAATGATAATAATAACGAGGCGATCATCAAAAGCAGGCGCGTGGAATCACTACTCGAATCTTCGTGCCTTCGATGCCCTCGTTATTATCACTAAAGATGAGCGTCGCTAATGAAACTGAAGCTGTAATTCACATTTTCGAAGCTCGTCATGACTGGTTCACAACAGGGTTAGGATAAGTTGCAATTATCGAATAACCAAAGAGGAAAAGCCGTTAGTGGAACGTAAACTTTAAATGGACAGTCCCGGTATCTGTCAGAAAAAAGGTGATATTTAAGATTCAGGTATTCAATACAGTTTCCTGTCGACGGTGGGTGATTTAGTCGTCGACACGTCTAACAGAAATTGCGTTCTTGCTTTTAATTATAATAAGCTCAATGCAATTAAGGTGTTTCTAAAGCTTCATAAGACATGTTAAGTTTTATTTATTATTTAGCGGGTTGTTACAGCTGTCACCGTTTCTCGCACTCTAGTCTCCATCTTGCTCGATTTCTCCATTGACCGTCTTCAAATCTTCTAGTTCATTGCCCCTTTCACTCCATCTTGCCGTGTCAGTCGCGGTCTACCCCTTGTCCTCTGTCTTTGTGGTTTCCACTCATATACCTCCTTTGGTCATCCTTGACTAGATATTCTTCAGACGTGTTTAACCTTTTCACTTCTATTGTTTCTATGACATCGATACCAACTCCCATCCGCTCGCTTATCTTTGTATTCCTTACTCTATTTTCCACTGCAAAGCGGCAACATCTTCTCCAGTGATACATTTCCATTGATTTTAAATTTTGTTTTCAGTTAATTTCCCAAAGTTCCTATCCATGCCGTGCCATTCCCTCTTTTACCGTTTCGTACAGTCTAATTTTTGTATTTCTAGTTATTTTTGAACTACACAACAGCCTGTTGTCTCGTTACAACTTTGTCTTGACCTAATATTCTGACACTTATTTCTCCATCGCTCTTGTCACTATCTGTGATATTTACTCCTAGATACTTATGAGCTTGTTGTATCGTATGTTTAACAGCTTCTTCCTCTTTTGTGTTATGACGAAAAAGAAAGAACGTGGGTAGAATCAAGCTGTCGAGTTGGTTGTGCCCAAGCATATTTGCGAGCATTTTTATGCTTCTAAAGACCAGTTAGAACATTAAGGGAATACTGACAGCAGAGAATTACGAGTTATTGTCCGCTGTCGTCATTAGTCTGATCTTCCCCAAACTGACCTACTATTTTGTCATTAACTTTTCTCATTATTCTAGCATTAAAGTCTCCTAGTTCACTACGTGTACTTATTTTTCTACTTGATCGGCTAGTTGTTCGTAAAACTTTTCTTACTTGCCATCGTTTGAGTTGTCCTGGGGAGCATATTGCCGAGTATCGAAAGGTTATACCCCTTCCATTTCAAATTTAGTTTTATTATTCTCTCATCAGTAAAATCAAAGCTTTTTATAAACCAATTAAACTTTTTTGAAATGTCGGCTATTGCCCCTTGGTCTTAGTTTACGCTACTGTAGAGATGAATATATTTGTCTATCTCTTCAGTACCCTGGGGTTTTCTTTTCGGTTCTCTTAAGATGGTATCATCCATTTTGAATCTGTCTAACTTCCTGATAATTTGTACTTTCTTCGTGTTCCATCCTTGAATATTCCATGTACTCCAATTGGAGTAAATTGAGTAAACCTCACGTTATTATCGCGTTTGGTTTCATTTCCAGGTGAGCGGTTCGATGATGAACACCGGCCACAGCGTCATCTTCACCGTCGATAACGACACGAGGCACCACATAAACGTGACCGGAGGGCCTCTGTCCTATAAATATCAATTCCAGGAGATCCACGTCCACTACGGGCTCCACGATCAGTTCGGATCCGAGCACTCCATAAACGGATACTGTTTCCCGGCCGAGGTAAGGAGACGTTTTAATGATATTGTTTACCGCCCAGAAAATTATTTCGATGGCAGGACGGCGTTAACGGTAATAGGAAGGTTTTAATGTGTAACGCGACGAACTCGTTGCTACCAATGGTGTCATTTTTCATGTTATCATGAAGTCTCCAGTTTCCATTCCCTACTCTTTTTGTTTGGTTTTGTGTTTGTCTCATTTTGTTTTATTCGCCAATTTTTGCAGCTTATCTTGTGCTGCTTCATAATGTTAAATTATTATACCATCATCAGAGTGGTTAAAGTGTTATATGTCAGGGTATTATGTAACAAGCAGGTATCGAATAGAAACTGATTTCCTTTTCTGTGCTTTGGATGGTTCAATTTTTATTAGCTATACTAAGCTGCTCCTTACTTTATTTTGGCCATATCTGATCGATGTATGGGATATTAATATCTGATCGATGTATGGAATATTAATAACTGAATGGTGTTGTGAAGAGCAGAAGACGCGTTATATCAATGAAAATCGTAGAGAATTATTCCTTCTAAAGACTTCCCTATGATATTACTTATCCTGGTGTACATGCCTGGTTTTTAACTTAAGTAAATAAGTCGTTGACATAACATGTAAAACGACATTTACAAGAAAAACAAAAAGATTGTGATAAATTTCTAGCAAACAGAACACAAGAAAATGAAAACAATTATAAAGAGTTACGGAACAGAGTTAAATATCTTACAATACAAGCCCATCGAGATGGTTGGGAAAGATAGACTAGTAACGTAGAGGACGATGTACATGGAGATGTACAGCCAGGATAGATGTCATCCTAAAAAGACAATGAATGGAACTCTATAAGAAACTCTGATATCATCCAACAGATGAAGAAAAGGAGAAAAAAATAACCATAAATATATCATATATGTACGACCGAAAGTTGTCCATCTACTCAAAGGTAGCCATGGCAATATAGAAATCAATATAGAAAAATCATATATGTAGATGACATCACATTGCAGGAAGTAGAAGAAGCTTTGGGTAAAGTGAAGAATAGGAAATCTGATAGTATAGACAGAATAAACTCAGAGCTCTTAAAGAATGGGGAAAATACATTAATACTAAGATTGCTCCACTTTATAAATATGTGCTGGAAACATCAAAAAATTCCAAAAGCATGGCAAAAACTAAAGTCCATTTTTAAGAAAGGAGACAGAAGAGACACCAACAACTACAGAGGTATACCTAAGCTTATTGAACACGGGTTACAAACTTTATGCTCGAATATACCCATACAAAAGAAAATAAGACCATAAGAACAAAAACGGATTGCGAAAAGGCCGCTAATGCATTTATTCTGTTTTAACAATACAACAAATAAGAGAAAATCGCCAAGAATATAACCTAAAAATATTCACAGCATTTGTGGACTATACAGAGTAAGCATTTAATAGGGCCAACAGGAGAAAACTCTGGGATATACTACAAAAGAGAGGAGTTCCATAACATCTTATTGAAGTACTAAAGAGTCTATACAGGCAAACCGCCATAGTCAAGAGACAGACAAATCACGGGATGGCAGCCAAGAGTAAGGCGTAGGTTCCGGAAAAAAGCTCTTTCCCCAGTTCCACAGTTAGGCAGCCCTAAGTCTTGGCTGCCATCCCGTGATTTGTCTCTCTACAAATTCGACCAGCCATCACCTACAAGTATATATAAGGGGTACTCACAATCTTTCATTTGTCAAGCTATAGCGTGAAAGTTGTGCTAGTCATTAGAGTTTCAGCAATAGCATGCTAAATATTCCAATAGAAATAAGTTGGTCAATTTAGCATACCTGGTTGTGTGCTAAACACAGTGTTACTATGCTAAATGGCGGCCATGTTGTTGCTGTTTTCCTGTGAACACAGAATGCTCCTTTATTTCCTCTAAAATTGTTTGGAACTGAAAAAAGTTCACTCTTAAGTGTGTCTTAAAACGGCCCTCGTCCAAGTTTTGTAAAATAGATTCGTATCAATCTGCAGATTTTACCACCGATCCCAATTGAAATGGTGCAGAATACCTACAAGAGGAAACGGCAAGAATCTTATCTAAACAATCCTCGATGACTTCATCCTCTTCCTCTGCAGTTTCACATGACAGAATTTCAAATAAAGTCATTCACCAAAGTTTCACATAATTTAAATTTTTCACTACTCTTCACCATGATAAAAGAAATAAACCAAAGAAAAGAAACAAGATTTCAGTTATTTACAAAAAACTGTTTCAGAATTATACCGCGAGTGGCGCCACCGCACTTATTTAGCGAGATTACGATAGCACTTACCTTGGGTCACTCATAATTCTAATTTTAGCATGCTAAGTAACATTGGGAGTACCCTAATAGTATATATAAATTAAGGTGTAAACCAGAGTCGCCTTTGCTTTTCAATTTGTATATTGGCGACCTGATTAAAGTTTGGAAAACAATGGATATCAAAGGAATTCAACTCCACCACACAACAAACATAAACACCAGGTTTCTTGCAGATGATCAGGCAATCCTCGAAACATCAGAGAATGATTTGCAAACAGCTTCTCCTTGACATAATGTCCAGAGAATTGAAATGTGAAATCTCAAAAAATTAAACAAATATTATGGCCTTTGAAAGTAAAAATGCGATAAGATCCAAAATTTGCATTGATAACAAATGTTTAGAAAAAGTTGACCCTTTCAATATCCTACGATGTTACAAAAGTTTTTAAATTAACAGCTATATTAAAAACGATCTGTCAATAAAATGTGGGGTAAAATCAGAGGAACCCTGTTGACTGAAACACAATTAAAGTTTTACTAAACAATGGCAGTTTCCACTCCGTTATACGGAAGTCAAACGTCGATATTTAAGAAACAGAATATGTCACAAATTGAAGCGACTGAAATAAACTTTCTAAGAGGAGTAAAGGGATGTAAAAACTAGATCATATAAAAAGCACTAATATTAGAATGATATTAAATTTGGATTTAATTACAAACAAAGCACTGGGTGACCAAGAATGACTGATTAAGTTGGCAATCCTACCTGGAGGATTTTTTTGCCTAAGGGTTTGCAACGCTACAACCAGATATGTTTATTTGACATAACAATCAGCGCTAAGATTGTAGGTTATGTGAATAAAAACTAACGCTTAAAAAATGACACTCGAAATACCGAACAATGATTTAATTAAACAGCTAAAGGTAACGCTCAAAATGCCCCCCATTTTGGTCCAGACATAAATTAACTCTTCTTTTTAGGCTCTCGAAGATATTCATCAGCATATTGGGTGTAATGTTTGCCACTTCTTGAACTATTGCCTCTCGCAGCTCTTCTTCAGTATCCAATATGTTCCTAAAGACATTGTCCTTCAAGAGCTCAAATAACTAAAAATCTTATGGAGTGAGATCTGGTGACCTGCTTGGCCAAATGCCCCGACAAACTACTCCTTCGCCAAAATTCTCTCTTAAATATCCCATAGTAGCACGAGCCGTATGTGCCATTGCAGAGTCTTGTTGGAAATATCCAATTTGACGCTCTTCGTCTATTAATTGGTTTATAAAAAGCCTCAAAAACTGTTGGATATATCTCTCCGAATTGACGGTAAAATTAAAAAATATTGATCCATACACCCGCGTGCTTGAGACTGCCAACCAAACACCAATTTTAACCGGGTGCAAATGTGTCTCTCTGATAGCGTAAGGATTTTCACCTGACCAAATTCTGTAATTTTGTTTATTCACATAGCCGTTGAGATAAAACCAGGTTTCGTCAGAAAAGAAGGTCTTGTCAAGGAAATCATCATTATTTAACATATCATTGAACCAATTGCAAAATAAAACTCTCTGCGGGTGATCAGGAGGGGGTTAATGACCGGACGATGGAAATTTTGCAAGGGTGGTACTTTAATTTCTTTTTAAGCACAGTGGAGCAACTTTCATATGATAAACCTGTAAAACCGTGAATTAGAACAACATGGAAAAGTGAAAGTATTATGGGTAAGAATGAAAATTGGTTGAATAGGAGGCATAAGGACCAAACCTGTTTGAAGGGAGAGCTTTCTTAAGGATTTGGGAGGACTTCTTTGCGTTCGAGTTCTGATATCCTCGACAACTTCCTCGTTTAGAGTAGGTCTATCAGTTGATTTTTGTTTGCTTACGCCCCCTGTGTTTAAATAACGTTCAACTACTCGCATGCAATGTTGCAGAAAGACAGCAAAAGTAACCAAAGTCTCCGGAAAGAACTCTGAAATTGCTGGTATGTCGCTTCGAGAGAGTACTGCCAACAAGTAATTGGGTTATAAATCCCGCCTCGAAAGTACACCGTTCTAATGAAAATTTCGTGTTGTAACGTGAAAACCGTTTTAAATAAATAAATTTGAAAAGAATACCAGAAATTTGAATTTGACATAGCAAATTCAAATTACCAGTTGTACCATTTAAAAATGAAATTCAGCATTGCCAACACAAACAGTCATTCTTGATCACGTTGTAGTTAACTATCAAAGGAATTGGTACTCTCATGTCCAATGCAATAATCTCGTCTACCTCGAAGATCACTAAATTATCGACCAAAATAAAGGTGTAGCGTGGGGCGACCTAGGAAAAGATGGGCAGTTAAGTCGGAACGGACAAATATTTGGACACACCTAAAGTGTAATATTTTTCGACATTTTTACATTTTGCATTTCTAATATATTTGCTTGGTATAAAAATGACTACCTTGTACAGTAGCCAATTTTACTTCATTCGCAATTACCTTTTCTCCTCTTTCGACTCACCACCGCCAAAACACAGGCAAAAATCGCATCATAATCAAACATGAACAATAACGTTCATACCTCTTCCGCTTAGAAGGTTCCTGCCGTCTTTTACCCGCTCGTCCTCCTCTCAGCCGCTCTTCTTATCGACGGAATTATCGAATCGACCACGGCTGGCCACTTTATAGACTCGCGAGTGAATACTTTATGGAATAAAAAAAATTTCCCCACCTTTCGCTGTTTCAATATTTGAACTGTCTGAGCGAGCGGGACGAGAGGAAAAGGGGCAAATCGACGACCCCTCGACGGCCGAAGAAGAAGCGGAGAGGGCGAAAGCGGGGATGTTTGAATTTTATCGCGCCTTCAAATTAATAATGTTTGCTATTTTTTCCTTTACTGCAAATCGATGATTTTCGAGAGATTCTGGTTGAGTCAGGTTATAGTCTAGTCAAGATGTGTGTTTGCTGCGAAAAATAGTTAGTAGGCTCGGAAAAATATAAGCGATAGCCCATTCGACGCGGAATGCAAAACTGAGAAACGGGTTTTGAGGATTTTTTCTGCTAAGAAAAATTGCAATTGTTATTAACAAAAAAACGAAATGTAAAAACGCTCGTTCGATTTTTTGATGACAACTCAAAAACCATAAGAGATAGAGGAATTCGCACAAAAGATCCTTAAAGAGAAGGAAATTTCCGATAAAAAAGTCCCTACTCCTGGATTTCTATCTCTTATATTTATATTTTTAATTTGTTGCTGAAAGTAAGGCTCCACGCGACCGTTACGGCATGCGCTCGCCGCCCCTGAAGTGACTACGTCATAGAAAATAATTTGTTAAGGTACCAAGTATTATTTTGAAAACTTAAAACAAACTTTAGTGTATTCTATACACTAGAAAGAATAAAATCCCGTTGGAAAAAAAATTTAAACGCATTTTTCAAAAAGCTAGCTTATTGTTAATGAACTAGTTATTTTCTTACTTCGGTCTTCATTGATAGCAGGCTGAATGTTTAAATAAATTCTCCATAAATATTTTTCATCTTGGAGTCCTTTCTATGAGTGTACTCAATATGGGGATGTCATGAAATTATTTACAATTTCTTTATTTAGTTTACAACGAATTTTTAAAATCAACAAAAAACGAAAAATCCAGAAATTGTTGTTAAATTTTTTTTCTATTATATATTATGTTATGGCTGTTTTTATATTCAAACTAAGGATTAAATAATTGTGGAAAAATTGTTTCATAGCTATTTGTTTAAGAATTGTTTACGAATAAACGGCTTAGTGTAATATCTTTCAAAATTCTTTTTTTACCATTCTATTGTTTAGAATTAATTATGATTCTAAAAATTAAAAAAAAATTTTTTTTGTGTTTCATTATTTAAGTAATTAGTTAAGAAATAATTTTGTGTTCAAAAATCATTATAAAAATCTTTTAATAGAACAGGAAAAAATAGATTTTTTTTCACTGATAATTTCATTGTTTATTAAGTTGACAATTTGTTATAAAAAGTTTTTAAGTGTCACAATATTTTTCTTCTATTACTACTACAAATTACAAAAACAACGATCTGCAACAAAGTGACGTAACAAATTTTTTTGTATAAATTTTTTTGTTTTAAATATTATTTTTTTCCTCACTTTGTTGCATATGGTTGTTTTTGCTATTTTTAGTTGTAATAGAAAAAAATATTGTGACACTCAAAAACATTTTATAACAAATTGATAACTTAATAAACAATGATATTATCAATGGAAATATTTTTTCTCCTATTCTATTAACAGATTTTTATATTGATTTTTGAACACAAAATTATTCCTTAACTAATTACTTACATAATGAAAACAATAAAAAATCGATTACAAACTATAACAAAATTTTTTAAGAAAATTTTTTTATTTTAAAAATCATAACTAATACTAAACAATAGAATGGTAAAAAATGAATTTTCAAAAATATTAAACTAAGCTGTTTATTTATAAACAATTCTTAAACAAATAGCTGTAAAACAATTTCTCCGCAATTATGTAATCCTTAGTTTGAATATAAAAACACCCATACCATAATATATAAGAGCAAAAAAAATTTAACAACAATTTCTGGATTTTGCGTTTTTTGTTGATTTTAAAAATTCGTTGTAAGCCAAATAAAGATATTTTTAATAATTTTACGACGTCACCTTATTGAGTACACTCATAGAAAGGACTCCAAGAAGCAAAATATTTATGGAGAATTTATTTAAACATTTAGCCTGCTTTCAATGAAGACGGAAATACGAAAATAACTAGTTCATTATCAATAGGCCCGCTTTTTGAAAAATGCATTTAAATAATTTTTTTCCAACGGGACTTTATTCTTTCGTCTATAGAATACACTAAAGTTTGTTTTAAATATTTAAACTAATAATTAGTACCTTAAAAAATTATTTTCTATGACGTAGTCGCTTCAGATGCGGCGAGCGCATGCCGTAACGGTCGCGTGAAGCCCTACTTTCAGCAACAAATTAAAAATATAAATATAAGAGATGGAAATCCGGGATTTTTTGAGAACTCCTCTATCTCTTATGGTTTTTGAGTTGTCATCAAAAAATCGAAAGAGCGTTTCTATTTTTCAAATTAAAAAATGTTCTCGATGATCCCCAAATAATACAATAACTAATCGTTTATAATGCCGACGTTTCGCTCAGATTCCTGAACATATTCATGGCTCTAAAAATATGTTAAGTATTTCCTATTTCTTATATAACTAAAAAATATCACTTACCTACATGTCATAAGATAAAACATGACATGTTTAACTTTGACAACTGTATATCGATTGTTTTTTTATTTTAAAAAAATATTAGAAGGCCATTACAAATAATAATAGAAACCTTCAAATTGCGAGTGCCAATCTAGCGTCAAAAAATGAAAGATGAGGATAGAATTTGTATTTTTGTGTTGAAAATGTGATAGTTTTCATATGTTGAATTTATTTGAATAATTTGTAATATGCTTGAGCAAAATTTTGAAAATCTTGTTGTCTATTTACAGTGTTATCTGATGTTTTAATATGTACTGCCTCTTTGAATAATCTTTCAAACCAAATTGATTCACGTTCTAATATCGAAATATTTTTAAAATCGAAATTGTGATTGTTCTGTATTGCATGTTCCACTAAACCGGAATGTGATGAATTATTTTTAGTGATATTCAATTGATGTTGTTGTAATCTCTTTTTTATATATTGTTGTGTTTCTCCAATATATACCTTAGGAGGTTTACAATCAGAACATGTGATCTGATATACTACGCAACTCTGTTCTTTTATAGGCGTTGGGTCTTTAATTTTGGAGAAAATGAGATTATTGAAGGAATATAATGAATACCAAGCTGGATATATGTTTAGGGCATTCAGGGTTTTGAAAGTGAAATTTTCTATGTTGTTATGGTACGGGAGTCTTATAAAAAGTTTATCTTTTGTTATTTGTGTTGTGTTCTGTGAAGAAGTTGGGATATTATTATTAAGATTGTTTGTTAAGTGATCTATTCTCTTATGTATGTTGTGTAATATAAACTGTATGGGATACATGTTCTTAACAAAAGTTTCTATTATGAATTTAATGTTTTGTGCTCTGAAAGATTCGTGGGAGAGTAAAAATACCCTGTCGACCAAGTTAATTATGGCAGCTCTCTTGTATCTCGTGGGTTGAAAAGAAAGGAAGTTTAGATATCTTCCAGAAGACGTAGTTTTCCTGTACCAATTTGTGATGCAACATCCGTTATTGAAAGAGATGCAGACGTCCAGAAATGGTAGGTTGTTATTGTTAGGAAGCTCACATGTGAACTGAATCTTCGGATGAAAACTGTTGAATTTTTTAATTATTTCATGAATGTTATTATTGGGTACTAGGAGCAGAGTATCATCTACATATCTGAAATATAGTGGTAATTCAAGGTTTATACTCTTAAGAATCTTTTCTTCGAGTGCCACTAAAACTAGATTGGCAATAATCGGAGACAGAGGACCTCCCATGGGACAACCAAAAATCTGTTTATACGTTTTTCCTTTGAAGGAGAAAACAGAGGAATCGAAGATGAAATTAATGATGTCAAACAATAGGTCTAGAGTGATAGTGGTAGTCAATTCGTTGAATCTTGAAGAGATATAATCTAATGCAACTTCAATGGGAGTGTTAGTATTTAAGGGTACCACATCTAATGATATGAATGTGTGGTCCATGTAAGGTATGAAATCAAAATTGTTTTTTTTTTGTTTCTATTTTTCGTTTTTTGTTAATAACAATTGCAATGTTTTTTGGCAGAAAAAATCCTCAAAACCCATTTCTCAGTTTTGCATTCCGCGTCGTTATCGCTTATATTTTTCCGAGCCTTCTATTTTTCGCAGCAAACACACATCTTGACTAGACTATTAGGTTGATTTTACGCTCTGCGAGTCTCTCTCTTTCGGTTTATTGCTATTTTTCCTCTTCGGGGGAGTTACTGAATCACGCCGTTTTCGCGACTCTAATTTGGAATTTCGATAAAGTAAGTGCCCGATTCCCGCTCCTAATTCTCCTCATTAGTTTGAACGCACCGCCGAATGGGGCTCGGCGCCCTTATCCGTCGGACAAGAGTCGAAAATTCGAAGACAAACTTTCACCGGCGAATGATACTTTTTAATAAGGATCGTAAAAATTCGCAGCCGTCGTCCCGAGATCCCCGGGAATGGGGCGGATTAAAAACGCGCGCAGCCCTCAGAATTTCTAATTATGGCGAGTTTGAGATTTCCTGGATTCTTAGAGATATCAATGGGCGCAATTTCGGCGTCCGTCCCCGCTTGATTTATGAATTCAATATAGCGTAATGTTTCAATTTTGAAAGACATATTTCATTTCGTGTTTTACCTAATTGCAACAAAACGCGAACGAGATGATGATTTATTAATTTCATTTCGGATTCCGTGTTTTATCTCCGGCCAACGCTACTATCGCACTTACATTTCTGGCCGAATATCTTGTTTAGCAATTATAATTTTGGCGAATAAATAACGCCGTTACTACATATCCCCACCGCCGCGACAGTTTTAATGGAGCTCCTTCGGTTCACGGGGAATTAATCAACGTCAAACGTGCTTAACGAATGACCACGATACTTCATCCCTTATTGACCGCGCGATTCCAATAAACAGCGGAAATGTTTCACAGGTTGCGACAACCATAATTTGTTTAAAAAAATTGTATTCCCTTTCTTCCCCTTAAGCATCCTCTTGATACTGGATCATCCTTTTCAAGGAAAGTCCCAAGTGTCCCTTCTCAGACGTCCGCATCGCTTAATCCCCTCCCCTCGACAATGGGATTTTTACAGATTTTTGACCAATATTTTGCCCGACCGCCGAACTCGAATCCCCGAACCTGGCTCTCCTTCGGGAGGGGCCCTCCCTTCTTCGAAAAAACTTTCGTCTGCTTTGTCTTGTAATCGTCTTCCCCTATCTCGCTAATCCTTCGTATTTTATGCTATCCCGGATGAGCTCCCTAAATTTATGGAGATATAGTGTGATTAAAGGAAACACGAAAGTTTAACAAGAATATATGTTCTGAATGCTGTTTCCATGCAAATACATTAAGGCTATGTGTGTGTAGGCATATGGCGACGCGGCCATAACGAAGTATGAGTTTTGATGTGTTTGTGACTGGAAAAATTAGAAGTGATGGACGAGGTTCGACACTGAAAATTCATGAAATATGGCAAGAGGCGTATGCAAAACAAACGTTTGTATACCTAAAAGCCTGGTTAAAACTCATCTTTTCCAAAATCAAAGGTCACATTCCTATAAAGTTAGACAACATTAAAAAACAAACGATCTTACCAAATTACCATATACCGACAGACGTACATTATATTGCGCTATACTAGTAACGAAATATATTTAAAATCCAACTACAGCTTAAAAAAAAGTTCTAAACATATACAACGTCTCTTCCATCAAGCACATAATCCTGTTACAAACATTTTACTTCTAGTCACTCACACAATTTCTCTTCTGCTTTTATCATTGAGATTATTGCCCACACATAAAGAGTACCTACAAATATAATATGGGACTTTTCAAACAAACGTCTAAGAGCGATTTAAGCTTCAAAATGAATTTATCTACGAGAACTGATGTGTTGGCTATTTTTGTGTCCTTTATTAATCTAGTTTGTGTGACTGAGCTAAAATAGGAGTTGTGGAAGCTATGGAATCCACCTATCAGTAACCAATAAACTGATTCCAAGCGTAGAAAAAATGATATAAATGGAAAACATGCCAACAAATAAACTATATCTACTACAGTTGTCTTCTCAGTGCTGTTTATATTTATATTAATATAACTATCTGCTAATACTAGCACCATTAGTATTATAGTGATATTTATTTGTTTTTACACTCTACGATGTCAAGTCTTCTTACCAATCCTGGAATGAAGCCCTATAATGGAATAGTTACTCCAAACCTTCAGTCCACCCGAATTGATAAATCAGGATGATGTTGATTAAGATGGAGTAATAAAATTGCCAGTTATCCACGCCAAATATTGCGAAATCTCTTTTGCTGTTTAATTTCAATGGCGGAAGTGTGATTATTTCGTGTGTGGATTTCCGGTGTCTATAATCGCAATTAAAACTTTTGGAATTTTTAAAATCGGATGTGAACTGCTTAAATACAATGAATTTTTTATATGTGCGTAGCTATTACCTTCATCATCATCATCACCATCAAACACCCATATAGTCGTCCACTGCTGCACATAAGCCTCCCGTAAATGTTTCCATCTCTCTCTATCCCGTACCGCATTCATCCAGTTCGTGTGAATGCGCTTCAGATCATCCGACCATCTAGTCATCTAGTGGGTGGTCTGCCTCTGCTGCGAAGTGCATGGTCTCTAGGTCTACATTCAGTTATTTTTCTTGTCCATCTACCATCGTTCATTCTAGCCAGGTGGCCTGCCCAGTTCCATTTAAGATTCGATATTTTTTCAATGGCATCTGTCACTCCAGTTCTCCTTCTCACCTCCGCATTCGGAACTCTATCTTTCAGGGAGAGACCCAACATAGCTCTTTCCATGCTTCTCTGTGTCACTCTTATTTTGTTTGCCGTTTGCTTTGTTAGTGTTATTGTTTCGGCTCCATATGTTAACACTGGCAGAACATACTGATTATATATCCTTCTCTTTTGACATATGGGAATATTGGATCTTAAGATGTAGCTCAGATTTCCAAAGGCTGCCCAGGTGAGACCAAATCTTCTTCCAATTTTACAGGTTTGATTGTCCCTCCCCAATCGTATTTTGTGACCCAGGTAATTATAGGACCACACTTGCTCAATATTCCAGTCGTTTACATTTAGAATTTCAGTGTTGGCTAGATTTGTCATGAACTTGGTCTTGCTGATGTTGATATTCAGCACAACTTCTTTGGATGCTAGTTCCAGTTCCTTTAGCATCTCTTTTGCTTCACTAAATCTGTCTGCAATTAATACTAGGTCGCTTGGGAGAGATGACATCACTTTGTCGCACACCTCGCCTCATTTTGAAGTCGGGAGTATCTTCATGGAGTCTAATGACAGCTTCCGCTTTCTTGTAAATATGCTCGATAAGTTTGGTGTAACGATGGTCGATTATACAATCCGCGAGGGCCTGGAGCATACTTCGATGATCTACTGCATCAAAAGCTACTAAAAAAAGCTATTAACTTATTACTGCTTAATTTGCTCCCTTTTATGTAAATTATTAAACAAAAATTGAATTATTTTTTAATAAGACCGAATGAATTGCTGATATGTGGTGTTTAGTGTAAGCCAAAATATATTAGTATAGTAGAAACGGTCGGATTTAAATTTAACCCAAGAAGAACAACACACTATCATGTTCAGTGAACAAATAAAACAGTAAATGTAATATCTTAATGTCTTTGAGTAGTTATCTACCTACATATTAAATTAATTATCAATTTTATAATGCTGATCTGGTATATTATACACACAGATGTGAGGAATGCACATTAAATTTATGAATATATGGTGGCGACTAGTAAAATTCACGCTATTTTTTCTTCCACATATTTCGTCATCTTCCATGTGTACCTTCGCCAAATCTTCTCTTTAGGGCGCCATTTGTCCATGTCACACATAAACACTGCAAGTAGTACTTGGCAAGTCAAAGGAGATTTACATTTTTAAGAATTTTTAAATAAATCTTATTAAACAGTCAAAATTTAGTTTAGTTCTTAGACCAGATTTCAGAATTCTCATGGTGTGCTATGTCATATTCTTAAAATTATTACAAACCTTGCACCAACTGATGAATATTTTGAGTAATCTATTGAAATTCACAAACGCTTATGAATCACAAATCTTAATATTGCGACAGAGCTTGCACCATCTATTATGTCCTTTGAGCAGTTTACTGAATTTTGCAACGCCTATATACCAGTCAATGTTAACCTACGACTTTAACCTTAAGCACTATTCTGCAAGCAATTTGCATAGATACAATCGTACACATACAAGTTCTTAATATTCGTACTTTCATAAAACCAAATTACAATATTTATGGTGCAAAATTTGGTCCAATTGCACTTGTCTGTTAAGAAAAAACAGTTATGAAGGAAATAAACCAAATTAAAGTACAAAATTGCCAAAAGTTAGGTGACTTCTTTAGAAAAATACTGTCACGTAAAATAATGTGAAATGTCTTAACTAATTTGTTTACAACTACTAACACCAACACTTATTATCTAATTTATATTCCGCACCGTTGTTGTTGTTTATTTGTCGTGCCCGTTCACGTCAATGGTATTCGTCGTTCGTCGTCTCTTTTATGACTCCTCGCCTTCCGTTCAGCTAACCCAAACACTTCCTTCTGTGATATAGATTAGATTAGATTAGAACGTCCGATTGGCGCAATAGCATAATGGACGTGGACATATACAGAGTGATCAAGAAATACTGTTTAAGTTGGCAATCATAACTTGAGGATATTTTTGCCAAAGGGTTTGCAACGCTACACCGGAAATCTCTGCACTCTGCATGACAGCGAGAGCTAAATAAACACAAATATTTTAGGTTATGTGAATTTATTTACGGTTGAAAGACCACACCAGAAGAAACTTCAATATTTGAAGGTATTGCTCGAATTGAGCACTAAACATAAATTCACTCTCCTTTTTAGGCTCTCGAAGACATTAATTAATATCCGAGGAGAAATATTTGCAACTTCCTCGAAAATGGCAGTTTCCAGTTCTTCATGTGTATGTAGAACATTACTGAACATCTTGTTTTTAAGGTGCCCAAAGAAACAAAAGTCTAGAGGTGTCAGGTCTGGTGACCTACTTGGCCAGATTCCCGTACTTATGACTCGATGGTCAAAAACTTCCCGCAAATATTGCATTGTGCTACGAGCCGTACGTGCTCGAGACGAATCTTGTTGAAAGTCCATTTTCGCGCTTCTCTACGGGTAATTGGGCAACGAATGGCTGGAGAATATGCTTAATGTATCGTTCAGAATTAACTGTGAAGTTAAAAAACACAGGAGCAATTACTCTCTGCCGCAATACAGCCAGCCAAACACCAACTTTGGTAGGATGTAAAGTTGTTGTTCCAACAGCATGTGGATTTTCACCACACCAAATGCTGTTATTTTAAGGATTAACATAGCCGTTGAGATGGAACCAGGCTTCATCGGAAAAAAAAAGTTTTATCCAGGATGTCATCATTGTTCATTTCCTGATTGAACCAGTTACAGAACAGGACGCGTTGTGGACGGTCATAAGGATTTAGGGATTGGACCATCGAAAATTTGTACGGGTGGTATTTCAATTTGCTCTTCAGCACAGTGGAACAACTTCCATATGATAAACTTGTACCGTCACGAAACGGAATACGGGAAATTAGGAATAAGTGGAAATTGGTGAACTTTTGATAAGGATCAAACTTGTTTGGAGGTTCCTAACCGATTTGCGAGGACTTTATTGCAGTCGAACCCTGACGTCTTACACTATATTTTCAGTGAGTACGGATGGTCTACCAGGTGGCTTTCCTTTCTTCACATTGCCTGTATTCAAATATCGTGGAACTACGCGCATGCAGTGTTGCTTAAGAACGTCGATAGTGAACACAACTTCAGGAAACATTTCTTCAAATTGGTGCAAAGTGGATTCCAAGGAGTATTGTCATCCAGAAATGGGGTCATGAACTGCACTCCGAAAATAAGCCTTGCCAAAAAAATATCTTTTTCTAATGTAAATAGTACCATTTTTATATTTTTATAATAAAAATTTGAATCGCCGCTTAAGTGTCAATGCTGTCACTGTTAAACGTCGAAGTAGCTGTCAAACAACCGGGAGTGGTTCCAGTTGTACCATTTTAAAGTAAAATTTAGGATTGCCAACTTAAACAGTATTTCTGGATCACGTTGTATATAGATGCTGAGATAAATCAAAAATTTCCCCAGATTCAAATTTAATTTGGATAGACTGAGTATCTTTTAGGTATCGAAATCAAAGGAATATTTAACGAATCAGCAAGAACAAACTTTCTTGGAAATTGGGAATTATCGATTAGGCAACCATTTCGAATTACGCATGTTTAATAATTGTATGATGCGTACCATGAACATCACAACGTTTGTCGCAATAACAGAAGAACACATAATTTTCTTAATTATGATGGACAAGACATCTTACAATTTTTAAACATGGATTTCATACTGACATTTACAATTTTATCAGTAGTAAGAACGAACGTCCTGCCGAGTCAAAAGTTAGAAATGAAGAGAGTGACTTGAATTAGGCTTTCTGAAAGTATGATAACTTTCTTTGCACGTGTACATCCTGCAACCTAATTTATTGCAGAATGTGCAATGCAATTCAAAGGTTTAATCTCCAAAACTAATAGCCCTCTGCATGAAAATAACATTTAGAGGCATTATCACGAATTTCATTTCTCGTGTTGAGCGAGATATTACCGTCCATACATTCCAAATTTCAGAAATCATCCGAAGGTTCCGAGTGCGGTGCACCTAATACCTGCATTTATAAATGGAAAATAAATATTTTCTGCGGAACACTGAGCTTTATGTTTAAAGTCTGAGGGGCTATTGTTAACGGATGTTTTCCCGTTCCCTCTCTCTGTGATCTCTTTGGAGAGACGGACGAAACGATCCGTGGTTCGATTGATTCCGTCCGGACCAAAGTGATTAGCTCGTTGAGAACGTTTTATTCCCCTTTGATTTCGTTATTCTCGCGTAGCAGGCAAGCGAAAAACAAGAAGGAAGTATAAAACGACATGCAGGAGGAACGTTGTAAAACGGTATTGATTCCGATGTTATTAACGCTCCCGAAGTGATAAACTGGAAATGAAGCGTATTTATGTAAGATACCTTTTTTTCTCTGTCTCTCCTCTCCTTCTCTCTTACTCTCCGAGGCGATTAAAGGAGAGGTTAAAGACTCGCCGGATCGTTTTTCGCGAAAGCAATTTCCACCCCGGAATAGGTTAGTCATTATTTTAACTGATGGCACTCTGATGAACGAAATCCACTGGGCCACATATACTTTACTCGTAGTTTATTAGCTAAAGCTGTAGTGTGGCACCTCGGGGAATCATGTGCGAATTATTCTCATCTCGTTCCTCCTTTAACTTTACACATACACAGACAGTATCATTAACTACTTTGTTGTTTTACCTCTCTTATACCAATTTCGGGAATGCTTGCTTTAGGCGCGTCGGATCGTTCTCGCAAACTTTCCGTACGGATCAGATAAAATCGATCGTTCGAACTTTTCCGATGTTCCGCGCATTTAGAGATACTAAATTACTCGCGAGTTACGGTTTCCGGGTCGAGAAACGCGTTTTTAAAAAACCACTAACTATTTATTTACACTACTTTAGGTTTCAATACAATACATGTAGATACAATATTATTTATGGAGACGATACGTTCGGTATGACAAGACTACGTTCGGTACGATCGGTACGGCAAATTGACCAAGACTACGTTCGGTACGATCGGTACGGCAAATTGACCAAGACTACGTTCGGTACGATCGGTACGGCAAATTGACCAAGACTACGTTCGGTACGATCGGTACGGCAAATTGACCAAGACTAAAGCTTTGTTCTACGGAACCTATATTTATACAATCCTAATAGTGATTAGCTATGCACTTTACTTTATTAAAAGGGTCTATTGTTAGGGGCTGATATAACACCTCCCCCCGAAGATTCGAGTTCCGGCTACGAGGGCGGAAGTCGAACGTCTTCCAGTTCTAGGGCTGCGGTGGTTTCTCGTCTTCTTTGGAATTTTCTCTGGAGTCTTCGTTTTGTGACAATCACCAGAGCGGTCCGTTGAGCACAGGGTCGTTTTTGATAAATTCCTGCTTGATGACGTGAAGTTCATCCAGGTTGCTTTTCTCCAGGTTAAGGGTGTAATTCGATTGAAGTGGAACGTCGTAGTTCGGATTCAATTTCGGAAGTAGGATGACTTGACCAGTAGTTATATCTTCTTCGTTGGTGATAAGTTTTCGTTTTGTTGAAAGTTGACATCCTGCGGGTATGTCAAAAATATATGTTCCTTTTAGTCGAACGATTTCCCTCTGCTCGTGACAATGAAGTTGAAGTACTTCTTCTTGGGGTAGAATAACGATCCATTGGTTGGAGTTTTCTGTTTTCTGGTACATGCTGTCAGCGATCTGGACTTCCGTCTGGATACATCCTGTAGGCGTTTTCATTTCTAGAAGTTGAATTTCGCAAGGGCTGTCTTTGGACATTTGGAGAAGTGCGCTCTTATCGCAGATGAAGAAATTCGCCGATGCTTCAATGCAAGGTTCGCTTATCGGTACATAAAACAATGTGTCCTTTGCGACAAATTTTGATTTTGGTATTATGGCCTTAAATTTCCCTTTCGAAAATGTAGGTAACGAGTACAAATGGTACATTTTAAATAAATAGGGATAGGTTATTGGTAAATGGAATAGGTAAATGATTTTATTATTTAATATAAAAGAATCGATTTTTATTAATTTTTTGAAATTTGATACGTTTTCTAAGGTGATATTTAATGGTAATTGATTTGTTTTAAATTTTTCATTTAATCTTTTTAATTCGTGAAATAAGTCTGTGGTTTTAATTATACTTGGATGTACAGTGCCTAGTTTAGTGAAAACGATTGATGTTTCAATATCTTGTAAAATTGAATTTATTATCTCGAACATATTGATTATTTGGATCAATGTGTCCTTGATAAATCTAGTATAATCTCTGTTTACAGTTCCCTGAACAATTCCTGAAATTTGTTTAATTCTTGAATTTAAGATTTCTTCATTGTGCATAATTTTTGTTACTGTTTCGTTAAACTTGTTGATTAATGATACTGCTAAGGAATTTTGATTTTTTACTGAGGTGCTTAGTGCTTTTTGATTTTCTTGCAGGTTTTTAATTAATGTTTCGTATCTTTCTCCATCATTAGCGTCTAAATTACCAGTTATAGTCTTAAAAATAGATCCTAAGCCGTTAATTAAACCTCTTTTAACTCTACTTGGATGTGGCGATAATTCTATTATTCTATTTTCTACTTTTTCCTCTATAAAACTTAATATTTTTAAGTAGTTAGATACTTCGTTATAATAATGTTGATTAATAGTTAAGTGACTAGTTATATTTTCCGACTGTATTTTTAATTTGTTTATTTCGTAAATGATCGGATTTAAATCATAAAAATGAATTAAAGTGTGAGAGTATTCTTTTATTTTTGACGTACCTATTTTTAAGGGGATTATGCCGGGATTGTTTTCTAAATTTTTGTAATTTATTTCTTCTTTTCCGAAAGTTTTCGTAAGGATGCTTAACAAGCATAATCTGAAAAGAATAAAAACATTGGTTTTAGTCAAATGAATAGGTCTGTCTAAGTGGACGTTTCACGTTATCCATATGTATTTTAGATTGTGAGCTTGTAGCGATTACTTTCCTATCTTGATTCACTGCTGTTATCAATTTCGGTTTTTCAAATTTGTTTACGTTTTTCTGCCTTATATTTTTCTTAACAAAAGCTAATTGTTCGGTTTGAAAGATTTCCGGATTGTCACGGTCTTTATTTATTTTCTCTAAAAGGTTTTCCTTATTCCTAATTAAATCAGCGTTTATCTTCGAATATAATACCGTTGTTTTATCCTTATGTTGCTGCACATAATCGTTTAACAGAATTTTATCTATTTCTAAGTTAAATGGGTCATTGTTGGTTATATGCCCGTTAATTACGTCAATAGGTTTATACTTTGTAGCTGAATGAATTGAATGATTGTAAGCTAGGATTGCGTAAATCATCTTCATCTTAACTGGGGTATTTTTGTAACCTTGTGTATTTAATATTCTCAAATGTTCATTTAATGTTGAATGAAATCTTTCTATAATACCGTTTGACTGAGGGTGGTTTGGTGAACAAAAATGAATTTGGATTCTGTGCAAAGATAAAAGTTCTGTAATCACTGAATTTTTAAATTCGGTTCCATTATCTACAATGATCATTTTAGGTATTCCATGATGTGAAAAGAAATTTATTATATTGTCAGCAATCTCCGTACTATTTAATGAGGTTAAATAGTAGGCTTGTGCATATTTTGAAAAGCTATCAATTATGGTTAAAAATTTTGACTGTTCAAAAGTAAAAGTATCTAAATGAATTATTTCGAAAGGTTTCAATGCAGTTGGTGTTTGATTTAGTTGCGTTTTTACTGGTTTCCTATCGTATTTTGCTTGTTGACATATTTCGCATTGATTTATATAAGTTTGTATTGATTCTTTCATTTTTGGCCAGAAGTATTTTTCTTTTATTCTATTTAGGGTCTCCTCTATACCTCTATGATTAGTTTTGCTTTCGTGATAATTTTGGATTGTGTCCTTAATGTCATTCTTATCAATAATATCAATCAATTTCTTTTTACAACGTTTAAATCGTAAAGATGTCCATTTGAAATTTCGTTGTAATGCTAAAGAAAATGGTTCGTATATATCTGGGTTTTCAAAATACAGAAAATAATTTACGTCAGGTACGGTATAATTTTTAACAAAATTTACTATGTCATTTTCAAAATTATTTTGCGAAATTTGAACATTAATTCTTTGTTTTTTATCAAATAAGTTAGTTATTTTTGGTGCAGCTGGTGAATGTAGGACTGAGCTTATTATAATTTGATTTTGACCGTAATTTACTGCATGTTCGACAATGGGGATATTTATAATAGGATTACAATCTACGTTCGAATGAATCGTAATATTTTCACTTTCGTTCGCGTCTTGTTGCGTCTGTTCATTGTCGTCTACTTGTACGATAAGGGACATGTTGTCTAGGTCAGTGTTTGCGTTTTGTTCAGGAGGTTTATCAAACGTTACTGTTCTATTTGGGTCACCAATTAAATCATCGAATTGTTTCCAATAATCATTTAATTCTTTCGTATGGATTTCGATACGAGAAAGTGCGTCTGCGTTTGTATTTGCTTTACCTGGCTTATAAATAATTTGGTAGTCAAATTCTTCTAATTTAATTTTCCATCTATGTAATTTTGAACTAGGGTCTTTTAGCGAAAATAACCATTGTAAAGGTTTATGATCCGTTATAATGTTAAATTTTCTTCCATATAAATAAGGTCGAAAATATTTGGTTGCCCATACTATTGCCAAAAGTTCTTTTTCGATTGTCGAATAATTTTGCTCTGAATCATTTAATGTTCTAGAAGCGAAAGCTATTGGGAGGTCGTTACCTATTGGTCCTTGCGATAAAACTGCGCCTAACGCTACGTTCGATGCGTCGGTTGTTAGATTAAATTTCTTTGAAAAGTCTGGATATTGTAGAATTGGTTCGTTAATTAATAAATTTTTACATTTTTCAAAACAATTTACGTATTCATCATTTAATTCTATTTTTGCGCCTTTCTTTAAACATTTAGTTAAAGGTTTTGTCAATTTCGCAAAGTCTTTTATGAACTTTCGATAATAACCTAATAAACCTAAGAATCCTTTAATTTGTTTTGTTGATTTTGGAATTGGAAAATTTTTAATGGCTTTAATTTTGTCTGGGTTTGGTTTTACACCTTGTGGAGTTATTATATGTCCTAAATAAGCAACTTCTTTACATAAAAATTCTGATTTGTCCAATTGAATTTTGAAATTTGATTCTCGTAGTCTTTGGAAAACTGATTTTAGTCTTTCTATGTGTTCTTGAAGAGAGGTTGAAAATACAATGATATCGTCTAAATATACTAAACATTTTTCATTTTGAATACCGCGGAGGATATTGTCCATTACGCGTTGAAACGTTGCTGGGGCATTTTTTAATCCAAAAGGCATTCTTAAAAATTCGTAGTGACCATTTTCTACGTTAAAGGCTGTTTTCTCAATGTCTGTTTCAGTCATTTCAATTTGGTGATAACCGCTTGCCAAATCAAGAGTTGAAAAATACTGGCATTTTCCTAATTTATCCAAAATGTCATTAATATTTGGTAATGGGTATTTGTCATCGATTGTTTTCTCATTAAGTTTCCTGTAATCAATTACTATTCTCCATTTCTGTTTTCCAGAAGCATCTAATTTTTTTGGAACTATCCAAATTGGAGATGACCATGGTGAAGTACTTGGTCTGATAATATTTGAATCTAACATTTTTTTAATTTGATTTTGAACCTCTTGTTTATGGATAAATGGATAGCGATAAGTTTTAGTGTATACTGGAATTTCGTCAGTTAATTTAATTTGGTGTTTTATTTTGTTCGTAAAAGTTAAGGGTGCATTTTCCTGATGGAAAATATCTGAAAATTGTTCACATAACTTGATAATTTTGGCTTTTTCTTCCATGTTCAAATGGTCGGTTCTGATTTTTGATGAGTCGAATGTTTTATAATTTGGAGTATCAATGTGATTTAAGTCGAAATTTTGGAGTTCTACTGGATCAAACTTTTCTACTGGAATTGGTGCAGAAAAATCAATTGTACTTGGTTTTACATTACTGTTTAAAATTGTTGTGAGTGCGTATCCGTTTTCCGCAATTGTTAGGCACTCAGGAATTTCACAATTTTGGATTTTTTGGTGTGGAATGATTATTTCACCATTTTGAATTGAAGTTTTTACTTTTATAACTTGTTCCATACGTGGTTGAATTGTAATTTGATTTAAATCTTCAAAACGTTTGGTTTGATAAAAATGAAATTTAATTTTGGCGAAAGGTGTTATCAAGTGATTAGTATTGAAGTTAAGAACTGCCTGAAGTGTCGTTAAATTGTCAATTCCGATTAAACCGTCAAAAGTGTCATGAAATTTGAAAAGATAGAATTTTAATTTATTAGAAGGATCTAAGTTGAAAATTTTCGATGGCGGAATCGAGGCACTAAACTGATGTGATGATTTTTGGAATACGGTGGAAACAATAAATGGGTCATTTTTAATTAAGTTTGGAAAGTATTTATTTGCAATTTCTGGATTTATAAATGACTTTGTTGATCCTGAATCAATTAATAATTTAATATTATATTCTGGGAAAATGATGTACGGTAATTCGCTCATTTTTTCAGAAATTGTGTTCAAAGTTATTATTGGTGGTGTCATTTCTTTTTGAATTTTTCGGCTGGTTTGGTAAAA
This sequence comes from Cryptocephalus moraei, assembly GCA_946251905.1. Taxonomy (NCBI): domain Eukaryota; kingdom Metazoa; phylum Arthropoda; class Insecta; order Coleoptera; family Chrysomelidae; genus Cryptocephalus; species Cryptocephalus moraei. Next base: position 18,268,305 of record OX276454.1, read on the forward strand.
TTTTGTTCATCATCATAATATTCAGAATTTTGTTCGTCTTCGTATTCGTTATTTGTCTCTTGTACGTTTTCGTAAATGTCTGTGTTGTATAGCTCTTCGGCTACGAAAGGAGGTTTTTGATTGTTGGCTCTATATGTATTCTGGAACATATTGGGACGATATTGGTAATTTTGGGGATTTCGGAAATTTTGGTTAGACGTTGAGGGTCTCGGTTGATACGTATTTCGAGTAGACGTACTCATTGGAGTTGGCGGTGAAAGATTTTTTCTCATTGCGGAATTTGGCTTAAAGACGTTGACGTTTTGAGGTTGTTTGAAAACTTGGGCGTTAGTTAGAAATTTTTGTGGTGGTAGATTTCTTGGTTGAACGTTAATTGGTTGCGAAGGAAAGTTGTTTTGATTTTTGAAGAAATTATTTGGGGTATGTTGGTTGAATTGTGGACGAGAATTATAATGCGGATGTTGATTAAATTGACGAGGATTATAGTGTGAATGTTGATTAAATTGGGGTTGATTGCTTGGTTTAAAAGAATTTGGAAATTTATTTGGGTTTTTATGAGCAAAATTTTGAAAGTACTGGACATTCTCTTCCTCAATTACGTATTGCATGGCTTCACTTAGTGACTTTGGTTTCATGCACCGTAAGGTTGTCGCTAACGGTTCCCTAAGACCTGACAAGAACGTTTTTAATGCTAGGTTTTGATATAGATTTCGTTTTAAATCTTGGGCTGCTACGGTTTCTTCATGAGCCGTTATGTAACAGCATAATAAATTTAGGATGTGTAGAACTCTGTCGTAAAAATTCTGAGCAGTTTCATTAGGATTCTGTTTCAACATGATTAGGTCACGGTTTAAACAAATTTCATCTCTTTGATCAGAGAAATTTGCTAACAGTAGTTTTTTCAGGCTTTCCCAATCGGTAGTGCCCTGTATGTTAACGATTGTTTTTGCGTTCCCTTTTAATTTTGAAATAATCGAATTTAATAAGTAAATATTCTGAAAATTTGCCGGATTGACTTTATCATAAAATTGATTTATTAAAGCTTCACTTACACTAAGGAATCTGTTAAGGTCATTTGGGTCTCCACTAAAATCTGGGATACAGGATAAATATTCGGGTTTCAATTGGTTCATTTTTGTGGTTTTTGGAGTAGGTGGGTTAAGGATTGCGGGTCTTATTACGTTTAATCGAGAATTTGAACTCGTTACGCTCAAATTTTCGAGAGTGTTGGTCAATTTGGAAAGATCTTCACTTGACATTAAATATTTGGACAATTGTTTTATAACATTAAAACGACTTACATGTGAAACACGACGATTTTCATGTCTCCGTTGTTTCTGCTTTTCTGCAATATAGGTCTCTTTGACCTTCGTTTCTGTTTCTTCTTAGCTGCTATGAGGTCCAACGGCGAAAAAGGCGATGCGTGTCCTTGACGCTGTTCGTTGTCCTCGCAAATTTGGGCGATATGGGTCCCAAACTTCGGTTGTCCTATCGTCTATGAGGTCCGACGGCGGTTGAGGCGATGCTTGTCCTGGATGCTGTGGTCCTCGCAAGATTTGGGCGATGTGGGTCCTAATCTTCGTTTGGTTCGTGGATGATCTGCGTTGAGATGATCCGTGCTGACTGCGCCAGTTACGGTTTCCGGGTCGAGAAACGCGTTTTTAAAAAACCACTAACTATTTATTTACACTACTTTAGGTTTCAATACAATACATGTAGATACAATATTATTTATGGAGACGATACGTTCGGTATGACAAGACTACGTTCGGTACGATCGGTACGGCAAATTGACCAAGACTACGTTCGGTACGATCGGTACGGCAAATTGACCAAGACTACGTTCGGTACGATCGGTACGGCAAATTGACCAAGACTACGTTCGGTACGATCGGTACGGCAAATTGACCAAGACTAAAGCTTTGTTCTACGGAACCTATATTTATACAATCCTAATAGTGATTAGCTATGCACTTTACTTTATTAAAAGGGTCTATTGTTAGGGGCTGATATAACACGCGAGAAAGGGGCGATACCTTCTCGGAAAAATCGCGACCGGTTTTAATCTTTACGGCGAGTATGCGTAATGGAGTTAAAAAATAAAGGAAAAATACGAAATTCGTCGATTTCTGACGTTTGGTATTTTCTTGTTCCGGGCGGTCACGTTTCGAATTATTCGCGTAATGGACGTTTCAGGTTCGATTACGTTGAAATTCCTTTAAAAAAAATGTTGCGATTGAGATTCCATTAGAGACGTTTCGATAACGTTACCTAGGGCCCCGGGAGATCTCGTCTGATACGGATTTGAATCGAAGTCGAGAGATTTAGATCGAGTGATAGTTGTTTAATCCGAGGAAAATTGGTATCCACCGAGGGACGAAACGTATGTATTTCGCTAAATTTTTCATATGCCCAATGTGAGGATTGGGGAACGCAACGGTCTGCTAAGAATTACCGGTTCAGTCATAAATAGTCTGACAAAGTTTTACTTGTGTAAGTCAAGTTTAGAAAAGTTTTGGTGTGAAATGGAATGAATCCTTTATGAGGTTGTCAGTTATATATCATACACAATAACCCTTATACAGGGTGACTACATCATTTTCCTTTCGAAATTCCCTGACTTTTCCCGCCAAATTTTAAAATTTTCCCGACCTCATTTTTGTAATCAGCGGCATTCCACGCATGCTTCCGGGGAGTCTTTTCTTAGGAAAGTAATGGAAGGAACATAAGAAAAATATCATTGAAAACTTGATAAAACGGGAGAACTAAAGTTTTTTAATATTTATTGTGATTCATAACTAATATTGCAAATTATCAATGTTACGTCGAAGTACAAAATATTTAGATTATTTTTACTGTATTATGGATTGTGAATTTCTCAATTGAACTGCCTTATCAGGTCACATGTGGTTTGGTTTCTTTTCATTTTTGAGGTTCAGTCTTGCGTGTGAGTCAATATCTCGCACTTTTTCCCAATAGCCCCAAACTTCCCGAAAATTTTTCCAAAATCCCTGACTTTTCCCGATTTTCCTGACTAAATTTAGAATTCCCTATCTTTTCCCCGATTTCCCTGATATCCCGACTGTGTGGGCACCTTGCTTACAGCATGTCTGTATTTATTCATTAAAGGCAGGGTAAATCTAAACCTACGCAATTGATGTTTAAATAACATAAATATTAAAATCTTATAACAGATTTAACTCACGAAAGCAAACACGCTAATGAAGGTATTAAACATTAAAGCATGAAACACTTAAATGCCTTAAAATTAGCACAAAAATAAAGTTTTAATAATGGCGGCAAACAGACCTTTGACATTATTGCTACAAGAGTACCTACATGTGGAATTATCTTCCAAAGTCGGTCAAAGTGATATCAAAAACAGACAGGTACCTAAAATGATGCAAAGAAATTCTCATATAGAGATTTGTAAATAAGATGTGAATTATATGTGACCAATTTAATATAACGTATTGTAAAATATTAAATAAGAATGAAAATCTGCATTCAGGTATTTAGTGTTAGGTACTGAATGAATGTGTAATGGATGTGTACCCAATTGGGTACAATAATGTACTCAATATATAAGACGATTTTCACAATCGGAGAGATACTCTAATATAGATTTTATTTAAGCGAGTTAAATTGCAATATGATGTTATTAACAATACCTAGGTATTTATGGCAAACGTTTCCATTTCTACTTAAGTATTAAAAAACCGCTTCGAATATATTTTTGAAATACTTTTTATAGAACTTTTTTCACTAACTGTTTTATTTAAGACCATATTAAATTTGTTCACTTCTCAACAACTCTGAAGTGTGTGAAACGCATGTTTAATTTTTAAATACAGCGTAGTTTATATTTAGTAAAATTAATTGACCCTAACATTTAGCACAGATAAATACAGCTTTAATAACTTCTGAATAAAAATATTAAAATGTTACTGTGTTTGATCGCTGCGCTTTTAATGCAATAAATTTCTCATTTTCCGGTAAAGACACATTGGCAATGAACAGGCAGTAGCCTACTAATATGGTATCCACATTGGAAAGAAGAAGAAGAAGGAGAATTTTCATTAAATACTTATTTAGAAATTGCAGAAATTTCAAAAACAATTTTTAACTGTTTTCCATTTTAGGAATTTTTAGTTGAATTATGAAGAAAATGGAAAATATTGGACTAAATATTTACATGCGGAAATTGTTTATCAGGCTTCCGTTGTTATTACTACTAGTGTCCCGATTTCACACTGTCAAATCTTCTTTTGATCTTTTTTCTTTTGCACATTACAGCACCATTCAAACACAAGAACATTACAAATATTGTCGAATTTTTGAATTAAACTTATTCAGAATTTAAAATTAGGTAGATTAAGCATAAAACCAAGATATAAAATTCACACGGCGTATATCATATCTCAAAAAATATTTTTAAAAAAACAACTATCTGTAGATTCTGTCCATTGTAAATTCTATAAGATCTCTATCTAAAATACTTATATTTACACAACGTTTGTGAATCAGTTAATAAATCGATATTCCTGTAATTTAATATTGGAAATGATATTAACGCTGAAAGTAGTTGTTTCCCCTAATTCCGAGATTATACCTTTAGTAGATACATGTATAGCTATAGTTAAAATAAGGCACAAGAAATTGAATTTAATATTTTTTCATCCAACCTTTGAAATTATTATTGGAAATTAATGACTATTTTCTATCCCACAAACTTTGGGGGTAGATATATGTCTTTATTCGTTTCTGAAAATGTTGCTTTAATAGGTCCAATAATAACTTGGGCCGTAACGAGTTATAGTCCGTTTAATGCTCGTTGATTCGGGATTCCCCAGCCTAGACACCCAACAGAGTCGGCCTCAGAGGCTGATGAAATTTTTAGTGGAATATGAACAACAAGTAAAAAACAAAATTTATTCTTAAAAATAACATACTAAACAGACAATCATTTAAGAGACTATTCCAAGTTGCTTAAAGTTAAGTTAAGCTTAAATTCAGGGCATTAGTTTCGTTATGTTTAGCATAATTTTATCGTACCACTTAGTGCTAACTTAGCACATTAATTAAAATGACCACGTGGGTTCTGATGGTCTGATTTTAACAGAAAACACTTTTGGGAAAAGTTATTTTTCTGAATTAGCTCTGTTCAGAGTACGGACTATCATATCTCGGAAAGAGTGAAACTTTTAATCATCAGTAATTTTGAAACGCAGTAAGATTGGCAATTATTAGGATATACAAATTTTGAGAAATATATAAGCTATAGGCTAGAAGCTAACAATTCTCATATATTAGGGCAGATCAAGACGTCTTTCTGACCTATATTTCCAATGATAATTGCCTAAGATACTGTGCTCTTCGTACAAAAATTGTTTGATAATTGCTTTTACGTCAACAAACAAACTCATATTATTATTATGATAGTTGAACACCGATTCCTACAAAAAATGTCTTTTAAAAAATTTGGTTGTCTGTAAAGTCGGTTTACGGACGATAATTTTACGTGATAACGTCATAAGGAAACATTGATGAAAAATTGCACACGTTTATGAATTGCATTGAATTATTATCACTAAATTATCATTGATGTTTTATATTATAGAAGATTTTTTCGCACTGCGGTTGGCCGGTCCAACTTGTCATTTTAGACACACTGTTATGACGTGTGTGAAGTTGAACATTAATCTTGAATCTTACATGAATTGTTACGCTGGATAATTGTTTTTATTGAATACTACATGAAAGCAGTCGACTTTTTATACGATCATTTATATCATTCATCATAATTTTTTAGTCTAAATCGTAGCATAACCTATTATTACTGCACACGTTGACCGATGCTACTTTGGTTTAATGATCCAAGAACAAATATATGAGATTATATAACTAATTAAGCTCTTAGAATGCAACAATTAATTACTTTATTGCCGCAATTGTTATTATAATAGTAATAAGCAATGGTATGCACACTAAATATTCAGATAACTTTAGCTAACGAGCTGTCGCCGTCGTCGCCGACGGAGTGGAAGCAGTGCAGCCAGAACGCATGTACCCCTTCGCCGATCGCCAAATCGAGCTTTCACTCGGACGCTGTAGTGGAACAGACATAGATGCGTCGCAAGGCAACCGCTAAGGTCGATCTCTGTCTATTGTTCTCGCTCTCATTCTAGCTCGCACGCATGGGTCTGGAGTAACGTTACAATGTTTTCTGGAAAGTGTAGGTAGCCCACACTTCGATTTATAAGACGTTTATCACGTCAATAATAATATTAAATAATAATAAAATACGCCCTTACACATATTTTATTACACATAACGAATGAAACTATTGTTCAGTTGTTAACTATTAAGGGTTTTGTGGTATTATATTTCGTGCATTAATTCAAAGTTACCCTGTGCCGATTAAGCAACTGACGTTGGATTGGTTTAGAGTGGCACAGAAAACGTCGAGACTAAAATTATTTAGAGCGAAGCTGCTGCTGTAATTCGAATTCACATACCGATACTAGAAACTTACTTCATATTTTTAATCCCCATTAAAATCGAACAAATTTAAACGGCACACACGAGTTGGCTCCAGCCGTCTACTACACGTAGACGGTGGCGGTCCAGAAACAGTTATAATTTAATCCTTGATGAAAGTACATCATTTGGAGGAAAGTTGAACTTTTTCAAGGGGGTCGAGCAGGGGCGCGGGCGGATTCGTTATTTGTTTTGATGACGATGCAGCTTTATTCGATATGTTGCCGACCGTGCAACTTTTCGAATTACGGCGCGCCGCCATCGGGCGTAAACTTTTAATCGCGCGAATTACCGAAATGATTTGCGGACGGTTAAATTTGTCAAGTTCGCGTCGAAACGGATTTGTACCGTTATTATTCGGGGATTAGGTGCGACGTGACGAACCATGAAACGGGGGCTGTTTAACGTAAACATATTTTGTAAAAAAAAATATGTTTGACCAAGGTAAACTTATACGTGCTAGTAAACTTCAAATATTTCCGTTATAAAAATACAAACCTAAAGCTTTTACCGGGAAATAACACTAATTTAAATCTACTGGATACTCAATACAGTTTATTTCGGTGACTTTTACAGGTGGTTTTGCAAACATGTATGTTGGCTTGAACTCATTATTAAATTATCTTGTTTGTGAAGCTTGAAGTCTTTTCACCGAGGAAATGAAGTAGTTTAGGGGAAAGAAGTCATAGAGCTTTATTCAAAGACTAATTTTCTCTTTCAAGTCGTAATTCTCCAATACTCCATCAAAAACAGATTTCAGGTGTGTGTTGTAATTTTGATTATATTTTGATATGCATTCTTCAATTCTCTCCAACGAAATAAAACTAATTGTAATTTTCAGAAGAATCTTAATCTATGTTCATGTTGGAGATACGACACAGTGTGTTTTTCTATTTTTATCCGCAACCCTTTAATATTAACTGTTTAGGTACTGACATTTGGCGGAAATATCGATTTTGACTATAAATCTTGAAATTTTTTAAATATTTGCATTTATGATATATTGCGATTAGCGCAACGGACCTACTTTTATTCCCGTGGAAAAGTGTTAGCTAAAGTTAGTTTTTCTTTTTTACCTGAAATCCTATATCTGTGAATTGTGGACTTAATAACTATTTTAATATTAAATCTAAAATATTGGAATAAATTTTGATACTGGGCGTTTCAGGTGAGAAAAATCTTAATGCAATTCATTGAAGAGGTTTCTATTTTGTCTATTTGATTTTTATTGAAACTTATCACTTCGGAGTTAAAAACTAATTTATTACAAAACTCCTTCAAATTTGGGTATTTTCCTTGCCACACCTACGTTGTTCAGCTACCAGAATATGGCAGATGTACAATAAAATGGTGAAAGACACAATAAATTATGCCAGAAATTTTAGGCGTTATCCTTATATTCAGTTTAACGTTGGCTTGCAGCGACAACATTTTACCCCTTTAATACAAAATTAAGCACTTTTTAAAAGAAATAAAATTTTTATTTCAAAATATTTCAATTTCCCAAATTTCGTTTAATCTAATGTGATAACTTCCAATCTGACATTTTATAGGTTACTGATAAAGCGTTGCTTTCTATGATACGGGATGAAATAACTTCTTAAATTAACTGAATTTCGTAAAACAAAATTCTCAAAGGAAACTTGACAACTATCTAATCTTCAATTTTAAAATTGTAGGTTTAACAGTTATTCAAATTAACTGCATAGTTTGTAATGAAGCATATTTTTCCCGTGGCTAGAACCCTTGTCTCTCTGTTACCGTTTGCGGAAAACCCGTAAATTCAAGTTAATAACCATTTTCTCTCCGCCGTGACACCTGCAAATTTCGAAGACCGAGTTTAAACAAAAGACCACCAGTTGTCTCTTTAATTACGAGCTGCAAATTCCCCCTCCATGTTTATCTGGGAGCCCTAAATATGAACGAAAAGTATCGAATGTATCTGGTGTAGTCGCCGCTCTTGTGAGTGGTTCTAGAGTGCCTCTGCAGTGCCAACCGTCCGTTTTTGCGCAAGTAGTCCGAGTCCGAAAGTTTTCTCCGCCGAACCAAGTGCCCGTGCTGTCGTTTACTTTTCTCGCGATACGAGAGAATCTCCGCCGCCCGATCGCCCGTCGCTCATTTCTCGCGAAGTGAGTTTCCGGTGCAAGTGCCTCCGCCGATAGTTTCATCTTCCAGTGTGAGTTCTCAAAATCCGATTATATTGTCTCTCTCTGGCTTAGGCTTTTCCTTCTCTCGCATAAAGTAGTTCGTAGTAAAACGTTCTCGGTGAAGTATTCCCAGGACGTCTTTAGTACGAAAATTAACCGCAATTCCACATGGCCTAATTCTAACTACGAGCCGCACGCCCTATAGGACTGCACACCACCCTCGCTTGTTTGCTCCGCTCTCACCTCCGCTTTACCGGCTTTACTTAACCGTCCCTAATTACTGTAAATAATGTAATTACGATCTTCCGCTCATCCGAAATCCGTATTCACTTTCAATTTAAATCTATTTTCTGTAAATAACTTATTAGATGTAATATAGATCACCCGTATTTTTCCCTGTACTGTGTGTTTTATTTCCACGGACCCCCCTGGCATTCTCCTGAGTTTAAACTCACCCGTGGCTATAGGGAGTTAACCCTTAAAAATCTGGCGCCCGAGGTAAACCGACTTTAAACCGTTTCCCGAATTCCCGAACTCCGCAACTTGCGCCAATTCAAATAAGTGACGTAACTTTCCGCCAGAGTCGTTGTGTCGCCAGCGACTCTGCCTTACCTAACAAAGTGCGTTACAAGTTACGACGATAATAATGTATTAATTAACCATGTTCGTGAAGAAATCACCTTCATAAAATCTATAAAATTCAATCGTACGACAAATTGACTACGCAACTTATGAAGTCCTGAAAAAAAATTACCGAAACGAAATATTCAAATACTACATTCCTTCATCAAACATTTTTATAGAGTTGCCAATGTCTCTAAGACCCAATATAATTTAATTGAAATTGACCATTAAATTTGAACATTCGAGTTTGTATTAAAATTAAAATGACTGATATGAAGTACCTTGAACTTTTTTCTAGAGAACGAGATTATCATTGAACGGATCGACAGTGACTTAAATGTCAGGAATAAGAAATAAAATTTTAACAAATTTAAAAATTTAAGAACAACCCAATAAGAATACATTTTTCACTTATAGCCATACACACCAAACGGTCTTAAAGAAATTAAATTAAAATCAATTAATATCAAATGCAAATAATGGCAACTGCAAATTTATTTCCTCGCCAAACAAGATTACTTAGAGAAAGTTAATGACATTCAAAAAAAAATGACAACCGCCGTATAATAGTTGCATTTATTTGCAGTTAGTATTATTTATTTATTATTAAATAAATATTAAATAAAATGTTATATATTAATATTTAATTATTACATTTAAAATATCATTAATAAAAAAATTTTGCAGAAACAGAATTGTTATTAAAATTTCTACAGAATCGTCGTAATGTTAAATTTTTTTATAAAAATAGATACAATACAATGAAGATGCTGTCGTTCCATAGATGAAAAGCAGAGTTTATAAGCTTCTTTGTGAATCTTGTAAGGCTTCGTACATTGTCGCAAATGTAGCAATGTTCAAACTAGGGTCAACACACATTTGGACAAAACACATTCCTTAAATTTTGGTGATCACACAAAGGCTAATTCTCATATCTATACTACCACAAAATACGATCAAATAATTAAAATAAATTAGACTTCCTAGGAGGCCTATAGATTAATAACATAAATTATATCTAATAGAAGAATGCCTTAATATAGAAACTTATCTTGAATGAACTTCATTTCTCTACATAGAGGGTGTATTTGCTTAATTTCTATTTTTCAGTCTGTTTATTAAAGTTTATCTGGCTAGAATTATAACTTCATTTTAAGTCATAAAACAACAGAATTAAAATTCGAACCGATTGATTTAGTTTCAATGTAATCAATGTCATGTTTTGAAATTTAACAAACCCAATGCTAAATTAGGAAATGTTCAAATTTAAATAATAACACATTTCGTAGAAAGTAATTTGAGCGTCGTTTAGTCTGTTAAAATTTTCAATTTTAGTTTCTGGACGCCTTGAGGCAAATTAAGATCTCCTGGATTTTCAAACATGCAATCTCGTCAGAAGTAATTTGAATACATGTTACTGAGGTGATTTTTTCCTAACTATCATAACGAGTTAAATTCCGTTTTGAATTCTGCATACAATGGCAATAGAAAAACTTCTCACTGGCAATTTGTTTGCTGAATTCTGGGCAAATATCTCGCTCTCCTCTATTAGCAGCAATTTGTCTAGAAGTGAATTTATTAAAGCGATATATAAAATGGCATTGGGGCCGCAATTTCCCGCCGACGAATCTAATCATAACATCTACGGAAAGTGTTGGGATCCCCCTTTTTTATTCGGCCACAGAAGAGGCGCCTCTTGATGTCTTGCGGGATGCGTGTCATCGTTTCGCACCCCTCTCCGCGAAATTGAATGTAACCTTTGAGCAAATCCAATAAACTCATAAGTCGGAGTGAGTTAGGAAATAAGATGAAAGCTTTTAGCTTTATATCAACATATGTCGGGGGTGAAAAGCTTTTTATTAAATCTTATGGCGGATCCCCCAGACATCTGCATTAACTTGTAACGGAAACATTGATTTTCCATTTTCGACATTAAATCCTGATGCGCCTGTAGCATCACCATAAACACGCGGGTTAGGATTTCATTTTATGCGAATAAAAAGGAAAATTCTCCTTTTAAACGCACCGTCGCATTTCCTTTTCTAATCATCGCATCATCGCTTCCGCTGAAAGATTTCTTAATACACCCTTTGAGCTTACAAAATATAACTCATCCCTTTAGAGGAACACGATTCGGTACTTTCCGCGATTGAGTTTTTCCCAATATTTCGAATATCCCGGAGCGTTTCATTTCCGGATTAAATCCTTCCCAAAAGCACCACAAAAACAGAAGTATTCATTCCTCGGTTTGGTTCATATTTTTTGAAGTGCAGGCTTTTTTGAATCCTCAAAAACTGATTTCAGGCGAACTAGTCACGTCGCATATTTCTCCTTTTGTTATTCTGAAAATCGTGACGCGAGAAAAGTCACGAAAAAGCGCACGAGGAAAACAACACACTTGAACATATTCCACAAACGATATTTTTAAAGCGACACGACACTAATTGAAACGATGACATTTTCTTTCTTAATAAATACCTCCATAAGTACTTATACGCTCTCCCGTCACAGCTACTATCTCAAGTATGCGGATTGTGCAACAAGTTAAACTACAAGGAGGTGATGCTAAAATTTTTATCCTTGCATGCAGGATGTGAGGAAAATAATTTTCTCTTTCTCAACTTTAGCACTTGATGTTCGTGGCTCGTAACCAGGTAAAGCATCCATTAAAAAGTGAACCGTAAAACTAGAAAAGAAGCATACGTTTCCTTAGCAGTTGTTTCTACATACAAAGTAGTTTTAGTGGATATGAGCAAGAGACATAAATCTTTGCTCAATTGACGTTTAATGTTACTGCTTTTAATATTGGCAGAGTTTGTTTTATCGTCTGGTGTGTTTAGCAGGTTTATTAGTTTATGAAAAATCTGACACGTTCCTATCAGTGTGTTTAGTCAAATGTATTTGAATGTTTCATTGAGAAGCAAACAACCATTGCAGAATTCTCTGGTGTAACTTTGGCTTTATTATTACGAGTCATGATTTGATGTCATATGATAGTCATAAGATTTCATTGTTTGGATGGCGGAGACATTACACTGCATCACCCAATACCTCTCATAGATTTTTTTGGCGTAGTTTTATTCAAAAAATGGGTTTTCATAGATTTTACACTTGACACCAAATACAAGATTTTCTGGGCATACTCTAAGCTAACGCCCCATTTTCGATAATTTTCCAATACAGTGTAATGCGAAAAGTAAACAGCGCGAGACGTGATTACTCGTATCGGACCTGAGCGGCTACTTCAAAAGGAATTGCCGCGACGCGTATTTGGATTCTATAAAAAAAGACAGCTCCATGAATACTCCCGGATTATTATTTAAGGAAAGTAATTTATGATCCTCTGGACCTTTCTACATAATAAAAGATATTTCGAGTAATTACGCGAATACGCCAGAAGGTTCCCGATTACAATTGAGAGATGTATATAAGCGGGCCCTGCGGTCGGAGATCATCATAAGATGTGAGCGCGATATAGTAAATAAGCGAAAGACCGACCAGTGAAATAAATTAACGATTAAGAGTGTGATATAAATCAATTAGTTAAGTGTGTTATATAAATTAGTTTAGTAATAGTGTAAATAAATTAAGTAGTGTCTAGTCTAGTGTACAATTAGTTTTAGTGTATATAAATTAGAAAATTAACGTTACAAGAGAATATGACAGACTCGTAATTGTGATGCCTTACACGAAGTCATTAATCACTTTCAAGATGTTACGAGGACACGACTACTAATTACTCTTTTTTACTGTTAAAATAATAATTTCTTTTACAAAAAAACACATATCACTAATTTTAAAAGTGGAAAAATTATCCCTAGTGATATTAGGTTTTTAAATTCGGTTAATTTACTAAAAGATTTTCACGTATCTGAAAATGTTGGCCACAGAAGTTAAGCTTGTCACTTCGACATAATGATATAAAGTTATGTTGTATAATTCAAAAAGAAAATTTCGGCCCAAAAGATGAAGGAGAAACTTTGGTAGATTTGTGAAAAATCTGACCATTTTCGATTTCAAAATTCCAGGTTGAGAACATTGACGTAAAATGTTAGGTACCTTGGGAAACTGCAAAGCTTTAAGTTGTAGATAATAAAACTTACCCATTATGAAAGCACTTCTTCCTTGATGCATCAATTTGCTGTTCCCCCACCTACAACAAACAAACGAAAGTAAAATTAAACTGATGATGAAACTATGGGATTTTTAATGAAATTGCTGCACTACTGAATTACACAACGATAGTTGTATATTTACTTTGAGGTTATTGCTCAACCATTTCAACTATATAGTTGATAAGTGTGATGAATGCTCTTTGGATAAGTTTTTGGACATTTTTCTGGAAATAATTTTAAACATTTCTAAAATTACAGAAAAACGTGTTTCAAAATTATATGCATGTACCGAGTGTGGCTTATAAGAAAATGATTAAATTTATAACGTTTCCCATTTTACAGTTGTATATTCAAAATATTATATTTCGAATTGTCTTGTTTTCAGGTGCTATGCTTTAGCAAAAAAAAATCCAAATTTGCTAACATAGAATCAGACAGCATTTACTTTATTTATATGGATAATATAATTATAATTTTATGATTTATAATTCGTCTCAAATTTTCTTAAATTCTAAATGGAGGATTTCTTGACGAGATTGGGTTAGAACCAACGCAGCTAACAATCTTGGTAAGATATTACTAGAAATACACGCCACCTTTGTTTTACCAACTGGATTTGGTAGAAAATTCATAGATAATTGTTAGCGGTAACTAAACTAAAGTGGTGCCATTTTAGCTAAAATTTACGTAAAGAATTATTAATTTGGTGAATTTCTATCATATGGTAAGAAGTCGTGGACGATTTATTAAGTGAAGTCTCACGTCCTCACGTGTTACGTCCTAACTATGACCCATTTTTTAAATACTCAACTTTCCAGTTTACGACAGTTACAGAAATATATCGATTTAGAATAAAAATTTACATCATAGTAAATTTAGTATTAGGAATCCTAGGAATAAGGATCAGGATTAGAAAATTGGGAGCAGATCCTAAACTTATACTTCCCCCCGTCGACATCATTATTAGGAATCTTAGATAGAAATATTTCATACACTGATGTAATTATGTTAGATCAACTTTACCTCGTAAATCCGAATAAGAATGACAGTTATTGTCAAACCGTTTCTTGTACTTCAAAAATGGCAACGTGCCTAAAATATTGTCATAATTAAAATACTTCGTTTAAATATATTATCAAATATAATATAAGTTGTACTACTTGAGTCCTTCGATATGTTGTTTAAAAAGAGTATTACTATGTCAAGTACTTTCTGTTCTTCAAATTTGGAGCAACTCGTTGTTCAGTTCGATAGGTATAATTATTCTGCAATTAATTTTACATTAGTTTGAAATACACATTCGCCATATTGTTTGCCAAATGTTTAACGGATATTTCACTTCAATTATTTATAAGTTACGAAAATTGAAAGCACCTATTGAAGTGAATACCTAGTAGGTATTAAAACTGAGTAATTTTAACCACTTGATCACAACATAACGTGCATTTTATACCAATTAGGTTAAAAAAGTTACACTTTCGTCACAGTATATATTAAAGTCACTAGATATATAAAGTAGCGCAATTCGGCAGCCATTTTGATTCCAAAATTACGCGGTAAATTCAAATGTTGGACAAATGGTGCTATTTGGTTGCATATCTATGAAAAAAATGACATGTTTGACATGACATGACATGACAAACAACCAAAATGTTTTGCATTCGACTGTATGTGGAGTAGTTTGTAAGATTTGTAGGAGAAATCAAAACGAAAACATGTAATGGCAACGTTTTATTTATTACGATTGAACTTGAAATTCGACCCGTGACACCTTAAAATGTCAATTGACAAGAGTTTGACAACTGTAACTCCGCCATTTTGATTCCAAATAGTGTTTTCTCTGTCTAACACATTGTCCTTACCAATTGCGCTACTTTATATATCTAGTGACTTTAGTATATATAATTCTAACCGTATAGTCACTTGGGCGTGTTCGAACACCCCATCACCTCTCGTCGTCCCACCTCGCTTGGTCTACGAACTTGCCCACCGAGTGGGCCCACCTCTCGTCGTCGCACCTCTACGGCTCTACGAACTTGCCGGGATAACGATGTTTTTATTACTTTACTACCATTCGGAAAAAACGCCGGCTTTTTCGTAGACATCAAAGAAGTGACCATACTGTTAGAATTATATATACTGTGCTTTCTTGTAAATTGTTCAGTTACCTAATAGGTGAATCATGGTATCGTACATATTTTACAAATTTGCTACCAGCAAGGAGACTATAATCTATTAGGTGATATTATATAAGTTATATAGTATAATCAGTTGTTTTATACTTATTTGCCAATTATATTCTTGTATGACATGTACCTAGTGTCTTAGACTAAGTTAACATAATATTGCGACTTATTAGGAACTTCTTTCACCAAATTTTACGTGACTTATTTGGTTACCTTGAACGACCTCACCAAATTTACTGAAATATTACTCAAAAATAACTTCGGCTTTAGTGAACAACACCTAAATTGTTAGCTGGACAATGTCGTAACTAATTTAGAAAGTGAACCAACTACTTTTGTTGACGTGGAAAGACGCGTTTTAACATTAAACCATATATTACATCTTTACAAAAAAAAAATAGAAAAATATTAGTAAATAAATATTTTTGGTTACATCTAGTGTGTATAATGCATACCTGCAAACGAATCAATACATAAACTATAATTTAAACATTGCAGTGTTAATATAATAAATAATAATAATCTTAGTAATAGGCTAGTCCAATAACATTAACTTGTTCAGGATCATATTTCGCCATGTAATAGTACAAAAATCTAAAACATAATTGTCCTAGCTGAAAATTATGATTTCTATCTTCTTAAAAACTTGATATACTCGGCGTACATTGGTGAATATGTTACCGCTTTTACACATAAATTATCCAAGATCGAGTCGCATGAATATGACACAGACTTAGAAATGTGACACCATTCAATTTCATCCTAATACTAAGATGAACTGTTTTTGACCTAGCAATTGACACTTTTTGAGAAGTTGACCTAAGGTAATAAGTTGATAAGGTTGATAAGGTAATATTTTGCCATGTAATAGTACAAAACTATAAAACGAAATAGTCATAACTGAAAATTATTATTTCTATCTTCTCAAAAACTAGATATATTCTGCGTACATTGGTGAATATGTTACTCTTTTACACATAAATTATCGAAAGTTAAGTCGCATGAATATAACAAGAAATTAGAAATGTGGACACCATTCAGTTTCATACTAATACTAGGACCAACTCTTTTTGACCTAACAATTGACACTTTTTGACAAGTTGACCTAACTTGTTTAGGATAATATTTTGCCATGTAATAGTACAAAAATATAAAACAAAATTGTCATACCTGAAAATAGTTATTTCTATCTTCTCAAAACAATGATATATTCTGCGTACATTGGTGAATATGATGTTGCTTTTACACATAAATTATCCAATGTTGAGTGGCATGAATATGACAGAAACGTAGAAATGTGGACACCATTAAATTTCATCCTAATTCTATGACCAACTGTTTTTGACCTAACAATTGACACTTTTTGACAAGTTGACCTAACTTATTTAGGATAATATTTTGTCATCCAATAGTAGAAAAATATAAAACAACATCGTCATACCTGAAAATTATTATTTCTATCTTCTCCAAAATTTTATATATTCTGCGTACATTGGTGAATATGTTACTGCTTTTACACATAAATTATCCAAGGTTGAGTCGCATGAATATGACCAGAAATTAGAAATGTGGACACCATTAAATTTGATCCTAATACTAAGGCCAACTATTTTTGAACTAACAATTGACACTTTTTGACAAGTTGACCTAACTTGTTTAGGACAATATTTTGTCATGTAATAGCACCAAAATATAAAACAAAATTGTCATAACTGAAAATTATTATTAACCAACAGGAACGTTCTTGGTTAAACCCCAAAAAATGAAACAACAATCGTTGCTAAATATTAACTGCCGACGTTATTAAAATTATTATTATATTCTCAAAAACTTGAGATATTCTGCGTACATTGGTGAATTACTGCTTACTGCTTACTGCTTTTACACATAAATTATCCAAGGTTGAGTCGCATGAATATGACCAAATCTTAGAAATGTGGACACCATTAAATTTCATCCTAATACTAAGAGCAACTGCGTGCAGGCCAGTACAAAAATTAATTCAGCAATTGTAAGTTAGTGTTTCATTTGGGGGACTAAATGGGATTTGGTCCGTGTGAAGCCGTCTGCTTTGTGTGCGTTAATAAGCTCGACCACGGAAAGCCTCCCATTGAAATAATAAAAATAGATGGAAGACTAGATACGATTCAGCTTTTCCGGGGCAAAAATAAATACGAAATTGAAAGGGTGTGCTGCGAACGAATCGATAATCAGTATCCCCCGACGGGGCGCGGAAGCCCTATCCGCGTTTTAATCGTCGCATTCGAATGAATATTATCGGGGAGACTTTGAACACATTCCGGTCCTTCCCGGAGCACGCGACGGCTGTTCTGCGTCCTCGCCCCGCTATCTCGATTCCCCATTAAAATCCACATAACTCGAATGGTAACAACGGCGGGAAAACAAAACTGGAAAAACTGGAGCGCCGCTTATCGGAATGGAGACGACACGACGGCAACGACAGCAACGAGCGGTCGCAGTTTCGAGCAGTTCGCACACACAGTAAGAGAGATTTTTCTACACACTAAAATTTAACCTATGAAGACCTATACTATCGTGTAGAAGATAGTTTATAGATGGAAACCCACCTTTTTGACCCAGCGAAATGGGTGTTGGGATTTCTATAAACAAACAAGCCGTACCCGGCATGTGTTGCAATGCCACTACACGTAAAGTTTAAAGAAGAAAGATAAATAAAAAATATAGACGGCCCGGTGAACTTCCTATCACCTATACTCGAGTGTCGATTCATTCCGGAGTAAATTCCTAGAATCCCATAGATCTCCACGGGATGAAGAAGTGAGGGAAAAAGTAGAAACAGGGGCGTCTGTGTTTCATTTTGTCTTCGAAATATAAATAATCGAAGTTATATCATTGAATGGAATGAAACAATGTTATCAAAATCTCTATTTTTGCAACTATAATATTGAAATAATTATAGCGCTATTACAGATATCAGATGACTGGAAGAAATATTGCCTAATGAAAAATAAAACCGAAAAGGGTCCTCGTCTAGCCTACAAGACGAATACTCACAAATTCAATTCCGAATATTTATAAAATCTACCTAAGTCCTTTTGTTATTTACGCTTGAAAATGGACTGTTAATGAGCCTAAAGACGAATATCACACGTGTACTAACTAGCGCGTATTTTGCCGGGCAACGACACTGTTTCCCGAACACGTGTTATACTTGTAAACAAATTTCTCCATATTGCCATTCTACGGGTTTCGACCAATGTTTTATAGAGCGGATTTTTAAATTTTGGCAACTCCGCTTCTCTCTGTCTCTCTCTCTTTTCGTTGAAAATTTGCTAAAGCGGCGAATGGCTCGAACTAGGGATGTGATTTCATGAGTTTTGCGTGTGCCACTCGCAACTTGTTGTGGCGATGAGTCACTCGTGAAGTAAAAGGGATTTTGGTATACATCGATTTTTTAAAATATGGTAAAAAGTTAATACAAAATTTTTATCTACATTAAATTTTTGCGGTGCGTAAATACATAAAGACGGTTTTCCGACTCGCGAACACGCGACGTAAGTTGATTCCGCAAATTGTCCTTGTATTTGCAATTCTGTATTATCTTTTTAAATGTTTAATAAATAATTTATCAAAAACTACCCTGAAAGTTGGTATGAAATGTCATTTAAAAGCAATTATTATATTTTTGGATGTTGACCAAGAAATGTTTAAAGTCATTTCCCACCCCAGAAACTAATGAGCGTAATGGATCTGATGGTGGGAACAATTGTGGCAATTTTACTTTACCACAAGCACAACATAATCCAGTAGATTCACCGCTGTATTTTAACGCTTTACAATATTGATAAATTATTGTCATATCTACAATCGTTGCGGATTGGTCGGCACACCCAATAATCTATTTCCAAGTCGTAGTGGAATGCTACTCGTTCCAGGTTTACAGGAACACTGCGTCTGCGGAATCGCACTATGTCGTGCTCGCTGCTGTTGTATTTGATGTGCCCGAACTCGATTCTAAGCCTATCAACTTCATAATTGTTCACTGTGGAACGAAATTCTGTCATACCAATACGAATGTTATCGTTATCTGTTTCTCGCTGGTCGTCAGTGCGATTTGCACGTGAGGCAGAGGTATTTGCAAATGAGATGAACTCTACGTCATCGTGCTCAAAGAGATGAAAATATGTCGAGTTGCCGAACTATTATCCGTGTTAAAAATGTTAAACTCAGAGACAAAACGAAAAAACGCAAGGCATAAACTAAGAAGACGTTCTGTGTTTATTTTGAACATTATTTAGTTTGAGGTTACTGGGGTGAGGGCCTTAGGGGCTAAAACCGTGCTCGAGGACCGTGGTTCGGGGCCCACGTTAAACTGTAGGTCCCGTTCAGATTAGCCTTGCAGCAAAAAGGAGACGTTAACTACTCTCACACACTCACACACAAAGTTTTTGAGGTTCGATTTTGATGGTCCCACGTGTTTGTGTTTGGCTTGCGTTTTTCCTGTTACCTATGTGTCTTTCTGTACGTTTTCTCTGCGATTCAATATAAAAATAATTGTTTTTCAAGACAAATCATCGATTTCTGTTCCCAATTCAAACTTCCCGCCCCAGTTGTGAGTTGCTCGTTTTTAACTGCTCGACAAACGTTTTTATCATCACTTTTACTACGTACATATTTGTACGGTCCCGCTAAAAGTTTGCGCATATCAACTGTCACTTAAGGTTAATCTCATTTGGAACTACCTCTAGCTCGTCGCACATTTGATTGACTTCGACGACCTAAGTCAGGTCGTCTTTTCCTTGGCATTTTAAAATCAATAAAGTTCTCGCGCACTAACAAACTGATGATAGATTTTAATAATCGTCTCCATATTTATTTATTTGACAACCAACTGACACTATACTTTCATTTGTTTGATTATAAATGTCAAATTACAAAACGTACCTTTTTTAGTACTTCTGTTACTTATTATTTGTTTCCCACCGAAAAACCTTCTTTGAACTTCCACAAATATTTCGAGATCAAAATGACCAAAATCGGTACAGGCGTTCTCGAGTTTAAGCGAGACAAACGAACAGCAATTGATTTTTAGAAAGAGAGCAAAAAGAGTGCAAAAGATGCATTTTTGTAGTTTTTGTGATTATTGCGATAAGCAATGAAGGACTCGTTATGCGACCATCTTTCACTGAGAAAATCCGGAAAACCCCCCAAAAATTAACCTTTTTTTTGAAAAATTCACAATTTCGACAAATCTGATGCTGGAAAAACTATAATGAAGAAAGTTATAGATAATAATGTGTCAGTTATGTGTGCGGAAGATGGTTTCGGGCCGATGCGCAGATTTTGCACAATCGCGTTTTAAACAATTTTCGCACTTTTTCATGTAAAATGTGTGAATTTAATTTTTGTTAATTCTGCAAGCAGCATTTTAAATTAGAAACCAGTATCTTTAAAACGTATATCTTGGATTTTCACCTAGGAAGTGGGAAACGAACAAAAAGGTCCTAAAATTTGCTCCGAATGCTCGAAAAAAAAAAGGCTGGCTTGTTTCCCACCACAGCTGCCTCGAATGCGATTTCACGCGTTTGGAGCAACTTTTAAAGATACTAGTTTCTAATTTAAATTGACGCTTAGAGAATTAAGAAAATTTAATTTCCCATAAATTCACACATTTTGAAAAAAAGATGCGAAAATTGTTTATAACGCAATTGTGCAAAAACTGCGCATCGGCCAGAAACCGTCTTCAGCACACATAAATCACACATTATTATCTATAACTTCCTTCAAGATAGTTTTTCCAGCCTCAAATTTATCGAAATTATGAATTTTTCAAAATAGTTTACTTTTTGGAGGTTTTTCCGAATTTCCTCAGCGAAAAATTGTCCGATCTTGTTGTACAGCACTCCATTTTGGTTTGTTTTCCTTTATTACTTTTCGCAATATTAGCAAAAAAAATGCAGTTTTGCACTTGAATTTGTTTAAATATATACCAACTACGATTTCTCTGGGTCAAAATGTTGGGTTTTTATTTATGAACTATCTTCACACGATAGGTTTTGATTGGTTAAATCGTAATGTGAAAATGTATTCTTTTTGGCTCTATTGGTTGGCCTACAGAGAGAGGACGAAATGTAATATGTCACGAGCGTTTCGGTCCGTACCGCCCGGATACGATATGCTTGTTCACAATAAACCAATTACCTTGAATTTGTGAGGGCTGCCGTTCGACGTCTAAATAGTTTTCGATCGTCATGGATCGAATTAAATTCGAATTTAATTTCGGAGGCTAAAATAACATTATCGGTTACCCTTCTGCGCGCCAATTCGAGCTTAGTAAAACAATTAAGGATATTATGTAAAGTGTGTTGGGGTGGAATTGTTGGCGGCGGCGTCGGCGGCGGCGGATCCCCCACTTTGACGCCGGAATCCTGGGGATATTCGCCCCGAATTGGAGGCGTTGTTGTTCGATATACGTAATACCGGCAATTTTCCCCTGCGATATTACGGCCTGGTCTCAATTATTCCGGGGAAGCTGCGCGGGTTACGTTTCATAAGACTTCCGACTGCTTTCTTTACGCTAAATATCTTATTACACCCCAGGGTGCTCCTTCAATATTCTCCCCCTTTTTTTTTTGTTATATTGATTATGTATTAGGTATCCTTGTTTCACAACGCGAAAAATTTGACCAGCTTACTTACTTTACTTTTCACTGTCCGGATCTCTTATATTCCTTCGGCCCCGTATCGAGCCACGTCGAATGCTTTTTCTTTTGTGAGCCATAAATCATCAAGGGAGTTTGATGGAGGGAGTCCATGCGGGCAGTTTCGACAGTTTAGTAGGTAACTCACTGACTGAACTCGCTACAGTTAAAGAGAATCTCGTTGCTTCAGTCCTCATCTTACCAAGTTGGTCCTAACTAGTGACACTCCGGTTCTGATTCTGTTCAGGGTGTTCCAGACCTTCCACTAGAGATGGCTGCCCTATCGAGGCTCCAGCTTCGAGAAGTAGTCGTGTGCGACTCACCGTTCAACACTGTGGGGAAGCTTTTTCAGGACTTGAGTCGTCTTCGCGGTGCTTGGGTTCCATGTAGTGGGTGTCGTTCGTCAAAGGATTGTCGAATTTTTTCTGTGTACGAGATTTCTTTTCTACGGGCACAGTGTGCTGCAAAACCTGCAGTTTTGTATGAGTTATCCTCTGGGGTAGGTTTCATATAAACAGTAATGATTCTGCACGTGTCGTTCGGGGCCATATCGGCGTGTTTTGCGTGTGCTGATTTGTTCCAGATTGGCGAGTCGTATTCAGCGGTGTAATAGCATGGTGCTTGTGCAGTTATCCTTAACACGGTTGGCTTTACCCTGAACTTGCTTCCGTATAGACTCCTAAGGGTGTGGTTCCTTGCGGACACCTTTTGTTTGGTTTTGTGATAGTTGAGCCTGTATGTCAGTGTTCTGTCCTATGTTACACCCAGGTATTTTGCTTTTTCTACATGCTGTCTTGTTCAGCTATTAGCCAACTTGTCGTATACCTTCACCTTCTTCCTTTGAATGATGGATTGGTAGTATTTTGGTAAGTATGTCGTTCTCTCGATACTAGAACTTTCCCTTACCCAGTAAATGTTGGAATGGTAAGATTTTAAAGTTCCATCCTTTTTTCCCATACAATGAGAATGTGCATTGCTTGATTTCCCTGGAATATCCTTCCCTCAAATAAATACTTATCAAAACAACTTAAAGATATGAATACCAAAAAGGTAATACCTACAAGAACAGCTTAATAACAAACTAAGAGGAATTAAAACATAGAAGAGAACTGGGAATAAATTGGGAAAGTTTTTACTATGTTCCTCTTTCCTTGCAGTAAATTCCTCTCTTCCTTGTGTTTCTTTGTGACTGTAATCGTTCCCATAGTAAAATAGTCGGAATATGATACGTTCGTCAGAATTCCATTTCGTTCTGATATCAGCAGAATCTATAAATCAATTTTCTTCCATTATATCAAATATGTTATTAAATCGCTTAGAGTTACATCAATAATACTCCCATATTGATATCGTGGTATCAGTTACGTGTTAAATGATGTCATTTTATAATAAAGGAAATTTACTGAACTATTCAGATATTACAATTTCCTCCCTTGCGCCCATCTTATTAAAATGGAGGTTTCTGATGATACGATTTTGATCATTGGGTCAAATTTTGGTCATTGGGAGTCTTCCCTTTGTTGTAGAAATCGCCGGAAGTTGCACATCACCTTCTTGATCGAGTGTAACGAAGCATAACTCTCCATTACTAGCTTTCTTAAGTGTTTCTGAGTCTTACGGGCTGATCAAACAAGAGGTATTGGTTGATCTTGATATTGGGAAAAAACATAATTTCGCATTGGCTTCTGAAAAGTTAGAACCGCTTATTTTAAAAGGAGGTAGAAAAAGAGATATTAATAAATGTAAAATTGAACATGGGGAAATTATTCCCTATAAAATTATTAAATATCTAGACAGACATTTTCATGACAAGTAAAATTTGAGTATCATCTAAAAATGACTGTCAAGTTAGTGGAGGAGAAATGAAGTACCTGAACTATACTATTGCCCAATATAGTAAGTCCCGTATCTGTGCAAGGTAAAATTTTTAACGAGATTATAAATTCGGTCGTTTTTTGTGCGACTCCTATGCGGATAAATGCCCTAAAAGTCAATAAATATGAAACGTGCCTAACTGTAATACAAAGAAAATCACTAATTCGTGAATATTTCTCTTAAAAAACAGTTTCTATAAAAGACCGGATATATAATCTAAATAATATAAGATCTATAAAAAAATGTCCTCCGGTACATTTAATGGCAATAAAAACATATAAAAATACAAAGACATCGACTCAAATGTTTATCATAAAAGACATTTCTTTTGTTATTTTTTACATTATTTTATTACTTGATTTATTTCCAAAGAGCGCAATCACACCGATCTTAGTTTTAACATTGATTTCTTATAAAGTATGGAGTAAGATGAGGTAAATTATCAACGTCTGACGAAACGAAAAAGGCAGCAAGAGTCAAGGCAAATATACTAACGTTTTAACTTCACGTTATTGGACATGGTAGAAACACTATCTTTACGTAGGATTGTTGACTAATTTTGAAAAAATAACAGTAACTGTACCACAGCACCTAGTATCGGTTAAAAAACACATTATTCTTGAAAACAACTAACAAAAGTAAAATTTTACATTTCTCATATTAATTTAAATTTCGGCGCCAAAACGCCCATAATCATCATGGCGCCTTAGGTGACGTCACGGCACAGTCAACGGATGTTTCGTAAGTCGTGGACGTGAGCGTGCCGTGTCCTTATTTCGTGTGCAACCATGGTGCGTAATATAACTTATGAAGATTGAGTTTTCGTGTTTTCCTTGTTTCAATACTTTCCTAGTTTCGAAGTGGCTCTTCTTCGGAAGGTTTCTGGAAGGTGCCCTCTTTAATTTTTTTTTAAATCTTCCCCAAGGGCGTATCTCAGTAACGAACCACTGCAACTCTGCAAAACAGTTTTTGTGATAATGGACATGTCCTCTATCAATGTTTTCTATAAAAATGGAAACTTCGCAAATTGTAATGTATTTCCCACCCAATGAATCCTGAAAATATCTATGGAAATAACGAGAACCACAAATTTAAAAAAAATAATTTCATCATTTCAAACTTGTCGGTTCAAAGTACGCCTGTGGGACATTAAATTTTTGGAACAACAACCACGTCCGCAGGGTCAGTATTAAATACATTTTTAATTAAGCTTGTATCTAATTAAACCCGGTTGAATCCGTCAAATTAAATGAGCGATGAAAAGAAAAGGATTAGGGCGGGGATTTCTGTTTCATCGTGTGTTAAGTCGAGGTTAAAGCGTCCGCGGTGCCTTTGCGAACGCCCGAAAGGCACAAAACGTTAGCAATCTAGAAGCGAGCCGAACAGAAACGTGAATTATGAGTGAGGTTCGTGTGCATCCTTAATTGATATTTGCGGCCTTATGGCCGCAATTGGAATCTTGCAGATAACCGCATTTAATTAATGCGAATGCACTCCACGTGGATGAATGGGAGAATTAGGAGTGGGCCGGATCTTTCTGGCGCAGGACGGGACGGGCAGAGAGACGAAAGGCAGCCAGACTTTGTGATTTTGTTATTGTTTTGGGTTGGGATCGAATCGGATGCGGATGCAGCGGAGCCCTAGGACGATAACACTGGATGTGCACACATTGAGAACTGGCGGAGCAGATGGCAGACGAAAGCACATATAATACAACTATGATGGATAAAGCGAGAACGTGCTCGTCGAGGAGCTTTAATGTCAATTGTTTTCACTCCATTATTGCTTTCAGCATAATCATGGAAACGTCCATTGTAAAAAGAATGGGCTTCATGAATGCACATAATGCATTTTTACAATAAAGTCTCACCTAATAACTTGGAACAACCGCGTTACAAGAAAAATGTTCATCTACTTTGCGTTACTAATGATCTCATTATTACACCGAAAGTAGTGTAATAATATTCATATTATTACACCACTTTTGGTAACTTTTAGTTTTGTTAGATTGGTACGTCAGCCTGTCATGAAGACGTACGTAGACGTCGAGGTTAAATTATTAGCATTCCAATAAATTTATTGGAGAGCATTGTTTATTTTTGGGAGTGCACAGGTCAATATTACATTTTTGTCTTCCATTTCGCGCACGTAAGTAAGTAGTTATTGAATTTGTCCTAGGGCTACTAGATTTTCAAATTCAAATACGAAACGTCAATGACAATGACGTCAGTGTAACCAACCCACGCAAAATTCCCTAGTGCAATAGGAAAACTTGAACAGCTAAAATTTAATGAATTCATAAAGCAAAAGTAGATAAAATAGTATATTACATTCGTTTAATAACGTATTGTCAAACTCGTTATATTAAAGCACTCGACACTTCGCTCCTCGTGCTTTAAAACTCTCGTGTGACAATACTCTGTCTTATTAAACTAGTATAATAATATACTATTTTTTATTTGAAGATTTTTCTGGACGAAACCCATATTTTGAGCAATTAAGTAATTAGTTTCTCAACCGCAATATTAACCAAATTCACGACGGAATCACATGTGAGAATAACATTTCTTATGTAGCATTCTTTTGTTATTCTGTATGATGAACATAAACTCCTCGACCTACAAACTTTCCTCTATACTTAATGACATGCTTAGAAAACTAACAGAATTCAATAACTCACACACCTTAAAAAAATTAACAATTAGCCGACCACTTGTCACCTATCAAAATTGTTGATTTTTACATTATGTTCTGAGTAGTTATAGTTACACTCTACCCTTTTTGCCCTTCTTCAGATTGTATAAAACATCTTCTTTGCTCTATTTGTTTACATAGGTCTCCTTCATATGTTTCAATTTATTCCGATTATGGATCAGCCTCAACCATGCCTGACCTGCAGTAAGTATGATGTCATGTGTCCATTCCATCGGTGGACGTCCTCTGGACCGTTTACCTTGATAAGGTCTCCACTGTAGTGACGTTCTCGTCCAATGTTCCACTTGTAACCTGACTACATGACCTTTAAACTTCACTTAAGTTCAGCTATTTTTCACCAACATCTTAGACGTTAGTTATACGTCTTATTTGTTCATTTCGTTGTCAATTCTGTAGAGGTAATCCAACCATATGTCTCTCCATCAATCGTCGTGTTGTTTTAAGCATTGAATTGTACTAGCTATGTATTGGTGATAGCCAATGTTTGAGCACCATACTTTAGCACTGGGAGACATTGGTTGTAAAAGCGACTTCTTAGATGCACTGGTATCTTCTTATTCTTCAAGGTGTTTTTTAAGTTTGCAAAGGTTACCCATGCCAATCCTCTTCGTCTATATACCTCTTGAGTTTGGTTTTGCCTTCCTAATGATATCAAGTGCCATAGGTATATATAATTTGATACATTTTCTCTTTGTGGATTCCGTACTTTGCTTTTACGATATTCCATACACATCACTTTCGCCTTTGAGGAATTTACATTAAGTCCTATTTTAGTGATTTTAGTGGCTTATTGCTTCTCCAGTTCCATCGACATATCTGTCAGGTCTTGTTGGCTCTCAGAAATTAACACAATATCATCTGCTCACCTCAAATGATTCAAACTTCGTCAATTAATCCAAAAACCTTCATTGTGTCAATTAAATTGCTTAAAAACATCTTCTAGAGCTGAGGCAAACAGTTTTGGTAGTAACGTATCACCTTTTCTTATACTACTCTGTATTTTGCTAGGTCTGTTTGTCTGTTTAATAGTATGGCAGCGGTGGCATATAAATATGTTAATCAGTTTCGTACATCTGCTGTCAGTCAAAATAAGAAATAATTTAAGTTTTTACTTGGTTAACATTAAAGACAAGTTATCTGCTACTTTTAAATCTAAGGTCTTCAAAACAACTTGCCTTTCTGTGATTCATTTTATATTGGCCAAACAAAAATGGAATTTATCACGAGATTAAAGGAACTTGAAATTGTGTCTTAACATATAAGGATACTAACATTGTTATCACCAAAGGGCGGAAAAAATGCACGTGAATAGTTTAAAAAAATGCGCATTAAAATGCACGAAAATTTCAAAAAAATGCACGAAAATTTCAAAATAATGCAAGGAATGCATAAAATTTGGTAAAAAATGCAAATGCTTAAAAAACGGTTTTTTTTTTTTCGTTTAGATCGTCCTGGATTAAGGAAAAAGAATACTGTTGTTTAAAATGTATCTGATTTTATTACAAACCAAAATTTAGTTTCAATACTACATATATTATATTATGTATAGGTACATAGATATATAAAAGAAATAGGAAAAAAACAGACTACAAAATAATAATTCATTTTTCATTCATTAATGCTGGCACAAAATGCATTTATAATTATATGTTTTTCAAAGTTTTCAATAAGAAAAGATTGTCTTCTATCAGTAAACATATGTTTGAAAATAGAGAAAGTTCGTTCTACATCTACTGACGTAAGAGGAGCGTATTTTAATGTATGTACAATATTTGGTTTTACATCAATTATACAATTAAAGTCGCCCGTAAACATTAGTGCAACAGTTTTTAACACAGAAAATCCTTCGTTAGCTTGTATACTTCGTTAGCTTTGTACTGGAAAATTTGGACAAAACTAACTTTCCAATGTTTCCATCTACCTTTTTACATTCCGCTTCAAAAACATTTAATAATTGAACTGCTTGAACCAGAGTCATACATGTATTTTGCAATTGAACCATAGTTTTAGAAACAAAAGAATAATTAGTTTTTATAAATAAGAGTTTATTGTGGAGAGTCGAATTTTTAAATATTTCTTGACATTTTAAAAGAGCCGCAGAAGAGGAATCATGCAAATCGGTAATAACTTCCTTTATTTCATCGTAGTGTTCGGCATAAAACATTGCTGCATCAAGCCATGTTCCCCATCTAGTTATGACAGGTCTTGGCGGCAGTTGAACTCCCGGAAGTCTTTCTCTATAAAACTGAATTCGCGATGGACACTTAATAAACACCTTCTTCATATAACCTATCAAGTCGTTAACAATAGAAAATTGGTTTCTTATTAATTCTGCGACTCTGTTAATGGCATGAGCTAAACAAGTAACGTGAATTAGATTTGGGTAAAAAATTTTTAAATTCTTACCAGCCTTAGTCATATATGGGGCAGCATCAGATAAAAACAAAATGAGTTGCTCAAATGGAACAGTATTTGGTAAAAAAAAATTACTCAAAGAATCTTGAACAAATCTGGTGATTGTTAAGTTATTTGTTTTGTCAAGTTGTTTTGAAGAAATTAAAAATGATCTGGATGGAGTGTTTTCTTCTAAAACTCCTATTAATAAATGTGCAATATATCTTCCAGTCGAATCAATCGTTTCATCAACAATAACATAGAAGTAATTCTCGCATATAATATTTTTTATAGTCGCTATCGTGTCGGTGTAGATTGCATCAACACTCGATTTCCTTAAAGTAGATTCATCCGGAATATTAAATGAACAAAATTCTTTCAGAAATGATTTTAAATGAAAATTATTTAATTTTTTCAATGGAATATTGGCCGCCACCATAGCCTTGCAAAGTTTTTCATTGAACTGCTTCTGTGGATCATTTTTTAACTTTTTCTGTAAACAGGACGGTAGAGTTTGATGTTGTTTAGCGCCTTGTTTCGATTTATTCAAACTTGCGATATGCTTTCCACTCTTCACATGTTGCTCCACGATGAATTTTTTTGCAGCATGGATCTAAATATGAAGAAAGTACTGTTAAAATATGTTTTGTTTCTTAATTTTAAAAGAAGAATAGGACTTAAAATTGAAAGTAAAATAAATTCAGCAGTTTTGACTTATATAGGGGCCATTCACAATTCTTTGATAAAGTAAAAAGTGTAAAAATGCGTCAGGTAATTTATGAATGGCCACATTAATTGATATCTACGTAGATATCCACTCAAAATAATTGCCATAATTGGAATATTGTAAGCAAGTAAATGAAATACTAATTCAGTTAATTAAATTAAGTTATAAAGATACTAAGTTATTGAGTATTAATTCAGTTAAATTAATCTAGGTACTTATTGCTTTCTATGTACTTACTATTTTCGAACATGCTGTGCAAAATAATTTGTCACCATCCCACTTCAGCTCACTATAAGGTTTAATCCACACTTCAATTAAAGTTGTCTTGGGCATTTTTAACTTTACAGAACAACCGTTGAATTTAACTTCTCTAAAGGTAGTGACAAATTGGAAGAACATCAAGCTGGTCCTAAAACCGGTACAATGGCCGGAGAGGATTAAGAAACACACTAACACTAACAGCTAACCCTGCCCCGCGATCAAAATAAGCCTTTCTACGAATTTTGAGTAAGTATAATATGTCATTAAGCACATCCTCCTCCTATTAGACTACCCAGGTAAAAACAACCCTTATGAAAATGAACCACTGCCAGATAGTAAAGGTACTTGATTACAGTTCCAGTTATAACTTATATTGTCAATAAGTTGATTTGTCACTCATCAGTACATTGTTTTTCTAAATATCCAGCAGATTGTAAAGAAAAATGCAAAATATGCACGGTTGAAAAAAAAATGCAAATTTGAAGAAAAAAACGAAGAAAATGCAAATAATGCAAAAAATGCATTTTGCATTTTATCCGCCCTTTGGTTATCACCCCTTCGTCCCTTGGAAACCATGTTTTGAACAATTAATACTCGTTGAACACTGATTCTTGTTTCAATCCTCTAAATTTTTAAAATAGATTTAAAGACCTTATTTTATTGCCTTGGAGACTTTAGAAATTCTTTTAATTCGAATAAAAAAAAATCTATTGAATATCGATAAAAACCTGTAAGCAAGTCGTGTTATCTCAAGTCTTTCCAATTATCCTAAGAAGTAAAAAATACTGTTTGCCTACAATTTTTATTTTATATAGTGGAACATGGTTCTTAACGTTTAATGGTATTGGCATTATTGTCACCCCCTTATACTTTGCGAATCATGTTTTGATATATTAATATTCGTTTGACATTCATTCTTTTCACACACCTCAACATTTTGAAAATAGGTTTAAAGATCTATTAAAGGTTTAATTTGTTCGAGACTTAAGACTTAATTTAGTTCGAGACTTTCTTTTAAATCAAATGAAGGCAATCTATTGAATGGACATAAAAATATGTAAGTTGTCATTTAAGACCTATAACGATAAATCCTATCATCTCACTTCTTTATAACCAAAGGGTTGGAAAAGTGCACGTGAATAATTTTAAAAAATGCGCATTAAAATGCAGGAAAATGTAAAAAAATGCACGAACATTTAAAAAAAAATTTAAAAAAAAATGCATAATTTTGGTAAAAAATGCAAATGCTATTTGTTTTCAAAATGTTCAATAAGAAAAGATTGTCTTCTACCAGTGAACATATGTTTGAAAATAAGTTCATGCTATACCTACTGAAGTAACAGGAGCGTATTTTAATGCATGTGCAATATTTGGTATTACATCAATTTTATTATACAATTAAATTCGCTCGTAAACATTATTGCAACAGTTTTTAACATAGAAATTTTTTCGATAGTTTGTACATTACTGGAAAATTTGGAGAAAACTAATTTTTCAATTTTTCTATGTATCTTTTTACATTCGGCTTCAAGAACATTTAATAATTGGACTGCCTCAACCAGCCTCATGTTATATTAATGGATATCTAGGTAGATATCCACTCAAAGTAATTGCCGTAATTGGAATATTGTTAGCAAATCAATGAACTACTAATTTAATTAAATTAATCTAGGCAGTTATTGCTTTCTATGTACTGACTATTTTCGAACATAATATACAAAATAATTTGTCACCATTCCACTTCAGCTCACTATGGTTTAGGCCACAGTTCAGTTAAATATGCTTTTGGCATTTTTAAATTCTCAGAACAACCGTTGAATTTAACTTCTCTTAAAATTAGACGTACATCAACTTGATCCCAAAACAAATACAATGGCCGGAGAGGATTACAAAACACACTAAAACTAACAGCTATCTCTGCCCCGCGGTCAAAGTAAGCCTTTCTACGAATTTTGAGTATAATGTACATATCAAGTATAAGTAAGAGTATAAAGTAATTTGCGAGTTATGATGCACATCCTCCTCCGATTAGAATACAGAGGTAAAAACAACCCTTATTAAAATGACCACCACCAGGTAGTAAAGGTACTTGATAACCAGATTTCAGTTCCAGTTATAACATATATTGTCTATAAGATCTATAAGTTATGATTATTATTTATTATACTCATCAGTATATTGTTTTTTTTTAATACCCTGCAGATTTTAAAAGAAAATGCAAAATATGCACGATTTAAGAAAAAAATGCAAATTTGAAGAAAAAAACGAAAAAATGCAAATAATGCAAAAGATCCATTTTGCATTTTATCCGCCCTTTGTTTATAACAATCTGGGGGAGTAAATTATTCTGTTTTCTTACAACTTTCTTTTATGTGGCAGAAAATGATTCTTAACATTTCAAGACAGTGAGATTATTGTCACCTCCTCATACTTTGCGAACGATGTTAAGGCCAATCAATATTCGTTTGACATTCATTCTTGTTTCACAATTCTACATTCTGAAAATAGGTTTAAAGACATTAATTTATTAGAGATTTAATAAAGTATTTTAACTCGAATAAAGATAGTCTACTGAAAGGCCATAAAAACCTGTAAGCAAGTACTATCATCTCAATCCTGTTTAATTATCTTTGGGAGTAAATAATTGTGTTTCCTTACAACCTTCTTTTATATTGCAGAAAATGGCTTTCAACATTAAAAGACACTGACATTTTTGCCACCTCCTCATACTTTGCGAACCATGTTTAGGCCAATCAATATTGGTTTGACATTCATCATTGTTTCACCACTCTACATTTTGAAAATGGGTTTAAAAACATTAATTTATTGGCGATTTAAGAAATTATTATAACTTGAATAAAGATAGTCTATTGAAAGGTCAAAAAAAACTGTAGGCAAGTGCTGTCATCTCAATTCTATCTAATTATCTTTGGGAGTAAATCATACTGTTTTCCTACAATTTTTTATATACCATCTCTTCATACTTCGATTTTATATATTTATTAGAATGATATATTCTTGAAATCTTCTGTGTTTGTTATGACGGCGTCAAGCATGTTATGGATTCTTTTCACCGTTTCAGTTAAAAATTAACAATGAATCACATAAAAAACAACTTAAAGCAATTATAAAGTAAGTTTAATATTAAAATATGTTTTGGCACACTTTTAGTATTCGTAGCATTCAAGTAGACTCATATTTTATTCCATAATAACCATGAATATTAAAACTATTATAATCCATCTAGTCTCGTCTCTCGCGCCCTAGTTCAATTGTCCTGTTACACCTAATGAAACATTGATTGTACTTAAGTCTTCCCCTTTCACGTCTGATTAATCTAACTTCTTTTATCGTTCAATTACTACCGATTTTATCTCAAAACAAACCGATATTCCGCTCCGGTTGTATAAAGATTTTATTCACCGGCGGTGCACTTAAGCACACGTCGATGTAACGTAAATTTAAAATATATCCCCGAGTTTCGGAAAGTTCCGAACATGAAAAGGGTGATCAAACCTATCCGATTAGGTTTTGGTAAGCGGAAACAATTTCTTAATGCCTTATTTCCGGCGGAATAAATTTTATTTTCTCCTCCAGAATTTCCCTCTTCCTCCGTCCCCCTCGCTCTCCACGGCCGGAATCAACGGAGGCGTAACTTTCGACGTCTTCGTCGTCGTCGTCGTCGTTGAAATCGTTCCGGATCCTCAGCCGTCGTAGATTTCTCGCCGTTTTCCGTTCACACTTTGAACAAATATTATGATTACTTTTGCTCGGCTCAATATTCGATTTCATATTTGACGAGTGTTCTGCCTTCACGGCTCCCGAAATCAAACGTCTATGGCGGGGCGAGCACGGGAAGAACAAATCTCGTATATTACGTTTCATTGGATAGGAAAAGGATTTTCCAGCTTTTTCAGCTTTGATCGTTCACTCGACACGTCGGGCGCCGAAATGTTTGAGCGAAACTCCCGTTCTCTCCCCTATTCCTGTCTCTCTCCCTCTCCTTTCGGAAGGTATCAATTGAAATGTTCGTCGACAGAGCCGTTCGGTACTAAAAGAAATCAGATAGTTCGACGACAAGACTTTCGTGCTGTTCTCCTTCGTTGCAGTTTAAATTTCGATACTCTTGGTCTTACGGTGAATGGACCATTTTTAAAACCCGATAGGTATATTCATAAATCGGCAAGCTTGGGTAACTTTTCGATTTTAGGAAAAGTTAAGTTAGAAGTTAATCGATAACCAAACCAACTTAAGTTCAGTTAAAAAGTTACTTTCTAATAATCGCGAAGTTAAAAGTTAAGTTGAATTAACTTTTGTAAAGTTAAAAAGTTAAAAAGTTACTTAAAAAACAGTTTATTATTAATAATAAGTTTTACTTTTTAACCACATTGAACATAATTTTATTGTATTTATTAGTGTTTGTAGCTTTTATTATACTAAAAATAAAAACAGACAAGAGATAGTATAACGAACAGGTGAATTTAAATTTCATTTAGTCTTAATTAAACATAACAAGGAAGAAATCATCAATTATTTATTATTTACATTTCATATATTTACAAATACTTATTAACAATCTTTCCACGTATGCAGATGACGGAATCGAAGTGTTAAATCTAATAAATGCTCTTTTAATCGAAAGAGGAAATGCATTGAGACTCGTTTAGTAAACTTCAATTGAACTGGTCGAAATGTAATTATCAACTATTTTATTTGCATTGTTTTGCAAATCATTGCTTTGACTGGCCTTTTTAAAACAGAAAAAGTCAGTTCTTTTTCTTTTTTGTGCTTGAATCACAATTTGGTTCTCTGGTTCAACAGTATCATTTGGACAATATTCCTTGACATACATTTTCCCAAACTTCCCACAAGTAATGCAAATTTTATAGAAAGGAGTAATCGTTATGGGTAATAGGGTAATACTAATAAGAATATTACTATATAACAAGCATATTTCGAACAACGGCCAATTACAAGTGGCTTATCGCAAGCGCTAATATATTCGGTTCTCGGGCCGAGCGATAGGGCACAGGTAAGAATGGGCGAGGTACAAAAATAACGTGCGTTCCTAGAAATACGTAAATAGAGTAATATAAATTGGTGTTTATCCGCAGTTCAAATAAATTTAACTTTTTGAAAAAGTTAAAAAAGTTTAAAAGTTACCATATAAAAGTAACTAGTTAAGTTACTAGTTAAGAAATTCTAAAATCAACTTAAGTTAAGTTAAAAGTTAGTAGCTTTTTAACTTTTTAACTTAACTTCTAACTTTTTAACTAGTTAGTCCCAACCCTGTAAATCGGGTTAACAAAACTGTAATTCCTCATATTCCTTAGTATTATTTGAAAATTAGTTAGCTACAATTTAATAAAAATTATATAATGATGTGCTTAACTTAGTAAGTAAGTACATTAACACTTAATAATATTAATTGTGTAATAATTTCACTCTCTCAACACCTCTTCATTTATTTCCTATACCTACTCCTGTAATATTCCTTTTGTATTGTTTGACCATAAATAAATAACCGAATTTGCTATGTTACTGTTCAGTGAAGTAATGGTACCGTTGAAACACATATTGTTTCGGAAAAAGTGTTTCGGTAAATTTAACAGGCTAACGTTTGGGATAAATGAAATTAAGGATAAAGTAAAAGCAACTACGTAAAACATAAGTAAGAACAAAGGCAATCATTAAACTTAATTTCAATGAGATGGGCTTCTGACGTCTTATCACAGATATTTAATTTACAATCACTTTGTTTTACTTAATTATTTCACTATTCATATAAAGTAAGTAAAGCAGATGACTATGAATTTTAGAATAGTTCTGTGAGCAGCATATAAAAGGAAGCGTTTTAAACTTTAATAGATGAAATTAATATTTAGATGACTGAAACTGTGCAGTTTAAAATAATATGCCACAAAGCAATAAAACACAAATGAAATTAGGCATTTCAATCACAAGTTTAATCAACGTCCCTGAGTTACAAATTAAAAAGTGTATGCCATAATTAGTTTCTAGTAAAACTGTATTCTAACATATCATTTGAAGTTTGGAGTCGAAGGTGATTTTTTTTTTCAGTTCTTAAAAATTATAGATATATTTAATATTTTAATTATATGTATTATATATATTTTTATTATATGTATACCTAACGAATCGAAATAAAACACCTATATTAAAGTTTGATGTAGAATGTATAAGCATAAGCATGACGTAGCAAGAAGTGCGTCAAAATAGAGCAGTCTTTCCCGACAATAATTTGTTTTGACAACAAATGTTTATTAAAAATTATTTATAATTTTCCTACTTATGGTTCGCCAAATACTACAGACATTATTAATATAAAGAAGTAGTAAAAATATTACTTAAAATTGTTATATAATAACAGTTTTAATTTGTTTTTATATAATATTTTCAGGTACCTATACCATTTTTTAAGCAAGCAATCAGGAATGTATTTTATAAATATTTTAAATTTAAATAACATAAACAGTATCAAAAAACACATTTCTGAAATTTTTAAATTCTTTTCTTGCAAAAATATAGAATTTTTTAAGTTTTCTTAGAACGTAAATTTGTTCCTCAACTTTAGCAAATAGTTTTTTTAACAATACCTAAAAAATTTTGTTTTAATTTTGTAACACTCTTAGTTCAGCAGCTATTCTCGTTCTATTTTGTTGACCATCTTTTTAATTTTCAAGATTGGCTTTTCTTGCTAATTCTTCTTTATATAAACTTTTCGACATCGGTACGTTATTCTGAAACTAAAATCTGAACCTAAAAATACATTTAAAAAATACACTTAATTATACAATTTCATGACTGAAATATAGAATCCATGATCTTTTAATGATTTCCAGAGAAAAAATCAATTCCATGAAAATTTTGGCGAATACATCAAACCAAAAATGGCAAAAATTACTCGACACATTCGGATTTCATTTATGAATGAAGCTTCGTTCGGCTCTCACTTGGTTCTACTTCACAGATTTATAGTCTAATTCAGTTTTTAAAATGTTAATACTGTAACCAAGGAAGTAAGTTATGCTAACATTTATACCCTCTGTTGAAAACTTAGATTGTGTCAAACATTTCATACATAGCATTGCTCCAAAAATTCAATTGCAGTCTATTGCCGAGCAGATATGTCAACCCTTTGTTTTCACTTTACAGAATTCACTTTAGGTACTTCACACAAAAACCAATTACATCAATTTTTGTAAATACCCTACGCCACTTGCTAATTGACACGAACATCAGTCCTCTCTCCGTTACTCTTCTGATTGTCTCTATGTTCTGATGATTATACATAGTGAATAAAATTCAAACAAATCTACCGCCCTATTTAAAACAAAAGGTGTCCCCTGAAAGTAGCATAATATGTTATACACGTTCGGCTAAATCACAAGGAGAAACCTAGGAATTTGGGTAGCGGGTAGGTACTCACTATGATCCCGATAGTTGACAGACCTACTTCAGGGACGCACCCCTGCCCACGCGAGCCTTGGTTCATCTTCCAATTCCATACTGGGGAAACCATTGCCTTTAGCGAGCGTGGTGTTTTAATACCAAGACCTCGAAATGTTCAAAAATATTACAACGAGGCCCTCAGACCCCTGTAGCTGTAGATCCATCTATCAAGGCAGCGATCTTCTTCTTCTTCTTCTTCGCAAACAGTAATTCCTCCACTGCTGGAGGTAGGTCTCTTCAAGTTTTTTCCAGATACCTCTGTCCTGCGCTTTTTGTGTCTAGTTTCTTCCTGCTGTAGTTTTAATATCATCAGCCCATCTCATCATTGGCCTACCCAATTTTCCCAGGGGTTCCATTTCAACACTCTAGATGTCCATCCACTGCTATCCATCCTGGCCACGTGCCCTGCCCACCGCCACTTAAACCTGGATATTCTCTCGGTTATACATGTTATTCTGGTTCTTCCCCTGATCTCTTCGTTCCTTATATGATCTCTCAAACTGACACCCAGCATTTGTCTCTCCATAGCTCGTTGTGTGTATTGCAGGCGATGTAAACTGTCTTTTGTGAGGCTCATTGTTTCCAAGCCGCAAGTATTTACTGGAAGTATGCAGCCATCATACACTTTCCTTTTTAGGTTCATGGGGACATCTATGTCCTTAAGTATAAATAGTACCCAGTTTTTTTAATGCAGCCCAGCTATGACCTAATCTTCGCGGTATTTCTGCTTTTTGAGCAGCGATAGGAATGGAAAAGCAACTGAGGGTGTTAAGAATCACTGGGTAGAACCAGGTTGCCAAACAACATTAAACATCGCTACGTATAACATTCGATCGCTCGCATCTGATGAGAGACTCGAGGAGATCAGTCTTGAACTTGAGAACATATGTTTGGTGTCTGTGAAATAAGAAGGAAAGGAGAAGAAAGTTGTGTCTTGAAGTCCGGAAGTACCTTCTTCAATGCAGGAAATTCCCATCTAGGTGGCGTAGGTATTATAATCCACAATCGATAAGCGTACAAGTTAGATACAACAAGAGCAATTTCTGATAGATTACTCTACGTAACTCTCAAAATGAACAAACTTATATCTCTGAAAGTCATACAAGTGTATGCACCCACGAGCGGCCATGAGGACGAAGAGGTCCAAAATTTATATGAAAACGTATCCCACTTTTTATGAGTGGAAGACTCTTAAGATGAAGACCATGAGCGAAAAAAGATCGATCGGACGCCCACAGATGAGATAAAGAAAACTGCTGGACTAAAATGGTACCAGATAGCTCAAAATAGAAATAGATGGAAAATTTTAGGAGAGGCCTACACCCAAAAGGTAGAGAACGGTTAACACAAGAAGCAGAAGGAAAACCTAGGAATTCGTCATCAAATAAAATGTGGTTAATTGAGTTGCTCTGATAAGATCTTCGCCTGAAACGGGAAATTTCTAATTATAATTTTTTCCATTACACATTTCGATCAGAGCGTGCGATAAATCCTCTGCTCTCGTTATTTCCTTCGGAACGATCGTAATTCCGAAACAATTTCTTCCCATCGACTTACCCGTTGCGAACTTCCCTCGGCCATTACCTAAACTCGAAGGGAGCGTGCGCTTTCGGCGGCTCCGTAGAAGCGGTGCGCCCATCCGAGTGTGAGGTTATTGGTCATCGAAGATCGGGAACGTTCTAAACGCACCGAATGCGGTCTCGTACACCTAAGTTAAATAATCTCGATTAAGCGTAATCTGCCTGGCTGCGGGGGGAGGACGGCCGCCCCACGTTAATGGCCCTCGGGCGGCCCTCGACGCCAACTGTTGTACTCGAACTTAATGCATTTGTATCTATTTACATCGGGGCAGATGTATCTCGGGGAAACATATTGCCCGCCGCCGTTTCGCCCCTCTTAACGATTTGTTTCGGGGGGGCGGCCGGGCCGATGTGTCTTAATGGCCGGAGAGTTTGTTGCGTCTCCACCGCATTAGCCTGGCTATTTGTCTCCAGGACTGCCGGCGAGAATTACTTCTAACCGGGGACGGGAAGGAGCAGGTCTGACGTCTCGATATCCACTCCCTTATAGGAAGAAATACACTCGTTTAGCAGTGTCAGATGGGAAAGACTCTAATTCAGGGAACGAAAGATACGAGAGGAATTTCGGCATCGTAAGAATCAACGCCAAATTACACTTCTTCAGTCCTTAACAATAGTCCCCTTACTCATCTCAAATCAGCCATTATCCTTAACCGTCCCGACTAGTGTAGACGTTTTGTTTGACTATCGGGCTGATGTTTTAATTCGCTATTATAACCCATCGATTTCCGTTATTGTCCTTCTTTCTTTTTTAAACTCACTCTCAAAAAATTTTCTGCAATCCTCGACTTTCTAATATATTCAACTGGTTTTGCACCCTCCCATTAATGACCTTTCTTAAGATTCTGACATGAGAGTTTCCTATCGAAATCTTGACGTGAACGTGACGTATGAAGCCCATACTGTGTTCAAAAATGATAAATAATAAACCCACGCTCTTTGGTTGATTATGTTACAAATAAAAGCCACTTGTGATCCGTTCCTATTCGTTCACGCTCTGAGCTACAACCCCTAACAGCGCACTCTTAATTGCTCCATAGGCCTTAAACGCGACAATATAATATCCAGTTCATAAGAGAAGATACAAGCCAACATATATATATATATATATATATATATATATATTTATTTATTTATCTACTTTGCGTACTTACTAATGATTTCATTATTACAGTGAAAGTAGTGTAATAATATTCACATTTATACAGATGAATTTGAATGGCAGACGGTAGATGGACCAAAAAAATTTTGGAGTGGCGACCAAGAGCAGACACACGTAGTCGAGGCAGACCTCCTACCCGATAGACAGACGACTTGAAAAGAATAACAACAAATTGGATAGCAACAGCTAAGAACAGAGAGAACTGGAGACGTTTGGAGGAGGCTTATGTCCAACAATGGACGTGAAGGAGCTGAATGATGATGATGATGATGATGTGCTATGTCAACTATAGCTTCCCATCTTTGGTGCTACGCTTCCATAATATTTTGGGTACGAGGAATGCCCAATTCCATAGAATCCAAAACTGACCAAATCTCAGGAGGAAACATCGGTGGAGCACTAAAAGCAATACCATCTCTTAAATGTCGTCTTATTCTACCATGAATATAGTTGTATTCGAACCACTCTAACACTTCATTAGCCTCAACTGGAATATGGCTTTTTAATAAATTAAAAGCTTCGGGAATTTCGCCAGCAGGAAGGAAAGCAAGAGCAAATAAGTGACGCAACATTAAACTAAATTGTACATCATTGCCATATCTGGAAGCCAAACCACATGCTTGAGTCTTCCTCCATCCACACTGACATAGATGAAAAAAGCCAACTTTGTTGAAAACTTCTGGAAATTCAGATTTTGAAGAGTTCATAGCTGCTAAATCAACGTCCGTCAGTATTGTTGAAGAATTTAGTTCTATTTTCTTCAGAAAAATCAATCAAATTTTGAAACAACCGCTTATATCCATCTTCACTTTTACCAATCATTAAAGCATGTACCTAAGGTAAAACTGCAGTATTTGATCGGTTTATATTTTTCTAAGTGAAACAATAGTAACCTTTTGGGATTCTGATTTGTCGGGTTTTTGATTTGTAGGGATTTTTACTTGTCGGAATTTTAATTTGTCGGGATTTTAATTTGTCGGGATTGTAATTGTCGGGTTTATGATTGTCGGTATTCCGTACCAGACCCTATAATAATATACTATTAACAGTGTTATAACACTATCAACTTAAAGGAAACTACACCTTCTGACGGGTACTATTTTTCGAATAAATATGCATTTGAACACTTCAATCCTTCCTTAATGGTGGTCGATACCTCACAACAATTTAATCATTTACTGATGTTTAATTGCTAAATTTAAAAAAAAAAACATATTATTTTAAGCAGAGTTGCTCCATTTAGTTCTAATTGCATGGCTAGACAATATGGAATTCAAATGAAATGAAATGTAGAATTACTTCTGAATAAATAACATTTCAACAATTCCGAATAAATATGCATTTAAACAATCGAGGACTTCAATCCTTAATTTGACGATCATTTTGATCCGACCGGCATATTGCCGGTGGTCGATAACTCACAATAATTCAATCATTTACTGGTGTTTAATTGTTAAGTTTGAACAAAAACTATTATTATAGGCAGAGTTACCCCATTTCATTCTAATTGCATGGCTAGACAATATGAAATTCAAATGAAATGAAATGTAAATTTGCTTCTGACTAATTAACATTCCAACAAGTTATTTTCGAAAAATTACCTAGGCCAGTTCTATATACTTTAGAGATGGTAAATGGAAACGACAAAACCTCAAACAATTAAAATTTTCAGAGTAAACTAGGTTTTACACATTTTGTATCTCAAATGGGCCAATATGCTGGACATCCTAAGATATATTTTTAAATCCAGATTTTGATCTGTGTTGCATATTGCCTAAACTTGTCCCATGAGTCGGAGGACGTGAAAGAGGCGAGGCGTCACTACAGGGTAGTAGGGCATTTCTCCGCACACCTCGTAGCAGGAGGACAGAGACCGATTAATGGTCCTTCAATGACTTGAGATTGATTTATAATCGCTGTACTAATCCGGGACAAATGTGGAGACGATCTTTTGAAATTATTAGTTTAGCGGTCACATCGTGGTTTAATACGCTTAGCTCATGGCCAGTTTATAAAATGGTTGAAACAATCGTGATGAATTGGTGGATTCCTCTATATGATTAATATAGAGAAGTTCGTGTATTGCTTATGGCATAATTACAACTCATTTACTGCCCCTTGTAGGCGACAGTAACATAAAATTGCAACTGCTGGAGGAGGGTGTTGAAATGTTAAGAATTTCCACAAAACAGAAAACCAACAGAAAGGACCACCCTAATTAGGCAATAATTAGAGAATTGGACTGGAATAAAATTCAGTTCTACAAATTAAAATTTGGAATTGAAATGATTGATTAACCGTGAATGCGTTGTAACTTGGTAATTATTATATCTAAATCTAGACTATTTACCTTTGTTACTGAAATGGCTAAAAAGCTGTAAGTTTATTAAAGTTCTGATGTAACCTAGTGAAGTGATGGGATAAACGCTTAACGAAATTGTTTTCCATTGATTTTCGTAAGACAAAATTCATAAAAGTTGTGATGTTATATGTATGTTATA
Source organism: Cryptocephalus moraei (assembly GCA_946251905.1). NCBI lineage: Eukaryota > Metazoa > Arthropoda > Insecta > Coleoptera > Chrysomelidae > Cryptocephalus > Cryptocephalus moraei. The sequence goes on from OX276454.1 coordinate 18,311,288, forward strand.
TAGAACATTGTTATAAATGTAAATTTTTCTAGTATCCAAATGCTCCACAATAACCAATTTTAAAGTTCGAATATCAACAGGTTTGTTCATGTAAAGTGATTACATTTTACCATTTGAAATTTCTCCGTCAAACATTTCACGAATTATTCGAAGAACATTTCATTTTCGTTTCTCATTTGCGAAATGGAATGCCGGATTATTTGTTTAACGAGATTTACATTTCAGCTACCACACCGCCGAACGAAAAATTACAATTTTAACAACTAAGTGTGGTAATTCGACTATGAATTTCGCCGCGGGGTGTTATTACAAACATGCCGTCGGATTGAATGGTCAGCTAAACCAACCTTTGATGCGTTTTTATAAATGCAAAATTTTTTCGTCGTAAGCAACTACTTTACTACAAAACAAAAAGTGAAGCTTTTGTAACGCAAATCCACCTAAATGATGTAAATTTAGGTAGTGAAAACTTGGTTTTTTGTTTCGTCATGTCAAGCCACTTCCTTAGAGAGAATGGAGGGTTTATAGACCGTGGGCCCATGACACCAAAAGTGTCGGTAATGTATGTTCGTATGCCCTTTTAGGGACATACTCAGACAGCCCGGGAAACCGGGAAAAAGTAACTCCGAGCGCCTGTGACCAGTCCTAGCACCTGCTATGACCTCCACTTCTTGTTGATGCTGGAATAAATCGAGATGCCCTCTCCGGAATCGTATGCAAATGTCGGAATATGGTTAATGGGTCGAAAGCAGTCGTTCCAGCAAAGGGCATACGTTCCTTGATCATCGTCTGTTACCGTCTGGTGATACGGTGATAGACACTGGTGATCAGACATCAGCATCAACAAGATCAAGTCAAGGTCATAGTAGGTGCTAGGACTGGTCACAGACGCTCGGAGTTGCTTTTTCCGGGATTCCCGGGCTGTCTGAATATGTCCCTAAAAGGTCATACGAACATACATTATCGACACTTTTGGTGTCATGGGCCCACGGTCTATTACTCTAAACATCCCATAATTTAGGCTCGTATTTTGGCTCGCCATCCCAAATTCGTGCGTACATTTTCGTTACCTTTGCATTCAGAATGACATGGCTTCGATAAACAAATATGAAGTTTTCCGTGTAGTGACTCGTATCCCCCGTAATCCCGACGACTTTAAACCAACAACTAAATCTCGTTTCGCACGTTCCCAAGCTCTTTTACTTCGTTATTAATTATACGTAAATGTATGTAATGATACCGTTTATTTATCTTGCTAATGAAAATGTATATAAAGTCATGTGTAAATAACGAGGCCTAAGCGAAGAATATCAACAACTTCGCCTTGAACGACGTTGCGGAAAGACGAGGGGCGGAAAATTCGATAACAGCAATAAAGTGATGACTGGGGTGGGATGCCGGCAGCGCCGTTGATTTCGTTAATATTAGTTTTTAAAGTGCGGAAGGTCCCGGGATAAAATTCCAATAACCAAATAACGGTTTTCGTGGTAATGTTCCAATCGAAAACTGTTACAAAATTACAAGAAAGTGTAACTTACGATTCAATATTGTTTCAGATTCAAATTTTCGGCTTCAATTCTCAGCTCTACTCGAACTTCTCTGAGGCGCTGCATAAAGCTCAGGGGATCGTTGTCATTTCCCTCCTTTTACAGGTGAGTACAATTTTACGTTGTTGCACAGTCCAGTTCATAATTGTAGAGAATGAAATTACGTTAAATATATGAAGTACAAAACCTGTAAGTTGGGTCGAATATCGTATTATTTTAATTGAAGGTACTTTATTGTTCTGCTAGTTATTTCGTTATTTCAGAATTCTTCTGTGATAAATTTTTAATGCCTTCATATCCGCGGGAAATATCTAGTTCAAAATAAGGTGTCCCGGTGGGAAGTTTGTATCACAACACAATTTTTAATAATAAATGGTTCGCACGTTACACGCATTTTTGAGGCGAAAGTGGTAAGCATTCGCTGTCTGCACATGCACATAACATAAGTAGCAGACAATTTTCATGTGAAAGAACCCTTATTAAAATATATTCTTTAATATGTAGCTATAAAGTGTTACAAATCTTAAATTAAATAATCTACTCACTCTACATTTCCAAATGCAGAAGTGAAATGAATATGGATAAATGACGACTACTATTCTATACAAACACAAGACGAATAATAGTTATTTATTATACAAGCGGATAAAATGAACGTTTAACGAGGCGCGTTAATATCGCGAGTTAAACGTTCATTGTATCCGCGAGTGTATTACAACGTTTTATTCAATTTTGCCTTATATAAACTGACGTTTAGCGGAGTAAGTCCAATTTTGAAGAGAAAATTTGACAGATGACAATTTCAGTGCCGCAACCTTGACAACGACGAAAACAATTTTAAACATATAAAACGTCACTTTATACGGCAAAATCGAATAGGCAGCGTATTAAAACATTTTAATACGCTGCCTAAATAAACATAATACACAATGACTCTATAGGTTCGGTCTGGCGCCAATAAACGTCAGTTTATATGGCAAAATTGAATAAAATGTTTTTACTTGGTTCAAATACAGATTTCTGTACTAAAAATATTACATATTAACTAAACATACCAAACCAAAATTGGGCTAGTATCAATGAATTTTTGGGAACAGTGCTAAGAGAGGTAACAACTAGCTACTAAATTTAATTATAGTAAAGACAGAAAAACATTAAACAAGAGATCAGTGGAAATGGTGAAATGGGGGTGCTGTTTAGGAGATGAAAGTATTTTTGAGATTTTAGAGAAAACTTCTGCACGAAGTTGTGGATAATACATAAGTGTGACTTTTATATGAAGCGTTTTTAACATAAGCCCAATTTTAAACGAAAATGGAGCCACACCAATCGTTAGGCTTTTTGTTCTTTGTCTTTCTTTTTTTTTGCATTGGACGAGCCTAATTTTATTGAAATCTGGAAAACAAGTACTATTTTCGAGATATTATCATTTTTTCACAAAATAATAAACACCAAAATTTCCTCGTAAACTTTATTAATGTCCTTCTATATTGATATATTTGTTCCAAACACATTTTAACCCGTGAAATGTCTGCGATATATATATCGATGGTTAATTTTTCTTGAGAACGCTTAAAATTGCGGAAAAATGAAAAAATTGATTGTCCAAATCACGGATTTTTGAATATTCCTTATTATTTTCATTTTTGTTACTTATGAAACACATGGATTAAAATTCAATACTTCAATGTGATATTACTAGTTGAATTTGTTTGAAGAAATTTGGGGAAAACATACCGAACCGATTGTTTATGCTAATGCACATATACCACGCTAGAAGTCGTAAGCTGGAGTTGAGACACGCTAGTCCAGTGTGTAATATATTACGGCATATTTTAATATATTTCCATTAAAGACGTATTATAACTATGAGCCATTTGTATTGGGTATTGAATTATATTTCAATATTAATTTTTGTTATTCTGAATTTATAGATAATTTCGACATGAGACCTAACAATTTACAGGTAGTACACCAAAGTCGAAGTTAATGTTACCTTGAGATATATCGTAGAAATGGAGCTATATTTCAGTGCATTAACTGATGTCGTTTAAAATAACCAAATAAATGACGAAAAACTTTGGTGAAAAAGAATCTTCATCAGTTGCAATATTATGTTAAGTAGTATCTGATCACCTAACTGACCGCAGAAGAACATAATTGCCAAATAGGTAGAATATGACTCGTGATCCTACATAATTTTTATTAATTAATGAGATATGGTCTACTTGCTAGTAGCAAACTGTTGAAATATGTACGATAGCATGTTTTACACACAAGGTCATATTTTCGCTATATTACATATGACGTTAATTAACAGGTGTCACGAACACCACCTAATAGGTGAGATAAGTCGAAGGTTCCTGTTTCACAAATTAAATGATCAAATTACACCAAAAAGTAATTTTTTGACCTAATTGGTGTAAAATGGCACGTTAGATCGTGCCATATTAACTTGTGATTAATTTGTCACGATTACTTAATTTTAATACGTATAACTTAATCGTCCCAAATAGTTGCTCAACTTACTTACTCCTTTAACTACTTAGGCTTTACTGAACTTGTAAATAATTTAAGTGGAAGACTGCTTAGATATTTTGGATACAATATAGCGGATATATATTTCCAAACAATATAAAAATTTTGAAATAACGGCATATTTCAAATAAAACAAAGAATCGCTCTAAATTTTCAGAGTACAACATATTTGACATAATAATATTCGGCTTAAATAACATATCGAACCACTAAAGTACTGCAACTATACAAATATATTGGCTTTTATAAAATATTTAATTAAGTATTCTTATCGACAATTTACTACTATTTTTGTTATTTTTCGAAGTAAAAATGGTTTGACAATAAAACATCTAGCGTATACAACTGCATAAATTTAACTTGATATAATGTAATTACATCAGTATATGAAACATTTCTATTTAAATACGATTTCTGATACTGATGTCGACAAAAAGTATAAGTTTAGGATAAAAACCCTAATTTTCACCATGAAGTAAATATTTATTCCAAGGTTGGGACTAACTAGCTAAAAAGTTATAGGTTAAGTTAAAAAGTTACTAACTTTTAACTAAACTTTATTTTAGAATTTGTTAACTAATAACTTAACTAGTTACTTTTATATGGTAACTTTTAAACTTTTTTAACTTTTTAAAAAGTTAAACTTATTTAAAAATCTAAGACTGAGTGCGCAGCTGAAAATGTACGCCAAAGAATATTGTCAAAATGATACTGTTGAACCAGAGAACCAAAATGTGATTCAAGCACACAAAATTTAAAAAAAAATGGACTTTCCTCTTTTAAAAAGGCCAGTCAAAGCAGTGGTTTGCAAAACATTGCAAATAAGATAGTAGACAATTACATTTCGACCAGTTCAAATGAAGTTAATAAAACGAGTCTGAATGAATTTCTCCTTCCGATTAAAAAAGCATTTATTAGATTCAACACTTCGATCCCGTCATCTGCACACGTGGACAGATTGTTCAGTGCAGGTGGTTTAGTCTTTGACGACTTAAGGGTAAAAATCACTGACAAAATTTTGAAATGGCCCTATTGTTAAAATTTAATAAATATTTGTAAATAGGTCAAGTGTTGTTTATTATAACATGTAATGTATATGTTACCGTAAAAACCCGATTTCAGTTAAAACCCGAATGTCCTAGCAAATACTAGTTTTAACTATTGCTCACAGTCGATTCTAGATTTAACTAGTTAGAACTAGAATTAACAAATATTTTAAGTTAATACTAGCTTTAACTAAATAGTCTCTAGTTAAAACTAGTTTTTACTAAACCTGTCAGTAAAATCTGTGTAACCTATAAAATTTTTAATTTTGAACGAAATTTTATGGGTTTACCTATACAAAAAATTATCTGACATACATACGTCATGTAATAATACGTTTAATAGTACATAAATTATAAAAAATACATGAAATGAGTTACATAAAGGGGTGCGTTGGGTAATCGAACAGGTAGGAAAGAAATCAAACTTAAAATAATACAAAAAAACTAAACAAACTTCGCATAAATAATTTATAATACTTTACTCGTACTTTACGTCCTTAAATCAGCCCCAGATAGTAGGAACATGTTGGCTACTTGTTTCTACATGGCTGACTATCATGATATTTGCAGAGTTTTCCCTTTTTTTTTACAAAAGCCTCTATTAGTGTTGCAAGTCTTCTTGCAGACGCAACGTGCAAACCGTTGGTCTTCTCCTAAAGCAGCATGTGTAGCAACGGTTCCCGAGGACAGATTAGCTTCCGGAACTTCTTCAAATTTTAAGAATTTTTCTTTTGAAATGTCAAATTATGATCTGGAAAAAATAATTACTATAAAATATCTACAAATCATAAAATCTTATTACCTTTTTAAAAAATATTTTTCAAGAAGTTTATGGTGACTGTAATAATAATTTCTCCCTGATTTGAAAAATAAAATATATGTATAATGTACCTGCAGTACAATTTCTCCAGTATCCCATATTTAGTGCCAACTTTGCATAAACCATCTTCGTTTTTTTCAAGTACACACATAATATGATGTTCCTTAGATCTGCTTATGACCTGTCGACATCAGGTATCGGGATTATTATATTGTCACCCCTCTCCGTGGGTGGATGAAGAGCGTCGGAAACTAATTTCCTTTCTTTAGCCTGTTTTTTTAAACCTTCATGTGCTTCTTGTCTAGCTAATAAAATTGAAGATTCTGTACTAGGAGCGTCCTCTTCAACATCAGACAGAGATTCACTATTCTGCTGATAAAAAATGTTTTGAAGGTCTTCTTCATCATGTATGTTTTGAACAACTTCCAGTGGTAAAGACGATGTCGCAAGTCCTACTCTGCGTTCAATACCAAACATCGCTCGATATGGCGACTGTTTTATACCACAATGCAGGGCTCTATTTTACATAAACTGAACAAATGGAAGGACTTTTGACCAGCGTGTGGTATCATTATCCTGCATCCAGGCAGCTAACATTTAATCTATATCCTGGTTGGCACTCTCCACAGACCCTTGGCTTTGGCTATGCCTTGGTTTTCCATGAACCAACTTAAATTCGGGCCAGTATGGCATTACCTCATTAATCACTGCATTAAGGAACTCTCTGCCATTATCTGAGTGTAAAATACACGGAGCACCAAAAGTCAAAAATATATCTGTTAATTGCAAAGCAACTTCTTCGGCCCTTTTGCTTTGCAATGGTCTTAACAAAACAAATTTTGTCAAATGATCTTGGTACGCCATAATAAACTTAAAACCTTTATCTTGTTGTGACTGCATATCTATGAGGTCTTTTTGGCAGCGAGTATTCATTTCTGAATGTATTATGGGTTTGGAAACAAGACCCCTCTTCTTGTTACTCTTTTTGCTCTTTTAGTTGCAGTTTTTACTGTTTTAGTCGAAACTAGTTTTAACTAGTAAAAACCGTTTTAAATTTAATATTCTTAAAATGTTTAGTTTTTACTGAAATTATTAGATAATTCTAGTTTCAACTAGTTAAATCTAGAATTGACTGTGAGCAATAGTTAAAGCTAGTTTTTCCTAGAAAATTCGGGTTTTAACTGAAATCGGGTTTTTACGGTAACATATATACATAATAAATAATTGATGATTCCTTCCTTGGTATGTTTAATTAAGACAAAATTTTAAATTCACCTGTCCTTCATATTACCTCTTGTCTGTTTTTATCTTTAGTAAAATAAATACTATCAACACTAATAAATACACTAAAATTAGGTTCAATGATGTTAAAAGGTTAATTTTTTAGTGATTGTAAACTGTTTTTTAGTAACTTTTTACCTTTATAAAAGTTAATTTAACTTAACTTTTAACTTCTCGATTATTAAAAGATAACATTTTAACTTAAATTAAGTTCGTTTGGTTATCGATTACCTTGTAACTTAACTTTTTCTAAAATCGAAAATTTACCCAACAATGATATTCTAAATCGATATATTTCTGTGACCATCAGTCAACCATCTCGTGTCCACTGCTGAACGTAGGTCTCCCTCATTCTTCTCCATGCATCTCGGTCTTGTGCTGCCTGCATCCAGTTGCTGTGGCAGCGTTTCAGGTCGTCGGTCCATCTTGTTGGTGGGCGGCCTCGGTTTCGGTAGGCTTCTTGTCTCGGCCTCCACTCTAATATACGTTTTGTCCATCTGTTGTCCGTCATTCTGGCGACATGTCCTGCCCAATTCCACTTGAGGGTTGTTATCTTCTCTATCGCGTCCAGGACTCCTGTTCGGCGTCGAATTTCTTGGTTTGGTATTCGTTGTCTGAGAGAGATACCCAATATGACGCGTTCCATGGCCCTTTGTGCTACGCGAATTTTGTACACTGTTTTGTTCGTAAGTGTCAAGGTCTCTGCTCCATAGGTAAAAACTGGCAGCACGCACTGATTGAATGCTTTCCGTTTAAGGCTTACTGGGATATTTGAGTTGAAAACATGGTTAAGTTTGCCGAAAGCTGCCCAGGCCAGTCTAATGCGACGTTTTAGTTCGATGGTTTGGTTCCTCCCATCTCTTCCAAGGCAAATCTCGTGTCCGAGATTTCTGGTAATACATCAACTAAATTATAATTATTAGGAAAGGGAGTATATTCGACTACAGAGATTTTTTGACAAAATGGCAAAATTTGCTTTGATAATACAAACGCTTCATCGCCACCTAACAATAAGATATTAATTTACCGGCTGGAGATGGAGCCCTGATATACTGGACTTCTTCAAATATTGCCACGGTCTTAAGGGGTGCTCTGGTTGGGAGGTGGTAGCTCAGACGAGGAGAAAAGAGTAGACAAATTAACAAAATTTATAGGTAAAAGAGACTGGTAGTGATTCATTCAGGGGAGAGATAGACAGAGAGAGAGAGAAATGGTACACCAGTGATAAGGGATGGCAAAGACACACTGAAACGTTAAGATAGAGAATGGTTAAATAACAAAGACAAAGTTACTGAATGTTGAAAAATGGCTTACATAAGCCCCCAGGGGGCCTGCAGGGGTAGTAGGTGTAGGGATCTCGGAGTCTTGAGGAACATCGTCCTCCAAGCAAAACGCGCGGCGGGCACGTAATTTTTACCGGCAGCGCAACGGTCCAAAAATTGATCTCGATCATCTAATTCACTTCGTATTTATTTGGTGAAAAGTTTACTGTTTCGCGTTGTGCTGCTCGGTTTAAATAGACATACGTACCTCGCAAGGACATTACTTTGCAAGGTTGTTTTTTGTCAATTCACGTTTTGCTGAGGGTGCGTGTGCTCGTCCTGTATTTCTACAATGTCGTTCGCGACAATATAGCAGCAAATTTTCCCTTAATTGATATTTTGGAATGTAAGGGATTACTCATTTTTCCGGAGATTTTCTGGCATCTAAGCAAACTGCATCAACCACTGATGTTTCTAAATTCACTTACGAACTTACTTGCATAAATTCTGAACAAAATCAGGAAACAGTTCGCCATCATGCGAGCCATAAACCGAGAAGACGGAGATAAAACAGTGACGCACCAAAAAAGTTGCCCGTGCCGAAACTGATATTCCTGGCAGATTATCTCTCAGGACATGGCCCGTGGAAAATTATTTGCTGTAAGTTGATTAAGTGTGTCGTTTATTTCAGCGATAGCTAATGAATTTCCTGCGGTAATAATACCCCGAATGTCTGCGGTGTTTTAATGGTTTAATTATAACGTGGAGGAAAGTGGCGGAAGGTCGGATCGTCAAACGAATTTAAAATTCAGGTGTCGGTCGTATATCACGCACAAGAAAGAGAGAAAAAAAAGAGGGCTAAGGGGACCCGCGCCGTCGCCGCCGTCATCGTCGCCGGCAGTAATGAAAAATGCAATTATAATAAAGGAACACGGCGAAATTTGCATGATTACCCGGTGGCTTGAAGAGTGTTTTAAAAGTTGGACTACAATGCAATTTGCATAACAAGGAGGGTATGTTGGCGTTCCACTTTCGTTTATGTCTCTCTAGCCACTTTCGCCGCTACGGAATTATGCTAAATTGTATCGTAATTTTATGGGTTGTTTTTGAGGAGAGGGAATATCAGCTCCCTGCGTATTTACGCTTGTTTAAGAGATTACGGCGAAGCGAGACGGAAAGGGAGAGAGAACGAGATGATGGCCCCCCTGAAACGGAGTACCCACTTTCGGTCGCTTAACTCCAGTCATTTCGGACGTCGTCAGATGCGGGACTTTTTATACGCGCTGAAAAGTTTTCAGGAGTTACAGTGAATTTTAGAAAGTTCCTGCTTTAAAGGTGACATGTCATCCTAGTAATCCTCGCGCTGTTTTAGAAACTATAGATACTCTCAGCATTCAGTTAACGAGTTGATTAAATGGCGAAAAGAGTTATAAAAACTTTTAAAAAATGCTGCTACTAAATCCCTTTTAATGAGTCTAAGAGACTTCTACGCTTTTACTTTAACACTTAACATATCATTTTTGCAGTGTTTAAACGTGTTCTGAAACTAAATCACCCCGAAACTTTCAAATATCAGTTTATTAACTAACTTTCAGGAAAATGGTGTTTTTTTTAATAAAAGAAAATTTTCCGAGGTTTTTGAAAATGTCCGAATATAACATGCTGCCTTACTGACCTTCACATTATTACATGTTATTAAGTTAGTGGAATAATTATATCATTATAATTTAAAATTTGGTGCGGGACACATTGTTATACTCCTTGAAAATGTGTTCAAATTTCAACTTCTCTCACTTCAAAACATGTTATATGTTACATGGTTCAAAAGTATATAAAAACTTAATGCATTAATGCTTTCTTAGATCGAGTTGATGCACAATTACTAACTAATTGGTCGTTTAACTTCTGCCTAAGAGAGAGGCTCTGAACGCTTTCTGTAAAGTCAGCTGAAGTTGATTCAACATGGCACGTCACTATGCTGCCTTTCACACTTTCTAAACTTAAATCATCATTATTTAAACAAATGAGGGGTTATTTTTATAATTCATTGACGCTAACTAAAATAGTTATCAATATTATCAACCCACCTGTAGATTTCAATTTCTTTTTGGCATTTCAATCTATTACGCTTCAAATGATGATATACCCTTTAATGATAATAATGATGATCTTGAAAAGGACCATTAGTCTCAAGTCCTCCTAATATCCAATTAAATAATTGCCAATCAGAAAGTTGGTCATTTGAGTTACAGCGAAAAGGAGCCTTTCATACTTTTAACCTATTAAAAATATGACACGCCACCTTATAATCCATGAAAAATTTAAACCTTACATTCATCATATTAGTAAATTGATAGATTTTCTTAAGCTTTTTTTAGCTGAAAAGAAAACTGTTTCAAAACTTTCAATGAATTTTCCTTAAAGTAGTGACTTTGATATTCATTTCTTTTTAAAACCATTAAAAATATCTTCTATAAAACCTCAAACATATCTGATTAATTAACAAATTATGGCACAACTGATAATTTAACTTGTATCGGGGAGAAAGAATATGAAGACTTTTTGAAGTTATTTGATTAAATATATGGAATGTTGACTTCAGTTGACTGCACTCGTTCCAACAAATAATTAAATTTTGAAGCTAAGCTAAGCTAATTGAATCAATGTTATCACCTGCGTTTTTTATTTCGATATGAGACTAAGAAACTACTGCTTCAGAGAAGTTAACTTGGTGAAATTAATTAAGCACGTGTCAAAACCGTTCATCATGAAAACTTATTGCTTGTGTACTTTCATTTAACTAACTATCCTTTTATAGATCCTTAACTTCGCAGGACTCTTAGTTATAGAACTGTTTGACTTTTCAAGTCGCGCTGTTATTAAAATCAACAGTAGCAGTTTGCCAGAATAACTCAAAGCTTCCCGTATAGAGCGCTGTGGATAAGTTCATGGAAACACTTTTGTTGAACACGCTCAAATCAATGTCCCCAATTTTTCATTATTTTACTATTACAAAAATATTAAATTTCATGATAAAGTCATTATCCGAAATACCTAAATTAAACGTTTAAATTATGCAATGTTGCAACCATGACCATTCCCTTTTGCCTGCCTGGCTAGAGGAACAGAACCTCGTATTGGCTCTAATGCTTATCCTTTGATTTTCATTAGTGTATGAGGCCTCCTCCATTTTAGACATTTAAGCACAAATTAGGTGGTATCACCTCACAGTAACATATGTGTTAATTTCACATGAAAACATGCCAAAATAGAAATACAATTCGACGGATTGTAGCGCTCTTTCAAAAAGGTATCTTTTAAATTTTTAAGTATCTATCCATTACGGTACTGTGTATATTCGTTAACTAAGTATCAAGTAATTGTTAGCTGGAACTCTTCGAGACTTTCACTGCCTTGTTCAACATCGTTTGTATGATGAAAATTATAAAACCTCAGGACATCCATTTACGTAATTAGCTAATATAGAAAATGTCAATTTTAATTTGAGCGATACTTTATGAAACCCCATTTTCCGACTACTGTCAATGCGCATTCACCATTTATTGTTGCACTAAGTACAAACCTATGTAGCTCGGGAAGCTTTGTATTAAAATCTGACCATGTATTATTTCCTACAGAAATTATATTAAAACGTAACAAATTTAACGTCGCGTCGTAGGTTACAGCATAAATTACCACTGATGGAACATTTCACAACGGAACAGTTTTCATTAAAAATTTAATATGATTGCTTTATGGAAGGTGATGTAATGTGAGGCAAATGTAATCAGTTCATAGTTGCGCTTTCGTGGAAGTAGTGAAACAATAAAAATTTAAAATATTCACTTTAGTTTTCTGCATTGATACATACCAACCTTATATTAGTTCAGTAAAATGCAGAAGTTACATCCACTATTAAAATATTATCCAGACCATCGTGGCAACATCCCCCAAACTCTAGTATCAGTATCAGTTTGGGTCAACGCGAAAAATTTTTGTGTCAAATTTAGTTATGTAGCTGTTATAAATTTCGTGGATTTTTCACAAAAATTGATTTAGTCCAGTCATTAGAGGGGGTTCACTTAGGAAAATCGACATACCCCAGTATATTAAAAGGTAAAAACTTATATTTTGGCATCCTACAACTTTCCCCAAAATTTACATATAATTGTAAGGCCGCAATTTTTAAAGTCGGGGGTCAAAAATCACAAAAATCGATTTTTTCTGCAAAAATCTCGTTTTCAAAGGGTTTTACGTTATTTGTATTTCTTGTCGATATTGTAGAGAATCAAATTCTCTACAACTTTTGTATTTAACATTTCTTCATTCCTCGAAGTGTTTTCGAGATAGAGCGCGGAGAGCGCTGGTCAGAGAATCATGTGAGGTCAACTGGTAGTTCAGAACAAAAACTCGTATATTAAGGTTATAAATTATTGCTAAATATTTAATTATCATTTATTATTTTTTAATAATAATGATATTTCTAAAATTTATCAATTCAATAACACTCATAATCTCTTTCTGTAATTGAAAAATTATTAAGGGACATATTTTAATTACGTTTTAATTATATTCTCATTTACGCTAATTCCATTTGAAGTAAAAAATAATTAAGTAAATCTTGTTTAAATTCCGTAACTCTTAAATTCTTTCATAACTTTAAAAGTTTATAGTCAGAAGAAGAAGAAGAAGAAGAAGAAGAAGAAGAAGAAGAAGAAGAAGAGAATTGAAATTAGAACTTGTTCTTCTCGAAATTTTTATTCTTTTTATATTAATTTCGACAATATTAAATTAATCAAATGACACATTTAATGTGTCATTTAAAATGTTAATTACAAATTTATTTCTTTTCTTTTTTATTTATTTAGAAACTAATTAGTACCTATAAATAAGATTACAAATAAAATGTAATTTAATTATAGAAGGAAGGTTGTCTCAAAAAAGCCCTTTTTATAAAAGATTTATTATGTCGACGTTTCGCCTACAATCTGAGGCATCATCAGGACAACACAGCTAAAATTTACATTAAAAATCATACATAAGAAGGATTTATATATTTTACACTTACTATGTACGTTGTGATATTATTAAAACGGATAATTACACTAAAATCTTCATCTTTGAGAATGTATCACAGTGATTATTAATTGATCTTTTCACATGCTATCATTCAGCTGTAATCACGTTCAAAAATGAAATGCAAGTCTCGAAAGTAAAACACAATATGGTCCCATCTTTCTCTTTTTTTTTGAGTAAATTCTTTTGTTTATTGTTGATTTTAAATATGTTTTAATACCCATAATGCCATCTCACGTGAAATAGAAGAGTAAAAGGAAGGTGTATACTATGGTATTTTATTTCATTCTGTGATTAAGTTATTTGTTAGAGTTTTGTTTTCATCAATGTTCGGATTGGTTATGTAATAGATTTTTGTATGTATTGATAAGACCTAGGAAATCTGTTTGAGAGTTACATGAATTTGGAGTAAGTTTGATAAAGATTGATTCTAAAAATAATCTTTTGAACCAATTGTTCTCTGTCTTAAGGATTTTAGTGTTCTCAAAATCAAATGTATGGCCTGTACGAATGGAGTGATCACTCAAACCAGAATGAATATTGTCTTTTTTCTTGATTGCTGACTGATGTTGTGTAAGACGTTTGTGTATATATTGTTTTGTTTGTCCAACATATTTTAATGGATGTGGATTTGGGAAACAATCCTTACATGAGATTTCATAGATAACATTATGAATTAAATTAGAGGGAGTTGAATCTTTTAGTTTAGTAAAAATAGAATCCAATTTTTCTAGATTGAACCAAGCGGGAGTGAAATGAAAAGGTTCAAGAAGAGTTTGTGTTCTCTTTTCAATTTCAGAACAAAAAGGAAGTTTTATGTATTTGGCATCTGAATTTTTGGAATTGTGAGAAGTATTGGAAGGGTTGTTAATGGAAGGCTGTAATGAGGTGGTGAGAATATGTTTTCTTTTCTTTATTTTTGAGAGAATAAAATGTTCTGGGTACATGTTCTTAATGAGTGTATCTTTAATTAGTTTCAGGTTGTCATTCCAAAAGGTGTGATCTGATAGGAGACAGGCTCTATCAACTAAATTGTATACAACAGATGTTTTATACTTGGTAGGAGCATAGGAAAGAAAATTTAAATACCGGCCAGACCAATCCTTAATCCTTAAGACAGAGAACAATTGGTTCAAAAGATTATTTTTAGAATCAATCTTTATCAAACTTACTCCAAATTCATGTAACTCTCAAACAGATTTCCTAGGTCTTATCAATACATACAAAAATCTATTACATAACCAATCCGAACATTGATGAAAACAAAACTCTAACAAATAACTTAATCACAGAATGAAATAAAATACCATAGTATACACCTTCCTTTTACTCTTCTATTTCACGTGAGATGGCATTATGGGTATTAAAACATATTTAAAATCAACAATAAACAAAAGAATTTACTCAAAAAAAAAAGAGAAAGATGGGACCATATTGTGTTTTACTTTCGAGACTTGCATTTCATTTTTGAACGTGATTACAGCTGAATGATAGCATGTGAAAAGATCAATTAATAATCACTGTGATACATTCTCAAAGATGAAGATTTTAGTGTAATTATCCGTTTTAATAATATCACAACGTACATAGTAAGTGTAAAATATGTAAATCCTTCTTATGTATGATTTTTAATGTAAATTTTAGCTGTGTTGTCCTGATGATGCCTCAGATTGTAGGCGAAACGTCGACATAATAAATCTTTTATAAAAAGGGCTTTTTTGAGACAACCTTCCTTCTGTGTTTGAGCTGCCCTGAGAACATCACTTGGTAATTTAATTATTTTCCTCAACAATTTTTTACTTACATGGCCAAGTAAGTGTTATTAAATAAATTGACACTTAATTAAAAATAGATAATTAACCAAACAAAATGAATTTAATAAAAAGTTAACGAAAATGATATTTATATATTTAGCAATAATGTATAACTTTAATATTACGAGTTTTTGGTTGGGACTACCAGTTAACCTCACATGATTCTCTGACATGGGCTCTCCGCCCTCTATTTCGAAAACAGTTCGAGGTATGAAGAAATGTTAAATACAAAAGTTGTAGAGAATTTACATTTGTATCATGATAGTAGAAATAGCGTAAAACCCATAGAAAACGAGATATTTGCAAAAACTGCAGAAAAAATCGATTTTTGTGACTTTTGACCCCCGACTTTAAAACTTGCGACCATCCAATCATATGTGAATTTTGGGGAAAGTTTTAGGATGCCAAAATAGAAGTTTTTACGTGTTAATGTACTGGGTATGTCGATTTTCCGAGATATTCACCTAATTTGGCCTAAGATAATTGGATTAATTGTATAACATTGAAACATTGATAATCATATTGATTGGGTATGTACTCACCTTTCACAAGATGTTTCCACTTTTTGAACTGTTTTCTTACATTTGCACAACAATCGGTGTTATTTAATGTATTGTTACTTTTATATAAACAAGTACCTATATATTTTTTATGGATACTCTATTTTGCCTATTTCAAACACGCTCTGGGGTGCGTAAATCGGGCTTTTTAGCAAGCGCGTGTTTTAAAGTTGCCATAGAAACGCATCAACAAGGACGAAATCAACCAATAACAGACCGTTTTTGGCCGTAGCGGGGCGACCCGATTGGTGGCACGACGGGCGACGGGCCGGCACGAAGCGTTCCGAGTATGTCGTTCAAATTAATTATATTGGGTATTTGGGTATTTTTACACTATTTATGATTTCAATGATAGGTACCAATAAAAAAAAAATAGCGTAAAGTATTCGTGGATAACTGCTTTTTCAAACACCTGCTCTATTTCGAGCACTCCGGCTACCTTGAGCGTGTCTGAAAGAGCTCAATATCCACTCATACTTTAATATACTATTTTGCGCTCGTTTTGACGAATATGTTTTCGAGTTAAATAAGAGTAAGAGAAATATTTCGATGTTGGAAAATTCACCCAGAGACTTGCATTACAATTCCATAAGAACCAAAAAGCGTCTAAACAATATGCATCGAGCACCTAAAAACATCCGTATCTCCCATTTCTATTCAATTTCCTCGTCGAGTTTAAATCCCCGCCCGGAATCGAAAGATAGACGAAACTTAATCACCGTTAATTCATCACTTTGCGTCCGATTAATCCTACGGGCAGACGAGTCCTCCGTTTCCTAAACACGTCTTCATCGGGACTCCGACTGGATAAAAATTGAAGAACGCCGAATAACGTTCCCTAATTAAAAATCGACTCTTCCGCATTGTTTACGGTGTCTCCACCGTCGGGGATTCGAAGTAATTAAATGCATCTCCGAGCGATAGTAATTTTACAAACTCCCCTACTTTCCGATGAAGAAAAAGTAGATGTAATCAGATTCGATGCGGAAGACAGAAATTAATTCATTGGGAGAGGTCGAGCTGTTTGTTCAACACGTCCTCGAGCTACATTAACACATATCATACCAGCGGTCGGATTGAATATTTAACAGACGCGTTCCTCGCGTTATTTTCAACTCGAAGGAAATTTATGTACAGCGGAAGTGTTTCCGTGGTGGTGATTATAAATTTTGAATTAGGTGATGATTCCTGTGACATACGCATATACATCCGGGTTATCGCAAGATAGGGGTGCAAAGAACCGCACTGAGCTTTGACGAAGATGCACGGTAGATACTTAACAAATATAAAGGCGATGTGCATGTAACGGAATACAATAAACAAACATGTATCTTACATATAAAAATTTTACATTCAACATCTACTTGTTTAGGATAAATCGGTAAGGATATGTTGATCGTTCATATTACTTACCACTACTATACCAAGTGTATCTTTAACACTGTAAACAACTCCCATAAACTGCTGTGAAGCCGTTCGGTCCTTTATATGTAAATATATAAGCAAGTAGGTTATCTAAATTCAATGTGTTAGTTAATTGGCATGACATTATTTTAATAATAGGAAACGGATGTGATAATGAAATCTAGTAAGTAATTATCATAATAAGTCTGTACGATGGAAACAGCTTATTAACTCCAAAACACAAAAAAGTTAATAGTTAATAATAATAGCTACAGTTATAATATATGCCTTTCCATAGTACTAAGTAATGGCGAAGGCGCCTTCGTTTAAAAATAGCCCAGTCTTATTATTACAATGTCAAATTTGAAGGACTATAAACATTGAAGCAGGATTATGTACGAAAGGGAATTTTGCGCATACTTAATAACCAGGGAAATAAAAGTAAGAAACGAAAAGACGTACAAATATGCTCTGTAAAGAACTATTTATAAGAACCAAAAGTGAACTGGATGTGACACAAATATCAATGAAGGAAGACTAGTTGGATCAGTAGGAGGGAAAGAACGAGAAAGAGGAAAGGAAAACGCAGACCTAGGGGAAAATGGTGAGAAGTAAGCATTCAAGATCTGGAGAAACACTGATAAAAGGATGAAGATCGAAAGCAAAGGATACATGGCAATTAAAGGAGCCTAAATCATCGGCCTAAAATGCCTAGTAGTCCAGTCAACTTAGGCCAAATTAGGTGAATATCTTGGAAAATCGACATACCCAGTATATTAACACGTAAAAACTTCTATTTTGGCATCATAAAACTTTCCTAAAAATTCACATATAATTGGATGGTCGCAAGTTTTAAAGTCGGGGGTCAAAAGTCACAAAAATCGATTTTTTTCTATATTTTTTGCAAATATCTCGTTTTCTATGGGTTTTGCGCTATTTACATTTGTTATCAATATTGTAGAGAATTAAATTCTCTACAACTTTTGTACTAAACATTTCTTCATACCTCGAAGTGTTTTCGAGATAGAGGGCGGAGAGCGCTGGTCAGAGAATCATGTGAAGTCAACTGGTACTACTGGTAGTCCCGATCAAAAATTCATAATATTAAGGTTATAAATTATTGCTAAATATATAAATATCATTTGTTATTAACTTTTTCATTAAATTCATTTTGTTTGGTTACTTATCTACTTTTAGTGTCATTTTATTTAATAACACTTACCTGGTCATGTAAGTAAAAAATTGTTGAGGAAAATAATTAAATTACATTTTAATTGTAATCTAATTTATACTAATAACTTTCTAAATAAATAAAAAAGAAAAGAATTAAATTTGAAATTAACGTTTTTAGTAAAAGTGTCATTTGATTAATTTAATATTGTCAAAATTAATATAAAAAATAAAAATTTCGAGAAAAACAAGTTCTAATTTCAATTCTCTTCTTCTTCTTCTTCTTCTTCTTCTGACTATAAATTTTTAAAGTTATGAAAGAATTTACGAAAGAAGTTTACGGATTTTAAACAAGATTTACTTAATTATTTTTTACTTCAAATGCAATTAGTGTAAATGAGAATATACTTAAAATGTAATTAAAGTATGTTCCCTAATAATTTTTCAATTACAGAAAAAGAGATTATAAGTGTTATTGAATTGATAAATTTTAGAATTATTAGAAAGAAAGATTGAATTTAATGTAATAGTTAATAATAAATGCAAATTAAATATTTAGCAATAATTTATAACCTTAATACACAAGATTTTGATCGGGACTACCAGTTGACCTCACATGATTCTCTGACCAGCGCTCTCCGCCCTCTATCTCGAAAACACTTCGAGGTATGAAGAAATGTTTAATAGAAAAGTTGTAGAGAATTTTATTTTCTACAATAGTGATATTAAATACAAATAGCGTAAAACCCATAGAAAACGAGATATTTGCAAAATATGTAGAAAAAATTGATTTTTTTGAATTTTGACCCCCGACATTTAAACTTGCGGCCATCCAATTATATGTGAATTTTGGGGAAAGTTTTAGGATGCCAAAATAGAAGTTTTTCGTAGAGAAACCATTGTGGGCATATTGGACGTGTAAACATATAAAGCAGAGAATTCAGACAGACCTAAATATATTTAAATCATAGATGTAATTATAGGACGAAAAACTAATAACAGGTCTAAATTATGAACCAGTCAGATGAAGATTAAGAAGACCAGTTACATGTAGGTATGCAGTAAGAATGATAGGACAGAAGGGACAAAAACTCATAATAGGGAAACAATTGTAGACATATATGTTATATATAGATGTGTAAGCGATAAAGGAGACAATGTAGATTGACCTAAATATATTTAAATCATATGTTATCACATATAAATCATATAAATCATATATCATCATATAAATCATGTTATTACAGAACAAAAAAATTACCAAGAGAACTGGATTAGGAACAAGTCAGATGTAGATTAAAAAAACCAGTTATATGTAGGAATGATAGAGTAGTAACAATGATAGGAGACAATGGAGAAAAACTACTAAAACGCGTAAAAAATACAAATAATGATAATGGAGCAAAACTAGTTCCAATGAATACACAGAATGACATCTGAAACAAAGGAAATATTATTCAAAATAATTGTAATTAGAAGGTAGCCTTAACAATTTAGAGAAGACATTTGACACCTAAGAAAATAAAGTAATACAGCCTAACAGGCACATATCATGTACCATTTAAGTTCGCTATTAGACAGCTGCAATTTCTAATGAAGTTCACCATAATTTCATTATAGAACTTATTAACCATTATGAATGATTGTAATCCATTTAAAAAATAAGTAAAATAAAACTAGAAAATCTAGGCTTACGGGCGTTTCTCTGGCTAAAAGTTTTACTAGTGCAGCTAATGAACATATTAAATTTTATATATTTTTGACTATTAATTTAAAAGAGCCGAATGCATAATTGAATGTGGTCACTATTCCATAAAAATTACTTCTGGTTTTCCAATAAAACTGTTTTATTTGCGGCTAAAACAACAGCAATATTGATAAAATACATATTTGCGCAACCACGCCATAACGGCAGGGTTATAGATTACCACATATTATTTTAACAATGCAAAAAGCTTTAGGTTTAAATGGAGAGTCGTAGTTGAAAACATTCTACGCTAACAACCTAAATCTATAGAGTTAAGAAAAATATTGGTTAATTTACAAGACCAATCTGATAAAAAATTATAAAAATTCCATACATGTACATTGAGAAACAACCGAATGGAATAAATTAAGAATTTCAATTTTGTCTGCACAATTATGTAATATTTCGACAGAAGTTAATTTTGGATTCTGAGACAAATTTCATCTCTAAATCCAACTCCCTTTGAGTACTAGTGGCAATTCTTATTAACTAATTAACAAATTTACAACATTAGTGCCTCAAAATTGATGGAATATCCTGGCAGAGGATAAATTAAGTTCCTATAATTTTTCATAAGGCAAATACATTTTGACCGAAGAGTAGTTTTTGTACATTGCGTGAAATTGCAATGAGTTTAGAATATCTTTAGAATTAAAGTAAAACCTTACAACCCCTTTCTGGTATAGAGGGTCTGCACTGCACACAATTTATATTTAGCTTGTCGTGTTGTCCTTGAGATATTCGCTTGGCAATAGATAGAGCGTGGTTGTATTACCCAATAATTATCCTTTAGAATGTACTTTTGGTACAAATATTTTTTTTATTGGTACGCTATTTTGCCTATTTAAAACATGCTTTGGCGTGCGTAAATCGGGCTTTTTCGCACGCGCGTGCTTTAAAGTCGCCATGGAAACGTGTCAACAACGGCCATATCAACCAATAACAGAGCGTTTTTTGCCGTAGCGGGACAAGCGGGACGTGCGACGGGCCGTCACGAAGCGTCCCGAGTGTCATTCAAATTAATCATATTGGGTATGCATTTGGTTTTGGTATAAAAAATGGTACCAATAAAAAAAATCGCGTAAAGTATTCGTGGATAACTGCTCTTTCAAGCACTTGCTCTATTTCGAGCACTCCGGCTACGCCGTGGTGCTCGAAAACTCGAGCGTGTTTGAAAGAGCTCAATATCCACTCATACTTTAATATACTATTTTTGTTTATAAAAAATAAAACCTGGCATGGTGGAATGTTCTCGGAGAGCTGAGATGAATAGTCAGGATAATCAAGAACCTTCCTGACTAAAGCCTGGCAAGTTGTTGGCAACAGTGAATATGTCTGGCAATAACATTTTTTGTTTTGTTTTGCATAGTGTTCAAAAGTTACAGGAAAAAATTGTCATAAATTTATTTTAAAGTCGATATTTTTACCTGCACAGGTGAGTTGCGCAATTAGTGAACGTAACGTTTGCCGGCAGCCGGATGGCCCACACGCTGTTCGTGAGAGCATAAGAAAAGATATATGAAAGAGTCAGCTTTCTTAAAATTCTCACTCGAAAACGTTGAGCCCTTAGACTACGAAATCTGATAAAAATTCGGCAATCTCCGACGCCTCCCTTCATCTGCCCACTCATAATCCGTGTAAACGTCCGTAGACAATTTAAAAAGCATCAATAACGTCAGCAATTTTATACAAACATTCGAGTGCTCCATCCGGAGACAAGAGAGAGGAGCGAAGGGCGTGGGCGGCAGCGGGGGAGGAAAAAAACCAACAAGAGGGGGCAAAGTGAATTAAGTGCTCCGTTCATCTACTTAATGAGTCTCTCCACCCAGAGCGAATTTCATAATTCGAGGCACCGCCGACAAGAGACTCAAAAGAGAAACGAGTACATCTCGAAATTAGCCGGGGAGATTTTCGCCGGGAAGCCTCCATTGTGATTCATAATAGGCGCACACGATAAACGTGAAGTCTTGTATTCTTCTTGGGACCCGTCGGTTCGATGTCTATCGGTAACGAGACAGAATAAATAATATGAATAAACAAAAAAAGGAGAGACGGAGCTGTGGGAGGGTGGGAGGAGGCAGCTGTTCGAAGGAGACTTTTCGCATTGGTATCTCCGCGCGGAAAAGTGAAACTAATTAAGACGCCGTAATTAATTTCGAAATGAGTTTTTTTTATACAGAGCCTTAAACGCCCAGCAGCTTGACGTAAGGGGATTTTCTCCGCCGTGTCGTAATTCGTTCGAAATTTATATTTTGAGCACATCCGAGTTTGTTTGCTCTACACAACCCCACGTTTATACAGTTTACTTAAAACTGTCAAACTCCGCAGAAAATTTATCTCCAGAAGAACGGCATCGGTATGACGTAAAGCGGAATGCCACATTAAAGGTGATACGTTTTCGGATCGTAATTATTCACTCTTTGCTTAATTTTATTTATTTATTGATTTATTCGCACACACCTGGGTTAGATAATACAGTGTGTGACAAAAACTAAACTTAAATAAGTAGTGTGAAATTAATCGACTAATAGGGAATGCATGTTAATATTTACAATTTTTATGTGATTGAGCTACAAAACAATATAACACCAGTTGTCAGATTTAAACTAGTTTATTGATACTAGTTTAAAAGACAACCGTAGATGGTGACACATCTTGATTACAATTAGTTTATGTGCAAACGCCTACTCTTCTAATTTGTATTATAAGGAGTAAAAATTCAAAATTTAATATTATGCCACTTCAAAAATGTCCCACCATAGGAGATCGCAACTGATATTGACAGGAAGTTAGAGCACACAGCATGTCAACACTACTTTGCTTAGCTGTGCTTTTAATTTGAAAAATGAGGATAGCGCTCCAGATGGGATCTCTTTCTCAATGATAAGACATATCCCAAATTACGCGAAGGAGTATCTAAAAATATTATTATAGCAACACCTGTACCTAAACAATAAGTTCACAGCAATCTTCAATTTAATTCTGATTATCAAATCAAGACTAGAATGGGTAATAGCAAAGAGGCAGTTACTCCCACTATCACAACTAAGATTTAGGAAGCATAGATGTTGCAGAGAGACAATAAATATTTTATACAAGAAGATAAATGATTAGGGAATTACTCACTACGTAGCTGCAATATTATTTAGACGATTCAAAACAAATAAAATGTACATATTTAAGGTTTCCCACGGTCGAGAGTAGGTTAGACGTTTACGTAGAACGTTAAATAGGATCATTTTAAAAATTTTGTTTCTTGGGTAATTGGTTCTGCTCTATCGATCTAAAATTTTCAGTGCTGTGCCTTTGATATGGAAATGGGGAAACAAGTCTGAGATTTTTATTTAGACAATCTGTACATTATTGTACTTTTGGTTGTCTTTTATTATTGTACGGTGTATTCGTTATGTTTAGAGGAGTTCGTTGCCTATTATAATGGTTCGTTCATAATTTTGATATAAAAATGTTGAAAAGTGGATTTTTTAAAATAGTGTAACGTTTATTCTAATTTATTTTACACTGTCTTAACACTACTTAATATATCTAGACTATTTCCTAACTAATAATTTATTTCACACCCTTAACTGCTAATTTATTTCACTTGTCCGTCTATCGCACTGTTTCCTCACGCGGCTTCTCGTCTAATCCCCTTTCCGACCGCTAGCCCGTGTTTATATACATATCTCAATTGTATTCGAGAAGATTCCGGTTCATTCTATTCCCTAATAATGTTTATTCTAGAAAGGCCCTGAACGTACTAAATCCTTTCTTTAAATGAATATTGGCGACTATTCTGCAACTGTTTTTATGACTCAATTAGCGTAGCGGTCTCCCTTTGAGGTAGGCCGCGTCCGATAAGGAGAACGTTTACGCTGGTTGTTTACATTTCGCGTTACAATATAAATTAGATATTAGAAGATAAATGCTATGTGTAAGTGTACAAATAAATTAGTGTTAAGTGGTGAAAATAAATTAAGTAAGACACGTCGTGTCGTGTAGAAATTCTTGCGTAGGTAAAAACCTTACAATAGAATAGTCTGTATATTTCGATATCCTAAAAGACAATTGTAATTTAAATAATCAAATGTTCAGACTATAGAAATAACAGCAAGTTTCTGTAAAAATTGGATTATTTTGTAATCAAACAAATTTTCACTCTTATGTTGGTTGTAAATCGGGACACACTTCATTGAACCTTCTACACATTCTTGCTGTGATTTGATCATATTGATCATGAATAATAAACAATTTCAACAAAGCTTCATCAAAATATGGCAAAATCATCCCATTTTTAAGAGAAACATGCTTTTATTTTGAAAACCTGACTATTTTGGCATAGGAACATGGTATATTTTTTGAAAGAAACTTTAAATATCTTTCAGGATATTCGATAATTTACAGGGTGTTCCATTTAAAAATACACTTTTCGACATTTTTGTATCTATCTGTATAATCACAAATTATGAACGACACTGTATAATGGAGATCAAATTCCTTAGATGCAATTAGTACTCAGGATATTAGTGAAATATACACAAAATTTCAGCATTCTCCGTATCCAAATACAACTGTAATAAATATGTAACTTAAGCCAAGCTTTGCAAAAAAAAATTAGTCTCTCAAAAGCCGTTTGACGAATGGGAAGATTAATACAAAAATAATCGTGGAGCAATAATAAGGCAAAAAGTCCAATAATATATAAGATTTCTAATATAAAATATCAAAGTTGCCGCTACTTTTCAATATGAGCGGCAACACCGGAAAATACTACATCACTACAAATGTGTTCAAATGTTCATGATGATAATAACCATTAATGCCTGACTGAAATTTTTATTTCAGACTAAGTATTTTCTACTTTTTCTACTCAAATCTGACACTATATTTAGTGAAACTGCATAATAATTTGTAATGTTATACTTACCTACTTTAAATACACAAATTAAAAATATCATTTTGATTAGTACCTTTAGGATTTTTTAAGAATATGGGATTGCATGATTTGGATTCAGTATGTATCGCTCAAATTCATGTTTAACTAACATAGTATTTGTGTTCACGTTAATGTCGATTCCATTTAATGAATTAATATTGATCTCAACAATATAATTTTTTACAATGAAATAATATATCATGTTTAGTAGTCTGTATCTTGTGTATGTGAATAAAGCTCTTCAATAAACGATGTCAGCTTAAGGCGCATTTACACGGTACACTTTGGATGATCATCCTCGATAAACCTATATAGCACAACTACACGATATGACACATTTATTGATACTAAATTTACCATACATATGATTCGTCACACATAGATAGTTTGTGATTAGATTTGACGTGTTGTAGTTGAAGTTTGACATTATTAAAATCAGAATACTTCATTTCTGATAAAATCGCCAACGCTATACGAAGCTTTTCTATTGAACCGCCTGTCCCGTAATCAACAAGAGCAAAAGAGAAACTAATAGTAGTTTAAAGACCGAAGGTTGTCCAGTGTCTCGAAGGTGGGCATGGTAGTTAAGCCAAAAGAAAACACCAAGTCTTCACCACCAATTTATTATTGAATAAATTGGTGGTGAAGACTTGGTGTTTTCTTTTGGTTTAATAGTAGTTCATTAGTATGACACACATCGAAGTTTTGCGACGTTGCCGGCCGCAGTCCAAGTCCAGGCATCTAACGCGTATCGCTTTACGCTTTCGATCTCGGGTGCGGAGACTGCGGATGACTGTGATGTTTCGCGAGCTAGCAACATCGCAAAGTTCTTTCTCAGTTTAGTCAACGGGAAATATATGGTCTTTCTTTCACTCTTATGTTTATACTATCCTGCGACTCTGTAGAAACGATCTGTATATGTATCGTTTTATAACTTGGAACGTACACTGATATATTTATGGAGGCATTTTAACATTCATTCAAAACAAAAATGTCACAGGTTATGTTGTACGTTTCAATGAGTCTTAAAAACTAATCATAATAAATTATGGTTAGCATTTCGAGTATTAAAATGTGTAATATTAAATAGATTGTTTCTGACAGCAATACAGAATTTCCAGGTTCTACATACATTGTAATAATCTTGTGTAATGATCACATCATTTAATGTAATGATCTAGTAAATTTAAGTTTCCTAAGACGGTAATCTTGATACACTTGCAATATAAGAGGCTACGATCAATTTTATTTTATATTAAGTTAATGTGGAACTATAGAGTTGTAATGTAAAGGAGTGATACGAGTAAATGGTAAAACCGAAAAAAGTGAATGTATTGTTTCCGCCAATTTCTCCAAATTCAGTAAATCTCGTTTTAACGTTACCTAGACAAGACAATCGTGATTTACACGCTGTTTTATACTTGGAGTTACCTAAATTTTCATTTTTCTGTTACAGTTAGGAGACCTATCGAATCCAGAGCTGCGGATTCTAACCGATCAGCTGGACAAAATCAGATACGGAGGTAAATCACTTTTCATAATTATTTTCCTTAAGTCGGATGAAATTCGACCGCAAGACCCGAATTAACTTCCCATCGATGACACGAACACACATAACACGGGTCCTCACTTGAATAATGAATGTGTTTGACTTGTGCTAACCGGCGTTTTGTTAACAGGGGAGGAAGTGGAGGTGAAGAGGTTATCGGTTAGAGGGTTGCTCCCAGAGACCGACTACTACATGACGTATGACGGGTCAACGACTATGCCCGCCTGTCATGAGACGGTCACTTGGATGATACTCAACAAGCCTATTTATATCACCAAGCAACAGGTATGACATATATGCGTTTATAGTATTAGGGTTCGCACTTAGAGTTCGATGGGAATTTAATTGGCGCGGCTGGAAGGTGGCCACCAAGTTGAATCGAATAAGGGTAATGAAGTGTCGTGAAGGTGGACGGTTCATGGGTGATTAGAATGATTACTGTTAAATTTGCCTTATTAATTTGGTAAAGAGGATCAAATTCAAATTATTACAATATTTACAGGAACGAACACACAACAAAATTGTAGGGAAATGCTTCATGCAATAAAACACTATTATTCCATAATACTTGATTGTTAAAAATTATCACGAGCAGGTACTATTTAATATAAGATAGGTTCTTTTTAATATATAAAAAATTGAGTATTCAAACTAGAGAGCAGTTTTTAAGTTTCAGCGTCA
This sequence comes from Cryptocephalus moraei, assembly GCA_946251905.1. Lineage (NCBI taxonomy): Eukaryota > Metazoa > Arthropoda > Insecta > Coleoptera > Chrysomelidae > Cryptocephalus > Cryptocephalus moraei. The sequence continues at coordinate 18,338,716 of OX276454.1, forward strand.
TGGAGGAAACAGCTGAAAGAGACCCTTGAGATTTTTCACAAAATGAAAATATTATTTTATCCATAAATAGGATTATAGTTGAAGGTATTATTATTATTATAGTATTATAGGTATTATTATTATAGGTAAAGGTACTATTGATCAAGTCCGTGACCAGGGTATGATAATGGACTTAATACTGACGGCAAACTTAGTTTTCAATACCTTGCCCTGTACCTGTGCCTTGTACCTTGCCCTGCTCACAGCATTAATGATTACTATGATTAGCACTAGCTGCTTATTAGTGATGCAGTTAATGATTTAAATAAAACGGTAATTATATTTTGCACTGTGAATAAACATTATGCCTTATGTTCTGCATTAACGCTCATTAGAGTGCAAATTTATAAAGGTGTTTTCCAATAATACTTTGAAACCGCCTTATGCAATTCGACTGGAAAGTCGTGTCCCTAAACTTTTGAGAAATTGTCTTCCTGATTTTCATGATACGCTTTATGTATTATATTATATATAGCTTCACGAAATGAAACAGAATCGTTCGAATAGAAATTATTTTACTTAATCTATTATTATTACCTATCTCAACTACTAATACTAAAATTTATTAAAATATTTATTTATAAAAAAATTATATAAAGTATGGTTATTGTTGACAATAATGAAAATTGTTATAAAAATATTTTAATCAGAATTGAAAACTACATTCAAATGTGCAATAACATTCATTAGCGTCAGTAAGCGGGTTTATTTTACTTTTTAGAAAGCTACCTCTGCAATAACAAGAGATAAACTTAAAGCAATACATAACATTATATTACATACATAGATCTACTAAATACATATAAGGAAATATCTCATTGACGTTGCTTTATAGGTTAAGTTAACGTTATTCGAACAGATTTCACTGATCCGTTACAACAAACAGGTCGAAGTAACCTATAACACAGTGGAAATTAAATAAGCGCATTCGTAGTTGTCAAAACATATGTTTATGTGTTTTTTTGATACACTAAACAAATAGGTGTGATTGCATATTTGAATGAAGATTTCAATTTTCATCAAATTTTTTGAAGTGATAACGTTTTATAAATCGATGACCGCCGGCTACACACACCAAACAATATTGTAACGTTACGCCTGACCCATGCGTGGACGCGAGAGCGAGAACAAGTGATAGAGATCGACCTTAACGTTTGGCTTGCGACGCATCTATCTCCCTTCCCTCCATCGGCCGATGCGTCCGAGTGAAAGAGAGACAGCGGCAGCACACTGCTTGACGTTAACAGTATAGCCGACTATTTATATAATGAACTGGAATTTCCAGTGAATACCAATGCTTATTACAATAACAATTGCAGCAATAAGGTAATTAATTCTTGCATTATAACAATTTGATTCGATATAATAATCTCATATATTTGTTCTTTGATTATTACAAAACAGTAGCATCGGTCAGCGAGTGCAGTAAATAACGGATATTGATGCCGATGTACCAATTCTTCAGCGGTCACTTCAACAAAAGACGTAAAAAATGATGACAGATTCCTCAATTACATGAAAAATGCGTACAATCTCGAATGCGTATCAGTTGTTAATCAGTCAACAACGCTGAGAGTCAACACTCCTCTTGATTTCCTACCATTCCTATCATCGTCCTGTAGTTAACAAAACAACGCAGATTGGAAGTTCTTAACTATCACGCACATGTATACCAAATGTTATTAATTTGTTAATAGCATATTGTTATTTGTAATCCATCTGTATAATTGAAGTACAAAATATATTGAATTAACGAGTGAAAGTAAATGTTAATTTATCGAAAAAATTGTAATTTTCAATTAACTTCTGTGTATTATTCAAAATAATGATAATTCAGTGATAATAATTCAATTCAGTTTATAAACGTATGCAGTTTTTCGTCAATGTTTTCTTATGACGTTATCACGTTAAATTATCGTCTGTAAACCAACTTGACTGACAACAAATTTTTTCATAACAATTTTTTGGTATTATCAAGAATAAAGTTACTTTGCCCCTGAGCAAAGTCATATTTTTGGACATACCTCGTATACGCCTAAAAAATGTTGTATCATATGGTTGAATTTGAGGTTACACACAAAGCAACACATTCATAACGAACATTTTTCTTTTGTGAAAATTAATAATAACAAAGTTTACATAATATGATTCCAACTTAATAACACGGTATATTGAAAGATTACACAACAATTTGGGTAAATTTTCATTATTATAAAATGATACTAAAGTAATTCTCATAAGATGTTCTGCAGACCTAAATATAAAATTAAGTGACGATTTCAGATATGGAAATAAAATTACTGATTTGAAATCTTGTGATGAAATACTGACAGTTTTAACTCTTTTAGAAGATGTGTGCTAGTTGGTTGCTGGTGCTAGTGACTCGTGGTGCGGCCCCACTGACATCACTGTTAAAAATAAGACTAAAGTTGTTATAAAGGTGTCTTCTATAACGCATGATTTCCATGGTAAATCGTCGAAACAAAATTTGTAACTTTTGAACAAAATTCACCAATAATAAATTTATTGATATTATTGTCCATAACAAACGAAAAAAGATTGCTCGTTGAACATCAGTTGTTTCAGATAACAGAAGTTTAGATAACTGTTCTTCAATGCAACAAAATTCATAACGGAATTTTCTAACCAATTTTTGAACGAACTATGCAACAAATTTATGAAAAATAAGTAACGGGGATTTAACGCTAGGAGCTATATAGTTGCTGCAGTGGGTCAATTTAAATCTTTGGTTACAATATTTATTACATTTTCCGCTTGGACATTTAGGCGGCTATATTCGAGGTGCTCATCAACACTTTCACGTTTCCTAGTTTGAGTTTTTAGACTTGATATTCTAGAAACTATTTCGGTAAATTTCATCTGTTTTGAATTACTTTTGTATGATTTTTAAATCGCATAAATTTTATTTAAACGTCGAGTGGAAAGAAAATGAAAAGTTCAGCACTGCTAGTCGCGGCACAGCAGATTCCGGTTAAATTCGCCGGCCACGCACTAAAACGTCACATTTATAGGGCGCATTACAAGGTGTTTATAGCCGTGTATTTTAATGCTCGCCTCCATTACAAAATGCGCTTAATATGCCGTTTCCGTAATCATCATCGCGGCCGCCCATTACGCCGTAAAACGATATAAACAAGCATTTATTCCTCGATGGTCGATTTGTAACCGAAATCCAGTTTCCACTGGGACGGTTCGGATTTTTAATCGACTCCCACTTTCCGCTCCCGTGGGCGTGTTAACAAATTAGGGACTATTTAATTCACAAGAAAGCCGGCATCAAAACGACCAACCTGGCGCGAAACAAGCCCTTAAAAACGGCTCACGCATCGTCGACTTCAAATGAAACTTCAAGTAGTTGTGAGAAAGAGAGAGCGGGACGCGGATAGAAGACCGACAGAAACGAGACTCGCCAGTATTTTGCGCCGATTGCCCGTTTCTTCCTTTGTCTGCACGAGGCTACGTTTTGTCTTCCAATTTGTCCTCTAACGTCTGTATGTCTGATTCTGTCGTGTTTCCAGTGTTTCCCTTTGGGCGAAAATTTTTCTCGTCTATTTGATAGCTGTCAGACAATTTGAAATTGGAACAGATCTTAATGTGCTATGGATGTCCTATAAAGTACTAATAAATAATAATAAAATACACTAATCCCTGATTTCTAATGTTGTGGACTTTTACTGTCGACACATCAAATAACTCCGCCTTGTAGACGGCCGGTGCGGAGTGCGACATTGCCGGTATTATTTTTTGACTGTAATCATTTGGCAGTTATAAATAGTTTGAAATTTAGGTTCTATTTGTTAAAGTTGTTCGTACAACGCAATTAATCCATGAACTGTATTCCGAATGATTCCCTAAATGAATATATAAATAAAAACCACCCTCTCTATAACTAAGGCTATTTTTAGCTTTCTATACCGGACCGCTCTTATCCACCGATTCCATTATGCATCTTATTTAGAGATATGAGTACATTAAATTTGACAATATTGCTCGGATTACGACGATCATATGATACTCGACCTGACCGATAAACCAATAGCTGAAGAAAGGGATGGTAACAATATTGGCATCTCTCTCTTTTTGACGGGTCGTAAAAGTCCACAACATTAAAAATCATAAACATCAGGGATTAATAATATTTTCGTCCAGAAAAAGCATTTGAAGAATTGTAACTCATAAAAGTCTATGAATCTGTACTAAACAAAAGCAACGTGCGAGAATGTTGTTATTCATTTTTTTTAATATAAAAATTGAGACGGAATCTTATAGAATTTCGTTTCAATATGTTACAGCAATAAATCAATACAATGATAATCCATTTACTAAACAGATTATATCTGTAAAAATTATAGTTTAAAAAAACTACAAAAACCACTTTAATGGCGAGTCAAACTAAAAAGGTAAAAATATTATTTTTTTAGAAATAAGGATAATACGCTTAACCAGAAAATAGATGTTATTGTAATAAAGCGTGGGGTGCTTGATATATGGTGTTAAAAATATTTCGTCAAAGCGACTATTACAAAATTATTATTGTACAAGGAGCACCCCACGCTTTATTACAATGTCATCTGTTTTCTCGTTAATTATATTTTTTTTTCTAAAAAAAACACACTTTCCTTCTTAGTATGATTCATCATTAAAGCGTGTTTTTTAGTTTTTTAAACTACAATTTATTTTCACTTTTTAGTTCGATTTATTACATTGTCTTATGAAGTAGGTACTTGCTCGCAATTTAGTCATTTCTTTTAAAGCTTCAGCGTTACATAGGACCCTCTTTATTAATCTTGAGCAATCAAACACGCACGCAGGAAGAAATCTCAGAAGGCTTTCGAGAGCCTAGATAAAACAATTATGATTTGGTTATTAAATTATTGTATTGTCATTAGTTCTTAATACGCGAGAAAAGTAATGACGTAAGACATTTGGGAGAGGGAATGGTAACCCATGGCAACTGTTTCTACACGATTTTCTTCTTATGGGAAATTAACATTAGAAAATTTTTAAGCAGCTGGTAATCTACGTAAACGAAATTTCTTAACTATCAGCTCTGAGAAATAAGAAACACTAAAGTACGCAGTTTTCTAGTATGAAAAAGAGAACCTACATCATACGTTATGGTGGAAGGAAGAAAAATGTGAGATGTGTTATGTGAAAAATGTGTTATGGAGGTGACATTTCACTGTAATTCAAATTTGGTGCCACTTGTCAGACTGTGGCATTGAAAATTTGTTTTGTCAATGTCACTTCAGCAATTATGTGTAATTAAACATATCCCAAACTACGTACAAAATAATGATTTGTTTATTAAATTATTGTACTCTACTTAGTTCTTAATCAGTACGCGAATTTTGAATTAATCTAACGTTTGAAAGTTAGTAAAAATCAGGTTTAGTAGAGTCGGTTACAAACAAACAAACAAACAAACATACAAGTGAAGCTAATATAAAGCGTGTATATAATGTATGTTATTAGCAATTTATACATTAGTAGTGACACGAGAGTCACGACAACAATAAAAATCTGAAGGGTAATGAAGGTTATTTCAGGAAATTGATGGCAACGATAATTTGAGAACACATGTATTGCATATTACTATTCAGAGATATTTTAAAATATGTTGTTGCATCGAAGCAAAAATCTATAACTCGTTAATTCAATATTCCACTCCTTTCTTACAAAAATGCAATACATTAGCAAACCTTTTGTTAGAAATCTTTGTTTAAAGCTAAAGAGAATTTCAGGATGAAAAAGGATATTAAACTTTGTGACAAAAAATGAAGAAGATGGCCGTTGGATTTGTGAAAATCCAACTATCCCCTAGTCTAAATCTAAGAATATAGCCAAAGCACTTCTGATCCCTAGTGAGAGTAACTTGTTGAAAATAATGAGAAATAATAAAACTATAAAAGGTAGAATTTGTAAATATTCAGCAAATCGTTACGGGCCGTGAGCCGAGTCCAAAAAAGTGTCTCATAGGAAACCACTTCAAATTTTAAACATAGATTGCCCTTCACGCGAATTACCAAAATGTGCAAGTCTGGCAGCTTTGAAGTGGGGCGTTTAATGGGGGTGTAATGTTAAAGTTACCCCTAATTGTGGCTCCCACAATGCGATAAGAAACCAAATAAAATTTGATGGGTTGCTTTGTTCGTGATGCACAGTTCACTAAAAAAATTATGCCAGACACATAGGGTGTTTGAGCCGGTTTCCTATCAGTCAAAGGGGGTCGCTAAAATTGCTCTGTTTGGTGATGTCTGGCGGGGTGACCGATCCACCCTATGTGTCTGGCATAATTTTTTTAGTGAATTGTGCATCACGAACAAACCAACCCATCAAATTTTATTTGGTTTCGTATCACCCCCAATTAGGGGTGACTTTTAAATTATACCCCCATTAAACGCCCCACTTCAAAGCTGCCAGACTTGCACATTTTGGCCATTCGCGTGAAGGGCAATCTATGTTTTAAATTTGAAGTGGTTTCCTATGAGACACTTTTTTGGACTCGGCTCACGGCCTATAGTACAACCAAGATTACAACGTTCTGCTCTCAGATATAAAGGTTAAGTGATCTGCTTCATTCCTTCTCTGCATACCTCTAACTGACCTCTCTTTAGCTGCTACCGTGCATTTACTTTTACCGATTTTCATAGTCACATATCAAATAGTATGGTTTCTTGTATCTACAGAATGGACGAATGTATCACAATCTTCTCTTTCACTAAGTTCTTATACTGCCTAACGTCTCAGTCCATTAATATACCTTCTGCCTTAACTGGCGGGTATAAATTCTCCTTCTGTATACGTTTCCATTTCTCTCCCCCCTCCCTCATCGACGGACCTCTTAATTTAATTTTGCATCCGCGAAAGCTGATATGAAAGAAAGCGGAAAACCTCGACGTAATCAATGCCTGGGAAAAAAATCCGAAATTTATGTATCCAGAACAAATTTTAAAGCAATTCCCTTATATAAAGACCTCTTGACTTTATTACAAAGTTCATCTCGATATAAATTGAAATTTCAAATTGAATATTCCGCATTAATTATCCTCTCCTTTTCGGTCCCCCCAATGGGAGAAATAACTCTTTGAATCGGGCGGGTTTTCTTTTGTCGGCGTTTAAAGGACAGGGCGAATGTTTTTCTCCCTGGCGCTCTCCGGGAGGGCTGGAAGGGGGGGGAAGGTAATGCGATACGTGGAAATCTTTATCTCAGGATCGTTCATATCGTCTTTGAAATTTACTCCTTTGAACCCAAATAATCCCAACGTAAATGGAAGAAAACCAAGAACTTAGGTTTGGAAATTCTGAGGATTTTTGAAGCGGCGGAGATCAATCTAATTAATTTATGTTTAATTAGTTGGGATATCGTGTTACGACTTTGCGTTGAATTTTGTTTCTTTGATTGATGTACTGAGAACGTAACGTAGATAACTTTTCCATTTTCTCACTGTAAGACACGTAGGTATATTGAGAGAGCTATTTTTTAAGTCCAACATAATTTTTTAAATCCCAAAAACTAATCAAAAATATAAACGAATATCTACAAATGAAGATTCTACATCTGCACGCCTTAACTTGACAAATTTTTGACTTCCATAAATAATAAAATCATCGGAGAATATATGCCTTATATGCGCAAAGAATATTTTTTTAAACAAATTTTAATAAATTTAAATCTTTAACACCCATTCTTTTCATTACATCATTATTATCATTGCTAATCATTATTAACACTCTATAAGGTTCAAATTTTGGCGATATAGCTATTTTACGCTTTATTCACGTTTAGTGATGGAGGTCTAGACATGCGTTCACAATTTTCCTCTTAACTCATCTGTATTACTAAGTTCGTAGAGAAATTGGAGGCCATTTTACCCACTTTAATGCGTTTTATATAATCGCTTGTACTTTTGTAGTTTCGTTTACGAGCAGCCTTTGACCCCGAACCTTTCCAGTAGTTCGACAATGAAAAAATGTTTTATAATACTCTTTCCAACTTTTTCATATCAAATTAAATCGAAATCAATTTCACAAATTGGTTACTGAATTATTTTCAGTATAGAAATTTTGATTTTCTTTCATTCAAATAAACTAAAGGGGAGATAAGGATGTGTTTAGCATTACAAGCAAGCCGAAATGAATCCTAGAACCTTTCCAAAAGTAGGACAAACCCAATTATGAACTGTTAAGGAGGTGATCTAGAAACATCAAGTTAATTAAGATCAAAAGGGATTCACGAACATTTTAAGAAATTAGAAATTCTCTAACTCACAATTAAAGGCTAAGGGAACAATGAGGTTTCAGAAAGGTTTTTGCATTAGGATGAACTTCGATTCCTAAAGGAATTCCTGAAATTTTCCACAATTTTGGAAACCCTAGTTAACATATATTCTTGTATTGCAGTGCCAGCATTGAAAAGACAGACATGGAAAATTATTTTTCTGAGATAGTATCATAATAAAAAATGTATGAAGTTAGGTTCAAAAACAAGATATTAAATTTTTCGAAATATAAGACATTTTAAATTTATTATGCTCACATGTACCAAAGGGGTTCCATAAACATTAGGAAAAGTCTAATTTAACCCAAGAGGAGTCTAAGAAACATTTGTGAAATTTTGAGAAACTGTCAAATATGAACTGTACAACAGGAGGATCCAGGAACGTTCCCTGAATTATAGATGGAACTCTAAGATCGAAAGGTATTCAGGAAAATTCTCCAAAATAAGAGGCTCTCTAACTGTCGAAATCATTAAATGCTAAGGAACCAGTGGGTTCCAGGGAAGCTTTTACACTTGGAAGAATTCGATAAAACATAAAAGGACTTTGAAAATTGTTTAGACTTTTGAAAAACCCTAGGGTAACATTTTGAACTTTTCAACTGTAGTACCAGGTTTAAGGTTAAATACATCCAAAGTAATTTTCGGAGTAAGCATCGGAATTCAACAATAGTTGGTTAATATGACGTTAGTTTCAAAAATAAGTCATTAAATTTTTTGAAGAATAAACATTTAAAATTTCTCACTATTACATGGACCGAAGCGGTTTAAGGAATAGAAGTTTAATTAAACTCCAAAGGGAGTTAACAAAATTTTCACAGTTGAAGAAATTTTCACTATCAATTATGAACTGTTATAAATAAATTGAACTTTAAGGAACGAAAGGAATTTAATAAAATTTCCAAAAAATTTGAGGTACTCTATCAGTCCTTCCCCAAAAGCTAAAGAATCAATGAAGATGCAAAAAGTTTGTATATTACGTGGAACTCTACTGAAAACTATAAATGATTCCGGAAATTTTGCAAAATGGTGAGAACCATAATTGTTCGTAATATGTCGTGTTCGAATATTGTGGATATAAATCCCAATTTGTAAATACTGGTATATTTAGTGATCTCTCGGTATTTATCACCATTGTATTAATAATTTAGAAGCTCTTTATTGTTAATTATTCAGTAATGTGAGTCATTTGATGTGATCTATGACATCCAAAAATACCTTATTTGTTAGCAATATACTAGAAGTTTGTATATTAACTGTTGAATGCTATATATATATACTATCTATATAAGTCTGTCCCTATATGAAACCCATATGTTCTTTATTAATTATTTCTGCCAATGGTTTAAGTCCAATGTTCAATACCATTGCATATATTTCATTAAATGCATCCTTACATACTTACACTTCCATAGTTTTCCTGTGATGTCCTCTATCTTTTTGAAATAAACCGACCAGAATTTTAACTAAAGCAATAGATTGCAATTAAGTAATTTCCTTATTGATTATATAGCTATTACTAATCCATATTTAAGTATGAAATAAAGTACTGAATTACTTATGTAGGGTCCTGTTCATGCTATCGAAGTCGTATGTAAAATATTTAATAAAATAATGAATGGAGAAAATTTACCAGATGAGTGGAAACAATTATTTATACGCGCAATATACAAAAGAGAACCAAATACATGTGACAATTACAGGGACATGTCTATGACATCTTCAAACGGTAAACTGTATGGACGCATTATCAATAAACAACTGGAGGAAGTAATAGTAGAAATTGAGGAACAAAGCGGACTTAGACCAGGGAGATCATGTATAGACAACCGTTTCACTCTTAGGCAGATTTCGGAAATATGTATAACTCGAGGGAAAGAATTCCATGTGATATTTATTGTATTGACCAAAGGAAAGCCTATAATTCGGTACCTCGAACTAAACTATGGGAAGCAATGGAGAAGACTAATGGAGAGAATTAGTGTAAACAACATACAAATTATAAAGCAAATGCAAAAAGTTTAACAAGTGAAAATTGGAACCCGGTTATCAGAACCATTCAAAACTGACGAAGGGTTAAGGCAAGGCAATTTCCTCAGCTCCATTCAAAAGGGATATGGAACAAGCCTTATGTAATTGGAGGAAGAAATGTAAAAATATGGGCATAAAATTAAATGACGAACGTAGAGATACACGCCTTGCTGTTCGCAATATTGTTGATCAATCAATATTAACAAAGAATAAAGACGACGCCAACTAAATGATCAAAAAATTAATAGAAGAGTACAAGAAATGGGGTTTAGAGATCAATTTAGAGAAGACACATTATATGGTGATCGGGTGAGTAGCAAGGAGTAGCAAGGACGATTATGCAAGATTGCAGAGATAAAGTAGATATTCACAGGAAAATCAGTTAAAATAAAACAATAATCAGAAAACAACATCCTTATCTCAGAAATAAAAATATACAAGACGAAGCATTGGAAATTTGGATAATAAACAAAAGTATCTTGGTGTAGAAGTCCATACTCAAAGATAGGGGGGGGACAACTGTAGTTATGAAGACTTTTAGACACTACCCCATCCAAATGAAACAACCATACATAGATCGATTTTAATGTCATTGAAACGAGACATGTTTTGAGCACCTAGTGCCCATCATTAGTCCTTTCCCTGTGAGTAAATTCAGATGTAATACTGAATAAGTGTGTAAAATAAAATAAATGTACATACAAATTAAAAGATAGCCTCATGTCAAAAACAAATTAAAAACATAAATAGTAAAATCACAATTATACGATCACGTTAAAAGCTTAAATGTAGTTATGTTGACCTAAATTGAGCCCCACGGCTGCGGACTCTCGAAAATTCGAATCTGGTTGAAAAAAGGTCCCTATATTGCCATCTCTCGGACAAACCTAAAACCCACAACACATAATAACATAACCTAGACCGGGCTAGGTACTTAAATAATATTGACATAACCTTAAGAAACCAAACCGTATGACCCCCAAGTGTCTATCTTCTCAAGAGACAACTATCAAAGCCCCCCCCCCCCCCAACCATTCATATTCAGGACCAGCTTCTCGATGTAGAAATGCCAGTGTTGCCAGAAAATCAAGAATACACCATATACCAAACGAGGTAGTTATACAAAATATGTATATGTAGAAAGTACCATTCTTGACGAAATAGAAAAAAAAAATTGTTGTGGTATGGTCACAAGCAACTCATGGAAAAAAAATCGAATTCCAAAAAAGCCTGTTGAATGGCAACATGTACAATGAAGAAAAAGAGGAAGGCCCAGTTCAGAATGGCTAAGAAGAATAACAGATGTTATGGAAAAAAGAGATTTAGAATAAGGATTGGAGAAATAGGAGAAGGTAGAGTATGAGATGGATTTAATCTGTAAAACCTCACCATATATAAATATAAAAAATACACATATTGTTATTACTTAATTTCGTTATTGATTATATATATAGCAACTAATAATCCATATTTCATTACAAAATAGAAATGAATCATTTATTTCTGTGGAGGGGCATGTGCAAAGGGACATTTAGCCATATTGTGTAGTTTCATTCGAAAAGGACGCATCACACAAGATATAATGGATGTACATGCACAAAACAGGCGAAGAAAGTTAAAACTAACGCCAACTTTGCAACTGAAACTTGTTCAAGTTTCAAGGTAAAACTAACATCTGGGAAATACAAGGTCAAATATCACCTGGTACTGAACAATTTTGTAATGCTAATTTACGCTACGTGTTCAGTCTCGAGACGTAATTAAAATTACGGCGCATCATTTGGCCTAAATTTGCAACGGTACGTTATTAAATCCTCTTAAGTGGGAACGTAACTTTTTAGTGTGAGCCCAGGTTAGGTTGGGCAGCGAGCGTGAAATTGTCCGGCGTCTGAGTCCCGGGAAGGAGCCGTCGGTGCCGCCCCCAAATCAAATTGTTATTCCCGGGGCAGATCAGATTTATCGGACGCTTACCCACTTCGCGTCACAAAACCTACCATCCCGCTCTCTCGCTCTCTCTCTCCCTCTCTCTCTCTCTCATACACTCTGCCGGAGAGTTAAAGGCGCAAAACCAACCACTAAGGCGACCACTGAATTCAGATTAGAAGTCTCTGCAACATAAATTCGGTCTCGCACCCTCACGGAAACGGAAACGATGTCAGACTTAGAATTACATTTATGGTTGTAAATGTGAAGTTTTCGCGCTGAATATGATTTGCGTGCCACTTTTTTTCTTTAAAAAGAGCGCCATCGCCCCCGATTCGCCCCCCGCCGAAAGGTGGAAGGGGTGGGCGACAAATTGGGGAAACGAAATGGTTTTGTTTCGGTCGTCGGATTGTGTGTACTTGCGAGGGATTTCGACTGAATAAACGAAAATGATGCGGACGGGGAGCGGAACGTATCCAGCGGGCACGTCGATACTGATACAATATTTATGGAATCACCGATTTACATGGAGGACGATTCTAAATTTGGGTGTAGTAATCAGGCTGTGAATTATTTACTGTTAGAAAAAGCAGTTTTAACGCTTGCCAGAAAGAGGATCTGCGATTAGTTTTCCATTAACTCCTACTAGAGTTATAAATAAACTTTCTTGTAAATCGATATATGACCTCTAGTTGGAAATTTTTCTATACTGTACTCAGTTGATCATGTATTTATAGACACATTGAAGCGTCATGACAAAACTTTTAACATCCAGAAACGTGCCCTTTAGCACCAGCACAGCATTCTAACGATAATAATTAAAAATTCTAGTTACTCTATAGAATCGTGCATCAGTCACATTCAACCCTTTTCCAATTATTGCCCTCTTCATCTCTCGGGAACTAACTACCTTCCAGCAATAGCTCTCTTACGCATACTAGTGCCAACTATAAATGGTAATGACTTGACTTTGTACCTTCTAAGGGATAACCATATATTATAACTAAAGTGTATATTGTTACCTAATGGTTTTATCACTATTTTGCCGGGGCCGGTTTGTACTACCCTCACAAACGTTAAGACTGATGCAGGGCCATGCTTACGCCCGGTTTCATAATGCAGTTAAAGTCCACTTTAACTTAAAGTTGACTTTGACTGTGACGTTACAAGTAATAAAAGTGATGAAAACATTACAGTCAAAGTCAACTTTTAGTTAAAGTGGACTTTAACTGCATTATGAAACCGGTCGTTAGAATATTGGAAATCTTCTGAGGAACATGAAAGAACGATATAATAGTGTATAGTCTTTACGAAGCCAGTGTAACAACCAACACATATACAAGCTTATACGGGTATCGATCAATAACAACATATACGGCATGCTCGATACATGATACGTTATTTAGCGAACTCGTCCTGTAGAATCCTCCCACTCCAGCATCTGCGACGAGAAGTCGCACGCCTAAATATTGTCAATAGTCGACTTTTCTCGCTAGTGCTGTTCAACATAATCAAAAGTAACACCTCCCTGATACGATTTGGTTCCGCAATCAACTCATTTAGGCTGCTTGCTTTCCTTTTTTCTGCTGCTTTAATGTTCGACTCCCTAATATATGCTTTATATTTTATAACACTTTTCATGCACTTGAATACTTCAACATCACTCAATAATTCATGTTTTTCATCGTCTCTTTCAATACTAGTAGCAACCACACTTTCAATACTCTTTTTTCCTAAAGTTCTCGATGTATCACTTTACAAATCCTTGTTACAATAAAAAAAAAACACTTTTCAATTGTCGAATTTACTCTAAAACTCAACTGTGCTACGCCATTTCCAGAAGTATAGTGACCCAACCTTCGAAATGTGAAGGAAAAATATATTGTAACTAAATAGCCTGCCATAAAGATAAACACAAGTCGGAATGTGTCTCTTCTGGAAACTTCCAAACGAGGAAGATTCTGCGAACTGATGGATTTCCGGCAAACATAAATAAGCTCAGTGCATTTAAAACAAATTTGGACGGCATTGCATATAAAACTAGTTTTAAAATTATTACTTTAAAGATGAATTAAGTATTTATTTCTACGTGTACGTAAACTGACTTTAAATATAAATAAATCAGATCATTTTTTATATCAAATTATTCGTACATAAGTTATTTATTTTCGGGTAAAAATATGAAATAATACGCTTGTTAAATATATCTCGGTCATTATTAAACATTTAAATTCCTATAGGCCACCGTTTCAAAAAGCATTTCATAAGCTTTCTTTTTTATGAAGCAATACCTCTACCTAAATTCACTCAGTAAAAAGTTATAGCCGGACATAAAAAAAAAATATTTTTTTGAGATTTTTCAATTTTTTTAACTTTGCTTTTTAATTCTATGAGTGTACATACGTAAGCAACCAACTTTGGTGGCTGTTAATCCCTTCATTTCATTAATTTTTTGGAGTATCTCAGATAGTTGATATGTATATGTATAGCTTACAATAACAAAACACTAGTGAATTAGGCACTAACAAATTTACAAGACATTAAGTCATCAAACTGTTACTCATAACGGTAAACATATCGTAGTTACAACATAAGTAGAAGTCTCAAAGTCGCACCTAGTCAAGTTCCAGAAAACCACCATTTCCCGACCCCTCTACCTCCTACCCTGGAATATAACCTATTATATTTTACAACTAAAGGTGATAGATTGAACCTGTTGGAGTGTATAGAGGTTGTAGTAGCACCTAAGGATCCTCAACGAGTATCTTACTTTAAGTTGTTTAGATTTTGTTTTAAAGTCTCTATCTTGTACAAATCCATAACAGTATTTCACTCTTGCACATCTTAATTTCCATTTGGTTTCCGTTTCAACTGGTTTCTTTCTTTGTTGTATTGCTTGAGATCATTATATTGTGTATGTTTGTGTTTAGAGGTTATGTTTATTTACCCTAATTTTCACTAGCTTCCACAACACCACCTGTTGATGAATTATGGTAAATTCCAATTTCATACACTTGGTCCCTTACCTACACTATTTTAGTTGACAGTTACCACTACAGATGTCCTTTACACAATTGCATCAAATTTGTAAGTTGTAATTGTATCTTTTATTTCTTAGATTGCTTTTGTATGTTCTTTTACATATTTTACTTTTGTGGAAATTTTTCCACAGTAATCCCGGTCCGTCATGTGGGCGACACTTCAATTTTAATGTTTGTTTTAATTGTGTTTTTATTTTTTTAACGTCACGTTTTAATTAATTTTTTACACGCTGATGGATTATAGGATCAGACAACTACAGATAAGAAGTTGGTAACAGGGGGTAAATATGACCCCCTGTTTGTGATTGGTTTTCTTACAGACAACGTTGCTGAAGGTGAACCCTAGATGTTCCAAACATGTTCAAATATAACAATAATTCATCCTCAAGATGGACTTTTTAATTGTTTCTTTGGATGGGTGCAACTTTGAGACTTCTACCTACATTTCATTTCCGTAACTTTGGACTTCTTCCGAAAGATATTGTAGATAAATTAGAGATATCAAAGGGAACTTAGCAAACTTAATGACGATCAAAAATAGGACGTTAAAATTGATTGATTGTGATTTTAATTTGTATTCAATTAAAATTAATGTCATTTATGAAAACTTGTTTTATTGTTATTAAGTATTTTGGTATTTTGGTTTTATATTTGGTATGATGATTAGTGATAAGAAATGATCTATATATGGATGTCAAGACTGAAATAAGTAATCTAAGATGACTAGTTTTCGACAAGGTACTTTTGAACTTATTGTCCTTAACACAATTTAAAGTTAGAATTTTATCCAAAAGCAATCGACTATCCATTTGAAATTGTTCAACATTTCCGACCGAGTCCAGAACGGCGTTTCAGTTAGTTGGATAAAAAGCACTAACCGCGTTCGCAATCAACGTTTACCTTTTCCATCTCGGAACGCATATTGCGAAATAACCGAATTTCGGTCAGTCGGCGGGATGAATAAGCGAAAAAATAAACTATACAGGCTAAACAGCATCCCCGACTGGAACGTCGACAAAAGAGTTTTATTGGATCAACTGCGGATGTATTGCATCGCAATCTCTCACATCGCCAGCGCGGTTAAAAAGCGACCGATTCGATTTCGGTCCACTGGCAACCTGTTATTGCCTCGTCCGACGACCGTTTAGGATTTTAATTATTGAATGGACGCGGCGAATATCCGCGACTCATTAACCTGATCGCGATTTCCGAAAATTGGCGCAGAGATACGAGGGAACGAAACCAAAAAATAAGTAGATAAATCATCGTTATTGTACAAGTATCTCTACAAGAAGCTATTGGAGGAAGAACTTGCCTTAATCATCACTCCACATTTCCTCTTGGATTAAATCAACTCCAAATTCTAGTCCAGAAGGCGTATGAGAAAACTGACGTTTAAACTTAACTTATTACTAATTTACAACCGAGGTCAATTCTCGATATTTTGCTTCGCGTTAGAGATATCGAAAAAGAAAATATAAGGAAAAGTTGTTCAAAATATGATTTCAACCCCATATACCGAATGTCGTGGTAAAATTCGCATTTTTAATTGTTTCTTCTATACAAAATTGTTTTTAATTTTTGTAACAAATCTTTTAAATCTATCTTACTCCAAGAGAAGTGTAGGAGAGAAGAGAATAAAAAAGTGACTAAAAATACGGCTTAGCGACACTGCAGAGAAAATGGAAGTTATCCCACTCTTCCCCTCCCTCTTCCTTCCCTTTTCTGGTTACGTCATGGTGATCTCGGCAAATCGGAGGCACTGATTCGGACGCCACGGCGAATCGACAGCCGATTAAGACGTAAAGCTGTATGATCTGTCGTCACGAAGCGACGTTGCCGTTCTCGTGGCAATGTCGTAAAAGTGTCGAATTGCGTTGGGAATTAAAGATGCATGCGTGACGCAACACGACGTCGCGTAGTTAGTGAAAAACCATTTGTTTCGTTGTGGTTAATTCGAGTTCCGTTATTAGTTTTCTTCTATTCGGTTCTCTTCGATAAAACTAGTGTCACCAGTAAACACTTGAAATTTTGTCAATTTATGAGTGTCATCATCATGTAATCAAATATTTAAGTAAGGCAAAGACCACGTACAAAAAAATATTTTGTACCTATGAGAAAACAATTTTTGGTAAATGAATATATATATATATATATATATATATATATATATATATATATGCATAAACAATAATTTTCATGTTACAAATAATTACTTATCAAATGCGACTTCTTTTATCTCGAGTTTTCTGAGGATTTTTTTGATGTAATCTGCATATGAACGCATATTTTTACTGAAAAATTAGCATAGTATAGTGCGCATATTTCAGCTGCATTACGTTGCATATACGGAGCTTTTCTATCGAAACGCTTGGTGGGAAACCAACAAGAGCAAAAGAGAAACAAGCAGTAGTTCGTTAGCACGACAGAGAGAGAAGTTTTGCAACGTTGCCGACCGAGCACGCAGTCCAAGTCAACGCGTGTATCGCTTCACACTTTCGGATGTGTGCGGTACAGTGTGCGGATGACTGTAATGTTTCGCGAGCTAGCAACATCGCAAAAGGTCGTTCTCTTAGTACGGGGGCTGGTGGTAAGCTGGGAACCTGATATCTGCATTTGTAAGAATTGGTCAAATATAACGGGTATACCTAGCAGAGTACAAAAAAGGGTTTTCTTACAAGTTATCAGTTGCCATTCCCCCGGGAGGGAGGAATGAAAAATTTGCGACCCGGACATATTTTTGCGCTTCTTAAACTTGGCCGAATAGTCAATGGAGATGCCAAGACCCCCCTTTGACCATTTTAAGAAGCTTATGGTGTGCCAATTTCGGAAAACGCGCCCGCAAAGTTGCAAAAAAAAATGCGAATCGGACATATTTTTGTGCTTCTTAAACTTGGCCGAATAGTCAATAAAGATGTCAAGACCCCCTTTCGACCATTTTAAGAAGCTTATGGTGTGCCAAATCGGGAAAACAGGCCCACAAACTTGCAAAAAAATTTTTCGAATCGGATATATATTTTCCCGCCATCATAAGAGAAGAACAACACGGTTTTCGAAAAGGCAGATCTACTAACGACAATGTGTTCATTATAAAACAAATAATCGAAAAACGAAGAGAATTCAATTTAGAAACGCATATTGCATTTATAGACTTTGAGAAAGCCTTCGACCGGGTCGATAGACATAAGTTATTTGATATTATGGAAAAAAGAGGGTATCCAAAACATCTGATTAGAGCAATTAAAAGTATGTACAGAAATACAAATGTCACAATTAAAATGCAAACACATGAAACAGAACCAATAAAAACAAACCAAGGGCTAAAACAAGGCTGTAGCGTATCACCAACTCTTTTTAATATATATATCGACAGCATCATAAGAGAGTGGGATGAAACAATACGAACAGGTATAAAAATCAATCAGCATACGCAAATAAAAACAATACTTTTTGCCGATGATCAGTTGATAATCCAAAACTCTGAAAATGATCTACAAAGAGCAATCTACAAACTATATCTAGTGTGCAAGAATTATAATATGACAATATCAACAAAAAAGACGAAAGTTATGGCGTTTGAAGGCAATTACCCCATAAGGACAAAAATAGTACTAGACGATAATCCGTTAGAGCAAGTGAGTCATTTTAATTACCTAGGGTGTTATACAAGTTTCGAGAAAGACAGAGACATAGATCACAAAATTCACAGATTTCAATATATATGTGGAACAATTCACAGAACCCTAAAGAACAAGACAAGAAGCGACACTATGATGAAATTCTATAAGACAATGGCCACACCTACTCTATTATATGGATGCGAAAGCTGGGTAATGACGCAAAAAGACAACTCTAGAATCCAAGCTAGCGAAATGAGATTTCTCAGAAGAGTGAAAGGCATTACAAGACTTGATAGAAAAAGAAACGAAGACGTAAGACAAGAACTAAATATCTACTCGATTAATGAGAAAATAAAAGAAAACAGAACAAAATGGAAACAACATATAAGTAGAATGGATGAACATCGACTAACTAAACAAATATTAAATTATAATCCAATAGGAAAAAGGAGTGTAGGACGCCCCATGAAAAGATGGGGCGAAGTTTGATGCCGGAACAGGCAAATAAAAATGCCTAAACCCTGGAATGAAGAAGAAGAAGAAGAAGAGAAGATATATTTTCCCACTGCTAAAACTTAGCCAAATGATCAATAGGGATGCCAAGACCCCCTTTTGACCATTTTAAGAAGCTTATGATGTTCCGGTTCCGGAAAACAGGCTCGGAAACTTGCAAAAAAAAATTGCGAATCGGATATATTTTTGCGCTTCTTAAACTTGGCCGAATAGTCAATGGGGATGTCAAGACCCCCTTTTGGCCATTTTAAGAAGCTTATGGCGTGCCAATTCCGAAAAACGGGCCCGCAAAGTTGCAAGGAAAAATTTGCGAATCGGACATATTTTTGTTTTTCTTACACTTGGCCGAACAGTCACTAAGGATGCCAAGACCCCCTTTTGACCATTTTAAGAAGCTTATGATGCGCCGGGTCCGGAAAACGGACCCACAGAGTCGCTCCACGGGCCCCTTCGGCCGCTCTGAACTGAAACTGTATGGCATCCCTGGGGAGAACAGTTTCAGGTCAGTTCGGATTATCAAAGATTTTTTTTCCGAGCATCTGGAGGTCCACTCTATTATGTACTTTTTAAATAGCTTTATCGGCTTATATAGTAATAAATGACTCAGAAGAGCACGCTACACTTGAAGAATTGGACGATGAAAATTCTGGTGAAGAGGATGATAGTGACTTGCTGGAAGTCGATACGAGAGACGAGGACTCTGACTCCGACGACAGTTCTGAAGAATCTGATGACTCTGATTGGGATGAGGAAATCGAAGAATTTGCGGATAGTTCAGAAGGGTACAGTTCAGATGAAGAAGAAGAACAAGATGGAGAGACTGATTAAAAAATATTAAAAGACGGATTATAAATATGTGTTGTACTTGTAAATACCTCATCATAATAATTTCAATGTAAAAAGACAATAAATAACTTTCATTCCTCTCAATAAATATGATGTGAATATATGAAATAAATTAAATCCTCAATCCCTGCCGTAAAGGAAAAGGCCTCTTCATTCGAGCATAAATATTGGAGCGTCATTCCATACAGGGGGCTATTAATAGATCCGACAAAAATTCAGACAAGTGGTGGATATTCATATCGCCAACAGTTTGAAACTCAGCCTCGATAAATGGTATTTGGAACCTGCCAACCCTGTCCAGCATCCATGTTTCCCTTCTTTCCTTGACTCCATAATGGTTCTGATCCCTCTGTTGGGTACAGATTTTTGCAAGCCCCTTACAAGGGAATTGATGAACATTGATGAAGAAGTTTGATCATACTGTGATGAGAAACCAAAACCATGCAAAATCTCCTAATTTGAATAATCCTTCACACCGGGCCAAAAATCGCTGCTGAACTCCCTCTCTCTCCTGTCTGACTTCCTCAATTTCTCTGAAAATACACTACTTTAACCCATTAACGCACCATAGGACGGAAATGGACACTCGAAAATAAAATTGGCTTGCTCAGAGGATGTAAATGCATCTGACGTGCACACTAGTTTTGGGTGTCAACCCTTCCTAAGAGGTGAAAATCTGATCTAAAACAGGACAAATGACGAAAAACCCGATCCAATAATCGAGGTCATTGTCAAGAATATAAGTGTATTTCATATTTTCAGTGTGATTATTAGGGTCAACAACCCCCCAGGATTGTAAAAAGGGGCAGAAGTGAGTGCATTTGAGGCAGGAAAAATATTCGTAACTCGTAACTGATGGGGTTTTTCTACAAATGTCGGAGGTGTCAATACGAATGTTCCAGGAATTTTTGGTCACAATTGTGGATTTTTTGGGGGTGGCCATTTTTGAAGAACGGAAACTCTTGGGCAACAAATCTGATTCCTTGGACTCTCAGGACTTTTAGTTGTATACAATGTTACGAAAATGGCTATCACTTTTGCGTGACGGACGATTTTCCTGCCCGTGATGCGGCCCCACTTCTCCCCTCGTTTACACCCCTGAGGGGCTGCGCACGCCCCTGGTCCAACTGAAAATATAAAATAAAGTTATATTATGATGATTACTGACAAGCCCCCCGTTCTTGGATCAAGTTGTGCCACATGTGTCCTTGCATTTGTTATATTCAGTTTTTCAGTTAATGGTGGCGTTTTCTCCGGCATTCCGGGCCCCTTGACTATGGTGTCCCCTCTGGAACATGGAACATGCATCCCTCATATTCACCAGCAAAGTTGTGAATGGGCGCCATGATTTTAGTAGTAGTCTTTGTACCTCGCTTAATTTAAGATCCAAGATGAAAGTCTCTTCAGATGGGTTGGTTGTGCTACTTTTATACATTTTGAGCCGTTCTTAACGAGCCTAGGCCCACCTGAAGCTTCTTAAAATTGTCAAAAGTGGGTCTTGGCATCTCCATTGACTATTTCGCAAATTGTAAGAAAAACAAAAATATGTCCGATTCGCAAATTTTTTCTTGCAACTTTGCGGGCCCGTTTTCCGGAATTGGCACACCATAAGCTTCTTAAAATGGTCAAAAGGGGTTCTTGGCATCCTTATTGACTATTCGGCCAAGTTTAAGAAGCGCAAAATTATGTCCGATTCGCAAATTTTTTTTTGCAACTTTGCGGGCCCGTTTTCCGGAATTGGCACACCATAAGCTTCTTAAAATGGTCAAAAAGGGGTTTTGGCATCTTTATTGACTACTCGGCCAAGTTTAAGAAGCGCAAAAATATGTCCGGTTCGCAATATTTTCAGTGCCCCCCCCCCCCTGGGGGGAAAGGCAACGAAATACGCTATAAGGATCATACTTCCCGGTTATTGGCAAGATAGTCGTTAAATGTGTGCAGTTTTTGTGACCGTAAATATGGTGGTCACTCCATACCACTAGCTCCCGTACTATCTGTTTAACTTGCGAGAAATATATGGCCTTTCCTTCGCTCTCGTGCTTATCCTATACTGCGACTCTTTAGAAACGGTCTGTATACTTAAGCTTAGCTTTCGCTGACTAGAGCTTATCGCAATTCCCTCAAACTTTAATCTGAATGGCATGTAATACCAGTATCCAGCATTTACTTTCAATGGCACACTATATATCAAATTAAATATTAAATTAAAAATTAAACAATAATTTTGTATGAATATTAAAAAAATTAAAAATTCGAAATTTGTTACGAACTTTAGTGTAAGGGGTCGAAATAATATTTTGAACAACTTTTTCGATTTTCTGATAAAGTTATGGGTACGTTCTACACTTTGCAGAATAAAATATTATTTTTTATTCCCAAATGACGGCGAATTCACCAAAACTTTAGAACAGCAGCAGTCCAGTTTGCATTTAAGTTTGGATAAATGCTTAAAATTCTGCTATAAATTCATTGTTTTCGACACACCTGTCCGTCCATTTTATACATTAACACAATGAAATGGAACTTAATCGTCAATAAATTTAAAATATAAATATATACAAAGACTCATAAATGCACATTCTGTATCCTTACAGTACATGTTGCCTGTATATTTAAGAGCTTTTAGGTACATATTGTCCAAACCATTTAATAATTACAAGTATGATACATGATTTTATTTTTTTTTAGTTACGTGCATGTTTTGTAGTTTTTTTCAACGAAAAGCAACAATTTTTGTCATTCATATGTATGATTATTTTTTATATATTTTTGTAGCATTTTCTCTACCTTTTGTTACTGCTACGCAACTCGTACGAACTCCTTTGTCTACACTTTCACTTTTGCAGAAAACTTAATCTTATATCAGCCCCATATATGATGCAAACATTAAACACATCTTTCCCAAAAATGTCTGAACAAAATACCATTAGACAGCCATATAGACTGTGTTAATCTTTGCGAACATTCTAATTTCATTTTTTAAATATACGTTTTTCAGTTAATTTATTTAGGTTTGTGACAACATTGAAAAGTATGAATATTTAAACGTAAATGTATGATGCAATGTATAACAACCATCTATCCTGGAAATGCTTGTGAGGACAAATATCTAGTTCAATTCCATAACAGCCCATCAACATGTGTACCAAGGACTGGTCAATAGATGAATTTAAATCATTAAGTCCCCAATGTAATTCCCTTTACAAAATTGATTTTTCATCTTTCACCCATGGAACATCACTTTTTTAGATGGAAAATTAAGAATCATTCAAAGGAAATCACGTTCTAATCGCCAAGGAAATCGCTCAAAACTATAATTTTAAAATTATAAACTCAGTATAGTGAATCAAAAATTACGAATGTTTCATTTAGTTGACATGGGCGCCTATCGCACCACATTCAATTTCATCCCTTATAGATCTGTCCAAACATATGCGATGCAGTAAGATTTTAAATACGTCCAAGAATGTAATTTTGTCGGTTCCCGGAGTGATTTTTCAGGGAGGTTTTATTAGCTGAGCTAATCGAAAGACTGTGAACAGTAAAAGTTGTCTTATAAATCGTCGGCGGAGATCTCATAAGAGTGAAATTGTTTGCAGACTACCAGAAAACGAATGGGGGACAATAAGAGTGCGGTATGAAAAAGCCCAAGAAAGAAATACAAGTGATAAATCAAGCGTTGCGACCTCGGCGAAATATCTCCTGAAGGATATAAAGGAAGAGGGTGGGGGAGAGGGAAAAAGGCGCTGCGATAAAGCGAACATGTTAATCTAGTCCGGGGCGGGTGGAAGTGTGTGACCGTTTCCAATCCGGGCCGCGGCGCGGAAATAAATTATCTTAGCCTCGGTGACGAGCGGACACGCAGCCTACAGGAAGCCCCAATAAAAGCCTCATTTGCACAACAATGATCGTCCGCATTATTCAACGCTACGTTACAATGAATCGTTTTGGCCGTTTTTGGAGGAGATTGCGATTGATTCGGGATTTCGCATGCGGCTGCGAATCGATCGACACCCTCGGCGGGGAAACCGACAAGATCGTTATGTCGGAGTAACAATTATGGGACTTTGGCGATCACTACGGGAAATTTCATATAGGTGTAGGTCAGGAGTGGCTAAGGTCTTTATGTTTTACAATCAAAACTAAAAGGCTAGGAGAGGAATCTGCGACGCTTGTTGCAACCATAAGACTGAAAATATTATGGAAGAATGATGGAGTAATGTGTTCACTATTGTAAGTGTATATATCTAGTGTTCCATTGTTAGCGCCGTTGTCCTAGCATCCACCCTTAGAAAGAGGAACGCACGCACGATGCGTCAGTGTGTGTGGTTCGCTTGACAGCGTCGAGAGCGAAGATTGTAAATCAAAAGTACGAATAAACGGTTATGAAGTGAAGTCGGCCATCAATTCACCCCGAAGCAACCTTACAGATTTCAGAAGTGGGATTCTTATCCGGGTTAATAAGAAGTGAAGATTCTTAACCGAAGTTAAAACGCCGAAAGTGAGAGGTATCAAGTTAAGTGTCGAAAGTCACGGGAAATTTCGAGAGTCACGGCTGTGTGCAAATAAGTGACTTGAACGGAAGGCTGTGTGCAAATAAGTGGCTTGGACGGACGGCTGTGTGCAAATAAGTAGCTTGAACGGACGGCTGTGAAAAGGCAGGTGACGGGTTTCGTGGGTGGTGACAACGAACCGAGCGGTGAAATGGAGGGAGAAAAGAACGATCCAAACACCTTTAAGTTAGCGGTACTGAAGGGGTTCGCAAGAATAGCCGGGGTGAGTGTGTCTGGAACGAAGGCGGAAATAATTGCGCGGCTGGACCAAGCTGACTCGACGAGAGAATGGATGAGGACGACTAGGGAAGAAGGCGAAAGCGACGACGCATCAGAAGAGAAGGTCAATGCAGAAAACATATTGTATTGTATACTTTTTAGTTTTGTTGTAAATGATGTAGAGCCGTTAGGCCGGGGCGGCCTATTGTCAGGATTGGCCGAACTGTAAGCGTATATATCTAGTGTTCCATTGTTAGCGCCGTTGTCATAGCAACCACCCTTAGAAAGAGGAACGCACGCACGATGCGTCAGTGTATTTGCTTCGCTTGACAGCGTCGAGAGCGAAGATTGTAAATCAACAGTACGAATAAACGGTTATGAAGTGAAGTCGGCCATCAATTCACCCCGAAGGAACCTTACACTATGTAATAAAATACGATCAAACCAAGAAGGAAAAAGAGGCTGACAAAAGTGATGTGCACATCATGCACTCACGGAGGATGCTAAGTCGGTTAAATTGGCCACATATCCTCATGCTGGTGCCGTTTATTATCGAATTAAACTCTTCGTCCACAATTTCACATTATATATAAATAAGCAACCAAAGAAATACGAGTAATGTGCCATTGATTTGACGAATAGAATTGCATGCTTGAAGCCTCAGGTTTTGCTTTAGACTTAGTTGATTATGTGGGACATTTCAGTAAGTTTGATGCAGAGTCATTTCATTTGAGTCAGAAATCATTTCCAGTCATTTTGTTCTCCGATGGAGGATGTGTTCATTATTTAATAATTTTTGCGTAACAATTTGTATATCTAGTTACCCAAAAGGGTAAGGGTTCGTCTTATCGGGCACAGCCGATTTTAATGAAATAGGACACTATTATTATATTGGAAAAATAATATGAACTTTAGGAAATCTGCACTTTTTGCCAAGAAAAAATAATAATTGGAAAATTTTGCTAAGTTTGGTCACTTTTGACGTTCAATATTTTAATGTTCCAATACGTTATTCTAATATATTTAATGGTGATAATAAACTGTGACGTCCGTGACTACCCAATTACAGGCTAACATTCAAATTTCAATGTATAGATGTGAGAAAATAACCGAAAAAACGATTTAAAAGACATGCATATTAAGCTACATCATCCACTTCATAAGTCAGCACATACTATAGGCTCATATTTTATTGCTAATTTATTACGCAAACCATGACTTTATTGTTCCAACCATTAGCGAGAAAAAGGGGATATTGCGCCTTAAAACTTAAGCCACATCACCCACACCTGTATCTCCGGGATCGGAGATACAGGTATAATGGATAATTCCAATACCACCCCTTCAACCCTTAGCATGAATCTCACCCCCGAAATATCAGAAAAATCTTAAAATAACGTGTGTTCGTTAAATACAGTCTGAGCTCTTTATAACTATTTAATTTCTCAACTTTCAAGCAAAGTATGATTTTATTGCTCCACTCCTTAGCGAGGAAAAGAGAATAATGTGATTTAAGACTTAAGCCAAATCATCCACACCTGTATCTCCGAACCGCAAGAGTTATATAGGTACATAAGCCAAGTGGCATATTTTATTGCTAATTCATAATCCATTGCTGACGACTGGAACTATACTCCATTCGAAATAGGGAGAGAGTAATAAATAACTCAAAATCGGAGGTTAGGGTTGTAACAAAGGGCGTACCATCCTTATTTCCCTGATTTTTAAATATAAATTAAATTCACCCATCGAACTGTTTCCATTTTAAAATTTCTTGAAGTTGTATCGTACATATAGTGATTAAGGATTGAACCTAAAAGGAATGAATTCATATAATTACCAATTTAATCGGTGCCGTTAACGAAATATATCAATGAATGATATTACTTGTAAATATTGAATACTTTTAGACAATTCGTCAACTCGGAGACCATTTTGGAAAGGGTCTTTTTTAATGTGGACACTTAATAATTTGTTCAGGCACCTTTACTCTTCCACTAAACTACTTAGTTAACTGTTACCAGAGATTTACCTGTAGGATTAAGAATTACCTGGAAATGGGGTCGAAAGTTCTCCCTCCGTTGAAGGAGGTATAAAAGGGAAATACCTGAATTTCGGTTATTCTTATTCTTATAGTCTTACTATCAAGAATTAAATATGTCAAGTCTTATGAACTTTACCCCGTGTAAGTTACCGAATAAGCAGGCGTTATCGTGTCGTGAAAAAGTGGTTGTTTTAAATGTATTTAACGGATTGAAACATCTACATCCTAAATCCAGCGTAGATGACCTAGTTGAAATGTGTCACAAAATGACGGGATATGGAAAATCAATGATATATCGCGTCAAAAGGGAAGAGAGGAGTGGAGAGGTGAAGGCTCCAAAATCTGCACCAGGAAGACCTCAAATGCTTGTTGATGAGGATAGCAAGAGACTCATTCGTCGAACGCTTCATTCCTTTTTTTTCAAACGTGAAATCCCAACATTGGATAAAATGTTACATGAACTGCCAGAAGACTGTATGACATTGAAAAGGACCAAGTTGTGGACGATTCTGAAGGAACTAGGTATTTGTTGGGATAAGCGAATTAAAACTTCTCCTCTTCGGGAATCCGATGAAATTATTTGCTGGCGAAGAAGCTACCTCAGAGATATTAAAAAATTTCGACAAGAAGGAAGGGCTATTTTTTATCTGGATGAAACCTGGGTAAACCAAGGATATACCGTGGGAAAAGTGTGGCAGGACAAAAGTGTGGTGAATCCGCGACAAGCCTTTTTAGAAGGTTTATCAACAGGACTAAAAGCACCGGCTGGAAAAGGTAAACGACTTATTGTTACCCACATCGGCAGTACTAGTGGCTTTGTGGATGGCGGCTTACTTCTTTTTGAATCGAAGAAGACGGGAGATTATCATGAAGACATGAACGCGGACGTTTTCGAGGAGTACTTCGTTCAAATGCTCGATCTCATCCCACCTGGTTCCGTAATTGTCATGGATAATGCGAGCTATCATTCCAGACAGGTCGATAAATCCCCGGTAATTTCTTGGCGGAAGGCTGAAATTTTAAATTGGCTGATAAGAAAAAATATTCCGTATAAGGAGGACATGGTCAAATCGGAATTGATATCAATTGTAAAGACCTGCAACTTTCGTAAAAGGTATGCAGTTGATGAAATGGCACAAAATCGCCAAATAACTGTGCTTCGTCTTCCGCCCTATCACTGCGAACTCAATCCCATAGAATTAATATGGGCTCAGGTAAAAGGCTATGTTGCTCGGGAAAATAAAACATTTAAATTAAAAGATGTTAAAATTCTTCTGGAAGAATCCATTCGCAGAACCACCTCTGAAAATTGGCAAAAAGTCATAAATCATGTTATAAAAGAAGAAGAAAAATTTTGGGAGTTAGATTTTATGATTGATAACGCCGTGGAACCCTTAATCATTACTGCACAGGATATCAATGAAGAGAGTTCTTCAGATGATTCTGAATATTAATTAATTTCAACTTGAAAACATTCCTGAACATTGCGTCTTTCCAAAACCTCACGATTACTCCTTTTTCTTTTGAACGTGTACCTTTTGTATACCTGAACGGATTCTTGTACGAGAAAATGAGATTTCTGAAAATCGATTTAGGTATACTTATAGTTACCTATATTATTATTAACTTAAGATTTAAACCGTTTTGAACTGTTTAAACAAGATTTGTTATTCTTGTAAAAAAACGTTTATTTCCAATAAATATATTATTATTTTAAGCCATTTAGTTACTTCTTTTGTATAATTTGTGAAATTGTGCCACGTTCCTCGTTTTAAAATTTTTTTGTTTCTTATAAGCTTGGACAAAAGTGATGTTATGTATACTTTGTGCTTTTGATATATTAATTTAGTAAGTAATTAATTTGGATTGATGTATATTTCTATCCCTTATGGCATATGCCAGTGTTAGGTATAATATTAGGAAAAGTTCAGTTCTTTGAGTAAAAGTGAATTAATTATAGTTTCATTTCGACCTCACGGTATAAATTTATTATTTATATATAGGTTCCATAAATTCTAAATAAACAAATATTGCTTATGATTACTTTTTTTCTTTAAATAAAAAACCCCATGGCGTGACTCTGATGTGACGATTTCAAGTAAACGAAAACAGTGCGAAATAACCGAATTGGAGTAATAGAGAAAGAGCATTCAATTCTTCATAAGAAAGATAAAGACGGATTATATCCCTTGACCCGAACGCAGGTAGAAATTTGATCCGGGTGCTTTTCAATGTAATAGTTCCTAGGAACAGTACAGAGACGTATAACTAAATGCAATGTTTATACATATCTCGCCAGTACTACAGTTTTTGAGGATTTGCATTTATAATGACATTTTATTACTCTCTCGATTTTCCGAATGGAATATAGTAGCGCAATCCCAGAACACCCCTTCAACAGTTAGCATTAAACCAACCCCCGAAATATCAGAAAAATGGCAAAATAACTGTATGTCCGTTAAATACAGCCTGGGCTCTTTATTACTATTTAATATCTCAACTTTCAAGCAAAGTGAGATTTAATTGCTCCACCCATTAGCGAGAAAAAGGTGATAAATGTGATAATCTGACTTAGGTCACATCATCCACACCTGTATCTCCGGAACCGCAGGTGATATATTCATAAACCAAGCGAGATGCAGGTGTGGATGATGTCTCTTAAGTCAGATTATCCCCTTTTTCTCGGTAGGGGTTGAAGCAATAAAATAATACTATGCTTGAATGTTGAGATATTAAATAGTAATAGAGGGCCCAGATTTTGTTTAACGGACATACATTTTTTTACGATTTTTCTTATATTTCGGGGTGAGTTTAATGCAAAAGGTTGAAGGGGTAGCTCTGGGACTGTACTTAGGGGGTCCAAATACCCGGACTAATTCATTACCCGGTTCTACGGGTATTGTTCGAGGAAGAACCGGGTACCCGGTTCGGTTCCGGGTAATTTTTGTAAGCTATTAAATAAACTACTTTTGTAAGCCGTTGAGAGTTAAATTTTTATTATATTTGAACCTTTGATGAAATATGACGTGAAATATTTAATTTTACTTTAATAACAATCATTATCATTTATTAAAAAATAGGTATTGAAATAAAAACAAAGTATTATGTAATTATTAATACTTTACTCAATCGAAATATTTCTATATTCATTGGGTACATTTATACATATACTTACATACTACATACATGTGCCATATTTGGCAATAATAATACAAATTGCACATGAAAAATACGGAGGAGATAAATTTTATTACAATAATTATAAAAGAACTTAAATGATTGTATTTATTATATGTGTCATATTTAGGTAGAGCAACAAAGTATCTTTTAGTGATGTTCTTGTTGTAAAAAGTAGTATTTTAAAAACACTAACGAATCTAATGTATTATATTTCATTGAACTTCTAATTTTTGAACAAAAATTGTTGGCCACGGAAAATACACGTTCACTGTTGGTTGAAGTGGGCCGTATAGACAATAAAGAATTATACAGATTTTCCAAAACTGGACTTCTTTTGTCAGTTGATTCTAAATTTTTAAAATGTTTACTTAAATTGGTTGCATCGAGATTGGCAACAGCAACAGCCTTTATCGAAATAATGCTATTTTTAGCTGTTGAACAAAGACTCATTATCACCATTTTCTACATTTTCTACTGTAGTATCATTTTCTACATTTCTATTGTCATCTGTATCTTGCGGTATTTGTGGATATAGCCTTTTTATTATGCTATCAGCACATACAATTACTATAGATCTGGAGCTGTATACCTGGATTGAATTGAAAACTGTTTTTGGGAGTTTCGATGTTTGTAAATATATCACCAAAGATACAAGATCTTTGTTTCTTCGTTCTAAAATTCTTGATTTTAAAACGGTATACAACTCCAAACTTATAGGAGTCTGCATTTTTTTAAGTTGTTCTAACATAAAAATTAAAATACCCTCCGAGTCTAAATTATTTGTAACTGTTTTGCTTACTTCCTTTACATCCAGCTCTAAAGGTTTTAAAACATGTATTAAATCTTCAATTAACAAAAAGTATATATCATTATATAGATTTTAGACCCTCCCTCCGGTTTTCCCCGAAACGTAATCCTTGCCCATTTGTCTGCGAACGTTATTCCTACTTAATTTAAAGGAAATTAACCGGAGACCCGTCGAAAATTACCCGGTTTTCGGTTCCATGAAAAGCATGGGGGGTACCCGGGTACCCGGTTTCGGTTCTGCCCGGTTCGAATCCCCTAACTGTACTACTGGTCCCAATCGTCAGCAATAAATTAGCAATAAAATTTGCCGCTTGGTTTATGCATATATCTTTTGTGGTTCCTGAGATACAAGTGTGGATGATGTGGCCAAAGACAATATGTCTTATATTACGGTCTTTGTACCGTAATATATTTGATGTGACTTAAGTCAGATTATCCCCCTTTTCTCGCTAATGGATTGAGCAATAAAATCGCGGCTTGCGTAATAAATATAGCGATAAATTAGCAATAAAATATGAGCCTACAATAAATGCTTATGACTTATGACTTATGGAGTGGATGATGGGGCTTAATAGGCATTTAAAAGAGATACCTTTCCCGACTTTTGCCATGTTGGAATCCTTCCGACAGCTAAAATAAACGTAGAAATGGGTGACTGTAAACGACCAACAATATGGGAGTGCGATCGGATCACCAAATCTAACTAGGCACGGAAACGAATTTAACGTAAATATATCGGAACTAAGCGAACAACATACAATTAATATGAAATTTGGTGAAATTGTTTAATAAAGTTTACATCACACCGATTTTTGCGAAATTTGCGAACAAGTTGTTAGAAAACAGTTCATCGGAATAATTCATCTTTATCATTTTGAAAATAATTCTAATAAGCTTATAATTAAGCTAACTTGTCTGGTCAGAGACGTTGAGGTAACGTGGTAACGTCTAAAACTATATCAAGCAAAATCAAATACCACCAAATCATACTCTCTTATATATACTTATATTTACTGTTTTTGGGACAATTCGAATCTCTTAAACGGCTGGTTAGATCCTTCGCGCAATCTTCGAAAAAGCGTTAAATTTAATAAGGGGAACACCCACTCTTGGCGGTTCGTTAAGACTAACCGAACTTCAAAGTCCCCGAACACTTGTTTAAAATTAATCATTAGTAAATCACATAGTAAACCGATTTACTTAGGGATGAAAGTACCGAGCCCAAGTTTACAAGTAATAACATTGCTATGACAAGTATTAATAGGAGGCTCCGATTATTAAATTTTTATAATCACAACGTTCGAATACACATCATGCTCGACTACTTATATTGACCCTTGACATATATTTGAATAACTTCTACATATAAATGTTTTTCTTAAAACGGACGATATAATATATCGCTCTTCTCTGAAATAGGCTGACCGTCACCTATTTTCTGATGTTCCGTGTTAAACAGTGCATGAATTTGATCAGAATAAGGAAAATATCATATTTTAGGTAAGTTATCGAAAAATGTCGTGTGAAATGTAGTGAAAATCGTATTGGGCACACTTTAAAGGTATTGTAGAAAAGAAATCAGTGGCCGCCGATAATTGCACTAAGTGGTACAGATTTGCGAATATGCTACAGAGAGAGGTGTTAATACACGAAAAACAATTTTTGTTCCTACAAAACCCAAAGTTTATGCGATAAAAGAAGTTTCCCATAGTTCTCCATGTCTTTCAAATGACTCATGACAATTTTTTTGGTCAGTTGTTAATTTTTAATCCCATAATCTCCTATGTAAAATTGCAAATTCATAATTCCCATATCATATCTTTCTTATATCCATATCTTTTAAATACATAGGCCACAGGCCATATCTTTTAAAAGAATCATCCCCTAAATTAATAATTGGTACTTTCGGACTAGCTGTTGAAAGAACTTTCTAACAAACTCAAAAAACTTCAAAATTTAGTGTGCGATAAGATAACCTCAACCACCCAAAAGTACCTCGAAAAGGGGGATATCCGCATGGAATGCGATTTTTTGCATAGGGCAATTGAGTGTGAAGTGAAAAATAAAGAAATTTGTTTCCTGAAATGACACATCGCTAGGAGTAACCATATAACATACTAACTTTGTTATTTAGAATGCACCTTCTTCGCCGATTTCTCTCAAGAACTGATTTACATATTTATACCTCCTGGGAAAAGCAAATGAAATATTTGTGACCTAAATTAGAATACAAGCCTAAAGGCACGATCTAGTACAAAATTGATTTTAATCATTGACTACAGCCCTTGTTGCATTTCCCATATTAATTAATTGCTAATTTTGCTAAATTGTTATTAGATTGCTAGTTATTCATTTTCCAAAAATTAATTGCATTAACTGTAAACATTATTACTATTTAGTTGTCATTCCTTTTATGACGAACTACTTCTTAGGAAACTATGAATACTAGGTGACTAAAAAGTAGACTGATTACAGTTTTAATAGTATTCTTTTTGTCTGCCATAGTATACGTTATAACTAAAGATCGGATTTATATGCACAAAATTGTGCCAAAATATGCGCATATTTATGCAAGAAAAAATGCCAAAATATGCATAAATTGTAAGCAATATGCACAAATTAAAAAAAAAAGATGGACACTGTTACACAGTAGTATAAATGGAAACAAGTATAGAACATGAAAATAACATCGTTTTACTAAAAAGTAGGCATTTTATAATTAAAACTACAATTCTTTAAGTATTATTTTGTATTTTACAAATTTGTCACACATTTTAATCACTTACAATATAACCTTATGTACATATATATTTAAATATTACAATCATAGGTACAAAAATACCACAAATAGATACAATACATTCAATAAATACATGTCTCACTTTAATATTCTATTACATATTTTTCTAGATTATCTATTTTAAAATTTTGTCGTCGGTCTTGTGTTTGTATTATAAAAACCGCGTTCAACATCAACAGAGGTTATAGGAGCATATTTGAAAACAGTAGAAAGTTTTAAAGGTAAATCTGATTCTATATTAAAATTTCAGGAAGCTACTTCATAGCATTTTAGTAATGTTTTAAAGCCAGAGTTTTTTTGCAAAATATCTGACCACTTTTTAGTTACAATATTTCCGATATTTCTGGGTAGTTTCATATTATTTTCGAAATCTATTATTACCTTAATAGACTCCGTTATTGGCATATTGAATTTTTCTAAGTCATTAATTGTAAATTCCTTAGAAAATGCAGCATTATCAGAATTTGCTCGAAATATGCAAAAATTAGAAAAATGGTCAGAATACGCAAGGCACATATGCAATATGCAAATGCATACAAATCCGGTCTTTATTTATAACGTAGTAGTTATAATTTTCATGCTTTATTAGGTACTTCTTAAAAAGGTAACTAATTTTTCGATAGTGGAGATACTCCTGCGCCGAGATCTTTCAAAGGGATATTGCAGTTAAAAATCTTGAATGTGTTAACTTTACTTATCGATGTATCGCATGCAATATTGTTCAACTTAATACAACATGCATAGATATGAATTTAGTCTATATTCATAATCCTAGTAATTAACATACCAATGAACATACTGCTAAATGTAGTTTCTTTAGGTTTCATAAGGAATTGCCTTAGACATAATTAGAGACTCAAACGGAAACACTGATAAGTGCTTATATATGTCTCGGTAAGCAATTTATGTTGTACTGTCTTAATAAGATATGCATAAATATGAATTTGGGATAGTCATAGTAAGTCATAGTAATTAAGATAAAAATTAAAAAGCTTCCAAATGTAATGTCTTCTTAGGATTCATAAATTGCCCTAGACAAAATTAGAAACTCAAATATGTACAGTAATGAATGCTTTATGCATTGCATGAATGTATGCATTTTTGCAAAATTGCATTTTGAATTGCATGCATTTGTTGCATATTATTTGTAATGAATTTTAATATCGTGCCAAATGTGGAACCTGGACAGTGGTAAAAGTGAGTAAAACCAAGAGAGTACATAACATATCTATATTTAATAACGAAATGATCCATTCATTACAGATCTGTTTAAATTTCGGGAATTTATGTTAAGAGAATAGACTAAAGGAATTACCAGTGAATACCCAGGAAAACGGTAGAATATGCAAGTTGAATTAGCGTTTATGTGTTACAAAAATATACCAATAAAACAAATTCACCACGTTTTGTAATATGTGTACTTTGCCTAAACGCCGAACTCTACCGATGCTAATAACACATTTGTTTCATTAGAGATACAAAATGCAATGAACAATCTACTCAAGTAACTAAATGCCCACATTGCAATGGCAAGCATACCTTAGAAATGAATAAAAAATTCCACATGGAACAGACACATTCTTTATGGGATTCGGTACTGATTCCAGATGAATTGCTATTTCGACATTTAAGTTTTTATTTATAAGACATCGGAACAATAAATATTGTGATGCTGAGTACTCTGTTGCCAAATATTGGGTCACATGACCCAAATAAAATCATTTATATTCCAATGTTTTCCAATAAAATTTCCCCTCAAAAAATCATTACAACATTGAAAAATGGTCGTTTAAAATGATAATCGCTTTGATTGAACCTCGATGAATAAAAAATACGATAAAAATTCTCGAACCGAGCGACGCTTTAGATCAATTAAACATTCATCGGATTTTCAGCAGGACTATCCGATCCTATCCGCCCTAGTTAAACCCAATGTTTCATGCTAAAACCGACTGACATTATCCCGATGTAATTATCGTAAAACAAAAATAGACGTCGGGTGCCGTAAAAGGGCACTTTAAGCATAAAGAGAGCCCCACCCTAATATTCAACATTAAAACTTGGTAATTATATGGCCGGTTTAATGAAAATAATTTATGACACTGATTCATATCTCACGTTTCTTTAGCGTCACTTAACAAATTGCCGGGCTTACGCCCTTAGATGTATAATTTTCCTTGTTGACACTCTTAATTTCATTATTATTATTATTATGATATCATCCATTAGATGGAGCGTGTGGCGCGCGCTATCTCCTAAATTGATTAAAATTCACTTTGGGATGCTTCAGCTCTGAGGACTCTTTTAGCTGGATTAACTTCGTTTCTTTCGAATGTCCAACACATTTTAAAATTACAGTGAAGTACATTACATAATTAACACTGTGCCACTAACAGAATGGAATCATATTGAAAAACGAAACGGGGAGTTTCTTCGAGGAAATAACAAACTTTTCAATAATTGATGTATTCGGAGAGTCACTTCATGAGAATAAACTTCCTTAACAATTTAATAACTTAATAATGGCCTAATATTCTCATTAATAATTGATTGATAAATAACCAAGAGTATCGCAGTATTAACCTAATAATGCCTAATTACCTAATAATTTTCTCATTAGGTTATAATTATAGTGATTTCTATATAATAAAGCTGAGTGAACAATGTATCATTGCCCAACGATATATATCTAAGTATTATAACTGAGCATGTCGAAATTTGATAAATGTGGAATGTCGCAGTCATCGTCATTCCCCGCCATTAAATTAAATACGAGTAAATCTGAGTAATTTTAATTTACAACGGAGTCAATTTAAAAATCTAAAATATTTCTACTGAATCGTCGATAAAAATTTTTAAACGGCCCCTTAAATTCTCCTTTTTCCATTTAGAACGTCCTCCCCTTTCCTCAAAAAAAAAATCTAAAACATTCAACGCCCGCTTAATAAAACTTCCCAATGAACAATAAAAGATTTGGAAAGTTTGCGCCAATTTTCCAGGTGCGAGGCAATTTCCTTCCGGCAATTTTAAATTCCTCAATTTTCCACGTGATGAATTATTTGAGGGCCGTAAACGTAAAATCATCTAGTAGAAAATTCTGTGGAATCGTAACAAAATGCCTTAATGCCCGGGATAGCTCGTCATAAAGCTGTACTAGGTGTCCCTTTACGACGCCCTCTCGCAGGCCGAGACTCTTTTAATGTACGTGTCGGTCGCATCAAATCTTTCAAGACGTTCTCTCTCTCTTTCGCCGTGTGCCTCGAGCGGATCGAATCGCGCCCAAAATTGATTCGGTAATGTAATTCACGTTTAATCTGCCTTATAAAAATTCGAATGACTAATTAAAGCTAAAGGCTTGGTTGTGCTGTTTAGATCGAGCTTAAGCTATGGTTAGGTTGGGTTTATTGATTGGTTCAAATAAGATATTTCACAGAAATGGTGTTCCTCAAAACTGTTGGAGATAGAACGTATTACATATCCGTAAGTGCAACTATTATAGAAAGCTAATCGGTGTAAAATTCGGCTCCTTTGCCCCGTCGATAATATGCGAAATTTCCCCGGCAGCTTCGAATTAATTAATATCCATAATACGTTGTTTAATTAAATTGCTCCACGTAATAATTGCTCCTATAAAATCCCCTATCGTGAGATAATGACAGGTTATATGGGGGTCAACTCACTAAGTGGAACTTTGCTTATGACACAGAATGTGCTTCGTATAATAATAGGATTAGGCGGAATTACTATCTCACTGCTGATCCTTACAGTTTCCTGTGATTGATATTGCTTTCCCTTCCGCTTTAGTTATCTCTTTCTCTCCTCTTCTTTATCTGATTAGGATTTTTTTCTCCTTCTTTGTTGTTCGTTTCGGCGAAATTTAACTCGAAGAGCCTACAGTGGCAACGTTATATTTTTGTGTGTGATAAAAATCACTTGCGTCTCTGTTCATGATATTTGTTGTTTGAGAAGGAATTATTTAACAAATGCAATACATCTAAAAGTATGAAGTGGTCCCTCTACGTCCAATAAGGATAATTATTTCCATAATCTACCATAAACGCAAGTAGCTGAAATCAAGGGAGACGTTCAAGGAGCATATTTGAACCATTACCTACCAATTTAACAAGTAATCTGGGAAGATGCAAATATTACATAAATGCACTTCAAGAAAAGATACTGAATATGAAACTGATACTGAAATTGGGCGGAAGAAGTTTCGACATGACCGAAAAGGTGGTTTTATTGTACAGGTATTTTCGACTGTAAGGAAATTTAACAAGCCCGCGTATTAATAGTTGGATTAGGAACGAAAATAAGGAGATATATCCATCAAAACAATTTATTTGTTACTACAGGACAAGAGGGGCAAGGAAAATCTACGGGAAATCCCATCTTTATCACGAAAATACACAAAGGGCAAGGAAAATGGGTAAGGGCAAGGGAATACGCAAATTACGGGAAATCCCATCTTTATCACGAGAATATTAAATGGGCTTGAACTTGAACCGTTCCTACCGATACACTTCCTGCCTACCTGTCTTAAGCCGACGTCGAAATTTCTTGTAAGACTATTTTACCCTTGAATTAAAGCAGGTACCCTTAATATTTGCCGTCGAAAGTTTCCCGCCGTACAAATTTTCTTACACAAGGCTAAGTGACAAATTGTGCCTCAACCAGAAATAAAGAAAATGACATGGCTTAAAGCACAGTGCTTAATGCTTGATTAATAGCTAATATTTGGGCAGTAATTTCAGGTAAGAGAATCTCTAATATTCAAATCTCTAATCTCTATCTCTCATAGTGTTATAGATTAATAGTATCTATAGTAATGCATAATTCACATTTTGGGGTAAAAATATACCTAAATTTAATAATTGATTTAATAAAATTAATACTATTAATAATGAAGTTAATGTGAACACTGACATTCTAAACTAATTGATAGTGATTACATTCCAATTAATTAAAAATAACATACCTAATACTACTATATAACAATTTATTAAAATGGAAACAGGCATTTCTTTTATATTATCAGCATTATAATTTATATTAATATTAATAGAGTAATTGTCAGTGATCTCTGGGTCCTAAATTTCACCTATATAGGTTATGAGCAGGTTATTTATGTTTCGTCTATATTATAAATAAAAGTACTAAAATTTTACAAGTTTTGATATTCATTTTCGTTTATTTTGTTTAAAATTTTGTTTATCCCTTGCAATCGATTGTTAAAATCATCATACACACAACCTTCAGCTACAGTGGAAGTTCAGAATTTTTGAGATTCAAAAAGCAGACCTTTGCCTTCCCATAGGAGAGAACTTGTTTATTTAAAAATTGAAACCACTTGAGTGTGGTGCATTTCATTTACCGGGAAGTCGTAGAAATTAATTTTTATAAGGAGGAATTTTATTTAAATTAATTAACTTCTTGCACAGATTAACCAATCTATTCAGCTAAAATTTTTAGCGCTTATTAAGAATATTAAGAGCCAAATTAAAGCGGAATTATGAATATTTACCATGAAAAATTAAAATAATGGTCGAATGATGATTTTCCAGGTCTCATGGGTAAACAAATTAACGGAATTCGATTAGCCTTGTGTCACTTTGTGGAACTTTTTGTATATTTTACTAGCCTTACAATTTCTTCGCTATCAACAACACATTTTCGCTAAATGTCTAAAATATGCTTTTCCATAACTCAAATAATTATTTACCTAAAGTTTCCCATCTCTTCAGCTGTTACAAAGTAAAGTTGACCTCGCATATAATTGACTTCTATGTAATTTACCACTGGTTATAATTGACATTTTTTATAGTACCCAATATCAGAATTGGAAAGTTAATGTAAAAATGTTCGGGTAATTGACTCGATTAATATTGAATTTCGGATTTGATTAACTAAAGTTTTTAATAATCTTACTTCATCAGAATATTTATTTATGAATTTTTTAATAAGTATCGAACGAAGAGGTATTCCCAAAACCGATATAACGAAATTTCAAACATTCCCGGAAAATGGCAACTTGTCTGATTCATAAAGTGGTTTCGGTATTTCAGTAAGTGCAAAGAACTGTTTCACTATTTTTATTGCATAGCAATATTCTATGATAAACGATTTATGGTCTTTACCCAACTTTATGTTCAGCGGTTCACACAACATTCAGCGGTTGTTTGACACATAACCTCACACTTGTATTTTACATCAGTAGATACAATTTAATATGGAATTCATATAATGTAACGATATGCCCTCTTGTTACTAGTAACAGTTAATCGATTACATAGTGTATGTAATTCCTTTTCCTAGAGCGTTTTTAAATGCATTTGTATCTCGACGAGACATGGAATTTGATACTTGGAAAAAATAGTTAAAAATCGGAATTTGAACGTAAGTTGCTAGCAAGTTCATATTACAAAATAAATAAATTTATTAGAGCAAGAATTCTTCCCTGTAGCGTTTATCGAGATTGGGCAAGAGACTGGGAATTAAATTTAAAATGATCGCAATGATTACTTACAGTAGAACAGCCCATAATGCTAAATGTGGATTTACTCGAGCGTCGCGGAGACCTATTAGAATTTGTAGATTAGATTATAGGAATAGTAAATGGTCTTATAATGTTTTCACTTTTAGCGGTGGGGGAAGTGTCTACAGATTATCAAAATTGTAAAAAAAAAACAATAACATGGAAATACTGAAGCACGTCAGATTATATTTTTCATGCCCCACCATGTCTCTCATATGAAATATATAATAATCTGACGATTTGCGTGGTGGGGGTGGCTATGCGGAAGGGATGAAAATTGAAAAAAAATTAATTTACTCAAGCGCGTCAGATTTTCATAGAAGGTGTTCAGTGAACCCTAATGATGCTCCAATTTCTTAATCTGATGATTTGGAAGTGAAGAAGGCTCGCAGCGAATTTTTGAAAATGTAAAAAATAATCGCCATCTTGAAATACTCGACCGCGTCAGATTAGCATACTGAAGCTTCATCATGATGTCCCAGCCGGAGAATGCGAGTTCGGACCTATCCAGCTCAGGTAGTCAAGGATTCGGACCCGCTATTATAGGTGCGAATTCGGACCCACACAGGTGCGATTCATACTGATCAATTTCAGGAAAGCAAGGGTACTATCGTCGGATTTTCGTAAGTTTCATAGGAAAGATATATTTTCGCCCTATAAAACATTCCCCTATGATCCCCCAAAATCAGTTTCCTTGCCTCTTTTCCTTTGCCCCCTTGAAAAATATTTCTTTCTACTTATAATTCTATTTTCGAATTGGGACTCACTTCGAGCAGGTAGGCTGGGTCCGAACTCGTATGAAACCCCGCTGTGTTAAAGGGTAGCGGACCCGAACTCGCACGCGCCCGTCCCAGCCACGCTGAAAAAAAATCTGACGATTCTTTTAAGGAGTATCGTTAACTGACGATTTAAAAATAATATTTTTGAAATAAAAGTATTTGAATAAAAGTATGACATTGACAATTTGTTAACCAATCAGAAGCGATTACGACAAAATAGCATAACCTTGCTTTTCCCTCCTCTCAGGCTTTCACGAACACGCCTCTTCTGCTTGCTCTTCTAATTGGTTTACAAACTGTCATTGTCATACGCTCTGACAGATGGCATCAAATTTGAATTAGTGTGAAGTGTCACCTCCGATATATGATTAAAAAAATGTGTAGCAACAGTTGCCATGGTAACCTAATCCATAAGGCGTAATAGAAAACATGTATTTTAAAAGGTAAGAAAACGGTAAAGAAAATGGGGCCCCGAGAATTGCCGAGGGGCACTGATGAGTTTAATCCCACGCTGGGTGCGAGACAGACAGAGATAGAAGAAAAGCGAAAGGGACATAGAGGCGTGGAGTGTGAAATACGGGCTGAACGCTCTTAATTAACGATTTTGATTACTTTCGGCTTGCGGAAATCGTCAGATTATATTTTTTCTGTTATTCTGGTATAATTACCACTAGAATAAAAAAGAAAACGACCGAGCTCGAGTAAATGCACACATCGTTTTTTGCACTTTGTTACCCTCCCACTCGCTTAGGTAGGTAAGCTCAAATCGTCAGATTAGCAAAATGGACACTTGTTAGTTAGTAATTAACCCCCCTTATCTTAATCTGACGCGCTCGAGTATTTCAGATGATCGATGTTTTTTACTAATCTGACGGGTTCTCCTTAACGAACCCCCCGATATTAAGGGCTCATACTGGCTGGAGGTACTTATCAATATATATAAGGTATCCTCCCTTATATTAATCTGACGCGCTCGAGTAAATCCAAAAATCCCCTCTTGGGCTCCCCTACTATTAGTTTAAAAGGGTGATAGACGTTCTTGAGAAAGAATTTTGATTTCTTATTTCAAATCATTTTATAATACTCAATTAAGTAACCGTTTCAATGAAATTGTCTAATCTGGCATACTCTGTATCAAGGAGACTGTATCGGTTGTCCTTAGTAAGCTATTCTGTGCTCTGTTAGGAAGATTGTAGCTTAGTGCATTACTCATGAGTCATGAGTTACTAGTATAATGATGGTTACTTTTGACCACAAAATTAAAGTTTTGAAAGCGTTCCTGTAATATAAGTCAGTTTTCTCGACGATAGGTGGCGGATTTGATGAATTTCATTTAAAAGCGTCGAATCACCGCC
This sequence comes from Cryptocephalus moraei, assembly GCA_946251905.1. Taxonomy (NCBI): domain Eukaryota; kingdom Metazoa; phylum Arthropoda; class Insecta; order Coleoptera; family Chrysomelidae; genus Cryptocephalus; species Cryptocephalus moraei. Next base: position 18,381,300 of record OX276454.1, read on the forward strand.
AGATGTAACTCCGGAAATAAAACGTCCGATGATGTACATCTAAAGAGCAGTAATAGTACCTCTCCCGTATGTACACTCGTAAAAAAAGTTACGATTCCAACGTCGAATAAGCACCTTTATGAAAAAAGGTCCTCCTCGTCCTTTACGATTCATCACCTTCCGAAGGAATCCATCACATCCTCAACCCCTTTACGCCGTCCGAAAACATAAAGTCCCCTCTTCTACGGCGGCCAGCGAGGAAATAAAACACTTTTTTATTGCAGATGCACGGTCTCCGAAGACTAATGCAGGGGGACGCCAAACATCCTAAAGCGCCCTTAGGAAACAATTTCAGACCTCCGCAGCCGCTACACCATCGACCGGTTCGGACAAATATTGACTTTAATGTTAAACACCGAAGTGATGTAAGTATTTGTTGGGATGGCCAGCGTATTTGCTGCACTTTGTTTATTTACACCGGCGGCCGGGGCCCGGTATTAAAGTTTTTGATGTCGGTGAAGTCGACCGGCAATGCTTCGGACCTCACTACTGCTGCTTCCCGGATTTATTAGCACACAAATAGAGAAATAGAACGATGTCGGATGCATTCATCGATCTCTAGCAATGGGAGGTCTAGCCATAGGATTTCGGGGTAGATTTTTGGCTCATTGAGGTGGCCAAAGGTGTCCCCGCACGTATGGTCGAACAAGAGCTATATAGTGTAAAGTTAGCCAAATGCCCAAATGAAGAAATCAATAAATACACATCTCACTGAAAATTCTATTCAGTGTGTAATATTCATCAAAATTAGTAAAAATCGTTATGGTCCAGGAACCGAAGCTTAAAATAGTTCAAAACCTTGCAATGTTTTTGTACATCGATTTGCACGAAAATTTGGGATTTGGAATTTGGGAAAATTTGGGGCTCAACTTACTCTCCACCTCAAATTTCATATTGTGCCGAAGGGCGCTGTTTATTTTTTAAGGGTGAAAACTACCCCTTAGTTCTAAAATCTATAAAACCGCCTAAGGAAAGTGAAATTTGTTTCACATGAGTTATATAATGGTTGTTTGATGCTCGAGACATTATTTCAGAATATTTAAACCCTTAAAAATTCATTTTTAAAGGTATAAACTACCTCTTATTTCTAAAACAAACACCAACAAATCTTAAGGTAATTAAGGCAATCTTAAGTATAATTTAGTTCAGATGATTTAAATAATGTATGCTTCATACTATAAACCGTATTTCAGAACATGTCAACCCTTAAAAACCTACCCTATTATACTGCAATTAAAAAATCTTTCAAAATAATTTATCGCTGCGTTTCAATTTCAAAATTCAAATCAATACTACTAACCTTATTTTCCAACTCTTAAAAACCACCACAGCACCACCACATAAAACTATAATAATTATTATACTCCGATTTTAGTTTCTAATTTTCTCGATTGTTTGTTTGTCTCAATTTGTCTCTAATTTTTCGAAAAAAATACATATTGGTATTTTAATCACACATCCATTATTTTTTATCGTAGAAAGTTCGTCATTTTTATAATGGCTATAAGGCTATCAATATCAAGTCCCTTTAAAGCCCTTAGTTTTAAAAGAGGGTCAGTTTAAAGGGCTCAAACACGGTAGTGTTCTCACTTAAATAAGCGTTTTAAACATCCTTATCTCACGTAATAATTATTGCACAGAAAACTTAAGAACAGCAGTATCTTGGAAATTAGAGAAGCTACAATTTTATATTCTAGCATATTTTGCGTAACTCTAGTAGCTTTGGAGTTATTACGGAGAGGTATTTTTTTTTTCGAAATAACAGAAATTCATTATTCTCTTTTAACTCCAATTGCTTTCAAAATTAAGCATTCTAAACCGGTCCAAATTCTGGAATGTATCGATAATATATAAATAAAGAAGAATGAGCCAAAGCCAAAGACAAATAATTAGGGTGGCAATTGCCACCCCTAAAGTTGCGCTGATTTTTCCGTTAAGAAAAGTAGTGACTTACTTTATTTCCATCATTACCCACTCAATTTTAACGCTAAATACCTTTTTTGCTTATTGAAGAAAGATATTTCTGAATGCTTTAAAAATCGCCAGTCAAGTTTTTTTCGAAAAATTCATAATTTTCCAGTTATTTGACTTTGAAACTCTCAATCTTGACGTTTGGCGAAGTAGAACTAACTTTTAACAAGCCGTAGCTGAGTGTGTATTGATAACATAACAAATGTAAAAAAAACAATTTTGTTTGTTTGATTGAAAGTTGCAATTTTAATGCCTATAGTTTTTTGATCGAATGAATACATTTTGAGTCATTTGCGAAAAAAGAGAAAAAAAATGTTGATTTTTACGATGAAAAACTAACACTTTCGATCGCTAATAACTCGATAAGTATTAATTTTACAAAAAAAAAGAAACAACATTTTTTGCTAAGAATTAGTTGTTCTATCGAATCCTGTTATCAAAATACAACAAAAAATTCTCCCCCTAGATGGAGTGGCAACTACCCCCAGGGTGCAAGCGCCCTTCGGCACCGTATAGAATTTCATTCTTGGTCTATCCTATTTTTACTGTCAAAATTTCTTAATTTGGAAATGTCATTGTCAATCTTCAAAATTTCAAAATTAATCGATATTGTACGAAAAAATTGCAAGGTCAAAAGCTTCAGTTCCTGGATTAATATACACGTCACACTTTTGTTTTTCTAAAAATTCCTAAATGAATCAGTTAATCTTAATTCGAAGGCAGAAGTAGTAATAAGGAACCCTATCTTTGTAATGTCTTAGGATAAGAGAAGTGCAATATGCATTAAAATAAAAGGATAGCATGGATAGATATCAGATAGATAGCAGGATACATATCATACATAGTTATGCATGATATATGCAATTGTATTATATGTAATTAAGTTCCAAACATGTAATTAAAACCATACATTTCAGTATTAAATTATGGCGATTCCAGAGACTATTGAAATTGATTGTAAAAGTAGTAAAACTAGTATTTTTTTGAACATCAGTCCATGACTTAGATGAACCTATTTATATTCCAACCAAAGTATTCAGAGCACGTTTTATAAAAAATAAAGGACAAGACTTTATTAATTTTGTTGGGGATCTCGGTTCCTATTGGTCGTAGAAGATACCTTTTTTGAGAATGTCTATTTTGACTCCAGTGGTCCAATGCACCTATTTAAAAGCTTCTACCAAGAATAGTAATAAGTAATAAAGTTATTCTAAATGTTTATTAGCTAAAAATTACCCCCTGTTTCAAGCGATATTCAAAATAACAAATTTAAAAAATATATAAAGTTTTTTTGGTATACCTTACAGTTAAAGCCACAAAGAATCTATTTCAACTTTCAAAATTTACCTAGATTCATTATTTATGCAAGGACAATTGTTGTAAAAATTGCCTTCTGGGATAAGCAATTAGAATAACATAACTATTTGGTCAATCTGCCTGAAATTTAGCACACCTTAAAAACACATCAAAGGCCTCATTTTCAAAAAGTGAAATTAAATGTTATTGTGTTAATGACAAGTTTATTAACATTTATAAATTAGTAGAAAAATAATTGTTTTTTGCCATTATCTCAAGCATTTGTTAACCGATTTGAATTTGTATAACCCCATATTAAAGGCTTTGTAATGTGCTACAACTTTTATCCAAAGTATTTATCTTAAAAATTTAAAGGAAATGTTGTATGAACAAAAGAAATTTATTTTTCACTTTTAACAATTGTATAAAAAAAAACTAGGCAAAATTACCTGTATGTGTTCACCAGTTCGTCATTTAGTACCTGCCAAATACATTTTAGAACCTTAAAATACTATCTATATAAGTATATCCCGTGAAATTGATGAATGTGGCATAGATAGACTGGACTACCACCGTCACATACACACTTATGCCCCTGCATAAAAAATTTTCTTGTGGTATATAACGAAATAGTTTAATTAAGAATTTTTTAAACAAAAAAAATGTTGTGACATAATTTTCACGAATAAGCTAAATTGCCAATATTCCACACTTACTTCCTTTAGTCTTGGAGGTAGATGTGGAGTTTTTTGACAGTAATTATTTTATAGCATGTCCTGAATAAATTAATGATGATAAATACAATTCTGAATTCAATATTCAAAGTACTCAAAAGCTAAGTCTGGTCTTTTATCAGGCCTGTTTTCTATTGTGTCGAATTAATGAATTGTCACCCTTATTAACAATCCGTGAAGGCCGTATAGGAGTAGTTTTTCGTTCGACATAAAATCACATGATTCATTTATGAACTAAAAGGATCTAAATTGTTCATACTTTAACCCTATTCCCATCACCCTCACTGACTGAGGGGAGTCTTTTATTAAATAGTTATATCAGTTTAACATCCGTTTATTCAACAGCCCAGATAGCACACAAATATTTAATTAATATTAAAAAAAATATTTATTTCATATTGCGAGAGACAGATTGACAAATATTTCGTTAATGTTTGATTATAATATTAAATAAATATCACTTAAACATATCAATATAATATTGCTTAGTAAATATTTATATGATATTACAAATATTGGCCTGGATTTTAGCCTGTACTTAACCTCACACTAAAATTTAAAACAATAAATACGATCATGCGTATTTGTAATCAAACATCTTCTCAAAGGAAATATCACGAGATTACCAATGGATTACTTGTCTTTTTACTTTTTACAGGTTACAGGCGATATAAATCCCGCCAAACAAGTTAGGTTAGGTCAGAATACTAAACTAACTCTCACTAAACTGAGGATTGTAAAGTATACGGAGCCTCTTTCCTTTCAACTTGGGACATCAGTACACGAGTCACTTACATTCATTTGTCATGTGGAATTAAATACTACATAAACCGGATAATGCTTATATAGATTAATAACGATTTACATATTACCATGTGCAATTGATTTACGTAACCTCACAACACACAAATTCATGAATTTCAATAAACACAAAACACAAAATGATGGGATTGTGGCATGTGGCATGTCTACAGACAATTATTAAAACAATAAACATATGAACACTATAATTAATAAAGACGAACAATTATATAGAGCAGTTAGTCAGTTCAAGAAAAATATGTTTTAAAGTAATCGATATTTTTATGAAGGATAAAAAATATTAACATCATCTTATATAATAATGATCTGAGATAAATATCTAGTTTTAAACATTAATATCGGTATATTAATTTAACATCAATAAAATATTTGGTAAATAATATAAACTATAAATGTTTATTTAATATCATATTAACCTTCACAAATGAATATTAAAAAGCAAACATTTTTTAAATATTTATATTATCTAGCAAATATTTAACTAAGATATAAATGTTGATGAAATATTTTTTTTAATATTACGTGCTATTGGGGAGATTACTATAAATTAAACTTTTAGTGATCATTTATGGAATAAATTAAATTTTTAAAGAGATGTGTTTTTATTTTTTCGAATGAATGTGGCTAATTTCACATCGGTTTATGTCAGAAAAAGTATCTCTTTCCGTCAAGTTTTAGCCCGACAGACCTCACATATAACCTCAAGAAATCCTCCAATGATATAATCAATAACTTTTATTGTTTTCTCGGTTTCCAGTTTTCCCAGTGGTCGGAAAAAATATTTCTCTTGAATTGAAGTACTATATCTCTTATCGCCTATAATATGCTACATTTTCAAAATTTTTGGCAGGAAATTAAACTTTGTTAAAATTCCAACTTTCTAAAATCCTGATTTTTGATATTCTGAAATTTAGAAGAACTTGTCGCCCGAAAAATTATTCTCAGGTGGTACATCAAGGATAATTACCGATGCCACATATATAGAATAGTGGACTTTTCTATAGCATCACAACAAAAATCAAGTACAGTTTTCAGTTTAGTGACATCTTAACAAGAAGGATAGTTTAAGGGTAACCTTAACAACATGAGAATCCATGAACTCGTAAATTCAGATAATAGGCGAATCAAATTAGAAAGAAAAGAGGTGTTTTTGTATAAAACTGTGTAGACGGGTTTGATCCCGTCTACACAGTTTTATAGTCTACACATTGTATCCCAGTTTAAAAAAAGAATGGGCAATTTTGGTCAAGTACAACCCTAGATAGTCTTTTTTTCGAGCGCTCCAATTTGAAGCCGCGCGCTCACTTTTCAGGAGAGCTGTGCCAAGAGCCCAGTCGGCTTCCCCCACTCCGTGGACTCCGAGCAGGAAAGTAATCAACGCGCAATTAATCTTTGTTTATAATGCTCTCCATTAAAAAATGTTCGTTTTTTTTTCAAACCTGAAAGTGCCGTTGGAAACTTCAACTCTTCTTCTAAAAACCTTGTTATTTTCAGCCTTTAATATCAATTATTGTAGCGACGGTGATTTTTTTTAAAAAAGGGCTATCTTGGTTCATAACGGCTGTGGGACTTTTTTTCCCTTTTAAATGCGTATTTTTGTATAAGCATTTCGAAAAAATCATTGCCATAAAGTTTGAACAAAAACCAACCAAGTATTGTAAATGTTTATAAGCTCAAACAGCTATACTTTTTGTTAAGCCTTTTTTATAAATAAACATTAAAAAATCTATTATTTTTTTTACATAGAACGTTAATATAAGTATTTACGAAGAGGATTAGCCCAAGTTTGTTAAGATCCATTTAGAAAAATCGACTGGACAAGACTTAGAAATTGTTGATTTTTTTCAAGAAACGGGATAAACAATTAGAATTTTGCAAAAACTGGTCTACCGATTGAGCCCATCTTTTGCACACTTATAAAGTACATTACAACTCACAAATTATAAACATTTCACTTACTTCGAACAACTAATTAAAAAGTTATTAACAATATTTAAAAATAGCCATTTTGCCTCTTTTTTGCAATAACTTTTTTATCTATAGAGCAATTTTAATTTGGAAAGTCTCATTTTAAAGGCAATTGTTTTCTCTAAAAGTTCACTGTTGACCGCAAACGTCTAAATCTAAGCCATTTGGGGTTATAAATAAAAGAGTGATTTTGGCACTTTAATTGTTTATTTGGTAATGGTTCCACTAAAATATTGATGAATCTCTAGATGAGAGGCTTCTTGTAATAACTACCTTTTCCAACTGTCAAACCCGTCTACACAGTTTTTTACAAAACAAAATTAATTTGATTCGCCTATAAACAGTTATCCTGTGAGTGCGTTCAGAGTCACTCACAGCACATCAAGCGGACCGGCTCACGTGATGAGTTAATCCAGGCGTTCCGAGTGACGGAAAGGTTAAAACGCTCTGCTTTCGTTTCGAGCAAAATTTTCGGGATACCCTCTCCCCCGGTTCGGATCCGATAATGGCGCACAATACACTTCAAGACGTTGAATGCGTCGAACAATGCACGTACTCGAAATGTATTAAGGCGTCGTTCGCGTTATTACCATCCGCCGAGTTGATACGATAATGGCGACACGTCGACAATAAGATTATCATAAATCATCCCCCAAGCCAGCTGTCTAAACACTAACATTAGCCACAACAAACAACCTATTATGTACACACACATTACCTATGATCTAACTCAGGGTAATTTCACTAACTATAAATTTATCTTTTGTCCTGCAATTTTCCAGAGTTATAGTCAGGGCGTGATGGATAGTCGAGTTGGCCGTCCGTGAAAAAAAAATGTAAACGCAATGCGGTGGGTAACAATTCATTTCGATTTCGATCGAAAAGTCCCCACCTTTTCGTTTCCAGCAAACGATCCACAGATTCGATCGAAACGACGGAGGAAATTCCTCAATTAATCAATTTACTTGAGCGAATTTATTTGCAGATTGACGTGTAAACCTAGCTGTCCGTGCGCGAGGGCATTTTGAATAATCTATCAAAATGTGCCAGTAATTTCCGAATCGTGTTGACTCGATGGTCGTAATCCAATAATTATAGCATGTTATTGATTTAATTATCACACAATATTTGTCAATGTGCCATCGGCGGCAGAAAATTTATTTCGGGCATGTATACAAACACATACATACACATACACAAGCACACACGAGTACGATTGTTCCCGCCGATGGATTTGTTTAAACGATAATGAAAAGGGAATGTGTGCGGTTCGATTACCGGACGAGATAATTAGGTGATTGATGTCGCTTCCAACGCGGAAGTTCTGTCGATTTTGTTGAATTTATACCGTTTAACCAATCAGTTTCAAAAGTAGATTTTACCTCGTAATCAATGTGATGTAAAACATAGTCATCGAGGATACAAAATTATGGGCAACACTTGGGTTAATATCTATGTGGTCCTAACAACAATGTGAATATTTTACTGCGCTACTTGCATCCACCACATCAAAATATCTATAACAACGTTTGTTATACCTACAGTTCAAAAAAAAAAGAAAATGATGCAATAGGGGAGCGCCTACAGAAGTGAACACTTTTATGCGAATTCCTAGAAAATATGTTTTATTATTATTATTATTATAGCGGGGGTCCCACAGCCTTCCTTGCCGCATCCCGCATTTCGTACGCCACACTTTTCTGTCTATCCACTCGTTCTGCTGAATAGCTCTGTCTCTCATGGTCTGTTCGATTCCGTCCTTCCAGGACCTTGAGGGCCTTCCTCGTCTTCTTCTACTGTGCGGTTGATACATCAATGCCTTTTTTGGCCACCTGTCCTGCTATAATGAGAAAAATATGAAACTTCGCTGAATCCCAAAGTAAACTTAACATTAATTATAGTTATGTGACGTGCTTAGTTTCATATTGCTTTTTTATATTTTTATATTCTATTTAAATTTATTTAAAATAATAATACCATATAAATTTAAATAATTTTTCTAAATTATAAATATGTACATATTTTAATCAAATACAAATATTTTTCTTTTTTTTTAAATGGAAGCTATGAGCAAAGAGATACGCAATTCATTTTTATAATCTGAGTATTGCGATATATAATATTACTTTTTCATTAATTCATATTCTATGCATTATTACAATTTGATAGATTATTATCACTACTATCAACAGTAACTATTTCTAGATTTTCCTTATTAATATTATATTCTAAAAATAATACAATCGGTTTGTGGTAACTAAAATAAGAAATGACTGCATTTAAATGAAACTTATCTAAGTATTTTATAAATTCATCTATTGTTGTAGCAACATTTATATCATTGGACATATTCAAATTTAATTCTATACTCCACGTGTTCGACTATCTTATCTCATATAAAAACGCCCTTTCGTTCCTCTTTTTCTACCTATATATAATATCTCTCTCACTTTTCTGTTGGAAGAATAGACCGACGGAGAGGGAACAACCAGCATGCTATTTCCTCTCTTTCTCTATATATACCGCTGTCTCTTTCTCCTTTTCTCCATCCCCCTTTTCCCCCTCTCTCTCTATCAGAATAATAGCAGTATGAAACTTACATGGTATACTGTACCTATAGGTAAGTGTATACTTATATACTATGTATACACATATTATACATTGACTCGCTTATACTCCGCATATGTGTATAGATATATTGCATATACTTATAACATGCGTTTGGATATACGATGACTCACGGCGTAACAGACTTCATGCTGACGTCAAATTGACGATTTTACCACATCTAAAGACGTTTATTTATCTCAAGAGTGCGTATAAAAGTGTTCACTTCAACAATTAAATCACCTATCCACTCTAATCTGCATTGTCATTTCACATTCCTCATACATTTTATTATTATTTTTCAGGGTGGCAAGCAATGTCCCAGCATGTACAAAGACGTCTACTACAAAGCCAACAGTTGGAAGCAGCACTAAGGCCTGGTCCCGTGGACTAAATAGTGTCACATCCAATGGACTTCTAAATAAATTTTAGTGATCGGCCATATCTTTTGAAACACATCAAAACAATCGCGCATGTACTGCTGAAGTGAAGTGACCAAACTATGATAGTGCTAACAATAATAATGAAAAAAATGAAAATTAACAAAAGATAAAACATATCATATTTTGCATCATCATGTATATGTTAAAAATGACTGAATTATTTGTTAATGCTTTTTGTAGATTAGTCGTTTATAGGAGATTTCGAGTTGATTTCGAGATATTCGACATATTATTTTGTGGCCTAAAACATAAACTATAAAAAAATGAACAAAAAAAATTTACTTCAGGAGAGCGTTGCAGATTTCTGAGGTATTTTAGTAAACAAGGATGATGTATATTCTAGAACGATAGTGTAAAGAGGAAATTGTTTGTAATAAATTATGATTTTAAAGTTTATTTGTTTTAAAAAATATATATATGAAAAACAGTTGACGTTTGATTAGACAATTACATTAAAAAATATTCCAACAATTTGTTTCAGTTTCCCTTTCAACATAAAAACTTAAAAGTTAACGTGCCGATATTAATAATTTAATTTTTATAGTACGGCATGCATATCTCCAAGAATTAAAAATCCAAACGACAAAACTAAGTATCAGCCAGTAATTGAGCAAATATTCACGCGCATCGTTAAGTGCTGGCTAATGCGCATCAGAAGAAATGATGGTTGAGCACAAAAATGCTGTATTAATTTGTAGAAAGTGTTCATATACTCTATGTACTGAAATTTATAACTTATCTACTAAACGTTGCAAGTATTAATTGGATTCGTAGAGGGTTGGAAGAATGCACAAATTATATATTCTTAAAAGTGTACATGCGCAGTATTTGAAACTGTGCATTAGGCACAAACCGGCCGGCTTAATACCTGTCTTCGAAGTAGATCTTCAAAAGTAAGTAAGTGGTGAAATATTTTCAAATTAAATCCAAAATCTCTTACTGAATTTCATGTAAACTTTAAAAAACATTTTCTTGACCCAGTAAATGTACTTGTTATGTAATTGTTTTCATCTCGGCGTATAATTAATTGTTTAAATTATAGCTGAATTTGGTGTATGGCTTCATTATGAAGATTCTACCACACTCTGTATTGAAAAATTATCTAAATTTGGAAATTTCTTTTAACAAGTGATCGTGTATTCAGTACGTGGACAGTTAGTAATGAGTTAATGACTCAGAAAATTTGTCGGACAAAGTCACCATTTGTATAAATTGTGTATATTAAACGGTTAAGGAAACAGCTTGACACATACATTTTATAACTCATACATACTTTAGAGTTTTTCAGTTTTGGAGTAACGAACATGACCAGATATTTTTGTCGAACAAATTATCCATTAATTAGTGCAAACGAAATCGAGATGTGTCCATCTGACAATTTTCTCATATTTAATTATAAGTATTCGATAATAGAATAAATATTTAAGATTTTACAATATTTCTTCAAAAAGACGAGTACCCTTCGGAGACGAAGTTATGTTATAAAACAAAAATTAATGAAATGACAATGAACTGAAGAGAAGAATGTTATCGTTATTAGAATCGTTATTATACACATTCGACGATAGAGTGAATATTGAAAAACAATTCTTCAGGCGAATTTCAAGAAAATTTGTATAATTCCAAAAACGACAAGAATAAAGTGCCCCTCACAAACCATTTTAACCAATAATGTTATTAAACTTTATTATACACATTCGACTGTAGTAAAAATACTCAAAGTCTGAAAAAAACATTGGGATAAATATTGAAAAAAATTCAAAATCGAAAAGTTAAAAGAGTAGTGCCCAAGAGCAGATTTAGCCAAGAGTGTTACTAAGCTGTACTACATATATTAAACAGTAAGAAAATCATGAACGAATTTTAAGCATATTTCCGAAGATGAAAATTTCGAAAATTCGAAAAACGACAAGAACAAAGTACCCATCAGAAACCATTTTAGCCGACAATGTCATTAAACTTTATTAGGTATTCGATAGTAGTAAAATATTAAAAGTTCAGAAAAAAAATATTGTGATGAGAATTTTGAAAAAAATTCAAAATCGAAAAAATACAAGTGTAGGTAGCTTCCTAGAGCAGATTTAGCCAAGAGTGTAAACTGTATTATATATATATATATATATATATATATATATATATATATATATACATATATTGAATAGTAAAAAAATCACGAGCAAATTTGAAGGATATTTCCGAAGATGAAAATTTCGAAAATTCGAGAAACGGCAAGAATAAAGTACACGTCAACAACTATTTTAGCCAAAAATGTCATTAAACTTTATTATACATATTCGATAATAGTAGAAATACTCAGAATTCAAAAAAAATATTGGAATGGATTTTGAGAAAATTATCAAATACGAAAAATTACAACAGTAGTGCACAAGTGCAGATTTTGCCAAAAATGTTATTAAACAGTATTATATATGGGATATTCCATGTCAACTGATCGGACACACATACATAAAAGTGCTTCGACAGGAAAATTGGACGGGCCCGAACTGCACCGCTTTGACTTTAGCCACCCCGCTGCGTTAAGTAGGGATAATTACTTACGAACCGCTCTCGGAAACCAGGCGAAGCGGTGGATAAATGTACGCTCATCGGTGACGAAAAATGCGGTTGGACATATTGCCGCCAAAGGTATTGAAATATCGGGCGAATATTATACATGGGACATCTCGATAAAACAATACCACTGGCGGACTAGTAGTCCTTGTCATATTAAAAAAAAATAACGTTTTCTTAATTTTAAAATTTAAATTTAGTGTTAAGAGATTTGACGATCCCTTAATATTGAGTTGGTGGTAACATATACTATTTTATTTGGTTTCACTGGACTACACTCACAATTTCTAAGAAATTCGTATGAACTTAAATCAAATTGTAATAAATATACTTATTTATTTAATACTAAGCAGGTTTAATATTAAACTTACTACATATTGCATATCTTTCAATTTCGGAATACAAATTGGATGCATATTTAAACGGGTATTCAGAGCATATTTTTCCAGCTCTAATTATTACCTACGACCTATACGTATAAATACCTTGTAATTTAGTCACAAGAAGAACAGTATTTATTCGTTACCAAATAATAAGTAATACTTTTTGTCATTGCAAAACAGTTCGGTAACAGTTCTTATCACAAGTATCTATTTCATTTCCAAAAATTTACGCGACCGTACGGCGTACGGCGTACGCATAGCCACTTCCTTCATTCCTTTGGATTTTTCACCGACCGTGGTTAGGTAGCGACCCTACTTAACGTAGCGGGGGGGCTAAAGTCAAAGCGGTGCAGTTCGAGGCCGACGAACTGATCAGGGTGTGACTGGAGTGGTTTTTAAATCGCTACCGGAAGTATCTAGTCGTCTTTAGGATATAAAAACACGTCCGATCCTACATTTTCAGCCCCTAATTTTGCGCCATTTTGGATATGTGTTTTGTTCATTTTTTTGCGGGCCATGACAAATTTTCGTTTTTAGACTGCCGATACGAGAATTTCAGTTTAGAAAAATTCTGAAAATAGTGGTTCGATGGAAAATCTTCCCAGGAATCCATTTCCGGCCTCAGAATTAGGATTGGATGCTCCACCGAGCGAGAAATTCGAAAAAACAGTTTTTTTTTAAAGTGCGATATCTAAAAAATTTATTTTTTTAAAAATATTTGGAAGGTGCCGAAATCTTCCTTTTTACATATACATTAAGGTCAAAACAAATTATCGGTGTGTATTTTGGTTTTAAGTAATAAAACACACAAAAAACTGATTTTTTTGTGGAAAAATGAAATATTTCTGTGTCTAATCCTGTGAAAACTCATGCAAACATTCAATTTGACATTTTTTGACGTTCCAGTGTTATACCTTCATTCCAAAGCCTATAATCTTGATCCTCGCTTTTTTGCAATTTTGGAACCAACAAGGTGCTTTAAGTCACTAGTTGCCATATTCATTTTTTTCGCCGGAGGGAGGTGCTCTAGAAAATATACAAATTGATGGGAAAACACGTAAAAAATACATTGTAAAAACCCAGAAATTTATACTTTATTCATCCAATCTAACTGGTACAGAGAATTTCATGAATCAAGCTCTTCAATGCTAAATTTATTGAAATGTGTTTGAATTTTGTGTGCCTGAGCTTTGTTCAAAGTGGTTTTCGGTGATTTCTATTTTTCAGTGAGCTTAACCTCACAAATAACATGGGGAAAAGATACAGCTAGCCAAATAGGTGAGTCAGGAAAGAAGTAAACTTTTGAGACAGAATTATAGCTAAACACTAACGTCTCTACAACGAGACGTTGCTGTGAATTATGCGACCCAAATGCCAGTTGTTATTGAATAGAAAAGCAACATCCAAATTCTCCTCCCAAAGTTCCAAAACTTTACCTATTAAATCGAAAACCCATGCCCAATTCTCATCCATACTGGTGTTTTTATGTTTGGCGATTTGCTTATTGTGATCACACAACTGATGGAAACTTTTAGTGCCTGGAATAGTTTTCGCTTCTTTTTGTCACTGTTTTCATGACCAAATTTAAGTTTCGACGGTCCAGTGAAAGAGATAAAAATTTTGAGACTTTATCAAGGGCTTGATCAAGCGTCAAGCTGCTATTGCGAGTTTGAAATGACCCTATGAAAACCAAACCATGACAGTGCACGAACTTCTTAAATTTTGTCATGAAAACAGTGACAACAAGGAAGCAAAAAACTATTACAGGCACTAGAACTTTCCATCAGTTTTGTATTCACAATAAGCAAATCCTCAAATGTAAAAACGAGAATTGGGCATTGGGTTTCGACTCAGGCTCAGGCACACAAAATTCAAACACATTTCAACAAATTTAGCATTGAAGAGCTTGATTTATGAAATTCTCTGTACCAGTTAGATTGAATGAATAAAGTATAAATTTCTGGGATTTTACAATGTACATTTTACGTGGTTTTCCATCAGTTTGTATACTTTCTAGAGCTCCACCCTCCGGTGGAAAAATTTAATATGCCAATTGGTGAGTTAGAACAATTTGTTGATTTCAAAAAATACAAAAAAAGCTAAGATCAAGATTATGGGCTTTGGAATAAACCGAAAATGTATCTTTACTATTAGGGTATAATACTGGAACGTCAAAAAGTGTCGAATTGAATGTTTGCATAAGTTTTACAGGATTAGACACAGAAATATTTCATTTTTCCACAAAAATATTCAGTTTTTGCGTGTTTTATTACTTAACCAAAATACACACCGATAATTTGTTTTAACCTTGAAGTATATGTAAAAAGGAAGATTTTGGCAGCATCCGAATATTTTTTAAAAAATAAACTTTTTAGATATCGCACTTTGAAAAAAAACTGTTTTTTTTTCGAATTTCTCGCTCGGTGGAGCATCTAATCCTAATTCTGAGGCCGGAAATGGATTCCTGGGAAGATTTTCCATCGACCCACTATTTTCAGAATTTTTTTAAACTCAAATTCTCGCATCGGCAGTCTAAAAACGAAAATTTGTCATGGCCCGCAAAAAAATGAACAAAACACATATCCAAAATGGCGCAAAATTAGGGGCTAAAAATGTAGGATCGGACGTGTTTTTATATCCTAAAGACGACTAGATACTTCCGGTAGCGATTTATAAACCACCCCATTCATTCCCTGATCAGTTGACATGGAATCTCCCATATATTGAATAGTAAAAAAATCCTGAGCAAATTTTAAGCATATTCCAAAAATCAAAAAAAAAAAGGAAAGAAGAAACCACCTCCTCACCCTGACCGATTTTAATGATAATATTATTCGGAGGTCCTAGTGAAGAACAGAGTGTAGATTCAAAATTAGAATTGTTTTTAATCAATACTCTACTTGAGAAAGATACCACAGGCACATATATAATTTTGCGACCTTAAAACGTCTAGATATGCTAATAAATAAAATTCGAAAAATCGATCCAATTGGGTATTTTCACATTTTTTGAAAATTGCCTAAATGAGAGATTATCTGTCTATAAATCTTAGGTTAATATTAAAAATAAATGAATCAAACACATTCACGCAAAAAAGTCATTTGAAATTCAAACGCTAGGAATTGGCGCCAAAACTAGCTTTCTGAAGGTTATAGCCCTCTGACGTCACATCTCGTGTAAACATTGTTTTAACCTATTTCAGTCCTATTGTAATTTCTTTAACCTAGGGTAATCTGTGCTTTTATTTACGTGGCTACAAACAAAAGCTTGAATAAAAGCAGTTTAGGACAGCCTTTTCAAGTTTCTGAAGGACTACAAGGTAAATAAATGGCTATGTACGGATCTCACAAGTGCTGTTTTGTACCTTGTTGTACAAGCACATCTGTAAGTACACCAAACAAAATATTTGTTTGTGTACTTCGAGATTATGGGCGTAAGAAATTGTGGTTTTCAGCAGGACGACGTGATATGCCCAAATCCAAAAGTGAATTTTTCTTTTGTGATGACCATTTTAAAGTAAGTTAAAAGTAAGGTTATGTTATGTTATCTTATACAAAAGTAATATTTTTTTTTTATTTAGTTGGAAGAAAACATGGAAAATTATGTACGTTTTAAACTGATGGGTGGAAAAATAATAATGAAACAGGACGTAGTTCCACATATTTTTGAGTGCAAACAAGATCGGAAAAGAACTGGGACTAACGCTCTCCCACGTTCTTTGCCTATGAAGAGAGAACGTTTAGTAGCAGAAGCTACTCTCAATAGCTGTGTTAATTTTTATTGTTAGCAACAATAATTATAATCTTAAACGCCAACCAGTATGATATAGATTTGGCTGTGATCTGAACTGTTCTTATAATTTATTTATAACAATGGTCACATTGTCTTTTACTGAATGCATATTTTGCACATATATACTTACATTGCTGCTTTTACACCTCTGATTTCAGCTGAATTAAAACATTCCTCCTTTTTAATGTACTCCATTACCATAAACATATCCACAGATGGTAAATTGTTCGTGGAAGCTTTGACAAATCCTACGGCGGTCATAACTAATAAATAACTAATCAAAAACACTATTTTATTACGCGAATAATACAAATTACTAGATTTGGTCGCAATTTAACTCCTACAGTCCAGCGGAAACAACAAGAAAGTCCAAAATACTCGAAAACACAGATAACCAAAAATCTATTTGTGGACTGCGGAACGGACCCGTGTTTACACGTGAAGTGACGTCACGACCAATGAGCGGCCGTTTCGCTGGTCCTTTAATTTATCGCATATTTACTGCTTTTTATACCCTAAAATACTTGGTACTGGGTCTATTACACGATTTTTTAAGATTATAAAATTTGTCTGAGGGTTCGTCCCTATGAATTTAGATACATTTCGTTTAATTTAAAATATATGGCAAATACCCAATTACAATACTTCTCACACATTAGTGACTCCTATCAGAAAGTAAAAAAAAAGTATAAATGCTTTGCCAAAAACATTACACTTTACATCAAAAGTAGTGTTCGGGCGGCTTAATAGAAGACGGCCCATTTTCGAGAATTTTCCAGTACAGAATGTTATAGATTCATCATAATGAAGCCATATGCAACGTCATTGCCAGATATCAATCACTTAAGATATGGTAAGTCTGCCCAAGAACCATTTATATTGATACAAATCGATCTTATTAACTGAAAATCAACTTTGGATGTATATATTACACCATTTACTTGTCACTTGTTGAGTTTTGGTTTGATCACCCTAACTAATCAGAATATAAATTTCAGCAGAAGTTTAAGTTTAAGTTTTAAGTTTTAAAAAAGTTTAGTTTTACATGGTTTTACAAGAATCATTTTAGACATTTGGCTTAAAGTTCTACCGTTTTTTTTTATTTTTTAGTATCTGTTCTAGCAGAAATTCGACTCCTACTCAAAACATATTTTAGTTAATTGAATGTGGGAATTGTCACTGCCGAGCGAGTGGAAGATAAGAATTATTATTGGATTATTGTACGTTATGAAACAAACCCGTTATTGCTGATCGGGATAGGACTTAAAATACATAAAATTTGTAAGCTATTTTGATTATTGAAAAATGTCTATAGCTGGATTCCTTGAAAAGATTTGTACTTGGATTTCGTACCGGAATTCGTTTTTCAATGACTAGAAGTTCTCCGAAGAGGAGTTTGGTTCAATTGTAACAAATTAAGGTCGGTATGGGAGTTATAATTGGTACGTTCCCCAGACGACAAGACTCATATCCAGCAATAAAGCAATCTTTCCTCCGCCTCTAATTTTCTTCCCGAGCTTCCGAACAACTTTCCCACCTATCAACAATCTCGTGTGTAGTCAATTTTTCCATCTTCTTCCCAGGGAAACTTATGGCCCTCGCGGGCGAGAAGTATCACCCTCTCGTCCCGAGAAGAGTCGTAAAAGGGAATAGGGTTCCCTTCCAGATTATAACAACTTATTTCTCGTTGCTTCCTTCCCCGGTCTATCTCTTTTCTGTGTATCGATTACGATCGTATCTAATTCCGGGAGGGAGGGGGCGCCCGGAGGATGAAACTTTCGCTGATTAACGTCAACAACTTTTATGAAATAATTTTCTGAACGGCCGGTTACGATTTTTTCCTACGCGACGGGGGCGGCTGTAATAAGGGACGTAATTATTCCGCGAGCGAAGTGCTGTGTTAAAAACAATTCCCATTTCCATTCCGAGGGCAAATATCGCCCCCGGAGGGCCGAGGAGGATCTCTCCCCTGACGACGATATTCTAATCTTAATTTCGGAGTTTAAAAAACGGAAAACAAGACTTTTAACTCTATAGTTAACGGGTCGGGGGCGTGATTTTATCATTTCTCTGAGGAGGGGATAACATTCTTTTCCCCTGTCCATTGTCGAGGAGGAGAAATAAAATAATAAGTCCTAGGTGAAATGGGATTGCACGCCCAACGGCCCGGAAATGATTTAGAAATGGAAATGCTTTCAATCTTTGAATTATGGGACATGATGTCACCACCTCGATTCTATTCACTGCATTGAATTTTATTGAATACTCCAATTTATGTATCTAGCTTTTAGAGAGATTTATTTTTGTTTGTAAATCATCGCCGACGTTATAGTTCATTCCCACAAAGAGTCCGTTTCTAGGCGATTTATTCTCAACACCGTCGCATTTTTTCGACATTCCTTAAACGACGCCTCTTTAGAATAACTAAAAACCTCTCTTGAGGATGACGGCTCAAGAAAACATCTATTTGTTCCCTTATTCAAAAATTTATACATTTCGATTCTTTAAGAATCTCGATGTAGGAACGCGCCTCTTTGAGAACACGGCCCGGAATTTATGTTAAACTTTACGTAAGTTGTTCTCTTGAGAATTAAAGCTTTTATCCTTTAAGGAGAAGTGTCCAGGTCGTAAATTTTTTAAGGAGAAGGAGGAGGCGAAGGGGTGGTGGGTTTGAATTCTCGTCGACGGGGAGGTTGGCACTATTTTTCCATCTCGCTGATGTCTTTAAAAATTTTGTGCCAAAATATAAGTCAATGTGAATTTATGTTTACTTATAAAACATTTATTTTTATTTTGAAGAGATGAACTTATGAAGAGATCTTAAGCTTCAAGCTTAAGGTGACTTCTGGTAATTACAACTAAAACACATTAAATATTTTTCATTATTTTAATTATCTTTTTGAACCTCCATATGTTCTATAAACAGCTTTGGGACAATTACGTCCCAAACCACTCGTTTGGTGATTTACTACTCAAATTTATTCTTTTTTAAAGATTACATACTTACTGACTTTTTGTACCATATTCAACGAACTTTCAAATAACATAATACCAGAGTCATAGAAGTGCAAAGAAATTCAAGGGAGTAACGCAGTTTTAGAATTCAAGGATCTGAATATAGTACTTCTTTGTAAAGTAAAAGTGTAATTCTACAAAATCGTTAAAAGCTATTAAAACTATGAATATGCCTTAAACTATTTTCGTAAGAACTTCAAATTTGATTTGTAATGATTAAAGAATCTAGTAACAGACTGGAAATCTTAAACTTGGACTTGGATATTTCTGACATAGGGTAAAGTAGAGATAGATTCTTTGGCCTATTGATTGCCCTAACTCCAAAACGACTTGGAACGATCTAACTCCAATTGTTCCAAAGCCCGTTCTCCACTGATTATTCACTATTCAACAACAACTGAGGACTGCACGTTCCCGCTCTACTCTAAAATTTAAAAAGTAGAAATCTGTTTGGGGAAATATTGATTTTGAAAAGAATTTCCTACTGCGTGCAACTAACGAGAAAGAACACAAACACTTACCTAAATATTGTAACGTTTATTCTAATTTATTTTACACACTGTCCTAACACTACTTAATTTATCTAGACTATTTCCTATCTAATTAATTTACATCACACTCTTAACTGCTAATTTATTTGTACTTTTTCACTTGTCCATTGATCGCACTGTTTTCACTTGCGGCTTCTCATCTAAACTAATGTCTTCGTCCGCAGCGTTCGCTTTTTATAGTCCTCCATTATATCTCGAGAACCTACTAGAAACGACCCGAAAGTAATAAATCATTATTTCTTTAAATGAATATGCACGAGTATTTTGGAACTGTTTTTTATGATTCAATTAGTGGAGCAGCCTGTCTTTGAGGCAAGCCGCCGTCCGATAAGCAGAACGCTTACGATGGTTGTTTACATTTCGCGTTACAATATCTTTAGAAAGTTCTGTATTATGTTACCTAAGGGCCGTATTTATAGTCCCCTCTTGAGTCTTATTAAGAGTCTGACTCAAGTTCTCAAATTTTATTTTATAAAACGAACTTGAGAGTCAAGTTCAACTCAAGCCTGGGATATGCTTGAGTCACCTCGAATCCAGACTTGAGTCTAGCTTATAGAAGTGAATGAAATTGACATGAAAACTTCACTAGGTACTATAAAAATAAATCTTTCAAAGTTCAATTTATAAACCAGACTTCCTGGAACAAAATGGAACATTTTCTTGAGCATCTAGTAAATGTGGAAGAAAATAGTGAACATAATCAAAGAAGACGTTTACCTAAACGTTATATAAGGAACAGAAATAATGCATTCGAGTATTTCCGAGACAGAGAATTGGAAATGCGATATCGTTTTAGCAAACATACTGTAATTAATATTACACTTCCTATGGTAATCAAGGGGGTCTTCAAAAATTTTACTGATATAATAGTTTACTGACAATTATATTTTAATTAATTAAAGGTGGTTGATGGTGATTTACAAGGTATCAGCGAAGCAAGAGTATCAGAGATAGTAAGAAGGGTATCAATGTTATTGGTTGAAAATATACCAAATTTTGTCAAATTTTCTTGTAATGAAGAGGGACAGCGAAATGCAATTATTAGTTTTAACCAAATATACGGGTTTCCTTGAGATGCAGGAGAAAACTATGGAAACGTACCACTTGTACGGGTTTGAAGATAACCACATCCACAAATTATGTAGTACGGTAAAATAGATGCTATTTTTTAGTATACTATTATTATTATTATAGTAGACTATATCGCCCGAGTTTAGCCGAACACATGACTATATAGTCCAGTCATTATAGGGGGTTCACCTAGAAAAATCGACATACCCAGTGTATTAAAACGTAAAAACTTCTATTTTGGCATAGCGCGAAGAGCGCTAGTCAGAGAATCATGTGAGGTCAACTGGTAGCCGCGATCATAAACTAGTATATTAGGGTTATAAATTATTGCTAAATATTTAATTAGCATTTGCTATTAACTTTAACATTAAACTCAATCTTTCTAATAATTCTAAAATTTATCAATTGAATAACACTTATAATCTCTTTCTGTAATTGAAAAATTATTAAGGGACATATTTTAATTACATTTTAATTATATTCTCATTTACACTAATCGCATTTAAAGTAAAAAATAATTAAGTAAATCTTGTTTAAAATCCGTAACCTCTTAAATTCTTTCATAAGTTTAAAAATTTATAGTCAGAAGAAGAAGAAGAAGAGAATTGAAATTAGAACTTGTTCTTCTCGAAATTTTTATTCTTTTTTTATTAATTTTGACAATATTAAATTAATCAAATGACACTTTTACTAAAAGCGTTCATTACAAATTTAATTCTTTTCTTATTTAGAAAGATATTAGTATAAATTAGATTACAATTAAAATGTAATTTAATTATTTTCCTCAACAATTTTTTACTTACATGGCCAGGTAAGTGTTATTAAATAAATTGACACTTAACTAAAAATAGATAAGTAACCAAACAAAATGAATTTAAAAAGTTAATAAAAAATTGTATTTATATATTTAGTAATAATTTATAACCTTAATGTTACGAGTTTTTGATCGGGACTACCAGTAGTACCAGTTGACTTCACGTGATTCTCCGACCAGCGCTCTCCGCCCTCTATCTCGAAAATAATTCAAGATATCAAAAAATGTTAAATACAAAAGTTGTAGAGAATTTGATTCTCTACAATATCGATAATGAATATAAATAGCGTAAAACATATAGAAAACGAGATATTTGCAAAAAATGTAGAAAAAATCGATTTTTGTAACTTTTGACCCCCGACTTTAAAACTTGCGGCCATCCAATATGTGAATTTTGGGGAAAGTTGTGGGATGCTAAAATAGAAGTTTTTACGTTTTAATATACTGGGTATGTCGATTTCCCGAGATATTTACCTAATTTGGCCTAAGATGACTGGACAAATAGAACAAAACAAATTATAAGCAAAAGCTTATGCTGGAGACGTTCTTACCCAAGTTAATCTTGAGTTTAGAACTATAAATACGGCCATAAATGTGTTAAATTTACATATTGGTCACTTAAGGGATATTGAATTTAGACCCTATTTTGGCAAGTCAGTGCATTTTTAAGAATAATAAAGCTACAATCATTTCTGTATTTATTTTTGGTAGAATGATAATCATGATTTGGAACAATTCCAAAATCGATTAATTCAACCAAAAATTTAAAAAACAAACTAAGTTCTGTCAAATTAAAAGTTTTGTAAGTTATAAAATGTTTTAATTTCGAAAAAAACTGATAGGACTAATTGACAGGATATTAAAATCAAACATATGTTGAGATACCGAGCGATGTCATCTTTGTTTAACCTAGAGGGTATTGAATTTGATTATTTTTATGTAAATTGTTGCATTTCTGCAAATATTTTAATAATAGTTAAAGCATTGAATATGTCTTATGACGTTTTTATATTGTAATAATGTACACGATTTAAATGATAGAAGAATAAAGTAAGCAAAACTGAAATTAAGAAGTGGTAGTTTTGGAAGCGAATTTTTGGCATGTCTATGCATTCTCCAAACGTCCTAATACTAGTAATAACACTACCATTCACTTATCTAGTTTGATAAGCAATTATTCAAATAAAACTCTATTATAGCCCTTCAAAGAAAATGTATAATAAATAATATAATAATATTTAAAACCCGATAATAAAAACTATTACCAGAAATAGTATTATCATTATTATGATAGAAGACGAATGAGCTCAGATTAGAACTACTGAAAATTCATTCTGAAGTAAACTAATATCGACGATAATTGCACGAGGTGTTACGAACCAGCAGAGAAACAAAATACATGTGGCTATATTTGGGCATGAAGTTGAAGTACGCCTCAATACAATACTCAGTATAATAATAAAGTAGGCCTTTCACTGGTTTTTGTTCATGAATTCATCTGGCTGATCCTTTAAGCAATACATCAATATGAATCTAAATATTAAGGACTTTGAGACGGTGTCGTCTCATTACAGGACCTCTCACTTGAGGATCTATACGAAATTTACCTGTTTTTGTCTCATTTGCGGACGTAGCCTACGGGTACAAGTTTGAACCGAATCACTTGCGGACCTTAAAATAGTCTATTAGCTGAGGTAAACAACAACCCTTCAATAATGCGACGGTTGCAGTTTTGAAGGGTTGCAATTTTCACTTCAATCAAAGCGTTTGGCGGAAAGTTTAGGATTTGGGACTGGTTCAAATAAATTGACGTCAGACGGCACGTTAAAAGGTTTGCTACATTATCACATTTACCGCCTGAAAAAATCGTTGATGGATGTCTTCTCATCATGGAATCTGCACTTGTGGACACTACACTGGAGCATTTCAATGACTATTTCGTCGGGCAGTGCCTCGAAAATGACGCAATTGGGAATATTTGGAAGTGCAGCAAGGTACAACAGGACGACAAACACTTTGGAAACTTGGTATAGCAAATTGAATAGAAGGTTGGAAAGAGTCAGTCCCAATGTTGTCAATTGGTCAGTGCCTACAAAGAAGATGCTAAACATAACACGTTT
The DNA here is from genome assembly GCA_946251905.1 of Cryptocephalus moraei. Lineage (NCBI taxonomy): Eukaryota > Metazoa > Arthropoda > Insecta > Coleoptera > Chrysomelidae > Cryptocephalus > Cryptocephalus moraei. The sequence goes on from OX276454.1 coordinate 18,405,497, forward strand.
TTAAGAAACAGGCTAGAAATCAACATGACACCGAACAAGCGAAGGAAAGTCTACTCCGATCAGGATTCAGCCATTGAAAAAACCATTACCGACTTGGAACAAAACAAAGTTTCACTGGGCCGAACTATGGCAATTTTACAACGTGTGGTTCAATTTGTTGCATTTTTCTACACATCTACACTAAATTATTTAAAGGCAGTTTAGTAATATTGAAAATAAAAGTCGGGCGATTTTGATGGTTGCATTTTTTCATAACTTGAATAGTTATTAGGTACCTATGTAAAGAAAACGTCGTAACCATGGAATAAGCATTAAGTCAATTCCACACGGGATGGGGTGAATGCCTTCGAAGATTCGATTCATCGCCACTTCCTACATCGTGTGGGGGACAGACTTGCCGAATTTTATTTATCGTACAAAAAAGTTACAGGTGTAGTCTAGGCCTATAGGTCCTAAAATGGTATTTTATGTTATTGAAAATTTTACGGCTTTTGACGAAGGTCCTCAAATGATACAAACTTGACCGAGGTCCTCAAGTGAGAGGTCCGCAACTGAGACCGTCCCTTTGAGACAGTTTATCTCTGTTATTAGGTTATAATATCACTAAGCCGCTCAATAACCACCGGTATACTTGAATTATATTGAAAAATAACTTTGTTAAACAAAGCAAGTGATTATCTATTTCCCATACCATGTTTCTAACCTACATTAATAAGCAATTTTGGTACAATTGTAACGTCCGCCGAAACTAAATTTGAATGACAATTTAGTTTATTTATTCAAAGACATAACTTCAAAATTTGAAAATATACTTAATATGCTTTTTGAATACCCTAAGTTCCAAACCATACTAACATCAAATAAGAAGAAGGGAAATTAGGTGAGTCACAAGCATTTAAAGCTTGAGTTTTATTTTAAGATTCGTTTCTGGTAAGTTGGTAAATTTCATTAAATACCTTTGAAACAGTTAAAGGCGCCAATTTTTTTTCAAAAATGTCCTTTAAGAAATAATACATATAAAAAGTGTAATCTCCGTTTAACGGACCCTGTTCACCTGGGTTATCTCTTTAACTCGACTGATTCGGACTGCCGTAAAACCGTCGTTACCGATAACGATGATTACCTATACAGACAACAGCAAGTATCCTTAATTCGTGCAGTTAGCGTTATCTTTATGACGAGTACCCATTGAAGGAGTATCTTCCCGTTTTACTTCCTTTTTTAATTTGCCCGAGATCCTACTAAGGCGCATAAAAGGGCAGGAATCATCAAGTTGCAACTTTAAATTTCTTCCGAACGAGAGGGCTTTATATAAGCCGGGTTAAATGCGGTGTTTATTAGCGCAGCTTTATTCGGAGCCTTTCCCGGGGCCCGGGGCCCATTTAACTCCATGGCCGACTCTTAATAACTCGATTATTAAAACCATAACTTTCAGCCGGCGGAATTGTTATTCTTTCGATACCTACCCCGGCACCGCTTATAACTCTCTCTCTCCCTTTCCCGCCCTCTCACTCTTTCTCTCTCAGTCTCCAAAGTTTTGAATTAATTCCTTACACCTTCGGCTCTTCCAACAACGTTATTTATTCGGCCGAAATCTTTAACGGAACTTCCTAAATAAGGGATGGCTAATTACTCGCGGCCCTCGGGAGCGCGCCGTAAATTGAACGCACGGTATTGTAATAATATTTTTGTTATGTTACTTTATAATTAATTTAAAACATGGCGGATGCGGGATTTCAACTTTATTTTGAAGTAATTTGTTGCGAAAATATACTTTTAATAAGACGTTAATATCAGATTTTAGAAAATTCAAACGGTGAAGATATATTTACAGAAAAGATTTAATTAAGAAATATGAAGTAACGGACAATACCCGCAACTTTTCCAGTTTACTTTTCAAAAAAAAATCAGTATCAATATCAAAAAATCAATCAATGTAATATAAAGTAGACAATAATGTAGATTCACTAAATAGCTAGCAAAAAACTATTTCTCTTTTCGCATCGGCTTGGGTGTAGCTAATTAACCAAGATAGATTTAACTAAAATCATTGCGATGTGTAACATCCTAAGACATTATCACCGTTTCATAAAATAAATTTAGTATTGAATATTAACATTTTATCTTATTAGTCTTTCTAATAATCTCTTTTGGTTGTTTGTCACATGACAAAGATTCCTGAAAAATAATTTTGAATACAACTACAGTAAAACGAAATAAGGAAGGCCTCTGGCCTTGTGTTGCGCAGTGGCAAAACGTAGATGTGGGGAGGAGAATTCATTTCTTGTCGAGTGGCCGGCAAGTGCACGTCGATGCTCCTGTGTGCCTTGTTGCCGTATTAGTTGCCGCTACGTAGCAAACGGAAGAGGGTGACGACGAATCTCCGGCGTCGTAAAACCGGAACATCGAAAATTCAAGAAATATAATGATGTTTAGCAACATCGCTTGAACGCTCGCTCTAACTTCATTACGCTGTATCGCTTTTTCGTTCTTAACATCTACTGTCTCTCTTCCCGTTCTGCGCAGGTGAGCGGCCTTCCTAATTCCGTTCTACTGTAACTTTATCGAAATGATAAATAAATTTACTTTTGTACTATAACAACAACAAATTTTAATGTCCATACTTCGATATAAGAATCCAATGATCGAATTGGAACAAATAATAAATCGATGCACTTAAGGAAGTACCAATTTTAGGGCAATTTTAGATAAAAATGATTCAAATAGAAGGTATAGGAATTATACAGCTACCTAACTCAAGTTATGAGATTTGGAATAAATCACCAAAACCGTTTTAAAGAAAATTTTACAAAATAAACGTTCTTAAGGGTAAAGTGCCCTTTAGGACCGTTTCAGGAAGAAATATTTCTAATAAAAATTGTATACATTTAATATGTTAATTCAAATATTAAGTTTGGTGAAAACATTGAAAGCCTTTAAAAAAAAAATGTGAAATTGGAAATATTCATAATTGCCCTTTAGGGAGATTTTAGAAAAAAAAAATTTCAAATAAAGGTGAAGCTATTAGTTAGGTTACTTGAGATAAAAAAATTTGATTAAAAGCATTAAAGCCGTTTTGGAGAAAATTGAGAAAAAGTGAAAACTCAGAAAAGTAGGGGGCCCTTCGCAGCAGATCAGTCAAGATCACGATAATACCTATCGATAAGTATTGAATAGTTAAGTAAACGTACGAAGTTTCAAAAAAAAAACGTTGGACCAGATACTGAAATAATCCAAAAAACCTAAAAAACACTAAAAATAAAACGATTAAAATGCCCTTTGCCCTTAACTGATTCTAATGAAATTTATGTGGTATTAAGTCTTCAGGGAACCCAGCCTAAGTACAAAATTTCAATTTTCCACTATTTATAATCTGAGAATTTATAAATTTATTTATATCTGAGTAAACGTAGGCTACATACATACATACATACATACATACATACATACATACATACACATACACATACATTTTCCAAAAACATGTTTTTCGAACTCAGGATACCTCAAAACATCCAGAAATGCCAATATCTCAAAATGGAAAATCAGTACCATTACAATACTTTCTCTTAATATATGGGTACCCCATATGAGAAAGTGATTATTAAAAGTGCAGAAAAAGAAAAAGATGTACTTGAATCTACATAATAAATACAGTGAAAACGAATAACACAAGAAATATCTGAATGCCAAAATAGCAGTATACCCGAAAAAAAGAATGTCTAATACCTGAAATTACCTAAAACAGACGACAAAGGGAAACTAAACAATTAAAAAATGGATAAAAGTTCCTGAGAAAAACAACTGAAATTGCAAAATAAATACACCTGAAAGAAAAAATTGATACTATTAAAAAAAATTTAAGTGCCAGAAATTTAAAAAAAAATGACAAAATACCTTACTGACATAAAAAAAATCTTGATGTGTTCATCAGAGTACTTTCTCATATATAGCATTTGCCAGATCCAAACCGGAAATAAATACGGTTAATTTAAGCAACAAACCGAAAAACGACAAGTACCTATAAAGTACTCCTCACAGTGGATTTAGCCAAAAACGTTACAAATTTTTTTATATATTATATGATTATACCTAATGTAGAATAGGTAGTTCTTCAAAATTTTATAAAAATTCTTGGAGCAAATTTCGGGAAAAATTCAAAAAATAGAAAAATGATACAAAGTGCCTTTCACAGAAGATTTTGCAAAAATCGATAGAAAAGTTAATTTTATACTAATTCAATGGTAGAATATATATATATTCTAAATTTAAAATAAATTCTTGTAGCAAATTTTGAGAAAAATTCAAAAACCGAAAAACCACAATTATAAAGTGCTCTTCACAGAAGATTTAGCCGAAAACGTTACAAACCTTTTTATACATAATTATTTGCAAAATAAATTTTCAAAATTTAAAAAGAATTCTTGGAACGAATTCCGAGAATATTACAAAAAACTAAAAATCGACAAGTATAAAGCATCCTTCACAGAAGATTCAGCCAAAGACAATAAAAAGCTTTTTTACACATATTCAATAGTAGAATAAATATTGAAAGTTTAAAAAAAATCGTTGAGTGGATTTCGAAAAAAATTGAAAAAAACCGAAAATTGACAAATATAAAGTGCAATTCACAGAAGATTTAGCCAAAACCGTTAAAAAACTGTTTATACCTATTTAATCGTACAATAAATATTCAAAGTTTCAAAAAAAAATCTTGGAGCGAATTTCGAGACAAATTCAAAAAACCGAAAAATGACAAGAGTAAACTACCCTTTTATCCTCGCCGATTTTAATGAAAAGCTTATTCTCACGTCCTGGTATGGTGCAAAGTCTAAATACAAAGTTTTGGCCGGTTGTGGTTTTTTGTTTTTGAGAAAATCCTACCGCAGACATACACACATACACACATATATATATATATATATATATATATATATATATATATATATATATATATATATATACTCATACATATAGACGGTTTTCCAAAAACATGTTTTTTGGACTCAGGGGACCTCAAAACGTTCAGAAATACTAATAACTCTATTTCGAAAAATCGACCCGATTACAATACTCTCATATATGAGTACCTCATATGAGAAACTAAAAAGATTTAAGTACTTATAAAAAGAAAGAAACATATATTATTACTGAAAAAAAAAACCAATTATATATAGTATACGTACTTACCAGAAAACCAAAAAATATAAAACTCTCTCGCAAGCACTAAAAGCACCACAATCCACGAAAACTTTTCCGATTTTTCCAATGGAAACCTAGTCCGGCAATAGCCAGACTGGCTTTGAAACGTCAAATGAGGATTTAAAAATAAAGGCGAGTTCATAAGGAAATGTGCACCTACCTGAAAATAAAGATGAAAGTCTATTAGAGTTGAAATTAAAAGAAAATGTGGATTCATTATACCTTAAGAACCTTAAAAATCTCTTCCATCTCGGTTGTGTGCGAAGGCGCTCTCCGATGTTCATTTTCTGTAAAGAAGATAAACCGAATTAAAGAATGAACATTGAAACGACTCATTTTTGTAAAATAGACAAATTTAAAATTACAGATTAATAAAATTTCCGTTATAAGGTGGCAAAGATTATATAATCATAAACAAATACATTTATTTTTGTTTGTATTTGAATTTTAAATATCTCATCATTTCCAATTGATCTCAGTAAATTTTACCTTACCATGTGAAATTGAAATAAATTTAACAATCTTTAATGTAGCAGACACCACAAACTCACATTAACCACACAATCTTATAAGCAGTACAATAGAAAGGCACAGTTATTTAGTTACTTGTGTTCAATTTACAAGACTCACTAATAATGATGGAAATAAGTTTTTAATGTAACTTGTAAATATTTCTTTGGCGGGATACTTACCACTTACCCAAGGATTCCCAAGGCCTGAATTTCTTCTTTCGATCTCTCCTCTCATGTGCGAAACCTGGATGCACGTCTTCTTTTTCCTCACCATCCAAAAGACATCAACACTCTAGGACTCCTATAAGTGTTCAAAAATTAACCCCAATAATCAAAGATTTGAACAGAAGTTCCAGTGAAAATTTGAATGCCACACAGAATCAATGTAATTTGGAAAAGTGCTTCCCCAATTTATCTTCCAAATTTATACCTAGGAGCCATTAGGAAGTCAGAGAGCGAGACGTCAGTGGTGGGAGGCGGTTCATTCACAAAATTCACTTTCACAATCACAATCACAAACTGGAAACATTTCCGAATAATTTTTCGCATCTGTTCGGGACCGACAGTTATAAGGTGTCATCTCGACACCTAATAACGCTTATCTTAACGATGATGTCATTTTAACGAGCCTTTTTGCACACTTATTGTTTGCGAGAGTTCCTTCATTCGTAATAGGTTTGTTCCAACAAGCACTTTGCGAACCGTTCCGATTTTAGTGATGAATTTTTTAATGCGCATGTGCCAAAAAAGTATTAGTTCCAGAATCAGTTCTGAAGTTCTGTTGGAACATAGAACGCATTCTGTTATTAAACAAGAACAATTCCCCTTCCTCACTTGATCCTGAGGCCAAATATTCGTTATCATCCAAATCACTATTGACCATTTCGCGTTTAGTTAGTTTGTTTTTACGATTTTTAAAATACATAACCTCAAACCCCACAGAAACCGTTGATGGTGGCAGATGGGTGGGAGAGTCCCTATTCTCGTTCTTGGTCAGAACCAAGAACTGATTTCACCGTTCCTGAACCGATTCCGAATTCGTTCGTCGCGTGTTGGAAGACATGTAGAACCAGTCCTGGGATCAGTTCAACGTTTGTTGGAACACCAATACGCTTCTGCGCACGCTCCGCCCGATTCAGAACTAATTCCGGTACTTTTTGGAACGAACCTAATATTAGATTTTTGCTGCTAACAACACTTATGCAACAGATATTTTTTACTTGTGACTTGTTCTCGAAAGCTTTCTAATCGTTGAATATTCCTATCAGTGAATTTTATTAAATTAGAGCTACAGAAAAATTGAAAAAAAAACAAGAAATAATAATATTGCCTTACTTAAATTATATAAAGAAATTGCACGAAAACGTCATGTATATACAGCTACTTATTATTATAATAAATGAAATAATGACCTTAAATTATTGCAAACTATATACTTCTAAATAAGATTCTAATTATCAATACAACTTTAGTTGATGGAGATGTATCAGTTAGATTAAACAATTACTCTACAAACCGATGCTTTTAAGGATGTGCCCTATAGGACTATTGTAGAAAAAAATATTTCAAATAAAAGGTATAGGCATTAAAGAGCTAAATAAAGTTGAGATTTGTCACCAAAACCGTTTTAAAGAAAATTTTACAACAAAATAGCCCTATTGATATTTTAGCTCTATTTTCGGATAAATAAAGACAAAATTAGAACGGGAATGAAAGATAAAGGATAAGTTTCAATAATATTTGCATAAATATTGCAAATAACTCACCATTTGTGGGACGAAACATTCAGGGGATGAAATGTGGGGGAAGAGATATGAGGCAAAACGTTGAAGGCGAGCTTACTAAGTACCCTACTTCTTTAGGTTACTTAAAATATAAAGAGATTACTTTGAGATTGGTTTTATAATACCATATTGTTCTTTATTTAAACTGTTCGTATCTTTGATTATCCTACATTCATAATCTGAATTAATTTTAGTTTTCCCTGTAACTATTTACGTTTCCTACTTAATCCCTTCTCACGCAGCTTACTGTACTGCAACTCTAAATTTAACATAACAAACTTAATCAAACCCAAAATTGGTATATGAATCGAATTACCCATACACCGTGGCTCGTTGAAACATGCACGAATATATCTCGCCTTATATTTTTTAAAGTAGATTCTATTTCGCTACGACGATGGTTCATCACGTTTGCAATTAGCGAAAAACTCCCATACCATACAAGTGAGACGTAACGTTTCACGTTACATGGTGCACAACTTTCGTTGCGTTAATTATAACTTTAAACTCTCATTGCAGATGAAGTGAGTTGTGTACTTTAAAATAGAAATTATCCAATCGAAATTTGACCGACGACGGTTATCTCCGATGGATAAACTTTTGGCCTCTCGTGTATTACGCTTTGATGTTAGATACCGTGAGATGACAGTGTAAGTTAGTTAGTTCGTTTGGTGTTGTGATGCAATGTAAGTATTTGCGCTTGAAACAAAGAATGTTTGTAATGTTGTTGTTTTAGTTGTTGGGACGCATCCAGGTTTGATAGTGTAATATAAACACAACAGGATAGAATGTAGGTGTGTATAGTTAACAAACAGATTGTTTGTGATACTGTTGTTTTAGGTTGCGGTTGTTACGGTACATCGTGTTGTTAGTTACGATCCAACGTTCGTATCAGTCATGTCAGTCAACAGTGGGGGTTACGACTTGTGAAAACGTAGTACTGGCCAGAAATGTTCCGCTGAGGGTTGCAGACTATAGATATCTGGTGGAATTTAAGGGAGAATTCCCAGAACTACCCCAGGGGGTATTTAAATTATTGCCGGAAGTGAAACGTCTTCAACTGAGCAATATTAAACTGAAAAACGTAGAAGTAGGCGCTTTTGACGGTCTGTACAGTCTCGAGGATCTATCGCTCTACGGCAATAAGTTGAGCGCGATAAGGGGCGGCTCGTTCGGCGGACTGAGCAAATTAAAAACTTTGAACCTCGCCATGAACGAGATCCGAACGGTGGACGCGTCCGCCTTCGCCGACCTGCGCCGCCTCGTCGAACTCAATTTGGGATTCAATGAATTAGAAAAAGTCCCCGAGGCAATTAATAATCTTGGCGGTGGCGCCGTTTTGAAGAAGCTCCACTTGAATAACAACAAACTGAGGTCCGTCGGTGCGGGCGCGTTCGCCGGCTTGAACGAATTACAAGTACTAAACCTCAATGATAACGAAATCACCAGGATAACAAACGGGGCTTTCAGCGGCCTCCCTAATTTGAGGGAATTAAATTTGCAATCGAATTACCTCGCAGACTTAAATACTCAAAACATCCTGGAGGAGCTGAAGGGCCTCGGGACGGTGAAATTGTCCATTAACTCTTTTAGCTGCCAGACGCTGAATAACGTTGTTAGCGCCTTTGAAATCAAGGGGGTGGAAGTTGCCAGAGGACACTCCAAGTCGAAGGATACCGTCAGGGGTATCGGATGTAAAAACACCAGGCAATAAACTTTTAATCCTTCCCTTTTTGTACTCTACACATCTGTCGACTTAAAATTTACTGAAATATCGTTTTCAAAACGATCTAAAGGGTACTCTTCATTAAGTTAAATGAAATACTTTTGTATAAATATTTTCAAATAAATTTGGACATTCATGAAATTACCTACATATCTATTGGATCCCGGAAAAATTTGTTTTGGACTTAAATTGTTCAAATAAACATAAACATACAAATCTCTTGTGGCCTTTTATAAAATTCAAAATGGCGGATATGGCTCTAAAATAAAACAACTACCCCTTAAATTAAGCTAGCGGAAAATTAAAATAGGAGGATCCCAACGCCAAAGAATTGCAATAAAATCATTTTGGTCATATTTCATATATTCCCTCAATGTTACGTGTGTTTTTGATTCTAATGTGTGCAGTTTCAACAAAATTGTTCTAAAGTCTAGGTGATGAAGATGTTGAAATGGAAGATCTGAACAAGTGAAAAAAGTTTATAAGTGAAACTAAATATTTAATACAAATTTCGATGTGCTAAAGTAAAGAGTATTGGAAATACTACTAAGGAAGATGATCAAGAATAGATTTTTGTTTTAGATAATGTAGTTTGATCAGCACATTACTCCGATTTGTGGCTGTATTATTGATTTCTTTTTAAGATTTGCAATAAAAACCAATCACTTAACTTCCAGTGACTTAGCCATACTATGTTGCAAGTTTTCTCATAAAGTCTAGAATATCTAGTTCGAGTGTAACCTCATAATGAGCTAATAATCTATAAAAATCTATTATTTTATTGTAGTCTCTACCATGCAAGTAAGGGGACTATCGAGTTGTACCACGAGTACTTGAATTAATCTCAAAATCGTTCTGGGTGGGATTATCGGGACGACCGAGTTGTACCAGGCATGGTCACCGAATTATATCAAGTTGCGAGAGGTAGGTTGAATGGGCACCGTCGAGTTGTACCACCAATTTTTTGTAAAAAAAATTTGAAATTTTGAAACAAGATTGACGTTAATCCTACTCTGAACGATATTGGGATAAATTCAGGTACTCGCCTCACAGCTCGGTTAATCCTCTCCAAGAAAATTGGTGGTATAACTCGACCGTTCGGATTCACCTACCTGCCGCATCGTGGTACAACTCGGGGGCCTCGGCTAAGTTAATATACCTTAGTTAAATTTAGTGCCCCACAGGCTTATGCTTTAAAGCTCATCAACTTATTATTTAACTCATTTGATTTTATAACCTTGACTAAAATTTTACTAAAAATCCTTTTCAAAATATCCTAAAGGATACTCGTTAAGTTAGGTGGAATGCGTTTGTTTAAATGTTATCAAATAAATTTAGTTATTCATGGAATTACCTACGTTTCTTCTGGAACCCGGAAAATTTGTTTTGGGATTAAATTGTTCGAATAAACATAAACTTTCAAATCTCTTGTGGAGTTTTATAAAATTCATAATGGCGGGTATGACGCTAAAATAAAGCAACTTCCCCAAACAACATTATCAAAATATAGTTATAAATTAACGCAGTTTCTGAGAAAAATTTACCAAAACTAACCCCATAATTCAAGCTATTAAACTACTAAGCTCTATTAACAAAAGTTTTGGAACTAAATACTTGTTAAAGCTGAGTTGATACACCTTAGTTTAATTTAATACCTCAAAAGCTTATCGTTTAGAGCTCATCAACTTCTTCTTTACTTCGTATCATTTTATAACTTTGACTTAAATTTTACTCAAAAATCGTTTCCAAAATATCTTAAAGGATACCCAGTGTTAAGTTAGGTGAAATGCCCTTGTATAAGTGTTTTCAAATAAATTGAGGCATTCCTGGAATTACCTACATATCTATTGGATCCCGGAAAATTTGTTTTGGAATTAAATTGTTAGAATAAACATAAGTTTCAAATCTCTTGTAGAATTTTATAGAATTCAAAATGGAGGATATGGCGCTAATATAAAGCAACTACCCCAAATAACATTATCTAAATATAGTTATGAATTAATACCCCAAAGATTATGTCGAAGCTGAATTAAGCTAGCGGAAAATGAATGTAGTGGACGTCCAACGCAAAAATATTGCAATTAAAACATTTAGTCATATTACACATATTTCCTCAATGTTACGTTTGTTTTTAATTCAAAAGTGCGCAGTTTCTGAGAAAAATTTACCAAAACTAACCCCATAATTCAAGCTATTAAACTACTAAGCTCTATCAACAAAAATTTTGGGACTAAATACTTGTTTAAGCTGAGTTGATACACCTTAGTTTAATTTAGTACCCCACAAGCTTATCCTTTGGAGCTCATCAACTTCTTCTTTACACCATTTCATTTTATAACTTTCACTTAAATTTCACTCAAAAATCGTTTTCAAAATATCATAAAGGACACCCAGTGTTAAGTTAGGTGAAATGCCCTTGAATAAATGTTTTCAAATAAATTTGTGCATTAATGGAATTACCTACATATGTATTGGATCCCGGACAATTTGTTTTGGACTTAAATTTTTCGAATAAACATAAACTGCCAAATCTCTTGTGGAGTTTTATAAAATTCAAAATGGCGGGTCTTTCGAAATACGGAAAGTTGTAGATTCTCCGGGTCCCGGAACATGGTAAAAAATGGGCCTCAAGTTCAAAAAATCCGTTTTCAGCCAATATCTCCGACAATATGGCATTTAGAGAATTTTTGTTTAGATACAAAAGGAAGATCAGTTCATTAGCTACAAAAATGGTCCTTATGACTTTTTCCTAAAACTCGACAGTTTTCGAGATAACGGCTCCGAAACAGCCGATAACAGCCCTTTACTTGTTGCTCCTGCTCTGAATCCAGGAGAGCAAATTCGAGAAATGGAGACAAAAGCGGGCGGACAAATTGTCCAATAACTCGAGTAGAAATGGATATTTTTTGATGATTCAAAATTCACGCGAAAAAGAAAACCCATAGGTATGGTATCCTGGGTGTAGGGCCTCATTTTTATTTTTCTTGAATGTTGGAAACCCAGGCTAATTTTTTTCTTCTTCGATATTTCTCGACTTTTAGAAAATTCATCCATATTTTAATAAATAATAGTAATTTAGTCAGGTCTTTCTTAATAATGGGTCTCCAAAACCTATCGAAGGAGCCCATAAAGGTTGTTTCATCTTCTTTCTTTTGCATCCCAATAAAAAGTATCTTCGAATATGTTGATTTTTTGACATTTCCGGAGTTTTGAAAGTTTGTTGGCAAGAATGTTGAAGTTGGCGCAAAAAATGAAGATACCATTGGAAAGGGGACATTTCAAGCATTCCAGTGATATGCATTGCGAACTGATACGATTCATAATTTTTTAATACTCGATTGATACCACAAATGTCAAAAATTTAACTTATTCAAAGGTACTTTTTATTGGGATGCAAAAGAAAGAAAATGAAACAACCTTTATGGGCTCCTTCGATAGGTTTTGGACACCCATTATCACGAAAGACCCGACTAAATTACTATTATTTCTTAAAATATGGATGAATTTTCTAAAAGTCGAGAAATATCGAAGAAGAAAAAATTTAGCCTGGGTTTACAATATTCAAGAAAAATCAAAACGATACCCGAGACACAGTATATCATAGTTATGGGTTTTCTCTTTCACATGAATTTTGAATCATCAAAAACTATCCATTTTTACTCGAGTTATTTTACAATTTGTCCACCAGCGAAGTTGATCTCCTTAATTCAGAACAGGTGCAACAAGTAATGGGCTAGTTTCGAGGCCGTTATCTCGAAAACTGTCCAGTTTTCGGAAAAAGTTATAAGGACCATTTTTGTAGCTAATGAACTGATCTTCCTTTTCTATCTAAACAAAAAGTCTCTATAGACCATATTTTCGGAGATATAGTCTGAAAACGGATTTTTGGAACTTGAGGATCACTTTTTACCATGTTCCGGGACCCGGAGAATCCACAACTTTCCGTATTTCGAAAGACCTAGTTGAGCCCTACAATTGCCCCCCGGTTTCATCCCTTTGCAGAATTTAACCTAGGTTTTTTCGTTCATTTACTGGACTATTAATGTTTAGTGTGTTATTGATTTTAAAGTGCGCAGTTTTTGAGAAAAATTTACCAAAACTAACCCCATTATTTCGTTTAGTTAGGCGAAATGCGCTTGTTTAAATGTTATCAAATAAATTTAGTCATTCATGGAATTACTTTCAAAATCTTTGTAACGTTTCATAAAATTCAAAATGGCGGAATGGCGATAAGAAAAAATTACCATAACTAACCCCATAATTCAAGCTTTCAAACTGCTAAGCTGTATTTGACAAAAGTCTCGGAAGTGAATACTCTTTTAAGCCAAGTTATTAAACCTTATATTAATATAGTGCCCCACAAGCTAATCTTTCAGAGCTCATTAACTTCCTCTTTATATCATTTTATTTTATAACCTAATAACCTCTATATTCTATTGAAGTGCTTCTAGTATATAAAATTTGATGTCAATTATGAATTCGAAATTAAATTAATAGTGGTAAATCAATATGGGGAACGTCAAATGCGACTTTTGCAATATAAAATTTCTACGTATAATACGTCATGCTTTGATGTAAAAATGTTTCCTTTCTCCTTTCTTTTAAAAACAACATTAAAGTCTAGCCCCATAATGCATTTAAACTGATGAGTTCTAACAAAAGCGATGGCACTAACTTTTTAAGCTGATTTATACAACCTCAGTACCCTACAAGCTTTGCTTTTAGAGCTCATTACCTTTTTGTTTAAATCATTTTACTAACTCAATCTGTAATTTGATGAATTTTATGATAATTTCCCATTTGGCATCGGTTTTGGAACATGGTCGCATTTCCGCATTTAAAAATTGTTGATCTTCAGGATCAGAAACGGTTATACCTACTGGATCAGCCATCTTGGTTTTCTAAAATTCGACCTGAGGTAAAGGCAATTAAAACAGGTGCCTACGGCAGAGCGAGAGAGAGAGAAAGATAGATAGATAGAGAGAGAGAGAGAGAGAGAGAGAGAGAGAATCCAAATAAGTATATATCTTCGTCTAACGCATTTAATGGCGCTTGAGTTAGACAAAGAGCGGTAGACATATGGAGTCTCTTTCTTGGTTCCAATGATTGGCAGTTCTACAGCTTACCTACTGAATATAACATTATATCTACACCTGAGACTCGTAATCAATCATAACGAGTTACTGGAAATACCTCGACATCTTTGTGAGGTTTCTTCCCCGGAAATGTTCGCAATGCAAAGAGTTAACAATTATTTTTGAGGAGTTGTATGCCTTTTTTTGAGCTTAGGTTAGAGAACTCTATGGTTTCCAAACTTCGCCTAAGTGGGTATGGATTTTAACAGCTTAGCTTAAAGTGAAATTCAGTTTTAACACTCATTTTATGCAAAAGAATTTTTCAGTTTAAAAGCTCATATGATTAAGACTACATCTTACTTTGAATTCATAACTATCAGCACTGCACATTTATTTGGTAACTACATATGTCAAATTGTTTGAATATTTGAGGTAGTTGCGTTAATATAAGTGCCGTTTGGGATCCGTCGCTACAAGTTTTGTGAAACAACGATTTTGAGAACATATATGCACAATTTATGCCTGTACTGAATATTCTAGGTTACGTCAATATTACGTTAAATCCAGTTGATGTGGAACACCACATAAATGAATATGTGTATATATAGGTATTAATATGCACTTGAGTTATATAGATTGATATGAGTGGATTGTGTGATATGTTTAGATCGAAACACAGACTTGGCTGGCATTTAATTTTAAATTTCAAATTAATTTACATATTAGCACACAGAATAAACATTTGGGAACTAACTAACTTAATGCTATGGAATTCAGTAAAAAACGAAATCATGTTCATTTATTGAATAGTTGATTTGTGATTTACATTTTACAGCATAATAAGCCTTAGCTATGATCAGAAATATGCCCATGGTTTTTGCCCAGCTTTCATAAATACGATCTTGAAATAAATTTTTGAATAGCTTTTCTACTAATGAATAAATTAGGTAATCTACTTTTATTATAACTTGAACTGATCATCTTTACGCAACCTTTTGTTTGATTAATATGGAATTAGTTGATCGGTTCTTATAGTACGGATTTTTTGCTAAATGCTATACTAGTAATAGTCCAGGAGCGCTACAGTTTGACATGGCTGTGTCTTTACGTACTTTAGATATTCTCAGAATTGGTCGAAAATGATGTATATAATCATATTATAAGTATGCGCTAGCTTAAAAAGGTGTGCTATTTGCAAGAAAAATCGAGAAGTGCAAAAATGCACGAAAATACTGCATTTTGTATCACTATTTTCAATATAACTCTGTATATATGCAATTTAGAGGAAAAATGATCACTTGTGAATTTGCTCGATATGAAATTTCTTACAAGATAGAATTAGATAAAAGCTCGAATTTGTTATATTGTCGCTGCTAGAAAGCAATAAAGCGGAAAAAAAGTGATGAAAATCGAGGTAATTTTGAGGCGTTCAATAAACAGGAAATTTCATAACGAACAAATTCACAAGAGATCATTTTTTGTCTAAACTGCATATATACAGAGTTATATTGAATATAGTGATACAAAATGCGGTATTTTCGTGCGTTTGCACGTCTTGATTTTTCCTGCAAATAGCACAACTTTTTAAGCTAGCGCATACTTATAATATGATTATATACATCATTTTCGACCAATTCTGAGAATATCTAAGTTACGTAAAGACACAGCCACATCTGGTAGGTTTTGGGTCTAATTCTCTTGGACTATAAGACTTTTTCCACTCGGTGGAAGATCTAAAATAAGACAAAATATATTTCTTTCAATAGCAGGTCGTTTAATTGTGATCTTTTAGCTACTTTGATAAAATCAATTACAAAACTGTCTCAAAGTCAAAATTTCTCTAAATACGAATAATGATTAGAATTATTAAAAGACATTCATGATTTACTCGTAAGTACATTCCGATCATTAGAACTACACTTGGCTTATTAGAAGTAAATTAATGGAATATAAACGTGGTGTTACAGGTTTTTGATGTTATCAAATTTTCGTTCGTCAACATTTGTGTGTTGATGGACATCCCCTTTGCGTTTTGCAGCTTGTAATAAATTCTGCTATGGGACTATATCGGAGATGATGTACCCAACGCTGAAAATATTATTTATGACTGAAGTGATCAAAATATTCATAACCAAGGAATTCGTAACTAAATTTGAATTTCGCTCTTCCTATCTGCCAAAACATTATTCGTTGTTTTATAATTAAACTGGAATATTCATATTAATGTTCTATATAGGACGTCATAATATTACAATTCCGACATGGAATCGTACTGTCAATGTTCAGTCAGAACAAACATCAGGTTAAATAAATATTTGTCATTTAGGTGCAAGTATTGCATGGCACCTCCGTTTAAAACATCTCTCCCTGTTTTTCCTTCTGTGTCTCCAGGTAACGGGATTATTTAATCCCTTAATCGATCTTTATTTGCAGTTCCATAAATATCTTTATAAGATTTAATGAACACAAATCGTCAGCAGGATTAATCCAATTACCCCCGAATAAACAATTAGAGTCTGGGAACAAACGGTGCCTTTTTTCCGTTGTCGACCAGGAACGATAAATTGCAAAATAAAGCGGGAAGAAGAAAAAGTGTAGGCGACCAAGGTAGTGTTGAAACATTTCCTGCGGCACCGGGATGACATTAAGCATGAGTTATGACGTTAGTAAACGTAAGACGCTGGCTTAGCAGGTTTATTATAACAAGTGAGACGTTTCGACCAAGATCGTATAAACAATACCTTTGCTACAAAGGATTACGTTGTCAGAAACTAATAGATAAGGGACAATAATTGTGATAAATGTCGCCTCGAGACATTTTGTATTAACGCCTTCCTCGGAACGGATATCGACCGTCTATTGTGCGAACCCTCGATTCGCACAAAGGATATTAAATCGCCGATATTTTATGTTAATTCTTTATCGATTCGTAACCTACGCCTCGCCTACCGCAAACATGAATTAAATGGTGAGTTTCGTCAGACTCATCTTTCTCCACAGAATTGGGCAAAAATTTTGTGAGTAACACCGTTAAAAATTCTCCGGAATTAGAATCTCACATTAATATAATTTAATTTAAAATAAGTTAATAACCTCATCGAATTCAATTTCCCTAAACATGTATAATACGGGTACAAATGAAAACTTACATTTTCTGGCTTCAAGAAGAGTAGGTAGAAGTAGGTGCGCCTTTCAGCAAGATACATCCTGAAAATAAAAAAAGAATGTTATTATTCAGCCAACATTAGACAACACAAGCATTTAACTTGGCAATGAAACAACAATTGCTATTAATTTTTCAATTACTCAAGCCTAATTGCTTACATCACTCGCCATATTAAATCGTTAAACTCAATTTAATCACTACGGTTCAGTAGTTTCCCGTATTGACGTCGATTTTACGTTGCAAGACAAGCAAGGTGTGCAATAGATGAACCGTATGTACGTACGAATGTATACATATATTTATTTGCATTTTCGTTGGAAACGGGGCCAGTTCGAAATTGGTTTCTAGCGAAGCGGCGTAATAATGTCACCGACCGTCCGGAAATGACTGGTGAACGAAATCAATCGAATTTCGACGTCACATCCGAATATGTATGGAATGCATAATGAGATCAGAACACAGGAAATTAAAATATCCATAGATAGATACGAGCGTGTTTCGGGTGTCGTTCGAAGGATACGCAGAATGATTTATATACCGGCATTTGTAAGTTCTAAAGGTATAGGTGTATAAGTAGCGTCAGTATTTCTGGATTATGAAAACAAAAACCGGAAAATGTTGATGGATAGTCGGTTAGAAGCGACAAGAGAGAAACTCTAGAGTAGTTAAAGTTACGAATATAAATAAAAAGGGATTGGTGATTGGTGAACAAATGAGTTAAAGGCAATAATCTTAGAAAAGGAAAGTAGGTATACGGAAAAAATATTCGAGATGAAAGGAATGGAAGACTATTGAGATTATACAGAAAAGAGAAAGAAAATTAAACAAGAGACGAAAAAATCAAATTAAAAATTCTGAAATTGTCTCTTGTGAAAGGTATTTGAATTTTTGTGAGAAAATAAAATTTCCATCCTCAAGATTACCTAACTCAATATTAATTTTCTTTTGGGGTAACCACCAAAGGTTTTGGCTTTAGGTAGTCTTCCCTCATTATGTGACACCAAAATTATAAAATTATGGTATTATTCACATTTTTTTTTCAATTTCAAAATGTCACAATGGGATGAAACCCTGATTCTTACACCAAAAAAGTGAAACTTCCTATTTCGGAATAAAATTACCTATCTATTTTCAAAAATTGTGATGTTCCATAGAAAATGTCGACAAAAAAACAGAGCAACTTTGCATCAAGTACCTATGTAAATTTTTGATGTATATTTATATATTTTTATGAATAAATAATTTTCAACTAGAAGTATCCCTAGAGAAGACGGCCCAAAAATTTTAAGTTTAAGAAAACAGGAAAAAAGTCAAAAGTTGTAACATTTGTTCAAAAGTTACAAAGTTACAAAAGTAGTATCCGAAGAAAACACTAAGTCTTCGCCAACGAATTTATAAATTCGTTGGCGAAGACTTAGTGTTTTCTTCGGATACTTAAGAACATGGCCAACTTCGAGAGTTTGGACAACCTTCTGTCATTACAAAAGTAGCTAGGTAGAAATAAAAAAATCGTGATGTGTTCATCAGAGTACTTTCTAATATATAGGGTGTTTCAATATGAATAGAAATGCTAATAACTCAATTTCTAAAAATCGACCCGATTACAATACTCTCTCATATATGAGTGCCTCATATGAGAAAGTAAAAATGAACAACTTATTTATATATTCTTCTTCTTCTTCTTAGGGTACCTATCCGTTTCGGATGTTGGCAATCATGTTGGCAATTATAACTTTGTTTGTACACGCTCGAAAGAGTTCTGCTGAGGTTTTCCCAAACCAAGTCCGTAAATTCCTCAACCATGAGATTCTTCTTCTTCCGGGTCCTCTCCTACCCAGTATCTTTCCCTGTATTATGGTTTGCAGTAGGGAGTATCGATCCTTATTCCTCATAACATGCCCAAGGTATTCTAGTTTTCTTTTTTTAATGATGTACATGATTTCTAGATCTTTTTTCATTCTCTTTAACACTTCTATATTTGTAACGTGAGCTGTCCATGGTATTCGGAGCATTCTTCTATACAGCCACATCTCAAATACTCCCACTTTTTTAGTGGTGGCTTCTGTGAGTGTCCAGGATTCTACTCCATACAATAAAACAGAAAAAACATAGCATCTTAAGTGCCTTATTTTCGTTTCTAGGGATATGTTGTGACTTTTGAAGATGGCACTCATTTTGTTAAAAACTGTCCTGGCCTTTCCTATACGACATTTTACCTCTTGTGCACTGTCCCATTGTTCGTTTATGATGGTTCCAAGGTAGCAATATTGTTGAACACGTATGGGTAGAACCTGGAGGATGTGAGTTTATTGTTGAACACGTTCAATTCGAGTTCCGTTGATATATAGGTGAGCTCCATTTATATCTCTTTTGCTGATGATCATTTGTTTTGTTTTTTTTTACGTTGATATTAAGACCATATTGTTGACTATACTGCGTGATATGGTTCTTTATCTTTGCAATGCTTCCAAGCTATGTGCTATCACCATGGTATCGTCGGCGTACTGAATATTATTCAGTCTGACTCCGTTTAGAAGGATACCCTCTTCTACGCCGTTTAATTTATATATTACACCCTAAAATATTAGGAAAAAGCGTTACCATTTGTACTGTTTTACAGATTCTCAACTTTTACGCCGATCAGGACAAATTACAGTCATTTTGCGTTATTTTCAAAGCAAAACCGGTTCATGAATTCTAGATTGTGAAAACTATATAATGATAAAGAAATCCATTGGAGACATATTTCAGAAGCGGTGAAGACGGACCTTCAAAACTGCCAAGCTGCTTCACAGAGCTCAGTTGTTATAGGTGAGCGAGCGAAGCTGCGACGGGTCATGGTTAATGGTACACAAAGTGTTTCTTTTTTTAATTTCTGGATGAAGAATACTACTGTATGTTTTTGAAAAACAACCTTTTTAACATTTTCCCTTTAATAATTGTATAAAATGTACTTATCTAATTCCTTTTAATCTTATGTATTACATATAGAGTACAGTTAACCCAATTATTCTTCTTGATTGACTTCTTGATCTAAGTCATTTCTACTAAAACATATAAAACCTGAAAATCTAACACAACATAAAGTTATACAATATAAATCTTTAAAAATTCCCTGCAGTGGTGACGTTACTTAATTTATATTAATGTAAATGTTTTCGTTTTAGTCTTCATTGATGTTGGTCCTTAAAATTATGTCACAATATGGGACTGTTTAAACACAATGATAATATTAATAATAATAATAATAATAATAATAATAATAATAATAATAATAATAAGAACGCTTCTCTACGATGGCTCCATGAAAGACAGCTGTACCCGGAAACGGAAGGATTCATAATGGCAATTCAAGACCGAGTAGTAAGAACAAGGAACTACGAAAAACACTGCCTGAAGCTAAATGTCATTGACAAATGTCGGAAGTGTGGGGCCTCAGGTGAAACAATTGAGCATATAATGGCGGAATGCCCCATGCTAGCAGAAAGTGCATATTTAGGGCGGCATAACCAACTCGCCAAAATAATCCATCAACAACTGGCAATCAAGCACAACCTTCTTGATGCTCCACCTCCACCGTACTATAAATACGACCCCTCTCCAGTCTTGGAAACGAACGACCATCTGTTATACTGGGACAGAGTTACAACAACTGATCGGAGTGTGGATTACAACAGACCGGATATCATAATGATAAACAAGAGAGAACAAACTGGAATCGTCCTTGATATAGCAGTACCGTTGTCGCACAATGTAAAAAAAACTGAGGGTGAAAAAGCAACGAAGTACGAAAACCTGGCATATGATCTCAAAGCTCAATGGAAACTCCGCAGTATCGCTATCATTCCATTTGTTATATCAGCTGAAGGTATAATCAGTAAAAATTTCCTTGCAAATCTAGACAAGATTGGACTTCCCAATAACATTGTAAATCTAGGCCAACGCGCATTATTGTTACAAACGTGCCATATAGTCCGAAAGTTTCTAGGCTAGTTGAGAGGAGTTGAATTACTTTCTCAGCTAGATAGATAACAAAGTTAATAACCGCACCAACTTGTATGTTGAGAAATGGGACAAAAATAATAATAATAATAATAATAATAATAATAATAATAATAATAATAATAATAACGACAAGATTTTATTGCCTCTAGATATATACTACATATATAGATTACACGAATCAGGCAAAGTTTAGCTGTGATTGCTATTCTTACATTTAACCCTTAACATTGAAAAATTTACAATATTAAAGAAATAGAGAATTGTTGTTGCATAATGTAGAGACACATAAATGAGACAATTAAGATAAATACGATTTTACAAAAAATGACCTTTTAAGGAATGCTTAAATTGAGGAATTGCCAAGACTTTGATGTTATTAGGCAAAATGTTAGATGAATTTGCAACATTGTAGGTGAAAGACCGTTGAAATAAGGATCTTTTGTGATGTAGAGAAAATCTAGAACAACTCAAATAACATCGTCTTCCCCAAGGATGAGCTTCTCAAATAAATAAGTTTATTTATCCTATTTATTTACCCCATGTCGATAAAGTATATCGTGTATACGTATTGCACTTTCAAGATTATATCGAAATCCTTCCACTGGAGCAACTTTTGGATTACATGTATCTTTACATATTAAAATTTTTCAAAAATGTTCATATAAACATGTTCCTGGTAGTGTGGTGTATTATGGTATCAAAACGAAATATAGTTCAATGACGGGACAAAAAATCATTCTATATCGGTGTAGTATTAGAATCTTAATGGTTTTGTTTCACTTTTCTTTAAAAGTTCCACCTATTACAATTACCATAAGTATTGGAGGTATTGCAACACTTTATTGGGCTTTTTTTGGAGCAATTTAAATAATTAAATCGATGATAACTCTTCTTGCACCAACTTAAAGAAAATCAACGGACACATTCGTGTTCAGCAACTAAAATCCCATTATAACACATTGCGTCCATTCAGTTCGGTTTTATTTCCTAATAACGACCCCTAGAGTATGTGCTAATAAAAATCATTAACGACACTCAGGCCAATTAAGTCTTTATAGCCACCTACCACTTATAACCAACGACGTGATTTAATACATTTAAAAATCCCCTCCCACCACTTCACGGTTGTTTAGTTGTAATCCATTTCCGTCCCTAAATAAAATAAATATCGTTTTTGCTAATAATAAATAATTGCATTTCCTCTCTTCTCGGAAATTTATCCCCATGGGGATTACGGCCGAACATAACTGCTATCATTCCTGCCACCTGTACTTACTGTATCCCCCCTCTACCTTTTACCCTCCGACACCGCCCTTAGTTTTTGCCGTTCGCCGTTTTATCGTCCGCCATTTTTCATTCTTAGTAGAATTTACAAGTGTAAAACCTTCAAGTTTTTTCCCTCGTCTCTGACAGATAGTAAAAAACATCTGGGCGACGTTAAAATTTTCCTGCTATAAATTAAAAGGGGGAGGGGGTTGATTGTAATCCTGAATTATGATGGAGATACACCCCCCCCTCTCTTTCTGCTGAAGCAGGGAGCGTCACAGGTTTCACGTTGCGGTTTATGCTTTTTAGTTTTATGCCGAAACGACTCCCGAATATTTGCATCTATTGTTATGTCGTATAAATGTATATTTCAGGTTAGCAGGAACGAAGGAGCGATATACCTACGTGGCGGTTTTGAAACAGCATAGAAGAAGTATTATGTGAATTACGTGACACAATGTAATGACACAAAAAAAAATTTAACTTAAAGAACACTTTTCTAATTCTAATTAGGATAGTTTAAACGTTCCTAAAGTTGCCCTGATTTAAAGAACATAAAATGAATCTACGCAAGTCTACAAGTTTCCCAAAAATACTTTTAGGAAAATACAATTTACTAGGCCAAGGACACAAGGAATGAATAGTAAAATTTAACACAGTACGGTAACAATATCTTCAAAATATGCATCAAATTCCAATATCATTCAGTCCAATACTCCCGTCCTTAGACAGATTTTTAGATTCAAGTTTAAATTTTACAACATTTCATCGACTCCAACCCCACACTCCTTAGAGTAGACGCAATTTAGAAAAGGTTGAAATGCGTAATGGCGCATGTAAATACTTTCCCGATTTACTTGCCAGACTTACAATTTCGAGCCACTCAGGAGTCCAAAAACGAGGCGTCGCAACGCGCACTAATAAAACTCGCACGGTACATCTCAAAACTAACAGAATAACTTACAGGTCACACACCCACATTTGAGAGAAAACGGACGTCCGAACGAGATCGTATAACACGTTAGACTGACCTCCGATCGGTTTATAATTAAGGGACCGAGGAAGAGATAAATCTCGTCACGTAATTGTGCTGATAAACGGTGGTGATTTAATTGTAACCGGTACGATTCCTTTGTTTTCACTGAGTACTACGGAAATTTAAGAATTCGTTGAAGGTGTAATCCCCATTTATTTACGATTTATTTTGTACGTCCCAAAAATTATTAATAAATATTTCTGGTATACTTTAACCACTAGCAATTGGAACACTTAATACAATTTGAATTTACCGAGGGCATTCGAAATGAGCCCGTTGTCTTTATCCAAACCATGGGACTTATCTTGTTGCTTATTCAGAAACGCCCTGGTATTTTTAAAAATGCAGGTGTTCAGTTGCCCAAGTAAAATCATATATGTGAATGTATGGATATGTACAGATAAAGAACTAGAGGGTCCATTGGACCGCAAATATTTTTTTACGGCACCGGCACTCCGTTTATATTTTCTTCTTCTTCCAAGGTGCAGGTGTGTACAGTCGATCAGTGAAATCGTGTACGAGGAAGTACGCGAGACTCTACTGATACTGGATACGGATCCACTGGACCATAACACAGCGACCACGTGTGCTTTCCTTGTGATCTCTTCTTCCGCACTTATTATACTCGAGCAGTGGTGTGTGAATGTGTGTGCCATTTGTTTGTGCGATTTGGAAGTGAATTGGTTGTTAGAGTTGTTATCCGTAATGATACGCCCATGGAGGACAAGGCGGCATCGCTGTTCACTACTTAAAAAGCCATTAAGTGTTTTTATGGACGTTCCAACTCGGACTGGACAAAGTATACAAGCCAGTTATTCGCAGCCTTACCAATACGCCTATTTTTAGGGTTCATTGGAAACATTGCCTCAACGAAACCTCTATGTTTAGGCTATGGTACCCGTGTGTTCCTAATTCTAAAAAAAGGAATTTGCGGGCTGGGATAGAATCATTTGAAGAGTATCAAAAAATAAACCCATTCCAGATAGGTTACGTCTTATTTATTACTTATATTAACGGGGTTACAACGCACTAAACGTCATGTGGTAATTTACCCCTTCCCTATTTCTTAAAGTCTAGACCAAAAGTTGTGAAAACATTTCATTACCTACATTATGTGAAAACCATTTGTTTCCAGTTTTTGAATATTTTGTTACTTTTAAAAGTTATTATTTTCACGTTTGAATGGTGTATGAAATAAATATGTGGTAAATCCTACCTAAAAAGTTTAGCAAATCTTTTAATAAACATAACCTAAAGTATCCTTAAGTTGGCACGAAAAAAGATTTTCGACTTGAAACTGGTAATACTGGTATAGTTTATGTATAAACGAATATTTCCATATAAAAATTTTCGACGTAAAAATTGGTTTAGTTACTTGAAAAAATTACCATAAGTAGAAGTTCGAAATTTCTAAATAAGTGTCTAATAAACCCTGTTATCTATTGCATCCCCTGAATTTCGACTTGAAACTATTAAAGGGGAATACTTTATGTACAATCGAATATTTCCCGATAAAAAATTTCGGTGTCAAAATTGGATTAGGAGGTTAAAATAACTTGTTTTTCGTTTTTTTTGTGAATGTACCCCAAGTATCAACCCCCAAACGACAACTAGAGTGGAAGCATGACGACAGCACCTATTTTACCGTACTACAGGATTTGTGGTTGTGGCTATTTTCACACCCGTCTCTAAGAAAACATTATTATTGTTAATTAAGTCAACTATGACACTTACAGAAGTTGTACTAGAGTTTATTTTATTTGGTAAAATGTTGTCAATTTCAGGATAAGGATCATAATATTGAGTAATATTTTATTTACGAATGCTACAAGCGTTGCATTCTCGATATATTACGGGACACTATCACTAACTTTCGGTATATGTTGTTATTGCATTAGAGCACTCAATTAATGATAAGGAGCAAAACAAAAGACTTTATTTTATTTTATTACTTTAAAGTCCATTTTACAGTATTTATGAACTATATTAAACCACCTATCTCTTTGGCTATATATGTATACTTTTACAAAATAACATAAAGGTTCTTCTAAGGTCAGAAATCCTTCGGCATGTAAGAAATATATGGAAAGAAGTGTTGAATCATTTTAACGTTATCAATAATAATACTCCAGTGACAAACAATAATAATAATGACATCTTTGAAAATATCGATTACCGCCATGTTTTTGAAGATCTTAATATTTCGCTCTAAATAGTATAGTATAGCTTTATACCATTTTATTTATAGCTAATCTCTTATATTATTTACTGTTCTAAAAATGTTGGAGATACATTTTGTTTTTTATCTATTTTTTTGTATTACCTGGTCATGGATATACAACTGACAAATTGAAAAATTACTTATTTGGTGTTTCAAAATATTTATTTAAATTCCATGTTTATTTCAATCTTATAGCATTGATGCGAACGTAAAGTTTCTACCAGATTGGTTAGTTAGTGCTAGATTCGACAGCCATTTTGTATAGCTTCGAAATATTTGCCAGATAATAATGCTTGGTACATGTCTTGGATAAATTACTGTCAGGTTCAGCTTAAACAACTAAATTATAATAAAATATACGAAAATATGTACAAAGTGGAAAAAACATGTAAAATACGTATTTCGGATGAAAATTGGAGTTGGATAGAACTCTACTAACATATATTAACATAGTACGTTGTAAAATGTACACCTCTGTTGGATTAAATATAGAAAATGTTATTTTTGACGTGATACACGTCTTATAAACCAATGTGCCGGCTACCTGCCGCTTCACAAAACATTGTAACGTTACGCCAGACTCATGCGTGCGAGCTAGAGTGAGAGTGACAACAATATACAGAGATCGACCTTAGCGGTTGCCTTGCGACGCATCTATCTCTTTTACACGACAGCGTCCGTCCACTCCGACCACTTCCCTCGTCAGCGACGACGGCGACAGCAGTCTGCACACTATTATTTATAAAGTTATTTGAATATTTACTGTGCATAACATTGCATATTACGATTACAATAACAATTGCGGCAATAAGGTATTCAATTCTTGCATTCTAAGAGTTCTATTAGCTATATAATCTCATATACTTGTTCTTGCATCGGTCAATGAGTGCAGTAATAATAGATTATGTTACGATTTCAACTAAAACATTATAATGAATGATATAAATGATCGTGTAAAAAGTCGACTGCTTTCATTTAGTATTCAATGAAAACAAGTACAGCAATTCATGTAAGGTTTAAGATTAATGTTCAACTTAACACATGTGTCTAAAATGACCAGTTGGACCAGCCACCGCAGTACGAAAAAACTTTCTAATGATAATTTAGTGATAATAATTCTATTCAATTCATAAACGTATTCCATATTTCATCAATGTTTTCTTATGACGTTATCACGTAAAAATTATAGTCCGTAAACCGACTTTACAGACAACCAAATTTTTTACGAAGTGTACAGAAAATGTATAATTTCGATTCTATCGATTTCATATTAACTAGAAATATATCTAATAATAATAATTTAAATATCAGCGTATGTAAATTACATACGGTGATAATATCTCTGTTATTTCGGTGTCCAGGTCGTATCATTTTTATCCTTAACAATTATTTATTCAACTTATAAATGGGTCAAAATACTGAAATAGACCTCGTTTGATAATCATTTCCGGAAGTTTATTGTTTTCAAGATAATAACTGTTGGCTGTGTCACGCGTAATACGCAACAAAACCGCATCTTTCGTAAACTTTCCTGGATACTTTCCTATAAGTCATAGATAAGCTCCTCGTATTTACCTGGAAAACGCAAAATTCGATAATTTTCCGATTCGGTAACGAAGTACCTGCCAACGTACACGTACGTTGGCTTTTTTTATCGGAAGAAGTAACGTTCTGGGACGTATCGATAAGGGCTATCGTGGATAAACGTATCACGAAAGCCGTAGTTTTCCGTTAGATAACACCAGTCATTGTAATTAATTCGTTAATCGTTTCAGAGCGAATCGCAGGGTCGTACCGAAAAGAGAACAAAAGAAGAATGTTTTTCAGGACACACAAAGGACATTTTGCCGCAATCATACCCTCTCTCTTATTTAAATAGTAGTATATATTGCGCTTGCATAAGGAAAGATAGTAAACACTGTTATAAAGTTATTAAACGTAACTTCAAGCGCTTTATTACTACTCACATAATGAGTAAGTGTCTAAGTAATGACATAAGGAGATATTAAAGGTTCACAAAATAATTCGTAGTGTTAAAAAAGGTTTTATTAAAATTTTAGGATAAATAAGTAGTCAAATGTCATTAACTTACTGTATGAAAAAACTAAGGTAATGTTTCATAAAAATACATCTGAAGTAAAATAGGTGAACGATGAAATAGGAAAGCTTTCTATAGTTAGGACTTGCACTTATCGATTGCCTTTGTAGCGTGCTTATATTTCATAATTATTTTAAATGGGTTTTTAATCGAATATGCAATTAATGGCTTTTATAAGCTAAATAAGAAAACAACAAAAACTAAAGTCATTAGATTCAGCACACAAAGCGGCCAATGTAATTTTATGATTGTTTTATTCGAATTTCACCAAAGATCTCAAGCAAAAGTGAACTTAAGTATTACTTTGGTGATTTCTCTAACAGGTTATAAATATGTGTCTCTAAATATGGCTAATCCACATATTACTGAGCTTTTCCTCAATTCTTGTTGAAAATCTAATTTTCTTCTAACGAGAAAAGGCATTCACCGATTTTGATATATTTCGGTGAGTTATTTGATGTGGTCATAGGGTCATATGTGATCACTTTGTTAGCCGTTTGGGTCGTTTGTTTTCAATTATGTTTTTCATAATTGGAGATGAGTAGGAACTTCTCTGTATCTTCCTCATTAGTTGTACTTGTTACCATTTGGACACAAGATAATAGAATGGTTTGATCCGATCTTGATCTGATTGGAAGGTTAATTGAAAACACATGGATAAGTGGTTGCCAGTTTTGATACAATAATTTCTATTACACTTCAGTTCCTTTCAAGTTACTTCAAAAATTACTTTGAAAAATGGCTATCATTATTGAATTTGAACTTCCTCGTAAGATTAAAGCGCCCCATACAGAGAAAGATTTTTTAGGAGGAGTAGAAAAAAATTAGAAATAAATGCTTTATATTTAGCTCTTGAAGCAGAAATGTCCAAAGATGTTGCACATAGACCTTCATCAGAGCAATTGTTACATCCATATTATATTCATATTTATCAATAAATGCTCATATTGAACAATCTCAATCATGAAACTATACTAATCTTACTGAGGTAGATATCAGAACACCCAATGTGCAATGTGTGTGAATAAATCGAAACAATTTTCTAGATATTAAAACTCAAGAGAAGGCAAAGACCTGGTAGTGCAGCTACTGAGATCAAAAATGTGCAAGAGGTGTGTAAAGGTCCAATATAATGATGTGATTCAAGGTGTTAATCATTCAACCTCAGCTCAGATATTTCAGAGGCAGACCACCTGCTGGAAACATACTTTGGCGTAATGCTAAATTAGCCGGTCTCATAGTTATGGAAAACTTTAAAATTGATACGGCATAACCAAAACTTTTTAGGGTAATTTGTATAATTCATTTGGATAGACGGCCTTACTCTAACTATATTGTGATATCTGAAAATTTGTATCAAACTCAGACATAAACTCAGAAATCAGTACCGAGAGATCAAGTCTGTTAACAGGAGTTGGTAGTACTGATATTAAGCGACTCGATGTGCCCCATGACGTAATTAAATATCCTTTGTTAATGGAATGAAATAATTCAATTATATTAAACAAAACTACTTCCGAAGTTGTGTTATTTTACTCAATGTTATTAGAGAATCAAAAATTATATCCATTTAATAGCTAATGGCATAATGTCTTTTGAGATTCTTTTGGCTGGTATGTCATGGCTTTCTCCGCTTTAGTACAACGTGATCAAGAATGACTGTTTGAGTTGGCAATACTGAATTTCATTTTTAAATGGTACAACTGGAGTAACATCCGGTTGGTGACATTGACAGCGGTCATTGACAGATGCCATTTGCTATTTCAATATCAAATTTCTGGTATTCTTTTCAAATTTAGTTATTTAAAATGGTTTTCACGTTACAGCACGATATTTTCATTGGAATGGCGTACTTTCGAAGCGAGATTTATAACCCAATTACTGGTTGGCAGTACTCTCTCGAAGCGACATACCAGCAATTTCAGGAAGTGTTTCCGGAGACTTTGGTCACTTTTGCTGTCTTTCAGCAACATTGCATGCGAGTAGTTGAACGTTATTTAAACACAGGGAGTGTAAGCAAACAAAAATCAACTGGTAGACCTTCAACTCTAAACGAGGAAGTTGTCGAGGATATCAGAACTCGAATGCAAACAAGTCCTCGCAAATCCTTAAGAAAGCTCTCCCTTCAAACAGGTTGGGTCCTTATGCCTCCTATTCAACCAATTTTCATTCTTACCCATAAGACTTCCACTTTTCCATGTTGTTCTAATTCACGGTTTTACTGGTTTATCATATGGAAGTTGCTCCACTGTGCTTAATACGAAATTAAAGTACCACCCTTACAAAATTTCCATCGTCCAGTCATTAACCCCTCCTGATCACCCGCAGAGAGTTTTATTTTGGAATTGGATCAATGACATATTAAATAATAATGATATTCTTGACAATACTTTCTATTCCGACGAAGCCTGGTTTCATCTCAACGGCTATGTGAATAACCAAATTACAGAATTTGGTCAGGTGAAAATCCTTACGCTATCAGAGAGACACATTTACACCCGGTTAAAGTTTGTGTTTGGATGGCAGTGTCAAGGACGCGGGTGTATGGGCCAATATTTTTTAATTTTACCGTCAATTCGGAGAGATATATCCAACACCTTTTGAGGCCTTTTATAAACCAATTAACAGACGGAGAGCGTCCACTGAACCAAAAATCGTTCATAGTATTAACGTACACTGTTTATCAACTTTTTGTACGTTGTTACAATGAATACTTCGTTGATGACACGAACAAACATAATAACGTCTTCGTTATTTAACACCTTCATTCGTTAATACAACGTAAAGCGATTTATCGAATATCAACGTATTTTAGTACATCAGTTAATGTTGAAATTCGTGAAACCAATGATTATTTATATCCTTAAATTTTAAACCCTCTATTATAAGCAAAGATCCGTTATGTTAAGCGGCAATAAACCAGTCGTTTGCCGAGGGAGGACGGGTCCTCCCAACTGTAATCTGGGAAATACCGGGATTTCTATACAGTATCGTCAGTATCGTTTTCATATTTCGTGAGACACAAGCAAAACAACCAGGAGACAGACATTCCTTTAGGTAAGTAGTGCTTTGAATTATTTTAAATAGTTTTCCTTTCATGATCCTTTAATTTTTACTTTTTTTTAGAGTTTATAAATATATACTAAAGAAATCACGATATACATAATATGTGTAACAAATATGTTTATTGCAGATTAATATGGACTTTACCGTAGCCTTTGAGAACGGGGAAGAGCTTCTATCTAATTAGGAATTCCAATGGGATAAATTAGTACAATTTCTAAGAACAGACCAACATATTAAAGGCAGAGAAATGAAGAAATTAATACAGAACCTGTCGCCAACCTATCCAGAAAGTGAGTAGATATCAACCTATATTACAAAACATGTTACAAGTGTTACAAAATACCAAAATAGTATATCAATCCATTAACCACATAATATTATTTTGGCTAATATAATCAGATTTTGAATACTGAGAATTAATGAATACTTTTTTCAATTATACAAGTGTCAACGTTCACTTTTATAAATTATTTTTTTATTAGCTCCAGTGTGTTTGATGAAATCTTTTTTAAATTTGATGCAGATTTTACTTTCACTTACTTTTATTTACACTTTAAAAATTTTAATTTTGAACAGTAAACTGAAAAGAAATATTAGACAAAAATAGAGGATGATCCATATTTTTTGTAGTAAGCTGATGGTTGATTTAACTTTTTGCATCTTGTGCAATTTTGACTTGATACATTTATTGAGAAATATGAGAAACACCTTGAGCTTTATACGAAAGAAAAATACCAAATTGTCTATGGAATAGTTCTTAAAATTACTTTGATTAATTTTTGTGGTGGATTTATTTTAAGTATATAATGAAATAAATAAAATTCAAGTTTCTAAATAGTTTTGAATTTATTTACAGATTGTCACGATGCTAAAATTTTTCATTGTTTGCATGGATACTTCGTCCCAACCGACAAAGGTAGTAGGAAAGGCAACTACGGTAAAAAAACTGTTACAAAATATACACAAAAATATTCTTGTGAATCTTTCATGTATTTTGCTCAAAATGTGAATCAGTTAGAGGAACACATTCGGTTCCTAAAAGAGAAAAATAACCATATTCAACCGTTTATGATATGTGTTGGCACAAAATTTCAATTAATAACTGTCCCAAAGTTCATGTTCTATGCAATTGTTTAGGTATTCAGTTTATATAATTAATTAGAATTTTAAGTTTAGTTTAGGTTTAATGTTTTTTTGTGTTTTCGTGTAATTGTTTCATATTATTCGTTTTGTTATGTTTTTCCCTTTTGTGTTTTTTATATAAGTATGTTGCTGATATATAATAATATAATACTAGAATATAATATAAATAACTATACATTTCATGTTTTACTGATACCTTGTCCTTCCTAGAAGAAACAACGATGATTTGACATGAATTATTATAATGAACAGTATTCATTATTTAATGCAAAATATTCGTAACATTAACAAACCTAATACGTTAAGTAACGTAAAAATTTTTATTGCATTAATAAATCCAATTGGTTGTTTAACAACCGTACATTCGTTGTATTAACGAACAAGTACGTTACCGTAATGAACAGAATTCGTCGTATTTCTGTACATTGGTTGACGAAAGAAATTCGTTATAATAACGTCCATCTCTTCACTTAACGAAACAAGTTTCGTTAATATGATGAACATGAACATTGGACTAAATTTAACGAACTTTTTCGTTGTCTCTATGAACTTTTTCATTGATACCACGTACCTTTTTGGTTCAGTGTCAAATTGGATATTTCTAACAATACTCTGCAAGGGCACATACGGCTCGTGCTACTATGGGATATTTAAGAGAGAATTTTGGCGACAGAGTACGGTATTAGTCGGTGCATTTGGTGAAGCAGGTCACCAGATCTCACTCCATTAGATTTTTCGTTATTTGGACTCTTGAAGGACAATGTCTTTAGGAACGTATTGCATACTGAAAAGAGCTGCAATAGGCAATAGTTCAGGAAGTGGCAAACATTACCCCCAATATGCTGGTGAATATCTTCGAGAGCCTAAAAAGGAGAGTTAATTTATGTCTGGACCAAAATGGGGGGCATTTCGAGCATTACCTTTAGCCGGTTTAATTAAATCTTTGTTCTGTATTTCGAGTTTCATTTTTAAGCGTTAATTTTTATTCACATAACCTACAATCTTATCGCTGATTGTTCTTCTTCTCCTTTTATTTGGCCTTCGCTGCTATGGCGATCCAGCCACTTAAATAACGCTGATTGTTTTGTCAAATAAATGAAATAAACATATCTGGTTGTCAAGGCCTATCAACTTTAAAAAAGTTACCTCATTGAACAGCTTCTGGCGAGGGGGTCGCGCAGGGGAGGCGGAGTTCGTGACGTAGACTGACGACACAGGTCTGAGTTTTATTACCTGTGTTTAATCTAACTCTGGTTTCATCTATGCTCTGTATTACTCTGACAATTCGGCGTTTGGCTGGCGTTTTCGTTTGTAATTGACAACAGTTTTGAGTTTTTCAAAGTATTTTTTGCATCGCCGGTCACCGTGTGACGTAGATGACGTTGTGGTAGGTCAGGATCGCTTCAGGCAACCTATTTAAAGTTGATACGCCTTGTCTGGTTGTAGCATTGCAAACCCTTAGGCAAAAAAATCCACCAGGTAGGATTGCCAACTCAAACAGTCATTCTTGATCACCCTGTATATTATTATCTATTCTTTCTGTTGTCTTCTGTTTGTATTTCGGTAAATGAGTAAAAATTCCGTAAAGAAGTTTTTAAAATACACTTCCCATTCCTTTTCACTTATCGCTTCCTTCAATATGTTGGCCTATTTCCTGACATCGCCTATCCCATGTTTCTTTCTAGGATTCTGACACTAATCTGTTAACATTTTTCTCTGGTTTACATATCCTTCTCTTTCACTTGGCTCCTTACTGTTTACCCATTAATATTTTTTTCCACTCCGTCTCCTATATTAATTATCATACCACCGAATATTGGAACTCGTCTTTGTACCTATTTCTATTGTCTCCAAGTCTTCGAATGCGACTTCGAATTAATTATCCTAATTGCAGTTGTTCCATTATAGGAACCAATAAAGATTATTTATATACTGGGTGATAATGAAGGGACACCATCATGAATGACTGTTTGAGTTGGCAATCCTACCTGAAGGATTTTTTGCCTAAGGGTTTGTAACGCTACAATCAGATATGTTTATTTGACAAAAATTTGACATAGCAATCAGCGATAAGATTTTAGGTTTATGTGAATAAAAATTAACGCTTAAAAAATGAAACTCGAACTACAGAACAATGATTTAATTAAACAGCTAAAGGTAATGCACAAAATGCCCACCATTTTGGTCCAGACATAAATTAACTCTTCTTTTTAGGCTCACGAAGATATTCACCAGCATATTAGGGGTAATGTTTGCCACTTCTTGAACTGTTGCCTCTCGCAGCTCTTCTTCAGTATGCAATATGTTCCTAATGACATTGTCCTTCAAGAGCCCAAATAACGAAAAATCTAATGGAGTGAGATCTTGACCTGCTTGGCCAAATGCCCTGACAAATTAGTCTGTCGCCAAAATTCTCTCTTAAATATCCCATAGTAGCACGAGCCGTATGTGCCCTTGCAGAGTCTTGTTGGAAATATCCAATTTGACGCTCTTCGTCTGTTAATTGGTTTATAAAAGGCCTCAAAAGGTGTTGAATATATTCAATTATAATTATATAATTATAATTATAATAAACTCTCGGAATTGACGGTAAAATTAAAAAATATCGGCCCATACACCCACGTCCTTGAGACTGCCAACCAAACACCAACTTTAACAGGGTGCAAATGTGTCTCTCTGATAGCATAAGGATTTTAACCTGACCAAATTCTGTAATTTTGTTTATTCACACAGCCGTTGAGATGAAACCAGGCTTCGTCGGAAAAGAAGGTAACCAATTGCAAAATAAAACTCTCTGCGGGTGATCAGGAAGGGTTAATTACTGGACGATGGAAATTTTGTAAGGGTGGTACTTTAATTTCGTATTAAGCACAGTGGAGCAACTTCCATATGATAAACCAGTAAAACCGTGAATTAGAACAACATGGAAAAGTGGAAGTCTTATGGGTAAGAATGAAAATTGGTTGAATAGGAGGCATAAGGACCAAACCTGTTTGAAGGGAGAGCTTTCTTATGGATTTGGGAGGACTTCATTGCGTTCGAGTTCTGATATCCTCGACAACTTCCTCGCTTAGAGTAGGTCTACCTGTTGATTTTTGTTTGCTTACGCTCCCTGTGATTAAATAACGTTCAACTACTCGCATGCAATGTTGCAGAAAGACAGCAAAAGTGACCAAAGTTTCCAGAAACAACTCCTGAAATTGCTGGTATGTCGGCTTCGAGAGAGTACTACCAACCAGTAATTGGGTTATAAATCCCGCTTCGAAAGTACGCCGTTCCAATGAAAATTTCGTGTTGAAACGTGAAAACCATTTTAAATAAATAAATTTGAAAAGAATACCAGAAATTTAGATTTTAAATAGCAAATTCAAATGACCAGTTGTGCCATTTAAAAATGAAATTCAGCATTCAGTTTCTTTACTTATATATCAATAGTTGTAGATATTTCTCAAAATTTCTATCGACATCCAGTGCTGACTTCCCTAAGAGTAAAGTACAAAAGATGCCCTAGAGAGAACATTTCACAGAGTTATTGGTCGCATTTCGTTAAATATTTACAAAACGAGTTCGTCATAACAATAGTTTCAATAACATATCCAACGGAAATTATTCGCTCTTTTTACACTTCGCTAACAATTCCTCGATTTTCCATCGAAACCTTTCCTGTCCGTGATTCAGTTTCCTTCCGAGATATGTATGTGGCCGAGATTTGCCAGTTGCGGTTTTTCAATCCAGCGATATAACAGTTGGTCGACGTAACGGACGCCGTAATCGCTCGCAAAATGTCCGATAGATACGTAACTTTCCTGAAATTAATTCTCCTGTGCGGATTCCTGCTGTTGGTTTTCGGTATGGGACCCGTCAACGCCATGTTGATACGGAACAACCCGCACAACGTGAAGTGCCCGATCGGATCTTACTACTTCCCGAGGATCAAGAGGTGCCTGAGGCTGCAGGAGTTCGATCTGGATTGATTAGGTGAGCTGACGTTAGGTTATAGTAATGCAGTTAAGAAGTAAATCGATCTCTCGATATGTCAGTTTGAGGTGGATTACACCATAAGTACATGTATGGTTTAACAACACACCGCTCGAGAAGCATTGCAGATTCATTAGTTAAAGGTGGATCAGAGTCCATATTCTCAATTCAATATATTTCCTTGCACAGTCTGTTGATTTCCTTCCATCCATTACATCCTCGGCATTTCCTTCTTCTACCGTGTTTAGATTATTCATTAATTCTTGCAGCTAATTCGACCACCTAAGTGTGTCTTTCCTCTTTCTTTTTGTGGCTGTAAAATTCATTAGTATGTTCACCATGCTACCTTAATGTGCCCTCATATAATATGATCTAGTCATCTCACCATTTGGTCATAAATCTTATTAAATACAGCGTGACATCTCAAATAGTGCAGGATTTATTCACTTTTCCAGATCTCTGTCCACTGCTCACAATTTTACTGCTCCCATTATTTTTCTTAACATGCATTTCTAAATTTTTATTTTATTTATTTATGTATTCACCTCTATTAGATGTAACAAGTCCCAAGGTGAAAACCTTGGATTGACATCTTCAAATTTCATACCGTCTTCATTCCCATGTCGGTTGTCACAATTTTGATTTTCTTCAGGATTTATATCTGGTTCCAACATTTCCTTGATTTTATCCCTCAACCAATTAAAGTTTAATTAGTAAAGATGAAATGTGATGAATGCTCTTCTTAACTAATCAGTAATCATATTATATGCCAACTTACCTTTGCCTGTTGAATTTATGCTGAACTGAATGTGATAATCCACTGCTTACAGAAAGATTGAGTTTCGAGTATTACGTTACAATATTTAATGAGCAACTTTTTGAAACATTGTTTTTATCGATCAGTTATATTCTAGATCTATTTTCAAAAGAAACAAAAGTTGAACTTTTTCTCAAAATTTTCAAAACAGTTAAAAGTAGACGTTGTTTGTATTTAGATTATAACTTACTTAGCAAATTTCAACACAGTTGGATCTTCTCGGTGCTTTTTCCATAATATCTTTGTTTAACATTTTAGTGGCTTACTAAATTTAAATTTCTTCAAACGTTGAAAAGTCCAGTAAGATGTAATACGTTGATGTCGAAAGGTTTTTTTTACTTTCTCATATTTGTTTTTTAAAAAATTTTTAGCATGCCTAAAATAAACAAAGATACAATATCTAATGCAAAGTTACATTTGTTACGTTGTAAATTTAGACTAGGTTCATTTACTGTTATTACAGTATTTACAATATGTCACAGTACATTTTTTTTGCTTATTTGTTTGGCCAATTGCGTCAATTACGGTGATTTAGTCAATTATTGCAACCGTGACAATACAGTTATGTTTTCGAATCTTGTTGTTGAAGGTAAGACAAGATTTTCGTTTATAGAGTTGTTTTTTTTTAAATGTCTGAGTTTAAACTTGTTGATGTCACTTTTACAAATCATCCTGGAAAAGTATGATGGCAAAGATATTTTCGTAAATTTCTTAAAAAATGACCGAATTTGGGGTGTTGATATAGACAAATAAAAAAGACTTTTTGAGTTCTTTTAAAGGTTCTGCGGACTAACGTAGCTGATTGGTCTTTTATACTCAAAATTCGCCTGGCGTAATTAATACAAAATTTCTCTTGTCATGCCGTTCACACGATAGGTCCTCTTGCGTTGCACATCAGGTGCAAACTAAAAACTTTCGTTCAGCTTGCAACATGTAATCCCGGCGTTATTCAAAACAGCCCAAATCCGAAGTAATGAAACCAACCGCACACTGACAATATCCATCGAGGTCGCAACTAAATCGTAATTAGCTCCGACGCAAAATCGATCGGCAACTATCGAAATAACGTCCCGGAAAAATCACAATAATACTAATCCACGGCGATTTCGCCGGACGAGATAACTCGCGCGTCAGTTCGTCGGCGGTCCGCTCGTTCGCTCCTCGCATGGATTTAAGCGCTT
The DNA here is from genome assembly GCA_946251905.1 of Cryptocephalus moraei. Lineage (NCBI taxonomy): Eukaryota > Metazoa > Arthropoda > Insecta > Coleoptera > Chrysomelidae > Cryptocephalus > Cryptocephalus moraei. The sequence continues at coordinate 18,443,773 of OX276454.1, forward strand.
CCGCCCTACTACTTTCCCTCATTTTCTCTCTCGTCCTCCTTGCCGTCTGCTCCCCCGACATCCCCCGGCAGAGGAACTTCGCCAAGATATACAATATCGTGCAGCCGTGCCGCCACGACGGGGAGATCCTCCTCGGGGGGATATGCAGGAACGTCACCAACGAGTACACCGAGTGAGGCTCGGGGCTCGAGAAAGTGAGTAGCAATAGCGAGGCAGGAGGCAATCGATGGAAAAGCTTTTGGTTTATGGGGCGCGTACAATGGGACGCTCACATTCGGCACGTCTTAGTTGGTTAGAACTTTAGTCGATGGTCGTCTCGTTCCGTAACCGGGCGATAAAACGGTGACGTCGGGAAAAGGTCAAGAATCAGAATTGTATCCAAATCGATAAGGAGATGGTTAAGTTGGTCAGCGGGTTATTTTAGGCAACGTACTCATAACGAGCAATTTTTCTTATACCATGAAGCTACTACAGGGTGCCCACAAAATTTTCCTTTCGCAACTCCCTGACTTTTCCCTGACTTTTCCCGCCAAATTTAAAAATTTTCCCGATGACCTTATTTTTGTAATCAGCGGTCTTTCACGCGTGATTCAAGGAAGTCCTTTCTTAGGAAAAAAATAATAAAACATTTCTCAATATTTATTGTGATTTATAAATAATATTTCAAATTATCAATGTTATATCGAAGTACAACATATTTAGATTATCTTTACTGTATTTGGTTTGGTTTCTTTTCATTTTTGAGGTTCAGTCTTGCGTGCGAGTTTGTGCTCTGCTGTTTGATTGTAATAGGTGTCTTGCGCAACTTTTCTTCGGTCTTCAAGCTCACGGATTTTAATGTTTACCAGTCTAACTTCTTTTACAATTTCGATTTCCTCATTCTTATTCTGCTTTTGCAATTTGAGAGCTTCTCCATATTTTCCCGTGCATTTCTAACTGATAGTATTAATTAGGCCTTCACGATACCGAGACCTGCCGGTGGTATCGTCTCGGTATCGTTGAAACAAAACTTTTCCACTCTTGTCTCGGTATCGCCGAGACGAGACAAAGGATTACCATCGTCTCGGTATCAGTTTCGGTCTCGTGCGATACCGATACCAAGACCGAGAGTTTGTCTCGATATAGTGAAGGCCTAGTATTAATGGATTCGTAATTTCCGCACTTTTTATCCAAAAGCCCCAAAATTCCAGAATTTTTTTTCAAAATTCTTGACTAATTCCCGATTTCCCGGACTAAATTTAGAATTCCCTGACTTTTCCCTAATTTCCCTGATTTCCCGATTGTGTGAGCACTCTGCTACTAGCAACAATAACAAAAAATGAAGTTTTCATTCACTTAACAATATCCTCTAACAAAACGTCAGCATATACTTGTAACAGTTACAAAAGCTCATTTCATCTTCCATTTTTTGAACGATTGCTACCAGTATTTCGATGTACTTAAAATTCTTCCCTTTCCATTTACAGATACCTAACGACCATGTGGACGATGAAGTCTCAAGCTGGAATACGTCATGTTATATTATATTATTTATTGTTTATTAATGCGTCATATTATGGGTTATTACTTTAAATTTACAAAATTAAAATTATGAGCCAAACATCACTCCACTAGTAGTTTTATTCATACCAAAATTAGTTCAGATAGGCCTGAATGAAATTCAACAACTAATACTATTTATTATTTGTGAAAATATCATGTAATTCCTTCATATGTAATATCTACAAAATTAAAATTACAGTGAACATATTAAATCTTAATATTAGCTGCTATACGTCAAGGAAAACTAACTGAGCAAGTACTGCAGTCGGCTATTATATTTCAGTGAAAGCGACGTTCACAACAAACTGCTTATAGTCTAGTTAACATGTACCATTTTTGAAAACTTTTCTGTATAGTCTCCGAAAATTATGAACATGGTGTCATTCGATTCGTAATGTCATGTAGAAAGTTTAAGGAAAGGTCCCAAAAGGCGCTTAAAAAAATTGCAAAAGTTATAAACAATTAAGTAAAAAAAGTCTGGCTTTGTTTTTTTTTAATATCTCGAAAAATATTAAATATTCACGGAATATTAAAAGAGATCTGAAAAGATCAGTACATTTGCTGCAAAAACGTTCCAACTCCCGAAACCCTACCTCCAATATTTATAATTTTTACAGAGTCCTGAAAATTGAGCCAAAAACGGCTAGTCTGGCTTCCGCGCGCGTTGCCTGACTCTGACACTATAAAAAAAATATTTTATCATATTAAATATGAATATCAAGGAATAAAAAAATTCATGTACCATAGGGATACATCAGTTAACAATAATCCGTGGTTAAAAAATTTTTATCCCAATTTCTCCATGAATTATGCATTTGTTATTTAACAAATTTTTCTACACTGAATGTTAACATAAAAACCCCGATAATTATTGAACTAAAACCCTAGGTTTTTTTTCACTTACTGAAGTTATTCTTAATAGGCTTGCAAATAGGTTACCGTTGCAAAAATTGTAAAGTTTTGATTTTCCACTTTTTTATTACCAATTGAAAATTAAACAATACGAGAAAGTGAACAAAAAATTATTATTTTTTAAATATCTTGAATGTTTCGATTTCTAAGGGTTTCAAGCTATATGAATATATTTTTTTATGTATATAAATTTATATTTATTTATAACTTATAATTAATTATAATTTAATTAATTAATTATAATTAATTATTAATTTATAATATTTATTTTATTTATGGAATTTATATTTTTTTTTAGGATAACGTCCTAGAAGATTATAGAAACTAATAGATTTCGGTGTCTATTGACGGAAAGAAAATTTTTTAGGAACGATACGTAATTTTTCTGGAGGAATTTACAGAGAATACAATTTTAAGGGACATTCTAGAATATGCTGAAATCTGAATGTAACTGCAATAGAATGGAACTCTGCTGAGTTAATACAGACCTCTAGAAAATTAAGAAACAAGTACAAGTAAATTGAACATCTTAGAAGTTAAAGAAATTAATAGTACTTCGATTAAATATTTTCAAAAAACTTGGAAGGAATAGAACTTTGTGTTATCTTCTAGAATTTGTTAGAATCACTGAAATTACTGTGGAATCCATAAACATTTAATTTTTTTTAAGAACAAAATATTAGATTTAGTTGATTAATTATAGGATGAACTGGTAGTAATAAAAATACTGATATGAATTAACAGTAAATATTAATTATGGAAAACTATAATTTAAGGAATTAGTGAATGTGACACTGACTACTAATCTGTTATTAGTTGTTGACATTGTGCATTTTAAAACGAAAAGGGACAAAATTCTTTAGAACATTCTATGACATTTGGAAGCTAATGGAACCGTTTTTGAAAAATTTTACAGAGATCACAATTTTGTAGAATATTACAGAAGCTCAACAGAACAACAGAACGGAACTCTGCAGAAACATTTGAAAATTTTTCAAACAAGTAAAGCTAAACGCAACACGTCTTTTAGAATTTTATGGAAATTAATGGAACTTAATTTAATGTTTTCAATTAATACACAAAACTTCATAAAATCTTCTAGAATTTATTTTGTCTTTTATATATTTGTACGTATTTATATATACATAAATAAATGCAAATAAATATTACTTTGTTATTTATTATTTACTAAGCGTAAACCACGTAACAATTTTAATATACGAAATTAATGCATTAACTAGTTTTTCACTGAAATTCAATAAAACAATATTTAATTTATCATTTATATATCCGTCGTGTGATTTCTGTTTGCTCACTAACCAGTTTATTGGAATCAAAATTCAACCAGATATTTTTAATTAAACTTGGGTAATATTTATTGCATATCCGAAATGTGTACTGTTGCTAATTTCATTCAAATCAAAATTATATCGGGCAATTTTAATTTAAGTGTAGTAACGTGATATTAATTTTATTTATTACTTATGTAGACGTCATGCAATTGCATCTTATTTAGAATGTACATTTAAATTATAATAAGTCAAAATTCCTGCGCTTGGAGCTTTCGTTAAAATAAAAATTCGACCACCCAACATATTAAAAGTTTTCTTTATTTATTTTTAATATATTTCTATACCTCTCGTCTAATCAAGATACAGAAAGACGACTTTGAATGAAGTTTATAATAATAGTTTTGTAGTAGATATTTCATGTTTGCACACACATGTTTAGTTTTACAATGATAATATTAATGAAATCAATAATGAATTTCAATATAACAATATATGTATGTGGTTTTGAGCGTTATGTACCTACATAACGCTTAAAATTTATATACACATGTAAATTTTCTTATTTTTTAATTAAAGTGATTGTTATTATTATTATTATTAATTATAGTGTTATAAATGTTATTAGTTCAAACGTCATGTGATTTTTTCTTACTTTAATAAAAAAAATTAAAGCTGTTATTGATCATCATGAGTTTACTTAAAAATACGCAACCATATACCTAGAATTAAAGTTTAGTAACATTATTATTTTATGAAATGCTTATACAAACGTCATTTTATTAACTAGTAAATTAAATTGATTGCTTCAATATTATTTTGTAAGTACTAATTCTAAATTAATAAAACTATGATAAACGAAAATTTATCTTAAAACAAGTGTCCTAAAGAAAAATCCAAAGATTAAGTAAATTTAATGTCCAAATATTATTTGTAATTTTAAATTAGAAGTTAGGTCTTAATTTAATTCCAATCAAAATTTAATCACAAAATTTTAACTAAAGTTCGGCGAAGTCGAATAAAACTTTCTTGATAAAGTCATTTTTCACTCACAATTAGTCAATTAGTCAATTTGAATTTGTTCCGATTTTACTACCCCAGCAGGAAGGTATTGCCATCTAGACGCTGCGGAGTAAACCTGTAGCGAAAGTTACATAGGAAACTTAGTTCCGTAACTGAGGAAGTTAGACCTAATGTTTGAATTAAACAAAAGAGGGAACAGTAGAAACTGAAATTAGTAATATTCAAAAATAAAAAGAAATTTTCAAGTTAAATCGATACTTTCAGTAATTTTACTTATAAATACGTATTTTACTTACAGTAATTTATTTTTTTAAGCACATTTACATGTCGGATCCTATTGAAATTTAAAATCTTAAGAAAAAATAGGGAAGATACTTTAAAATTAATTTATTACATATTAAATTAAAAATTCTTATACATTCCTCGAGGTGAGTTCTCCTTTAAGCTCTTCGCCTTACAAAACTTCACCTCCGCCGCCTGTCGTTTTACAGGACGATAAAAATAAGTAACACTCACTGTGTATTGATTGTTAGGCAAGGAAAAATATTTATAATCCGTAAGTGTCTTCAAGGGAAAGTTTTTACAATAACAATAATATTTGTAAGAATCTTATTTACAAACAAGAATCGGATTGTGAAACTTAAGAGTAATAGTACTAACCAAAAACAGAGTGTGAGTGGAGTAATCGCTGGAGGCCGAATTATACAAAAAAAAACAATCACTATTTACTAGAATAAATAATAAATTAATAAATAATGCTGATTGGGTTAGAGGTGGCGAAGCGCCGGTTGGACTCCGCCGTATTAAGTGAGAGAGGGTTCATGATTCGCCTGCAAAGTGAAAATTAACAAAGGTAAATTAATTCCGATCGACCGATCAGATCTCGATCTGCCACCAACTCACCTCTTTCAGTATATCTCCTTGCACGAACCGTTGACGTACTCGAAACCGTAGAGGCACATGGTGAGGGTGTTGTTGTCGGTGGTGTTCGTGATGCCATTCTTCGGGAGCTGAGGTTCCACCGGTATGGCCAGCAAATAACTGATGTACATAACAACGAACATCAACAGTATGCCGAAGTTCCTGTTCATACTTTTAATCTACCGATCACCGCCGAGTTAAACGAAGAAATGAACTAAGATCTTACCAGTTAGGTCTTGCCGGTTTATCTAGGCACAGGGCAGGCTCGAGGTGGAGTTGAGGAAATCGATCATTCGAGAGTGGAAAATTTTTGGAGGCACTTAACCCCGACGAGGGGTTAGCAAAGTATAAAATTGTGGGCACTTGACGTCATTTCCCTAGACGAATTATCCAATCACATGCGTTTCGATGCATTTAACCGGCGGCGGGAGTCGTGACAAGGCCTTCGGCGGCGATTATTTGGATAAAATATCAAGTTCGATTTGGTGGTCGAATATGTAACTCAAGTTTTAAAAAACGTCAACACGAAAACAAGGAAAAACTAAGTTTAAAAATCTGCAGGGGACATGAGAGTTTTCCGAGGTTTTCCGATGTCCTTCAGTTTGTATGCAATTTCGGAAAATTCCATTGCTTTCGATATCAACCCACATTTTAAAAAATGGTTTTAAAGAGTTGAATTCAACTACTACTAGAGTCAAGTGGGGTCAAGGAACACTTGGCGTGTCATATATGAGCCAAATTCAATAGTCTGGTGTCGATATAGGTAACTTAAAGTTTTTTTCAGAAAGTGTTACACAGAGATCTTACAAAAGTTATGATCTTTAGCTTTGATTTTCAAAAATATTTAGAGAATTATAGAATTTTTTGTGTCAACCTTTTCAATTTAATTAAATTTGCATTATAATTACTATTAAAGTCAAATAAGCTTAAACAACACTTGGCGTCTTAAACATGCTAATAATTCATCAGTCTAATGTCGATATAACAAAGTTTTTTTTTCAGAAATTGTTACAAAAAGACCTTACAGAAGTTATGATGTTCACTTCTAATTTTGAAAAATATTTGGAGAATTATGGAATTTTCTGGGTCCACATTTTCAATTTAATTAAATTTGCATTATAATTACTATTAGAGTCAAATAAGCTTAAACAACACTTGGCGTCTTAAACATGTTAATTCATCAGTCTAGTGTCGATATAACAAAGTTTTTTTTTCAGAAATTGTTACAAAAAGACCTTACAGAAGTTAAGATGTTGACTTCTAATTTTCAAAAATATTTGGAGAATTATGGAATTTTCTGGGTCCACATTTTCAATTTAATTAAATTTGCATCATAATTACTATCAGAGTCAAATAAGCTTAAACAACACTTGGCGTCTTAAACATGCTAATAATTCATCAGTCTAATGTCGATATAACAAAGTTTTTTTTTCAGAAATTGTTACAAAAAGATCTTACCAAAGTTAAGATGTTTATATCTAATTTTCAAAAATATTTGGAGAATTATGGAATTTTCTGGGTCCACATTTTCAATTTCATTAAATTTGCATTTTAATTATTATTAGAGTTAAATAAGCCTAAACAACAGTTGGCGTCATAAACATGCTAATAATTCATCAGTCTAGTGTCGATATAACAAAGTTTTTTTTCAGAAATCGTTACAAAAAGACCTTACAGAAGTTATGATGTTCACATTTAATTTTCAAAAATATTTGGAGAATTATGGAATTTTCTGGATCCACATATGTAATCCCATTATTTGCATTTTAATTACTATTAGAGCCAAATAAGGTCAAACAACACTTGGCCTCTTATACCTGCTGATAATTCAACAGCCTAGTGTCAATACACCTTCTTAGCTTTTTCTTCAGAAAATATTACAAAAAGATCTTACAGAAGTTGCGATTTTTACCTCTAAATTTCAAAAATATTTAAAGAAATATGGAAATTTCTGGGTCCACATTTTCAATTTCATTAAATTTGAATTCTACTTACTATTAGAGTCAAATTAGGTCAAACAACATTTGGCGTCTTAAACATGCTAATAATTCAACAGTCCAGTTTAGATATAATTTGAAGTTTTTTTTCTTCAGAAAATGCTACAAAAAGATTTTACAGAAGTTACGATGTTTACCTCTAATTTTTCAAAATATTTGGAGAATTATGGTATTTTCTGGGTCCACATTTTCAATTTCATTAAATTTGTATTCTAATTACTATTAGGGTTAAATAAGCTTAAACAACACTTGGCGTCTTAGACATGCCAATAATTCAACACTCCAGTGTCGATATGACTTGAAGTTTTTTCTTTAGAAATTATAACAAAACAGCCTTACAGAAGTTACAATGTGTACTTCTAATTTTCAAAAAATAGTTGGAGAATTATGGAATTTTCTGGGTCTAGATTTTCAATCTCATTAAATTTGCATTCTAATTACTATTAGAGTGAAAAATAAGGTCAAACGACATTTGGCGTCTTACACATGCCAATAATTCAACAGTCCAATGTCGATATAACTTGAAGTTTTTTTCTTCAGAAAATGATACAAAAAGATCTTACAGAAGTTAAGATGTTTATCTCTAATTTTCAAAAATGTTTAGAGAAATATGGAATTTTTTGGGTTAACCTTTCCCATTTTTTTAAATATGCATCGAACTAATTAATCAAAACTGCAAACATGCATCGATTAAAATTAATTTTATTTATGCCACTAAGCACAGTGGCATAGAGGGATAAATAGAATTTGTTCAAATTTGAAAATTAATTAGGAATGAAATTAACAGGAAATAACACGATGTTCCAGAGTCTATCACATTTCAAGCCCAAATTTAGAATAGTTAATATTTTTACCAATTAATTTAATATTAATTTAATTCAAACAAGAGATCAAATTAAAATTAAACTTAATAGACCATAATGGAATTTTCCGGTTGCAACTTTCCTAGTTCGTTAAATTTGCATCCAACAAGTTAATTCAATTTCAAATTAATTTAATTACACCAAAAACCTAAAAAAAAATAATCAAACTATCTAGGCCCTAGGCCATAATGGAATTTTCCAGGTGTAATTTTCCCAGCTCTTCACATTTACACCCAACAAATCTAATCGTTTAATAGGAGATTACACGTTCAATCAATTTCCTCACAATTCTACAATTTCAACTCGAATTCAATACAAAAATCTTATGAAATCCTAACTTCAAGTTTCTTACTTTCAAAAATCAACCTGTCAAGATCCGACTTTCCAATTTCCTCGCCCGACCGCTTTCCAGGCCTGGACGTTCTCTTCGGTCGGCAGACCGGCCCTGGTCGCAGGGGTCAGCCGGTTTAAAGCCAATTAATCTTATTAAGAGGCAAATCAAATGTTTGATTATGCGACGTAAACAAAAGTTTACGAAGAGATTTCGGTCATTCATTAACTCGATTTGTGTATATTTTGTGAAGTCAAACAAAAACAAACTCAAGGACCGCACACGAGATAAAGGCCGGAGAGACAATGGGTATCCAGAACGTGGACGATTTGTACGATTTACGGTTAATTGGATAATTTTCCAGTCCGAAGGGTATGAGATGATTCAGAGGTTCGGCGCCCTCGAGGACGTTTAATAAGAATTTGAACCATTGCCGTTTCGTTGCGTAGTCCTGATAGTCAGATTTTGTGTAACGTGTCGAATGTGTGTGTGTGTGTGTATGTTGATACTTGCTCTTGTGGAGACGTGACAAGTTCAAACGCTATCGTCCTATAAACGCAAGTGTATTTTGTTATGATTCCAATGTGTCTGAGCTATCACATACATTTGATAAAGCACATACACATGTACGTACATATGCGTAAATCGCTTAATAATTCTATCACGTTGTAAATATTTAGTCCTTACACAATATTCGAGGAATTTTGCCTACAATCTCAGCGGGATAAATATTTACAATCAAACCGTTGAATTGAATACGTAGAATACAATTTCATTAATAGTCGCGCTACATTCGAATTGTCACGGGATGTAGCAGCAGTCCTGGTTGGTGGTTATCAAATCGAAGATTATTCAGTTTATCTGGAAGACCATTAACGTTTTTTAAATGTTTTATTTCATGCAGGTTAAAGTTCAAGCAACATTGTCTTTATCGACGTTTTTTTTTTAATTTTATTATCGTAAAGAAACGAGTCGAGCGGTTTTTATTATTACTAAAGTCGTTTTGTTCTCGAACGACATACAATAAGAATCTGAATTAATTATTAAGTAAATTTCGTTTTCGACAGAGGACAGCGAATCAGGATTATATTCTTATTATTTATTTGTTTTAATCATTAAGGTTCAAAATTGTTTTATTTTGAATAATATACCTGCAGAGTAATTGTTTGGTTAAAACTAAATACTTAATGATCCTATTATTTTACAGAAATAAAACCATTGTTGGCTTTCCTGATTTACTTAATTAATTGTCTTTTTGTATTAAGTTCCTAATATGTACTTATTTTTAGTATTCTCTAGGAACTTCTACGCGAAGTTAGCAAGCCCAAATCAACTTTACGAATTCAATATGATACAAGAAATGACGATGTTTAGTCAGAAAAGTTGGCAAGTGTTAATATCAGAATTTATAGGTTATCTCATTGAGTTTGTGAAATTTTGTTTCTTTAATTTGTTATACTCTATAAAGAACAAAAGAAATAAGAATGCTTTGGAAAGTTGGCAAAATATAACAAACCAAATTTTAAATTAATTCTATTCAATTTTGCCATATAAACTGACGTTTATTGACGTCAAATCGAACCTATAAAGTCATTGTTTATTTAGGCAGCGGATTAATAGTTTTTTTATTCAATTTTGCCGTATAAAGTGACGTTTTATATGTTTAAAATTGTTTTCGTCGTTGTCAAGGTTGTACTGAAGTTGTCATCTTGTCAAATTTTCTCTTCAAAATTGGACTTACTCCGCTAAACGTCAGTTTATATATGGCAAAATTGAATAAAACGTTGTAATACACTCACGGATACAACGCACGTTAAATCTTATCCGCTTGTATAATAAATAACTATTAATTTACCGAAAAAAATGAAAGTTATGCAGTTTACTTCTTCACATCTGACACTAACTCGTCCTTCGAACGCCACTGTGAATTGTGAGAAATCGACTAAAATATTATCTTTTTTATAAGGTGGAAAAATCCTCTATGAACACCAGATGAGTTAAAAGATATCTCAGAAAGAGAACGATGAAAATTACAATTCTTGGATAGATCTTTTATCGCAACTGATAGTGTCTGATAGTGTGGGACTCCGCACATCGCAGTGATTACCCGAACTAGAACCCCTCATCTATATCCATTAATCCGGGTCGGGAAAACTCTTCATTAGAAGACGAGTATACGTTGAATATCGGATCCATTTTGAAAATTCAGAAGATTTCAATTATGTAGTAGTACAACGTGATCAAGAATGACTGTTTGAGTTGGCAACACTGAATCTCATTTTTAAATGGTACAACTGGAGTCATCCGGTTGGTGACACTGACAGCATCATTGACAGATGCCATTTGCTATTTCAAATTCAAATTTCTGGTACTCTTTTCAAATTTGTTTATTTTAAATTGTTTTGACGTTACAACACGATATTTTCATTGGAATAGCGTACTTTCCTAAGCGGGATTTATAACCAAATTACTGGTTGGCAGTACTCTCTCGAAGCGACATACCAGCAATTTCAGGAACTATTTCCGGAGACTTTGGTCACTTTTGCTGTGTTTCAGCAACATTGCATGCGAGTAGTTGAAGGTTATTTAAACACAGGGAGCGTATGCACCAAAAATCATCTGGTAGACCTTCTACTCTAAACGAGGAAGTTGTCGAGGATATCAGAACTCGAATGCAAAGAAGTCCTCGCAAATCCTTAAGAAAGCTGTCCCTTTAAACAGGTTTGGTCCTTATGCCTCCTATTCAACCAATTTTCATTCTTACCCATAAGACTTCCACTTTTTCATGTTGTTCTAATTCACAGTTTTACAGGTTTATCATATGGAAGTTGCTCCACAGTGCTTAAAAAGAAATTAAGGTACCACCCTTACAAAATTTCCATCGGTCAGTCATTAACCCCTCCTGATCACCCGCAGAGACTTTTATTTTGCAATTGGTTCAATGATATATTAAATAATAATGATATCCTTGACAATACCTTCTTTTCCGACGAAGCCTGGTTTCATCTAAACGGCTATGTGAATAAACAAAATTACAGAATTTGGTCAGGTGAAAATCCTTACGCTATCAGAGAGACATATTTGCACCCGGTTAAAATTGGTGTTTGGTTGGCAGTCTCAAGGACGCGGGTGTATGGATCAATATTTTTTAATTTTACCGTCAATTCGGAGAGATATATCCAACACCTTTTGAGGCCTTTTATAAACCAATTAACAGACGAAGAGCGTCAAATTGGATATTTCCAACAAGACTCTGCAATGGCACATACGGCTCGTGCTACTATGGGATATTTAAGAGAGAATTTTGGCGAAAGAGTAATTAGTCAGGGCATTTGGCCAAGCAAGTCACCAGATCTCACTCCATTAGATTTTTCGTTATTTGGGCTCTTGAAGGACAACGTCTTTAGGAACATATTACATACTGAAAATGAGCTGCGAGAGGCAATAGTTCAAGAAGTGGCAAACGTTACACCCAATATGCTGATGAATATCTTCGAGAGCCTAAATAAAAGAGTTAATTTATGTCTGGACCAAAATGGGGGCATTTTGAGCATTACCTTAGCTGTTTAATTAAATTATGGTTCTATATTTCGAGTTTCATTTTTTAAGCGTTAATTTTTATTCACATAACCTACAATCTTATCGCTGATTGTTATGTCAAATTTTTGTCAAATAAACATATCCGGTTGTAGTGTTTTCAAAAGAACAAGTAAAAAATTCTCTAAAAAGTGTTGCCAACTCAAACAGTCATTCTTGATCACCCAGTAGTATAGTAGATTGATATTGTGATTCTTCTATATTCTGGATATTTCTTTCACACGATTCTTCTTTGGGAATGATTTCCTGAATAAACTCGTGAATTCAAATGTAATGTCTTCCATTCATAATCATTAGAATTAAAACGTTGGTTGCTAAAATAGTTGTGCATAATAGTAAATTAATATGTAGGTCTATAATTGATCATCGTGAGCAATCAAAAACGATGTGTTCGACATTAACTAATATATGACTACAGTAACGACAAACAGACATTTCGTGTAAAACACCTCAATAACTCCTTATAAACTGGAACAGGGAATAATCCAGAGTGCTGAATTTACACTTATACCAAACGGAAATATTTTGCATTAATTTCTTGGTTCATTGTGCCTTACTGAAATATACATTCCATTCTTTTTGCAGTGTGTTAAAAGTCGCCTTCATGATAACTTTCTGGTCGATACCTTTATATTTGTATTTAATCTAGTGTCCATTAAAGATTTTCCATTTTCAGAAAAAAAGGACATGTTATTTTTTAGTATGCAAATTCTAAACAAAAACTATAATTCAGTTTTAACTTGTACAAACAAATATTTTAAAATCAATTGCACGCAATATTTTTCGGTGGAATACACAGCTCCGATTGTCGCAACACAGCGTATTAATCGACGTCCTGTACAACTTTTTCGCGTTTAAAATCGCTGCGATAAGAGGGGACTCGTGACGATTATCGATAACGCTGTGTTTAGAAATTTTTATCGCCCCCTCCGCGTTACATCAAGCGAAATTTATGACCGCAGATTGCATCAGATGACATCTGAAGCGTTGCTGCTATTTCCGGCGATTTGATCACTCTTTGGACTATCTTACGCACTCTGTAAAACATCGCCTGATTTCCCTGACATACCTCAGAAACAACTTTGTGGGGCATATGGAAGTTTCGAGCAATATTTGGTGGGAGTTGTGGTTAAAGTTTTGGGAAGAATTCAGACCGATTTTAAGACTGATTTTATTTATCTCTTACTTTCTACCTCTTTTACTTCCATTTTTCTGCTTTTCAAATTTTTATTTATATTTCGCCTGAAGAAACAACACTCTAAAAAATATATAAATTGTAATACGTGGTTCGCCTTATATAAGCTAAGCTCGAAATTCCGTTCTTAAAGTGGAATTTTATCTAAACACAACTTAAGTGTTTGGCCCGACCCGAAGAACGGGAAAAGGGAAGATTTTGAGTATGTTACAGTTTTAAACAGGCGTGTTAGTCTTATATCATCGTTCATAAGAGATTGTGTTGTGCTGTGACAATTATTTACTGTGCCAAAGACTTTAATATTGAGCAAAGTAATTGGAGGTAGCCACTAATTGGTGAGTTTATCACTGAGCCATTCATTCTTCTACTGTTGATTAACTAACTAACTCTTTAATTAATTAACCATCGATATTTAGAAATGAGAAATATTCGTAGTTGTCTCTATTTGGTATTCCAAACATTAGTCAGTCACTGGTAGTACAGTGCCGCCTTTTATCTCAAGGTAGGGTATGTTGTGGTGGTTTTTCTGATGACCTCCCGAGGATTAAATGAAACACGTTGTGTTTATGAATTGTCGACGTTTCGTCTATTCGTTTTAGACATATTCATGACACAGAGTGGAATATTTTTTCCAGTTGTTACTATTTGAGTTACCAATTTTGTTGAAACCAATGCATATCGCTCTCTGTGGTAACCTTGTTGGTTTGATGTCCCTTTGCCGGGCTTAGTGAGTAGCTTCTTTATTAGATTCGATGTTATTCTAATAGAATAGCTCTCTTTTGGTTTGCAGGTTCAGAGGTAACTGAACCTTGAGTTCCCAAATTTCCCACAATTTTGGTACTTATAAATTTTTTCGTAGGATCGAAAAAAAAAAAATACGAAAACCAATAATAAACGCGAGAATACAATACCTATAGGTTCACCCTCACCTCTTCTCAGGTATAAATCGAAAAATATCGATCCTACGGCAAAATTGATAAGGACCAAAATTGTAGGAAATTTTATTTTACACAACTTTATTCATTACAATTTTTTCGCGTAAAATTGACAATAAACGTGAAAAGACAATGATAAGGTTTCATCCCCTCCTTTTCTCGGGTATACATCGAAAAATATCTATCGTAGGAAAAAAATGATAGGAACTAAAATTGTAGGAAATTTTATTCTAGACAACTTTGTTTATTATAATTTTACGCGTAATATTGAAAATAAACGAGTTGTTCAACAAACAAAAATTCACCCCCACGTTTTCGGGTATAAATCGAAAAATATCGATCCTATGAAGAAAATGACATTAAGCAAAATTGTAGGAAATTTAATTTTAAACAAGTTTTGTAAAAACTAGTTTTCGTTTATAATTGAAAATAAACGAGTTATTTAATAAACAAAAGTTCACCCTTAAATTCAAGATGGCGGATGACGCAACGGGTCTGGTACCCCGGCAATCTAAATTTAGACTGCCAATGACCCCCCCCCCCACTAAACAATTCCGAAGGAAAATTACTGTCAAAAATTTTTGCAAGGTTTGCCCCTTTTTGGGGCTAATTCGATTGGGCTATACACGATCCAAGCCTTCCCTGGCCTAGATCGGTTAAGAAATCATCGACACATTTATTGTTGTTATTATTTAAACTATACTACTTCTGGGAATTTAAAAGAGCCGAGCGTAGTCTGTAAATATTTGTCAATTCATTCGGAAATTCCAATAGACTTAAACGTTTCCATTACATAACGGAAACTGCATTGTAAACTACATATACATAAAAAATTGATAAATGAGATCATTTGTTATATGCATAAACACCAATATCAGTAATTTTAATAGATAAAAATGTTATTAATTCGCGAATGATTTATTGAGGAAGAATACGACATATGTGTTTGTTTCCACAACCGGCTTTCATTTCTTACTTAATTAATACTTTATACACATAAACATTCCGAGAACTTTTTAGTAATATCGCAAGAGATAAGTTTCGCTTAGTCAGTTATCCGGCATTTCGGAAATGTTCCTAGGTTTTCGAAATAAATTAATGAGGTTGGAATTAACGATAATCGAAATGTCAGAATCTTAAAAAAAATTGTAGTTGTTTTCAGCAGGTTTTGGAAAAACCGCCTCACCTGTAAAACCCCGAAACCAAAGAAAAAACTACATACCCAAAGTAATTATGAAATCTAATAAATGCGCGGTAATTCTAGGAATAGAGATTGGGTAATTCCCCCGCCTCATTTTTTATTCATGGATGGGATATTACGCTCCGATCGATCATCATTATGAATTATATTATAAGGTACATATTTCGATTGGAATTTCGGTGTCAAAGTAATATTGGGAATAATAACGAATATGTCGCCCAAGAAAGCACTCGCGAACGTGTACGATATACTACGTTTTCAATATTTTCCGACTTTCATTTTCGGGATGGTACCGTTCGACAGGCGAAAGGTGAACGGGCAGTACAAATTCGAGATTATGAAGGGGTACTGGAGGTACTTATGTAGCAGTGGTAAGTGTGAAATTTGGTTTCTAATGGATAAGAGAAAATGCACCAACGTATGTAATACTGTTTTAACTGGGAAACGTGGGATTGTTCCACATTTCCAACATGTCAGTTTTTCTTAATGTATATTACCTATCCAAAATTGCGAACTCTGCAACTTTGTGAACAAATTAACACCAGTGGCACAAATTATGAATAATGAGTAATTTTGTTGCAACAGTGACGGACGACTCCGGTACTTCGGACACATCATCCAGTGACTTCATACAATAACTATGACGCAGATTTTCATCGCAGACGTTGAAATAGGTAGTCATAGAATATAAATAACAAGAATAACTAGTAAATTAAAAACAATAAATGCAAAAGTGTGATATTAGAAATATGCAATCTAGAACACCCTGAAGACAGATGTGCACAATAATCACAATCTTTAAGTAAACAACCAGAATAAAATCAGACATATATAATTCGGCCGAATCTAGGAAAAAAAGCCGCCGGAAAAAAAGCCCCCGGAAAAAAAGCCGCGGAAAAAAAGCCGCCGGAAAAAAGCCACACGGAAAATACGCCGCCGGAATAAAAGCCGCCGAAATGTGTATCTTTACTTTGTGTAAACTAAAAAAACTAACCGTTAAACTAAAATCTAAAAACTGAAGCTAACTTATCTATATGGAATATAATAATGTAATAACACTAATAACTAATAAGAATCTTATTATTTATATTTATTAGCACAACATGCTATAATATTTAATTTGGGCGTATCCTTATATTGTGGTTAATGGCTGTTAAAAGCATTTCCACATTTCGTATGTTTTCCACAAATTCTATCCAAAGAGTTTGCAGTCTCAATTGCATTCTGTCGTAGGTTGGCCTCTTCTTGGGAGCTAGAAGAGGCTAGAAGAGCTTCTAGTTTGCAGCTATTCAATCTTGGTATAGGTCCACTGCAAGTTCTGGCCTCATTTTCTGAATAAGCACCCAGATTGATGGATGCTTTATTCCCACTAAATGACTGACTCTATTATTCCAACCTGAAAGAAATATACAATTTAAAATGTTACATGTTTAAAGTAGTTTTCACTATAAATATAGGTATATAATGTCGAATGCAAATTAGAATTACAATTCTACTAACCTTCTGTACTGTTATTAGCCTTATCATTTCCAGTGATCACAGCATTATGAACATTTCATGTTTCTGCTGGAAATACAGCCGAAATCCTCCTTAAGCGGGCGCCTCCTTCCTGATTACCTACCCTTCTGAAGGTCCCAGATACGTAGGTTTGTTCGAAATAATCCAATATATCGGCGTGTTCAACTCCATCCAGTTGGTTTCTAAGGAACTCCATGCCATCTGCGCATCTGCCACTTTGTCCAATGGCAGGAACGCTAGTCGATCTATCATACCAACAAAATTACTAAATCTTTCACTTTGGAGAGATTCTCTTTGCATTCCCAGCTCTTGGACCTTCCTGTGTGTACTCTGGCACAGGTGGTAGAAGTGTCCAAATCATAATTTTTTATGTTTTCCTTTGTTGCTTGAAATAAGTTCCATGGTGAAACTATTGAAACACAGCACTAAACAAATCACGACTTAAATAGAAATAATTGCACATTCAATAATGAATGCCAAGCGCAAGTTCACAACCCTTAAATATAAAAGTATCAGGTAAGGTCATGTAAAATTAACCGAAATCCTAATGTTTCATAAATTAGGTAGGTAATTATAACAAGATTTGGGACGTTTTTAAGGAATTATTTCAGGAAGCTTTATTGTTCAGAGTTATTGTAAACTGATCAGCTTATCACAACATTTCACAGATATGTATTAAGTATGTATATTATTTGTGAGTGGACCCTTATGAGTTATGAGTAATTTCATAATAATTAAACTGATAATTAATATTAGACACCTAAACATACCTATATATTTATTTATTGACTGATATTATAGATATGATATTATAGGTGCCGCGGTCTTTTTTCCGAGCGGCTTTTATTCCGGCGGCGTTTTTTCCGGCGGCTTTTTTTCCGGGCGGCTTTTTTTTCCGCGGCTTTTTTTCCGGCGGCTTCTCTTCCGGCGGCTTTTTTTCCGGTTACACCAATTCGGCGCACACGATCTCCCGTAAGGGTTCATACCGAACACAGTGATACCTGAATTTGCTATAATCCCCGACACGAGCTCCCATAAGGATTCATACCGGATAAATTTATACCTGCGTTTGTTATAATACAATGTTACACCTTACACATCATTAAATATCATTAAATTTGTTCGCTACACATTTTACAGAGTTATACATTGTAATATTTCCTTTCCTATATTGCACAATTTTATCAGTTATAAATTTGAATTGAATTTTGCCACTTTGGGGCCAATAGGACAATCTTCCATGAAGTAGAAAACAAAACTGTCCCCTACTTCTTCATGTGTGAGAAAAGTTAAACCAAATAAATTGTGTAACCATCTCCTACACTTGAATTTACACTACCTACCACCCACTACTTACGGGAATTCATGTGCGATTTTAGAACTACCTGAAAATCCTTACGGGAGTTTGTGTGAGAGATTACCTTCAATATTTATGCCATGCATTACTTAAGATAAGTTTGTGCATGTTCCTGAAGATCCCTTGATTAGCGATGTATATTTTCCTCTTTTTAAATCTCAATTATAGTAAGTATTAATATCTAAGTGATAGCAGAGAACGTTAGATAATGTTAATTATCACGTGTATCATGAACAACTAATATATATATATAGTTTTTTTGACAATTGTCAACTGTCAATTGTAGATTTTCATTCCAGTACTGTTGGAATTCCAACAATATCTTTCTCCGCCTTTTCCATTATTTATTATGCTATATAGCCCCTCATATTTCAATCTCCCTTCAATCTCTTCGGACTAGCGAAGTTATTTTTACACGCTATATAAATCACTCGAAAATCATAAACAAGACACCCAAAGGAACAAAAGCGCTTCAAATATTTCCTATTCCCTATTTACTTTCACATCCCTTTATACTAATAACTTTAGTCACGGTATCATTCGTCCAATGTCATAGTCCCTCTCTTCATATCTTCCGAGAAGAATTGTCCCATTGTCGCTCAAAAAGAGCACATGTTCGTAATCTTCCAGCCTTCTCGGAAGGGCGACATTACCGAAACGAACAATTTTTCTCTCATTGTTCTTACACTTTCCAAATTTCACGGCACCTACCTCTATAGTCGGAGGGTAAATTTTCCCTTTTATTGCCAACACATCTGGTGTACTGAGCGCTTAACTCACTCACCCAATCAGTACTCAGTAAGCAATCTCGGGTCCTCCAATCGCGATTCGAGATGAGGGGTCGATGGGCGGAGCAATCACATTTACACGATAGGCACACGCTTGAGACGAGAGAAAATTTTCGACACTCGCGCAAAATTCATTAAACTCACAACACCGCAATCACAATGCCTCAATTCACTCCCAATCGCAAAGATAATCGTATTGTACATAAAATTAGTGTACTTGTCAGTGGAACTACTTTCCAAATATAAGTCAATATAAGTCGTAAATTTAAAAGCACCCGCATTTCAATCCTCATAACTTGGGTCCAGCGGAAACACACCACTCAGTTGCATTGGCAAGCTGCAACAGCTCTACGAAGAAACAACGTCTTGCCTGGTCCTTCGAGTCGAACTTACATGACGTAAGTTCCTAAATAGTTGCAAACCGCAACACCATGCATTACTTAAGATAAGTTTGTAGATGTTTGTTGTTAGATGTCCTTTGATTAGCGATGTGCGATGTATAATTTTCTTCTTTTGAAACTTTTAAAATTTTAGAAATGACCTGTACACCCCCAGAAATACTCAAAGCTGCTCAACAAATTGATTGAAATACTAATAATTTAACATTGACGTATACGCACGTCTACGTGACAGGCTGATGTACCAATTTAACCAAACTAAAAGTTACTAAAAGAAGTGTAATAATATCAATATAATTACACTACTTTCGATGTAATAATGAGATCATTAGTAACGCAAAGTAGATAAACTTCTTTATATTTCAGTCAACACGGTACTCCTACTGTCCTTGGGGATGTCCACCAGTATTATTGGCGATTTTACAGAGAAAATAGTCCACAACCTGACCACCACTCTAGCAATATTCACACTAAACGTCTACTCCTACAGATGCCACGAGATTATCAACATATTCGATCTGGTGGATAGAGCGGAAAAGACTATGAAATCTTTAGGAATGGACGTCACATACGAAGTGACTATCTGGGTGGCAGTACTGCAGACATTGTTCGGAGGAATAAGTATCATATCTCTTTTAATCGTACAAAGTTTAACCAAAGACCTTTTAAGTTTCGTCTGGACGAGCCTGACGTTTGGCTATCCTTCGTTGGTAATGATTTTACCTGGTCTACTATTTTTTCCATTAACATGTACGATTCTGGTGAGGTTCCGAACCATGAACGAATTTTTGAAAGAGAGGATCAAACATGATCGTACCTCCGGGGATGAAATTGACAAACTGGCCGATGTTCATTGCAAGTTAAGCGAGGCGTTTAACAAGTTGATGTATTGCTGTGGCATATCTATGATCGCAACGTATTGTTATATATTTCTCCAGATAACATGTATATTCTACTATTTTCGACGGAATATTATTATTTTAAATCTCATGGAGCATGTGGATTTACTGTATTGGAATGCTATCTATATAATTTGCTGTTCAATCGGAATGCCGGCTGCCACTTATGTCAAACACGTGGTGAGTCCAGAGCAGCTTAGTTAGCTCAACTAGAGTACTTAACGCCAACGGCAGACTGAATATACCTATATGTTATTCGCAATGGCCGAAATCGGCCACTGCCCGAAATTTTTATCCACAACGCGTTGTGGGTATAGTAGTTTACCCACGATGCGAATGGAAACGTTTTTTCCGAACAGTGGGTAGAATGAATTACCCACAACGCGTTGTGGGTAAACTATGATACCCATGACACGAAATAACCTTCCACGCGCCTTTGTTTTGCATTGTTGAGCATTTCGTTTGCACACGTCGTTTTCTGGCTATTGTGGTTTACTAATAACGCGTTTCAAATAAAACTGTGAATATGAATAAAAATTAAATATTTATTTAAACGCATATAACATAAATTACACGTTATTATATTAAAAAAAAAACAACACAAAGAAAATTTAAAAAACAACACAAATAAAACTAGAAATAGAGGAACGAGCTTAAAAAACAAACATCACTTATTTTTACAAGAAGAGCTGTTAAGACATTTTGAACTACATTTTATATTTAATTTGATGCACCAACATTCGTTCGTTTGACATCCTTTCATCAGGCAATTACGTTGCCATTTAGGTTGCCAAAAGGAGCTTGAAATACAAGCTGATAAAATGCTTACCCAATCGCATTGCCAGGGTGGAGAGACAAATAATGGTCACAGTAAAATGTCGCAAAATTGCTTACCTTGGCCACATCCTGCGCGGAGAAAAGTATCATCTTCTCCAGTTGATTATGAAAGGAAAAATAGAAGGCAAGCGGGGTGTTGGACGAAGGCAAATCTCTTGGCTGAGAAACATCAGGGAATGGACAGGCATCCGGAACGCTGTTGACCTGTTCAGGGTTGCAGAAGATAGAGACGCGCTCTCTGCAGTAATCGCTAGCGTTCGGGCGACCGGACATGGCACATAAAGAAGAAGAAGAAGAAGAATCGCATTGCAAATTAGGTGACAACGTTTTGATAAACATACCAGAGGTAGATCGTGGACATCAAGCTCCTCGAAATGTATTAGCAATCATTATGGAAAAAACTGATCAAGGTGTGTATATTCTCGGCACTAAAAATGGAAAATTGAAACGGTTATACACCCGAAATGAGTTTCAATTATGGCCTTCGGTATTTTTATCATTATCTGAGATCCCTTCAGGTCATTCTGTAAACGTGTGTGAAGAAGCCAAGTTGTCTTCTGGGTCTAAGCAAGGATTTGTACAATGTAATTGTCTGAAAAGACGTCAATCGAAGGCATGTAGGTGCATCAAATTTAATATAAAATGTAATTCAAAATGTCATAACAGCTCTTCTTGTAAACATAAGTCATGTTTGTTTTTTAAGCTCGTTCCTCTATTTCTAGTTTTATTTGTGTTGTTTTTTTTTTAAATTTTCTTTGTGTTCTCTTCAAGATATAGTAACATGTAATTTATGTTATATGCGTTTAAATGAATATTTCATTTTTATTCTTATTCAAAGTTTTATTTGAAACGCGTTCTTAGTAAACTACAATAGCCAGAACAAGACGTGTGCAAACGAAATGCTCCACAATGCAAAACAAAGATGCGTGGAACGTTATTTCGTGTCATGGGTATCATAGTTTACCCACAACGCGTTGTGGGTAATTCAATCTACCCACTGTTCGGAAAAAACGTTTCCATTCGCATCGTGGGTAAACTACTATACCCACAACGCGTTGTGGGTAAAAATTTCGGGCAGTGGCCGATTTCGGCAATTGCGAATAACATATACAACGTAGTGGAAGATGCAATCAAAGTTGTTTCAAACTTAGACCTCACAATATTTCGTTTCTAAGTTGTATTAAACTCAATTTCACGTTTATTCAGTAATTTCATGTTTATTTCAGTTAGATAGTTGATGTGTTCAATTAACTGGTTGGTATCACGTAATAGAATTATTGCTTCTTTTGGTTATTGTTTTATCGGCCCTTAAATTTGAATGAATTGAATTTAATTGTTTTTAATACCTTACATTTCTTCTGCACACTGACCGAAACTCTTGTGAAAATGTAATAATTTTGTTACGTTGACGTTGTTTACGATAATATCCACGCTAAAGTTAATGCCAATCACGCCAAAAATAATAAAATAGTGTCGCATCATACACTACTTATTGATAGTTGCGAAAAATTTCGAGTGATTGTGACTGGAAAACTAAACAGTTAAAACCGTTGTTTATATAAACTAAGTCTTTTAAATTTATATAAACTATAAATTATTTTTTTTGTGGCAGGCCGTTCACCCACTAAAATTCTAAAAAACAAATATAATATTCAAAGCGTTACTGCTAGTTCTGATTGATCCAGGATTTTCTTTTTTTTTATTCTTGATTTCCTCTAATACATACACACGTTCTACTTATTCAATTATCTTGAAACTTCTTCTAATTCCTATTGTTGATTAAAATTTTATTGTAGTCTTCAAAAACGCCACGACTGCTTTGCCAGCTCATGTCACCCTTTACCGACGACGACATTGGAACACAGGTGAGTCCAATTATTGTAATCAATCAACCTATCACTTTGATGCATTAAACGTATTATTTCCGCAGAGAAATACTTTCCTGCTGCAACTGTTACACCAGCAGATAAGCCTCAAAGTTTTCGGACACTTCTATTTTCATATAAGCAGGATATTACCGGTATGTATCTCGTATTCAATTGAGACAATATGTGATAATTTTTTGAAAAGGCCTAATCGAGGTTTTTATTGCGTAGGACGTGCAAGTGTTCGTCGGGTTGCTGATATTTTTCTCGCAAATCTCAGGAAATACACAGGACTAGAGACAGGGGGGATAAAGGTGTAACTACTTGTTCCGTATTTGGATATAATAAATTTATTTATAATTGATGTCTATGTAGCAATTGAATATAATTCGTACAGTGTGTTATATCATCGAACATTCTTTAGTTAGATGGAGACTGCTATATTTTTATATGTGTGTATACAAGGTTGAAGCGTGTATATCTCGTCTATTTTCAATACTGACTATTTAATTGTCGAATAAAAAACATTGTACGAAAAAAGGAAATTTTTCAAAAAGTTCTACTTTTGTGAAATTGTGAAATTAGATCACATTCTTGTAATGAATAATGAACCTGATTACTCATATCTGAAATTGTTTTAGGTATCAAACTGACGTTTGGAAATAAATGTGATATATGATATAATTTCCAGCATTTACTATTGGAATTAATTCTACTTTTTTAGTAGCAAAATTAAAAAAAAAATAAAAAGGTTATCTATCGTTTGGCAATATGAACAGCTGACACTATTTAGAATTTTAATACATGTATAATTAATGTTTCGAGAAAATATTTTAAGAGGAGGAAATTCTTGATATGTCATCAGATGCATTGTTCATGTCCGAGTATCTAAAAAATGATGAAGTTAAATGCCATTTTCAAAATATTTTTGAAAAAAAAATGTGAAGGGGTAACTTTATTATAAAATTTCCTGTTTTCTCTACATCTCATTCTGTGACGATATTTAAGCAATGAAGTTTGCTTTAGTTTCAATTATAACCTACTAATTCGAATTTAGAATTTTACTGCCTCCCTAATTGATGTTTTACGAAAATATGTATTTTTCAAGGTTGGAGATGTAATTTTTTTCCAATACATTTTTGCGGTGTATGAAATTTGACCATTTAAAACAATATTCTTTAGTTGCCAAATTAACACTTAGTTGAAAAACTTGAAGGGGAGTTCGAATTTTAAATGCTTCATCTATACCCTTAATACATTATTTTTTAGAGTATTTTAAAAGTAAACTAGGACGTTTTCCATTTTTGACTATAACATGTCACTTCGAATTCGACGAGTAGTTTTAAAATGCTAGGCATTTTCGAAATCATTGCTTATATTGAATTACTATCTTGGGACATAATAAAGTTAAATGCTTTTTCAATATGAATTATTTTCATTGTCACGTTGACACTTTTGGAAAACAAGACTCTTAGAATTTTACTGTTTTTTTTAAAGCGGTTTTTGTATGTAGGAATATCTCATTAGATAAATTATATTGTGTACTAATCAATCAAACAATTTTAGATTTTTTAAATACTAAATTCACCAATTTTATGTCAAGGTTTTCGTATAGATACTGAATTTGTCTATCTCTTGTCAATATACAATATCTCGGTCTTGGTTTTACTAACAACGAATGTACGATGATCACTACCTAAATTAGTCACCTGTTTATTGTGCATTTTCAGTCTTTAAGCTTTTAGATGTATATATGATTGCGTAGTATATTTTGAATAATAACTGGTTTTGCCAATTTCGGAAATATTTATTTAATTTTATAATAGTTAATTCAGAAAAATAAATTTACTTCAAAAAACAATTAATTAGGTAATATATTGAAATAGATTTTGTAAGTATGTTATGACGTACTTATATATATTTAAATAAGTACAATGCTGTTTGTCGTGTGGTTTTCTGCACTTTGCCATTTTACCATTTAAAGTGTAGGTAACGTAATTAATATTATAAGGTAGTCCATTTTAATGAGGTAAATGGTGAGCACTGATGTTACCCTAATGTCTCTGTTTTAATACAATAAAGATCATAACGGTCCTAACAACTAAAATTTAATGTAAAGGCTTGTTACTCGAGTCGAATTCCTAGACATAATATTTATGTTAGACATATAATTGAGTGCAATTAATTCATCAAAACATCTATTTAATATATAGATTTGAATCGCGTCATCTTGTGGTCAATTCTGAACTTACATCGAGCGATTTCAACCACCTCAACGATCGATTATCGAGAGTTTCGTTTCTGGGAAGCTTCCTAAGATAGTTACAAATAGCATTGAACCAATTGTACCATCTATCAGGCAGTAGCTGTATAACATCAAAATTTACTTTGTGTAATCCCAACGGGAAACTTTTTTCCGGAAACGAGAGATTGTAATGAGGGTTATCAATACACACACACGGATTGTAGACCTAAACTGAATATCTCAATAACGAAATTCAAATTATTTGAGGACATCAGGGAGAATTTTAATTCAAAAACATTGATAAGTACAACTACAGTAAATTTAATGATACAATAGTAAGTACAGAATAGTACAGTATGATACAAAAGCGTGAAGCCATGCATTCTTGTATTGTTTTTTACTCTCTCTGTGCCATCTTGGCTGTACGGTAAATATTGCTGGAAAGAAACGGTTTGCCGCAAACTAAACACGTCTGGAGCTGCTCGTGTTCGACGAATTAGTCATTGTTCGCAGAATTACGGAACCGTCGAAAATGTACTGGAAAAGCCGAGGCGTTTCGATGTGATAAGGATTTCTCGAAAACCGAGGAACCTTCTAGGAACTATCAGAGTATTCGAGAAACTACCAGAAACCGTATATAGTCGTTACGAGGCCAGTGTAACAACGGGCTGCCGACAAGAAAGAAGAACATAAACGAGCCACCTCCATAGGTGCGCGGAATATTTTTTACTCACTTAGTCAGTAAAATTTCATAGAAAATTTTACATGAATTATTGTAAAATAATTGAGTTTAAATTTTAATAATGAATAGTAATCTTCAGATGAAGATTCGGAGCCGGGACGAATGACAATGGGGTTAATAGGTGGTAAAACGTAATATTCTTCCTCTTTTGGTAAAATGCGGTTTTCAGTTTTTTGGTATCTAGAGATCATACTTAATCATTTCCCAAAAGTTTATATATATATATATATATATATATATATATATATATATATATGTATATATATATATATATCGGATATAACGAAATTTGTCGGCAGGCTACAGGTCGCATTTTTTAAAGAATCACAACGAAATTTGGTACAAAAATCAGTTGGCCGAAAATCTCGGTCGAGTTCGTTAATGGGCTAAATCGGTCGAGCGGTTTCAAAATGGCGGCTTGTTATTTTCAAAAAAAAATCAAAAAAACTTTTATTTCGAGTCTCAGAGAAAAATATTACTTAGGTTTTTTGTTGGTCTTATAGAAGCGTCTTAATAAAGAAACTTATAGTCATTTGTATAAAACATTTTTTCGAGAAATGTACAGAAAAAAAGTTATTTTTTTCAAAAATAAATAAAAATAAGAAAAACTTTTATTTCGCGTCTGAGAGAAAAAGGTTACTAAGGTATTTTGTTGCTCTTATGAAGGTGAACAACTTTTGTATAAAACAATCTGTCGAGAAACGTACAAAAATAAAGTTATTTTTGTCAAAAAAATAAAAAAATAAAAAAACATTTATTTCGCGTCTGAGAGAAAAATGTTACTTAGATTTTTTGTTGCCCTTATAGAGGCGAACAACTTTTGTATAAAACATATCTTCGAGAAATGTACAGAGAAAAAGTTATTTGCAAATATTTTAAAATTTTGTCGTTTGTATTTTTTCACACCTCGTATGCATTTTTTTGACACATCGTGTGTTATATTACTATATATCCTACCCATAAATCTACTTTTCAGCCTGGCAAGCCATGGGGTTTTTTAATTACATGCGAAACGCAATTTTGACAAATTTGTTTGTAAGAATCATCCCTAAAGACGGTTTTAATGTTCTCAAAAACAATGTTAGTGAAAGTAGGACTGTGGTTTGTTTTCCGCAAGCGATCCTTGACGTTAGCCCAAATTAATTCTATGGGATTAAAAATACAGTAGTAGGGAGGTAGTCGAAGAACACAAGGACTTTTATCCTCAGCAAGCTCGTATGGGTAGATAAAGGAAAATGTCTCAACCACGTATGAAATGTATTCAGTAACAAAACGGTGACCGGTTTCGGCTACAAGCCATCATCAGACCTAATAAAACATACATTAGTACAAAGAATATAGAACATAGACCAGATCAAATCGATAAAAACAACAACACTAAACATAAATACATGTAACACTCCGACCGAATGGTAGAAATCTTGGTAGAAGTAACGATGAACTCTATATTAATTCAAGGATGTTGCCAGTAAAATTGGGATCGTGAGGGAAAACCACTCAATACTCTTAAACAATGTTCTATAAAAATCAACAGGACACAGCGAAAAGCGTGTCGAAGGTGTAACATAACCTACAAATGAGCATTACCAACTACCAACTAATACGGGTACGGACGGGACAACAACTTACCTAGCATCACGAAACTATAATGACATTGTGCCATGAATTAAAATGGCGTCGTTCCATGCCTATTTTCATAGGCTATTTTCGTTACCCCTAGAGAGAGAAGCGTTCCAACGAGAAATTATGACTTTGAAACACTTAGCTGTAAGTAATGGTTATCCACTTAAGTTAATTGACAAATTTTTCCATATGTATTTTTACAAATTTAATCTGACCTTTAATACATCAGCTTCGAAAAGCTCATCATTAAATTTTAGGAGCTTAAGTTATTTTGGCTCCCTTTCATCCAGGATAGCAAAAGTTTTCAAAAATGTAGACATCACGATTGCTTTCAAAACCACCCTCAAGTTAGGATCCTTGATTTGTAACACAAAAGATCCAATTCCTTCAGTTTCAAAGTCTGGTGTTTATAAAATATCTTGTAGTTCTTGCGAATCGTTTTATATAGGACAAACGAGACGACAATTTTTGATCAGGTTAAAAGAACATGAGAAATGGGTTAAAAAGGGTCTGTCTACGGATAGCATTCATACTCCTTCGTCACTGGCTAACCATATCCTTACACAGAAGCATAGTTTAGCTATAGAAACTAGTTTTCCTCCCCTGCATTTTGAAGACCGCTTTAGACATTTGAATTTGCTAGAAACTTTTGAGATTCTCATTCATTCTGAAGTAGAGGGCTTCCTCAGTGATCAAAAAAAACCTCTTTGCTAGCCCTTTGACTGCTTTCACAGTTAATTATATTAAGAATTCTTAATACTAAAGTTGATTTTTGTGTTACAAAGTTTTAATTATAATTTTAATTCATGGCACAATGTCATTATAGTTTCGTGATGTTAGGTAAGTTGTTGTCCCGTCCGTACCCGTATTAGTTGGTAGTTGGTAATGCTCATTTGTAGGTTATGTTACACCTTCGACACGCTTTTCGCTGTATCCTATTGATTTTTATCGAACATTGTTTAAGAGTATTAAGTGGTTTTCCCTCACGATCCCAATTTTTCTGGCAACAGAATTGCCAGAATTGAATTGAATTGAATTTCAAGTTTAATTAGTAGGTAATTTTATTTTTATGTCAGTTAGTTAGTTGGTATGTTAAATTAACTGGTTGGATACACTGTATCATGTAATGAATTGATTTGGTTATTGTTTCAACGGTCTTTGAAACTTGATTAAATTTAAAATTTAAAAGATGTTAGTACTTTATTTTTCTCATGTACAGTGAACGAAACATTTTTGAAAATGTAATAATTTAGTAGCATTACCGTGGCTTACACTAATTAAGCTAAAGTTAATGCAATCACGCATATCACGCATATAATCATAAAATAGTATCGCATAATAAACTACTTATTGATAGTTGTAAAAAATTTTTACAATAAAAATTTCGAGTGATTATGACTGGAAAACTAAACAGTTAAAACACATGTTTATATAAAATACATCTTTAAAAGTTATAAAAACTGTAAACATGTTTTGTGTCCAGCAGTACATCTACTAAAATTTTCATAAACAAATCTATTGTAATATTCAAAGCGCTACTGCTATTTCTGATTGTTCAGGGAGTTCCCTTTACTTTTGCTTGATTTAAACTAATTCATATGTACATTCTACATAATCAATTATGTTGAAAAATCTAATTCCAGTTGTTGAATAAAATTTTATTGTAGTCTTCAAAAACGCCACGAATGCTTTGCCAGCTCATGTCACCATTCACCGACGACGACATGGGAACACAGGTGAGTCCAATTGTATTCAACCAATTTATCACTTCGATATCGCTGATCACGATTATGAGGTTTAAGTTGACCTACAGCCGACCTGGAGCCCAGGAACGCAGAAGAACAACATCTTTGTGGCACTCTACCAAAATTTAACGCTTGGAGGAGAGAAACTCGGCGCCCGGGGTTTTTTTGGATCGCTGTTATTCACCAGTAAAACCACGAACAAAAAAATTATACATTCCCAAAGTAATTATAAACTATTATTAATGCACGGTAACTATAGAAAAAGCAATTGAGTAATTACCACCCTAATATTTTATTTATGGAAGCGATATTAATCTCCGATCGATTATCATTGAGTTACGTTACACTAGATATTTCGATTAGAATTTCAGTGTCAAAGTAAAACGAATATGTCGCCCATGAAAGTATCCACGAATGTGCACGATCTACTACGTTTGCAATATTTTCCGACTTTCATTTTCGGGATGGTACCGTTCGAGAAGCGAAAGGTGAACGGGCAGTACCAATTCAAGATGATGAAGGGATACTGGAGGTACTTATGTAGCAGTGGTAAGTGTGAAATCTGGTTTTGAATGAATAATAGGAAATGCATCAACGTATGTAACACAGTTATAATTGGGAAACGTGGGATTGTTCCACATATCCAACATGTAAGTTTTTCTCGATGTTCCACATATTATAATATTTATTACCTATCCAAAATAGCGAACTCTGCAACATTGTGAATAAATTAACACCAGTGGCACAAATTACGAATATTGAGTAATTTTGTTGCCACAGAGACGGACGGCCCGGTACTTCGAACACATCATCCAGTGATTTCATATCGGGTGTTTTTTTAAATTTCACCTCATAGTAGGCTGTGGATAGTGTTTGTGAATGCGCCTTACTAAAAAATGTCAAAATTGACATAACCTCACTTTTTTTAATAAAAATTGAAACTGCTCCAATCAGTTACTTGTGTCTTGAAAAAGACAGCTTGGCTTTATTAATGAGGCGTAGATGAGTGAGCTGTCTTTTTCAGACACTATATTAACCGATTGGAGCAGTTTCAATTTTTATTAAAAAAGTGAGGTTATGTCAATTTTGACATTTTTAGTAAGGCGCATTCACAAACATTATCCACAGCCTACTATGAGGTGAAATTTAAAAAAACACCCGATATAATAAATATGACGCAGATTATCATCTATGATCGTTAAAATAGTCATATAACATAAATAACAGGAATAACTGGTCAATCAAAAACGATAAATGCAAAAGTGTGATATTCGAAATATGCAATTTAAAAAACCTTGAAGACAGATCTATACAATAATCACAATCTTTAAGTAAACAACCAGAACAAGAATCGGACATATAATATGAATACAACCTATACTTGTGACGGTTAAGTTGGATTATACATCTGGTGTGAAAGGATAACTATTTTATAATTATATTTTTGTAAATGTACGCAAAACATATTTAAATGCGTTACATAATTATATATATATATATATATATATATATATATATATATATATATATATATATATAAAATCTAAACAATCAAATATGTTGAAAAATCTCAATGCATGCAGCTGTTCTTTCCTTCCGATTCATATACTGTCATTGTTAAAGTTTTCAATCAAATTGTTAAGATTTATGGGGCCACTCCATTTCTACTTACAAATAACCTGGAATATCGTACTGTTCACCAGAAATTTTTTTTTCTCCATCCCTTTCCCCTTTCTGCATTTTTTCTCTCTGCTTTCTTCTCTAACTGTACCTACTCTCCAGTAACACGTCTCGTGAGACCGACGTCATTAATATCGCGTTGCCATATATATCACACAAAATACCATATTGGAACATATGTTCAATGACAAAACGGTACAAAACCATAAGTGTTGCGGAATAACAAGTTAATACATTTAGGTATTGCAAGAGTAGATTTAATTTTTTTTCTAATTTTCAATGCAACATGTAAAATCTTTTAAGATCATATGTACGCGTAACTATGATAGGTTCTTTTTGTACGAACGGCAACATCCCAGAAAACTCTCGCGTGTTTACTTGGTGTTGCCAAGTATTATGTCTTATTCTTTTCCTCCCGCACCGAACCAGTAAATACTGCGAAAAAATGGCATCGTCGTTGCACCTATGAAGTGTGGGCTAAAAACCATTGGTGGGGTGCGCGCGTTTGAACATTAACGGTTCAAGACGCGACAGAGATGTGTGCGGGTTTTACAAAAGTATCGAAAGCCTTTTAAGATCTTAGGAGGACACCCTTCGCGTGGGGAAATAACGGCCGGAAATAGAAAAGTGGTAAAAACAGATCCGCGAAAAATTATTTTAGATGACTACCTTAAATGTGCTATTCGTCGAAAAATCCATTCTTTCTTCCGAAACGAAATTCCGACGTTAAAGAAAATTCATCTCGATCTACAAAATGACGATACTTTGTCTAAGATATCGCGACGAGTTTTAATTCGTACTATGCGTGAAATAAACTTTAAATACTGCAAGAGAAAACGTAACGGCGCGGTGATCCAGAAAGAAGACATTGTTTTTTGGCGTAGAGATTATTGGCTGGCTTCGAATCGCTCGTCAACACAAACAAAATTAATTAAAATTAGTCGTGGATGAAGTCGCTAAGGAAAAAGTGTTTACGCTTTTAAGATTACCACCGTATCACTGCGAGTTACATCCTACTGAACTAATTTGGGCCCAAATAAAAAGTGAAGTCGCATGAAAGAACGTATCATTTAAAATAGCTGATGTAAAGATTCTTTTAAAAAATCCGGTGAGTGTTGTTACAACTAATGCATGGATAAAATGTATTAAACACGTTGTCAAAGAAAAAAAAATTGGGAATTAGACCCACGAATAGACAGAGTAATAGAGCTGATTGTTATTACTCTTGGTAATGATAGCGATTCTGATGAAATGTCAAGTTCGGGGTCTCTCGAAAAAACCAAACCCGACTACGTACATCAACAGCATTCTAAGAAACATTTTACCAGATTGAGTCCATTTTTTAGAGTTTATCTTATTTTATTTTGTCATATGGGACTCAATGCATTTATTTCTTTATAGAGTTTATTTATTTTTTAAAGAATTCATTTATTTTAGGTTATATGGCTGCAGGCGAGTCATCCCTTTCAAAATGGCAACGCGCCATGGTAATACCTTTTTGGCGATACATGTTGCAACAATTTCTTATTTAAAAGAAACTATTTTACCCGCCACTGGAATCAGTTTCCTCTTTCCCCTTGGTACCGCAAAGGTCCATCTGGTTTCGCTCAAGGTCATGTGACGTAGGCCTCACGAGATGTGTTACTGGAGATTAAGTGTTATAACAATCTTTTACAGAACTTAGCTCATTATGTGATTGGAAATTACCTTCTTTATATTTCAGCAAACACGGTACTCCTACTGTCTTTGGGATTATCCACCTATATGATTGGTGATTCTACAGAGAAAATAGTCCACAACATAACCACCACTCTAGCAATATTCACACTAAACGTCTACTCCTTCAGATGCCACGAAATTCTCAACTCTTTCGACCTGGTAGACAGCGCGGAGAAGACTATGAAATCTTTGCGAATGGAGGCCAATTATAAAGTGACTACCTGGGTGGCAGTACTGCAAACATTGTTCGGAGGATTAACAATAGTATCTCTTTCAATCGTACAAAGTTTCACCACAGACATTTTTAGTTTCGTCTGGAAGACTCTGTTGTTTGGCTATCCTTCGTTTGTAATGATTTTACCTAGTCTAATGCTTTTTCCATTACATTGTACGATTCTGGTGAGGTTCCGAACCGTGAACGAATTTTTAAATGAGAGGATAAAATATGATCGGACCTCTCGCGATGAAATTGACAAATTGGCCGATGTTCATTTCAAGTTATGCCAGGCGTTTAACAAGTCAATGTATTGCAGTGGAATATCTGTGATCGCAACGTATTGTTATATTTTTCTCCAGATGGCATATATATTCTACTATTTTCAAAGAAATATTATAATTTTAAATCTCATGGAACATGTGGATTTACTGTACTGGAATGCTATATATATAACTTGCTGTTTAATCGGAATGCCGACCGCCACATACGTAAAATACGTGGTGAGTCGAGTGGTACTTAGCTCAGGTAGAGTAACGCTAACGATATACCGAAAGTATACAACGTAGCGAAGGATGTAATCAAAGTTGTTTTGTAGCATTGCCGTGGCTTACACTAATATCCAAGCTAAAGTCAATACCAATCACGCGAAAAATAATAAAATATTGTCGAATAATAAACTACTTAGGTATTGATAGTTGCGAAAAAATTTTAAAGCAAAAATTTCTAGTGAATATGATTGGAAAACTAAACAGTTAAAACACTTGTTTATATAAACTGAATCTATAAAAGTAATATAAACTGTAAATATGTTTTTTGTCTAGCCGTACACCTACTAAAATTCTAATAAATAGATCCGTTGTAATATTCAAAGCGTTACTGCTACTTCTGATTGTTCATGGACTTTAATTTTTTTTCTTGATTTCCACTAATTCGTATGTGCATTCTACTTATTCAATTATGTTGAAAATTCTAATTTCAATTGTTGATTAAAATTTTATTTTAGTCGTCAAAAACACCACGACTGCTTTGCCAGCTCATATCACCCTTCACCGACGACGATATGGGGACAGAGGTGAGTCCAATTGTAACAATTGTAATCAACCAACTTATCATTTTGATGTATTAAACGTATTACTTCCTCAGAGAAATACTTTCCTGCTGCAACTGTTACATCAGCAGATAAACCTCAAAGTTTTCGGACACTTCGATTATCACCTCAGCAGGATATTACCGGTAAGTATCTTGTATTCAATTGAGATAATATTTGGTAATTTTTTTGAAAAGGCATAATCGAGGTTTTTATTGCGTAGGACGTGCAAGTGTTCGTCGGATTGATGATATTTTTTTCGCAAATCTCTGGAAATACACCGGACGAGAGACAGGGAGGATAAAGGTGTAACTACATGTTCAGTATGGGGATACACTTAAACTTATTGGTAATTAATGTCAATGCAGCAATTGAATAGAATTTGTGTAGTGTCATATCATCGAACATTCCTTAGTTGAATGGAGACTGCTTATTTTTATATGAGTATAGACAAGGATGAAGCGTATATTTCATCTATTTTCAATGCTGACTTTTAAACTGTTAAATTAAATTTAAAAAAAGAACATACTACGAAAACAGGAAATGTTTCAAAAGGTTGCACTTTTCTGAAATTATGAAATTAGAAGACATTCTTACTTTGAACCTGATCACTCATATCTAAAATTGTTTTAGGTACCAAACTGAAGTTTGGAAATAAATGAAATATACGGTATAATCTTCAAATTTCCAGCATTTACTATTGGAACTAATCCTACTTTCTTAGTAGCAAAATTTAAAAAAAAATTATAGGATTATAATAATAAATATATTTATATATAATTTATAATAATAAATATACTTCATGAAACAAATATTTAAGTAATAAATTGAAATACATTTTGCAAAAATGTTATTACGTACTTATATATAGATTTAAATAAGTATAATGCTGTTTTTGTGTGATTTTCTGCACTTTGCCATTTTTAATAAAATCTCTTATTTCGTTTTTAATTAACACATTGGCTTTATCAAAGTGTTGTAATGTGTAGGTAACGTAGTTCCTATTATAAAGTATTAAATTTCTATAAGGTAAATGATGAGCACTGATGTTACTTTAATGTATATGTTTTAATAAAATAAAGATCAAAATGGTCCAAACACCTAAAATTTTACGTTTTGAAAACAGTTCGCTGAAAGCACTTAATTAATAACTGATTTTTTTATTTCCCTTCCTGCCTAAAACATAACTATAAGTTAGTAACAGTTTGTTATTCGAGTCGAATTCCTAGACATAATATTTCTTTACATAATTAATTAAGTGCAATTAATTCATCAAAACATCTATTTAAAATATAGATTTTAATCGCGCCATCTCTTGGTCAGTTCTGAATTTACACCGAGCGACTTCAACCACCTCATCGATCGATTATCGACAGTTTCGTTTCTGGAAATCTTCCTAAGTTAGCTACAAATAGCTATGAACAATTGTACCATCTATTAGACAGTAGGGAGTTATTGGAAGATTCAAAATAGTGACAGCAGTAATAACAACAGCCGTATATTAATAGTGCGGTGTCGTTATCGCGGCCGAAAATACGAGTTATTGGAAATGCTTTTTGGTTTTGTGCTATTTCCTTATTTCTAACCTTACTTTTAAACGTCGAATTGTCAGTTGGCGGATGATCCGATTGTTGTTATTTGTTTAAGTTTGAAGTGAAGACAGACAAAAATTAAAGAAGCAGGTCGTCGTCGTCGTACGTAAACTTCAGTCTAACTTTTTTGTCACTCATTGTTTTTTTAAAACAAATTCACAACTACTCTACTCGTTAAAAAAATCCGACAATTGAAAACCAAAAAGCAAAGACGTAAACAAACCATAGAGAATGCAAAACGGTTAGTTATAAAAACGACAGATCAGCTGACAAATGTCAAAAGTGTCAAAATACGGAAAAATTCCAGTAATAGTGCACTCCTTATTTGTTCAGTAATAAAAGGGAGTTATTGGAAGTTTCAAAATAGTGACAGCAGTAATAACAACAGCCGTATATTAATAGTGCGGTGTCGTTATCGCGGCCGAAAAAAACGAGTTATTGGAAATGCTTTTTGGTTTTGTGCTATTTCCTTATTTCTAACCTTACTTTTAAACGTCGAATTGTCAGTTGGCGGATGACCCGATTGTTGTTATTTGTTTGAGTTTGAGGTGAAGACAGACAAAAATTAAAGAAGCAGGTCGTCGTCGTCGTACGTAAACTTCAGTCTAACTTTTTTGTCACTCATTGTTTTTTTAAAACAAATTCACAACTACTCTACTCGTTAAAAAAATCCGACAATTGAAAACCAAAAAGCAAAGACGTAAACAAACCATAGAGAATGTAAAACGGTTAGTTATAAAAACGACAGATCAGCTGACAAATGTCAAAAGTGTCAAAATACGGAAAAATTCCAGTAATAGTGCACTCCTTATTTGTTCAGTAATAAAAGGGAGTTATTGGAAGTTTCAAAATAGTGACAGCAGTAATAACAACAGCCGTATATTAATAGTGCGGTGTCGTTATCGCGGCCGAAAATACGAGTTATTGGAAATGCTTTTTGGTTTTGTGCTATTTCCTTATTTCTAACCTTACTTTTAAACGTCGAATTGTCAGTTGGCGGATGACCCGATTGTTGTTATTTGTTTGAGTTTGAAGTGAAGACAGACAAAAATTAAAGAAGCAGGTCGTCGTCGTCGTACGTAAACTTCAGTCTAACTTTTTTGTCACTCATTGTTTTTTTAAAACAAATTCACAACTACTCTACTCGTTAAAAAAATCCGACAATTGAAAACCAAAAAGCAAAGACGTAAACAAACCATAGAGAATGAAAAACGGTTAGTTATAAAAACGACAGATCAGCTGACAAATGTCAAAAGTGTCAAAATACGGGAAAATTCCAGTAATAGTGCACACTCTGCTTTCGTGTTTGGTATATACCGACAATACCATTAACAACCCCTTATGACGACGTTACGGAGACCGGTAAGAGCTTTTTACATGTAGCCCAGTTTATAGAGAGAAAAAAAAGCTGTTTTGGTAATCAGAATTCAACAGCAAACTGACTAAACAGCTTTGTTCGAAATGGATCAGAGATGATAAAAACACAAAATACATCAAAATTTTAGATTTTGCCTTTTTTTTAAAACAATAAAAACTATTAAAAATAGGCCATTTTTTCGTTTTTTCACCATAGCGTGAAAATTATTGAAGGAAACGCAATACGTTGCACAGAAGAACTGTAGAGGATTACAAAACCTACAAAATGTGGGCTTCCAGAAGGTGATTGGTGCATTTTTTACCGAGAAAAGCTGGAAACCCCGTTAAAATTAACCTTTTTCAAAAAATTTATAACTTGGGAGGTGTTGAAGCTGAAGTGCTAGTTTTTGGTATGTTGCTCGGTTATAACGTGCACTTCAATCGTGCAAAAGTTGGATGCT
This sequence comes from Cryptocephalus moraei, assembly GCA_946251905.1. Taxonomy (NCBI): domain Eukaryota; kingdom Metazoa; phylum Arthropoda; class Insecta; order Coleoptera; family Chrysomelidae; genus Cryptocephalus; species Cryptocephalus moraei. Next base: position 18,481,708 of record OX276454.1, read on the forward strand.
GTCGGATGAGTAGTTTTTGCACAATTGCAGTTTTAACAATTAACAGCGATATTTTACCAACTATGGCGTATTAACTGAGATTGACCGATTTTAATTTAGTAAACGGATTTTGAAAGAGGAGATCGATATCTACAACATGGCTATCTTCGATTTTCATACATGTTCGGAGAAAAGGGTGAAAAACGTCCCCGAATATTGCGCTAAACGTGCACTTTTGCATTTCGAGGTCTGTGGTGGGGGAGAGAGATACAGGTGCGCGCTGGTGAACAGACTGAACAGGCGCCAGGTGCTCGCTCGCTACTCGCTACGCTCCAGACTCCAGACATGTAAACAACGGTTAATACGTTTTACACGTTACTTTCTTCTTGATTTGTTATTGATAATTTTGAGTGCAGTTGTATTATTGCAAAGCAAAGTAATTCACTAATCATATAATTATGGATCCTACAACTTCCAACGACGATTCCAATAATGAAAGGTAAATATGTGTACACAGTGATCCTAAAAAGTCTGGAACAAATTCATTATCTCGCTAAATAAAATTATTTCAGGAAAATCCTCGGACAGGTCAATTTCTATTTTTAATAGCATGTATTTTCGTAATCGATAATTTTTTTTCATCATTCGCTCTCGAGGTGTAAATTATTTTTTCCTTTAAATGTGATATATGAGTAACATATAATATGGTAAAAAAGTAAAAATAATAGTAAAATAATATGAATGGCAGATATCGTTCTTATATTTTGTGACGTCCCGTTTTTATCCATAAACAAGAAAAATTGCACAATAATTAAGTATGATTGTCTAGTGACGGTTCTTGATTTATATTTTTAACTTTAAGCTTAAACAATAATTAACTAGAAAGAAATAACACGTGTGTAATCGTTTATCGTAAACATATAATTAACTGTGATTTTATGTGTGTTCAGCTCCCTAGTGTATATATACCAATCCATACACTAAATAATAAAAATAAAAATATACATGTCAATAAATTATTAAAAGATCAATTTGCAGTAGATAGTAGGTACGCGTCTGGAGTGTAGCGAGCGAGCCCTTACTTCACCAGCACGCACCACACTTTATTCCTCTCTTCTGCTGCTTGAAGCCCCCACCACAGACCTCGAAATGCAAAAGTGCACGTTTAGCGCAATGTTGAAGATAGCCAAGTTGTAGATATTGATCTCTTTCAAAATCCGTTTACTACATTAAAATCGGTCAATCTCAGTTAATACGCCAAAGGTGGTAAAATATCGCTGTTAATTGTTAGAACTGCAATTGTGCAAAAACTACTCATCCCACAGCATCCAACTTTTGCATGCTTAGAGTGCACGTGATAACCGAGCATTGTACCAAAAACTAGCACTTCAGCTTCAAAACGGCCCAAGTTATAAATTTTTTGAGAAAGGTTCATTTTAACGGGTTTTCCAGCTTTTCTCGGTAAAAAATGCACCAATCACCTTCTAGTAGCCCATGTGTTGTAGGTTTTCTAATCCTCTACAGTTCTTCTGTGCAACGTATTGCGTTTCCTTCGATAATATTCACGCTATGGTGAAAAAAACGAAAAAATGGCATATTTTTAATAGTTTTTAGCGTTTAAAAAAAGCAAAAGCTAAAATTTGGATGTATTTTGTGTTTTTATCATCTCTGATCCATTTCAAATAAAGCGGTTTGATCAGTTTGCTGTTGAATTTTGATTACCAAAAAAAGCTCTATAAACTGGTCTAATAGCTTAAAGTAGACTTTCGTTCTGATGTTGCCACTCAGGAATCGCCCTCGAAGCCGTATACTTGGCGCACGGTCTGAACACGAGAAGTGACGTGGAAATGAATATTCCTTTGTTGAACAAAAAATACAACATGATATTTTGCGGTTCCGTAGAGAATGATACAGTCGAATCACGCTAGATTATGCCGACATAAGACCTCTATGCTTCTTTAACATTTTTGATTGGTGAATTATGCCGGTCGTCACCTATTCCTCCTCCTTCCAGTTTTTAAAAAACGAAAATTACTAAAATGTAGCAAATTCGCCACTATCTTCGCATATTGTTTATATTTTTTTACATATATCTAATATCATGTTCGTTATGTCTATGATAGTTTACACGCATTATAAGAAGAAATAGAGTGAAAGGAGGAAACATTTATGACAGTTGGGCAGAACAAAGGATCAGCTTGAGGCTATGTGAATATTATTTTGAAATTTTTTATTTTTCCAAATTATTCTTTAAAGCATTTTCGTTTTCCGGAAATCTTACTGTGTTTGTTCATTTATAATTTAAAAAATGACAATTTTTCATCCCAAAAAAAAACAATCTTTCCCAACCATCCCTATTATAGCATCCACGTCCTTGGGAACTACCTAAGTTATAACTCAAGGGGTACAATTTTTATAATAAATAATAGGCGCGATTGAAGCAACTATGATTAGAAATGAAATATTAAATACAAAACTCAAAACGTCTTTTGAGAAAAACGTTTCTTGTAATTTCTAATCCTTCTGCATTAATCTTTAATGTCCTAATAATCCATGATTTTGCATTTTTACTAATATTTTTGTCGTATATCAATTATAAGAAAAGAAAAAGATTTACTGCTAGATTAGATTTCATTGGTAACACATAAAAATGTTCCCGAATTTAATAATGATATTAGAACACTTTCTTCAATAAAATGTTCATGAACACAGAGTAGTGTAAAGATACAGATAGCAATAAATTAATTATGAACAGGAAGTTACTAGTTTTAAATAACCCTATAATGAAAAATCGTAAATAATTTAAATTCATTCCGTACACTTGATTATTATGCATATGTGGTTAGCTGTTGATTTTTTTTTACTTTTCAATATCTGATACAGGATAATGTACTCGATATCGCTTCGAAGTAAGTCAACCTTGTGCTATTCTATTTTTTATCATACAAGGAGTGAAAATTAGGATTATAGTCTTAGTCCAGTACATATAACGGTAACAAGTTTCCAGTTTTTTGATATTAGGTACTGTTTAAGGTATTCATCTATAAAACCCCGTACAAAAAATTATACATTCCCAAAGTAATCTCTATATATATAAAAATGAATTGCTGTTCGTTAGGTCTCGCTTAAACTCGAGAATGGCTGGACTGATTTTGCTAATTTTCATCTTAAAACATTTATGGAAGTGCAGGGAAGGTTTAAGCGGCGGGAAACATAAATAATAAGTAATGGAATACTAAAAAACAGACGTTTTGTAATTTGACATTTGTAATCAAACAAATGAAAGTATAGTGTCAGTTGGTTGTCAAATGAATAAATATCAAGACGATTATTAAAATCTATCATCAGTTTGTCAGTGCGCGAGAACTTTATTGATTTTAAAATGTCAAGAAGAAGACGACCTGACTTAGGTTGTCAAAGTCAATAAAATGTGCGACGAGCTACCTCACGTGCAAATCGCACTGACGACCAGCGAGAGAGAGATAATGATAACATTCGTAATGGTATGACAGAATTGCGTTCAACAGTGAATAATTATGAAGTACATAAGCTTAGAATGGAACGACTTCGGGCACATCAAGTACAACAGCAGCGAGCACGACACACTGAAATAGAGCGCTTCCGCAAACGCAGTGTTTCTGTAAACTAAAAACGAGTAGCATTCCACTACGACCCTGAAATAGATTACTGTGCCGACCAATCCGTAACGATTGTAGAAATGACTATCATTTGTCGATATTGTGAAGCGTTAAAATACAGCGGTGAATCTACTCGATTATGTTGTGCTGGTGGTAAAGTAAAATTGCCACAATAATTGTTCCCACCACCAGATCCATTACGCTCATTAGTTTCTGGGGTGGGAAATGACTCTAAACATCTCTTGGCCAACATCATAAAATATAATAATTGCTTTCAAATGACGTCGTTTGGTGCAACGCATATTGTACAGGAAAACTTCACGCCAACTTTCAGGGTAGTTTTTCATAAATTATTTATTAAAAATTTAAAATGATAATTTACAATTGCAGATACTAGGAAAGTTTGCGGAATCAACTTGGAGTTTCCCTGTTTCGCGCATGTGCAATTATACGTCGCGTGTTCGCGAGCCGTAAAACCATGATTATTATATATTTACGCACCGCAAAAAAAGACAAAAAATATAGTACATCAGAAAGCCTTAAATTGATTTTGTATAACTGTGTTGCATTTAATTTAATGTAGATAAAAATTTCGTATTACGTTTTGAAAATATTTTTCAAAAATATATGTAGGTGATACGAAGTTCATCGGGTCATCTATAATTTTTATTTATCTTTCTTTTTTTTTTAACTTTACGTGGCATTGCAACGCATGCCGGTTACGGTTTGTTATAAACTATTAATAATGCACGTTAAGTATAGGAATAGCGATTGAGTAATTTCTACCCCTCATCTTTCATTCATGGATGCGATATTACGCACCGATCAATCATCATTACGAATTATATTATACGGTACATATTTCGATTGGAATTTCGGTGTCAAAGTATCATTGGAAATAATAACGAATATGTCGCCCACGAAAGCATTCGCGAGTGTGTACGATCTATTACGTTTTCAATATGTTCCGACTTTCATTTTCGGGATAGTACCTTTCGACAGGCGAAAGGTAAACGGGCGGTACCAATTCGAGATTATGAATGGGTACTGGAGGTATTTATGTAGCAGTGGTAAGTGTGAAATATGGTTTAGAATGAATAAGAGAAATTGCACCAACGTATGAAATATTGTTTTAACCGGGAACGTGGGATTGTTCCACATTTCCAATATGTAAGTGTTTCTCGATGTTCAATATAATATATTTATTACCCATCCAAAATTGCGGACTCTGTAACTTTGTGAAGAAATTAACACCAGTGGCACAAATTACGAATATTGAGTAATTTTGTTGCCACAGTGACGGAGGATAGCCTAACCAATAGAGATTTTTCTGCGTACTTAAATTTAACCGCTCAAAACCTATGCTATCGTGTAGAAGATAGTTCATAGATTAAAATCCACCTATTTGCCCCATCGAAATCGGTGTTGGGATTTTTGTCTTTTTCTTTTCTTTCTTTTTTCAGCCATTTTCTATCCATTGGATATAGGCCTCTCTTATGTTTGTCCATACACTTCTATTTTCTGCCCTCTGGTACCATTTCAGCCCAGCGAATTTTTTCAGATCATCGTACAATCTCTGTTGTGGTCTGCCAATACTTCTTCGTTCTCCCCAAGGTCTCCATCTAGTGATGTGTCCACTCCAATTCTCTCCGTGTCTTGCAACATGTCCTGCCCATTGCCACTTTAAGGAACTGATTCTCTGTATGATGTCGGTTACTTTTGTCCTTTCTCGTATCCACTGGTTTGTTTTGTGGTCTCTCAGTGATATTCCCAGTATTCTTCTCTCTATGGTCCTCTGATGTATTCTTAGTTTGTTAATAATCCTTTTAGTCAGAACCCAGGTCTCGGATCCGTATGTAGTGACTGGGAGAATGCATTCGTTGTAGATTTTTGTTTTTAATGCCATGGGGATTTTCATGTTGAAAGCGTATTTTAATTTACCATAGGCAGCCCATCCCAATCTGACTCTCCTATTGATCTCAATTTCTTGGTTTTGTTTGCTTAGTGTCACTGATTGTCCAAGATATATGTATGATTGTGTTTTGTTTATAGTTTGTCCATGAAACGTAATGTTTTGGTCTGCATCAAGAACGTTTGTCATGAATTGTGTTTTTGTATTATTCATACGTAGTCCAATTATGGCAGCTTCTACATGTAGTTCTTCCAACATCTTAGTTAGTTCTTGCTTATCTCTTCCAAACAGGACGACATCATTAGCAAACCTTAAATTGCTTAGGTATTCACCAAGGATGTTTATTCCATTTTCCCTCCAATTGACTTTCTTGAAGACATCCTCCAAAACCAGAGTAAACAATATTGGCGAAATTACATCTCCCTGTCTGGCGCCTCTTTTGGATTCTATTTTATTCGTCTGTGCGTGAATCTTGATAGTCATTGTAGAAGTTTTGAATATATTTTCTATTAGGTCGATGTATCTTTGATCCACTCTGGCATTTCTCATAGATTTTATTATTGCCCAGGTTTCTATAGTGTCGAAGGCCTTTCTGAAGTCTACGAAGGCCATCCATATAGGTATATTATATTCTGATGCCTTCTATATAAGTTGTTTTACTGTATGGAGGTGTTCAGTAGTGCTGTAGTGACTTCTAAATCCAGCCTGTTCTCTTGGTTGGTATATTTCAAGTTTTCGCTCTAACCTGTTTGTAAATATTCTGATAAACATTTTGTACACCCGAGACAGCAGACTGATTGGTCTGTAGTTTTCGAGGTCCGAAGGATCTCCTTTCTTATAGATAAGAACAACCACTGCATTCCCCCAGTCATGAGGAATGCATTCTTGCGTCAAGCAGGTATTAAATAGTTTTACTAGTTCTTCTTTAGTTTTTCTCTCGCTTTCCTTCAGCATTTCCGGTAGTATGCTATCTTCTCCTGCCGCCCGTCCATTTTTCATTTGCAATAGAGCCTTTTCCAGTTCTTCGATGTCTATTTCTGGCATTTCCTCTGAATTAACATTAATAATTTTACTGTTTGTGTTCTCATTATCTTCCTTCACTGCTTCATTTAGTATTTTTGATTCATATAAGTCTGTGTAAAACAATTCAACTTCTTTCAGTATTTGTGTTCTATCTTCTATTATATTATTCGCTTTGTCTTTTATTCTCGTTATTTCCTTCTTCTGCGTGTTTTGTCTTCTAAATATGTTCAGACCTTTATTGTTTTCCAGCAAGGATTGTACCTGTTTTGTTTTATGGCTCAGGATGTCATGCTTTGCCATTTTTCTTGCTGTTTTATTGGTTTCTACATATTCTATTGTGTCTCTCTTTATTTTATAAAAGATTTTTATAAGGATTTAAAAGGATTTTTATAAACAAAGTATAATGCAAAAAAATGCATTCTTGTTTAGTTTTTTACGATTTTTGCGAAACGTACCCGTTTCACGCAAGAAGTGGAAAATGTACGAAAAAAGACCCTAAATGTGGCTCCAAATGCGCGAAATCGCTTCTAGATAGTCTCAGGCAGCTGTGGTGGGGGGAAAAGCCAGCCTTTTATGCGATTTTGAGCGTATGGAGTAACTTGTAGGGTCTTCTTTAGTACATTTCCCACTTCTTACGTGAAAATCCAAGATATACGTTTTAAAGATACTGGTTTCTGATTTAAAATGCCGCTTTCAGAATTAAGAAAAATTTATTTCCCATAAAATCGCACAATTTGTAAGAAAAGGCACGAAAATTGCTTATAACGCGATTACACGATAGTATAATTTTTGACCGGTTTAATTTTAGTGTGAAGATTTATTCTTTTTTAGCTCTATTGGTTGGCCTAGGACTCCGGTACTTCGAACACACCATCCAGTGAGTTCATGCAATAACTATGACGTAGATTGTCATCGCAGAACTTTAAAATATTCATAGAACATAAATAATATGAATTACTGGTCAATCGAGATTAATAAATGCAAAAGTGTGATATTCTAAATATGGAGTCTAGAAAAGCCTGAAGACAGATCAATACTCACATGTTTTAAGTAAACAACTAGAATAAAAATCAGACATATATATGAATTAGATTTATGAAAGTAAAACTTATACTTGTGATGGTTAAGTATTTTGTAATCATATGTTTGTTAGATATATGCAGTGATGTTCAAAAATAATTAAATGCGTTATATTTGCATATATAAATATGAAAAAATATTTAGGAATTAATTATTTGTATGTACTTGTTTCCTGAGTATAAAATAACAGACATGTATGAGACAAATGAGTCGTTTTGTAATTCTCGTATAGTGAGAATTTATGAAAAATTTAATAAGTTGCTCTCGCAATTCCTTCAGATGTTCTTTCCTTCTGATTCCTATATTGTCATTGCTGATGTCTTCAATCAAACCATAAGAAAAACGTCAAGTCTTCAACACCAATGTATTGCCAAAAGAGCAATATTTGCGTTTTGGCAATTGGCGGTGAATAATTGGCACTTTTCTTATGGTTTAACTACCATGGACCATGGCCACCTTCGAGTCGCTGAACAACCTTCTTTCTTCGTCTCCAATTAAATTGTTTAGATTTATGGGGCAACCCATTGCTACTTACAAGTAACCTGGATGTTGTCGAGGGGGGAAATATCATACTGCTAATCAGAAAATACTTTTCTCCATCCCTTTCTCCTTTCTGCATAACAGCTTCCTTCTCTTACTGTACCTAAGTGTTATAACAATCCTTTACAGAACTAAGCTCATTATGTGATACGAAAATAACTTTTTTATATTTCAGTCAACACGGTACTCCTACTGTCCTTGGGGTTGTGTACTACTATGATTGGCGACTCTATAGAGAAAATAGTCCACAACCTGACCACCACCCTAGCAATATTCACACTAAACGTCTACTCCTACAGATGTCACGAGATTCTCAACACTTTCGACCTGGTGAACAGCGCGGAGAAGACTATGAAATCTTTAGGAATGGATGTCAATTACGAAGTGACTCTCTGGGCGGCAGTACTACAGATATTGTTCGGAGGATTAAGTACAGTATCTAATCTAATCGTACAAAGTTTAACCAAAGACGTTTTAACTTACTTCTGGAATACCCTGTCGTTTGGATATCCTTCTTTGGTAATGATTTTACCAGGCATAATTTTTTTTCCATTAACATGTACGATTCTGGTGAGGTTCCGGACCGTGAACGAATTTTTGAAAGAGAGGATCAAACATAATCGTACCTCCTGCGATGAAATTCACAAACTGGCCGATGTTCATTACAAGTTATGCGAGGCGTTTAACAAGTTGATGTACTGCATTGGCATATCTACGATCGCAACATATTGCTATATATTTCTCCAGGTGGCATATATATTCTACTATTTTCAACGGAATATTATCATCTTAAATCTCACGGAGCATGTGGATTTGCTGTACTGGAATATTATATATATAATTTGCTGTTCAATCGGAATGCCGACTGCGACTTATGTCAAACACGTGGTGAGTCCAAAGGACGTTAGTTAGCTCAGCCAGAGTGACGAAAATGGCAGACCGAATGTATATAACGTAGTGAAAGACGCAATGAAAGTTGTTTCAAGCTTAGACCTTACAATATTTCGTTGCTAAGTTGTGATGATTAAAAGTTTAAGTTATTCAGTACATAATTTAATGTTTATTTCAGTCAGTTAGTAGGTGTGTTCAGTTAATTGGTTGGACGAACTGTATCACGTAATGGAATGATTGCTTCTTTTAGGTATTGTTTCAGCGGTCCTTGAAACTGGATTTAATTTAAAGGTTGTTAATACCATATTTTTCTTCTAAACACTGACCGAAATTCTTCTGAAGATGTAATAATTTTGTAGTGTTGACGTGGTTTACACTAATATCCACTCTAAAGTGAATGCCAATCACGCGAAAAATAATAAAATAATGTCGCATAAGAAACTACATATTGATAGTTTATTAAAAATTTGTACAACAAAAATTTCGAGTGATTATGACTGGAAAACTAAACAGTAAAACAGTTGTTTATAAAGCCTTTAAATTTTACATAAACTGTAAATATTTTTTGTGTCCAGCCGTACATCTACTAAAATACTATTCAATAAATCTAATACTCAAAGCGTCACTGCCACTTCTGATCGATCCATTATTTTCATTTTTTTTATTCTTGATTTCCACTAATACATACGTTCATTCTACATTTTCAATTATTTTGAAAATTCTTCTAATTCCAATTGTTGATTAAAATTTTATTGTAGTCTTCAAAAACGCCACGACTGCTTTGCCAGCTCATGTCACCCTTCACCGACGACGACATTGGGACACAGGTGAGTCCGATTATAATCAACTAACTTATCACTTTAATGCATTAAACGTATTACTTCCCCAGAGAAATACTTTCCTGCTGCAACTGTTACACCAGCAGATAAACCTTAAACTTTTTGGACACTTCCATTTTCATATAAGCAGGATATTACCGGTATGTATTTCGTATTCAATTGAGACAATACTTGGTAATTTTTTGAAAAGGCTTAATCGAGATTTTTATGCGTAGGACGTGCAAGTGTTCGTCGGATTGCTGATATTTTTCTCACAAATCTCAGGAAACACACAGGACTAGAGACAGGAGGGATATCGATGTAACTGTATGTTCAGTATGTGGGTATAATTAATTTATTGATAACTTGTGTCTATGTAGCAATTGAATATAATTCGAACAGTGTGTCATATCATCGAACATTCTTTAGTTAGATGGAGACTTCTATATTTTATATGTATATAGACGAGGATGAAGCGTGTATATGTCGTTTATTTTCAATACTGACTCTTTACTGTCAAATGAAATTTAAAAAAAAAACAGTAGGAAAATATGAAATGAAATTAAAAATGTTCTCGTTGATATGAAAAATATATATAATATATTTTTATAATATATATAAAATATATATATTAATATATATATATATATATATATAAAAAAAATATGAAATGTTTCAAAATGTTCTACTTTTCTGAAATTCTGATGTTAGATAACATTCTTACATTGAACCTGAACTCATATCTGAAATTGTTTTAGTTATCAAACTGACGTTTGAAAATCGATCTAGGACGTTTTGACGCGGCCGTTTCGACGCGGCCGGTTCGACGCGGCCGTTTCGACGCAGGCCCGTTTTGACGCGAGCCGTTTTGACGCGAACCGTTTTGACGCGAAATATTAGATACCAGCGACACCAGGATTATAGATATTTTCTTTCAAGAAATCCAAACCTAAAATGGCACGTTATTTTTTGACCACGATCAGCTTTAATATTACTTTCAATTAAATTTAATTAGTTGTGTAACTTAGGGAAATATTTTATTCTTTAGTAAATTCGATGAATAGGGAGAACACATATTAATTATCTATTTGAAATTAGGATATCTTTATTTATATCATATAAATCTATTTAATCAAAATCTTTAAAAGTAAAATGTTTTATTTAAAAATACGAGTTTATTTTACAGACCTCGACCATACGTAAATTTTACAGTATACACATTCACAAAAATTTCTAATTAAAAACGAAGTCACACATTATGCCTTGATATTCCCATTTCATAACCATTTTGGTTACAGGAATTTGAGGAATTGACAACTTAAATATGCAAATACAAATACAAATACTAAAAACATTTCAAGGTTTTCAAGGTTTCAAAACGGCTCGCGTCAAAACGGCTCGCGTCAAAACGGGCCTGCGTCGAAACGGCCGCGTCGAACCGGCCGCGTCTAAACGGCCGCGTCAAAAGGTCCCTTTCCGTTCAAAATAAATGTGATATGCGATATAATTACCAAATTTCCAGCATTTACTATTGGAACTAATCCTAGTTTTAATTAGAAAGGGTTGTATCTATCGTTATTCAATTTGAAAAGAAAACTCTATTTAGAACTTTAATAGATGTATAATTAATGTTTAAAATATTTTAAGAAGAAAAATGTATTCAAGTATTGAAATTACAGTTTATCAGATGCATTTTTCTTGTCATAGTATCTCAGAAATCATGAAGTTAAATGCAATTTTAACGTTGAACATGTCAATTCAAATTGCCAAAAGATGTTTCCAAAAAAATGTGAATGGGTGGCTCAATTTTAAAATTTCCTGCATTCTCTACTGCTTTTATTGTGAGGATATTTCAAATATTAATGAAGTTGCCATTGTATTAAATTCTAACCTACTAATTCGAATTTAGAATTTTACTGCCTCTCTAATGATGTGTTACGAAAATATGAGATGTAATTTTTTCCAATACATTTTTGTGTCGTTGTATCTAGAGAAATTATAAAGTGAAATACCACTTAATATTAAATATGACCATTTAAAACGATATTCATTAGTTGTCAAATTAACGTTTCGTTGAAAAACTTGAAAGGGCGTTCGAATTTTAAATGCATCATCTATAATACCCTAAATACAATATTTTTTAAAGAAATTTTTTGAAAGTAAATGACCATTTTGAACTATAACCTGTCATTTCGAATTCGACGAGTACTTTTAAAATGCCAATCATTTCCCAAATCATTGCTTATATTGAGTTATCTGGGGAAATAATAAAGTTAAATGCTGTTCAGTACTGAATGTGACAACTTAAATTTGGAATTATTTTCATTATCAAATTGACATTTTAGAAGAAAAAAATATTTGATTTTTACTGTTGCTTTTCAACAGTTTCAACGGTGTTAGTATGTAGGAATGTATCATTAGATAAATGATTTTGTGTAGCTACTAACCAATCACACAATTTTAGATATTTTTAATGCTAAATTTACCAATTTATGTCAAGGTTTCCGTATAGATGCTGGATTTGTCTACCTCTTTGTCTGTATAAAATATGTCGGTCTTGCTTTTACTAACAACGAATGTACGATGATTACTTACTACCTAGATTACTCACCTCCTGTTTATTCTGCATTTTCAGTCTATAAGCTTCTATATGTAGAGATATAATTATATGATTGCGTAGTGTATTTTCAACAGTAACCGGTTTTACCAATTTCGGAAATATTTATTTAATTTTAAAATAGTTTGTTCAGACAAATAAATTTACTTCATAAAACAATTATTTAAGTAATAAATTTAAATATATTTTGTAGGTATGTTATGTTATCACGTACTTACATATTTTTAAACAAGTACAATGCTGTTTGTCGTGTGGTTTTCAGCACATTTTCATTTTTAACACTTTCTTTTCGATTTATATTAACACATCGACTTTATCAAAGTTATGTAATGTGTAGGTAACGTATTTAGTATTATAAAGTATTCAATTTTAATAAAGTAAATTGTGAGCACTGATGTTACAATGTCTCTTTTTTAATACAATAAAGATCAAAATGGCCAAACAGCCAAACACCTAAAATTTAATGTTTTGAAAACAGTTCGCTGCAAACCAGCACTTAATAAATAACTGCATTTTTTTATTTCAATTCCTGCCTAAAACATAACTTTATGGTAACAGTTTGTTATTCAAGTCGAATTCCGAGGCATAATATTTTCGTTACACATATAATTAACTGCAATTAATTCATCAAAACATCTATTTAAAATATAGTAAAGTCACTAGATATATAAAGTAGCGCAATTCGGCCGCCATTTTGATTCCAAAATTACGCGGTAAATTCAAATGTTGGACAAATGGTACTATGTGGTTGCATATCTTTGAAAAAAATCATGTTTGACGTGACATGTAATGAAAAACAACCAAAATGATTTGCATTCGACTCTATGTGGAGTAGTTTGTAAAATTTGAAGGAGAAATCAAAACGAAAACTTGTAATGGCAACGTTTTATTTATTACGACTGAACTTGAACTTCCACCCGTGACACTTTAAAATGGCAATTGACAAGCATTTGACAACTGTAACTCCGCCATTTTGATTCCAAATAGTGTTTTCTCTGTCTAACACATTGTCCTTACCAATTGCGCTACTTTATCTAGTGACTTTAAAATATAGAATTTCATCGCGCCATCTCTTGGTGAATTCAGAATTTACACAGAGTGACTTCAACCACACCTACGATCGATTATCGAGAGTTTCTTTTCTGGGCAGCTTCCTGAGTTACTTATTTACTTAGTTAGCTATGAAACAGATGTACCATCTATTAGACAGTAGCTGTAAAACAACAAAATTTACTTTGTGTAATCCCAACGGGTAACATCATTTCTGGAAAAGGCAGATGTCTTTTAATAAGGGTTATCAATCCCCCCACACGGATTGCAGACATAAATTGAATATCTCAATAACGAAATTCAAATTAGTTGAGGACATCAGGAAGAATTTTAATTTAAACAGATGGAAAAGTACAACAAGAGTAAATTTAATAGTAAAATAGGAAGTGTTAACCGAGACGGTGTGCAGCAAAATAAACGTCTGGAACTGCCCGTGTTCGACGAATTAGTTATTGTTCGTAGAATTACGGAACCGCCGAGAATGTACTGGAAGAGCCGAGGAGTTTCGCTGCGCTATGGAAAGGAACCTTCCAGAAACCATCGGAATATTCGAAAAATTTCCAGAAACGTTATACCAGACCTATAAGGGGAACACTTGATGAAAGGAGGTAGTTAGAATCGTGTCTTCCCAGCTGCGGTCAGTGCCATGTGCGGTCAATAGTTTCGAAATCCCAGGACAGGCCAATTTATCGGGGTACTCGGTACCGACCCGCCATGAGCGGTAGTGTCTTATGCGGTCACAATCAAAAAACGTCGCGATCCCTCGAAAATATTTTCGCAAGGTAACAAATACTTTTACATGTACTTTATGTTAATGGTTAGTTAATGGTTAATACAAATAGAAAATAAGTACATTGTTTTTCCTTGCCCTCTCGCAAGTAATTCATGTTTTACAAAATAAATCTCATATATTTTCTTTTCACACCTCAAAACATCGAAAACCACAGTTATCAATTTTCCATATCGGCTGAGGGTGTCTACCGAGAAATTGGGTGAATTCGGAAATGACGACCACACATGGGAAGACACCTGTACATCAGGTAGAAATATTTTTGGAGTGACCGCATCTGGCACGATTTTTCACATTGACCGCATGAGGCACGGAGCCGTTAGAATATCGGATGCGTATGTGACGAGCCATACCGGACGAGAAGATAAATAAACAAATGTGTGTGAAGATAAATTAAATGTTATGTGTGTAAAACTAAATTATGTAAGAAAATTCGCATAGTGTTTTAGTTTAAGTGAACAGTAGAAACGTTACAAAAATCACCACAATATATTTAATTATGGATACAAACGAAATCCATTATTTCAGTTAATTACCACTGCAACGAATCGAAGCGAAATTATATAAATCTTATCAATCAAAATATTATTTGCCTGTTATTGTGAATTGTGTTAAATAAATATACGACTGAATTTGTACATTATTTAATCGGAATATTTGTAATATCCACAGGTAGCGCCCGAACTTAAATAAGAGCCGTTGTGGAAAATTCAATGAAAATGATGTCATGCTATTAGGGGCGTGTTTATATGTTAGTTCGTTACGAAATCCGAGGACATAATTGATCGTTACGTATTAAAATGTTTTATTTTACTTATTTAACGACGGACTTCACTGGAATTTTAATTTTTACAAAAATTGCTCTCTTCAGAGCATATCTAAATTTGCAAGACATATGGACTAATATGATTTATGCATAGAATATATAATTGGATATTTAAGAGAAAGCACACAAGTGGGCATCCACCTGAATACCCAGTAATAACGATTGAGGAAACGGTCAGAAATTTTTTCAAACAAATTAATTGTAAAACCCGTAAATAACTGTCAAACTATGGACTTAGTCGACTAATAGGGGTCTATCTATCTGTACTTAAATACAGGTAGTAAATTGTTTCGTGTTCGTGTCGTGTTTTCGTCATGTAGCGTAGATTTACACATAACCAACTTGTGACGTACTTTCCTCGCGATGCAGTGTCGTCGGCGGCACGACGACTCTGTTGTACAGGTTACGTCATTTGTTGAATTGGCGCTTAGACGGAGTTCGGGAATTCGGGTAAACGGTGTTAAAGTCGGTTTTCTCGGGCGCCGGATTTTAAAGGGTTTACTCCCTATAACCACGGGTGAGTTTATACTCAGGAGAATGCCAGGGGGTTCGTGGAAGTAAAACACACAATTCGGGACAAATACGGATGATCTATATTACAATTTAATCATATTTACAAATGAGCAGTCAACGGTAATTATGTACAAAGGAAAAGTTTAACATATTCTAAAGAATTCGGCAATTATGTACAAAATAACCGTTTTGGGGGTATTACGGAGAAGCGGCAATCATGCTTTACACTATTTATAGTGATAACGGGCGGTTCGGCAACGTAGTGCAACAATTTTCTGATTCCCAGAATTTCGGGAATTATTGGCAAAAATGTTCGTTCGGATTTTTCGGAATATCGGCGGGAACCGGCAACGTTGCGCTACGCTTTGGAACGGACCGTTCGGACGCAGGTGTTTGGGCAAAAAACAATTCATTTATTATCTACATTTAAGGAAAATATTCTGTTTGGATAAATGAGCGGAAATATGAACGGAGAAACTACATTTAGGAAAGAACGTCTCTATTTCAATCTATTTACATTACGGGATATCGCAAGCTAGCTAGCCTTAGGCGTGCAAATTTGGTTTAAAGCGGGTGGTGGAATTCGGGGAGGTGGAAGAAGAAATGAATAAAGCGAGAGCGGAGCAAACAGTGAAGGGCGGTTGTAGGTGCCCTAAAGGGCGTACTCAAGCAATGCAAGCGGGAATTTAACGTGCGGCTCGTAATTTCTGGGTATTCGGGCCTCGGGCGGATGGGCTGATTATGAGATGCACATTACTACGAACTTATGACTTTATACTAATCAACCCCGAGTGGAACGCCCTAGGGAAGATTGGTACGAAATCGGCCTAGGTAATAAAAGCGCCCCGAGTGGATCACCCTAGAGCGTCTTATTACGGCCTAACACGGACACGGCTTTGCTTTTGTCTAGACAACCCCGAGTGGATCACCCTAGGGAAATCTATACAAAATGGTCTAGGTAGTAAGAAACAATCCGAGTAGATCACCCTAGAGTGTTTTACTACGACCGGCTAGAAAATAGATAATACGGGATGAAATGTACGGCCTAACCCAAGAATTAAGAGATGATATAATGATCGGACAATTGAGTACTTACAATTCGGTAGCGGTACGGTTGGATTACTCTCACTCTCACTCACTAGGAAGTCGGAAAGAAACGTCTCTCTGAAGGCGGCTGATCGACTGATCGACTGATCCCTTAGGCCTCAAATGGCCTATATTTAAATCATCGCGATAGGCAAAGATTGGTGATTTGTAAGAGGTGGAGGTGAATTTGTATGAGACAAGCGCCCATAAGCGGAAATGAGAGTAACTACCGCGCGGTTCGGAGGATTTCCCCACTCGTTGAGAGGATTTTTACAGTTTCCTATCTTTAAACAAAATTGCAATGCGGAGTGTTTCCGGTAGGGGGCACTTCGTTACAAATTACGTAGCCATTGGTTGCCATTGCTCTCATAATCATGAGATTTTTAACATTGTTTTTATAGATAATTGTTTCATTATTTATTACAAATTTATGTTTAAATGACGAACGATGTTTAACAATTTTTATTTCTATCAGATCCGCCCGAAAATAATGCGAGTATATCATAAGTATGTGGCCACTTGCGACACTTTTTCTGTTTTTGTTTGCTGCCGACAATACCAGTAATAACCGCCTGATGACGACGTTACGGCGACCGATAAGAGGTTTTTACATAGCATAAAATAGGTACCCATACCTTCTGATGTCGCCGCTCAGGAATCGCCCTCGAAGCGGTACATTTGATCAGCTTGACGTTATTTGAATATTATTATGAAATTCTTTAATTTTTCCAAATTATTTCTTAAAATATTTTTGTTTTCCGGAAATCTTTCTTGGTCTGATCGCTTAAAATTTTAAAAATGACATGATTTTTCATTATCAAAAACTAACCTTTCTCAACCATCCCTATTGTAGCACTCACGTCCCTGGGAACTTTTTGAGTTATAACTGAAGGGGTACAATTTTTAAAATAATAGGGGCGATTAAAGCAATTCCGAATTAAAAATAAAATATTAAATACTAAACATAAAACTTCTGTCAAGAAACAATTTGCTTGTAACTTCCAATTATTCTGATTTTTTTCATTAACCTCCTTATACAACGTGTTTCAAGATGATTGTCATCTAGTCGACTGTGGTATTCCCATGTAAAATAAAAAACCCGCCTTCCGAAAATAGGAGTTTCTACTAGCTATATATAACCTCAAATAACCTACTTAACCTTTTTTTAATTTTTGGTTTTTCTTTGTCAATAGAAAACGAATTCTGAGCATTTGTCTGTTTGAAGTATGTGTTTTGGCCCTGAAAAGGGCCGTTGATTACCAGCAGTAGTGATTGCCAGTTTTACAATAAATGTTCGAAGTGACACTTGTTGTCAGAATTAGATAGGTTTAAATCAATAGAGCGCGGCACATCAAAAATTACATGCACAGAAATTCCAACGCCAACTAGATGTCAATCGTTTTGAAACACGTTGAACTTCTTACTATTCCATTGATGTAATAGTATTTTTCTCGTATATTAATTAGTAAAAAAGATATACTGCTTGATTTATATTGGTTAGAGATAAAAAATATTCCAGAATTTAATAATGATATTAGAAAACTTTTTTAATAAGCTGTTCATGAACACAGACTAGTGTAAAAATACAGATAGCAATAAATGAATAGGAAGCTGCTCGATTTAATTAAACTTATCTTGAAAAATCGTAAATAATTTTAATTCATTCCGTACATTTGATTTTTCTGCGTGTCTCTTTAGCGGTTTATATTTTTTTAAATATCTGACACGCTCCGAAGTAAGTCGATCTTATCATATTTTGTTTTTATCATAAAGGAGTGAAAAGTAGGAATATGGTATGTTTTTGACATTGGGCTGTCATCTGGCAGTCCAGTACATGTAACGGTAACAAGTTTCCAGTTTTTGGATATTAGGTACTATCTTTAGGTGTTCACCTGTAAAACAACGAACAAAAAAAATTATACATATCTAAAGTAATTATAAACGATGTATTTTATCAATGCACGGTAAGTATAGGAATAGCCGTTAGGTAATTTCCACCCCTCACTTTTTATTCATGTACGCGATATTAATCTACGATCGAACATCATTATGAGTTACGTAACACTGTACATATTTCGATTGTAATTTCAATTTTAAAATGATTCCTGGCATTAGGACGAGTATGTGGCCCACGAAAGCATTCGCGAATGTGTACGATCTATTAAATTTTCAATATTTGCCGACTTTCATGTTCGGGATGGTACCGTTCGACAGGCGGAAGGTGAACGGGCGATACCAATTCGAGATAATGAATGGGTACTGGAGGTACCTATGTAGCAGTGGTAAGTGTGAATTTGGTTTGGAATGAATAAGGGAAAATGCACCAATTTATGTAAAAATGTTTTAACTGGGAAACGTGGGATTGTTCCACATTTCCAACATGTAAGTGTAATATAATATTAATTACGAATCCGAAATTGTGAACTCTGCAACTTTGCGAACAAATTAATACCAGTGGCACAAATTACGAATATTCAGTAATTTCCTTGCCCCAGTGAGGGGTGACTTCAGAACTTCGAACACATCATCCAGTGACTTCATACAATAACTGTTACGCAGATTGTCATTACACAATGATAAAATAGTCATAGAACATAAATAACAACAATAAATGGTCAGTCAAAAACAATAAATGCAAAAGTGTGATATTATAAATATGGAATTTAGAGAATCCTGAAGAGAGATCAATAATCCCAAACTTTATGTAAACAACCAGAATAAAAATCAGACATTGTGAATTAATTTTATAAAAGTATAACCTATACTTGTGATGGTTGAGTTGAATCATACCCATTATAAACCAGGGGTGAAAGGATAATTATTTTATAATCATATTTTTGTTAAACATATGCCGTGATGTGTAAGAAATAATTAAATGCGTTAAATTTGTATGCATATAATTTAGGTGTTAATTATTAGTATGTAATTGTTTTGCTGCGTATAAATTAACAGAAATATATGAAACAAATGAGGCGTCTTTTCATTCTCGTATAGTGAGAAGATGTAAAAAATCAAAAAAATTGCTAGAGCAATGCCTACAAATGTTCTTGCTTTCCGATTCCAATACTGTCTTCCTTAAGGTATTTAATCAAATTCTTTAGATTTCTGGGGGCACATATTTATACTTATAACTAACCTCGATATTAACTAGAGGGGAATATTGTATTCATCACGAAAAAATTCATTTCTCCATAACTTATAACTTTCTCCTTTCTCCATAACAGCTTTCTTCTCTAACTATACCTAAGTGTTATAACAATCGTATATAGAGCTAAGCTCAATAGGAGATTGGAAATTAACTTCTTTATATTTCAGTCAACACGGTACTCCTACTGTCCTTGGCGTTGTCCACTAATATGATAGGCGATTCTACAGAGAAAATTATCCACAACCTGACCACCACCCTAGCAATATTCACACTAAACGTCTACTCCATCAGATGCCACGAGATTCTCAACACTTTCGACCTGATGGACAGCGCGGAAAAGACTATGAAATCTTTGCGAATGGACGTCAATTACAAAGTGACCACCTGGGTGGCAGTACTGCAGACATTGGGCGGAGGATTAATTTTAATATCTTTTATAATAGTTCAAAGTTTAACCAAAGACGTTTTAACTTTGCTCTGGGTGAGCCTGTCGTTTGGCTATCCTTCGTTTGTAATGATTTTACCTGGTGTCATCTTTTTTCCATTAACATGTACGATTCTGGTGAGGTTCCGGACCGTGAACGAATTTTTAAATGCGAGGATCAAACACGATCGGACCTCCTGCGATGAAATTGACATACTGGCCGATATTCATTACAAGTTATGCGAGGCATCTAACAAGTGATCGCAGTGTATTGTAATGTCTTTCTCCATGTGGCATATATATTCTACTATTTTCAACGGAATATTACCATTTTTAATCCCACGGAACATGTGGATTTGCTGTACTGGAATGCAGTGTATATAATTTGCTGTTTCATCGGAATGCCGATTATCACTTATATCAAACACTTGGTAAGTCTACGGGACCTCATGTAGCTCAGATAGAGTAACGCAAACGATAGAGTGAATGTATACAACGTAGTGAAGGATGTAATCAGAGTGGTTCCAAGATTATGCATTACAGTATTTCGTTTCTAATTTGCATTGGACTAAATTTCAAGTTTATTCAGTAATTTCATATGTATTACAGTAGTTGATATGTTCAATTAAATGGATGGATATACTGTATTACGTAATGGAATGATTGCTTCTTTTAGTTATTGTTTCAACGGTCCTCGAAACTTGATTGTAATTTATAGGTTGTTAGTATCAGTAGTAGTCAGCACACTGATTGAAATTCTTTTGAGAATGTAATAATTTTGTAGAATTGACGTAGTTTACACTAATATCCACGCTAATCACGCAAAAAATAATATAGTGTCGCACAATAAACTAGTTATTGGTAGTTGCAAAAAATTTTTACATAAATTTTACATAAAAATTTTTATATAAACTAAATCTTTAAAAGTTATATAAACAATAAATATGTTTTGTGTCCAGATGTAGACCTACTAAAATTCTAATAAACAAATCTAATATTCAAAGTGTCACTGCTACTTCTGTTGATTCAGGATTTTCTTTTCTTATTCTTGCTTTCCTCTAATTCATACGAAAATTCTACTTATTCAATTATGTTGAAAATTCTAATTCCAAAATTTGATTAAAATTTTATTGTAGTCTTCAAAAACGCCACGACTGCTTTGCCAGCTCATGTCACCCTTCACCGACGAGGACATTGGAACACAGGTGAGTCCCATTGTATTCAAAGAACTTACCACATTGATGTATTAAACGTATTACTTCCCAAGAGAAATACTTTCCTGCTGCAACTGTTACACCAGCAGATAAATCTCAAAGTTTTCGGGCACTTCGATATACATCTGAGCAGGATAATACCGGTATGTATCTCGTATTCAATTGAGATAATACGCGGTAATTTTTTGAAAAGGTCTAATCGAGGTTTTTATTGCGTAGGATGTGCAAGTGTTCGTCGGGTTGCTGATATTTTTCTGGCAAATGTCAGGAAAGGCACAGGACGAGAGACATGGGAGATAAAGGTGAAAATACATTTTCAGTATTTGGATATAATTAATTTATTGATAATTAATGTATATACAGCAATTGAGTAGAACTCGTATCGTGTGTTATTTCATCGAACTTTCTTTAGTAAAGTAATAAAAAACAATTAATAGGAAAAAAGAACTGTTTCAGGATGTTCTGCTTTTCTGATGAAGGTAATTGTTATTGAAATTTCCCTAGAAATAACAGAAACCGTTATTTTCAATTATAAACTGCCTATATTACCTTTTAAGAATTGTTTTACTGTCGAGTGGGCGTTTGACCAAGAATTCTGAAGGACGAGGAAATTGTCATTCCCTATTTATGCAAAATATTTTAAATTCTAACAGAGTTCTCTACCATTCTAGATTCTAACCAGTTACTTCAAGTTGCTTAATTTATTACCCCTCTGATTGATATTTTATGAAAATATTCAGCTTCAGCGTCGCCCACTTTGTTCTCGTTAATAACAGTGGCAATTACTGAACGTTTAAAATTTCAGGAGTGCCCGATAATAGCATTCTTCTTTAACCTCATCATCAGCGTTTTGTATTTTGCCTGAATTTGAAACATACATCTCTATAATTTCTGTATCTTGTTTGTTTTTATGGTATGCTTTTTCACAATATTATTTAAACAGTATAAAAATGCATTCGTAGCCTCATCGTCCATAGATCACCCAAATGCTATTTACAAAAATTGTTTAGCGGTCTAAACTACTGTACAAACTGTACAAACAAAATATACCAATACAAATACTGAAGAATTCCTTAATTAAATTTACAAACCGTGAATTCTAACTCACTTCAAACTAATAACCAAAAATATAATCAAGCAAAGAATCAAATGTTATCACACAAATAATTAGCAAACAACAAATACAAAAAATAGTTCGATTGATTGATTCAAAGAAAGATAAGAGCGGAAAAATAATAGCGAAAATATAAGAGGTAATAGGCCTCTTAATAAATACCTCCAAAGTCACCACACTCACGAAAACACTTAACGTTGTCCTCGCAATCGGCTCCTAACCCAACGTTGATTTAGGGCGGCACCACGGCCACCACCAGGAGCGGAGGGTTGATCCGATGCACAAAGTACCATACGGCGGAGGGTTGATTCTAATAAAACATCCACCAAGTACAAACGGTCGAAACGACCTGACATCTACCAGGCTCAGAGGGTTGGTCTGAAGTAGTCGATCGGATAACTCACTCCAAAACCTTGATCTGTGGAGGATAGTCACCAGACAACAAAGGGCTGAACCGACGAAGATGAGCCTCCAGGCCTTGACGGTTGATACGAGGAAGAGCTGGCCTCCAGGCTAAGGGGTGGTCGATCCGACGCACACTCAATAATAGCTCGACCCCCCCCCCCACCAAGGTCTTCGCTCGAAATGTCGTCTTCCTTCGGGAACTTATACCAACATAATCACAAATACTAAAGTTAGGTCTCCCCAAATTATAGAGACTTAAACTAACAAACTCACAAATCCAAACATTAAGTTGCCTAAAATTATGGAGATCTCAGCTAATTTTTGTCAAGTTTAAAAAATCTCATCTCGCCTGGAGCAAAGCCAAGGCTTGACTAACTGTCTCTCCACTCCATTTTGAAATTTCCCCCAGAAATGTACCTAATGCAATTCCCATTCTTACGCCCTTGACCAATAACAAATCATCTTTTCGGAATTTTGGAAACATTTTACAACACTTCTCGCAACAAACACAATACCCATGGCTTACGTGGGACTTGAACCCACGACGACAACCTACTAATTGGAATTTAGAATTTTACTGTCTCTTTAATAGACCATGGGCCCATGACACCAAAAGTGTCGACAATCCATGTTCATATGCCCTTTTGGCAATGGCAATTTTGGTAATGGGTCGAATGGAGTCGTTCCACCAGAGGGCATACTCTCCTCGATCATCGCCTATCACCGTATAGCTAGACGGTGGCGTAATTTCGAAGCGCATTCCAACATGAACATGGCCATTGGATATATTCCCAGCAATTGACTTACGATCAGTTTCTCGAAACATACCCAGAGGAACAAACAGAATATCGTGTTTTGCATAACATTGTGGTAGGATAGTTTAACGATTTTTAGGCACTGGCAGCATTAAAAAGGGTATATCTACTGGACGTCCAACTGTTGCCACGCCGGATGTTGTGCAAAATGTAGATCAAATTATACAACAAAATCAATGCCTCCATAAGCCGTGTATCCCAACAAACAGGTTTCCATCAACGATTACCTTATTCTACACTTTATACATTTCTTACATTTCAGGACTTTCTTTTTCATCCTCTCGTGCAATTTTTAAAAAACATTTGCACCTACGACCATATAAATTTACAGTCGTCCAACAACTCCGCCCTCCTGATTTTCTCTAAAGAATCCACTTTTGTCATTGGTATAACAATAACCTACTAAACAACCTTGACCAGCAGGATATGACTTTCTTTTCTGATGAGGCATGGTTTCATCTCTCTGGATTTATTAATTCACAGAATTACAGAGCTTGGTCAGCACATAACCCCCACAATATTATCCAAGTCCCATTACATCCACTCAAAATTGGTGTCTGGGTGGCAATGTCACGAACACGAATTATCGGGACAATACTTTTTCATGAAACGATTAACGCTGAAAGATATCAAAAGCTTTTGTTGGAGCCATTTATAAATGAGTTGGATGACAGAGAGTTGACAAAGGGTTATTTTCAGCAGGACAATGCAACTGCACACACAGCACGAGCTACAACTACGTTCTTAGAGGAATTCTTTCAAGACCGTTTAGTTAGCACTGGTTTGCGGTCTAGTAGATCTCCGGACTTGACTCCCCTGGCCTATTGCTTTTTCCTTTATTTAAAAAATGTTGTATTTCGAAACAATTTGGACAATTTGCAAGAATTGCAGCACGCAATTGAAGTGGTTATGGCAAATATTGGACCTGAAGTTTAAGTTAATGTTTTTAATAATTTATTGTGTAGAGTTGAATGTTGCTTACAACAAGATGGTCAACATTTTCAGCATTTACTGTAGAATAATCTAACTTGTTTCATATCTCTATACAACTGTACATAACATAAACTAAAAATGAAATAAATGAATAAAAAATAAACAAGTTGACAAATTACCACGCTAACTACGCAGGGTGACAACCCACAAAATTTGCTTCAATCATTAAAAATCACCCGGTATTTTGCGATTCCGTAGAATATGATACAGTCGAAGAATGTTAGATTATGCCGACATAAGTCCTGTATGTATCTTTTGTTTAAATGTGTGATTGGTGAATTATGCCGGTCGTCACCTATTCCTCATGTTTCCAGTTTTTAAATAATAAGAATTGACTAAAATGTAGCAAATTCGCCCCTACCTGCGCTGTTTATTTATATTATTTACCTATACTTAATATCATGATTCGTCGATTCCATGATAGTGTTCATGCATTATAAGGAAAAACAGAGTGAAAGGAGGAAACATGTATAACAGCTTGAGGTTGGGGCGGCGGTGGTCGTGTGGTTTAGGCGCTGGCTTTGAGTCAGGCGATCACTGTCGTCGTGGGTTCGAATCCCACGTAATCCATGGATGTTGTGATTGTTGCGGGAAGTGTGTAAAATGTATCCAAAATCCCGTTCCTATTCACGCCGGTAACCAGGCCGGATAGGATCGGATATCCTGTAGGAGGGCGGGACTAGGATACACACACCCTGAGTCGGTAGAGCACGGAGTGGATCAACTGGGGTGAGAGCCTTAAGGGGTACAACCGTGCTCGAGGACCGTGGTTCGGAGCCCACGTTAAACTGTAGGTCCCGTCCAAATTGGCCACAGCAGCGAAAAAGAGACGTTAACTTAATAAGACAAGACAAGACAGCTTGAGGTTATGTGACATTATTTTTAAATTTTTCATTATTTTCAAATTATTTCTGAAAATATTTTTGTTTTCCGGAAATCTTTCTTGGACTGTTCGCTTCACATTTATAAAAATTACTTAATTTTTCATCATCAAAATACCAACCTTTCCCAACCATCCCTATTGTAGCACACACATCCTTGGGAACTTTCTGAGTTATTAATTTTGTGGTACAGTTTTTAAAAGAATAGGGGCGATTGAAGCAATTCTGAATTAAAAATAAAATATTAAATACGAAACACAAAACTTTTTTGAGGAAAACTTTTCTTGTAACTTTTATTTCTTCTGCATTATTCTTTAATTTTTTTATTTTCCCTATTTTTCCATCGCTTTAACAGTATTTTTATCGTATATTAATTAAAAGAAAAAAAGATTTACTGCTATATTTTCATTGGTTATAGATAAAAATCTAAAATCATTGAATAATCATATTACAACATTTTCTTCAATATGCTGTTCATGAACACATAGTAGTGTAAAGATACCACTAGCAATAAATTAACTATAAATAGGAAGTTGCTAGCTTTAAACAACCCTGTATGGAAAATTCGTAAATAATTTTGATTCAATCCGGACACATGATTTTTTTACACACCTTATTAGCTGTTCATTTTTTTTTCTTTTTAATATCCCTCACAAGCCAATGTACTCTGCTTCGCTCCGAAGTAATTCGACGTTATCGTATTCTGTTTTTTGGCATAACAGAAGTAAAAGTTAGGATAATGGCATTTTCCTGATATTGGCCTGTCATCTGGCAACCCAGTACATACAACGGTACCAGCTTTCCAGTTTTTAGGTATTAGGTACCATCTTTAAGTATTCTCCTGTAAAATC
The DNA here is from genome assembly GCA_946251905.1 of Cryptocephalus moraei. Lineage (NCBI taxonomy): Eukaryota > Metazoa > Arthropoda > Insecta > Coleoptera > Chrysomelidae > Cryptocephalus > Cryptocephalus moraei. The sequence goes on from OX276454.1 coordinate 18,508,316, forward strand.
CCGAACAAAAAATGTACATTTCCAAAGTGATCACAAACTATTATTAATGCACGGTAAGTATTGGAATAGCGGCTGAGTAATTTCCGCCACTCATTGTTTATTCATGGGTGCGATACTACGCTCCGATCGATCATCATTATGAAGTACATTATACGGCACATATTTCGATTGGAATTTGACTGTCAATGTAATATTGAGAATAATAACGAATATGTCGCCCACGAAAGCATCCGCGAATGTATACGATCTACTACGTTTTCAATATTTTCCGACTTTCATTTTCGGGATGGTACCGTTCGACAGACGAAAGAAGAACGGGCGGTACCAATTCAAGATTATGAAGGGGTATTGGAGGTACTTATGTAGCAGTGGTAAGTATGAAATTTGGTTTGGAATGAATAAGAGAAAATGGACGAACGTATATAATACTGTTTTAACTTGGGAAACGTGACATTGTTCCACATTTCCAACATGTAAGATTTTCTTGATGTAGAACATAATAACATTTATTACCTATCCAAGATTGCGAACGCAGATTGTCATTGCAGAACGTCATGGAACATAAATAACAAGAATAACTGGTCAATCAAAAACAAATGCAAAAGTGTAAACAACCAGAAAAGAAGTCAGGCATATATGAAGTAATTTTATAAAAGTAAAACCTATACTTGGGATGGTTAAGTTGGATTATACACTAGGAGTGAATGGATAACTAGTTTATAATCATATTTTTGTTAAATATATGCAGTGATGTACAAAATATACTTAAATGCGTTACATTTGCATATATATACTTATAAATATGGAAAAACAATTAGGTGTTAATTATTAGTATGTATTTTTATTACTGCGTATAAAATAACAGACAGGTATGAGACAAATGAGTCGTTTTGTAATTCTCGTATAGTCAGAAAATCTAAACAATCAAATAAGTTCCTATCGCAACGCCTGCAGATGTTCTTTCCTTCGGATTCCTATACTATCATTGTTAAGGTTTTCAATCGAATTGTTTAGATTTATGGGGCACTCCACGTCTATTTACAAATAACCTGGATGTCATCGAAAGGGGAAATATCGTACTGCTCACCAGAAAATATTTTTCACCATCCCTTTCTCCGTTCTGCATTCTTTCTCTCTGCTTTCTTCTCTAACTCTACCTTGGTGTTATAACAATTGTTTACAGAACTTAGCTCATTATGTGTTTGGAAATTAACTTCTTTAAATTTCAGTCAACACGGTACTCCTACTCTTCTTGGGGTTGTCCACCAATATGATTGGCGATTCTACAGAGAAAATAGTCCACAACTTGACCACCACTCTAGCAATATTGATATTAAACGTCTACTGCTTCAGATGTCACGAGATTCTCAATACTTTCGACCTGGTGGACAGCGCGGAAAAGACTATGAAATCTTTGAGAATGGACGTCAATCACGAAGTGACTATCTGGGCGGCAGTACTGCAGGCATTGTTCGGAGTATTAAGTATAATATCTCTCCTAATCGTACAAAGTTTAACCAAAGACGTATTAAGTTTCGTCTGGAAGACCCTGTCGTTTGGATATCCTTCGTTTGTAATGATTTTATCTGCTCTAATGTATTTTCCATTAACATGTACGATTCTGGTGAGGTTCCGGACCGTGAACGAATTTTTAAAAGAGAGGATCAAACACGATCGTACCTCTTGCGATGAAATACATAGACTGGCCGATATTCATTACAAGTTATGCGAGGCGTTTAACAAGTTGATGTATTGCTGTGGCATGTCTATGATGGCAACGTATTGTTATATATTTCTCCAGATGACATATATATTCTACTATTTTCAACGGAATATTATCATTTTAAATCTCAGGGAACATTTGGATTTGCTGTACTGGAATGCTGTATATATAATTTGCTGTGCAATTGGATTGCCGACTGTTACTTATGTCAAACACGTGGTGAGTCCGGGAGACCTTTCTTAGCTCAGCTAGAGTAACGCAAACGCTACACTGATTGTATAGAACGTAGTGAAGTATGTAATTAAAGTTGTTTCAAACTCAGGCCCTACTATATTTCGTTTCTAAGTTGCATTTTTCATGTTTATTGAGCAATTTTATGTTTATTGCATTTAGTTAGTTGGTGTGATCAATTAACTGGTTGGATGAACTATCACGTAATGGATTGATTCGGTTATTGTTTCAACGATCCTTGAAACCTGATTGAATTTACAGGTTGTTAGTACTTTATTTCTCTTCTGTACAGAGAACCAATTTCTTGTGAAAATGTAATAATTTTGTTTCATAGACGTGGCTAACACTAATATCATCACTAAAGTTAATGGTAATTCTGCGAAAAATCACAAAATGGTGTCCCATAATAAACTACTTATTAATAGTTGCAAGAAATTTTTCCAACAAAAATTCCGAGTGATTGCGTCTGGAAAACTAAACAGTTAACAATTGTTTATATAAACTATGTCTATAAAAGTTATATAAACTGTAAATATTTTTTGTGTTTATCCTACGTAAATTCTAAGAAACGTATCTAATATTCACAGCTTCACTGCTACTTCTAATTGATCAAGGATTTTATTTATTTTTCTTGATTTTTATTAATTCATATTGTAACGTTTTTAACTACGCTAAAATTACTAAACTAGAGGAATTGTCTTAATTTATTTCTTTCAACCACTTACAAATAACACTTATCTACTAATACTTAATCTAATCTATCTTAACAACTGTTTATTTATGTTTGCCGGTCCGGCCGATATTCGCCGATATTCGTCGGCCGGTTGTTTACGATATCCTGCGACTGTTGTCGTCTCGCTCTGGGTCTGTTATTTATTTTGCCATATGGGAATTCCAGAACAATCTCGTCCCTTCCCGAATATTCTACGGCTTCCCAGGAAATCCATCAGTTTGCCGAATCTACCGTTAGGATTATACAATGTCAAGATCATACAGGTATATGCACCCACCTCAGACCACACAGACGAAGAAGTTGACATATTATATGACGATATTCAGCAAGCAATGCAGGGCACCCCAACATACTACACCTTTATCATTGGCGATTTTAACGCAAAACTCGGTTTTAAGATGGGAGACTCAGAAACTTTCATGGGTGACCACGGATATGGAGAAAGAAACGCAAGAGGAGATAGGTTGTCGGAGTTGCTTTTACACAACAGACTCCATGCCATGAACTCTTTCTTTCAAAGGAAACCTCAACGAAAGTGGACATGGATAAGCCCGGACGGAAATACGAAGAACGAAATAGATTTCATAATTACCCAGCACAAAGAAAACGTATATGATGTAACCGTCCTGAACAAATGTGGTATAGGTAGTGACCATAGACCTGTTAGTGGAAAAATCGTAATAAATTTGAAAAGAGAAAGGAAACACATGCTAACACACAAAACTGGAAAACAGGATAACCGTATTAGAGATGTCCAATCTTACAAGGAGCACATAAACGAAAAATTACATATAACCACCATAGAGGCAGAAGATAACATCGAGAATCTCACATACATAATCACATAACATCACATAACATAATCTCACAAGCGATAAAAAGCCCGTCACAGCAGCAACATCAGCAAGGATCAGTAAATGGCGAGAAGATAAGTGAATATACAAAAAAGTTGATGAGAAAACGAAGAGAGATGAAAAATAAAGACCTAAATTCGTCACACCTGAAACAACTTAATAAAGACATTTCTAAGGCTGTAAGACAAGATATAAGACAATATAACACTAATATGATTACAAAAGTTATAGACGAAAACAAGGGCATGAAAGTTATGTGGAGAAATCTTGCAACGGGCAGGAACAACGTTTGTAAACTTGCGAGTCGAGAAGGGGAAATAAAATCAAACAAAGAAGAAATCCTCAATATTGTGAGTGCTTCTACGCAGAGTTGTATACTGAAACAAGATGCTTGAATGACGCAAAATTACCAACTATTCAAAACCAGGGCTCGGAAGATTTGCCTGATATTACCTTTCATGAGGTTGAAGCTGCGTTGATGAAGATTAAAAATAACAAGGCACCAGGAGAAGATGAGATAGTGATTGAACAGAAAAAGGCAGGAGGACGAACATTGATCCAAGCTAAATGTACACTATTCGACCTATGTTTGTTCGATGGACAAATTCCATCAGTATGGAACAACGCAACAATCATTATCATGCACAAGAAAGGAGATATTGCAGACTTAAAAAATTACCGCCCCATCAGTCTGTTATCTCATCTATATAAAATGTTTATGAAAATCATAACAAAGAGATTGATGAATAAGTTAGATTTTTATCAACCTGTAGAACAGGCGGGTTTCCGAGCGGGCTTTGTTACTAACGACCATCTTCAAACAATGAAAACCCTTATTGAGAAATGCGTGGAATATAACCAGCATTTAGCTCTAATTTTTGTAGACTTTGAAAAAGCATTTGACACTATCGATCAGTCAAAAATGCTCGAGGCGTTAACTGAATGCAGAATCGATCACAGATATATCACTCTTATAAAGAACATATAGAAGTGTAGCAATTATCGTGGAATTAGTGTAACTAGCGCAATGGGAAGGTTGTACGGCAGAGTATTGAAAAATAGAATTGAAAAGAATATAATTGAAATAGAAGAACAGAACGGATTTCGTGCGGGACGCTCATGTATGGATAATATATTTGTTTTACAACAAATACTAGAAAAATGTAAAGCCAGGAATCTAGCCACCCATCTCGTATTTATCGACCTTGAAAAGGCCTACGACACGGTACCGTTGAAAGTATTGTTTGAAATATTGACGAAATCTGACCTTAGTAATGTTTATGTTCGAGCTATTCAAAACATATACAAAAATTCAAAAAGTGTAGTCAAGATGGGAAGCACTATATCAAAACCATTCTCGCCTTCAAAAGGTTTGAGACAAGGGTACAGTTTATCACCAACATTATTTAAAATATATATTCAAGAAGCTCTGAGTAGTTGGAGAAGGAAAATAGCGAGAATGGGAATAGAGATAGAGGATAAGTGCCTAACAACTTTATTTTTCGCAGACGACCAAGTTACTATAGCGTGTGACGAGGACGATGCAGATTATATGCTGAGGAAATTGGACGATGAATATACAAAATGGGGTCTAAATATGAATATGTCAAAAACAGAATATCTGCCGATAGGAAACGCACAAGGAGACCCCGACCTACAAATAAATAGGATTAGACGATGTAGACAGTATAAATATCTAGGAAGTATAATTTCGGAAGATGGAACAACAAAAGAAGATATAAGAAATAGAGTACAACAAGGGAAAAAAGCAACACGAATTTTGAATTCACTACTTTGGTCGGATAAAATTAAATTAAACACGAAATTGACAATCTACAAAGTCATAGTGGAGCCCATTTTAACGTATGGATGCGAGTGCTGGCAACTTACGGATAGACAGGAGAAAACAATAGAGGCTGTCGAAATGGACTACTTGAGAAGATCCTGCAGGATATCCAGAATAGAACATATTCGGAATGAAAATATACGGCGAAGAACAGGACGGGTATGCACGACTGCAGAGAGAATACAGACTAAACAACTGCTGTGGTATGGACATGTGATGAGGATGGAGCAGGACAGGTGGCCAAAAAAGGCATTGATGTATCAACCGCACAGTAGAAGAAGACGAGGAAGGCCCTCAAGGTCCTGGAAGGACGGAATCGAACAGACCATGAGAGACAGAGCTATTCAGCAGAACGAGTGGATAGACAGAAAAGTGTGGCGTACGAAATGCGGGATGCGGCAAGGAAGGCTGTAGGACCCCCGCTATGTATATATATATAAAGAACATATACGGTGGAGCAACGTCATGTGTGAAACTTCACAAGTACACGAACAAGTTCCCAATTAGAAGGGGTGTGAGGCAAGGAGATACAATCTCTCCAAAGTTATTTACCACGCTCTTAGAATATATGTTCAAGAATATCGACTTCAACGATATGGGTATCAACATAGATGGTCGAAATTTAAACCATTTTCGATTCGCAGATGACATCGTTCTAATAAGCAATAGTTTAGACAAAGCAGCTAAAATGCTTGTTAGGCTGCACAAGGTTTCATTAGATGTAGGCCTTAAAATCAATGTTGCTAAAATTATAATCATGACAAACATTGTTCCCAACCAAAATATAGTTCTAGGTGATTTACAAATTACACAAGTTACATCTTACTTGTATCTCGGCCACGAACTACGAATAGATAGAGATAATCAAACTTGTGAAATTAAAAGAAGAATATGACAAACTTCGGCTGCCTTTGGGCGACTTGGTTATATATTTAAAGAAAACTTTCCCCTTTGCCTCAAACGTAAGTTGTTTGAAAGCTGTGTCCTGCCAGTTATGACCTATGGTGCCGAAACCCTGACTTTAACTAAAAACTCCGTGGGAAAAATAAGAGTGGCTCAGAGAGCCATGGAACGTTCTATGATGGGAATATCATTAAGAGATAGGATTACGAACGAGTACATTAGGAGGCAAACGAAAGTTACAGACGCTGTTAAAAGGATAGCTTCCCTAAAGTGGAACTGGTCTGGACATGTGGCCCGTATGAGGGATGGAAGGTGTACTAAAATACTACTGGAGTTGGGACCACGACATGATGCCACACGCAGTAGAGGATGCAGGAGGCACAAGATAGAAAAGGATGAACAAAGTTACGGGAGGCCTTATGTTCAGCAGTGGACAACTATGGCTGTGTGATGATAATGATGATGAACGTTAGGAAATTTTGGGAAGAGACTCATTTCGACGGCTGCTTATCCTTAAGGCTGGCTGTTCCGTTTCAATATGTTCTACTTATTAAACTATTTTGAAAATTCTTTTAATTCCAAATGTTGATTCAAAATTTATTGTAGTCTTCAAAAACGCCACGACTACTATGCCAGCTCATGTCACCCTTCACCGACGACGATATCGGGACAGAGGTAAGCCCAATTGTAATCAAGCAACTTATCACTTTGTGTTATAAACGTATTACTTCCCCAGAGAAATACTTTCCTGCTGCAACTGTTACACCAGCAGATAAACCTCAAAGTTTTCGGACACTTCCATTATCATATAAGCAGGATATTACCGGTATGTATCTCGTATTCAATTGGGACAATATGTGGTAATTTTTTGAAAAGGCCTAATCGAGGTTTTTATTGCGTAGGATGTGCAGGTGTTCGTCGGGTTGCTGATATTTTTATCGCAAATCTCAGAAAAGACACAGGACGAAAGACAAGGGGGATAAAGTTGCAACTACATGTTCTGTATGTGGATATAATTAATTTATTGATAATTAATGTCTATGCAGCAATTGAATAGAATTCGTACAGTGTGTTATATCATCGAACATTCTTTAGTTAGATGGAGACTGCTATATTTTTATAATAGACAAGGATGAAGCGTGTATATCTCGTCTATTTTCAATACTGATTTTGTAACTGTCAAATTAAATTAAACAAGAAAAATAGTACGAAACAAGTAAATGTTTCAAAATGTTCTACTATATTGAATTTGTAAAGTTAGAAGACGTTCATACATTGAACTTGACCATTCATATTTGAAATTGTTTTAAGTATCAAACCGACGTTTGGAAATAAATGTGATATAAGCTATAAATTTCCAGCATTTACTACTGGAAAAATTCCTTCTTATTTAGTAGCAAAATAAAAAAAAAACAAGCGTTGTATCTATCGTTTGACAATATGAACAGCGAAATCTATTTAGAATTTTAATATATGTATAACTAATGTTTCGAGAAAATATTTTAAGAAGAAAAAAGTCTTGAAATGTCAGTTTATCCCATGCGTTTTTCATGACCGAGTATATCAGAAATCATGAAGTTAAATGTCATTTTAATTTTGAATATGGCAACTCAAATTGCTAAAAGATGTATTTTATATTCTAACCTACTAATTCGAATTTATAATTTTACTGCCTCTCTAATTAGTCCAGTAAATAAAGGCCGGAAAACCGCCAAACCTGGACATCACATTGATCCCGGACTTTTGTTTTTTTAACTTGTAGGTATACATGGGTACATCAATCTCTGAAAAAATGTCCACCGGGAAATGTGAGGAAGGGGCTGGAAAATGTCTTCATGGTGTTAAAATCGAAAATTTTCTCCGATATTGGCCAAAATATGACACTGAGGCAATTTGTGTTTGAACATAAAAGAAGAACAATTTATTATTTACAAAAATGATCCTTATCATTTTCGTCAAAAGTTTAACCGTTTCCGAGATAACCGGGCCCAAGCGTAGCCTAGATTTTTAGCTGCTGCGTCGCGTCTCGGAAAGCACGCTCCGTGAATGTAGGCATGATCGGGCGGACAAATTGTCCCGTAACTTGGGTAAAAATGAATACTTGTTCACGATTCAAAGTTCATATGAAAGGAGGGACCTGTAGCTATAATATGATACTACTTTTTCCTTTTTTACTGTAGACGCATGTACAATACCATACATGGACGCCGCGTGGCCGCGCGCGGTGAATAAACGTATATCACAATCAAGGAAGTTTGGAGACAGAGTTTTTTCGCGTGCACGTATTAAAATACTTGATATATATATTGATGAAAAGCTGGGGGTCTGGTCTTTCATCTAGTATAATCCTTAACCTCCAAAAGTTCAACCCTGAGAAGAAAACAATGATTAATAACAAAAGGTAGATTTTTCATTGAGGTGAGAATTTTCTCACCTCAAAAAAACGCGGAAAAAATAAAAAAGGCCATCAAGAAGGGAGCATTTTCAGCTTTCAAATGATGTGCATTGAATACCGATATGGCCCTTCATTATTTATCAATTCTCGATAGACCCGAGCATATTCGAAAACTCGGGAAATCCAAAAAAAAGTCCCAAGGAAAACACGTTGATTATAAAAATACACAAGAATTATTTATTGATTCTTTCGAAATACATCCATCATCCTTCAAAGCCCCATTATCCAAAAGGATTCAGTGAAACTTCTCTTAATGAAAAAAATATGAATGGATTGATAAGGAGGGTCAAATATCGAAGAAAGACAAAGTTTGGCCAGATTTTCCAATATTCCAGAATAATAAAAAAAAGGAAAAAGTAACACGATATTATAGCCACAGGTACCTCTTTTCATATGAACTTTGAATCATGAAAAAATATTCATTTTTACCCCAGTTACGGGACAATTTGTCCGCCCGCTCATGCCTACATTCACGGAGCGTGCTTTCCAGGACGCGACGCAGCAGCTAGAAATCCAGGCTACGCTTGGGCCCGGTTATCTCGGAAACGGTTAAACTTTTGACAAAAATGATAAGGATCATTTTTGTAGATAATAAATTGTTCTTCTTTTATTTTCAAACACAACTTGCCTCAGTGTCATATTTTGGCTAGTATCGGGGAAAATTTTCGATTTTATCACCATGAAGACATTTTCCAGCACCTTCCGCACATTTCCCGGTGGACATTTTTTCAGAGATTGATGTACCCATGTATACCTACAAGTTAAAAAAACAAAAGTCCGGGATCAATGTGATGTCCAGGTTGAGACCTTCGTTTACTGGACTAAATTGATGTGTTGCGAAAATATGAGATGCATTTTTTCCAATACATTTTTGTGTCGGTGTATCTAGAGAAATCATAAAGTTAAATACCATTCCATATGAAATTTTACCATTTAAAACGATATTCGTTTAGTTGAAAAACTTGAAGGGGCGTTGGAATTTTAAATGCTTCATCTATATTCTTAATACATTAGTTTTTAAAGAATATTTTAAAAATAAACAGAGACATCTTCCATTTTAAACTCTATATAACCTGTCATGTCGAATTCGATGAATAGTTTTAAAATGGCAAGCATTTCCAAAATCATTGCTTATAATGGGTTATCTTGGGAAATAATGAAGTTAGATGCTTTTCAATATTGAATGTGACAATTCAAATTTCGAATTATGTTCACCGTCAAATTGATATTTCAGAAAAAAAAATTTTTTAGAATTTTACTGTTTTTTTTCCAACTCGGTTTTATATGTAGGATTATCTCATTAGATAAATTATTTTGTGTACTAACGAACAAAACAATTTTAGATGTTTTTAATGCTAAATTCACCAATTTTATGTCAAGGTTTCTGTATAGATACCGGATTTGTCTATCTATTTATCAATATAAAATATCTCTGTCTTGGTTTTACTAACAACTAATGAACGATGATTACTAACTAGATTATTCACCTCCTGTTTGTTCGGCATTTTCAGTCTTTAAGTTTCTATATGTATAATATCTATAATTGCCTAGTGGATTTTTAACAGTAACCGGTTTTACCAATTTCAGAAATAATTATTTAATTTTATAATAGTTTATTGAAAAAAAACTTCATAAAACAATTATTAAGTAATAAATTTTAATATATTTTGTAGCTATGTTTATAGCTATCACATACTTATATATATATATATATATATTTAAATAAGTGGAATGCTGTTTGTCGTGTGAATATCTGCACTATGCCAATTTTAACATTCTCATTTCGTTTATAATTACCACATCGGCTTTATCAAAGTTATATAATGTGTAGGCATCGTAATTCATATTATAAAATATTCCATTTTAATAAGGGAAATGGTGAGCACTGATGTTACTTTAATGTCTCTGTTTTAGTACAATAAAGATCAAAATGGTCGCTGAAAGCACTTAATTAATAACTGAATTTTTATTTCACTTCCTGCCTAAACATAACTTTATAGTAAAGGTTTGTTATTCGAGTAGAATTCCTAGACATTAATATTTACGTTACATATATAATAAAGTGCAATTAATTCATCAAAACATCTATTTAAAATATAGATTTTAATCGCGGCATCTCTTGGTCAATTCTGAATTTACACCGAGCGACTTCAACCACCTCAACGATCGATTATCGAGAGTTTCCTTTCTGGAAAACTTCCTAAGTTAGTTACCAATAGCCATGAACAATTGTACCATCTATTAGACAGTAGCTGTATAACAACAAAATTTACTTTCTGTAATCCCAACGGTTAACTTTATTTCTGGAAAAGAGAGATTGTAGTGAGGGTTATCCACACGGATTGTAGACATAGTAAGTGTTAAATGTTGAAAAGTGTGAAGCAATGCATTCTCGTATTGTTTTTTACTGTCTCTGTGACATCTTCGCTGTATGGTAAATATTGCTGGAAAGAAACGGTTTGCCGCAAAATAAACACGTCTGGAGCTGCTCGTGTTCGACGAATTAGTCATTGTTCGCAGAATTACGGAACCGTCGAGAATGTGCTGGAAGAGCCGAGGCGTTTCGATGCGATAAGGATTCCTCGAAAACCGAGGAACATTCCAGAAACCATCGGTGTATCCGAGAAAATTCCAGAAACGTTGTGTACTATGTCCAGTCACAATTGGAACACCAACAAAAACACTTAATGGCTTTTTAAGTGGTACCGCCCGGTCGTCCATGGCCGTATCATTAGGGATAATAACTCTAACAATGAACTCACTTTCAAATAGCGTAAATAAATGGCACACACATACACACACCACTGCTTTCTCGAGTATAAGTACCGAAGAACTGAAACACCTGCTCCATAGAAGAAGAAGAAGAAGAAGAAGATACAAACGAAGTGCCGCTGTCGTAAAAAAACAATTGTGACCCAGTAGACCCTTTATTTCTTTGCCTGTAGATACGATTTCACTTGGGCCACTGCACGAACACGAAACACCTGCGTCTTAAAATATACCTACCAGTGCGTTTATAAATAAGCAAAGAAATAAGTCCCATGGTTTTGTATAGAGATAACGGGCTCTTTTCGAATGTCCTCCATAAATTCAGATTTTATTGAGTGTTCCAATTGCTATTGGTTAGAGTATACCAGACATATAAGGGGAACTCCGGACGAAAGGAGGCAGGTTAGAATATCGGCAGTGTACAGTGTACACGACGAGCTAGACCAGGCGAGAAGATGAATAAATAAATATGTGTGAACATAAATTAAATGTTGTGTTTGTTAAAATATATTAAGTCAGACAATTCGCGTAGAGTTTTAGTTTTAGTAAACAGCAAAAACGTTACAGTACTCACCATAACATGTTTAATTATGGATACAAGCGAAATCCAGTATTTCAGTTAATTAATCACTGCGATGAATCGAAGCGAAATTATGTAAATCTTATCACTCGAAATATTATTTGCCTGTAGTCTAGTCAAGATGTGTGTTTGCTGCGAAAAATAGTTAGAAGGCTCGGAAAAATATGAGCGATAGCTCATTCGAAGCAAAATGCAAATCTGAGAAATGGGTTTTGAGGATTTTTTCTGCTAAGAAAAATTGCAATTGTTATTAACAAAAAACGAAAAATAAAAACGCTCTTTAGATTTTTTGATGACAACTCAAAAACCATAAGAGAAAGAGGAATTCGCAAAAAAGATCCTTAAAGAGGAGGAAATTTCCGATAAAAAAGTCCCTACTCCCGGATTTCTATCTCTAATATTTATATTTTTAATTTGTTGCAGAAAGTAAGGCTCCACGCGACCGATACGGCGTGCGCTCGCCGCCTCTGAAGCGAGTACGTCATAGAAAATAATCTTTTTAAGGTACTAAGTATTAGTTTAAAATTTAAAACAAACTTTATTGTATTCTACACATTTAACAGAACAATGTCCCGTCGGAAAAAAAATTTTAAATGCATTTTTCAAAAAGCTAACCTATTGTTAATAAACTAATTATTTTCGTACTTCCGTCTTCATTGAAAGCAGGCTAAATGATTAAATAAATTCACCATAAATATTTTGCTTCTTGGAGTCCTTTCTATTAGTATCCTCAATAAGATGACGTCATAAAATTATTTAAAATTTTCTTATTTAGTTTACAACGAATTTTTAAAATCAACAAAAAACGCAAAACCCCGAAATTGTTGCTAAAAATTTGTTTTCTCTTATATATTATGGCATGGCTGTTTTTATATTCAAACTAAGGATTAAATAATTGTGGAAAATTTTTTTAACAGCTATTTGTTTAAGAATTGTTTATAAACAAATGGCTTAGTTTAGTATTTATGGAAATTCTTTTTTTACCATTCTATTGTTTAGGATTAATTAAGATTTTTAAAACAAAAAAAATGTCCTTAAAAATTTTGTTACAGTTTATAATGGTTTTTTTAATGTTTTTATTATTTAAATAGTTAGTTAAGGAATAATTTTGTATTCAAAAAATCATTATAAAAATCTCTTAATAAATAGGAAAAAGAATTTTTTTTCATTATAATTTCATTATTTATTAAGTTAACAATTTGTTATAAAAAGTTTTTGGGTGTCACAATTTTTTTTTTTCTATTACTACTAAAAATTACAAAAACAACGATGTGCAACAAAGTGAGAAAAAAAATATTTAAAACAAAAAAAAATTATACAAAAAATTTTTGTTACGTCACTTTGTTGCATATCGTTGTTTCTGTAATTTTCAATAGTAATATAAAAAAAAATATTGTGACACCCAAAAACTTTTTATAACAAATTGTTAACTTAATAAATAATGAAATTACAAGTGAAAAAAAAATTCTTTTCCTATTCTATTAAGAGATTTTTATAATGATTTTTGAACACAAAATTATTCCTTAACTAATTATTTAAATAATAAAAACATTAAAAATACGATAATAAACTATAACAAAATTTTTAAGGACATTTTTTTTTTGTTTTAAAAAACATAATTAATCCTAAACAATAGAATGGTAAAAAAAGAATTTCCAAAAATATTAAACTAAGCCGTTTGTTTATAAACAATTCTTAAACAAATAGCCGTAAAAAAATTTTCCACAATTATTTAATCCTTAGTTTGAATATAAAAACAGCCATGCCATAATATATAAGAGAAAACAAATTTTTAGCAACAATTTCGGGGTTTTGCGTTTTTTGTTGATTTTAAAAATTCGTTGTAAACTAAATAAGAAAATTTTAAATAATTTTATGACGTCATCTTATTGAGGATACTAATAGAAAGGACTCCAAGAAGCAAAATATTTATGGTGAATTTATTTAATCATTTAGCCTGCTTTCAATGAAGACGGAAGTACGAAAATAATTAGTTTATTAACAATAGGTTAGCTTTTTGAAAAATGCATTTAAAATTTTTTTTCCGACGGGACATTGTTCTGTTAAATGTGTAGAATACAATAAAGTTTGTTTTAAATTTTAAACTAATACTTAGTACCTTAAAAAGATTATTTTCTATGACGTACTCGCTTCAGAGGCGGCGAGCGCACGCCGTATCGGTCGCGTGGAGCCTTACTTTCTGCAACAAATTAAAAATATAAATATTAGAGATAGAAATCCGGGAGTAGGGACTTTTTTATCGGAAATTTCCTCCTCTTTAAGGATCTTTTTTGCGAATTCCTCTTTCTCTTATGGTTTTTGAGTTGTCATCAAAAAATCTAAAGAGCGTTTTTATTTTTCGTTTTTTGTTAATAACAATTGCAATTTTTCTTAGCAGAAAAAATCCTCAAAACCCATTTCTCAGATTTGCATTTCGCTTCGAATGAGCTATCGCTCATATTTTTCCGAGCCTTCTAACAATTTTTCGCAGCAAACACACATCTTGACTAGACTACTGTAATTGTGAATTGTAGTAAACAAAGACCGCACACATTTTGTACGACCGCAGTTGTATATTATTTAATCGGATTATTTGTAATATCCACATGTAGCGCCCGAACGTAAATAAGAGCCGTTGTGGAAAATTCATTGAAAATGAACTAATGGCCCGTTTTTATATGTTTGTTCTTTGCGAAATCCGGGAACATAATTGATCATTACGTACACAAATGTTTTATTTTACTTATTTAACGACGGACTTCATTGGAATTTTAAATTTTTACAAAAATTACTCCCTTTAGAGCATGCGAAATCTTTCTCGATTCTCACTGGGAATTTGTATAATGGTTGGGTTTTTGAGGATAGAGCTGGTTAAGTTCGCAAGAAATGTGTGCTAATGTGATTTAATCAATAGAATGCATAATTGAAAGTTTAATCAAAATCACAAAAATGGGCATTTATCTGAATACCAAGTAATAACGGCTTACGAAAACGTTAGAGCATTTTTCAACTAAATTAACTGTAAAACCCGTAAATAACTGTCAAACTATGAACTTGGTTGACTAGTGGTCTATTTAGCTGTACTTGAGTAGTGTCGACCTAAATTGTTTCGTGTTCGTGTCGTGTTTCCGTCATGTCGGGAAGATTTGCACATAACAAACTACTTGGTCGTTAGTTGCCATTGTTCACATAATTATGAGGTTATAACATTATTTTTGTACATACTTGTTTCATTTTTTATTACAAATTTATATCTAAATGATGAACGATGTATATCAACATTTTATTCTATATCATATCCGCAGGAAAATAATTCGAAAATATCATAAGATATTTTCGCGGCCTTAAGGCGCGACTTTTACGCCACTTTCGCGGCCACTTGCCACCTGCTGTCATCTGGCAGCCCAATTAAAAAAAGATGTTAAAAAATTATACATTCCCAAACTCATTATAAACTATTATTCATGCACGGTAAGTATACGAATAGGGATTGAGTAATTTCCACCCCTCATTTTTTATTCATGAAAGCGATATTAATCTCCGATCGATTATCATTGAGTTACGTTACACTGTACATATTTCGATTGTAATTTCACGTTGAAAATGATTCCGGGCATCATGACGAGTATGTGGGCCACAAAAGCATTCGCGAATGTGTACGACCTATTAAATTTTCTGTATTTTCCGACCTTCATGTTCGGGATGGTACCGTTCGGCAAGCGAAAGGTAAAGGGGAGGTACCAATTCGAGATTATGAAGGTATTGGAGGTACATCTGTAGCAGTGGTAAGTATGAAACTTGGTTTGGAATAAGAAAAAGAGAAAATGCACCAACGAATGTAGTAATGTTTTAAGTGGGAAACATGATATTGATCCTCTTTTCCAACATGAAAATTTTTTTCGAAGTTCAGTAATACAATATTTATTAACTATCCAAAATTGCGCACTATGCAATTTTGTGAACAAATTAACACCAGTGGCACAAATAACGAATAATGAGTAATTTTCTTGATATAGTGAAGGATAACACCTTTACTTTGAACACATCACCCAGTGACTTCATACAATAACTGTGACGCAGATTATCAGAACAAGAATAACTGGTCAATCAAGAACAGTAAATGCAAAAGTGTGATATTGTAAATATGGAATATTGAAAACGCTCAAGACAAATCTATACAATAAGCACAAACTTTAAGAAAACCAGCAGAATAAAAATCAGATATATGAATTAATTTTATAAAAGTAAAACATATATGTACTTGAGGTGGTTTAGTTATATATGTATACATACGAACAATCTTTTCTATATTTCGGGTATGCAGTCAACAAGGATGTGGAAAAGAAAGTAAACTCTTTTCTCTATTCAAGCTTTCTCGCCATTTATTGGCTCTACAATTTATTGTATTTAAAATCAAATAATTTGCAACTAACAGCATTGTAGAGTTCCTGAAGAAGAGCCAATAAATGACTCGAAAGCTTGAATAGAAAAAAGAGTTCACTTTATTGTCCATCCCCATATTGACTGCATACCCGAAATATAGAAAAGATTGTTCGTTAACTTAGACCGTCGTCTAACCTGTACATATCCTATATATGTATATATATATATATATAAACACAAACTAGAAATTTTTTTGGGGATGCAGCCTTGAGCGGAGATTAAGAAAACTCTTTTTTCTGGTGCAAACTTTCGATTATATTCTAATCATCATCAGTCACTCTACAAATCAAATTGAATTACAATCTTTTATAGAAACCGTTACAGATGCTTACCGAAATTGAGTTTGTATCTCAGTTCTTATGTATAGCATCTACAGGAGACTTTCTTCATAAAGTACTATGCACTGCCGTGATAATCTTACGTTACTAGTTAACAGGTTTACGTTATTAATGAATTTCTTAGCTTACGAAATTTGTGCTGTATTAACCGACGTCATTATGACAGAAGGAAGGTGAACGAGCCACGATAGGACATGTACATTCGTAATGACGTCGGTTAATACAGCACAATTTTCGTAAGCTAAGAAATTCATCAATAACGTAAACTTGTTAACTGTAAGATTGTCACGGCAGTGCATAACACTTTATGAAGAAAGTCTCCTGTAGATGCTATATATATATATATATATATATATATATATATATATATATATATATATATATATATAAGAACTGAGATACAACCTCAATTTCGGTAAGCACACGTGACGGTTTTTTATAAAAGATTGTAATTTTCCCAATTTGATTTGTCGAGTGACTGATGATGATTACAATATAATCGAAACGTTTCACGAGAAAAAAGAGTTTTCTTAATCTCCGCCCGAGGCTGCATCCCCAAAAATTTTCTAGTTTGTATTTAACTAGTCACCCACAACTACCTCACTACTTTCCTTATTTATATATATATATATATATATATATATGTATATATATATATATATATATATATATATATATATATATATATATATATATATATATATATATACATATATATAGTTATATGAGTTATATCATACACCAGGGGTGAAAGGAAAATTATTAAAAAATAATTAAATGCGTTACATATCTATATGAATAATAAACATGAAAAAATATTTAGGTGTTAATTATTAGTACGCAATTGTTTTACTGCGTATAAAATAACAGAACTGTATGAGACAAATGAGTTGTTTTGTTATTCTCATATAGTGAGAAAATGTAAAAAGTCAAATTAGTTGAAATCGCAATGCCTTCAGATGTTCTATCCTTCCTATTCCTATACTGTACCTACTTGTTAAGGTTTTCAATCAAATTGTTTACAATTACCTACAAGGAACCTGGATGTTATCGTCAGGGGAAATATCGTTCTGCTCACCAGAAAATATTTTTCCTCATCCATTTCTCCTTTCTCCATAACAGTTTCCTTGTCTAACAGTACCTAAGTGTTATAACTTTATAACAATCGTTTTCAGAACTGAGCTCATTATGTGATTGGAAATTAAATTGTTTATATTTTAGTCAACACGGTACTCCTACTGTCCTTGGGGTTGTCTACTAATTTGATTGGCGATTCTACGGAGAAAATAATCAACTACCTGACCACCTCTCTAGCAATATTAACACTAAACGTCTACTCCTTCAGATGTCACGAGATTCTCAACACTTTAGACCTGGTGGACAGAGCGGAAAAGACTATGAAATCTTTGCGAATGGACGTCAATTACAAAGTAACTACCTGGGTGGCAGTACTGCCGACATTGTTCGGAGGATTAAGTATAATGTCTCTTTTAATCGTACAAAGTTTAACCAAAGACGTTTTAAGTTTCGTCTGGAAGTTTGTGTCGTTTGGCTATCCTTCGTTTGTAACGATTTTACCTGGTCTAATGTTTTTTCCGTTAACATGTACGATTCTGGTGAGGTTCCGGACCGTGAACGAATTTTTAAAAGAGAGGATCAAACATGGTTGGTCCTCCTGCGATGAAATTCACAAACTGGCCGATGTTCATTATAAGTTATGCGAGGCGTTCAATAAGTCGATGTATTGCTGTGGACTATCTGTGATCGCAACGTATTGTTATATATTCCTCCAGGTGGCATATATATTCTACTATTTTCAACGGAATATTAACATTTTAAATCCCACGGAACATGTGGATTTGCTATACTGGAATGCTATATATATTATTTGCTGTACAATCGGAATGCCGACTGCCACTTATGTCAAACACGTGGTGAGTCTATGACACCTTATTTATCTCAGTTAGGGTAACGCAAATGGTGGGCTGAATATATGCAACGTAGTGAAGTATTGTAACGTTTTTACTAATTGCTAAGACTAATCATTACGCGAATTGTCCTAATGAATTTATTTCTTACACGACAATTTTACTATAATAATTTCTTGTCACACACAGATGTTTATTTATTTAGCGCGTCGTTCGCCGCCCAATATTTACAATCCGATTCTTGAACTAACTCTCTCAGCTGTCGATCTTCCTTTTATGTCTAGCATATCGCTTTCGAGAACATTCCGGATGGTTGCTGGAACGTTCTGGTCGTTTCGGGAGAATACTATCAAATTCGAGGAGCTCGTTATCGTATCGAACCTTTTCGGCTCTTCTCGTCTGTTCAAACAGTCCTTCTCGCGATCGCGAATTCGGCGAACTTGGGTAGCTTCAGGCGTTTCGTTACAGTATGTAATCAGAGTTGTGTCAAGCTAACTCCTTACAATACTTCACTTCAAAGGTGTATTGAATTGAATGTCAACTTTAGTAATTATATAGTTATGTCAGTTAGTTAGTTGGTGTGTTCAATTAACTGGTTGGATAAACTGTATCACATAATTGATTGATTTGGTTATTGTTTCAACGTCCTTGAAACTCAATTGAATTAAAAAGTTGTTGGTACTTTATTTTTCTTCTGTGCAGTGAACCAGAATTTTGTGAAAATGTAATAATTTTGCCGTTGCTTACACTAATGTCCAAGTTAAAGTTAATGGCAATCACGCGAAAAATCATGAAACAGTGTCGCATAATAGACTACTTCATGATAGTTGCAAAATATTTTTGAAACAAAAATTTCGAGTGATTATGATTGGAAAACAAAACAGTTAAGACACTTGTTTGAAATAACTAAATCTTTTAAAGTGATATAAACCGTAAATATTTTTTCTGTCCAGCCGTATGCCTACTAAAATTCTAATAAATAAATCTATTGTAATATTCAAAGCGTTACTACTACTTATGATTTTTCAGGTATTTTCTGTTTCTTTTTGATTTCCACTAATTTATATTTACATTCTACTTATTCAATTATGTTGAAAATTCTAATTCCAATTGTTGATTAAAATTTTATTGTTGTCTTCAAAAACGCCACGACTGCTTTGCCAGCTCATGTCACCCTTCACCGACGACGACACTGGAACAGAGGTGAGTCCAATTGTATTTAACCACCTTATCACTTTGATGTATTAAACGTATTACTTCCCCAGAGAAATACTTTTCTACTGCAACTGTTACACCAGCAGATAAACCTCAAAGTTTTCGGACACTTTCATTTTCATATAAGCAGGATATTACCGGTATGTATCTCGTATTCAATTGAGATACGTGGTAATTTTCGATAAGGCCTAATCGAGGTTTTTATTGCGTAGGACATGCAAGTGTTCGTCGGATTGCTGATATTTTTCTCGCAAATCTCAGGAAATACACAGGACGAGAGACAGGGAGGATAAAGGTGTAACTACATGTTCAGTATATGGATGTAATTAATATATTGATAAATAATGTCTATGCAGCAATTGAATAGGATTCGTACAGTGTGTCATATCATCGAACATTCTTTAGTTAGATGGAGATTGCTATATTTTTATAAGTGTATAGACAAGGATTAAGCGTGTATATCTCGTCAATTTTCAATACTGACTTTTTAACTGTCAAACTAAATAAAAAAAAACAACACGAAGAGAGGATACGTTTCAAAATTTTCTACTTTTCTGAAATTATGAAGTTAGATAACATTCTTACATTGAGCCTGACCACTCTTATCTGAAATTGTTTTAGATGTCAAACTGACGTTTGGAAATAAATGTGATTTACCATATAATTTCCATATTTCTAGCATTTAATATTGGAACTAATCCTACTTTCTTAGTAGCATAATTAAAAAAATTAACAAGGTTTGTATGTACCGTTTGGCAATATGAACAGCGAACTCTATTTAAAATTTTAATATATGTCTAATTAATGTTGTGAGAAAATCAGGTGCATTTTTCAATGTCCGAGTATCTCAAAAATCATGAAGTTGAATGCCATTTTATTATTAAACATGGCAATTTAAATTGCCAAATGATATCGACAAAAAAATGTGAAGGGGTAACTTAATTTTAAAATTTCCTGCTTTCTCGATTGCTATCTCTGTGAGCATGTTTATAAAAATTATTGAAGTTTGCATTATTCTAAATTCTAACCTATTAATTCGAATTTATAAGTTTACTGCATCTCTAATTGATGTTTAACGAAAATATTTTGAGAAAAGGATGGTTGGAGATGTAATTTTTTTCCAGTACGTTTTTGTGTCGATGCATCTAGAGAAATTATAAAGTTAAATACCATTTCATATTGAATTTAACCATTCATAAAGCGATATTCTTAAATTGTCAAAATTATATTTCGGAAAAACTTGAAGGGGCATTAGAAGTTTAAATGCTTTTCAATACTCTTGTTACATTATTTCTTAAAGAATATTTTAAAAGTACACGAGGACATCTTTCATTTTATACTATGTATAACCTGTCACCTCGAATTCGAAGAGTAGTTTTAAAATGATAAGCATTTCCCAATTCATTGCCGATATTGAATTATATTGTCAAATAATAAAATTAAACGCTTTTTAAATATTGATGTGACAACTCAAATTTGGAATTATTTCCATTGTCAAATTAATTTTTTGGAAAACAAAAATCATAGAATTTTATGTCTTTTTTTTCACGCAGTTTTGTATGTTGGAATATCTCATTAAGTAAATTACTTTGTGTACTAACCAATCATTTAATTTTATTTTATATATTTTTTAATGCTAAAGTGAACAATGTTAAATCAATCTTTCCGTGTAGATGTTGAATTTGTCTCTCTCTTTGTCTATATAAAATATCTCGGTCTTGTTTTCACTAACAACGAATATACGATGATTACTACCTAGATTACTCACTTCCTATTTATTCTGAATATTCAGTCTTTAAGCTTCTAGATATACAGTCATATATGTAAGTAGTGGAGTTTTAACAGTAACCGGTTTTTGCCAATTCCGGAAATATGTATTTAATTTTATAATAGTCTATTCAGAAAAATGATTTTACTTCATAAAACAAATTATTTATGTAATAAATTTAGATATATTTTGTAAGTAAGTTATTACATATTTATGTATATTTAAATAAGTGCAACGCTGTTTGTAGTGTGGTTTTCTGCACTGTGCCATTTTTAACATTTTCATTTCGTTTTTAATTAACACATTGTCCTTATTAAAATTTGTGTAATGTTTAGGTAACGTAATTCGTATTATAAGCTTTTCAATTCGAAGAAGGTAAATGGTTAGCGCTGATGTTACTTTAATAATTTTGTTTTAAACAATAAAGATCAAAATGGTCCAAACACCTAAAATTTAATGTTTTGAATAATTTTCCCTGCAAACCCGCACTTTATGAATAACTATTTTTTTTATTTCAATTCCTGCCAAAAATATAACTTTATATTAACTGTTTGTTATTAGAGTCGAATTCCTAGACCTAATATTTACGTTACACCTATAATTAAGTGCAATTTAGATAGCAATAAATAAATTATTAATCGGAAGTTACTAGCTTTAAATAACCCTATATCGAAAAATTATAAATAATTTTAATTAACTTCGTACACTTGATTTATATACATATCTGTTTAGCTGTTCATTTTTCTATCCATTTAATAACTGACACAAGCCAATGTACTTGGCTTCCTCCGAAGAAAGTCCACCTTACCCTATTATATTGTTTATCTTAAAAGAGGTAAAAATTGGCATATTTGACATTGGGCTGTCACTCTGGCAGCCCTGTCTATAAACTGGTACCAGGTTAAAAGTTATTAGGTAATAGGTACTATCTTTAAGTATTCACCTATAAAACCCAGAACAAAAAAAATATACATTCAAAAACTAATTATTATAAACTATTATTAATGCACGGTAAGTACACGAAAAGCGATTGAGTAATTTCCACCCCTCATTTTTTATTCATGGATGCGATATTACGCTCCGACAGATCACCTTTATGAATTACATTATACGGTATATATTTCAATTGGAATTTCAGTGTCAAAGTAATATTGGGAATAATAACGAATATGACGCCCATGAAAGCATTCGCGAATGTTCACGATCTACTACGTTTTCAATATTTTTCGAATTTCATTTTCGGGATGGTACCGTTCGACAGTGTAACGGTAACTTTTTCTAGTACGGCTCTGGACGCCGGAAATCGCTCGTTTATAGGCAAGTAAATGATGCGGAGCTAATTACCCGCCCCCGCGATAACGGATCAACTCCGAATTTCACCTTGAGTTAGCCCCGGAATGAACCTTTTCAGAGACACTAAAATCAAAGTTGGGGATGGGAAATTATGGGAGATATTCCTATGTAAAGATAATGGTAATTGTTCCCCCCTCGCGGTAAAGGGCGAAGGTCTTAAGTAAATATTAGATTCCAAAAATATGCGATCACGGGTAGAGCACGTGAGCAGGGAGGGAGAAAGGCGCGTCCAATGACAGCGCCGGACTTAGCGTAGGTAACCGGAGAGGTGGTAAATTTTGCAGAAGAGAAGAGGCAGTAGGGACCAAGCGGTCAGCGCCGAACCACGTTCATTTTAGCCGGAATTTGAGGTTAACTTGACAGTTGGTAGCTTGGCACTGGGTCCCTCCCTAGGAGTCACAGGACCTCACAGTTGGTGGGAGGGTGTAAACCCGGTGGCTTGGCAAATGCCGGCTACCGGGGCTAAGAAGTGACTCAAAACGGGTCGGCCGGGCTCTTTAGCTATTTAAGCAGCCGGTCTACTAATAAAAACAGATTCTTTCAGGAAATAATGAAACTTCAAAACCAGGAACGTGGAGAAGCATACTCCGCTTCGAGCGGGCAAAGGACACCCATGATGAAGAAACAATACTTTGAACGCCGGAAAACACGGACAAACCTGGATCGAGATCGCTTCCAAGGGGTCACGGAACGTTCCCGGCAAAAAATGGACAAGGAATTGTCTGTAAGGGTCTCCCACTGGGGACACTACTAATAACAACACTTGTTGCCACATCATTCACGATAGCGATCACGAAGGCTAGCGGTGCCCGGGCCGAGGAAGCGGAACTCAGGAACGGATGCCAACTCATGGCACAGAGACGGGCTCCGATTCCTCGGCCGGGACACGGCACGGCCGTAGCCCCACTCACTACTAATATTTCAGATCTACAGTCTCTCCACAGAGTCTTTTGACTTTAAACTTGCAGAGGGGACAGTCACCCGTCGGTGCTCCCCGATTCTCTTGCAGCTCTACTAGAGGGGGGGCGAGGGAAAACTAATCCGTAACACAAACCGTAGAACGACCGGGCGGAAACCACGTAGAGAGCCTACGAACGCTACCGAGAGGAAGTGTCAACGATGAAAAGAAAGGAATTCTCCGCAGAAGTACAGACTAACGAGGTCTAGGACGACGGGAAAACCGCTCAGAACGAAAAAGTGACAAGTTGTAAGAAGGTATCTGAGCACTCAGCTAAACGATCTCGGTCAGACGAGAATCGAGGCCATAAGTGAAAGGAAAAGAGAATCTAGATAGCCCGACCACCAGAAGAAGGAGGCAGGTCCCGACGAACCCACCCCACCCCTACTAACACGTGTTATATGTTGTATCGTGTAAGTGACGCCACCGCAGCCGAGTACCTCGAGTAGAGCTCCTCTATACGGGGTAGCCAGAGGGCACGGTGTCACACTACATGTAAATGTTGTGGTGACGTCACCAAAGCCGGGCACACGAGGGGCTCTCCTGGTTAGGAGGTAGCTAGTGAGCCCGGTGTCACATTATATATTTGTGCCGTCCTTCCCGTGACGCCACCGCAGCCGGGCACACGAGGGGCTCTCCTAGTTAGGAGGTAGCTAGTGAGCCCGGTGTCACACAATGTAATAACACTCGAAGGGACCCGTTTCCTCCGGGATCGAGCACTAGAAAGGAAGAGTAATAATAATAGTAGAGTCACGATTATAACCGGTGCTACTACGAGTGGTCCTTCGACCCGCACCGATTAACCTGTGCTACGACGAAGCTCCTTCAGGCGGGCACGACCCAACAGTGCTACTACGAGTGGCCATGCGGCCCGCACTGCCTAACCCGTGCTACGACGAAGCTCCTTCAGGCACGCACGACGTAACAGTGCTACTACGAGCGGTCCTTCGACCCGCACTGCCTAACCTGTGCTACTACGAAGCCTCTTCAGGCACGCACGCCTCAACAGTGCTACTACGAGTGGTCTCACGACCCGCACTGCCTAACCTGTGCTACTACGAAGCCTCTCAAGGCACGCACCTCACAACAGTGCTATTACGAGTGGTCCCTCGACCCGCACTGCCTAACCTGTGCTACGACGAAGCTCCTTCAGGCGGGCACGATCGAACAGTGCTACTACGATCGGCCATGTGGCCCGCACTGCCTAACCTGTGCTACTACGAACGGCCTAACGACCGGCACTACCTAACCGAAAGATCATTCATACTGATCGAGAAAGAACCTAACCACAGTAAATATCGGTCACTTGGACCGCAGCAAACGAAGAACGTAACCACAGTAAATATCGGTCACTAGGACCGCAGAAAGCAACAGTAAATATCGGTCATTAGGACCGCAGAAAGACGTAAATACCGGTCACTCGGACCGCACTACAGAAAGAAAACCTAACCTAACAAGCCAAACATCAGAAAGAGATTGTGGGTACCCACGGGTATCCACCATCTCAGACAGCCTAACACGAACGAGTGAACAGCGGTTCACGCTCCCCTTACTATCCCATCCTTCCGCACGCTCTAAGCAGCTTTTTACTATCAACCCTCAATCCTTCTATACTGGCTTAAATGAGCGTGTACCCAAGAACAATATCGGGCGTTACTGGCACTCACAGGCCAATAATCCAAGAGGTTTCAACGCTATATGTGAGGTGACGGTTTCTCCTAGTGCACACCATTCCGGGGGAGGTTTTTAACGGGTAGGCGACCGATCCTAGGGGGGGAACTGAGATGATTGAGTGCTCATCGCTTGGTCATACTTTCCCCCTGTCTAAGCCTTGAACGAACCCCGATCACTCACTTAGGGTGTTCGGGTTGCGTTCGGCGTAGCTAGGATTCACTGACGACTCCAACGGACACTGAGGACTTGCAATCCGAAGTTCCGGCGCAAATGTGCGTGGTAGACCAGTGGCTAAAACGGCTTGAATCCCGTACGAAGTCTTTTCGAAGATTTTCCTCCCTCTCAAAAAAAAAAAGCTTGGCACTGGGTGAAGGTCATCTTATTTAGAGGTTAATGTTTGAAGTGAAGTAAACAAGAAGTCTGCGTACTTCTATTGATGAGTTGCCTGGTAAATTTGTATAGTGAAGTGTGGGCCAGTGAATAGGGAAACACGAACGTACTTGAACGGCGTTCCTTGGATCTTCAACTTCCGACTTCAGCGTCAAAGCCTTTACGACCTGGAGTGTGGCTACATCCGACAACGAACGTGGCCAGTCAACAGGACTAACCTGCCCAGGGTACCACCGAGAAAGTACTCCTCCGGTGACCTCTACGCACGAGGGCGATAGAGCCTGCGTGAGTGCGCCCCTCTTCGACACGCCGATAAACCCTGATCAGGTATCGTTTTTTATATTGGTCGACCAATGTATAGTGACACTTATAAGTGAAGTATCTGTACATAAGATTTGTTGCTCTTCTGAAGGACTGTTAGTATAACTATTTTCTTTTGCTTGTTTACGTTGCCCGCAGTTAACCGTAAAACCGTTGTTCGGTAGGCGTTCCCCGTAGAGAACAGATATTTCCAGTGTGGTCGGAACTAAATGGGAACTTAACTCAGGGTAACGTAACATTAGGGTTATGTTAGCGAAGCGATCATAACAATTACGAAGCAAATTTGGGTAAGGTCATAGACATTATTTTCGTTGGTTAGTCTAGTGTATTGTTGGTTGCCTACTTATAGGCGTAAGTGAATTTATGGTATACCGAATTTATTAATGCGGCTTTTTTCTTCTGTTAATGTGTTAATCGAAAATGTATGTATAACCTATAACTGGAATTAAATCTCAGTGTAACCATCATCATTCGTTTGAACGTTTATTGAATTCTCCCCACGACCCAGGAATTAACAAATCAAATAAAGGGAACTCATTGCACGCAGAGCTAGTCGTGGCAATTGTTCGTTCTCTTGTAAGTAATTCAACCATATAAATTTATAATTACTAAAGTGAGCGTTACAACAGGCGGAAGGTGAACGGGCGGTACCAATTCGAGGTTATGAAGGGATACTGGAGGTACTTATGTAGCAGTGTTAAGTGTAAAATTTGGTTTGAGATGAATAAAAAAATGCACCAACGTATGTAATACTGTTTTAACTGGGAAACGTGCGATTGTTCCACATTTCCAACATTTAAGTTTTTCTCGACGTTCAACATAACATAATATTTATTACCTATCCATAAATGGGAACTCTGCAACTTTGTGAACAAATTAACACCCGTGGCACAAATTATGAATATTGAGTAATTTTGTTGCCACAGTGACGCTCGACGCCGATACTTCGAACACATGATCCAGTGACTGCATACAATAAGTGTGACGTAGCTTGTCATCGAAGATCGTTAAAATAGTCATAGAACATAAATAACCCAAATAACTGGGCATTTAAAAACAACAAATGCAAAAGTGTGATATTCGAAATATAAAATTTAGGAAACCCTAAAGACAGATATATACAATAATCACAATCTTTAAGTAAACAACCATAATAAAAATCACACATTTATGAATTAATTTTATAAAGGTAAAACCTATACTTGTGGTGGTTAAGTTAGATCATACACCAGGTGTGAAAGGGTTACTATTTTATAATCATGTTTTTGTTAAATATATACCCTGATGTGCAAATAGTAATTAAACGTTTTATATATATATATATATATATATTTATATAAAGGAAAATTATCGACTTACCCATCTATTCCGTTAAGAAACGGTAACCACCGACACGTGTTTCTGCTTATTAGCTTCGTCAGGGTGGTACAACCAAGCTCT
The DNA here is from genome assembly GCA_946251905.1 of Cryptocephalus moraei. Taxonomy (NCBI): domain Eukaryota; kingdom Metazoa; phylum Arthropoda; class Insecta; order Coleoptera; family Chrysomelidae; genus Cryptocephalus; species Cryptocephalus moraei. The sequence continues at coordinate 18,536,238 of OX276454.1, forward strand.
GAATGATAACGATGTTTGACACTTGAAAAAAAAAATTTACAACTTAAAAAGAACGCCAACAGTTGACTTTCTAACCGGCCATCTCAAATTCCTCACTTTATTACATGCCTGATTGAAGTTTATTTGGATTTATATTGTGTTTGGTTGACTGAACTTCATTGTAATTGTAGATAATATGTTTATAAACCTTACAATTCCTGGGAGTAGTCACGACTTTCACACATTTTAAGACAGATTTTTCTAGGTTCCCCCACTTTGTAGAACTCTATCATTCCTTCTTTAACCTCTACATCAGCAATTTTAGATTTTGCGTGAATTTAAGACATACATCTCTAAAATTTGTGAACATATTTTGTTTATTTTTATGAGTGAATTTTTCACAATATTATTTAAACCGTATAAAAGGCATAAGTAGCCTTAGCACCCATACATCATCCAAATGCTATTTGTAGAAAGATTTTAGCAGTCAATGTTTAACAAAAAAAATGTGCAAGTGGCAAAAAATATTAAAATTTCTTGCTTTTAATAATGCATTTTTAGGTATTTTTTCATATTTCTGCTGTTTGAATGGTCCGAGTCATTAAAACATTTTTAATCAACATCAAGTTCATAAGTTAAATGCTCATTTTATATAGATTTTATTTTGTATAGATATTGATACGTAGATATAGTTTTTCTATAGATATATTATAAATAAATAAATTGTAGGAAGTTATCTACCACTTTGCGTTATAACTCCCCAACCACATATCCAAGCGATACGCACTGTCTACTTTATGTTTTACGAAAATTTTCTTGGTTTGTTCGCTTAATATTTAAAAAACGACAATATGTCATCATCAAAAAACCGACTTTTCCTAACCATTATTATCGTATCACCCACGTCTCTGGGAACTTATGGGAAAATAATAGGGGCGATTGAAGCAATTCTGAATTAAAAATAAAATTTAAGTAAAGGATACAAAACTTCCTTTGAGGAAAACTTTTCTGGTAACTTCTAATTCTTCTGCGTTATTCTATAATCTCCTTATAATCCATAATTTTCCTTTGCTTTACTAGTATTTTTCTCGTATATTAAATTAAAACCAAAGATTTAATGCTTGGTTTTCATTGGTTACAAATAGAAGAGTTCCAGAATTTAATAACGATATTAGAACACAGTTTTCAATAAGCTGTTCATGAACACAGAGTAGTGTATATATACCGATAGCAATAAATTAATTATGAATAGGAATTTGCTTTATATAACCTTATATCGAAAAATCGCAAGTAATTTTAATTCATTCCGTACACTTAATTTCCATACATATCGGTGTAGCTGTTCATTATTATTTTTCCTTTTTAATATCTGACACAAGCCAATGTACTCGGCATCGCTCCGAAGTAAGTCGACCTTATCCTATTCTATTTTTTTATCATAATAGATGTGGAAATTAAGATTGTTGCATTTTTCTGATATTGGGCTGTCATCTGGCAGCGCAGTACATATAACAGTACCAAGTCTCCAATTATTGGGTATTAGTTACTATCTGTAGATATTCACCAGTAAAACCCCTAAGAAAAAATTGTACTTTCCCAAAGTAATTATAAACTATTATATTAATGTACGGTAAGTATAAGAATAGCGATTGAGTAATTACCACCCGACATTTCTTATTCATGGACGCGATGTTAATCATCGATCAATTATCATTAAGTTACGTTACGCTGTACATATTTCGATTGTAATTTTAAGTTCAAAATGATTCCGGGCATTATGAAGAGTATGTCGCCCACGAAAATGTTCGGGAATGTGTATGATGTATTGAATTTTCAATATTCTCCGACTTTCATTTTCGGGATGGTACCGTTCGACAGGCGAAAGGTGAACGGGCAGTACCAATTCAAGATTATGAAGGGGTACTGGAGGTACTTATGTAGCAGTGGTAAGTGTGAAATTTGGTTTGGAATGAATAAGAGAAAGTACACCAACGAATGTAATCATGTTTTAACTGGAAATCGTGGGTTTGTTCCACATTTCCAACTTGCGAACTCTGCAACTTGGTGAACAAATTAACTCCCGTGGCACAAATTACGAATATTGAGTAATTTTGATGACGGACGACTGCGGTACTTCGAACACATCATTCAGTGACTTCGCACAATGACAATGACGCAGATTGTCATCGCACAACGTTAAAATAGTCGAAGAACATAAATAAGAAGAATAACTGGTCAATCAAGAACAATAATTGCAAAAATGTGATAATATGAAATCTTGAAAACCCTCAAGACAGATTTATTCAATGATCAAAATCTTTAAGTAAACAACCAGAATAGAAATCAGACACATATGAATTAATTTTATAAAAGTAAAACCTATACTTGTGGTGGTTGAGTTGAATCATACCCCAGCGGTGAAGGATAACAATTTTTTAATTATATTTTTGTTGAATACACATATGCACTGATGTGCAAAAAATAATTAAACGCGTTACATTTCTATCTATATAATAAACATGAAAAAATATTTAGGTGATAATAATTATTAGCAAGTAATTGTTTTGCTGCGTATAAAATAGCAGACCAATATGAGACAAATGAGTCGTTTTGTAATTCTGGTATAGTGAGAAAATGTAAAAAGTCAAATAAGTTGCTATCGCAATGTCCTTTCCTTCCGATTCCCATACTGTCATTGTTAAGCTTTTCAATCAAATTGTTTAGATTTATGGAGCACTCTCGTTCTACCTACAAATAACCTGGATGTTATCGAGAGGGGAAATATCGTACTGCTCACCAGAAAATATATTTCTCCGTCCCTTTCTCCTATCTTCATAACAGTTTTCTTGTCTAACTGTACCTAAGTGTAATAACAATCGTTTACAGAACCAAGATCTTTATGTGATTGGAAATTAACTTCTTTATATTTCAGTTAACATGGTATTCCTACTGTCCTTGGGGTTGTCCAGCAATATCACTGACGATTCTACAGAGAAAATAGTCAACAACCTGATCACCACTCTAGCAATATTGACACTATACGTCTACTCATTCAGATGTCACGAGATTCTCAACACTTTCGACCTGGTGGACAGCGCGGAAAAGACTATGAAATCATTAGGAATGGAAGACAAATACGGACTGGCTCTCTTGGTGATAGTAAATCAGACATCGTTGGGAGGATTATCTGTAATATTACTTTTATTCGTACAAAGTTTAACCAAAAACGTTTTAAGTTTCGTCTGGAAGACCCTGTCGTTTGGCTATCCTTCGTTTGTAATGATTTTGCCTGCTCTAATGTTTTTTTCCATTAATATGTACGATTCTGGTGAGATTCCGGACAGTGAACGAATTTTTAAAAGAGAGGATCAAACATGATCGGACCTCCTGCGATGAAATTCATAAACTGGCTGATGTTCATTACAAGTTATGCGAGGCGTTTAACAAGTTGCTGTATTGCTGTGGAATATCTATGATCGCAAACTATTGTTATATATTTCTCCAGGTGGCATTTGTATTCTACTATTTTCAACGGAATATTATCATTTTAAACGTTACGGAACATGTGGATTTGCTGTACTGGAATGCTATGTATACAGTTTACTGTGCAATCGGAATGCCGACTCTCACTTATGTCAAACACGTGGTGAGTCCAGGGACCTTACTTAGCTAAGCTAGAGTAACGCAAACGGTACATGGATTGTATAAATCGTTGTGAAGGATATAATAAAAATTGTTTCAAGCTTAGGCCTTGCAATATTTCGTTTCTATGTTGTATTGAACTGAATTTCAAGTTTATTCAGTAATTTTATGTTTATTTCAGTTAGCTAGTTGATGTGTTTTAATTAACCGGTTGGATAGACTGTCACACGTAATGGAATGATAGCCTCTTTTAGTTATTGTTTCATTGGTCCTTGAAACTTGATTAAATTTAAAGTTTGTTAGTACCTTATTTTTCTTCTGCATACTGACCGAAATTCTTGTGAAAATGCAATAATTTTGTAGCAGTGACGTGGTTTACAGTATTATATACGCTAAAATTAATGCCAATCACATTCTACTTATTTAATTATTTCGAAAATTCTTCTAGTTCCAATCATTGATTAACATTTTATTGTAGTCCTCAAAAACGCCACGGCTGATTTGCCAGCTCATGTCACCCTTCACCGACGACGATATCGGGACAGAGGTGAGTCCAGTTGTAATCCACCAACATAATATCACTTTGATGTATTAAACGTATTACTTCCCCAGAGAAATACTTTCCTGCTGCAACTATTACACCAGCAAATAAACCTCAAAGTTTTCGGACACTTCGATTTACATCTGAGCAGGATATTACCGGTATGTATCTCGTATTAAATTGAGATAAAATGTGGTAATTTTTTGAAAGGGCCTAATCGAGGTTTTTATTGTGTAGGACGTGCAAGTGTTCGTCGGGTTGCTGATATTTTTCTCGCAGATCTCAGGAAAGGCACTGGACGAGAGACAGGGGAGATAAAAGTCTAACTGGATGTTCAGTATTTGGATATTATTACTTTATTGATAATTAATGTCTATGCAGCAATTGAATAGAATTCGTATAGTGTGTTATTTATACGTTTTTTTTTATATGTGAATAAACAAAGATCAGCGTGTATATCTCGTCCATTTTCAATACTGGCTTTTGAACTGCAAATTATATTTTAAAAAATGGAAAAAACTAAATGTTTTAAAATGTTCTCCTATTTTAACGAAGGGAATTTTGATTGGAATTTCTCGAGAGATAACCGAATCCGATATTTTCAAATTGTAAACTGCCTATATTACTTTTTAACAATTGTTTAACTGTAAAATTGGCGTTTGACCAGCAATTGTGAAGGATAAGAAAATTGTCATCCCCTATATTCGCAAGATATCTTTAAATCTAACGGAGTTCTCTACCATATTGGATTCTAACCGATCACATCAAATTCCTTACTTTATTACATGCCTGATGGACTTTTTATGAAAATATTTGGCTTCAGCGTGGTCCACTCTACTCTCATTAATAACGGTAGCAATATCTGAACGTTAGAAATGTTAGTAGGGCCTGATAGTTTATTTGGGTTTACATTGTGTTGGTGACTGAATTTAATTTTAATTGTAGATACTACTTTTATAAACTTAATAATTCCTGGCCGTATTCACGAGTTTCACACATTTTAAGAAAGACTTTTCTAGGTTCTTCCACTTTGTAGAACTCTATCATTCCTTCTTTAACCTTCACATCAGCAATTTTATATTTTGCTTGAATTTAAGACATACATTCCTAAAATTTGTGTAATTTGTTTATTTTTATGAGTTATTTTTCACATTATTATTTAAACAGTATAAAATGCGTGCGTAGCCTCAGCATCCATACATCATCCAAATGCTATTTTTAAAAAGTTTTTAGCAGTCAATGTTTAACGAAAAACTATGCAAGTGGCAAAAAATATTAAAATTCTTTGCTTTTCCTAATGCATTTTTATGTATTTTTTCATATTTCTTCTGTTTGAATGTTGCAGTCATTAAAACATTTTTAATCAATATCAGGTTAATAAGTTAAATATTTATTTTATAATCAACCTAATACTAATACAGTTTTTATACAGATATTTTATAAATAATTAAATTGTAGGAAGTTATCTACCACTTTGCGTTATAACTCCCCAACCACATTTCCAAATGTTACACAGTCTCTAATTTACGTTTTACGAAAATCTTTCTTGGTTTGTTCGCTTAAGATTTAAAAAACGACTTAACTTTTCATCATCAAAAAACTAACTTTTCCCAACCATCACTATTATAGCACTTACGTCTCTGGAACCTTCCTGAGTTAAAGCTTAATGGGTACTCTTTTTAAAATAATAGGGGCGGTTGAAGCAATTCGAAATTAAAAATAAAATTTAAGTACAAAATACAAAACTCACTTTGAGAAAAACTTTTCTGGTAACTTCTAATTCTTCTGCGTTATTCTATAATCTCCTTATAATCCATAATTTTCCTTTGCTTTACTAGAATTTTTCTCGTATATTAATTTAAAACAAAAAGATTTACTGCTTGGTTCCATTGGTTACAAATAGAAAGGTTCCAGGATTTAATAACGATATTAGAACACTATTTTCAATATGCTCTTCATGAACACAGGGTAGTGTATAGATACAGATAGCAATGAATTAATTATGAATAGGAATTTGCTAGCTTTAAATAACATTATATCGAAAAATCGCAAGCAATTTTAATTCATTCCATACACTTGATTTCCATATATATCGGTGCAGCTGTTCATTTCTTTTTCCTTTTCAATAACTGACACTAGACAATGTACTCTGCAATCGCTTCGCAGTAAGTCGACCTTATCCTATTCTATTTTTTTATCATAATAGAAGTGAAAATTAGGATTATGGCATTTTTCTGATATTGGGCTGTCACCTGACAGCCCAGTACATATAACAGTACCAATTCTCCAATTTTTGGGTATTAGTTAGTATCATTAGATAGTCACCAGTAAAACCCCGAAGAAAAAATTGTACTTTCCCAAAGTAATTATAAACTATTATATTAATGTACGGTAGGTATAAGAATAGCGATTGAGTAATTTCCACTCCACATTTCTTATTCATGGACGCGATTTTAATCTTCAATCGATTATCATTAAGTTACGTTACGCTGTACATATTTCGGTGGTAATTTTAAGTTCAACATTATGAAGAGTATGTCTCCCACGAAACTGTTCGGGAATGTGTATGATATAATAAATTTTCAATATTTTCCGACTTTCATTTTCGGGATGGTACCGTTCGACAGGCGAAAGGCGAACGGGCTTTACCAATTCAAGATTATGAGTGGGTACTGGAGGTACTTATGTAGTACTGGTAAGTGTGAAATTTGGTTTGGAATGAACAAGAGAAAATGCAACAACGAATGTAATAATGTTTTAACTGGAAATCATGGGATTGTTCCACATTTCCAACATGTCAGTTTTTCAGGATGTTCAACGTAATATATTATTTATTACCTATTTAAAATTGTGAACTCTGCAATTTGGTGAATATATAATAAATAAATATAAATTTAAATATAATATATAAAATAAATAAGTATATATAATAAACATGAAAAAATATGTAGGGGTTAATTATTAGTATATAATTGTTTTACTGGGTGTAAACTAACTTACACGAATGAAACAAATGAGTTATTATGTAATTCTCGCATTATGAAAAAATAAGTTGCTATCTCAATGCCTGCAGAAGTTCTTTCCTTCCGATTCTTATACTGTCATTGTTAAGGTTTTGAAACAAATTTTTTAGATTTATGGGGGCACTCCATTTCTACTTACACGTAATCTGGATGTTATCGAGAGGGAAAATATCGTACTTCTCACCAGAAAATAATTTTTCTCGCCCCTTTCTCTTTTCTTGATAACAGTGTTCTTGTCTAACTGTTCCTAAGTGTTATAACAATCGTTTACATAACTAAGTTCATTATGTGATTGGAAGTTAACATCTTTATATTTCAGGAAACACGGTACTCCTACTGACCTTGGGGTTGTCCACTAATATAATTGGCGACTCTACAGAGAAAATAATCCACAACCTGACCACCACCCTAGCAATATTTGTACTAAACATCTACTCCTTCAGATGTGAAGAGCTTCTTAAAGCCTTCAAAATGGTGGACGGCGCGGAAAGGACTATGAAATCATTAGGAATGGACGTCAAATACGAATGGGCTTTCTGGGCGATAGTAATACAGATATCGTTTGGAGGATTAGGAATGACAGGTCTTGTTATCGCACAAAGTTTAACAAAAGACGTGTTAACATTCTTGTGGAAGATGCTGTCGTTTGGCTATCCTTCGTTAATAATGCTCTTACCTTATTTAATAACTTTTCCAATAACATGTACCATTCTTTCGAGGTTCCGGACCATAAACGAATTTTTAAATGATAGGATCAAACACGATCGGACCTCTGGCGATGAAATTGACAAACTGGCCGATGTTCATTACAAGCTATGCGGGGCGTTTAACAAGTTGATGTATTGCAGTGGCTTATCTGCGATCGCAACTTATTATTATGCATTTCTTCAGATAGCATTTATCCTCTACTATCTTCAAAGGAACATTATGATTTTCAATCAAACGGAACATCTGGACTTACTGTACTGGAATGCTCTATATATATTTGTCAGCTCAATCGGAAGGCCAAGTGTCACTTACCTCAAACACGTGGTGAGTCCAGAAGACTTTATTTAGCTGAACTGAAGTAACAAAAATAGTGCCCGACCACAACGTAGTGGAGAATGAACTTAGAGTTGTATCAATGTTGGGCACTACAGTCTTTCGTTTCTGAGTTGCATTTACTTGAATTTGAAGTTCATTTAGTTTATTTCTTGTTCGTTTCAGATAGTTAGTTAGTTAGACCATTCAGTAATTAGTTATTCACTTAATGGTATATGTAAAGCCGGTGCCAGACGATGCTACGAACATGTTCCAACGTTGGACGCTTGATGGTTCGTCGCATCGTATGGCCGATGATCGAGCTACGAGCTACCAATGTCGAGCGTCCAACATTCGTGTTGGAACATGTTCGAGCTGTTGTCGGTATTTTGCCGCGAATCAAAGGATTTCGTCCAACGTTGGAAGGAAAACATTCGTTGTTGGATGCACAGCCACATGATTTGGTCGAATGTTTCATGTCATTTGTATAGGTAGTAAATGTCAGTAGATACGTCAGTGGGTTTGTGTCAACTGTGGAATCAAAACATTTGCCACACCGTGTAGCCGAAGCATTTGCTCCAAAGGAACTAGCGAATCATTGACTCAAAGATTCTCTCCAACATTCGACGAATCATTCATAGCATCGTCTGGCACCGGCTTAATACAATGCTATATTCCTTTCGCCACTCTCCCAATGGTCATTGAATTTTCAATGAATTTTAAGTTTAATAGTACCTTATTGTTCTTATTGTGGATAATCAAATTTTCAAAAGAAATGCAATAATTATATAGCAGTGACATGACTAACAGTAATAATATCTTCTTAGTAAATTAATATAATAATGAGGATAAAAATAATAAAATAAACTAAATTATAAGATACGGTTAATCCTGGAGCTATGATTAAAAGCAGCCACTCAAAAAAAATCACAAAATAATATTGATTATTATCCAAGAGCGCAGGCTTTCACGGCTGGACTCACATGTGTAGCGTTTTTCCGGGCTATTTGGCAGTGGTCCAGAAAGGTTTAAGTAACATGACGTTTCGTCTTCTTCTGCGGCAAACATATTCAGAGGCGATGTGGTATTAGTCTTCTAAGCGTTCGACTGCTTCGAAAATTACCCTCTCGACTGAATCATCGACTTGACATTTGACATTCCTAGACTTGCTGCGTTTGTTTTTGTGCTCCCATGATTATCTGTTAAGATATATGTTTGTCCGGTCCCTCGTATACCTGTCCCTTCTTTGACCGTTTCCCTGTTTAATGGTTTAATTTTCGTTCTGTTAAGTATGGGAATCCAGGTATTGTTTATCTTTAAACTTTCTTCTTTCCGGTTAAAATTGTTCGTGTGACTGAAAATTTCATTTGCCTCTCTCTGTAGTCGTTTTCGTACAGTACTCTGTAGTAGTTGTAGTCGGAAATGTTGAGTGTTAGCCAAAATCAGTGTGTCTTCAAACAGGATTTGATGCTGGCTCCATTAAAGTGTGTTCTGCTACCGCAGATTTTTCTGTTTGTCCTAGGCAGCAGTTCCTCATGTGTTCTTTTATCCTTGTGTTGATGGATCGTTTTCTGGTGCCAATATAGACTTTTCCGCATTTACATGGTATTCTGTATACCCTGGTGTTGATAAATGGTTCCTCTGTCCTTGGAGCCCTTAAAACTCTCCTTTATTCCTCGGGTGTGACGAAATATCGGTTTTACTCCTTTCTCCTCATCTCTTTCCCTATTCTATCTTTGATGTTTTTTATGCCAGGTAGGTATACTACTCCTCGTTATTCATTTCTCTGCCTCCCGTAGTTTTTTCGCTTTTTCGTAGGGCCCTGTTGATCTCTTGTTTAGTATATCCATTTCTCTGTAACATCTTTTTTGTTACAGTGTTTGTTCTCCTCCTTACGATAGTCCCCTTGGAAGATGCGTGAGGCTCTAGTAGCCACACGCATCTTCCATTATGGCCTTAGTCTTAATCATCCCCTTTTTTGGCTAGAGTGGTGGTTGGAGTTCTTGTGCAGATATCTGTCCGTATGTGTTGGTTTTCTATATACTGTTTGTTCCAATGTTCCATTTTTCTGTTTAATGACGAGAACGTCCAACAAGGCAATACAATTGTTCTCTTCTTTTTCCATCGTGAACTGAATTTTTGGGATTATGATGTTCAAATGTTTTCAAACGAAACGTTCTGGACCACGGCCAAATAGCCTGGAAAAACGCTGCACAATATTGATTATTAATGTATTTATCAATTGTTACAAGAGACCTTAAAGACTAACATTTCGAATGGTTGTAATTTCAAAACTAAGCAGTTTTTACATTTGTTTATAACAACTTATCCACTCAAGGTTACGTAAAATGATAAATATTTTGTGTGATCCTCGTATATTGAAATTCTAATAAGCAAATCTAAAATTGTTTGTATTTAAAATATCACTAAATTTTTTTATTCATTTAGGACTTTCCTGACATCTACCTTGATTTCCATTAATCCATTAATTAATTTAACAATTAGGTATTTTCACATTTTTTGAAAACTAGCTAAATGAGAGATTATATGCCTATAAATCTTAGGTTCATTAAAAAAAAAATTAAAAGCATTCAATCAAAAAAGTCATTTGAAATTCAAACGCTAGGAATTGGCGCCAAAACGCCGTCTGACGTCACACCGAATTTAAACAGTGTAGTGAAAACACTATTTTACGACGCGATTAATAAAAATTTCTAGATTTGGTCGCAATTTAAGTTCAACACTCCAGCGGAAACAAGAATAAATTCCAAAATACTCGAAAAAATCTATTTCTGGACTGCAAAACGGACCCGTGTTTATACGCGGAGTGACGTCACGATGGACGGTCGTTTCGCTGGTCCTTTAACTTTTCGCACATTTACTGCTTTTTATATCTGACATACTTGGTGCTGGGCCTATTACATTATTTTTTATGATCATAAAATGTGTCTGCGGGTTCGTCCCTATGAATTTAGATATATTTCGTTTAATTTAAAATATATGGCAAATACCTAATTCTTCCAATTCCAATTATTAATTAAAATTTTATTGTAGTCTTCAAAAACGCCACGTCTGATTTGCCAGCTCATGTCACCCTTCACCGATGACGACATTGGAACACAGGTGATCCAATTGTATTCAACCTCCTTATCACTTTGATGTATTAAACGTATTACTTCCCCAGAGAAATACTTTCCTGCTGCAACTGTTACACCAGCAGATAAACCTCAAAGTTTTCGGACACTTCGATTTACATCTGAGCAGGATATTACCGGTATGTATCTCTATTCAGTTGAGATAACACGAGGTAATTTTTTGAAAAGGCCTAATAGAGGTTTTTGTTATTTAGGACTTTCAAGTGTTCGTCGGATTGATGATATTTTTCTCGCAAATCTCAGGAAAGGCACAGGACAAGACACAGGGGGGATAAAGGTATATTCTATATGTGTAATGTTTTTATTTAATAAATTTATTTATAATTGTTGTCGCGCAGTAATTGTATAGAAGCGAATAGTACGTTGGATCATCGGACAGGGGAAATATCGTACTGCTTACCAGAAAATATTTTTCTACATTCCTTTCTCCCTTCTTCATAACAGTTTTCTTGTCTAATTGTGCCTAAGTGTTATAACAATCGTTTACAGAACTAAGCCCATTATGTGATTGGAAATTAACTTCTTTATATTTCAGTCAACACGGTACTCCTACTGTCCTTGGGGTTGTCCACCAGTATGATTGGCGGTTTTACTGAGAAAATAGTCTACAACCTGATCACTACTCTAGCAATATTCACACTAAACGTCTACTCCTTCAGATGCCACGTGGTTATCAACATTTTCGATTTGGTGGACAGCGCGGAAAATACTATGAAGTCATTAGGAATGGACGTCAAATAAGAATATTTGGGCGGCAGTCCTGCAGATATTGTTCGGAGGATTAAGTACCATATCTCTTTTAATCGTACAAAGTTTACCCAAAGGCGTTTTAAGTTTTTTCTGGACGAGCTTGTCGTTTGGCTATCCTTAGTTGGTAATGATTTTACCTGGTGTACTATTTTTTCCATTATCATGTACTATTTTGGTGAGGTTACGAACCGTGAATGAATTATTAAAAGAGAGGATCAAACATGATCGGACCTGCGGCGATGAAATTGACAAACTGGCCGATGTTCATTACAAGTTATGCGAGGCGTATAACAAGTTGATGACATATAAATTCCACTATTTTCAACGGAATATTATCATTTTAAATCTCACGGAACATGTGGATTTGCTGTACTTTAATGTTAAGCGCCCTATACACACGCAGTTTGACTCGAAGGTCGGCCTGCGAGCCTTGGTTTGTGCAGTTAAAACTCCGTGTGTGTGGTTAAAAACTGAAGGAGCTTTCAGTTTTTCTTGGCTCGTTGCGCGGCTCGCCAGATATCAGAAAAGTTTGATATTTCGTGCAAGTGTGAAGGTAAGTCTCAATGTGTGTATTCATTTCGTGTCAATGCTCCATACCTATTGGCAGCGTTTTGGTAAGTTGAAATTTTAATTTGTTGTAGATAATGGAAGAAGTAAAAGAAAATTGCGCGGAAAAGCCTCGAAAAACGGAAAAATCAATCCTAACAAATACGCAAAGTTATTTTCAGGTCATTAGCTTTCAATTTTTCATAAAACTAGGTCTTTTCAATAACTCCACCATCAGACACACGTCCATTTGTCCCAATGTCAACAAGTACAAATTCATAGTTAGCATTAACAACTGCCATTAACACGATACTGAAATACCCTTTATAGTTATAAAAATATGAGTCGCTTTTTGGTGGACAAGCTATTCTTACATGCTTGCCATCAACTGATCCCAAGCAACAGGGAAAATTCCACTTAGTAAAAAAGTCATTGGCAATTGCAGAAGTTGGAAACTAAAATAAGTAGATGTTGAATATTATATGACGTATTTTTCAAGAAAATACATTTACATATTGTTTACGCAGAACTTTACAAATTGCTTTGCATGTTTCTGGAACTAATTTTCCTAACGCCTGAGACGATATAATAGCTGCAAACTTCATATCTTCAAAGCTTCGTCCAGTGGCCAAGAATCTTAAGGTCGCGAATAATCTTTCATGAGCACTGATGGATTTCCTCATATGAGTATCTTGTTTTTCAATCAAAGTGGTTACCATGGTTAGTAGTTCCACGTAAGTATCCTCTCCATGCGCAAATAATTTCTGAAGTCGTCGGGTTCAAGTCTTAATTTTTCCATTAAATTGACGTGAGAGTAAGTTGTTCGTTATTTTGGCAAAGATTTTACCCACTTGAAACGCACATGATCTCTCCTCCGATTTGATTTTGCACAAATAACGCTCACAAGAGCCAGCATACATATATATCGTTTTTATTAATCCTCGACATTATTTCAAAATGGACACAAACTGAGAAAAATCCAGAGAAAACGAACGGGTTTGCTTCGTGACAACTGATAAACTGAACAAAATTGTAATTTACCTGTACAATGTGTGGCCATTTCGAACATGCTCGAAAGTCGGCCTGTGCAGGCCGACCTTCGAGTTAAACTGCGTGTGTATAGGGCGCTTATATATATATATATATATATATATATATATATATATATAACTTGTTGTTCGATCGAAATGCCGACTGCCACTTATGTCAAACACGTGGTGAGTCCAAAAGTGCTTAGTTATAGACCAAGAGTCCATTATGTATATGCAGCAATTCGTGTGTAGCAAATGCAATAGAATTCGTGCAGTGTGTTATATCATCGAACTTTCTTTAGTTAGATGGAGACTGCTATTTTTCATATGTGTGTAGACAAGGATGAAGCGTGTATATCTCGTCTATTTTCAATACTGAATTTTTAAGAAACTAATTTAAAAAACAAACATAGTACGAAAACAGGAACAGTTTCAAAATGTTTTACTTTTCTGAAATTATGAAATTACAAGACATTCTTAGATACAATTAACCTGACCACTCATATCGGAAATTGTTTTAGGTGTCAAACTGACGCTTGGAAATAAATGTAATATACGATATAATTTCCAGATCTCCAACATTTCCTATTGTAACTAATCCTACTTCTTTATTGGCAAAATAAAAAAAATAACAAGGTTTGTATCTATCGTTTGGCCGTATGAACAGCGAACACTATTTAGAACTTTAATACATGTGTAATTATTGTTTCGAGAAAATATTTTAAGAATAAAAAATTCTGGAAGTGTCAGGTTATCAGATGCATTTTTCATGTCCGAGTATCTTAAAAATCATGAAGTTAAATGCCATCTTAATATTAAACATCGCAATTCAAATTGCCAAAAGATGTTTGACAAAAAAATGTCATTTTAAAATCTTCTGCCTTATCTACTTTCTTTTTATGAGGATATATACAAAATTTAATGAAGTTTGCTTTAGTTTCAATTCTAACCTACTAATTAGAATTTAGAATTACGGCCTCCCTAATTTATATTTTACGAAAATATGTATTTTGTGAAGAGGAAGGTTGGAGATGTATCTTTTTTCCAATACATTTTTGTATCGATGTATCTATGTTCCATCAATAGACATCTTCCATTTTTAACTATAACCCGTCACCTTGAATTCGACGAGTAGTTTTAAAATGCTAGGCATTTCCTATATCACTGCTTATATTGGATTATCTTGGGAAATAATAAAGTTAAATGGTTTTTCAATATTGAATTATTTTCATTGTCAAATTGACATTTTTGGAAAACAGAAGATCTTAGAATTTTATTGTTTTTTCTTTCAACGCAGTTTTCGTACCTGGGAATATCTCATTAGGAAATTATTTTGTGTACTAATCAACCAATTTTAAATTTTTTTAATGCTAAATTGACCAATTTTATGTCAAGGTTTCCGTATAGATGCGGGATTTGTCAGTCTCTTTGTCAATATAAAATATCTCGATTTTGGTTTTACTAACAACGATTGTACGATGATTACTACCTAGATTACTCACCTGTTTATTCTGCATTTTCAGTCTTTAAGCTTTTACATGTATATATTATGATTGTGTAGTATAGTTTCAAACTTTTGGCCAATTTCGGAAATATGTATTTAATTCTATAATAGATTATTCAGAAAATTATATTCACTTCATAAACCAATTATTTTGGTAATAAAGTTAAATATGTTTTGTATGGTATTACATATTACTGTTATGTTAGGTATTTAAATAAGTACAATGCTGTTTGTCGTGTGTTTTTCTGCACTTTGCCATATTAACATTCTCATTTAATTTTAATTAACACATCGGCTTTATCAAAGTTATGTAAAGTATAGGTAACGTAATTCATATTATAAAGTATTCAATTATAATAAGGTGAGCACTGATGTTACTTTATTGTCTGTGTTTTAATACAATAAAGATCAAAATAGTCCAAAAACCTAAAATTTAATGTTTTGAAAACAGTTCCCTACAAACCAACATTTAATAAATAACCGATCTTTTTATTTCAATTCCTGTCTAAAACATAACTTTATAGTAAACGCTTGATATTCGAATCGAATTCCTAGACATAATATATACGTTACACATATTAAGTGCAATTAATTCATCAAGGATCGTTATTATAGTCGCCACTTGAGTTTGTCCCAAGTTGACTCTGACTCAAGTTCTCAAATTTTATTTTATAAAACAAACTCCATTGTCAAGTTCAACTCAAGTCTGGGATAAGTTTGAGTCACCTTGAATCCGGACTTGAGTCTTACTTATATATAAGTGAAAGACATTGACATGAAAATTTCACTCCTATCAAAAAGAAATCTCACAAAGTTTAATTTGTAAACCAGACCTCCTGACCCGTTACGGAAGATTTTTTTTAAAGAAGATATTGAACTAAATCAAAGAAGACGTTTACCTAAACGTTATATAAGGAATAGAAATAACTCTTTGGAGTACTTCCGAGGTAGAGAATTTGAAATGCGATATCGTTTTAGCAAACAAACTAAAATTAATATTATCCTTCCGTTGGTAATTAAGAGTCTTCAAACAATTAATAACCGCGGAGTTCCAATTTCTCCACTGGTACTACTGATAACGTTACGTTAGTATGCTACAGGAAACTTCCAAGTAAGTAATGTTAAAAATTATTAGCAGTCATGTTTGAAAGTACCATTATAGTTGTATTAATTACAGATGGTTGATTGTGATTTACAAGGTGTCAGCTAAGCAACAGTATCACAGATAGTAAAGTCACTATATATCACTATTTAAAATATATATTTTAATCACGCCATCTCTAGGTCAATTCTGAATTTACATCGAGCGACTTCAACCACCTCAACGATCGATTATCGATACTTTCGTTTCTGGGAAGCTTCCTAAGTTAGTTACAAATAGTTAGCCATGAAACAGTTTGACCATCTATTAGACAGTAGCTGGTTAACAACAAAATTTACTTTGTGTAATCCCAACGGGAAACTTTATTTCTGGAAAAGAGAGATTGTAGTGAGGGTTATCAATGCACCCACACGGATTGTAGACATAAAGTGAATATCTCAATAATGAAATTCTAATTAATTGAGAACATCAGGGAGAACTTTAATTTAAAAGGATAATTACTGTACGGCTGTACTGTAAAGAATACTATAACAAAACGGCTTGCCGCAAAATAAACATGTCTGGAGCTGCCAGTGTTCGACGAATTAGTTCGGAGAATTACTGAACCGCCGAAAATATACTGGAAGAGCCGAGGCGTTTCGATGTGATAAGGATTCCTCGAAAACCGAGGAACCTTCCAGAAACCACCGAAATATTCGAAAAACTTCCAGAAACGTTATACCATCGTCCATAGATATACTAATAATTCCGGGAACTCTCGCCAGCGACCAAAATCGTTCCCTCCTGTCCTCGCGCGTCCCTTGCCCTGTCATCCTCTTGTCGTCGCACCCCCCTTGGTCAACAAACTTGCCCACCGAGTGGGCCCACCTCTCGTCCTCTCACCTCCCTTAGCCTACGAACTTGCCGGTTTTTATTAATTTACGACCACTCGCAAAAAACGCCGGCTTTTTCCTAGACATCAAACAAGTCACCATACTGTTTAGAATTAATGTACTGCGGTTATACCAGACATATAAAGGGAACACGGGCATGAAAGAAAGGGGATCCGTTTACAATCCCGACGAATCGAAATCCCGACAGTTGAAATCCCGAACGTTCACAATCCCGACAGGTTCAAAATCCCGAAAGTACTGATACATTTTGTATTTGATATTCTCATTACTGACAACTGAAATATAAATTGATACCTGTTTGAATTTTATAAATATGCTACTTCAAATACAATTTTAAGGGAAATGTAAAAACTTTGATAATAAAAATTTCAGTAGTTTACACCTATGTATTTTATATTTCGTAAAAAATAACAAATACAATAATAGTTTTAATGATGACAGAGGAACCTGAAATAAAAATATATTTAATTATGTTGTTATACAAAATTTTATTTTTTTATAAGATTTGTACGAAAATAATGCGAAAATATCACAAGTATGCGGCCACTTGTGACGCTGCTTTCGTGTTTGGTTGCTACCGATATTACCAGTAACAACCACCTTATGACGACGTTACGGCCACTGGTAAGAGGTATTTACATAGCATAAAGTAGCCTTTCGTTCAGATGTTGCCGCTTAGGAATCGGCCTCCAAGCAGTACACTTGGCACACGGTTTGAACATGATAAGTGACGTGGAACTGAACATTCGTTTGCTGAACAAAAAATGCAACATGGTATTTTGCGGTTCCGTAGAGAATGATACAGTCGATGGACGCTAGATTATGCTGACATAAGACCTCCATGCTTCTTTAAGTTTGGGATTGGTGAATTACGACGGTCGTCACCTATTCCTCCTGTTTTCAGTTTTTACAAAATGAAAATGACAAAAATGTTGCAAATATGTCACTATCTTCGCCCATTATTTATATTTTTTTAAATATATTTAATATCATGATTCGTCTATTCAATGATAGTTTACACGCATTATAAAGAAAAACAGAGTGAAATGAGGAAACATCTATGACAGTTGGGCAGAACATAGGATCAGCTTGAGGTTATTTGAATATTATTTTGAATCTCTTTTTCAAATTATTCCTTAAAATATTTTGGTTTCCCGCTAACTATTAATAATGCACGTTAAGTATAGGAATAGCGATTGAGTAATTTCTACCCCTCATCTTTCATTCATGGATGCGATATTACGCTCCGATCAATCATCATTATGAATGTTATATTGCATTACAATAATACATATTTCGATGGGAATTTCAGTATCAAAGAAATATTGGAAATAATAACGAATATGTCGCCCACGAAAGCATTCGCGAGTGTGTACGATCTATTACGTTTCCAATATGTTCCGACGTTCATTTTCGGGATAGTACCTTTCGACAGGCGAAAGGTAAACGGGCGGTACCAATTCGAGATTATGAATGGGTACTGGAGGTATTTATGTAGCAATGGTAAGTGTGAAATTTGGTTTAGAATGAATAAGAGAAATTGCATCAACGTATGTAATGTCATTTTAATCGGGAACGTGGGATTGTTCCATATTTCGAACATGTAAGTGTTTCCCGATGTTCAATATAATATATTTATTACCCATCCAAAATTGCGGACTCTGTAACTTTGTGAAGAAATTAACACCAGTGGCACAAATTACGAATATTGAGTAATTTTGTTGCCACAGTGACGGAGGATAGCCTAACCAATAGAGATTTTTCTGCGTACTTAAATTTAACCGCTCAAAACCTATGCTATCGTGTAGAAGATAGTTCATAGATTAAAATCCACCTATTTGCCCCATCGAAATCGGTGTTGGGATTTTTGTCTTTTTCTTTTCTTTCTTTTTTCAGCCATTTTCTATCCATTGGATATAGGCCTCTCTTATGTTTGTCCATACACTTCTATTTTCTGCCCTCTGGTACCATTTCAGCCCAGCGAATTTTTTCAGATCATCGTACAATCTCTGTTGTGGTCTGCCAATACTTCTTCGTTCTCCCCAAGGTCTCCATCTAGTGATGTGTCCACTCCAATTCTCTCCGTGTCTTGCAACATGTCCTGCCCATTGCCACTTTAAGGAACTGATTCTCTGTATGATGTCGGTTACTTTTGTCCTTTCTCGTATCCACTGGTTTGTTTTGTGGTCTCTCAGTGATATTCCCAGTATTCTTCTCTCTATGGTCCTCTGATGTATTCTTAGTTTGTTAATAATCCTTTTAGTCAGAACCCAGGTCTCGGATCCGTATGTAGTGACTGGGAGAATGCATTCGTTGTAGATTTTTGTTTTTAATGCCATGGGGATTTTCATGTTGAAAGCGTATTTTAATTTACCATAGGCAGCCCATCCCAATCTGACTCTCCTATTGATCTCAATTTCTTGGTTTTGTTTGCTTAGTGTCACTGATTGTCCAAGATATATGTATGATTGTGTTTTGTTTATAGTTTGTCCATGAAACGTAATGTTTTGGTCTGCATCAAGAACGTTTGTCATGAATTGTGTTTTTGTATTATTCATACGTAGTCCAATTATGGCAGCTTCTACATGTAGTTCTTCCAACATCTTAGTTAGTTCTTGCTTATCTCTTCCAAACAGGACGACATCATTAGCAAACCTTAAATTGCTTAGGTATTCACCAAGGATGTTTATTCCATTTTCCCTCCAATTGACTTTCTTGAAGACATCCTCCAAAACCAGAGTAAACAATATTGGCGAAATTACATCTCCCTGTCTGGCGCCTCTTTTGGATTCTATTTTATTCGTCTGTGCGTGAATCTTGATAGTCATTGTAGAAGTTTTGAATATATTTTCTATTAGGTCGATGTATCTTTGATCCACTCTGGCATTTCTCATAGATTTTATTATTGCCCAGGTTTCTATAGTGTCGAAGGCCTTTCTGAAGTCTACGAAGGCCATCCATATAGGTATATTATATTCTGATGCCTTCTATATAAGTTGTTTTACTGTATGGAGGTGTTCAGTAGTGCTGTAGTGACTTCTAAATCCAGCCTGTTCTCTTGGTTGGTATATTTCAAGTTTTCGCTCTAACCTGTTTGTAAATATTCTGATAAACATTTTGTACACCCGAGACAGCAGACTGATTGGTCTGTAGTTTTCGAGGTCCGAAGGATCTCCTTTCTTATAGATAAGAACAACCACTGCATTCCCCCAGTCATGAGGAATGCATTCTTGCGTCAAGCAGGTATTAAATAGTTTTACTAGTTCTTCTTTAGTTTTTCTCTCGCTTTCCTTCAGCATTTCCGGTAGTATGCTATCTTCTCCTGCCGCCCGTCCATTTTTCATTTGCAATAGAGCCTTTTCCAGTTCTTCGATGTCTATTTCTGGCATTTCCTCTGAATTAACATTAATAATTTTACTGTTTGTGTTCTCATTATCTTCCTTCACTGCTTCATTTAGTATTTTTGATTCATATAAGTCTGTGTAAAACAATTCAACTTCTTTCAGTATTTGTGTTCTATCTTCTATTATATTATTCGCTTTGTCTTTTATTCTCGTTATTTCCTTCTTCTGCGTGTTTTGTCTTCTAAATATGTTCAGACCTTTATTGTTTTCCAGCAAGGATTGTACCTGTTTTGTTTTATGGCTCAGGATGTCATGCTTTGCCATTTTTCTTGCTGTTTTATTGGTTTCTACATATTCTATTGTGTCTCTCTTTATTTTATAAAAGATTTTTATAAGGATTTAAAAGGATTTTTATAAACAAAGTATAATGCAAAAAAATGCATTCTTGTTTAGTTTTTTACGATTTTTGCGAAACGTACCCGTTTCACGCAAGAAGTGGAAAATGTACGAAAAAAGACCCTAAATGTGGCTCCAAATGCGCGAAATCGCTTCTAGATAGTCTCAGGCAGCTGTGGTGGGGGGAAAAGCCAGCCTTTTATGCGATTTTGAGCGTATGGAGTAACTTGTAGGGTCTTCTTTAGTACATTTCCCACTTCTTACGTGAAAATCCAAGATATACGTTTTAAAGATACTGGTTTCTGATTTAAAATGCCGCTTTCAGAATTAAGAAAAATTTATTTCCCATAAAATCGCACAATTTGTAAGAAAAGGCACGAAAATTGCTTATAACGCGATTACACGATAGTATAATTTTTGACCGGTTTAATTTTAGTGTGAAGATTTATTCTTTTTTAGCTCTATTGGTTGGCCTAGGACTCCGGTACTTCGAACACACCATCCAGTGAGTTCATGCAATAACTATGACGTAGATTGTCATCGCAGAACTTTAAAATATTCATAGAACATAAATAATATGAATTACTGGTCAATCGAGATTAATAAATGCAAAAGTGTGATATTCTAAATATGGAGTCTAGAAAAGCCTGAAGACAGATCAATACTCACATGTTTTAAGTAAACAACTAGAATAAAAATCAGACATATATATGAATTAGATTTATGAAAGTAAAACTTATACTTGTGATGGTTAAGTATTTTGTAATCATATGTTTGTTAGATATATGCAGTGATGTTCAAAAATAATTAAATGCGTTATATTTGCATATATAAATATGAAAAAATATTTAGGAATTAATTATTTGTATGTACTTGTTTCCTGAGTATAAAATAACAGACATGTATGAGACAAATGAGTCGTTTTGTAATTCTCGTATAGTGAGAATTTATGAAAAATTTAATAAGTTGCTCTCGCAATTCCTTCAGATGTTCTTTCCTTCTGATTCCTATATTGTCATTGCTGATGTCTTCAATCAAACCATAAGAAAAACGTCAAGTCTTCAACACCAATGTATTGCCAAAAGAGCAATATTTGCGTTTTGGCAATTGGCGGTGAATAATTGGCACTTTTCTTATGGTTTAACTACCATGGACCATGGCCACCTTCGAGTCGCTGAACAACCTTCTTTCTTCGTCTCCAATTAAATTGTTTAGATTTATGGGGCAACCCATTGCTACTTACAAGTAACCTGGATGTTGTCGAGGGGGGAAATATCATACTGCTAATCAGAAAATACTTTTCTCCATCCCTTTCTCCTTTCTGCATAACAGCTTCCTTCTCTTACTGTACCTAAGTGTTATAACAATCCTTTACAGAACTAAGCTCATTATGTGATACGAAAATAACTTTTTTATATTTCAGTCAACACGGTACTCCTACTGTCCTTGGGGTTGTGTACTACTATGATTGGCGACTCTATAGAGAAAATAGTCCACAACCTGACCACCACCCTAGCAATATTCACACTAAACGTCTACTCCTACAGATGTCACGAGATTCTCAACACTTTCGACCTGGTGAACAGCGCGGAGAAGACTATGAAATCTTTAGGAATGGATGTCAATTACGAAGTGACTCTCTGGGCGGCAGTACTACAGATATTGTTCGGAGGATTAAGTACAGTATCTAATCTAATCGTACAAAGTTTAACCAAAGACGTTTTAACTTACTTCTGGAATACCCTGTCGTTTGGATATCCTTCTTTGGTAATGATTTTACCAGGCATAATTTTTTTTCCATTAACATGTACGATTCTGGTGAGGTTCCGGACCGTGAACGAATTTTTGAAAGAGAGGATCAAACATAATCGTACCTCCTGCGATGAAATTCACAAACTGGCCGATGTTCATTACAAGTTATGCGAGGCGTTTAACAAGTTGATGTACTGCATTGGCATATCTACGATCGCAACATATTGCTATATATTTCTCCAGGTGGCATATATATTCTACTATTTTCAACGGAATATTATCATCTTAAATCTCACGGAGCATGTGGATTTGCTGTACTGGAATATTATATATATAATTTGCTGTTCAATCGGAATGCCGACTGCGACTTATGTCAAACACGTGGTGAGTCCAAAGGACGTTAGTTAGCTCAGCCAGAGTGACGAAAATGGCAGACCGAATGTATATAACGTAGTGAAAGACGCAATGAAAGTTGTTTCAAGCTTAGACCTTACAATATTTCGTTGCTAAGTTGTGATGATTAAAAGTTTAAGTTATTCAGTACATAATTTAATGTTTATTTCAGTCAGTTAGTAGGTGTGTTCAGTTAATTGGTTGGACGAACTGTATCACGTAATGGAATGATTGCTTCTTTTAGGTATTGTTTCAGCGGTCCTTGAAACTGGATTTAATTTAAAGGTTGTTAATACCATATTTTTCTTCTAAACACTGACCGAAATTCTTCTGAAGATGTAATAATTTTGTAGTGTTGACGTGGTTTACACTAATATCCACTCTAAAGTGAATGCCAATCACGCGAAAAATAATAAAATAATGTCGCATAAGAAACTACATATTGATAGTTTATTAAAAATTTGTACAACAAAAATTTCGAGTGATTATGACTGGAAAACTAAACAGTAAAACAGTTGTTTATAAAGCCTTTAAATTTTACATAAACTGTAAATATTTTTTGTGTCCAGCCGTACATCTACTAAAATACTATTCAATAAATCTAATACTCAAAGCGTCACTGCCACTTCTGATCGATCCATTATTTTCATTTTTTTTATTCTTGATTTCCACTAATACATACGTTCATTCTACATTTTCAATTATTTTGAAAATTCTTCTAATTCCAATTGTTGATTAAAATTTTATTGTAGTCTTCAAAAACGCCACGACTGCTTTGCCAGCTCATGTCACCCTTCACCGACGACGACATTGGGACACAGGTGAGTCCGATTATAATCAACTAACTTATCACTTTAATGCATTAAACGTATTACTTCCCCAGAGAAATACTTTCCTGCTGCAACTGTTACACCAGCAGATAAACCTTAAACTTTTTGGACACTTCCATTTTCATATAAGCAGGATATTACCGGTATGTATTTCGTATTCAATTGAGACAATACTTGGTAATTTTTTGAAAAGGCTTAATCGAGATTTTTATGCGTAGGACGTGCAAGTGTTCGTCGGATTGCTGATATTTTTCTCACAAATCTCAGGAAACACACAGGACTAGAGACAGGAGGGATATCGATGTAACTGTATGTTCAGTATGTGGGTATAATTAATTTATTGATAACTTGTGTCTATGTAGCAATTGAATATAATTCGAACAGTGTGTCATATCATCGAACATTCTTTAGTTAGATGGAGACTTCTATATTTTATATGTATATAGACGAGGATGAAGCGTGTATATGTCGTTTATTTTCAATACTGACTCTTTACTGTCAAATGAAATTTAAAAAAAAAACAGTAGGAAAATATGAAATGAAATTAAAAATGTTCTCGTTGATATGAAAAATATATATAATATATTTTTATAATATATATAAAATATATATATTAATATATATATATATATATATATAAAAAAAATATGAAATGTTTCAAAATGTTCTACTTTTCTGAAATTCTGATGTTAGATAACATTCTTACATTGAACCTGAACTCATATCTGAAATTGTTTTAGTTATCAAACTGACGTTTGAAAATCGATCTAGGACGTTTTGACGCGGCCGTTTCGACGCGGCCGGTTCGACGCGGCCGTTTCGACGCAGGCCCGTTTTGACGCGAGCCGTTTTGACGCGAACCGTTTTGACGCGAAATATTAGATACCAGCGACACCAGGATTATAGATATTTTCTTTCAAGAAATCCAAACCTAAAATGGCACGTTATTTTTTGACCACGATCAGCTTTAATATTACTTTCAATTAAATTTAATTAGTTGTGTAACTTAGGGAAATATTTTATTCTTTAGTAAATTCGATGAATAGGGAGAACACATATTAATTATCTATTTGAAATTAGGATATCTTTATTTATATCATATAAATCTATTTAATCAAAATCTTTAAAAGTAAAATGTTTTATTTAAAAATACGAGTTTATTTTACAGACCTCGACCATACGTAAATTTTACAGTATACACATTCACAAAAATTTCTAATTAAAAACGAAGTCACACATTATGCCTTGATATTCCCATTTCATAACCATTTTGGTTACAGGAATTTGAGGAATTGACAACTTAAATATGCAAATACAAATACAAATACTAAAAACATTTCAAGGTTTTCAAGGTTTCAAAACGGCTCGCGTCAAAACGGCTCGCGTCAAAACGGGCCTGCGTCGAAACGGCCGCGTCGAACCGGCCGCGTCTAAACGGCCGCGTCAAAAGGTCCCTTTCCGTTCAAAATAAATGTGATATGCGATATAATTACCAAATTTCCAGCATTTACTATTGGAACTAATCCTAGTTTTAATTAGAAAGGGTTGTATCTATCGTTATTCAATTTGAAAAGAAAACTCTATTTAGAACTTTAATAGATGTATAATTAATGTTTAAAATATTTTAAGAAGAAAAATGTATTCAAGTATTGAAATTACAGTTTATCAGATGCATTTTTCTTGTCATAGTATCTCAGAAATCATGAAGTTAAATGCAATTTTAACGTTGAACATGTCAATTCAAATTGCCAAAAGATGTTTCCAAAAAAATGTGAATGGGTGGCTCAATTTTAAAATTTCCTGCATTCTCTACTGCTTTTATTGTGAGGATATTTCAAATATTAATGAAGTTGCCATTGTATTAAATTCTAACCTACTAATTCGAATTTAGAATTTTACTGCCTCTCTAATGATGTGTTACGAAAATATGAGATGTAATTTTTTCCAATACATTTTTGTGTCGTTGTATCTAGAGAAATTATAAAGTGAAATACCACTTAATATTAAATATGACCATTTAAAACGATATTCATTAGTTGTCAAATTAACGTTTCGTTGAAAAACTTGAAAGGGCGTTCGAATTTTAAATGCATCATCTATAATACCCTAAATACAATATTTTTTAAAGAAATTTTTTGAAAGTAAATGACCATTTTGAACTATAACCTGTCATTTCGAATTCGACGAGTACTTTTAAAATGCCAATCATTTCCCAAATCATTGCTTATATTGAGTTATCTGGGGAAATAATAAAGTTAAATGCTGTTCAGTACTGAATGTGACAACTTAAATTTGGAATTATTTTCATTATCAAATTGACATTTTAGAAGAAAAAAATATTTGATTTTTACTGTTGCTTTTCAACAGTTTCAACGGTGTTAGTATGTAGGAATGTATCATTAGATAAATGATTTTGTGTAGCTACTAACCAATCACACAATTTTAGATATTTTTAATGCTAAATTTACCAATTTATGTCAAGGTTTCCGTATAGATGCTGGATTTGTCTACCTCTTTGTCTGTATAAAATATGTCGGTCTTGCTTTTACTAACAACGAATGTACGATGATTACTTACTACCTAGATTACTCACCTCCTGTTTATTCTGCATTTTCAGTCTATAAGCTTCTATATGTAGAGATATAATTATATGATTGCGTAGTGTATTTTCAACAGTAACCGGTTTTACCAATTTCGGAAATATTTATTTAATTTTAAAATAGTTTGTTCAGACAAATAAATTTACTTCATAAAACAATTATTTAAGTAATAAATTTAAATATATTTTGTAGGTATGTTATGTTATCACGTACTTACATATTTTTAAACAAGTACAATGCTGTTTGTCGTGTGGTTTTCAGCACATTTTCATTTTTAACACTTTCTTTTCGATTTATATTAACACATCGACTTTATCAAAGTTATGTAATGTGTAGGTAACGTATTTAGTATTATAAAGTATTCAATTTTAATAAAGTAAATTGTGAGCACTGATGTTACAATGTCTCTTTTTTAATACAATAAAGATCAAAATGGCCAAACAGCCAAACACCTAAAATTTAATGTTTTGAAAACAGTTCGCTGCAAACCAGCACTTAATAAATAACTGCATTTTTTTATTTCAATTCCTGCCTAAAACATAACTTTATGGTAACAGTTTGTTATTCAAGTCGAATTCCGAGGCATAATATTTTCGTTACACATATAATTAACTGCAATTAATTCATCAAAACATCTATTTAAAATATAGTAAAGTCACTAGATATATAAAGTAGCGCAATTCGGCCGCCATTTTGATTCCAAAATTACGCGGTAAATTCAAATGTTGGACAAATGGTACTATGTGGTTGCATATCTTTGAAAAAAATCATGTTTGACGTGACATGTAATGAAAAACAACCAAAATGATTTGCATTCGACTCTATGTGGAGTAGTTTGTAAAATTTGAAGGAGAAATCAAAACGAAAACTTGTAATGGCAACGTTTTATTTATTACGACTGAACTTGAACTTCCACCCGTGACACTTTAAAATGGCAATTGACAAGCATTTGACAACTGTAACTCCGCCATTTTGATTCCAAATAGTGTTTTCTCTGTCTAACACATTGTCCTTACCAATTGCGCTACTTTATCTAGTGACTTTAAAATATAGAATTTCATCGCGCCATCTCTTGGTGAATTCAGAATTTACACAGAGTGACTTCAACCACACCTACGATCGATTATCGAGAGTTTCTTTTCTGGGCAGCTTCCTGAGTTACTTATTTACTTAGTTAGCTATGAAACAGATGTACCATCTATTAGACAGTAGCTGTAAAACAACAAAATTTACTTTGTGTAATCCCAACGGGTAACATCATTTCTGGAAAAGGCAGATGTCTTTTAATAAGGGTTATCAATCCCCCCACACGGATTGCAGACATAAATTGAATATCTCAATAACGAAATTCAAATTAGTTGAGGACATCAGGAAGAATTTTAATTTAAACAGATGGAAAAGTACAACAAGAGTAAATTTAATAGTAAAATAGGAAGTGTTAACCGAGACGGTGTGCAGCAAAATAAACGTCTGGAACTGCCCGTGTTCGACGAATTAGTTATTGTTCGTAGAATTACGGAACCGCCGAGAATGTACTGGAAGAGCCGAGGAGTTTCGCTGCGCTATGGAAAGGAACCTTCCAGAAACCATCGGAATATTCGAAAAATTTCCAGAAACGTTATACCAGACCTATAAGGGGAACACTTGATGAAAGGAGGTAGTTAGAATCGTGTCTTCCCAGCTGCGGTCAGTGCCATGTGCGGTCAATAGTTTCGAAATCCCAGGACAGGCCAATTTATCGGGGTACTCGGTACCGACCCGCCATGAGCGGTAGTGTCTTATGCGGTCACAATCAAAAAACGTCGCGATCCCTCGAAAATATTTTCGCAAGGTAACAAATACTTTTACATGTACTTTATGTTAATGGTTAGTTAATGGTTAATACAAATAGAAAATAAGTACATTGTTTTTCCTTGCCCTCTCGCAAGTAATTCATGTTTTACAAAATAAATCTCATATATTTTCTTTTCACACCTCAAAACATCGAAAACCACAGTTATCAATTTTCCATATCGGCTGAGGGTGTCTACCGAGAAATTGGGTGAATTCGGAAATGACGACCACACATGGGAAGACACCTGTACATCAGGTAGAAATATTTTTGGAGTGACCGCATCTGGCACGATTTTTCACATTGACCGCATGAGGCACGGAGCCGTTAGAATATCGGATGCGTATGTGACGAGCCATACCGGACGAGAAGATAAATAAACAAATGTGTGTGAAGATAAATTAAATGTTATGTGTGTAAAACTAAATTATGTAAGAAAATTCGCATAGTGTTTTAGTTTAAGTGAACAGTAGAAACGTTACAAAAATCACCACAATATATTTAATTATGGATACAAACGAAATCCATTATTTCAGTTAATTACCACTGCAACGAATCGAAGCGAAATTATATAAATCTTATCAATCAAAATATTATTTGCCTGTTATTGTGAATTGTGTTAAATAAATATACGACTGAATTTGTACATTATTTAATCGGAATATTTGTAATATCCACAGGTAGCGCCCGAACTTAAATAAGAGCCGTTGTGGAAAATTCAATGAAAATGATGTCATGCTATTAGGGGCGTGTTTATATGTTAGTTCGTTACGAAATCCGAGGACATAATTGATCGTTACGTATTAAAATGTTTTATTTTACTTATTTAACGACGGACTTCACTGGAATTTTAATTTTTACAAAAATTGCTCTCTTCAGAGCATATCTAAATTTGCAAGACATATGGACTAATATGATTTATGCATAGAATATATAATTGGATATTTAAGAGAAAGCACACAAGTGGGCATCCACCTGAATACCCAGTAATAACGATTGAGGAAACGGTCAGAAATTTTTTCAAACAAATTAATTGTAAAACCCGTAAATAACTGTCAAACTATGGACTTAGTCGACTAATAGGGGTCTATCTATCTGTACTTAAATACAGGTAGTAAATTGTTTCGTGTTCGTGTCGTGTTTTCGTCATGTAGCGTAGATTTACACATAACCAACTTGTGACGTACTTTCCTCGCGATGCAGTGTCGTCGGCGGCACGACGACTCTGTTGTACAGGTTACGTCATTTGTTGAATTGGCGCTTAGACGGAGTTCGGGAATTCGGGTAAACGGTGTTAAAGTCGGTTTTCTCGGGCGCCGGATTTTAAAGGGTTTACTCCCTATAACCACGGGTGAGTTTATACTCAGGAGAATGCCAGGGGGTTCGTGGAAGTAAAACACACAATTCGGGACAAATACGGATGATCTATATTACAATTTAATCATATTTACAAATGAGCAGTCAACGGTAATTATGTACAAAGGAAAAGTTTAACATATTCTAAAGAATTCGGCAATTATGTACAAAATAACCGTTTTGGGGGTATTACGGAGAAGCGGCAATCATGCTTTACACTATTTATAGTGATAACGGGCGGTTCGGCAACGTAGTGCAACAATTTTCTGATTCCCAGAATTTCGGGAATTATTGGCAAAAATGTTCGTTCGGATTTTTCGGAATATCGGCGGGAACCGGCAACGTTGCGCTACGCTTTGGAACGGACCGTTCGGACGCAGGTGTTTGGGCAAAAAACAATTCATTTATTATCTACATTTAAGGAAAATATTCTGTTTGGATAAATGAGCGGAAATATGAACGGAGAAACTACATTTAGGAAAGAACGTCTCTATTTCAATCTATTTACATTACGGGATATCGCAAGCTAGCTAGCCTTAGGCGTGCAAATTTGGTTTAAAGCGGGTGGTGGAATTCGGGGAGGTGGAAGAAGAAATGAATAAAGCGAGAGCGGAGCAAACAGTGAAGGGCGGTTGTAGGTGCCCTAAAGGGCGTACTCAAGCAATGCAAGCGGGAATTTAACGTGCGGCTCGTAATTTCTGGGTATTCGGGCCTCGGGCGGATGGGCTGATTATGAGATGCACATTACTACGAACTTATGACTTTATACTAATCAACCCCGAGTGGAACGCCCTAGGGAAGATTGGTACGAAATCGGCCTAGGTAATAAAAGCGCCCCGAGTGGATCACCCTAGAGCGTCTTATTACGGCCTAACACGGACACGGCTTTGCTTTTGTCTAGACAACCCCGAGTGGATCACCCTAGGGAAATCTATACAAAATGGTCTAGGTAGTAAGAAACAATCCGAGTAGATCACCCTAGAGTGTTTTACTACGACCGGCTAGAAAATAGATAATACGGGATGAAATGTACGGCCTAACCCAAGAATTAAGAGATGATATAATGATCGGACAATTGAGTACTTACAATTCGGTAGCGGTACGGTTGGATTACTCTCACTCTCACTCACTAGGAAGTCGGAAAGAAACGTCTCTCTGAAGGCGGCTGATCGACTGATCGACTGATCCCTTAGGCCTCAAATGGCCTATATTTAAATCATCGCGATAGGCAAAGATTGGTGATTTGTAAGAGGTGGAGGTGAATTTGTATGAGACAAGCGCCCATAAGCGGAAATGAGAGTAACTACCGCGCGGTTCGGAGGATTTCCCCACTCGTTGAGAGGATTTTTACAGTTTCCTATCTTTAAACAAAATTGCAATGCGGAGTGTTTCCGGTAGGGGGCACTTCGTTACAAATTACGTAGCCATTGGTTGCCATTGCTCTCATAATCATGAGATTTTTAACATTGTTTTTATAGATAATTGTTTCATTATTTATTACAAATTTATGTTTAAATGACGAACGATGTTTAACAATTTTTATTTCTATCAGATCCGCCCGAAAATAATGCGAGTATATCATAAGTATGTGGCCACTTGCGACACTTTTTCTGTTTTTGTTTGCTGCCGACAATACCAGTAATAACCGCCTGATGACGACGTTACGGCGACCGATAAGAGGTTTTTACATAGCATAAAATAGGTACCCATACCTTCTGATGTCGCCGCTCAGGAATCGCCCTCGAAGCGGTACATTTGATCAGCTTGACGTTATTTGAATATTATTATGAAATTCTTTAATTTTTCCAAATTATTTCTTAAAATATTTTTGTTTTCCGGAAATCTTTCTTGGTCTGATCGCTTAAAATTTTAAAAATGACATGATTTTTCATTATCAAAAACTAACCTTTCTCAACCATCCCTATTGTAGCACTCACGTCCCTGGGAACTTTTTGAGTTATAACTGAAGGGGTACAATTTTTAAAATAATAGGGGCGATTAAAGCAATTCCGAATTAAAAATAAAATATTAAATACTAAACATAAAACTTCTGTCAAGAAACAATTTGCTTGTAACTTCCAATTATTCTGATTTTTTTCATTAACCTCCTTATACAACGTGTTTCAAGATGATTGTCATCTAGTCGACTGTGGTATTCCCATGTAAAATAAAAAACCCGCCTTCCGAAAATAGGAGTTTCTACTAGCTATATATAACCTCAAATAACCTACTTAACCTTTTTTTAATTTTTGGTTTTTCTTTGTCAATAGAAAACGAATTCTGAGCATTTGTCTGTTTGAAGTATGTGTTTTGGCCCTGAAAAGGGCCGTTGATTACCAGCAGTAGTGATTGCCAGTTTTACAATAAATGTTCGAAGTGACACTTGTTGTCAGAATTAGATAGGTTTAAATCAATAGAGCGCGGCACATCAAAAATTACATGCACAGAAATTCCAACGCCAACTAGATGTCAATCGTTTTGAAACACGTTGAACTTCTTACTATTCCATTGATGTAATAGTATTTTTCTCGTATATTAATTAGTAAAAAAGATATACTGCTTGATTTATATTGGTTAGAGATAAAAAATATTCCAGAATTTAATAATGATATTAGAAAACTTTTTTAATAAGCTGTTCATGAACACAGACTAGTGTAAAAATACAGATAGCAATAAATGAATAGGAAGCTGCTCGATTTAATTAAACTTATCTTGAAAAATCGTAAATAATTTTAATTCATTCCGTACATTTGATTTTTCTGCGTGTCTCTTTAGCGGTTTATATTTTTTTAAATATCTGACACGCTCCGAAGTAAGTCGATCTTATCATATTTTGTTTTTATCATAAAGGAGTGAAAAGTAGGAATATGGTATGTTTTTGACATTGGGCTGTCATCTGGCAGTCCAGTACATGTAACGGTAACAAGTTTCCAGTTTTTGGATATTAGGTACTATCTTTAGGTGTTCACCTGTAAAACAACGAACAAAAAAAATTATACATATCTAAAGTAATTATAAACGATGTATTTTATCAATGCACGGTAAGTATAGGAATAGCCGTTAGGTAATTTCCACCCCTCACTTTTTATTCATGTACGCGATATTAATCTACGATCGAACATCATTATGAGTTACGTAACACTGTACATATTTCGATTGTAATTTCAATTTTAAAATGATTCCTGGCATTAGGACGAGTATGTGGCCCACGAAAGCATTCGCGAATGTGTACGATCTATTAAATTTTCAATATTTGCCGACTTTCATGTTCGGGATGGTACCGTTCGACAGGCGGAAGGTGAACGGGCGATACCAATTCGAGATAATGAATGGGTACTGGAGGTACCTATGTAGCAGTGGTAAGTGTGAATTTGGTTTGGAATGAATAAGGGAAAATGCACCAATTTATGTAAAAATGTTTTAACTGGGAAACGTGGGATTGTTCCACATTTCCAACATGTAAGTGTAATATAATATTAATTACGAATCCGAAATTGTGAACTCTGCAACTTTGCGAACAAATTAATACCAGTGGCACAAATTACGAATATTCAGTAATTTCCTTGCCCCAGTGAGGGGTGACTTCAGAACTTCGAACACATCATCCAGTGACTTCATACAATAACTGTTACGCAGATTGTCATTACACAATGATAAAATAGTCATAGAACATAAATAACAACAATAAATGGTCAGTCAAAAACAATAAATGCAAAAGTGTGATATTATAAATATGGAATTTAGAGAATCCTGAAGAGAGATCAATAATCCCAAACTTTATGTAAACAACCAGAATAAAAATCAGACATTGTGAATTAATTTTATAAAAGTATAACCTATACTTGTGATGGTTGAGTTGAATCATACCCATTATAAACCAGGGGTGAAAGGATAATTATTTTATAATCATATTTTTGTTAAACATATGCCGTGATGTGTAAGAAATAATTAAATGCGTTAAATTTGTATGCATATAATTTAGGTGTTAATTATTAGTATGTAATTGTTTTGCTGCGTATAAATTAACAGAAATATATGAAACAAATGAGGCGTCTTTTCATTCTCGTATAGTGAGAAGATGTAAAAAATCAAAAAAATTGCTAGAGCAATGCCTACAAATGTTCTTGCTTTCCGATTCCAATACTGTCTTCCTTAAGGTATTTAATCAAATTCTTTAGATTTCTGGGGGCACATATTTATACTTATAACTAACCTCGATATTAACTAGAGGGGAATATTGTATTCATCACGAAAAAATTCATTTCTCCATAACTTATAACTTTCTCCTTTCTCCATAACAGCTTTCTTCTCTAACTATACCTAAGTGTTATAACAATCGTATATAGAGCTAAGCTCAATAGGAGATTGGAAATTAACTTCTTTATATTTCAGTCAACACGGTACTCCTACTGTCCTTGGCGTTGTCCACTAATATGATAGGCGATTCTACAGAGAAAATTATCCACAACCTGACCACCACCCTAGCAATATTCACACTAAACGTCTACTCCATCAGATGCCACGAGATTCTCAACACTTTCGACCTGATGGACAGCGCGGAAAAGACTATGAAATCTTTGCGAATGGACGTCAATTACAAAGTGACCACCTGGGTGGCAGTACTGCAGACATTGGGCGGAGGATTAATTTTAATATCTTTTATAATAGTTCAAAGTTTAACCAAAGACGTTTTAACTTTGCTCTGGGTGAGCCTGTCGTTTGGCTATCCTTCGTTTGTAATGATTTTACCTGGTGTCATCTTTTTTCCATTAACATGTACGATTCTGGTGAGGTTCCGGACCGTGAACGAATTTTTAAATGCGAGGATCAAACACGATCGGACCTCCTGCGATGAAATTGACATACTGGCCGATATTCATTACAAGTTATGCGAGGCATCTAACAAGTGATCGCAGTGTATTGTAATGTCTTTCTCCATGTGGCATATATATTCTACTATTTTCAACGGAATATTACCATTTTTAATCCCACGGAACATGTGGATTTGCTGTACTGGAATGCAGTGTATATAATTTGCTGTTTCATCGGAATGCCGATTATCACTTATATCAAACACTTGGTAAGTCTACGGGACCTCATGTAGCTCAGATAGAGTAACGCAAACGATAGAGTGAATGTATACAACGTAGTGAAGGATGTAATCAGAGTGGTTCCAAGATTATGCATTACAGTATTTCGTTTCTAATTTGCATTGGACTAAATTTCAAGTTTATTCAGTAATTTCATATGTATTACAGTAGTTGATATGTTCAATTAAATGGATGGATATACTGTATTACGTAATGGAATGATTGCTTCTTTTAGTTATTGTTTCAACGGTCCTCGAAACTTGATTGTAATTTATAGGTTGTTAGTATCAGTAGTAGTCAGCACACTGATTGAAATTCTTTTGAGAATGTAATAATTTTGTAGAATTGACGTAGTTTACACTAATATCCACGCTAATCACGCAAAAAATAATATAGTGTCGCACAATAAACTAGTTATTGGTAGTTGCAAAAAATTTTTACATAAATTTTACATAAAAATTTTTATATAAACTAAATCTTTAAAAGTTATATAAACAATAAATATGTTTTGTGTCCAGATGTAGACCTACTAAAATTCTAATAAACAAATCTAATATTCAAAGTGTCACTGCTACTTCTGTTGATTCAGGATTTTCTTTTCTTATTCTTGCTTTCCTCTAATTCATACGAAAATTCTACTTATTCAATTATGTTGAAAATTCTAATTCCAAAATTTGATTAAAATTTTATTGTAGTCTTCAAAAACGCCACGACTGCTTTGCCAGCTCATGTCACCCTTCACCGACGAGGACATTGGAACACAGGTGAGTCCCATTGTATTCAAAGAACTTACCACATTGATGTATTAAACGTATTACTTCCCAAGAGAAATACTTTCCTGCTGCAACTGTTACACCAGCAGATAAATCTCAAAGTTTTCGGACACTTCGATATACATCTGAGCAGGATAGTACCGGTATGTATCTCGTATTCAATTGAGATAATACGCGGTAATTTTTTGAAAAGGTCTAATCGAGGTTTTTATTGCGTAGGACGTGCAAGTGTTCGTCGGGTTGCTGATATTTTTCTGGCAAATGTCAGGAAAGGCACAGGACGAGAGACATGGGAGATAAAGGTGAAAATACATGTTCAGTATTTGGATATAATTAATTTATTGATAATTAATGTATATACAGCAATTGAGTAGAACTCGTATCGTGTGTTATTTCATCGAACTTTCTTTAGTAAAGTAATAAAAAACAATTAATAGGAAAAAAGAACTGTTTCAGGATGTTCTGCTTTTCTGATGAAGGTAATTGTTATTGAAATTTCCCTAGAAATACAGAAACCGTTATTTTCAATTATAAACTGCCTATATTACCTTTTAAGAATTGTTTTACTGTCGAGTGGGCGTTTGACCAAGAATTCTGAAGGACGAGGAAATTGTCATTCCCTATTTATGCAAAATATTTTAAATTCTAACAGAGTTCTCTACCATTCTAGATTCTAACCAGTTACTTCAAGTTGCTTAATTTATTACCCCTCTGATTGATATTTTATGAAAATATTCAGCTTCAGCGTCGCCCACTTTGTTCTCGTTAATAACGGTGGCAATTACTGAACGTTTAAAATTTCAGGAGTGCCCGATAATAGCATTCTTCTTTGACCTCATCATCAGCGTTTTGTATTTTGCCTGAATTTGAAACATACATCTCTATAATTTCTGTATCTTGTTTGTTTTTATGGTATGCTTTTTCACAATATTATTTAAACAGTATAAAAATGCATTCGTAGCCTCATCGTCCATAGATCACCCAAATGCTATTTACAAAAATTGTTTAGCGGTCTAAACTACTGTACAAACTGTACAAACAAAATATACCAATACAAATACTGAAGAATTCCTTAATTAAATTTACAAACCGTGAATTCTAACTCACTTCAAACTAATAACCAAAAATATAATCAAGCAAAGAATCAAATGTTGTCACACAAATAATTAGCAAACAACAAATACAAAAAATAGTTCGATTGATTGATTCAAAGAAAGATAAGAGCGGAAAAATAATAGCGAAAATATAAGAGGTAATAGGCCTCTTAATAAATACCTCCAAAGTCACCACACTCACGAAAACACTTAACGTTGTCCTCGCAATCGGCTCCTAACCCAACGTTGATTTAGGGCGGCACCACGGCCACCACCAGGAGCGGAGGGTTGATCCGATGCACAAAGTACCATACGGCGGAGGGTTGATTCTAATAAAACATCCACCAAGTACAAACGGTCGAAACGACCTGACATCTACCAGGCTCAGAGGGTTGGTCTGAAGTAGTCGATCGGATAACTCACTCCAAAACCTTGATCTGTGGAGGATAGTCACCAGACAACAAAGGGCTGAACCGACGAAGATGAGCCTCCAGGCCTTGACGGTTGATACGAGGAAGAGCTGGCCTCCAGGCTAAGGGGTGGTCGATCCGACGCACACTCAATAATAGCTCGACCCCCCCCCCACCAAGGTCTTCGCTCGAAATGTCGTCTTCCTTCGGGAACTTATACCAACATAATCACAAATACTAAAGTTAGGTCTCCCCAAATT
Organism: Cryptocephalus moraei; assembly: GCA_946251905.1. Taxonomy (NCBI): domain Eukaryota; kingdom Metazoa; phylum Arthropoda; class Insecta; order Coleoptera; family Chrysomelidae; genus Cryptocephalus; species Cryptocephalus moraei. The sequence goes on from OX276454.1 coordinate 18,573,553, forward strand.
ATAGAGACTTAAACTAACAAACTCACAAATCCAAACATTAAGTTGCCTAAAATTATGGAGATCTCAGCTAATTTTTGTCAAGTTTAAAAAATCTCATCTCGCCTGGAGCAAAGCCAAGGCTTGACTAACTGTCTCTCCACTCCATTTTGAAATTTCCCCCAGAAATGTACCTAATGCAATTCCCATTCTTACGCCCTTGACCAATAACAAATCATCTTTTCGGAATTTTGGAAACATTTTACAACACTTCTCGCAACAAACACAATACCCATGGCTTACGTGGGACTTGAACCCACGACGACAACCTACTAATTGGAATTTAGAATTTTACTGTCTCTTTAATAGACCGTGGGCCCATGACACCAAAAGTGTCGACAATCCATGTTCATATGCCCTTTTGGCCATGGCAATTTTGGTAATGGGTCGAATGGAGTCGTTCCACCAGAGGGCATACTCTCCTCGATCATCGCCTATCACCGTATAGCCAGACGGTGGCGTATTTTCGAAGCGCATTCCAACATGAACATGGCCACTGGATATATTCCCAGCAATTGACTTACGATCAGTTTCTCGAAACATACCCAGAGGAACAAACAGAATATCGTGTTTTGCATAACATTGTGGTAGGATAGTTGAACGATTTTTAGGCACTGGCAGCATTAAAAAGGGTATATCTACTGGACGTCCAACTGTTGCCACGCCGGATGTTGTGCAAAATGTAGATCAAATTATACAACAAAATCAATGCCTCCATAAGCCGTGTATCCCAAGAAACAGGTTTCCATCAACGATTACCTTATTCTACACTTTATACATTTCTTACATTTCAGGACTTTCTTTTTCATCCTCTCGTGCAATTTTTAAAAAACATTTGCACCTACGACCATATAAATTTACAGTCGTCCAACAACTCCGCCCTCCTGATTTTCTCTAAAGAATCCACTTTTGTCATTGGTATAACAATAACCTACTAAACAACCTTGACCAGCAGGATATGACTTTCTTTTCTGATGAGGCATGGTTTCATCTCTCTGGATTTATTAATTCACAGAATTACAGAGCTTGGTCAGCACATAACCCCCACAATATTATCCAAGTCCCATTACATCCACTCAAAATTGGTGTCTGGGTGGCAATGTCACGAACACGAATTATCGGGACAATACTTTTTCATGAAACGATTAACGCTGAAAGATATCAAAAGCTTTTGTTGGAGCCATTTATAAATGAGTTGGATGACAGAGAGTTGACAAAGGGTTATTTTCAGCAGGACAATGCAACTGCACACACAGCACGAGCTACAACTACGTTCTTAGAGGAATTCTTTCAAGACCGTTTAGTTAGCACTGGTTTGCGGTCTAGTAGATCTCCGGACTTGACTCCCCTGGCCTATTGCTTTTTCCTTTATTTAAAAAATGTTGTATTTCGAAACAATTTGGACAATTTGCAAGAATTGCAGCACGCAATTGAAGTGGTTATGGCAAATATTGGACCTGAAGTTTAAGTTAATGTTTTTAATAATTTATTGTGTAGAGTTGAATGTTGCTTACAACAAGATGGTCAACATTTTCAGCATTTACTGTAGAATAATCTAACTTGTTTCATATCTCTATACAACTGTACATAACATAAACTAAAAATGAAATAAATGAATAAAAAATAAACAAGTTGACAAATTACCACGCTAACTACGCAGGGTGACAACCCACAAAATTTGCTTCAATCATTAAAAATCACCCGGTATTTTGCGATTCCGTAGAATATGATACAGTCGAAGAATGTTAGATTATGCCGACATAAGTCCTGTATGTATCTTTTGTTTAAATGTGTGATTGGTGAATTATGCCGGTCGTCACCTATTCCTCATGTTTCCAGTTTTTAAATAATAAGAATTGACTAAAATGTAGCAAATTCGCCCCTACCTGCGCTGTTTATTTATATTATTTACCTATACTTAATATCATGATTCGTCGATTCCATGATAGTGTTCATGCATTATAAGGAAAAACAGAGTGAAAGGAGGAAACATGTATAACAGCTTGAGGTTGGGGCGGCGGTGGTCGTGTGGTTTAGGCGCTGGCTTTGAGTCAGGCGATCACTGTCGTCGTGGGTTCGAATCCCACGTAATCCATGGATGTTGTGATTGTTGCGGGAAGTGTGTAAAATGTATCCAAAATCCCGTTCCTATTCACGCCGGTAACCAGGCCGGATAGGATCGGATATCCTGTAGGAGGGCGGGACTAGGATACACACACCCTGAGTCGGTAGAGCACGGAGTGGATCAACTGGGGTGAGAGCCTTAAGGGGTACAACCGTGCTCGAGGACCGTGGTTCGGAGCCCACGTTAAACTGTAGGTCCCGTCCAAATTGGCCACAGCAGCGAAAAAGAGACGTTAACTTAATAAGACAAGACAAGACAGCTTGAGGTTATGTGACATTATTTTTAAATTTTTCATTATTTTCAAATTATTTCTGAAAATATTTTTGTTTTCCGGAAATCTTTCTTGGACTGTTCGCTTCACATTTATAAAAATTACTTAATTTTTCATCATCAAAATACCAACCTTTCCCAACCATCCCTATTGTAGCACACACATCCTTGGGAACTTTCTGAGTTATTAATTTTGTGGTACAGTTTTTAAAAGAATAGGGGCGATTGAAGCAATTCTGAATTAAAAATAAAATATTAAATACGAAACACAAAACTTTTTTGAGGAAAACTTTTCTTGTAACTTTTATTTCTTCTGCATTATTCTTTAATTTTTTTATTTTCCCTATTTTTCCATCGCTTTAACAGTATTTTTATCGTATATTAATTAAAAGAAAAAAAGATTTACTGCTATATTTTCATTGGTTATAGATAAAAATCTAAAATCATTGAATAATCATATTACAACATTTTCTTCAATATGCTGTTCATGAACACATAGTAGTGTAAAGATACCACTAGCAATAAATTAACTATAAATAGGAAGTTGCTAGCTTTAAACAACCCTGTATGGAAAATTCGTAAATAATTTTGATTCAATCCGGACACATGATTTTTTTACACACCTTATTAGCTGTTCATTTTTTTTTCTTTTTAATATCCCTCACAAGCCAATGTACTCTGCTTCGCTCCGAAGTAATTCGACGTTATCGTATTCTGTTTTTTGGCATAACAGAAGTAAAAGTTAGGATAATGGCATTTTCCTGATATTGGCCTGTCATCTGGCAACCCAGTACATACAACGGTACCAGCTTTCCAGTTTTTAGGTATTAGGTACCATCTTTAAGTATTCTCCTGTAAAATCCCGAACAAAAAATGTACATTTCCAAAGTGATCACAAACTATTATTAATGCACGGTAAGTATTGGAATAGCGGCTGAGTAATTTCCGCCACTCATTGTTTATTCATGGGTGCGATACTACGCTCCGATCGATCATCATTATGAAGTACATTATACGGCACATATTTCGATTGGAATTTGACTGTCAATGTAATATTGAGAATAATAACGAATATGTCGCCCACGAAAGCATCCGCGAATGTATACGATCTACTACGTTTTCAATATTTTCCGACTTTCATTTTCGGGATGGTACCGTTCGACAGACGAAAGAAGAACGGGCGGTACCAATTCAAGATTATGAAGGGGTATTGGAGGTACTTATGTAGCAGTGGTAAGTATGAAATTTGGTTTGGAATGAATAAGAGAAAATGGACGAACGTATATAATACTGTTTTAACTTGGGAAACGTGACATTGTTCCACATTTCCAACATGTAAGATTTTCTTGATGTAGAACATAATAACATTTATTACCTATCCAAGATTGCGAACGCAGATTGTCATTGCAGAACGTCATGGAACATAAATAACAAGAATAACTGGTCAATCAAAAACAAATGCAAAAGTGTAAACAACCAGAAAAGAAGTCAGGCATATATGAAGTAATTTTATAAAAGTAAAACCTATACTTGGGATGGTTAAGTTGGATTATACACTAGGAGTGAATGGATAACTAGTTTATAATCATATTTTTGTTAAATATATGCAGTGATGTACAAAATATACTTAAATGCGTTACATTTGCATATATATACTTATAAATATGGAAAAACAATTAGGTGTTAATTATTAGTATGTATTTTTATTACTGCGTATAAAATAACAGACAGGTATGAGACAAATGAGTCGTTTTGTAATTCTCGTATAGTCAGAAAATCTAAACAATCAAATAAGTTCCTATCGCAACGCCTGCAGATGTTCTTTCCTTCGGATTCCTATACTATCATTGTTAAGGTTTTCAATCGAATTGTTTAGATTTATGGGGCACTCCACGTCTATTTACAAATAACCTGGATGTCATCGAAAGGGGAAATATCGTACTGCTCACCAGAAAATATTTTTCACCATCCCTTTCTCCGTTCTGCATTCTTTCTCTCTGCTTTCTTCTCTAACTCTACCTTGGTGTTATAACAATTGTTTACAGAACTTAGCTCATTATGTGTTTGGAAATTAACTTCTTTAAATTTCAGTCAACACGGTACTCCTACTCTTCTTGGGGTTGTCCACCAATATGATTGGCGATTCTACAGAGAAAATAGTCCACAACTTGACCACCACTCTAGCAATATTGATATTAAACGTCTACTGCTTCAGATGTCACGAGATTCTCAATACTTTCGACCTGGTGGACAGCGCGGAAAAGACTATGAAATCTTTGAGAATGGACGTCAATCACGAAGTGACTATCTGGGCGGCAGTACTGCAGGCATTGTTCGGAGTATTAAGTATAATATCTCTCCTAATCGTACAAAGTTTAACCAAAGACGTATTAAGTTTCGTCTGGAAGACCCTGTCGTTTGGATATCCTTCGTTTGTAATGATTTTATCTGCTCTAATGTATTTTCCATTAACATGTACGATTCTGGTGAGGTTCCGGACCGTGAACGAATTTTTAAAAGAGAGGATCAAACACGATCGTACCTCTTGCGATGAAATACATAGACTGGCCGATATTCATTACAAGTTATGCGAGGCGTTTAACAAGTTGATGTATTGCTGTGGCATGTCTATGATGGCAACGTATTGTTATATATTTCTCCAGATGACATATATATTCTACTATTTTCAACGGAATATTATCATTTTAAATCTCAGGGAACATTTGGATTTGCTGTACTGGAATGCTGTATATATAATTTGCTGTGCAATTGGATTGCCGACTGTTACTTATGTCAAACACGTGGTGAGTCCGGGAGACCTTTCTTAGCTCAGCTAGAGTAACGCAAACGCTACACTGATTGTATAGAACGTAGTGAAGTATGTAATTAAAGTTGTTTCAAACTCAGGCCCTACTATATTTCGTTTCTAAGTTGCATTTTTCATGTTTATTGATCAATTTTATGTTTATTGCATTTAGTTAGTTGGTGTGATCAATTAACTGGTTGGATGAACTATCACGTAATGGATTGATTCGGTTATTGTTTCAACGATCCTTGAAACCTGATTGAATTTACAGGTTGTTAGTACTTTATTTCTCTTCTGTACAGAGAACCAATTTCTTGTGAAAATGTAATAATTTTGTTTCATAGACGTGGCTAACACTAATATCATCACTAAAGTTAATGGTAATTCTGCGAAAAATCACAAAATGGTGTCCCATAATAAACTACTTATTAATAGTTGCAAGAAATTTTTCCAACAAAAATTCCGAGTGATTGCGTCTGGAAAACTAAACAGTTAACAATTGTTTATATAAACTATGTCTATAAAAGTTATATAAACTGTAAATATTTTTTGTGTTTATCCTACGTAAATTCTAAGAAACGTATCTAATATTCACAGCTTCACTGCTACTTCTAATTGATCAAGGATTTTATTTATTTTTCTTGATTTTTATTAATTCATATTGTAACGTTTTTAACTACGCTAAAATTACTAAACTAGAGGAATTGTCTTAATTTATTTCTTTCAACCACTTACAAATAACACTTATCTACTAATACTTAATCTAATCTATCTTAACAACTGTTTATTTATGTTTGCCGGTCCGGCCGATATTCGCCGATATTCGTCGGCCGGTTGTTTACGATATCCTGCGACTGTTGTCGTCTCGCTCTGGGTCTGTTATTTATTTTGCCATATGGGAATTCCAGAACAATCTCGTCCCTTCCCGAATATTCTACGGCTTCCCAGGAAATCCATCAGTTTGCCGAATCTACCGTTAGGATTATACAATGTCAAGATCATACAGGTATATGCACCCACCTCAGACCACACAGACGAAGAAGTTGACATATTATATGACGATATTCAGCAAGCAATGCAGGGCACCCCAACATACTACACCTTTATCATTGGCGATTTTAACGCAAAACTCGGTTTTAAGATGGGAGACTCAGAAACTTTCATGGGTGACCACGGATATGGAGAAAGAAACGCAAGAGGAGATAGGTTGTCGGAGTTGCTTTTACACAACAGACTCCATGCCATGAACTCTTTCTTTCAAAGGAAACCTCAACGAAAGTGGACATGGATAAGCCCGGACGGAAATACGAAGAACGAAATAGATTTCATAATTACCCAGCACAAAGAAAACGTATATGATGTAACCGTCCTGAACAAATGTGGTATAGGTAGTGACCATAGACCTGTTAGTGGAAAAATCGTAATAAATTTGAAAAGAGAAAGGAAACACATGCTAACACACAAAACTGGAAAACAGGATAACCGTATTAGAGATGTCCAATCTTACAAGGAGCACATAAACGAAAAATTACATATAACCACCATAGAGGCAGAAGATAACATCGAGAATCTCACATACATAATCACATAACATCACATAACATAATCTCACAAGCGATAAAAAGCCCGTCACAGCAGCAACATCAGCAAGGATCAGTAAATGGCGAGAAGATAAGTGAATATACAAAAAAGTTGATGAGAAAACGAAGAGAGATGAAAAATAAAGACCTAAATTCGTCACACCTGAAACAACTTAATAAAGACATTTCTAAGGCTGTAAGACAAGATATAAGACAATATAACACTAATATGATTACAAAAGTTATAGACGAAAACAAGGGCATGAAAGTTATGTGGAGAAATCTTGCAACGGGCAGGAACAACGTTTGTAAACTTGCGAGTCGAGAAGGGGAAATAAAATCAAACAAAGAAGAAATCCTCAATATTGTGAGTGCTTCTACGCAGAGTTGTATACTGAAACAAGATGCTTGAATGACGCAAAATTACCAACTATTCAAAACCAGGGCTCGGAAGATTTGCCTGATATTACCTTTCATGAGGTTGAAGCTGCGTTGATGAAGATTAAAAATAACAAGGCACCAGGAGAAGATGAGATAGTGATTGAACAGAAAAAGGCAGGAGGACGAACATTGATCCAAGCTAAATGTACACTATTCGACCTATGTTTGTTCGATGGACAAATTCCATCAGTATGGAACAACGCAACAATCATTATCATGCACAAGAAAGGAGATATTGCAGACTTAAAAAATTACCGCCCCATCAGTCTGTTATCTCATCTATATAAAATGTTTATGAAAATCATAACAAAGAGATTGATGAATAAGTTAGATTTTTATCAACCTGTAGAACAGGCGGGTTTCCGAGCGGGCTTTGTTACTAACGACCATCTTCAAACAATGAAAACCCTTATTGAGAAATGCGTGGAATATAACCAGCATTTAGCTCTAATTTTTGTAGACTTTGAAAAAGCATTTGACACTATCGATCAGTCAAAAATGCTCGAGGCGTTAACTGAATGCAGAATCGATCACAGATATATCACTCTTATAAAGAACATATAGAAGTGTAGCAATTATCGTGGAATTAGTGTAACTAGCGCAATGGGAAGGTTGTACGGCAGAGTATTGAAAAATAGAATTGAAAAGAATATAATTGAAATAGAAGAACAGAACGGATTTCGTGCGGGACGCTCATGTATGGATAATATATTTGTTTTACAACAAATACTAGAAAAATGTAAAGCCAGGAATCTAGCCACCCATCTCGTATTTATCGACCTTGAAAAGGCCTACGACACGGTACCGTTGAAAGTATTGTTTGAAATATTGACGAAATCTGACCTTAGTAATGTTTATGTTCGAGCTATTCAAAACATATACAAAAATTCAAAAAGTGTAGTCAAGATGGGAAGCACTATATCAAAACCATTCTCGCCTTCAAAAGGTTTGAGACAAGGGTACAGTTTATCACCAACATTATTTAAAATATATATTCAAGAAGCTCTGAGTAGTTGGAGAAGGAAAATAGCGAGAATGGGAATAGAGATAGAGGATAAGTGCCTAACAACTTTATTTTTCGCAGACGACCAAGTTACTATAGCGTGTGACGAGGACGATGCAGATTATATGCTGAGGAAATTGGACGATGAATATACAAAATGGGGTCTAAATATGAATATGTCAAAAACAGAATATCTGCCGATAGGAAACGCACAAGGAGACCCCGACCTACAAATAAATAGGATTAGACGATGTAGACAGTATAAATATCTAGGAAGTATAATTTCGGAAGATGGAACAACAAAAGAAGATATAAGAAATAGAGTACAACAAGGGAAAAAAGCAACACGAATTTTGAATTCACTACTTTGGTCGGATAAAATTAAATTAAACACGAAATTGACAATCTACAAAGTCATAGTGGAGCCCATTTTAACGTATGGATGCGAGTGCTGGCAACTTACGGATAGACAGGAGAAAACAATAGAGGCTGTCGAAATGGACTACTTGAGAAGATCCTGCAGGATATCCAGAATAGAACATATTCGGAATGAAAATATACGGCGAAGAACAGGACGGGTATGCACGACTGCAGAGAGAATACAGACTAAACAACTGCTGTGGTATGGACATGTGATGAGGATGGAGCAGGACAGGTGGCCAAAAAAGGCATTGATGTATCAACCGCACAGTAGAAGAAGACGAGGAAGGCCCTCAAGGTCCTGGAAGGACGGAATCGAACAGACCATGAGAGACAGAGCTATTCAGCAGAACGAGTGGATAGACAGAAAAGTGTGGCGTACGAAATGCGGGATGCGGCAAGGAAGGCTGTAGGACCCCCGCTATGTATATATATATAAAGAACATATACGGTGGAGCAACGTCATGTGTGAAACTTCACAAGTACACGAACAAGTTCCCAATTAGAAGGGGTGTGAGGCAAGGAGATACAATCTCTCCAAAGTTATTTACCACGCTCTTAGAATATATGTTCAAGAATATCGACTTCAACGATATGGGTATCAACATAGATGGTCGAAATTTAAACCATTTTCGATTCGCAGATGACATCGTTCTAATAAGCAATAGTTTAGACAAAGCAGCTAAAATGCTTGTTAGGCTGCACAAGGTTTCATTAGATGTAGGCCTTAAAATCAATGTTGCTAAAATTATAATCATGACAAACATTGTTCCCAACCAAAATATAGTTCTAGGTGATTTACAAATTACACAAGTTACATCTTACTTGTATCTCGGCCACGAACTACGAATAGATAGAGATAATCAAACTTGTGAAATTAAAAGAAGAATATGACAAACTTCGGCTGCCTTTGGGCGACTTGGTTATATATTTAAAGAAAACTTTCCCCTTTGCCTCAAACGTAAGTTGTTTGAAAGCTGTGTCCTGCCAGTTATGACCTATGGTGCCGAAACCCTGACTTTAACTAAAAACTCCGTGGGAAAAATAAGAGTGGCTCAGAGAGCCATGGAACGTTCTATGATGGGAATATCATTAAGAGATAGGATTACGAACGAGTACATTAGGAGGCAAACGAAAGTTACAGACGCTGTTAAAAGGATAGCTTCCCTAAAGTGGAACTGGTCTGGACATGTGGCCCGTATGAGGGATGGAAGGTGTACTAAAATACTACTGGAGTTGGGACCACGACATGATGCCACACGCAGTAGAGGATGCAGGAGGCACAAGATAGAAAAGGATGAACAAAGTTACGGGAGGCCTTATGTTCAGCAGTGGACAACTATGGCTGTGTGATGATAATGATGATGAACGTTAGGAAATTTTGGGAAGAGACTCATTTCGACGGCTGCTTATCCTTAAGGCTGGCTGTTCCGTTTCAATATGTTCTACTTATTAAACTATTTTGAAAATTCTTTTAATTCCAAATGTTGATTCAAAATTTATTGTAGTCTTCAAAAACGCCACGACTACTATGCCAGCTCATGTCACCCTTCACCGACGACGATATCGGGACAGAGGTAAGCCCAATTGTAATCAAGCAACTTATCACTTTGTGTTATAAACGTATTACTTCCCCAGAGAAATACTTTCCTGCTGCAACTGTTACACCAGCAGATAAACCTCAAAGTTTTCGGACACTTCCATTATCATATAAGCAGGATATTACCGGTATGTATCTCGTATTCAATTGGGACAATATGTGGTAATTTTTTGAAAAGGCCTAATCGAGGTTTTTATTGCGTAGGATGTGCAGGTGTTCGTCGGGTTGCTGATATTTTTATCGCAAATCTCAGAAAAGACACAGGACGAAAGACAAGGGGGATAAAGTTGCAACTACATGTTCTGTATGTGGATATAATTAATTTATTGATAATTAATGTCTATGCAGCAATTGAATAGAATTCGTACAGTGTGTTATATCATCGAACATTCTTTAGTTAGATGGAGACTGCTATATTTTTATAATAGACAAGGATGAAGCGTGTATATCTCGTCTATTTTCAATACTGATTTTGTAACTGTCAAATTAAATTAAACAAGAAAAATAGTACGAAACAAGTAAATGTTTCAAAATGTTCTACTATATTGAATTTGTAAAGTTAGAAGACGTTCATACATTGAACTTGACCATTCATATTTGAAATTGTTTTAAGTATCAAACCGACGTTTGGAAATAAATGTGATATAAGCTATAAATTTCCAGCATTTACTACTGGAAAAATTCCTTCTTATTTAGTAGCAAAATAAAAAAAAAACAAGCGTTGTATCTATCGTTTGACAATATGAACAGCGAAATCTATTTAGAATTTTAATATATGTATAACTAATGTTTCGAGAAAATATTTTAAGAAGAAAAAAGTCTTGAAATGTCAGTTTATCCCATGCGTTTTTCATGACCGAGTATATCAGAAATCATGAAGTTAAATGTCATTTTAATTTTGAATATGGCAACTCAAATTGCTAAAAGATGTATTTTATATTCTAACCTACTAATTCGAATTTATAATTTTACTGCCTCTCTAATTAGTCCAGTAAATAAAGGCCGGAAAACCGCCAAACCTGGACATCACATTGATCCCGGACTTTTGTTTTTTTAACTTGTAGGTATACATGGGTACATCAATCTCTGAAAAAATGTCCACCGGGAAATGTGAGGAAGGGGCTGGAAAATGTCTTCATGGTGTTAAAATCGAAAATTTTCTCCGATATTGGCCAAAATATGACACTGAGGCAATTTGTGTTTGAACATAAAAGAAGAACAATTTATTATTTACAAAAATGATCCTTATCATTTTCGTCAAAAGTTTAACCGTTTCCGAGATAACCGGGCCCAAGCGTAGCCTAGATTTTTAGCTGCTGCGTCGCGTCTCGGAAAGCACGCTCCGTGAATGTAGGCATGATCGGGCGGACAAATTGTCCCGTAACTTGGGTAAAAATGAATACTTGTTCACGATTCAAAGTTCATATGAAAGGAGGGACCTGTAGCTATAATATGATACTACTTTTTCCTTTTTTACTGTAGACGCATGTACAATACCATACATGGACGCCGCGTGGCCGCGCGCGGTGAATAAACGTATATCACAATCAAGGAAGTTTGGAGACAGAGTTTTTTCGCGTGCACGTATTAAAATACTTGATATATATATTGATGAAAAGCTGGGGGTCTGGTCTTTCATCTAGTATAATCCTTAACCTCCAAAAGTTCAACCCTGAGAAGAAAACAATGATTAATAACAAAAGGTAGATTTTTCATTGAGGTGAGAATTTTCTCACCTCAAAAAAACGCGGAAAAAATAAAAAAGGCCATCAAGAAGGGAGCATTTTCAGCTTTCAAATGATGTGCATTGAATACCGATATGGCCCTTCATTATTTATCAATTCTCGATAGACCCGAGCATATTCGAAAACTCGGGAAATCCAAAAAAAAGTCCCAAGGAAAACACGTTGATTATAAAAATACACAAGAATTATTTATTGATTCTTTCGAAATACATCCATCATCCTTCAAAGCCCCATTATCCAAAAGGATTCAGTGAAACTTCTCTTAATGAAAAAAATATGAATGGATTGATAAGGAGGGTCAAATATCGAAGAAAGACAAAGTTTGGCCAGATTTTCCAATATTCCAGAATAATAAAAAAAAGGAAAAAGTAACACGATATTATAGCCACAGGTACCTCTTTTCATATGAACTTTGAATCATGAAAAAATATTCATTTTTACCCCAGTTACGGGACAATTTGTCCGCCCGCTCATGCCTACATTCACGGAGCGTGCTTTCCAGGACGCGACGCAGCAGCTAGAAATCCAGGCTACGCTTGGGCCCGGTTATCTCGGAAACGGTTAAACTTTTGACAAAAATGATAAGGATCATTTTTGTAGATAATAAATTGTTCTTCTTTTATTTTCAAACACAACTTGCCTCAGTGTCATATTTTGGCTAGTATCGGGGAAAATTTTCGATTTTATCACCATGAAGACATTTTCCAGCACCTTCCGCACATTTCCCGGTGGACATTTTTTCAGAGATTGATGTACCCATGTATACCTACAAGTTAAAAAAACAAAAGTCCGGGATCAATGTGATGTCCAGGTTGAGACCTTCGTTTACTGGACTAAATTGATGTGTTGCGAAAATATGAGATGCATTTTTTCCAATACATTTTTGTGTCGGTGTATCTAGAGAAATCATAAAGTTAAATACCATTCCATATGAAATTTTACCATTTAAAACGATATTCGTTTAGTTGAAAAACTTGAAGGGGCGTTGGAATTTTAAATGCTTCATCTATATTCTTAATACATTAGTTTTTAAAGAATATTTTAAAAATAAACAGAGACATCTTCCATTTTAAACTCTATATAACCTGTCATGTCGAATTCGATGAATAGTTTTAAAATGGCAAGCATTTCCAAAATCATTGCTTATAATGGGTTATCTTGGGAAATAATGAAGTTAGATGCTTTTCAATATTGAATGTGACAATTCAAATTTCGAATTATGTTCACCGTCAAATTGATATTTCAGAAAAAAAAATTTTTTAGAATTTTACTGTTTTTTTTCCAACTCGGTTTTATATGTAGGATTATCTCATTAGATAAATTATTTTGTGTACTAACGAACAAAACAATTTTAGATGTTTTTAATGCTAAATTCACCAATTTTATGTCAAGGTTTCTGTATAGATACCGGATTTGTCTATCTATTTATCAATATAAAATATCTCTGTCTTGGTTTTACTAACAACTAATGAACGATGATTACTAACTAGATTATTCACCTCCTGTTTGTTCGGCATTTTCAGTCTTTAAGTTTCTATATGTATAATATCTATAATTGCCTAGTGGATTTTTAACAGTAACCGGTTTTACCAATTTCAGAAATAATTATTTAATTTTATAATAGTTTATTGAAAAAAAACTTCATAAAACAATTATTAAGTAATAAATTTTAATATATTTTGTAGCTATGTTTATAGCTATCACATACTTATATATATATATATATATATTTAAATAAGTGGAATGCTGTTTGTCGTGTGAATATCTGCACTATGCCAATTTTAACATTCTCATTTCGTTTATAATTACCACATCGGCTTTATCAAAGTTATATAATGTGTAGGCATCGTAATTCATATTATAAAATATTCCATTTTAATAAGGGAAATGGTGAGCACTGATGTTACTTTAATGTCTCTGTTTTAGTACAATAAAGATCAAAATGGTCGCTGAAAGCACTTAATTAATAACTGAATTTTTATTTCACTTCCTGCCTAAACATAACTTTATAGTAAAGGTTTGTTATTCGAGTAGAATTCCTAGACATTAATATTTACGTTACATATATAATAAAGTGCAATTAATTCATCAAAACATCTATTTAAAATATAGATTTTAATCGCGGCATCTCTTGGTCAATTCTGAATTTACACCGAGCGACTTCAACCACCTCAACGATCGATTATCGAGAGTTTCCTTTCTGGAAAACTTCCTAAGTTAGTTACCAATAGCCATGAACAATTGTACCATCTATTAGACAGTAGCTGTATAACAACAAAATTTACTTTCTGTAATCCCAACGGTTAACTTTATTTCTGGAAAAGAGAGATTGTAGTGAGGGTTATCCACACGGATTGTAGACATAGTAAGTGTTAAATGTTGAAAAGTGTGAAGCAATGCATTCTCGTATTGTTTTTTACTGTCTCTGTGACATCTTCGCTGTATGGTAAATATTGCTGGAAAGAAACGGTTTGCCGCAAAATAAACACGTCTGGAGCTGCTCGTGTTCGACGAATTAGTCATTGTTCGCAGAATTACGGAACCGTCGAGAATGTGCTGGAAGAGCCGAGGCGTTTCGATGCGATAAGGATTCCTCGAAAACCGAGGAACATTCCAGAAACCATCGGTGTATCCGAGAAAATTCCAGAAACGTTGTGTACTATGTCCAGTCACAATTGGAACACCAACAAAAACACTTAATGGCTTTTTAAGTGGTACCGCCCGGTCGTCCATGGCCGTATCATTAGGGATAATAACTCTAACAATGAACTCACTTTCAAATAGCGTAAATAAATGGCACACACATACACACACCACTGCTTTCTCGAGTATAAGTACCGAAGAACTGAAACACCTGCTCCATAGAAGAAGAAGAAGAAGAAGAAGATACAAACGAAGTGCCGCTGTCGTAAAAAAACAATTGTGACCCAGTAGACCCTTTATTTCTTTGCCTGTAGATACGATTTCACTTGGGCCACTGCACGAACACGAAACACCTGCGTCTTAAAATATACCTACCAGTGCGTTTATAAATAAGCAAAGAAATAAGTCCCATGGTTTTGTATAGAGATAACGGGCTCTTTTCGAATGTCCTCCATAAATTCAGATTTTATTGAGTGTTCCAATTGCTATTGGTTAGAGTATACCAGACATATAAGGGGAACTCCGGACGAAAGGAGGCAGGTTAGAATATCGGCAGTGTACAGTGTACACGACGAGCTAGACCAGGCGAGAAGATGAATAAATAAATATGTGTGAACATAAATTAAATGTTGTGTTTGTTAAAATATATTAAGTCAGACAATTCGCGTAGAGTTTTAGTTTTAGTAAACAGCAAAAACGTTACAGTACTCACCATAACATGTTTAATTATGGATACAAGCGAAATCCAGTATTTCAGTTAATTAATCACTGCGATGAATCGAAGCGAAATTATGTAAATCTTATCACTCGAAATATTATTTGCCTGTAGTCTAGTCAAGATGTGTGTTTGCTGCGAAAAATAGTTAGAAGGCTCGGAAAAATATGAGCGATAGCTCATTCGAAGCAAAATGCAAATCTGAGAAATGGGTTTTGAGGATTTTTTCTGCTAAGAAAAATTGCAATTGTTATTAACAAAAAACGAAAAATAAAAACGCTCTTTAGATTTTTTGATGACAACTCAAAAACCATAAGAGAAAGAGGAATTCGCAAAAAAGATCCTTAAAGAGGAGGAAATTTCCGATAAAAAAGTCCCTACTCCCGGATTTCTATCTCTAATATTTATATTTTTAATTTGTTGCAGAAAGTAAGGCTCCACGCGACCGATACGGCGTGCGCTCGCCGCCTCTGAAGCGAGTACGTCATAGAAAATAATCTTTTTAAGGTACTAAGTATTAGTTTAAAATTTAAAACAAACTTTATTGTATTCTACACATTTAACAGAACAATGTCCCGTCGGAAAAAAAATTTTAAATGCATTTTTCAAAAAGCTAACCTATTGTTAATAAACTAATTATTTTCGTACTTCCGTCTTCATTGAAAGCAGGCTAAATGATTAAATAAATTCACCATAAATATTTTGCTTCTTGGAGTCCTTTCTATTAGTATCCTCAATAAGATGACGTCATAAAATTATTTAAAATTTTCTTATTTAGTTTACAACGAATTTTTAAAATCAACAAAAAACGCAAAACCCCGAAATTGTTGCTAAAAATTTGTTTTCTCTTATATATTATGGCATGGCTGTTTTTATATTCAAACTAAGGATTAAATAATTGTGGAAAATTTTTTTAACAGCTATTTGTTTAAGAATTGTTTATAAACAAATGGCTTAGTTTAGTATTTATGGAAATTCTTTTTTTACCATTCTATTGTTTAGGATTAATTAAGATTTTTAAAACAAAAAAAATGTCCTTAAAAATTTTGTTACAGTTTATAATGGTTTTTTTAATGTTTTTATTATTTAAATAGTTAGTTAAGGAATAATTTTGTATTCAAAAAATCATTATAAAAATCTCTTAATAAATAGGAAAAAGAATTTTTTTTCATTATAATTTCATTATTTATTAAGTTAACAATTTGTTATAAAAAGTTTTTGGGTGTCACAATATTTTTTTTTCTATTACTACTAAAAATTACAAAAACAACGATGTGCAACAAAGTGAGAAAAAAAATATTTAAAACAAAAAAAAATTATACAAAAAATTTTTGTTACGTCACTTTGTTGCATATCGTTGTTTCTGTAATTTTCAATAGTAATATAAAAAAAAATATTGTGACACCCAAAAACTTTTTATAACAAATTGTTAACTTAATAAATAATGAAATTACAAGTGAAAAAAAAATTCTTTTCCTATTCTATTAAGAGATTTTTATAATGATTTTTGAACACAAAATTATTCCTTAACTAATTATTTAAATAATAAAAACATTAAAAATACGATAATAAACTATAACAAAATTTTTAAGGACATTTTTTTTTTGTTTTAAAAAACATAATTAATCCTAAACAATAGAATGGTAAAAAAAGAATTTCCAAAAATATTAAACTAAGCCGTTTGTTTATAAACAATTCTTAAACAAATAGCCGTAAAAAAATTTTCCACAATTATTTAATCCTTAGTTTGAATATAAAAACAGCCATGCCATAATATATAAGAGAAAACAAATTTTTAGCAACAATTTCGGGGTTTTGCGTTTTTTGTTGATTTTAAAAATTCGTTGTAAACTAAATAAGAAAATTTTAAATAATTTTATGACGTCATCTTATTGAGGATACTAATAGAAAGGACTCCAAGAAGCAAAATATTTATGGTGAATTTATTTAATCATTTAGCCTGCTTTCAATGAAGACGGAAGTACGAAAATAATTAGTTTATTAACAATAGGTTAGCTTTTTGAAAAATGCATTTAAAATTTTTTTTCCGACGGGACATTGTTCTGTTAAATGTGTAGAATACAATAAAGTTTGTTTTAAATTTTAAACTAATACTTAGTACCTTAAAAAGATTATTTTCTATGACGTACTCGCTTCAGAGGCGGCGAGCGCACGCCGTATCGGTCGCGTGGAGCCTTACTTTCTGCAACCAATTAAAAATATAAATATTAGAGATAGAAATCCGGGAGTGGGGACTTTTTTATCGGAAATTTCCTCCTCTTTAAGGATCTTTTTTGCGAATTCCTCTTTCTCTTATGGTTTTTGAGTTGTCATCAAAAAATCGAAAGAGCGTTTTTATTTTTCGTTTTTTGTTAATAACAATTGCAATTTTTCTTAGCAGAAAAAATCCTCAAAACCCATTTCTCAGATTTGCATTTCGCTTCGAATGAGCTATCGCTCATATTTTTCCGAGCCTTCTAACAATTTTTCGCAGCAAAGACACATCTTGACTAGACTACTGTAATTGTGAATTGTAGTAAACAAAGACCGCACACATTTTGTACGACCGCAGTTGTATATTATTTAATCGGATTATTTGTAATATCCACAGGTAGCGCCCGAACGTAAATAAGAGCCGTTGTGGAAAATTCGTTGAAAATGAACTAATGGTCCGTTTTTATATGTTTGTTCTTTGCGAAATCCGGGAACATAATTGATCATTACGTACACAAATGTTTTATTTTACTTATTTAACGACGGACTTCATTTTAAATTTTTACAAAAATTACTCCCTTTAGAGCATGCGAAATCTTTCTCGATTCTCACTGGGAATTTGTATAATGGTTGGGTTTTTGAGGATAGAGCTGCTTAAGTTCGCAAGAAATGTGTGCTAATGTGATTTAATCAATAGAATGCATAATTGAAAGTTTAATCAAAATCACAAAAATGGGCATTTATCTGAATACCAAGTAATAACGGCTTACGAAAACGTTAGAGCATTTTTTAACTAAATTAACTGTAAAACCCGTAAATAACTGTCAAACTATGAACTTGGTTGACTAGTGGTCTATTTAGCTGTACTTGAGTAGTGTCGACCTAAATTGTTTCGTGTTCGTGTCGTGTTTCCGTCATGTCGGGAAGATTTGCACATAACAAACTACTTGGTCGTTGGTTGCCATTGTTCACATAATTATGAGGTTATAACATTATTTTTGTACATACTTGTTTCGTTTT
Source organism: Cryptocephalus moraei (assembly GCA_946251905.1). Lineage (NCBI taxonomy): Eukaryota > Metazoa > Arthropoda > Insecta > Coleoptera > Chrysomelidae > Cryptocephalus > Cryptocephalus moraei. The sequence continues at coordinate 18,592,171 of OX276454.1, forward strand.
TTATTACAAATTTATATCTAAATGATGAACGATGTATAACAACATTTTATTCTATATCATATCCGCAGGAAAATAATTCGAAAATATCATAAGATATTTTCGATGCCTTAAGGCGCGACTTTTAGGCCACTTTCGCGGCCACTTGCCACCTGCTGTCATCTGGCAGCCCAATTAAAAAAAGATGTTAAAAAATTATACATTCCCAAACTCATTATAAACTATTATTCATGCACGGTAAGTATACGAATAGGGATTGAGTAATTTCCATCCCTCATTTTTTATTCATGAACGCGATAATAATCTCCGATCGATTATCATTGAGTTACGTTACACTGTACATATTTCGATTGTAATTTCACGTTGAAAATGATTCCGGGCATCATGACGAGTATGTGGCCCACAAAAGCATTCGCGAATGTGTACGACCTATTAAATTTTCTGTATTTTCCGACCTTCATATACGGGATGGTACCGTTCTACAAGCGAAAGGTAAAGGGGCGGTACCAATTCGAGATTATAAATGGGTGTTGGAGGTACTTCTGTAGCAGTGGTAAGTATGAAACTTGGTTTGGAAGAAGAAAAAGAGAAAATGCACCAACGAATGTAGTAATGTTTTAAGTGGAAAACATGATATTGATCCTCTTTTCCAACATGAAAATTTTTTTCGAAGTTCAGTAATACAATATTTATTAACTATCCAAAATTGGGCACTATGCAATTTTGTGAACAAATTAAAACCAGTGGCACAAATAACGAATAATGAGTAATTTTCTTGATATTGTGAAGGATAACACCTTTACTTTGAACACATCACCCAGTGACTTCATACAATAACTGTGACGCAGATTATCATCGCAGAACGTTGAAATGGAAATAGAACATAAAGAACAAGAATAACTGGTCAATCAAGAACAGTAAATGCAAAAGTGTGATATTGTAAATATGGAATATTGAAAACGCTCAAGACAAATCTATACAATAAGCACAAACTTTAAGAAAACCAGCAGAATAAAAATCAGATATATGAATTAATTTTATAAAAGTAAAACATATATGTACTTGAGGTGGTTTAGTTATATATGTATACATACGAACAATCTTTTCTATATTTCGGGTATGCAGTCAACAAGGATGTGGAAAAGAAAGTAAACTCTTTTCTCTATTCAAGCTTTCTCGCCATTTATTGGCTCTACAATTTATTGTATTTAAAATCAAATAATTTGCAACTAACAGCATTATAGAGTTCCTGAAGAAGAGCCAATAAATGACTCGAAAGCTTGAATAGAAAAAAGAGTTCACTTTATTGTCCATCCCCATGTTGACTGCATACCAGAAATATAGAAAAGATTGTTCGTTAACTTAGACCGTCGTCTAACCTGTACATATCCTATATATGTATATATATATATATATATATATAAACACAAACTAGAAATTTTTTTGGGAATGCAGCCTTAAGCGGAGATTAAGAAAACTCTTTTTTCTCGTGAAAACTTTCGATTATATTCTAATCATCATCAGTCACTCTACAAATCAAATTGGGAAAATTACAATCTTTTATAGAAACCCTTACAGATGCTTACCGAAATTGAGTTTGTATCTCAGTTCTTATATATAGCATCTACAGGAGACTTTCTTCATAAAGTACTATGCACTGCCGTGATAATCTTACGTTACTAGTTAACAGGTTTACGTTATTGATGAATTTCTTAGCTTACGAAATTTGTGCTGTATTAACCGACGTCATTATGACAGAAGGAAGGTGAACGAGCCACGATAGGACATGTACATTCGTAATGACGTCGGTTAATACAGCACAATTTTCGTAAGCTAAGAAATTCATCAATAACGTAAACCTGTTAACTGTAAGATTGTCACGGCAGTGCATAATACTTTATGAAGAAAGTCTCCTGTAGATGCTATATATAAGAACTGAGATACAACCTCAATTTCGGTAAGCACATGTGACGGTTTTTTATAAAAGATTGTAGTTTTCCCAATTTGATTTGTCGAGTGACTGATGATGATTAGAATATAATCGAAACGTTTCATGAGAAAAAAGAGTTTTCTTAATCTCCGCCTGAGGCTGCATCCCCAAAAATTTTCTAGTTTGTGTTTAGGGGCATTCCACGCCAACTCAGCAGTCGATCCCACATCACCCTCTCGGATCGGGCTCAAAATTGATACATCGATTAGTACTGTCGAAAGAAAGATAATCCCAAATTTTCAGCCCCGGGGACCGCTTCTTGTCCCCCAGAGGCCCATATTGAAGTTTCGGGCATAGTCTCACCACCAGGTGTCCGCGCTCTGTTTTTCGTGTACTGACGTGGCATTTTAGTCTAAAAAATGGTAAGAATCACACATCAGATGCCAAATTTCCCGGAGAATACGATAGCGGCATCTGTTTGTTGATATCTTATAACGGGAGCTCAGAAATTGCAAAAAACCCGCTTTTTATTCAAAGTCTGATATCTCATGTGGGGCCGCTTCAAATTGGCTAAAAATTTACCAGAAGGCTCTTCGATTATTGCTCTTTCGAATGTTCATATGCGTGCAGTGATCATTTTATATAAGAGAAAAGTTACATGCATTTTACCCATTTTTCAGAGAAATTTTCGTAATTTTGTGACTTTAACCCTTCTATAGGTCGTCCTAGTTAGATGCGAGTTTAAATTTTGTGTCTCGGAAAGCGCCCTCTAATTAATTAATTAAGAAAATTATATGTAAATTATCGATAATATTATAGAGTTGGGAAGTATTAACGTAAAATTTAATATGATTATGATCGCGTTTCAATGTAATATTGTTTCTTCTTTCATGATGGGTGGAATTAGTATGCAATAAATATAAATTTGTTAAACATCGAAAACTTCACGAAAAAATTGAATCAATCTGATCATTTTCCCCCTTATACCTACCAGAAATGAAAATGTTTGTGTTTTTGAGGGTCGACAAACAAAGAGGGCGCTTTCCGAGACACAAAATTGAAACTCGCATCTAACTAGGACGACCTACAGAAGAATTTAAGTCACAAAATTACGAATATTTCTCTGAAAAATCGGTAAAATGCATGTAACTTTTTTCTTACATAAAATGATCACTGCACGCATATGAACATTCGAAAGAGCAATAATCGAAGAGTCTTCTGGTAAATTTTTAGCCAATTTGAAGTGGCCCCACATGAGATATCAGACTTTGAATAAAAAGCGGGTTTTTTGCGATTTCTGAGCTTCGGTTATAAGATATCGAAAAACAGATGCGGCTATCGTATTCACCGGGAAATTTGGCATATGATATGTGATTTTTACCATTTTTTAGACTAAAATGCCGCGTCAGCACACGAAAAACCGAGCGCGGACACCTGGTGGTGAGATTATGCCCGAAATTTCAATATGCGCCCCTGGGGACAAGAAGCGGTCCCCGGTGCTGAAAGTTTGGGACTGTCCTTCTTTCGATAGTACTAATCGATGTACCAATTTTGAGCCCGATCCGAGAGGGTGATGTGGTGAGTTGGCGTGGAATGCCCCTTTAACTAGTCACCCACCACTACCTCACTACTTTTCTTATATATATAGTTATATGAGTTATGAGTTATATCATACACCAAGGGTGAAAGGAAAATTATTTTATAATTATATTTTTGATAACTATATGCACTGATGTGCAAAAAATAATTAAATGCGTTACATATCTATTTGAATAATAAACATGAAAAAATATTTAGGTGTTAATTGTTAGTACGCAATTGTTTTACTGCGTATAAAATAACAGAACTGTATGAGACAAATGAGTTGTTTTGTTATTCTCATATAGTGAGAAAATGTAAAAAGTCAAATTAGTTGAAATCGCAATGCCTTCAGATGTTCTATCCTTCCGATTCCTATACTGTACCTAATTGTTAAGGTTTTCAATCAAATTGTTTACAATTACCTACAAAGAACCTGGATGTTATCGTCAGGGGAAATATCGTTCTGCTCACCAGAAAATATTTTTCCTCATCCATTTCTCCTTTCTCCATAACAGTTTCCTTGTCTAACAGTACCTAAGTGTTATAACTTTATAACAATCGTTTTCAGAACTGAGCTCATTATGTAATTGGAAATTTAATTGTTTATGTTTTAGTCAACACGGTACTCCTACTGTCCTTGGGGTTGTCTACTAATTTGATTGGCGATTCTACGGAGAAAATAGTCAACTACCTGACCACCTCTCTAGCAATATTAACAATAAACGTCTACTCCTTCAGATGTCACGAGATTCTCAACAGTTTAGACCTGGTGGACAGAGCGGAAAAGACTATGAAATCTTTGCGAATGGACGTCAATTACAAAGTAACTACCTGGGTGGCAGTACTGCCGACATTGTTCGGAGGATTAAGTATAATGTCTCTTTTAATCGTACAAAGTTTAACCAAAGACGTTTTAAGTTTCGTCTGGAAGACTATGTCGTTTGGCTATCCTTCGTTTGTAACGATTTTACCTGGTCTAATGTTTTTTCCGTTAACATGTACGATTCTGGTGAGGTTCCGGACCTTGAACGAATTTTTAAAAGAGAGGATCAAACATGGTTGGTCCTCCTGCGATGAAATTCACAAACTGGCCGATGTTCATTATAAGTTATGCGAGGGGTTCAATAAGTCGATGTATTGCTGTGGACTATCTGTGATCGCAACGTATTGTTATATATTCCTCCAGGTGGCATATATAGTCTACTATTTTCAACGGAATATTAACATTTTAAATCCCACGGAACATGTGGATTTGCTATACTGGAATGCTATATATATTATTTGCTGTACAATCGGAATGCCGACTGCCACTTATGTCAAACACGTGGTGAGTCTATGACACCTTATTTATCTCAGTTAGGGTAACGCAAATGATGGGCTGAATATATGCAACGTAGTGAAGTATTGTAACGTTTTTACTAATTGCTAAGACTAATCATTACGCGAATTGTCCTAATGAATTTATTTCTTACACGACAATTGTACTATAATAATTTCTTGTCACACACAGATGTTTATTTATTTAGCGCGTCGTTCGCCGCCCAATATTTACAATCCGATTCTTGAACTAACTCTCTCAGCTGTCGATCTTCCTTTTATGTCTAGCATATCGCTTTCGAGAACATTCCGGATGGTTGCTGGAACGTTCTGGTCGTTTCGGGAGAATACTATCAAATTCGAGGAGCTCGTTATCGTATCGAACCTTTTCGGCTCTTCTCGTCTGTTCAAACAGTCCTTCTCGCGATCGCGAATTCGGCGAACTTGGGTAGCTTCAGGCGTTTCGTTACAGTATGTAATCAGAGTTGTGTCAAGCTAACTCCTTACAATACTTCACTTCAAAGTTGTATTGAATTGAATGTCAACTTTAGTAATTATATAGTTATGTCAGTTAGTTAGTTGGTGTGTTCAATTAACTGGTTGGATAAACTGTATCACATAATTGATTGATTTGGTTGTTGTTTCAACGTCCTTGAAACTCAATTGAATTTAAAAGTTGTTGGTACTTTATTTTTCTTCTGTACAGTGAACCAGAATTTTGTGGAAATGTAATAATTTTGCCGTTGCTTACACTAATGTCCAAGTTAACGTTAATGGCAATCACGCAAAAAATCATGAAACAGTGTCGCATAATAGACTACTTCATGATAGTTGCAAAATATTTTTGAAACAAAAATTTCGAGTGATTATGATTGGAAAACAAAACAGTTAAGACACTTGTTTGAAATAACTAAATCTTTTAAAGTGATATAAACCGTAAATATTTTTTTCTGTCCAGCCGTATGCCTACTAAAATTCTAATAAATAAATCTATTGTAATATTCAAAGCGTTACTACTACTTATGATTTTTCAGGTATTTTCTGTTTCTTTTTGATTTCCACTAATTTATATTTACATTCTACTTATTCAATTATGTTGAAAATTCTAATTCCAATTGTTGATTAAAATTTTATTGTAGTCTTCAAAAACGCCACGACTGCTTTGCCAGCTCATGTCACCCTTCACCGACGACGACATTGGGACAGAGGTGAGTCCAATTGTATTTAACCACCTTATCACTTTGATGTATTAAACGTATTACTTCCCCAGAGAAATACTTTTCTACTGCAACTGTTACACCAGCAGATAAACCTTAAAGTTTTCGGACACTTCCATTTTCATATAAGCAGGATATTGCCGGTATGTATCTCATATTTAATTGAGATACGTGGTAATTTTTGAAAAGGCCTAATCGAGGTTTTTATTTTGTAGGACATGCAAGTGTTCGTCGGATTGCTGATATTTTTCTCGCAAATCTCAGGAAATACACAGGACGAGAGACAGGGAGGATAAAGATGTAACTACATGTTCAGTATATGGATATAATTAATATATTGATAAATAATATCTATGCAGCAATTGAATAGGATTCGTACAGTGTGTCATATCATCGAACATTCTTTAATTAGATGGAGATTGCTATATTTTCATAAGTGTATAGACAAGGATTAAGCGTGTATATCTCGTCAATTTTCAATACTGACTTTTTAACTGTCAAACTAAATAAAAAAAACAACACGAAGAGAGGATACGTTTCAAAATTTTCTACTTTTCTGAAATTATGAAGTTAGATAACATTCTTACATTGAGCCTGACCACTCTTATCTGAAATTGTTTTAGATGTCAAACTGACGTTTGGAAATAAATGTGATTTACCATATAATTTCCATATTTCTAGCATTTAATATTGGAACTAATCCTACTTTCTTAGTAGCATAATTAAAAAAATTAACAAGGTTTGTATGTACCGTTTGGCAATATGAACAGCGAACTCTATTTAAAATTTTAATATATGTCTAATTAATGTTGTGAGAAAATCAGGTGCATTTTTCAATGTCCGAGTATCTCAAAAATCATGAAGTTGAATGCCATTTTATTATTAAACATGGCAATTTAAATTGCCAAATGATATCGACAAAAAAATGTGAAGGGGTAACTTAATTTTAAAATTTCCTGCTTTCTCGATTGCTATCTCTGTGAGCATGTTTATAAAAATTATTGAAGTTTGCATTATTCTAAATTCTAACCTATTAATTCGAATTTATAAGTTTACTGCATCTCTAATTGATGTTTAACGAAAATATTTTGAGAAAAGGATGGTTGGAGATGTAATTTTTTTCCAGTACGTTTTTGTGTCGATGCATCTAGAGAAATTATAAAGTTAAATACCATTTCATATTGAATTTAACCATTCATAAAGCGATATTCTTAAATTGTCAAAATTATATTTCGGAAAAACTTGAAGGGGCATTAGAAGTTTAAATGCTTTTCAATACTCTTGTTACATTATTTCTTAAAGAATATTTTAAAAGTACACGAGGACATCTTTCATTTTATACTATGTATAACCTGTCACCTCGAATTCGAAGAGTAGTTTTAAAATGATAAGCATTTCCCAATTCATTGCCGATATTGAATTATATTGTCAAATAATAAAATTAAACGCTTTTTAAATATTGATGTGACAACTCAAATTTGGAATTATTTCCATTGTCAAATTAATTTTTTGGAAAACAAAAATCATAGAATTTTATGTCTTTTTTTTTCACACAGTTTTGTATGTTGGAATATCTCATTAAGTAAATTACTTTGTGTACTAACCAATCATTTAATTTTATTTTATATATTTTTTAATGCTAAAGTGAACAATGTTAAATCAATCTTTCCGTGTAGATGTTGAATTTGTCTCTCTCTTTGTCTATATAAAATATCTCGGTCTTGTTTTCACTAACAACGAATATACGATGATTACTACCTAGATTACTCACTTCCTATTTATTCTGAATATTCAGTCTTTAAGCTTCTAGATATACAGTCATATATGTAAGTAGTGGAGTTTTAACAGTAACCGGTTTTTGCCAATTCCGGAAATATGTATTTAATTTTATAATAGTCTATTCAGAAAAATGATTTTACTTCATAAAACAAATTATTTATGTAATAAATTTAGATATATTTTGTAAGTAAGTTATTACATATTTATGTATATTTAAATAAGTGCAACGCTGTTTGTAGTGTGGTTTTCTGCACTGTGCCATTTTTAACATTTTCATTTCGTTTTTAATTAACACATTGTCCTTATTAAAATTTGTGTAATGTTTAGGTAACGTAATTCGTATTATAAGCTTTTCAATTCGAAGAAGGTAAATGGTTAGCGCTGATGTTACTTTAATAATTTTGTTTTAAACAATAAAGATCAAAATGGTCCAAACACCTAAAATTTAATGTTTTGAATAATTTTCCCTGCAAACCCGCACTTTATGAATAACTATTTTTTTTATTTCAATTCCTGCCAAAAATATAACTTTATATTAACTGTTTGTTATTAGAGTCGAATTCCTAGACCTAATATTTACGTTACACCTATAATTAAGTGCAATTTAGATAGCAATAAATAAATTATTAATCGGAAGTTACTAGCTTTAAATAACCCTATATCGAAAAATTATAAATAATTTTAATTAACTTCGTACACTTGATTTATATACATATCTGTTTAGCTGTTCATTTTTCTATCCATTTAATAACTGACACAAGCCAATGTACTTGGCTTCCTCCGAAGAAAGTCCACCTTACCCTATTATATTGTTTATCTTAAAAGAGGTAAAAATTGGCATATTTGACATTGGGCTGTCACTCTGGCAGCCCTGTCTATAAACTGGTACCAGGTTAAAAGTTATTAGGTAATAGGTACTATCTTTAAGTATTCACCTATAAAACCCAGAACAAAAAAAATATACATTCAAAAACTAATTATTATAAACTATTATTAATGCACGGTAAGTACACGAAAAGCGATTGAGTAATTTCCACCCCTCATTTTTTATTCATGGATGCGATATTACGCTCCGACAGATCACCTTTATGAATTACATTATACGGTATATATTTCAATTGGAATTTCAGTGTCAAAGTAATATTGGGAATAATAACGAATATGACGCCCATGAAAGCATTCGCGAATGTTCACGATCTACTACGTTTTCAATATTTTTCGAATTTCATTTTCGGGATGGTACCGTTCGACAGTGTAACGGTAACTTTTTCTAGTACGGCTCTGGACGCCGGAAATCGCTCGTTTATAGGCAAGTAAATGATGCGGAGCTAATTACCCGCCCCCGCGATAACGGATCAACTCCGAATTTCACCTTGAGTTAGCCCCGGAATGAACCTTTTCAGAGACACTAAAATCAAAGTTGGGGATGGGAAATTATGGGAGATATTCCTATGTAAAGATAATGGTAATTGTTCCCCCCTCGCGGTAAAGGGCGAAGGTCTTAAGTAAATATTAGATTCCAAAAATATGCGATCACGGGTAGAGCACGTGAGCAGGGAGGGAGAAAGGCGCGTCCAATGACAGCGCCGGACTTAGCGTAGGTAACCGGAGAGGTGGTAAATTTTGCAGAAGAGAAGAGGCAGTAGGGACCAAGCGGTCAGCGCCGAACCACGTTCATTTTAGCCGGAATTTGAGGTTAACTTGACAGTTGGTAGCTTGGCACTGGGTCCCTCCCTAGGAGTCACAGGACCTCACAGTTGGTGGGAGGGTGTAAACCCGGTGGCTTGGCAAATGCCGGCTACCGGGGCTAAGAAGTGACTCAAAACGGGTCGGCCGGGCTCTTTAGCTATTTAAGCAGCCGGTCTACTAATAAAAACAGATTCTTTCAGGAAATAATGAAACTTCAAAACCAGGAACGTGGAGAAGCATACTCCGCTTCGAGCGGGCAAAGGACACCCATGATGAAGAAACAATACTTTGAACGCCGGAAAACACGGACAAACCTGGATCGAGATCGCTTCCAAGGGGTCACGGAACGTTCCCGGCAAAAAATGGACAAGGAATTGTCTGTAAGGGTCTCCCACTGGGGACACTACTAATAACAACACTTGTTGCCACATCATTCACGATAGCGATCACGAAGGCTAGCGGTGCCCGGGCCGAGGAAGCGGAACTCAGGAACGGATGCCAACTCATGGCACAGAGACGGGCTCCGATTCCTCGGCCGGGACACGGCACGGCCGTAGCCCCACTCACTACTAATATTTCAGATCTACAGTCTCTCCACAGAGTCTTTTGACTTTAAACTTGCAGAGGGGACAGTCACCCGTCGGTGCTCCCCGATTCTCTTGCAGCTCTACTAGAGGGGGGGCGAGGGAAAACTAATCCGTAACACAAACCGTAGAACGACCGGGCGGAAACCACGTAGAGAGCCTACGAACGCTACCGAGAGGAAGTGTCAACGATGAAAAGAAAGGAATTCTCCGCAGAAGTACAGACTAACGAGGTCTAGGACGACGGGAAAACCGCTCAGAACGAAAAAGTGACAAGTTGTAAGAAGATATCTGAGCACTCAGCTAAACGATCTCGGTCAGACGAGAATCGAGGCCATAAGTGAAAGGAAAAGAGAATCTAGATAGCCCGACCACCAGAAGAAGGAGGCAGGTCCCGACGAACCCACCCCACCCCTACTAACACGTGTTATATGTTGTATCGTGTAAGTGACGCCACCGCAGCCGAGTACCTCGAGTAGAGCTCCTCTATACGGGGTAGCCAGAGGGCACGGTGTCACACTACATGTAAATGTTGTGGTGACGTCACCAAAGCCGGGCACACGAGGGGCTCTCCTGGTTAGGAGGTAGCTAGTGAGCCCGGTGTCACATTATATGTTTGTGCCGTCCTTCCCGTGACGCCACCGCAGCCGGGCACACGAGGGGCTCTCCTAGTTAGGAGGTAGCTAGTGAGCCCGGTGTCACACAATGTAATAACACTCGAAGGGACCCGTTTCCTCCGGGATCGAGCACTAGAAAGGAAGAGTAATAATAATAGTAGAGTCACGATTATAACCGGTGCTACTACGAGTGGTCCTTCGACCCGCACCGATTAACCTGTGCTACGACGAAGCTCCTTCAGGCGGGCACGACCCAACAGTGCTACTACGAGTGGCCATGCGGCCCGCACTGCCTAACCCGTGCTACGACGAAGCTCCTTCAGGCACGCACGACGTAACAGTGCTACTACGAGCGGTCCTTCGACCCGCACTGCCTAACCTGTGCTACTACGAAGCCTCTTCAGGCACGCACGCCTCAACAGTGCTACTACGAGTGGTCTCACGACCCGCACTGCCTAACCTGTGCTACTACGAAGCCTCTCAAGGCACGCACCTCACAACAGTGCTATTACGAGTGGTCCCTCGACCCGCACTGCCTAACCTGTGCTACGACGAAGCTCCTTCAGGCGGGCACGATCGAACAGTGCTACTACGATCGGCCATGTGGCCCGCACTGCCTAACCTGTGCTACTACGAACGGCCTAACGACCGGCAACACCTAACCGAAAGATCATTCATACTGATCGAGAAAGAACCTAACCACAGTAAATATCGGTCACTTGGACCGCAGCAAACGAAGAACGTAACCACAGTAAATATCGGTCACTAGGACCGCAGAAAGCAACAGTAAATATCGGTCATTAGGACCGCAGAAAGACGTAAATACCGGTCACTCGGACCGCACTACAGAAAGAAAACCTAACCTAACAAGCCAAACATCAGAAAGAGATTGTGGGTACCCACGGGTATCCACCATCTCAGACAGCCTAACACGAACGAGTGAACAGCGGTTCACGCTCCCCTTACTATCCCATCCTTCCGCACGCTCTAAGCAGCTTTTTACTATCAACCCTCAATCCTTCTATACTGGCTTAAATGAGCGTGTACCCAAGAACAATATCGGGCGTTACTGGCACTCACAGGCCAATAATCCAAGAGGTTTCAACGCTATATGTGAGGTGACGGTTTCTCCTAGTGCACACCATTCCGGGGGAGGTTTTTAACGGGTAGGCGACCGATCCTAGGGGGGGAACTGAGATGATTGAGTGCTCATCGCTTGGTCATACTTTCCCCCTGTCTAAGCCTTGAACGAACCCCGATCACTCACTTAGGGTGTTCGGGTTGCGTTCGGCGTAGCTAGGATTCACTGACGACTCCAACGGACACTGAGGACTTGCAATCCGAAGTTCCGGCGCAAATGTGCGTGGTAGACCAGTGGCTAAAACGGCTTGAATCCCGTACGAAGTCTTTTCGAAGATTTTCCTCCCTCTCAAAAAAAAAAAGCTTGGCACTGGGTGAAGGTCATCTTATTTAGAGGTTAATGTTTGAAGTGAAGTAAACAAGAAGTCTGCGTACTTCTATTGATGAGTTGCCTGGTAAATTTGTATAGTGAAGTGTGGGCCAGTGAATAGGGAAACACGAACGTACTTGAACGGCGTTCCTTGGATCTTCAACTTCCGACTTCAGCGTCAAAGCCTTTACGACCTGGAGTGTGGCTACATCCGACAACGAACGTGGCCAGTCAACAGGACTAACCTGCCCAGGGTACCACCGAGAAAGTACTCCTCCGGTGACCTCTACGCACGAGGGCGATAGAGCCTGCGTGAGTGCGCCCCTCTTCGACACGCCGATAAACCCTGATCAGGTATCGTTTTTTATATTGGTCGACCAATGTATAGTGACACTTATAAGTGAAGTATCTGTACATAAGATTTGTTGCTCTTCTGAAGGACTGTTAGTATAACTATTTTCTTTTGCTTGTTTACGTTGCCCGCAGTTAACCGTAAAACCGTTGTTCGGTAGGCGTTCCCCGTAGAGAACAGATATTTCCAGTGTGGTCGGAACTAAATGGGAACTTAACTCAGGGTAACGTAACATTAGGGTTATGTTAGCGAAGCGATCATAACAATTACGAAGCAAATTTGGGTAAGGTCATAGACATTATTTTCGTTGGTTAGTCTAGTGTATTGTTGGTTGCCTACTTATAGGCGTAAGTGAATTTATGGTATACCGAATTTATTAATGCGGCTTTTTTCTTCTGTTAATGTGTTAATCGAAAATGTATGTATAACCTATAACTGGAATTAAATCTCAGTGTAACCATCATCATTCGTTTGAACGTTTATTGAATTCTCCCCACGACCCAGGAATTAACAAATCAAATAAAGGGAACTCATTGCACGCAGAGCTAGTCGTGGCAATTGTTCGTTCTCTTGTAAGTAATTCAACCATATAAATTTATAATTACTAAAGTGAGCGTTACAACAGGCGGAAGGTGAACGGGCGGTACCAATTCGAGGTTATGAAGGGATACTGGAGGTACTTATGTAGCAGTGTTAAGTGTAAAATTTGGTTTGAGATGAATAAAAAAATGCACCAACGTATGTAATACTGTTTTAACTGGGAAACGTGCGATTGTTCCACATTTCCAACATTTAAGTTTTTCTCGACGTTCAACATAACATAATATTTATTACCTATCCATAAATGGGAACTCTGCAACTTTGTGAACAAATTAACACCCGTGGCACAAATTATGAATATTGAGTAATTTTGTTGCCACAGTGACGCTCGACGCCGATACTTCGAACACATGATCCAGTGACTGCATACAATAAGTGTGACGTAGCTTGTCATCGAAGATCGTTAAAATAGTCATAGAACATAAATAACCCAAATAACTGGGCATTTAAAAACAACAAATGCAAAAGTGTGATATTCGAAATATAAAATTTAGGAAACCCTAAAGACAGATATATACAATAATCACAATCTTTAAGTAAACAACCATAATAAAAATCACACATTTATGAATTAATTTTATAAAAGTAAAACCTATACTTGTGGTGGTTAAGTTAGATCATACACCAGGTGTGAAAGGGTTACTATTTTATAATCATGTTTTTGTTAAATATATACCCTGATGTGCAAATAGTAATTAAACGTTTTATATATATATATATATATATATTTATATAAAGGAAAATTATCGACTTACCCATCTATTCCGTTAAGAAACGGTAACCACCGACACGTGTTTCTGCTTATTAGCTTCGTCAGGGTGGTACAACCAAGCTCTGAATGATAACGATGTTTGACACTTGGAAAAAAAAATTTACAACTTAAAAAGAACGCCAACAGTTGACTTTCTAACCGGCCATCTCAAATTCCTCACTTTATTACATGCCTGATTGAAGTTTATTTGGATTTATATTGTGTTTGGTTGACTGAACTTCATTGTAATTGTAGATAATATGTTTATAAACCTTACAATTCCTGGGAGTAGTCACGACTTTCACACATTTTAAGACAGATTTTTCTAGGTTCCCCCACTTTGTAGAACTCTATCATTCCTTCTTTAACCTCTACATCAGCAATTTTAGATTTTGCGTGAATTTAAGACATACATCTCTAAAATTTGTGAACATATTTTGTTTATTTTTATGAGTGAATTTTTCACAATATTATTTAAACCGTATAAAAGGCATAAGTAGCCTTAGCACCCATACATCATCCAAATGCTATTTGTAGAAAGATTTTAGCAGTCAATGTTTAACAAAAAAAATGTGCAAGTGGCAAAAAATATTAAAATTTCTTGCTTTTAATAATGCATTTTTAGGTATTTTTTCATATTTCTGCTGTTTGAATGGTCCGAGTCATTAAAACATTTTTAATCAACATCAAGTTCATAAGTTAAATGCTCATTTTATATAGATTTTATTTTGTATAGATATTGATACGTAGATATAGTTTTTCTATAGATATATTATAAATAAATAAATTGTAGGAAGTTATCTACCACTTTGCGTTATAACTCCCCAACCACATATCCAAGCGATACGCACTGTCTACTTTATGTTTTACGAAAATTTTCTTGGTTTGTTCGCTTAATATTTAAAAAACGACAATATGTCATCATCAAAAAACCGACTTTTCCTAACCATTATTATCGTATCACCCACGTCTCTGGGAACTTATGGGAAAATAATAGGGGCGATTGAAGCAATTCTGAATTAAAAATAAAATTTAAGTAAAGGATACAAAACTTCCTTTGAGGAAAACTTTTCTGGTAACTTCTAATTCTTCTGCGTTATTCTATAATCTCCTTATAATCCATAATTTTCCTTTGCTTTACTAGTATTTTTCTCGTATATTAAATTAAAACCAAAGATTTAATGCTTGGTTTTCATTGGTTACAAATAGAAGAGTTCCAGAATTTAATAACGATATTAGAACACAGTTTTCAATAAGCTGTTCATGAACACAGAGTAGTGTATATATACCGATAGCAATAAATTAATTATGAATAGGAATTTGCTTTATATAACCTTATATCGAAAAATCGCAAGTAATTTTAATTCATTCCGTACACTTAATTTCCATACATATCGGTGTAGCTGTTCATTATTATTTTTCCTTTTTAATATCTGACACAAGCCAATGTACTCGGCATCGCTCCGAAGTAAGTCGACCTTATCCTATTCTATTTTTTTATCATAATAGATGTGGAAATTAAGATTGTTGCATTTTTCTGATATTGGGCTGTCATCTGGCAGCGCAGTACATATAACAGTACCAAGTCTCCAATTATTGGGTATTAGTTACTATCTGTAGATATTCACCAGTAAAACCCCTAAGAAAAAATTGTACTTTCCCAAAGTAATTATAAACTATTATATTAATGTACGGTAAGTATAAGAATAGCGATTGAGTAATTACCACCCGACATTTCTTATTCATGGACGCGATGTTAATCATCGATCAATTATCATTAAGTTACGTTACGCTGTACATATTTCGATTGTAATTTTAAGTTCAAAATGATTCCGGGCATTATGAAGAGTATGTCGCCCACGAAAATGTTCGGGAATGTGTATGATGTATTGAATTTTCAATATTCTCCGACTTTCATTTTCGGGATGGTACCGTTCGACAGGCGAAAGGTGAACGGGCAGTACCAATTCAAGATTATGAAGGGGTACTGGAGGTACTTATGTAGCAGTGGTAAGTGTGAAATTTGGTTTGGAATGAATAAGAGAAAGTACACCAACGAATGTAATCATGTTTTAACTGGAAATCGTGGGTTTGTTCCACATTTCCAACTTGCGAACTCTGCAACTTGGTGAACAAATTAACTCCCGTGGCACAAATTACGAATATTGAGTAATTTTGATGACGGACGACTGCGGTACTTCGAACACATCATTCAGTGACTTCGCACAATGACAATGACGCAGATTGTCATCGCACAACGTTAAAATAGTCGAAGAACATAAATAAGAAGAATAACTGGTCAATCAAGAACAATAATTGCAAAAATGTGATAATATGAAATCTTGAAAACCCTCAAGACAGATTTATTCAATGATCAAAATCTTTAAGTAAACAACCAGAATAGAAATCAGACACATATGAATTAATTTTATAAAAGTAAAACCTATACTTGTGGTGGTTGAGTTGAATCATACCCCAGCGGTGAAGGATAACAATTTTTTAATTATATTTTTGTTGAATACACATATGCACTGATGTGCAAAAAATAATTAAACGCGTTACATTTCTATCTATATAATAAACATGAAAAAATATTTAGGTGATAATAATTATTAGCAAGTAATTGTTTTGCTGCGTATAAAATAGCAGACCAATATGAGACAAATGAGTCGTTTTGTAATTCTGGTATAGTGAGAAAATGTAAAAAGTCAAATAAGTTGCTATCGCAATGTCCTTTCCTTCCGATTCCCATACTGTCATTGTTAAGCTTTTCAATCAAATTGTTTAGATTTATGGAGCACTCTCGTTCTACCTACAAATAACCTGGATGTTATCGAGAGGGGAAATATCGTACTGCTCACCAGAAAATATATTTCTCCGTCCCTTTCTCCTATCTTCATAACAGTTTTCTTGTCTAACTGTACCTAAGTGTAATAACAATCGTTTACAGAACCAAGATCTTTATGTGATTGGAAATTAACTTCTTTATATTTCAGTTAACATGGTATTCCTACTGTCCTTGGGGTTGTCCAGCAATATCACTGACGATTCTACAGAGAAAATAGTCAACAACCTGATCACCACTCTAGCAATATTGACACTATACGTCTACTCATTCAGATGTCACGAGATTCTCAACACTTTTGACCTGGTGGACAGCGCGGAAAAGACTATGAAATCATTAGGAATGGAAGTCAAATACGGACTTGCTCTCTTGGTGATAGTAAATCAGACATCGTTGGGAGGATTATCTGTAATATTACTTTTATTCGTACAAAGTTTAACCAAAAACGTTTTAAGTTTCGTCTGGAAGACCCTGTCGTTTGGCTATCCTTCGTTTGTAATGATTTTGCCTGCTCTAATGTTTTTTTCCATTAATATGTACGATTCTGGTGAGATTCCGGACAGTGAACGAATTTTTAAAAGAGAGGATCAAACATGATCGGACCTCCTGCGATGAAATTCATAAACTGGCTGATGTTCATTACAAGTTATGCGAGGCGTTTAACAAGTTGCTGTATTGCTGTGGAATATCTATGATCGCAAACTATTGTTATATATTTCTCCAGGTGGCATTTGTATTCTACTATTTTCAACGGAATATTATCATTTTAAACGTTACGGAACATGTGGATTTGCTGTACTGGAATGCTATGTATACAGTTTACTGTGCAATCGGAATGCCGACTCTCACTTATGTCAAACACGTGGTGAGTCCAGGGACCTTACTTAGCTAAGCTAGAGTAACGCAAACGGTACATGGATTGTATAAATCGTTGTGAAGGATATAATAAAAATTGTTTCAAGCTTAGGCCTTGCAATATTTCGTTTCTATGTTGTATTGAACTGAATTTCAAGTTTATTCAGTAATTTTATGTTTATTTCAGTTAGCTAGTTGATGTGTTTTAATTAACCGGTTGGATAGACTGTCACACGTAATGGAATGATAGCCTCTTTTAGTTATTGTTTCATTGGTCCTTGAAACTTGATTAAATTTAAAGTTTGTTAGTACCTTATTTTTCTTCTGCATACTGACCGAAATTCTTGTGAAAATGCAATAATTTTGTAGCAGTGACGTGGTTTACAGTATTATATACGCTAAAATTAATGCCAATCACATTCTACTTATTTAATTATTTCGAAAATTCTTCTAGTTCCAATCATTGATTAACATTTTATTGTAGTCCTCAAAAACGCCACGGCTGATTTGCCAGCTCATGTCACCCTTCACCGACGACGATATCGGGACAGAGGTGAGTCCAGTTGTAATCCACCAACATAATATCACTTTGATGTATTAAACGTATTACTTCCCCAGAGAAATACTTTCCTGCTGCAACTATTACACCAGCAAATAAACCTCAAAGTTTTCGGACACTTCGATTTACATCTGAGCAGGATATTACCGGTATGTATCTCGTATTAAATTGAGATAAAATGTGGTAATTTTTTGAAAGGGCCTAATCGAGGTTTTTATTGTGTAGGACGTGCAAGTGTTCGTCGGGTTGCTGATATTTTTCTCGCAGATCTCAGGAAAGGCACTGGACGAGAGACAGGGGAGATAAAAGTCTAACTGGATGTTCAGTATTTGGATATTATTACTTTATTGATAATTAATGTCTATGCAGCAATTGAATAGAATTCGTATAGTGTGTTATTTATACGTTTTTTTTTATATGTGAATAAACAAAGATCAGCGTGTATATCTCGTCCATTTTCAATACTGGCTTTTGAACTGCAAATTATATTTTAAAAAATGGAAAAAACTAAATGTTTTAAAATGTTCTCCTATTTTAACGAAGGGAATTTTGATTGGAATTTCTCGAGAGATAACCGAATCCGATATTTTCAAATTGTAAACTGCCTATATTACTTTTTAACAATTGTTTAACTGTAAAATTGGCGTTTGACCAGCAATTGTGAAGGATAAGAAAATTGTCATCCCCTATATTCGCAAGATATCTTTAAATCTAACGGAGTTCTCTACCATATTGGATTCTAACCGATCACATCAAATTCCTTACTTTATTACATGCCTGATGGACTTTTTATGAAAATATTTGGCTTCAGCGTGGTCCACTCTACTCTCATTAATAACGGTAGCAATATCTGAACGTTAGAAATGTTAGTAGGGCCTGATAGTTTATTTGGGTTTACATTGTGTTGGTGACTGAATTTAATTTTAATTGTAGATACTACTTTTATAAACTTTATAATTCCTGGCCGTATTCACGAGTTTCACACATTTTAAGAAAGACTTTTCTAGGTTCCTCCACTTTGTAGAACTCTATCATTCCTTCTTTAACCTTCACATCAGCAATTTTATATTTTGCTTGAATTTAAGACATACATTCCTAAAATTTGTGTAATTTGTTTATTTTTATGAGTTATTTTTCACATTATTATTTAAACAGTATAAAATGCGTGCGTAGCCTCAGCATCCATACATCATCCAAATGCTATTTTTAAAAAGTTTTTAGCAGTCAATGTTTAACGAAAAACTATGCAAGTGGCAAAAAATATTAAAATTCTTTGCTTTTCCTAATGCATTTTTATGTATTTTTTCATATTTCTTCTGTTTGAATGTTGCAGTCATTAAAACATTTTTAATCAATATCAGATTAATAAGTTAAATATTTATTTTATAATCAACCTAATACTAATACAGTTTTTATACAGATATTTTATAAATAATTAAATTGTAGGAAGTTATCTACCACTTTGCGTTATAACTCCCCAACCACATTTCCAAATGTTACACAGTCTCTAATTTACGTTTTACGAAAATCTTTCTTGGTTTGTTCGCTTAAGATTTAAAAAACGACTTAACTTTTCATCATCAAAAAACTAACTTTTCCCAACCATCACTATTATAGCACTTACGTCTCTGGAACCTTCCTGAGTTAAAGCTTAATGGGTACTCTTTTTAAAATAATAGGGGCGGTTGAAGCAATTCGAAATTAAAAATAAAATTTAAGTACAAAATACAAAACTCACTTTGAGAAAAACTTTTCTGGTAACTTCTAATTCTTCTGCGTTATTCTATAATCTCCTTATAATCCATAATTTTCCTTTGCTTTACTAGAATTTTTCTCGTATATTAATTTAAAACAAAAAGATTTACTGCTTGGTTCCATTGGTTACAAATAGAAAGGTTCCAGGATTTAATAACGATATTAGAACACTATTTTCAATATGCTCTTCATGAACACAGGGTAGTGTATAGATACAGATAGCAATGAATTAATTATGAATAGGAATTTGCTAGCTTTAAATAACATTATATCGAAAAATCGCAAGCAATTTTAATTCATTCCATACACTTGATTTCCATATATATCGGTGCAGCTGTTCATTTCTTTTTCCTTTTCAATAACTGACACTAGCCAATGTACTCTGCAATCGCTTCGCAGTAAGTCGACCTTATCCTATTCTATTTTTTTATCATAATAGAAGTGAAAATTAGGATTATGGCATTTTTCTGATATTGGGCTGTCACCTGACAGCCCAGTACATATAACAGTACCAATTCTCCAATTTTTGGGTATTAGTTAGTATCATTAGATAGTCACCAGTAAAACCCCGAAGAAAAAATTGTACTTTCCCAAAGTAATTATAAACTATTATATTAATGTACGGTAGGTATAAGAATAGCGATTGAGTAATTTCCACTCCACATTTCTTATTCATGGACGCGATTTTAATCTTCAATCGATTATCATTAAGTTACGTTACGCTGTACATATTTCGGTGGTAATTTTAAGTTCAACATTATGAAGAGTATGTCTCCCACGAAACTGTTCGGGAATGTGTATGATATAATAAATTTTCAATATTTTCCGACTTTCATTTTCGGGATGGTACCGTTCGACAGGCGAAAGGCGAACGGGCTTTACCAATTCAAGATTATGAGTGGGTACTGGAGGTACTTATGTAGTACTGGTAAGTGTGAAATTTGGTTTGGAATGAACAAGAGAAAATGCAACAACGAATGTAATAATGTTTTAACTGGAAATCATGGGATTGTTCCACATTTCCAACATGTCAGTTTTTCAGGATGTTCAACGTAATATATTATTTATTACCTATTTAAAATTGTGAACTCTGCAATTTTGTGAATATATAATAAATAAATATAAATTTAAATATAATATATAAAATAAATAAGTATATATAATAAACATGAAAAAATATGTAGGGGTTAATTATTAGTATATAATTGTTTTACTGGGTGTAAACTAACTTACACGAATGAAACAAATGAGTTATTATGTAATTCTCGCATTATGAAAAAATAAGTTGCTATCTCAATGCCTGCAGAAGTTCTTTCCTTCCGATTCTTATACTGTCATTGTTAAGGTTTTGAAACAAATTTTTTAGATTTATGGGGGCACTCCATTTCTACTTACACGTAATCTGGATGTTATCGAGAGGGAAAATATCGTACTTCTCACCAGAAAATAATTTTTCTCGCCCCTTTCTCTTTTCTTGATAACAGTGTTCTTGTCTAACTGTTCCTAAGTGTTATAACAATCGTTTACATAACTAAGTTCATTATGTGATTGGAAGTTAACATCTTTATATTTCAGGAAACACGGTACTCCTACTGACCTTGGGGTTGTCCACTAATATAATTGGCGACTCTACAGAGAAAATAATCCACAACCTGACCACCACCCTAGCAATATTTGTACTAAACATCTACTCCTTCAGATGTGAAGAGCTTCTTAAAGCCTTCAAAATGGTGGACGGCGCGGAAAGGACTATGAAATCATTAGGAATGGACGTCAAATACGAATGGGCTTTCTGGGCGATAGTAATACAGATATCGTTTGGAGGATTAGGAATGACAGGTCTTGTTATCGCACAAAGTTTAACAAAAGACGTGTTAACATTCTTGTGGAAGATGCTGTCGTTTGGCTATCCTTCGTTAATAATGCTCTTACCTTATTTAATAACTTTTCCAATAACATGTACCATTCTTTCGAGGTTCCGGACCATAAACGAATTTTTAAATGATAGGATCAAACACGATCGGACCTCTGGCGATGAAATTGACAAACTGGCCGATGTTCATTACAAGCTATGCGGGGCGTTTAACAAGTTGATGTATTGCAGTGGCTTATCTGCGATCGCAACTTATTATTATGCATTTCTTCAGATAGCATTTATCCTCTACTATCTTCAAAGGAACATTATGATTTTCAATCAAACGGAACATCTGGACTTACTGTACTGGAATGCTCTATATATATTTGTCAGCTCAATCGGAAGGCCAAGTGTCACTTACCTCAAACACGTGGTGAGTCCAGAAGACTTTATTTAGCTGAACTGAAGTAACAAAAATAGTGCCCGACCACAACGTAGTGGAGAATGAACTTAGAGTTGTATCAATGTTGGGCACTACAGTCTTTCGTTTCTGAGTTGCATTTACTTGAATTTGAAGTTCATTTAGTTTATTTCTTGTTCGTTTCAGATAGTTAGTTAGTTAGACCATTCAGTAATTAGTTATTCACTTAATGGTATATGTAAAGCCGGTGCCAGACGATGCTACGAACATGTTCCAACGTTGGACGCTTGATGGTTCGTCGCATCGTATGGCCGATGATCGAGCTACGAGCTACCAATGTCGAGCGTCCAACATTCGTGTTGGAACATGTTCGAGCTGTTGTCGGTATTTTGCCGCGAATCAAAGGATTTCGTCCAACGTTGGAAGGAAAACATTCGTTGTTGGATGCACAGCCACATGATTTGGTCGAATGTTTCATGTCATTTGTATAGGTAGTAAATGTCAGTAGATACGTCAGTGGGTTTGTGTCAACTGTGGAATCAAAACATTTGCCACACCGTGTAGCCGAAGCATTTGCTCCAAAGGAACTAGCGAATCATTGACTCAAAGATTCTCTCCAACATTCGACGAATCATTCATAGCATCGTCTGGCACCGGCTTAATACAATGCTATATTCCTTTCGCCACTCTCCCAATGGTCATTGAATTTTCAATGAATTTTAAGTTTAATAGTACCTTATTGTTCTTATTGTGGATAATCAAATTTTCAAAAGAAATGCAATAATTATATAGCAGTGACATGACTAACAGTAATAATATCTTCTTAGTAAATTAATATAATAATGAGGATAAAAATAATAAAATAAACTAAATTATAAGATACGGTTAATCCTGGAGCTATGATTAAAAGCAGCCACTCAAAAAAAATCACAAAATAATATTGATTATTATCCAAGAGCGCAGGCTTTCACGGCTGGACTCACATGTGTAGCGTTTTTCCGGGCTATTTGGCAGTGGTCCAGAAAGGTTTAAGTAACATGACGTTTCGTCTTCTTCTGCGGCAAACATATTCAGAGGCGATGTGGTATTAGTCTTCTAAGCGTTCGACTGCTTCGAAAATTACCCTCTCGACTGAATCATCGACTTGACATTTGACATTCCTAGACTTGCTGCGTTTGTTTTTGTGCTCCCATGATTATCTGTTAAGATATATGTTTGTCCGGTCCCTCGTATACCTGTCCCTTCTTTGACCGTTTCCCTGTTTAATGGTTTAATTTTCGTTCTGTTAAGTATGGGAATCCAGGTATTGTTTATCTTTAAACTTTCTTCTTTCCGGTTAAAATTGTTCGTGTGACTGAAAATTTCATTTGCCTCTCTCTGTAGTCGTTTTCGTACAGTACTCTGTAGTAGTTGTAGTCGGAAATGTTGAGTGTTAGCCAAAATCAGTGTGTCTTCAAACAGGATTTGATGCTGGCTCCATTAAAGTGTGTTCTGCTACCGCAGATTTTTCTGTTTGTCCTAGGCAGCAGTTCCTCATGTGTTCTTTTATCCTTGTGTTGATGGATCGTTTTCTGGTGCCAATATAGACTTTTCCGCATTTACATGGTATTCTGTATACCCTGGTGTTGATAAATGGTTCCTCTGTCCTTGGAGCCCTTAAAACTCTCCTTTATTCCTCGGGTGTGACGAAATATCGGTTTTACTCCTTTCTCCTCATCTCTTTCCCTATTCTATCTTTGATGTTTTTTATGCCAGGTAGGTATACTACTCCTCGTTATTCATTTCTCTGCCTCCCGTAGTTTTTTCGCTTTTTCGTAGGGCCCTGTTGATCTCTTGTTTAGTATATCCATTTCTCTGTAACATCTTTTTTGTTACAGTGTTTGTTCTCCTCCTTACGATAGTCCCCTTGGAAGATGCGTGAGGCTCTAGTAGCCACACGCATCTTCCATTATGGCCTTAGTCTTAATCATCCCCTTTTTTGGCTAGAGTGGTGGTTGGAGTTCTTGTGCAGATATCTGTCCGTATGTGTTGGTTTTCTATATACTGTTTGTTCCAATGTTCCATTTTTCTGTTTAATGACGAGAACGTCCAACAAGGCAATACAATTGTTCTCTTCTTTTTCCATCGTGAACTGAATTTTTGGGATTATGATGTTCAAATGTTTTCAAACGAAACGTTCTGGACCACGGCCAAATAGCCTGGAAAAACGCTGCACAATATTGATTATTAATGTATTTATCAATTGTTACAAGAGACCTTAAAGACTAACATTTCGAATGGTTGTAATTTCAAAACTAAGCAGTTTTTACATTTGTTTATAACAACTTATCCACTCAAGGTTACGTAAAATGATAAATATTTTGTGTGATCCTCGTATATTGAAATTCTAATAAGCAAATCTAAAATTGTTTGTATTTAAAATATCACTAAATTTTTTTATTCATTTAGGACTTTCCTGACATCTACCTTGATTTCCATTAATCCATTAATTAATTTAACAATTAGGTATTTTCACATTTTTTGAAAACTAGCTAAATGAGAGATTATATGCCTATAAATCTTAGGTTCATTAAAAAAAAAATTAAAAGCATTCAATCAAAAAAGTCATTTGAAATTCAAACGCTAGGAATTGGCGCCAAAACGCCGTCTGACGTCACACCGAATTTAAACAGTGTAGTGAAAACACTATTTTACGACGCGATTAATAAAAATTTCTAGATTTGGTCGCAATTTAAGTTCAACACTCCAGCGGAAACAAGAATAAATTCCAAAATACTCGAAAAAATCTATTTCTGGACTGCAAAACGGACCCGTGTTTATACGCGGAGTGACGTCACGATGGACGGTCGTTTCGCTGGTCCTTTAACTTTTCGCACATTTACTGCTTTTTATATCTGACATACTTGGTGCTGGGCCTATTACATTATTTTTTATGATCATAAAATGTGTCTGCGGGTTCGTCCCTATGAATTTAGATATATTTCGTTTAATTTAAAATATATGGCAAATACCTAATTCTTCCAATTCCAATTATTAATTAAAATTTTATTGTAGTCTTCAAAAACGCCACGTCTGATTTGCCAGCTCATGTCACCCTTCACCGATGACGACATTGGAACACAGGTGATCCAATTGTATTCAACCTCCTTATCACTTTGATGTATTAAACGTATTACTTCCCCAGAGAAATACTTTCCTGCTGCAACTGTTACACCAGCAGATAAACCTCAAAGTTTTCGGACACTTCGATTTACATCTGAGCAGGATATTACCGGTATGTATCTCTATTCAGTTGAGATAACACGAGGTAATTTTTTGAAAAGGCCTAATAGAGGTTTTTGTTATTTAGGACTTTCAAGTGTTCGTCGGATTGATGATATTTTTCTCGCAAATCTCAGGAAAGGCACAGGACAAGACACAGGGGGGATAAAGGTATATTCTATATGTGTAATGTTTTTATTTAATAAATTTATTTATAATTGTTGTCGCGCAGTAATTGTATAGAAGCGAATAGTACGTTGGATCATCGGACAGGGGAAATATCGTACTGCTTACCAGAAAATATTTTTCTACATTCCTTTCTCCCTTCTTCATAACAGTTTTCTTGTCTAATTGTGCCTAAGTGTTATAACAATCGTTTACAGAACTAAGCCCATTATGTGATTGGAAATTAACTTCTTTATATTTCAGTCAACACGGTACTCCTACTGTCCTTGGGGTTGTCCACCAGTATGATTGGCGGTTTTACTGAGAAAATAGTCTACAACCTGATCACTACTCTAGCAATATTCACACTAAACGTCTACTCCTTCAGATGCCACGTGGTTATCAACATTTTCGATTTGGTGGACAGCGCGGAAAATACTATGAAGTCATTAGGAATGGACGTCAAATAAGAATATTTGGGCGGCAGTCCTGCAGATATTGTTCGGAGGATTAAGTACCATATCTCTTTTAATCGTACAAAGTTTACCCAAAGGCGTTTTAAGTTTTTTCTGGACGAGCTTGTCGTTTGGCTATCCTTAGTTGGTAATGATTTTACCTGGTGTACTATTTTTTCCATTATCATGTACTATTTTGGTGAGGTTACGAACCGTGAATGAATTATTAAAAGAGAGGATCAAACATGATCGGACCTGCGGCGATGAAATTGACAAACTGGCCGATGTTCATTACAAGTTATGCGAGGCGTATAACAAGTTGATGACATATAAATTCCACTATTTTCAACGGAATATTATCATTTTAAATCTCACGGAACATGTGGATTTGCTGTACTTTAATGTTAAGCGCCCTATACACACGCAGTTTGACTCGAAGGTCGGCCTGCGAGCCTTGGTTTGTGCAGTTAAAACTCCGTGTGTGTGGTTAAAAACTGAAGGAGCTTTCAGTTTTTCTTGGCTCGTTGCGCGGCTCGCCAGATATCAGAAAAGTTTGATATTTCGTGCAAGTGTGAAGGTAAGTCTCAATGTGTGTATTCATTTCGTGTCAATGCTCCATACCTATTGGCAGCGTTTTGGTAAGTTGAAATTTTAATTTGTTGTAGATAATGGAAGAAGTAAAAGAAAATTGCGCGGAAAAGCCTCGAAAAACGGAAAAATCAATCCTAACAAATACGCAAAGTTATTTTCAGGTCATTAGCTTTCAATTTTTCATAAAACTAGGTCTTTTCAATAACTCCACCATCAGACACACGTCCATTTGTCCCAATGTCAACAAGTACAAATTCATAGTTAGCATTAACAACTGCCATTAACACGATACTGAAATACCCTTTATAGTTATAAAAATATGAGTCGCTTTTTGGTGGACAAGCTATTCTTACATGCTTGCCATCAACTGATCCCAAGCAACAGGGAAAATTCCACTTAGTAAAAAAGTCATTGGCAATTGCAGAAGTTGGAAACTAAAATAAGTAGATGTTGAATATTATATGACGTATTTTTCAAGAAAATACATTTACATATTGTTTACGCAGAACTTTACAAATTGCTTTGCATGTTTCTGGAACTAATTTTCCTAACGCCTGAGACGATATAATAGCTGCAAACTTCATATCTTCAAAGCTTCGTCCAGTGGCCAAGAATCTTAAGGTCGCGAATAATCTTTCATGAGCACTGATGGATTTCCTCATATGAGTATCTTGTTTTTCAATCAAAGTGGTTACCATGGTTAGTAGTTCCACGTAAGTATCCTCTCCATGCGCAAATAATTTCTGAAGTCGTCGGGTTCAAGTCTTAATTTTTCCATTAAATTGACGTGAGAGTAAGTTGTTCGTTATTTTGGCAAAGATTTTACCCACTTGAAACGCACATGATCTCTCCTCCGATTTGATTTTGCACAAATAACGCTCACAAGAGCCAGCATACATATATATCGTTTTTATTAATCCTCGACATTATTTCAAAATGGACACAAACTGAGAAAAATCCAGAGAAAACGAACGGGTTTGCTTCGTGACAACTGATAAACTGAACAAAATTGTAATTTACCTGTACAATGTGTGGCCATTTCGAACATGCTCGAAAGTCGGCCTGTGCAGGCCGACCTTCGAGTTAAACTGCGTGTGTATAGGGCGCTATATATATATATATATATATATATATATATATATATATAACTTGTTGTTCGATCGAAATGCCGACTGCCACTTATGTCAAACACGTGGTGAGTCCAAAAGTGCTTAGTTATAGACCAAGAGTCCATTATGTATATGCAGCAATTCGTGTGTAGCAAATGCAATAGAATTCGTGCAGTGTGTTATATCATCGAACTTTCTTTAGTTAGATGGAGACTGCTATTTTTCATATGTGTGTAGACAAGGATGAAGCGTGTATATCTCGTCTATTTTCAATACTGAATTTTTAAGAAACTAATTTAAAAAACAAACATAGTACGAAAACAGGAACAGTTTCAAAATGTTTTACTTTTCTGAAATTATGAAATTACAAGACATTCTTAGATACAATTAACCTGACCACTCATATCGGAAATTGTTTTAGGTGTCAAACTGACGCTTGGAAATAAATGTAATATACGATATAATTTCCAGATCTCCAACATTTCCTATTGTAACTAATCCTACTTCTTTATTGGCAAAATAAAAAAAATAACAAGGTTTGTATCTATCGTTTGGCCGTATGAACAGCGAACACTATTTAGAACTTTAATACATGTGTAATTATTGTTTCGAGAAAATATTTTAAGAATAAAAAATTCTGGAAGTGTCAGGTTATCAGATGCATTTTTCATGTCCGAGTATCTTAAAAATCATGAAGTTAAATGCCATCTTAATATTAAACATCGCAATTCAAATTGCCAAAAGATGTTTGACAAAAAAATGTCATTTTAAAATCTTCTGCCTTATCTACTTTCTTTTTATGAGGATATATACAAAATTTAATGAAGTTTGCTTTAGTTTCAATTCTAACCTACTAATTAGAATTTAGAATTACGGCCTCCCTAATTTATATTTTACGAAAATATGTATTTTGTGAAGAGGAAGGTTGGAGATGTATCTTTTTTCCAATACATTTTTGTATCGATGTATCTATGTTCCATCAATAGACATCTTCCATTTTTAACTATAACCCGTCACCTTGAATTCGACGAGTAGTTTTAAAATGCTAGGCATTTCCTATATCACTGCTTATATTGGATTATCTTGGGAAATAATAAAGTTAAATGGTTTTTCAATATTGAATTATTTTCATTGTCAAATTGACATTTTTGGAAAACAGAAGATCTTAGAATTTTATTGTTTTTTCTTTCAACGCAGTTTTCGTACCTGGGAATATCTCATTAGGAAATTATTTTGTGTACTAATCAACCAATTTTAAATTTTTTTAATGCTAAATTGACCAATTTTATGTCAAGGTTTCCGTATAGATGCGGGATTTGTCAGTCTCTTTGTCAATATAAAATATCTCGATTTTGGTTTTACTAACAACGATTGTACGATGATTACTACCTAGATTACTCACCTGTTTATTCTGCATTTTCAGTCTTTAAGCTTTTACATGTATATATTATGATTGTGTAGTATAGTTTCAAACTTTTGGCCAATTTCGGAAATATGTATTTAATTCTATAATAGATTATTCAGAAAATTATATTCACTTCATAAACCAATTATTTTGGTAATAAAGTTAAATATGTTTTGTATGGTATTACATATTACTGTTATGTTAGGTATTTAAATAAGTACAATGCTGTTTGTCGTGTGTTTTTCTGCACTTTGCCATATTAACATTCTCATTTAATTTTAATTAACACATCGGCTTTATCAAAGTTATGTAAAGTATAGGTAACGTAATTCATATTATAAAGTATTCAATTATAATAAGGTGAGCACTGATGTTACTTTATTGTCTGTGTTTTAATACAATAAAGATCAAAATAGTCCAAAAACCTAAAATTTAATGTTTTGAAAACAGTTCCCTACAAACCAACATTTAATAAATAACCGATCTTTTTATTTCAATTCCTGTCTAAAACATAACTTTATAGTAAACGCTTGATATTCGAATCGAATTCCTAGACATAATATATACGTTACACATATTAAGTGCAATTAATTCATCAAGGATCGTTATTATAGTCGCCACTTGAGTTTGTCCCAAGTTGACTCTGACTCAAGTTCTCAAATTTTATTTTATAAAACAAACTCCATTGTCAAGTTCAACTCAAGTCTGGGATAAGTTTGAGTCACCTTGAATCCGGACTTGAGTCTTACTTATATATAAGTGAAAGACATTGACATGAAAATTTCACTCCTATCAAAAAGAAATCTCACAAAGTTTAATTTGTAAACCAGACCTCCTGACCCGTTACGGAAGATTTTTTTTAAAGAAGATATTGAACTAAATCAAAGAAGACGTTTACCTAAACGTTATATAAGGAATAGAAATAACTCTTTGGAGTACTTCCGAGGTAGAGAATTTGAAATGCGATATCGTTTTAGCAAACAAACTAAAATTAATATTATCCTTCCGTTGGTAATTAAGAGTCTTCAAACAATTAATAACCGCGGAGTTCCAATTTCTCCACTGGTACTACTGATAACGTTACGTTAGTATGCTACAGGAAACTTCCAAGTAAGTAATGTTAAAAATTATTAGCAGTCATGTTTGAAAGTACCATTATAGTTGTATTAATTACAGATGGTTGATTGTGATTTACAAGGTGTCAGCTAAGCAACAGTATCACAGATAGTAAAGTCACTATATATCACTATTTAAAATATATATTTTAATCACGCCATCTCTAGGTCAATTCTGAATTTACATCGAGCGACTTCAACCACCTCAACGATCGATTATCGATACTTTCGTTTCTGGGAAGCTTCCTAAGTTAGTTACAAATAGTTAGCCATGAAACAGTTTGACCATCTATTAGACAGTAGCTGGTTAACAACAAAATTTACTTTGTGTAATCCCAACGGGAAACTTTATTTCTGGAAAAGAGAGATTGTAGTGAGGGTTATCAATGCACCCACACGGATTGTAGACATAAAGTGAATATCTCAATAATGAAATTCTAATTAATTGAGAACATCAGGGAGAACTTTAATTTAAAAGGATAATTACTGTACGGCTGTACTGTAAAGAATACTATAACAAAACGGCTTGCCGCAAAATAAACATGTCTGGAGCTGCCAGTGTTCGACGAATTAGTTCGGAGAATTACTGAACCGCCGAAAATATACTGGAAGAGCCGAGGCGTTTCGATGTGATAAGGATTCCTCGAAAACCGAGGAACCTTCCAGAAACCACCGAAATATTCGAAAAACTTCCAGAAACGTTATACCATCGTCCATAGATATACTAATAATTCCGGGAACTCTCGCCAGCGACCAAAATCGTTCCCTCCTGTCCTCGCGCGTCCCTTGCCCTGTCATCCTCTTGTCGTCGCACCCCCCTTGGTCAACAAACTTGCCCACCGAGTGGGCCCACCTCTCGTCCTCTCACCTCCCTTAGCCTACGAACTTGCCGGTTTTTATTAATTTACGACCACTCGCAAAAAACGCCGGCTTTTTCCTAGACATCAAACAAGTCACCATACTGTTTAGAATTAATGTACTGCGGTTATACCAGACATATAAAGGGAACACGGGCATGAAAGAAAGGGGATCCGTTTACAATCCCGACGAATCGAAATCCCGACAGTTGAAATCCCGAACGTTCACAATCCCGACAGGTTCAAAATCCCGAAAGTACTGATACATTTTGTATTTGATATTCTCATTACTGACAACTGAAATATAAATTGATACCTGTTTGAATTTTATAAATATGCTACTTCAAATACAATTTTAAGGGAAATGTAAAAACTTTGATAATAAAAATTTCAGTAGTTTACACCTATGTATTTTATATTTCGTAAAAAATAACAAATACAATAATAGTTTTAATGATGACAGAGGAACCTGAAATAAAAATATATTTAATTATGTTGTTATACAAAATTTTATTTTTTTATAAGATTTGTACGAAAATAATGCGAAAATATCACAAGTATGCGGCCACTTGTGACGCTGCTTTCGTGTTTGGTTGCTACCGATATTACCAGTAACAACCACCTTATGACGACGTTACGGCCACTGGTAAGAGGTATTTACATAGCATAAAGTAGCCTTTCGTTCAGATGTTGCCGCTTAGGAATCGGCCTCCAAGCAGTACACTTGGCACACGGTTTGAACATGATAAGTGACGTGGAACTGAACATTCGTTTGCTGAACAAAAAATGCAACATGGTATTTTGCGGTTCCGTAGAGAATGATACAGTCGATGGACGCTAGATTATGCTGACATAAGACCTCCATGCTTCTTTAAGTTTGGGATTGGTGAATTACGACGGTCGTCACCTATTCCTCCTGTTTTCAGTTTTTACAAAATGAAAATGACAAAAATGTTGCAAATATGTCACTATCTTCGCCCATTATTTATATTTTTTTAAATATATTTAATATCATGATTCGTCTATTCAATGATAGTTTACACGCATTATAAAGAAAAACAGAGTGAAATGAGGAAACATCTATGACAGTTGGGCAGAACATAGGATCAGCTTGAGGTTATTTGAATATTATTTTGAATCTCTTTTTCAAATTATTCCTTAAAATATTTTGGTTTCCCGCTAACTATTAATAATGCACGTTAAGTATAGGAATAGCGATTGAGTAATTTCTACCCCTCATCTTTCATTCATGGATGCGATATTACGCTCCGATCAATCATCATTATGAATGTTATATTGCATTACAATAATACATATTTCGATGGGAATTTCAGTATCAAAGAAATATTGGAAATAATAACGAATATGTCGCCCACGAAAGCATTCGCGAGTGTGTACGATCTATTACGTTTCCAATATGTTCCGACGTTCATTTTCGGGATAGTACCTTTCGACAGGCGAAAGGTAAACGGGCGGTACCAATTCGAGATTATGAATGGGTACTGGAGGTATTTATGTAGCAATGGTAAGTGTGAAATTTGGTTTAGAATGAATAAGAGAAATTGCATCAACGTATGTAATGTCATTTTAATCGGGAACGTGGGATTGTTCCATATTTCGAACATGTAAGTGTTTCCCGATGTTCAACATAATATATTTATTGCCCTTCCATAATTGCGAACTCTGCAACTTTGTTAACAAATTAACACCAGTGGCGCAAATTACGAATATTGAGTCATTTTGCTGCCATAATGATGGAGGATAGCTTAACCAATAAATATTTTTGTGCGTACTTAAATTTAACAGCTCAAAGCCTATGCTATCGTGTAGAAGATAGTTCGTAGATTAAAATACACCTATTTGCCCCATCGATATCGGTGTTGGGATTTTTATAAACAAAGTGTAATGCAAAAAATGCAATTTTGTTTAGTTTTTTACGATTGTTGCGAAAAGTACCCGTTTCATACAAGAAGTGGAAAATGTACGAAAAAAGACCCTAAATGATGCTCCGAAGGCGCCAAATCGCTTCTAGACAGTCTCAGGCAGTTGTGGTGGGGGAAAAGCCAGCCTTTTATGCGATTTCGAGCGTTCGGAGCAACTTTTAGGACCTTGTTTAGTACATTTCCCACTTCTTACGTGAAAATCCAAGATATGCGTTTTAAAGATACTGATTCTTAATGCCGCTTGCAGAATTAAGAAAAATTGATTTCCCCTAAAATCGTACAATTTGCATGAAAAGGAACAAAAATTGCTTATAACGAAATTGAGCAAATTGTCATCGCAGAACGTTAAAATATTCATAGAACATAAATGATATGAATTACTGGTAAATCGAGATTAATAAATGCAAAAGTGTGATATTCTAAATATGGAGTCTAGAAAACCTTGAAGACAGATCAATACTCACATGTTTTAAGTACACAACTAGAATAAAAATCAGACATATATATGAATTAAATTTATGAAAGTAAAACTTATACTTGTGATGTTTAAGTATTTTGTAATCATATTTTTGTTAAATATATGCAGTGATGTGCAAAAATAATTAAATGCGTTACATTTGCATATATAAATATGAAAAATATTTAGAAATTAATTATTTCTAAGTACTTGTTTCCTGAGTATAAAGAAACAGACATGTGTGAGACAAATGAGTCGTTTTGTAATTCTCGTATAGTGAGAAATTATGAAAAATCTAATAAGTTGCTTTCGCAATTCCTTCAGATGTTCTTTTCTTCTGATTCCTATATTGTCATTGCTGATGTCTTCAATCAAACCATAAGAAAAACGTCAAGTTTTCAAAACCAATTTATTGCCAAAAGAGCAATATTTGCATTTTGGCAATTGGTGGTGAATAATTGGCACTTTTCTTATGGTTTAACTACCATGGCCACCTTCGAGTCGCTGAACAACCTTCTTTCTTCGTCTCCAATTAAATTGTTTAGATTTATGGGGGCAACCCATTGCTACTTACAAATAACCTGGATGTTGTCGAGGGGGGAAATATCATATTGCTAACCAGAAAATATTTTTCTCTATCCCTTTCTCCTTTCTACGTAACAGTTTTCTTCTCTTATTGTACCTAAGTGTTATAACAATCCTTTACAGAACTAAGCGCATTATGTGATACGAAAAGAACTTTTTTATATTTCAGTCAACACGGTACTCCTACTGTCCTTGGGATTGTGTACTAATATGATTGGCGACTCTATAGAGAAAATAGTCCACAACCTGACCACAATCCTAGCAATATTCACACTAAACGTCTACTCCTTCAGATGTCACGAGATTCTCAACACTTTCGACCTGGTGAACATCGCGGAGAAGACTATGAAATCTTTGGGAATGGATGTCAATTACGAAGTGACTCTCTGGGCGGCAGCACTACAGATATTGTTCGGAGGATTAAGTACAGTATCTAATCTAATCGTACAAAGTTTAACCAAAGACGTTTTAACTTACTTCTGGAATAGCCTGTCGTTTGGATATCCTTCTTTGGTAATGATTTTACCAGGTATAATTTTTTTTCCATTAACATGTACGATTCTGGTGAGGTTCCGGACTGTGAACGAATTTTTGAAAGAGAGGATCGAACATAATCGGACCTCCTGCGATGAAATTCACAATCTGGCCGATGTTCATTACAAGTTATGCGAGGCGTTTAACAAGTTGATGTACTGCATTGGCATATCTACGATCGCAACATATTGCTATATATTTCTCCAGGTGGCATATATATTCTACTATTTTCAACGGAATATTATCATCTTAAATCTCACGGAGCATGTGGATTTGCTGTACTGGAATATTATATTATATAGTTTGCTGTTCAATCGGAATGCCGACTGCGACTTATGTCAAACACGTGGTGAGTCCAGAGGACCTTAGTTAGCTCAGCCAGAGTAACGCCAATGGCAGACTGAATGTATATAACATAGCGAAAGATGCAATAAATGTTGTTTCAAGCTTAGACCTTACAATATTTCGTTTTTAAGTTGTATTGAATTCAATTTCAATTTATTCAATAATTTAATGTTTATTTCATTCAGATACACATACTCAAATTCTAATAAATAAATCTAATACTGAAAGCCTTACTGCCACGTCTCATTGATCCAGCATTTTTTTTATTCTTGATTTCCTCTAATACATATGTACATTTTACTTATTCAATTATTTTGAAAATTCTTCTAAATCCAATTGTTGATTAAAATTTTATTTTAGTCTTCAAAAACGCCACGACTGCTTTGCCAGCTCATGTCCCCCTTCACCGACGACGACATTGGTACACAGGTGAGTCCGATTGTAATCAACCAACTTATCACTTTGGTGTATTATTTAACGTATTACTTCCCCAGAGAAATACTTTCCTACTGCAACTGTTACACCAGCAGATTAACCTCAAAATTTTCGGACACTTCAATTTTCATGTAAGCAGGATATTACCGGTATGTATTTCGTATCCAATTGAGACAATATGTAGTAATTTTTTGAAAAAGACTAATCGAGGTTTTTATTGCGTAGGACGTGCAAGTGTTCATCGGGTTGCTGATATTTTTCTCGCAAATCTCAGGAAATACACAGGACTAGAGACAGGAGGGCTAAAGGTGTAACTACTTTTCCAGTATTTAGATTTAATAAATTTATTTATAATAATTGATGTCTATGCAGCAATAGAATAGAATTCGTACAGTGTGTTATATCATCGAACATTCTTTAGTTAGATGGAGACTGCTATATTTGTATATGAGTATAGACGAGGATGATACGTTTATATCTCGCCTATTTTCAATACTGACATTTTACTGTCAAATTAAATTTTTAAAAAACAGTACGAAAGAAGGAAAAGTTTCAAAATCTTCTACTTTTCCGAAATTATGAAATTAGATAACATTCTTACATTGAATCTGACCACTCATATCTGAATTTTGTTTTGTTATCAAACTGACGTTTGAAAACAAATGTGATGCGCGATATAATTACCAAATTTCCAGCATTTTCTATTCGAACTAATCCTACTTTTAACAAGGGTTGTATCTATCGTTTAGCAATTTGAACAGCAAACTCAATTTAGAAATTTAACATAATTAATGCTTGGATAAAATATTTTAAGATGAAAAGAGTATTAATTTATTGAAACGACAGTGTATCAGATTCATTTTTCTTGTCTGAGTATCTCATAAATCACGATGTTATATGCCATTTTAATGTTGAACATGTCAATTCAAAATGCCAAAAGATGTTTGCAAAAAAAGTTTGAAGGGGTGGCTTAATTTCAAAATTTCCTGCCTTCTCTACTGTTTTTAATGTGAGGATATTTCAAATATTATTGTAGTTGGCATTGTTTTAAATTCTAACTTACTAATTCGAATTTAGAATTTTACTGCCTCTCTAATGATGAGTTACGAAAATATGAGATGTATTTTTTTTACGATACATTTTTGTGTGGGTGCATCTAGAGAAATTATAAAGTTAAATACAATTTCATATTAAGTTTAACCATTTAAAACGCTATTGTTGGTTTGTGTGAGCAAAAATGTAGATGGGGTTGAAAGTTTGTAAGACTTTCCGGTATGCACACGTCGCACGTCAACGTTAATGACGAACGACCAAGTTCAATAATAGGACACACTTGTGGAATACTATCTTTAATTAACTTAGTGAATATATACAAAATATACAAGTTCAAATTTAAAACGGTAGAAAGGTGTGAATGGTCATAGAGACGTAGAGAGAGTCGTTTTTCGAGGGACGGTTTCTTGGTCAGAACCTCCTTACCTCTCGTTGGGTCGGCGCGGGAAGATTTCGAGAAAATAACTTACACTATTTGCGTTTATGGTTTGAAGATGAGAAGTACAGGAACTATTCCCCAAAAAACGGCAGCATAAGCCACCCTCGTAAAGTCGACAATTCTATTCTCTCTTTTTTTTGTAACGTTAAATTATTGTGACTTCTCGGTACTGCCATCTAACCATTTCCTTCTTTCTTGACAAGAGAAATTTATGAATAGGAGCCTTAACGCCTCAACAATTGTTTATTTATCAAATTGACGTTTCGCGGAAAAACTTAAAACTTCCTCTATATTTTTAATACATTATTTTTGAAACAATTTTTCAAAAGTAAACGAGGCACCTACCATTTTGTATTATAACATGGCACCTCGAATTCGACGAGTAGTTTTAAAATGCAAAGTATTTCCCAAATCATTGCTTATATTGAATTATCTTCGGAAATAATAAAGTTAAATTATTTTTCAAAATTGAATGTGATAGTTCAAATTTGAAATTATTTTTAATGTCAAATTAACATTTTTAAAAAACAAAAATCTTAGAATTTTACTGTTTTCTTTTCAACGCAGTTTTTGTATGTAGGGATGCCTCATTAGGTAAATTATTATGTGAACTAATCAATCAACCAATTTCAGATTTTTTTAATGCTAAATTGACAAACTTTATGTCTAGGTTACCGTATAGATGCTGGATTTGTCCATCTCTTCGTCGATATAAAATATCTCGGTGTTTGTTTTACTAACAACGAATGTACGATGATTACCAACTAGATTAGTCACCTACTGTTTATTCTGCATTTTCAGTCCTTAAGCTGATAGACGTATATATGGTTGCGTAGTGGATTTTCAACAGTAACCCGTTTTGCCAATTTCGTAAATATTTATTTAATTTTATAATAGTACCTATATTCAGAAAAATAAATTGACTTCATAAAACAACTATGTAAGAAAAAAATTATTTTGTAAGTATGCTATTACGTTATTACGTACTCATATGCATTTAAATAAGTACAATGCTGTGTGTCGTGTGGTTTTTTGCACTTTGTTATTTTTAACATTTTCATTTAACATATCGGCTTTATTAGTTATGTAATATGTAGGTAATGCAATTCATATAATAAAGTATTTAACTTAAATAAGTTAAATGATGAGCACTGATGGTACTTTAATGTCTCTGTTTTGATCCAATATAGATCAAAATGGTTCAAACAGCAAAAATTTAATGTTTTAAATAACACTTCGCTGCAAACCTGTACTTTATGAATACCTGAATTCTTTTTTTTCAATTCCTGCCTAAAACATAACATTATATTAACAGTTTGTTAAACCAACAGAAACCACCAAGTCTTCACCATAAATTTACTAGAAGTGAGCGACCGGTTTCGACTGTCTAGTCGAAACCTCATTTTAGGGCTTCAGCTGAACAATATGTGTGACGTTCACAGATAAAACAGACATAAACAGTTAAAAACTAAAATTCCTTTCACACATTGAACAGTAACATGGATAGAAAACATGGAAACAGCCCTAAAATGAATAACGCCCTCATCGTTAGGAGGTTGCTAGATGGTAGTCCTTACGGGTGTGGGGCGACTTGGTGTTTTCTTTTGGTTTAACTACAATGGCCACCTTCGAGCCGCTGGACAAACTCGGTCTTGAACAGTTTGTTATTCGAGTGGAATTCCTAGATACAATATTTACGTTACATATAATTAACTGCAATTAATTAATCCAAACACCTATTTAAAATATAGACATTAATCTCTTGGTCAATTCTGAATTCACACCCAGCGACTTCAACCCCCTCAACGATCTATATCGCAAGTTTCGTTTATGGGAAGCTTCCTAAGTTAGTTACAAATAGTTAGTACAGTGACTATATTACAAACAGTGGCGACAAGCTCGTCCATCCGCCATTAAGAGGCAAAACATTTGGCGCGGAAATTCAAAATTCAAATTTGTAACTTTATTTATTTTGGTGTTTGAGTTACAAATACCTTTTTCAATATCTCTTACATTTGTTACGCATATCTTCTATGAATTAATTCGGGAATTTTTCATCATCTCACACATTTGCATTTATAAATGAGAACCCGTAAGAGACCACATAACTAACGTGAGAGGAGGTGTGGTGTGTTGCGTGTTGTGTACAACCCATTCGTCCTCCGCATCATCCTCTTAATAGCGTTTAGCATGAACATCGAAAATGAAATTGGTATACTTTAACCAGTAGCAATTGGAACACCAAAAAAAACACTTAATGGCTTTTTAAGTAGTGAAGAGCGATGCCGCCTTGTTCTCCATGGGCGTATCATTACGGATAATAACTCTAACAATGAATTTACTTCCAAATCGCACAAACAAATGCCACACACATTCACACACCACTGCTTCTGGAGTATAAGTGCCGAAAAAGAGATCACAAGGAAAGCACACGTGGCCGCTGTCCAGTGGACCATCCGGTATCTGTAGAGTCTCGCGTACTTCCTCGTACACGATTTCACTGATCGACTGTACACCTGCACCTTAGAAGAAGATGAAGAAACAAACGAAATGCCGCCGCAGTAAAAAAGAATTTGCGGTCCAATCGACCCTCTAGTTCTTTATCTGTACATCTCCATACATTCACATATATGATTTCACTTGGGCAACTGAACACCTGGATTTTAAAAATACCAGGGCGTTTCTGAATAAGCAAAAATATAAGTCCCATGGTTTTGTATAGAGACAACGGGCTCTTTTCGAATGCCCTCGGTAAATTCAGATTTTATTGAGTGTTCCAATTGCTAGTGGTTAAAGTATACTTGGTACGTACACAAGAATAACTAACAATCAGAAGACCAACAGAAAGAGAGGTCCGATATTCAGGTAGGTTGTCGGTCGGACTTTGCAGGAACTTGGAGGAACGGGTGCTTACGGCGCTAATCGGCAAATATCAAAGCACGTGCGTTCAGGGTCATTGAGGACCGTATCGGACCTCTCTTTCTGTTGGTCTTCTGATTGTTAGTTATTCTTGTGGTACGTACCTATCTTAGTGGTTTGGTGGTCAGAGCTACAAATACCTTTTTCAATATCTCTTACATTTGTTACGCATATCTTCTATGATTTAATTCGGGAATTTTTCATCATCTTAAATATACTGGGATGACCCCCGCCTAGTTAATAGTTGGACCTACCTTACAAAAAGATGTAACTAAAAATCCATTATCTCCAGAATTCTTTTCTATGTGTTTCACGCCCCCAATGCTAATGCTAAATTAAGGCAAAGTTCAATTTTACGAACTTTCAGGGTTACGGCATTAAGGGAGTTACTACTTACGACTAATACTAAATTAGAGACTGTGTAAACAGCCACGTCTATTACTAGGTGATCCAACTTTTAAGTTACGACTACGACTAATGTTGCTTTAAATAAAAGCTGTATAAATCCACGTTTAATAACGCAAAACCGTTACAACTCAAATCCAAAACAATGTAAACAAAGAAAATGTGCCTCTTAATGACGGCCGTATACCACGTGACCAGTCTGGCCAATAAAAATCGAGACATTGATTGTCGCCACTGATCGTAGTACAGTCACTGTAATGGTTAGCAATGAGTTTTACCATCTATTAGACAGTAGCTGTATAACAACAACAAACTTTACTTTGTGTAATCGCAACGGGTAACTTTATTTCTCGAAAAGAGAGCTTGTAATGTAATGAGGGTTACCAATGCACCCACACGTATTGTAGACATAAATTGAATATCTCGAATACCGAAATTCAAATTATTTGAGGACATGAGAGAGAACATTAAAAAGATGGAAAAGTATACAACTACAGTAAGCGTTAAGTGTTGAAAAGCGTAAAGCTTTCTTATATTGTTTTTTACTCTCTCTGTGATATCTCGGCTGTACGGTAAATAATATCCAACATATCAAGTTTATTTATCGATACACGCGAAATCCATTATTTCACATAATTAACCACCGCGACGAATCGAAGTGAATTTATGTAAATCTTATCACTCGAAATATTATTTGCCGGTTATTCTGAATTGTAGTTAAAAAAATATTTGTTTATTTATAGTCCCCAAAGGAGGCGCCCGAACGTAAATAAAAGCCGTTGTGGAAATGCAATGAAAATGATGCAATGCTATTAGGGGCGTGTTTATATGTTTGTTCGTTGCGTAATCCGAGGACATAATTGATCGTAATATATTGAAGTGTTTTATTTTACTTATTTACAATTTGCTTTACAATTTCACAATTTAAAATTACAAATGTTATTACTTGCTTGAAAGTTGAGAAATTAAATATTAATAAAGAGCCCAGGCTGTATTTAGCGGACATAAATATTTCTTACAATTTTTCTGATGTTTCGTTGGTGAGTTTAATGTTTAGGGGTGGCTCTGGGATTGCGCTAATGGTCACTGACGTCAGCACGTAATTAACAATAAAATATGCCCAATAAAAATGAAATATTAAATACAAAACACAAATCCTTCTTTTGTGAAAAACTTTTCTTGTAACTTAAAATTCTTCTGCTTTATCCTTTAATATTCTTATACTTCTTACTTTTCCATTCCTCTATAGTCATTTTCACTTATATTAATTTAAAAAAAAGATTTACGGCTGGAAACAAGGAAACGTTCAAAGAAGGGACAGGTATACGAGGGACCGGACAAACGGCCATCTTAACAGATAATCATGGGAGCACAAAAACAAACGCAGCAGGTCTAGGAATGTCAAGTGTCACAAAGTGTCAAGTCGAAGATTCAGTCGAGGGTAATTTTCGAAGCAGTCAAACGCTTAGAAGATTACCACATCGCCTCTGAAGATGTTTGCCGCAGAAGCAGACGAAACGTCTGCTTACGTAAACCTTCCTGGACCACGGCAAAATAGCCCGGAAAAACGCATTTACACATATGACTCCGGCCGTGAAAGCCTACGCGCATGGATAAGAATGCATAATTCTATGTTTAAGCGAAATCACATAAGTGGGAATTCGTCTGAATACATGTGGATTTTACGAAAACGTTACAGAATTTTTGATATGAAACAACTGTGAAACCCGTAAACAACTGCCAAACTATGAACTTGGCCGACTAAGTGTCCGTTTACCTGTAGTCGATTCGTCTCGTGCTAAATAGTTTCGTGTTCGTGTTACGTTTTAGTTTTAGTCATGTTGCCTATATTTGCACATAACCAACTGCGTGGTCATTGGTTGCCTTTGTTCACATAATTATGATATTTTAACATTATTATTGGATATACTTGCTTTATTTTTTAGTGCAAATTTATGTTTAAATCATGAACGATGTATAACAACTTTTTATTTCTATCAAATCCACAAGAAAATATTGCAAATATATCATAAGTATGTGGCCACTTGCGACGTTGTCTTCGTGTTTGCCTGCTGCCGACAATACCAGTAATAACCGCCTTATGACGACGTTACGGCAACCGAAAAGAGGTTTTTACATAGCATAAAATAGGTACCCTTACCACAGTATATATAATTTTAACAGTATGCTCACTTGGGCTTATTCGAACACCGCATCACCTCTCCTCGTCGCACCTCCCTCGGCCTAGGAACTTGCAGACCAAGTCGGACCCACCTCTCGTCCTCGCACCTCCCTCGGTCTACGAACTTACCGGGATATCGATATTTTTAATACCTTATGACCACTCGCAAGAAACGCCGGTTTTTTCATAGACATCAAAGAAGTGAGCATACTGTTAGAATTATATATACTGTGCCCTTACCTTCTGATGTCGCCGCTCAGGAATCGCCCTCGAAGCGGTACATTTGCGTACTGCCTGAACACGAGATGTGACGTGGAAATGAACATTCGTTTGCTGAAAAAATGAAACATGCTATTTTGCGGTTCCGTGGTAAATAAGCACGCTAGATTGTGCGGACATATAAGACCTCTATGCTTCTTTGATTTAAGTGTGTGATTTGTGAATTATGCCGGTCATCACCTATTCTCACGGCTTCCAGTTTTTACATAATGAACACTGACTAAAATGTTCAAATTCCTCACTATCACCTGATCCCCTGTAAAACCACGAAC
Source organism: Cryptocephalus moraei (assembly GCA_946251905.1). Classification (NCBI taxonomy): domain Eukaryota; kingdom Metazoa; phylum Arthropoda; class Insecta; order Coleoptera; family Chrysomelidae; genus Cryptocephalus; species Cryptocephalus moraei. The sequence continues at coordinate 18,635,131 of OX276454.1, forward strand.
AAAACAATTATATATTTCACAAGTAATTACAAACTATTAATAATGCACGGCAAGTATACCAATAGCGATTGAGTAATTTCCATCCCCCATTTTTTATTCATGGACACGATATTATTCTCAGATCGATGATCATTGGTTACGTAACACTGTACATATTTCGTTTGTAATTTCAAATTCAAAATGATTCCGGGCATTATGGAGTGTATGTCGCCCACGAATGCGTTCGGAAATGTCTACGATCTATTAAGTTTTCTATATTTGCCGACTTTCATTTTCGGGATGGTACCGTTCGACAGGCGAAAGGTGAACGGGCAGTACCGATTCAAGATTATGAAGGGGCATTGGAGGTACTTATGTAGCAGTGGTAAGTGTGAAATTTGGTTTGGAATGAACAAGAGCAAATGCACCAACGAATGTAATAATGTTTTAACTGGAAAACGTGGGACTATTCCACATTTCCAATATGTTAGTTTTACTCGATGTTTAACGTAATAAAATATTTATTACCTATGTATGTATGTATGTATGTATGTATGTATGTATGTATGTATGTATGTATGTATGTATGTATGTATGTATGTATGTATGTATGTATGTATGTATGTATGTATGTATGTATGTATGTATGTATGTATGTATGTATGTATGTATGTATGTATGTATGTATGTATGTATGTATGTATGTATGTATGTATGTATGTATGTATGTATGTATGTATGTATGTATGTATGTATGTATGTATGTATGTATGTATGTATGTATGTATGTATGTATGTATGTATGTATGTATGTATGTATGTATGTATGTATGTATGTATGTATGTATGTATGTATGTATGTATGTATGTATGTATGTATGTATGTATGTATGTATGTATGTATGTATGTATGTATGTATGTATGTATGTATGTATGTATGTATGTATGTATGTATGTATGTATGTATGTATGTATGTATGTATGTATGTATGTATGTATGTATGTATGTATGTATGTATGTATGTATGTATGTATGTATGTATGTATGTATGTATGTATGTATGTATGTATGTATGTATGTATGTATGTATGTATGTATGTATGTATGTATGTATGTATGTATGTATGTATGTATGTATGTATGTATGTATGTATGTATGTATGTATGTATGTATGTATGTATGTATGTATGTATGTATGTATGTATGTATGTATGTATGTATGTATGTATGTATGTATGTATGTATGTATGTATGTATGTATGTATGTATGTATGTATGTATGTATGTATGTATGTATGTATGTATGTATGTATGTATGTATGTATGTATGTATGTATGTATGTATGTATGTATGTATGTATGTATGTATGTATGTATGTATGTATGTATGTATGTATGTATGTATGTATGTATGTATGTATGTATGTATGTATGTATGTATGTATGTATGTATGTATGTATGTATGTATGTATGTATGTATGTATGTATGTATGTATGTATGTATGTATGTATGTATGTATGTATGTATGTATGTATGTATGTATGTATGTATGTATGTATGTATGTATGTATGTATGTATGTATGTATGTATGTATGTATGTATGTATGTATGTATGTATGTATGTATGTATGTATGTATGTATGTATGTATGTATGTATGTATGTATGTATGTATGTATGTATGTATGTATGTATGTATGTATGTATGTATGTATGTATGTATGTATGTATGTATGTATGTATGTATGTATGTATGTATGTATGTATGTATGTATGTATGTATGTATGTATGTATGTATGTATGTATGTATGTATGTATGTATGTATGTATGTATGTATGTATGTATGTATGTATGTATGTATGTATGTATGTATGTATGTATGTATGTATGTATGTATGTATGTATGTATGTATGTATGTATGTATGTATGTATGTATGTATGTATGTATGTATGTATGTATGTATGTATGTATGTATGTATGTATGTATGTATGTATGTATGAATCAAAAATTGCGAACCCTCCAACTTTGTGAACAAATTAACACCAATGGCACAAATTACGAATAATGAGTGATTTTGTTGCCACAGTGACGGACGACTCCGGTACTTCGAACAGATCATCCAGGGACTTGATACAATAACTATTACGCAGATTGTCATCGAAGAACGTTAAAATAGTCCTACAACAGAAATAACAAGAACAACTGATCAATCAAGAACCATAAATGCAAAAGTGTGATAGTCTAAATACGGAATATTGAAAATCTTCAGGACAGATCTATACAATAATCACAAACTTTAAGTAAACAACCATAATAAAAATCAGACATATAAGAAATACTTTTATAAAAGTAAAACCTATACCTGTGGTGGCTGAGTTGGATCATACATCAGGGGTGAAATGATAACTATTTTGTAACATGTTTTCGTTAAATATGTGCACTGATATGCAAAAAATAATTAAATGCGTTACATATATATATGAAACATGAAAACATATTTAGTTGTTAATTATATTATTAGTATCTAAAGTCAAAAAGTCAAATAAGTTTCTATAGCAATGCCTTCAAATGTTCTTTCCCTCTGATTCCTATAGTATTTATCGTTACGGTATTCAATCGAATTGTTCAAATTTATGGAGGCACTCCATTTCTTCTTACAAGTAACCTGGATATTATCGAGAGGGATATGGTACTGCTCACCAGAACATATTTTTCTCCATTCCTTTCTCCTTTCTTCATAAAAGCTTCCTTGTTTAACTGTACTTACGTGTTATAACAATCGTTTACACAACTAAGCTCATTAGGTGATTGGAAATGAACTTCTTTATATTTCAGGCAATACGGTACTCCTACTGTGCTTGGCGTTGTCCACTAATATGATTGGCGATTCTACAGAGAAAATTATCCACAACCTGACTACCGCCCTAGCAATATTCACACTAAACGTCTACTCCTTGAGATGCCACGAGATTATCAACATTTTCGACCTGGTAGACAGCGCGGAAAAGACTATGAAATCTTTAGGAATGGACGTCAATTACGAAGCGACTATCTGGGCGGCAGTACTGCAGACAATGGTCGGAGGATTAACCATAACAGCTCTTTTAATCGTACAAAGTCTAACCAAAGACGTTTTAAGTTTCGTCTGGAAGACCCTCTCGTTCGGTTATCCTTCGTTTGTACTGATTTTACCAGCTCTATTGGTTTTTCCAATGACATGTACGATTATAGTGAGGTTCCGGACCGTGAACGAATTTTTAAACGAGAGGATTGAACAAGATCGGACCTCCTGCGATGAAATTCATAAACTGGCCGATGTTCATTATAAGTTATGCGAGGCGTTTAACAAGTTGCTGTATTGCTGTGGCATATCTATGATCGCTACGTACAGTTATATATTTCTTCAGGTGGCATATATATTCTACTATTTTCAACGGAATATTATCATTTTAAACCTCACGGAACATGTGGATTTGCTGTACTGGAATGCTATATATATAATTTCTTGTTCAATCGGAATGCTGTGTCTCACATATGTCAAACATGTGGTGAGTATATGGGAGCTTACATAGCGCAATCAGAGTAACGCAAAGGGTAAACTGAATGTATACAAAGTAGTGAAGGATGCAATCAAAATGGTTTCAATCTTAGGCCTTACAATCTTTCGTTTCTAAGTTGTATTGAACTGCATTTCAAGTTTGTTCAGTAATTTAATGTTTATTTCAGTTAGTTAGTTGGTGTGTTCAATTAATTGGTTGGATGAACAGTATCACGTAATGGAATGGTTGCTTCTTTTAGCGATTGTTTCAATGGTATATGAAACTTGTTTGAATTTAAAGGATCTTAGTACCTTATTTTTCTTCTGCACATTGACCGATATTCTTGAGAAAATGTAATAATTTTGTTGCATTGACGTGGTTTTACTAAAATTCTAATAAATAAATCTAAAATTCAAAGCCTCACTGCTACTTTTTTTATACTTGATTTCCTCTAATTCATACGTATATTCTACTTACCCAATTATTTTGAAAATTCTTCTAATTCCAAAATTTGATTAAAATTTTATTGTAGTCTTCAAAAACGCCACGACTGCTTTGCCAGCTCATGTCACCCTTCACCGACGACGACATTGGAACAAAGGTGAGTCCAACTTTATTCAACCAACTTATCACATTGATGTATTAATCGTATTACTTTTACAGAGAAATACTTTCCTGCTGCAACTGTTACACCAGCAGATAAACCTCAAAGTTTTCGGACACTTAGATTTACATCTAAGCAGGATATTACCGGTATGTATCTCGTATTCAATTGAGATAATATGTGGTAATTTTTTGAAAGGGCCTAATCGAGGTTTTTATTGCGTAGGACGTGCAAGTGTTCGTCGGGTTGCTGATATTTTTCTCGCAAATCTCAGGAAATACACAGGACTAGAGACAGAGGAGGGTGCTTTACACTGTAAAGGGTGTAGCTACTTGTTAAGTATTTGGATTTATAAATTTATTTATAACTGATGTCTACGCAACGCTTGAATAAAATTCTTACAGTGTGTTATATCATTTAACATTCTTTAGTTGGAAAGAGACTGCTATATTTTATATGTGTATAGACAAGGATGAAGCGTGTATACCTCGTCTATTATCAATACTGACTCATTAAGTGTCAAATTAAATTAAACAATAACATAGTACGAAAAAATAAAATGTTAAGGAAATGTGAAAAGAAAAAATATGAAGTTAAATGCCATTTCATATTAAATTTAACCATTTAAAACCATATTCTTTAGTTGCCAAATTGACGTTTCGCGAAAAATCTTCCGGGGCTTTGGAATTTTAAAAGCTTCATCTATAATCTTAATAGATTATTTATTAAACACTTTTTTAAACGTAATCCAGGACATCTTCCATTTTGAATTAGTGCTAATTTTTTCCTATGTACATTGTCCGGGTTATTAGGCCGTGGTCTAAAAGACAACTTGTTTCGTCTCGACGTGTCGTCCCCTACTGTGGCGGACATCTTCAGGAGCGATGCGGTAACGGTCGAAGTTTTCTTCCCGACTTTTCCAGATCAACTGGGATCAAATCTTTATAATTAAAATAGCAAAAATTAGGAATATGGCATTTTTGTGATATTGGGCTGTCATCTGGCAGCTCAGTACATATAACGGTACCAAGTTTCCAGTTTTTGGGTATTAGGTACTATCTTTAGGTATTCACCAGTAAAAATTCGAACAAACAAATTATACATTCGCGAAGTAATTCAAAACTATTATTAGGAATAATTAGAGTAAGTATAGGAATAGCGATAGAATAATATCCATACCTCGTTTTTTATTCATGAACACGATTTTAATCTTCGATCGATTTATCCTTGAGTTACGTTACACTGTACATATTTCCATTGTAATTTCAATTTTTAAATGATTCCGAGCTTTAAGATGAGTATGTCGTCCACGAAATTGTTAGGGAATGTGTATGACGTATTAAATTTTCATTATTCTCCGACTTTCATTTTCGGGATGGTACCGTTCGACAGGCGAAAGGTGAACGGGCAGTACCAATTCAAGGTTATGAAGGGGTACTGGAGGTACTTATGTAGCAGTGGTAAGTGTGAAATTTAGTTTCGATTAAATAAGAGACAATACACCAACGTATATAATATTGTATTAACTGGGAAACGTGGGATTGTTCCATATTTCCAACATGTCACTTTTTTTCGACGTTCAACGTAATAAAATATTTATTACCTATCTATCCAAAATTGCGCACTCTCCAACTTTGTGAAAAAATTAACACCAATGGCACAAATTACGAACAATGAGTGATTTTGTTGCCACAGTGACGGACGACTCCGGTACTTCGAACACATCATCCAGTGACTTCATACAATAACTATGACGCAGACTGTCATCGCAGAATGTTAAAATAGTCATAGAACATAAATAACAAGAATAACTGGTCAATCAAGAACAATAAATGCAAAAGTGTGATATTCTAAATACGGAATCTTGAAAATCTTCAGGACAGATCTACCTTGCCTTTTCATACATACATACATACATACATACATACATACATACATATATATATATATATATATATAGATTAGGTTAGTCTTGACTGACTAAGTTGCAGGAGAAGATTAATTAGGGTTGCAGTCAATTGGCCTCAAAAGAAAACGCTATTCGATAATGGTCGAGCTTTCGGAACGCATTGGTTCCATCATCAGAACGTCTGTGAATTTATTATATAAGTGAAGATAAAGTGGTTACACAAACAGACTTACTATCATAAGCTGTACTAAAGCTATTTCCTCAACAGGATAATAGGAGCTATTCCAACACCACGTTGCTGATAACCGCGAAAAATAAGTGAAGGTTAAGAATTTGACATTGACTTAACCAAAGATAGCACAGAACATAAACCACTAATATGAGCCACTGCTATGAAACATGGAAAGTTTTAAACTATTTAGAACCCATGAATTATTCAAAATAAGATAATAGATGTCATTCGTGAGATCATTGGTATAAAGTCACTATATATCCAAAGTAGCGCAATTCGGCCGCCATTTTGATTCCAAAATTACGCGGTAAGTTCAAATGTTGGACAAATGTTGCTATTTGGTTGCATATCTTTGAAAAAAATGACATGTTTGACATGACATGACATGACAAATAACCAAAATGTTTTGCATTCGACTGTATGTGGAGTAGTTTGGGAAATTTGTAGGTGAAATCGAAACGAAAACTTGTAATGGCAACGTTTTATTTATTACGATTAAACTTGAACTTCCTCACGTGACAGCTTAAAATGAAAATTGACAAGCGTTTGACAAATGTAACTCCGCCATTTTGATTCCAAATAGTGTTTTCTCTGTCTAACACATTGTCCTTACCAATTGCGCTACTTTATATATCTAGTGACTTTACATTGGTACATTCTATCACACTACACAAGATAATTACATCCGCCACAGCATAGACACAGAGGAAACAGTCATTAGTAGTCATTGGTACTCCAATCCAAATCTCTCTGCCACAGAGTTTAGACAGGAGTAACATGATTACTCCTTGTTTTACTCATGAAATAGGATAATCATATGAAAATGAAACATGCACATAGAACGAAAGAACTCCCCACACGCCACTATGGAGAGATAAGGCGTTTTACAACTTATATTAAAGTCACTAAATGTGGAAAGTACCGCAATTCAATGTCCCAACGTGTTAGAGAGAGAAGTACATTTTCGGACACAATATGGCGGATTACAGCTACAATCTGCCTGTTCCATGCCTATTGTTGTGTTTTGTGGATTGTGGGTTAGGTGTCATAGTGTGTCATATTTGTTTATTTTATTGTATATAGGTGTAAATTAATTTTTATGTACATTTTTCTCTCGCTAAGTTTGTTTTTACTTTTTGGGAATAAAAATGCCAAGTTGTTGTCTTATCTTTTAAAACGAGCAAATTTTTGTTTTCTATTTTGAATTTCGCGCGGCGCGGCGCGGACACAATATGGCCGCCCATTGCAGTACTTTCCTCATTTAGTGTCTTTAACTTATATATGTATCCAACCCCACCTACCGATTACTCTCTCACAGTATCTGCACAAGGGGTAAAATACACACTTCTTAATCGTTCGTTGACAATTATGTGACATCATACGGTCTGTTTCTATTGCTCAACAGTTGTAATATATAGTTATAAATTAGACTCAAATTTTGAATATCCGTGTTCTTATTCAGGCAATTTGTCGTATTATAAATATGAGCCATTTCAAAGAAACTGCGTTTAAAGAAATTCCGTTCAGTTTTTAAAACAGCGGCTTCATTAAAATTCATTTGGTGATCCAACGTGATGACGTGGTCTGCTAACGCACAAAATTTTACACCTCGTCTACTATCAGTTCTGTGCGAGGTTATTCTCTCTTAAAAAAATCTTGACGTCTGACCTATATAGATTTTATCACAACGCGAACAGGGTATACTGTACACAACATTCGATGTTTCATTTAACATTAATGGAGTTTTAAGTTTAGTGTAAAGTCGAGAAATAGTTAGTAAGTTACTCTTTGCGATTTTTAAGGACATAGGATTCAAGATATTAATTAGTTTAGACGTAAGTTCATTGATATACGGAAGTGACACAAACCTTTTTATCAAATCTGATGGCATACCCTCGTATAACTGTAGTTAGTTATCCAAAACCTGTTCACTACGTGACAGACCAACAGGAGGAGCAGCAAGCCTCACATTACTCACATCAGTAAGTAAGTTGAAGTCTTGTGAAAAGTATTGAAAAGTATTTTGTTAATGAGGTTTGAGGGGTAACTATTCTCTTTTAGGATACTGAATAGACGACGTAAACCTTCCATTCTGTGAGAGGGATGTGAAAGGCTGTGTGGTTAGGTGTTGGAATAGCTCCTATTATCCTGTTGAGGAAATAGCTTTAGTACAGCTTATGATATAGTAAGTCTGTTTGTGTAACCACTTTATCTTCACTCATATAATAAATTCACAGACGTTCTGATGACGGAACCAATGCGTTCCGAAAGCTCGACCATTATCGAATAGCGTTTTCTTTTGAGACCAATTCACTGCAACCCTAATAAATCTTCCCCTATATATATATATATATATATATATATATGAAATAATATTTAGGTGTTAATTATTATTAGTATATAATTGTTTTACTGCGTATAAACTAACTGACATGTATGAGACAAAAAAGTCATTTTGTAATTCTCGTATAGTGAAAAAATCTAAAAAATTAAATAAGTTGCTATCTCAATGTATGCAGAAGTTCCTTCCTTCCTATTCCTATACTGTCATTGTTAAGGTTTTGAATAAAATTGGTTAGATTAATGGGGGCACTCCATTTCTATTTACAAGTAACCTGATTATCGAGAGGGGAAATATCGTACTGCTCACCAGAAAATATTTTTCTCCTTTCTTCATAACAGTTTTCTTGTCTAACTGTCCCTAAGTGTTATAACAATCGAAATCTAAGCTCTATATGTGATTGGAAATTAACTTTTTTATATTTCAGCCAACACGTTACTCCTACTGACCTTGTGGTTGTCCACTAATATGATTGGCGACTCTACAGAGCAAATAGTCCACAGCCTTACCACCACCCTAGCAATATTTATACTAAACATCTACTCCTTCAGATGTCACGAGCTTCTGAACGCCTTCAAAATGGTGGACAGCGCGGAAAAGACTATGAAATCATTAGGAATGGACGTCAAATACAGATTGCCTCTCTGGGCGATAGTAATGCAGACATCGTTCGGAGGATTAGGTGTCATATGTCTTCTAATCGTGCAAAGTTTAACCAAAGACGTGTTAACATTCTTCTGGAAGATGCTGTCATTTGGCTATGCTTCGTTTATAATGCTCTTACCTATTTTAATATCTTTTCCATTAACATGTACGATTCTGGCGAGGTTCCGGACCATAAACGAATTTTTAAATGAGAGGATCAAACACGATCGAACATCCTGCGATGAAATTGACAAACTGGCCGATGTTCATTACAAGTTATGCGAGGCTTTTAACAAGTTGATGTATTGTTGTGGCATATCTGCGATCGCAACGTATTATCACTCATTTCTCCAGATAGCATATATACTCTACTATTTTCAAAGGAATATTATGATTTTGAATCTAACGGAACATCTGGATTTGCTGTACTGGAATGCTTTGTATATATTTGTCCACTCAATTGGAAGGCCAAGTGTCACTTACCTCAAACACGTGGTGAGTCTAGAAGAGTTCATTTAGCTGAACTAAAGTAATGAAAATAGTGCGCGACTACAACGTAGTGAAGAACGTAATTAGAGTTGTTCACTTGGGCACTACAATCTTTGGTTTCTGAGTTGCACTCACTTGAATTAGCAGTTTATTTAGTTATTCATGATCGTTTCAGGTAGTTGGTTATTCCGTTCAGTTATTAGTAATTCACTTAATGGTTCAGTTAAAGGTATGAGTAATACAATGCTTTTTTCCTTTTACCGCTTTCCCAATGGACATTGAGATTTGAAGGAATTTTAAGGTTATTAGTGCCTTATTGTTCCTACTGTGGATAATGACATTTTTGAGAAAAGTGCAATAATTATATAGCAAGGACATGACTTGTACCAATAATATCTTGTCGATAAATTAATATAAGAATAAAAATAAAAGTTATAAAATAAACTAAATTTTACATTTAATTCTGAAGCTATGATTAAAGGCAATCACTAAAAAAAATCACAAAATAATATTGATTATCAATGTATTTATCAATTTTTGCAAGAGACCTTAACGAATATTTCGAATGGTTGTACTTTGAAAACTAAACAGTTTTTACATTTGTTTATAACAATTTATCCACTGAAGCATTATTTGCCTAGGACTTCTCTGACATCTATCTTGATATCCATTAATCCATTAATTAATTTCACAATTTTTCTAGAATCTCACAATTCCAATTACTAATTAAAATTTTATTGTAGTCTTCAAAAACACCACGACTGCTTTGTCAGCTCGTGTCACCCTTCACTAATGACGACATTGGAACACAGGTGAGTCCAATTGTAATCAACCAACTTATCACTTTGATGTATTAAACGTATTACTTCCCCAGAGAAATACTTTCCTGCTGCAACTGTTACACCAGCAGATAAACCTTAAAGTTTTCGGACGCTTCGATTTACATCTGAGCAGGATATTACCGGTATGTATCTCGTATCCAATTGAGATAATATATTGTAATTTTTTAAGTCCTAATCGAGGTTTTCATTGCGTAGGACGTGCAAGTGTTCGTCGGATTGCTGATATTTTTCTCACAAATCTCAGGAAAGACACTTGACGAGAGACAAGGGAGATAAAAGTGAAATTGCATGTTCAGTATTTGAGTAGAGAAATTATTGAGTAGAGGAATTATGAATTAAAATACCATTTAATATTAAGTATATTCATATAAATTTGACCCATTTTAAAGCGATCTTCTTTAGTTGTCAAATGACGTTTCGCGGCGTTGTAATTTTAATAGCTTCACCTATATTCTTATTACATTATTTTTAAAAGAGTTTGTGAAAGTAATCGTAGACATCTTCCATGTTAAATTATAACCTGTCACCTGGATTTCGGCACCTTACCTGTATAATTGTGGTTTTACAAAAATTGTGAGAATAGAAAAAGGTGCAAAACATTTTCCAAATGATCGGTTATATTGGATTAACTTGGGAAATAATAAAGTCAAATGCATTTCAATATTGAAGGACAACTCAAATTTGAAATTATTTTCATTGTCAAATTGATATTTTTGGAAAACAAAAAATCTTGCACTTTCGCAGTTTTTGTTTGTAAGAATATTTCATTAGGTAAATTTCTTGTGTATTAACCAATCAACCTATTGTTATTTTGTGTCAAGATTTGGGAATAAATGCTGGATTTGTCTTTATGTACTAAATTTACTTAATCTTATTTATTAAACTTACTCTCTTCGGAGCACGACGGACCGGGTTATCTTCCTCGAGTCTCACTGGGAATTCGTATCATAGTACGAACAGCATAGATAGGACTTTTTAAATTTGCAACAGATATATAGGGTGTTCAGTCAAATCCGTAATCTAGCAACCGTTGGAATTTTTATGAAAGAAGACAGAGCGAGAAATGGATATCGTAGATTGATCATGGTGCGCAATTAATGACATTTTAATTTTTGATGTTAGCTGTGAAAGTTTGGTCTTGTTGAGTAGTAGCTTTGTTTTCGTGCTTAATTTTTCAACTCGCCGTGCTTTTCAAATTAAAAAACCCCATGGCATGCCAGGCTGAAAGGTAGATTTATGGGTAGGATATAGAGTAATATAACAGACACGATGTGTCAAAAAAATGTATACGAGGTGTTAAAAAAATACAAACTTCAAAATTTCTAACTTTTTGCATACACCTTTTTTCATGTAAATTTCTCAAAGATATGTTTTATGCAAAAGTCGTTCGCTTCTATAAGGGCAACAAAAAACCTAAGTAACATTTTTCTCTCAGACGCGAAATATTTTTTTTAACTTTTTTCCGTACATTTCTCGAAAAAAAAAAATATACAAAAGTCGTTCGCCTCTATAAGATGAACAAAAAACCTAAGTTACATTTTTCTCTCAGACGCGAAATTAAAGTTTTTTGATATTTTTGAAAATAACAAGCCGCCATTTTGGAACCGCTGGTCCTATTTGGCCCATTAACGAACTTAACCGAGATATATATATATATATATATATATATATATATATATATATATATATATATATATATATACTAGAAAATTTTTTGGGGATGCAGCCTCGGGCGGAGATTAAGAAAACTCTTTTTTCTCGTGAAACGTTTCGATTATATTCTAATCATCATCAGTCACTCTACAAATCAAATTGGGAAAATTACAATCTTTTATAAAAAACCGTTACATGTGCTTACCGAAATTGAGGTTGTATCTCAGTTCTTATATATATAACATCTATAGGAGACTTTCTTCATAAATTATTATGCACTGCCGTGACAATCTTATGTAACTAGTTGAAAGGTTTACGTTATTGATGAATTTCTTATCTTACTAAAATTGTTCAGTATTAACCGACGTCATTATGACAAGAGGAAGGTGAATGAGCCACGATAGGACATGTAAATTTTGAAATTTCATGAAACATCAAGAGTGATACACGGAGATCAATGTTCCAATACCCGATAGACAAGAGATTATATTCTGTGTTTTATGATGTTTAGAGCTCTAACCTCAAAACAGAAACTAATTAAAACATAACCTAAGTCAAAAAAATTATTAAGACCCTAGCTATCCTATCTGAGACTGTTTCCCTGTACTCTCACTACATTAGGACTAATTCATGATAGGACACGTGAAGGCCGATAATTTCTTCCTTAGTTTATGTTAATAGGAAAAGGACAACATGCAGGTTCTCTCACTAAACCTACTTTGTTGAGGTCCAAAAATTTTAATGATTCCTTTTTCATTTTCTCTTAAAGGGGTATATGTGGAAAGACCACCAATATGAGAAGGACCAGTCCTTTCAAGCCCTGTCACGACTTGTTAGGTCTAGTAACCTATCATAGGTGGAAGAAACCCTAATCTAACTCTTTCTCTTTAACTTTGTTCTAAACGTCTATACGTGGAAAAAAATATATAAAAAAATATATAAAAAAAATTGAAAGTTGAACATCTTATTTGGATTCTACATTATTAGCTGAGCTGTTGCTTCTGGCTATCTCACTAGTGGTGTTCTTTCTTTTCTCATCAAGGTGGAGAATGTATGAGTATGCTGTATTGAGATTTTGAATGTCAGCTTTTTTATTAATGGGTTTGAGTTGGTCTTGTATGTACGTCATTTCAATAAAGTTGCGTTTGAATTTGTTCTTTTCTCTTGCCAGAACTTCTGTGTTCTCAAAGTCTATCGTATGACCTTCTTGTTGTGCGTGTTGAGATAGTGCGCAGGCATCAGCTCTCACTCTGATGTCGCTTTTATGTGATACGATTCTGGCTTTGAGTAGACGTGCAGTTTGGCCAACATAGTGTGCGTGACAACCTGAACATTCAACTCTATAAACCACACCAGATGTATCCCATTTACGTATAGGGTCTTTGACTCTAGTGAAAAGGTCACCTACTTTCTTAATAATATTATTTGCATCTTTAATAGAAGGATCTTGTGCTAAAATGTTAGTTAGTTTGGGTGTAAGCTCTGCAATGTATGGAAGCAATCTATATTTTATATTGTTATCTATTTCTGGTTGGAACATATTATCATCGTTGCTCAATAGGCTTTGGTTAAAAGTATTGTTGTTGATAGTTTCGTTATCAGGGATTGTAAAAATTAACCTATCTAACAGATTACCCCAAAAAAATTTCTAGTTTGTGTTTAACTAGTCAGCCACAACTACCTCTCTACTTTTCTTATATATATATAGTAGTGAAATTCGTGACGGAAACAATGTACAAAGGAAAATTATCGACTTACCCGTCTATTCTAGTAACCACCGACACGTGTTTCTGCTTATTAGCTTCGTCAGGGTGGTATAACCAAGCTCTGAATGAAAACGATGTTTGACTCTTGGAAAAAAATTATAAAACTCAAAAAGAACGTCAACAGTTGACAGCAAAGCACTTTTGCGTTTGTAAGGAAAGATCCTCCCTTCGAGGACGACAATCCATACGTGATACACCTGTACCACGTATGGTACGGTATGTACCATGTATTTACCTGTACTTGATTCGTGTCGTGCTAAATTTATTCTTGTGCTGACGTGTTTTCGTCATGTCGGGTAGACTGGCACATCACCAACTGCGTGACAATTGGTTGGCATTGTTCACATAATTATGAGATTTTAATATTTTTTGGTTTTTTATAAATTAAAATCGATATATAAAAAATTGAGTTATTAGCAAAAAACGTCAATTTTTCAATATTTTGTAAATGTTAATAACTTTTGCAATAATAGTGATAAGTGAAATGTAACACACGAGTAATCAAGCCTTTTGGGGGTCTTTATAAGTGTGCAAAATTTCAGACAGATCGGGTTATTAGTTTACGAGATATCTTATTTGTTTTCCCCAGAGACTCGATGTTTAAACAATTCAGCTTGCCCAGGCTGCAATCCTACAGATATTTAATAAGGTGAAATAGTTTCCTTGAATGCCAATCTATAAGTTAAGTTTGAAAACCAACTCATTTTTAATGAAATTGTTATTAAAAAAATCATTTTAAAAAGGGGCTAATTTCTTGCTAATAAATAAATTGAATAACTTTTTTGTCTATTGTTACATACGTTTTTAATAAATTGCATTGAAAAGGTGGCAAAAAAAACCTTTCGTTTTAAAAAAAAAGTTCTACTGTTAATAGAAGCCGAGATAGCAACATTAAAGAAATCATATCTTCATTATTTATAAATATTAAGAGTAGAAATTTTCACCAATTTTATATACAGAACTTAATATAGGACTTATAGGTTTAATATCGGTGCACCTTGGAAAAAGTTATAGCCCTTTAAAGTTAATGTTTTTCGCTCAAGTGTACGATGTCAAGCAGATCGTTTTGAAACCGAAACTTCAAATTGAACGCGCAATTTTTTTTTTTCGATATCTCGGCTTCTAGTCAACGTAGAACCTTAATTTTTTTTATTCTGGGGTAACTCGACGAAATATTAACATCTAACCTATTTTCATTGCAACGTTAAATCTTATCGACTTTACAAAACCTTAGACGTTCTTATTAACGGGGCCCGACTAGCTCAACTCTTCGGTGAGTGGTCGTGGGTGAACTACAATATGACCAGATACTCGATGGTAAAGGGCGCCAACAACTACAAAGCCCGGCCCTGACTGATATCTCGAGCCCCCTTTAGTTGTTAAGGGGAGTCGAACAATGTCTCACAGCTATCAAACGTCTCACTTACCATTACGAAGGCTTATTCTAATCCGAGAGAGAGGTTGAGGTTAGATTCGTTAAATAAAACTTGAGCAACTCTAATGAATGAATTTAATAGCCAGTACTTGCTTGTAAAGAGAAATTCGTTACCCGACTCTCGGATATGCACCCAACCTATATGTTACAATCGAACCTCCCTAACCTGACTTCTTAACTAAGATTCCGACCTGTACGGGTCGAGTTTTCGGAAAAAGTCATAAGGACCATTTTTGTAGCAAATGAACTGATCTTCCTTTTGTATCTAAACAAAAATTCTCTAAATGCCATATTCTCGGAGATATAGGCTGAAAACATGTTTTTGGAACTTGAGGACCATTTTTTACCATGTTCCGGGACCCGGAGAATCTACAACTTTTCGTATTTCGAGAAACCCAGTTGAGACCTACAATTGCCCCCGGTTTCATCTCTTTGCTGAATTTAACCTAGGTTTTTTCCTTCATTTATTGGACTAATTTTATTTTTTTTAATATTAAAAAATTGAAAATTATGGTTATGAAACTTTTCTGACATTGGGCTGACATCTGGCAGCCCAGGACATATAACGTTACCAAGTTTCCAGTTTTTGGGTATTGGGTACTATCTTTAAGTATTCAGCTGTAAACCCCCAACGAAAAAAATTATACATCCCCAAAGTAATCATAAAGTATTATTAATGCACGGTAAGTATAGGAATAACAATTAAGTAATTTCCATCCCCCATTTTTTATTCATGGACGCGATATTAATCTCCGATCGATTATCATTATAAATTACGTTACACTACATATAATATATCGATTGTAATTTCAATTTTAAGATGATTTCGGGCATTACGACGAGTATGTGGCCCACGAAAGCATTCGCGAATGTGTACGATCTGTTAAATTTTCAATATTCTCCGACATTCATTTTCGGGATGGTACCGTTCGACAGGCGAAAGGTGAACGGGCAGTACCAATTCGAGATTATGAAGGGGTACTGGAGGTACTTATGTAGCAGTGGTAAGTGTGATATTTGGTTTGGAATAAAAAAGAGAAAATGTAAGTAGTAATATTTTAACTGGGAGACCTGGTACTGTTCAACATCTCCAACATGTAAATTCTTCTCGAGGTTCAACATAATACAATATTTTTATTACCTATCCAAAATAGCGAACTATGCAACCTTGTGAACAAATTAACACCTGTGGCACAAATTATAAATATCGAGTAATTTTTTTGCCACAGTGACGGATGACTCCGGCACTTCGAACATATCATCCAGTGGTGACTTCATACAATAACTTTAAAGCAAATTGTCATCGCAGAACGTTAACATAGTCATTGAACCTAAATAACAAGAATAAGTGGTCAATCAAGAAGAACAAATGCAAAAGTGTTATATTATAATTATGGAATCTTGAAAACCCCGAAGAAAGATCTATACAATAATCATAAACTTTAAGTAAACAACAAGAATAAAAATCAGACATTATGAGTCAATTTCATAAAGGTAAAACTTATACTTGTGACGGTTGAGTTTGATTGTAGACCAGGCGTGAAACTATAACTATTTTATAATCATATTTGTGTAAAAAACCACCCATTTCCGAGCTGTTAATCCTTGGTCCAGACACGTTTCTTGAGCCTGACGTTTCGGACGCAGCTGCGGCACACATCTTCAGAGGCGGTGTGGTCGTGATTTCAGTATTCTTCTGAGATGCACTCCCGCGACTGCTATTTCGGTTTGAATGTCACTTCTATTTATACGAATGTCGTCCGGATATGTTGTCTCCGGAAACAACACGGAGGACAGATTTTCTTTCTCTTTCTCAGATTCTTCTCAGAAGAATACTGAGATCGGGGCCACACCGCCTCTAAAAATGTCTGCCGCAGCTGCAGACGAAACGCAAGGCTCAACAAATCTGTCTTGATCACGGCCAAACAGCCTGAAAATCTGTGTTTTTTTACAGTGATTCTGGTCGTGACAAACTTGCGATCTTAGAATCATATTTTTGTTAGATATATGCACTGATGTGCAAAAAATAATTAAATGGGTTACATTTATATATTGAACATGGAAATATATTTAGGTATTCATTATTAGTATGTAAATGTTCTACTGCATATAAAATAACAGATATGTATAAGACCATTTGAGTCGTTTTTTAATTATCGTGTAGTGAGAATGTAAAAAATCAAATAAGTTGCTATCGCAATGCCTTCGATTCCTACAGTTCAAGTTGTTTAGATTTATGGAGGCACTCCATTTCTACATACAAATAACCTATACCACGTTTGGAAATAATAGGAGTAATGACATTTGGCGATGGATCCCTTTTTTGAAGAAACTGTAGAGCGTTTTGTGTGGAAAAAACGCATAAATTCCTGTGCCGCACATACAGATCGTGAACTTATCACGCAATCCATCCGGCGTTGTCAAATACCGACCTTACGTTTTCTTGAATCATAAAGTTGGTTCAAAACATTTAAAAATCTTCTTTTGAAGTGTTTCCAGTCGGTTAACTGAGCTTTACACTCTAATAAAACTAAAGAAAAAATATAATGTTTCAACGTGTGGTATTAAGCGAGCCACGAAAAGAGTATTGTTGGTGATGGCGGCAACCAGAAATACACCATAGAAGTATATTGCTGAAGATTGCTTACAACGGCAACAATGCACCAATCCTTTAGCCAAGGTTTGTTCCATGAACGTAGATGCTGTAAGTCAATAATAATATTAATAATTAACCAAAAAGGTAACGCGCTGGTCAAGTACCTCATGGTGGCGTGGAAACCTTGACAAAACATGAATATGTATTATTTTTATTAATTTGTATTTGTATCTTCTTAATTGTAAAAATTATTTAGTAATATTTTAAAAAATTCCCTTAGTCACGACTCTATTTTTACGCACGCCTATGGAATCCATAAAAGTACCCACGAAATATCAAAATCGGACTGTCAGTCACTCTTATTATTTCCAAACGGGGTATAAGTACCTGTCGTGCTGCTCACCGGAAAAAAAATTTTCTTCATCCTTTTCTCTTCCCTCTAAAACAGCTTTCTGTTCTAACTGTACCTAATTGTTATAACAATCGTTTACAGAAATAAGCTCATTATGTGATTGGAGATTAACTTCTTTATATCTCAGTCCACACGGTACTCCTACTGACTTTGGGGTTATTCACTAACATGGTTGGCGATTCTACAGAGAAAATAGTCCACAACCTGACCACCGCCCTAGCAATATTCACACTAAACACCTACTCCTTCGGATGTCACGAGATTCTCAACATTTTCGACCTGGTGGACAGCGCGGAAAAGACTATGAAATCTTTGCGAATGGACGTCAATTACGAACTGATTACGTGGCTGACAGTACTACAGAGATTGTTCGGAGGATTAATTATATTATCTCTTCTAATCGTACAAAGCTTAACCAAAGACGTTCTGAGTTTCGTCTGGAAGATAATGTCGTTTGGCTATCCTTCGTTTGTAATGATTTTACCTGCTGTAATGTATTTTTCATTAACATGTACGATTCTGGTGAGGTTCCGGACCGTGAACGAATTTTTAAACGAGAGGATCAAACACGATCGGACCTCCTGCGAAGAAATTCACAAACTGGCCGATGTTCATTACAAGTTATGCGAGGCGTCTAACAAATTGCTGTCTTGCTGTAGCATGTCTATAATCGCAACGTCTTGCTATATGTTTCTCCAGTTGGCATATATATTCTACTATTTCCAACGGAACATTATCATTTTAAATCTCACGGAGCATGTGGATTTGCTGTACTGGAATGCCATATATATAACTTGCTGTTTATTGGGGATGCCGACTGTCACTTATATCAAACACGTGGTGAGTCAGTACGACCTTACTTAGCTCGGCTAGTCTAACCCTAGCGGTAGACTGAATGTATACAACATAGTGAAGGATGTAATCAAAACTGTTTCCAGTTTAGACCTTACGCAATTTCGTATCTAAGTTGTATTGAACTGAATTCCAAGTTTATTCAGTAGTTTCATGTTTATTTCAGTTACTTAGTTGATCTGTTCAATTAACTGGATGGATAAACTGTGTCACGTAATGGAATGATTGTTTCTTTTAGTTGTTATTTCAACGCTCCTTGAAACTTGATTTAATGTAAAGATTGTTATCGTCTGTCAAAATAACCTATGGAGTAATAAAACGATTATTTCGACGGGGACCAGAGGCGTTCTTAAGGAAATGAACGAAAATTAATAAATGAGATAATGGTACACACACACACGCACACAATTTTTCCAGTTATCGACTATTGTGTATTTACTCATTTTACCCGAGCGTACGCCCCAGAGTGATTATTTCCTGTTTTTTTTTACTATAGCCAGACATACAATATTTTCACGTGTTTCGGGTGAGTCACTGAAAATACAAAACACTTCCGTAAGGCAGCGTAAGACATTCAAAATTTAGAGGATGCCACCTTGTATCGATTTTGCATTTATAATGAGATTTTATTACTCCATGGGTTATTTTGACGGTCGCGTGCGATGGGAAAATATCAACTGAGCGCACGGTCAATTTTAAACACTACCAACTGAGCGCAATGTCCGCGAAGAGGCATGTCGAACTGAGCGCGCCTACTTGGGTCGGATTTTGGCCCTTCCAGGAGGGTCCAGGCCAACTTGACGCTTAACCCTTGGGATAATAAAAGTCGACCGGCCATCTAAGCGGTAACGAAATTAGGTAAATTTCAACGCACCCTCTTGAGACAGGCCAACTAGCCAGTGTATCTACCTGTTATTAATTGTGTCCCTTTTAAGGATTACTGTTCCTACTTTAAGATGTAAGGCTTCCTTCGGGGTGGATTGATGGCCGACTTCACTTCAAACTGTTTATTCGTACTCTGATTTACAAACGTTCGCTCTCGACGCTGTCAAGCGAACCACCCTTCCTGACATATCGTGCGTGCGTTTTTCTTTTCAGGTTGGTTGCTAGGACAACGGCGCTAACAATGGAAAACTAGATATACTCTTACAAAGAGAAATACTTGGACTTTCATTAAAACTTATTTATAATTTGCGGTATTTGATCCTTGCCCCCTTGCTTTCAGATATTGCGTATTCAGATACCTACTATACCATAAAATGTAATTATTTAATTAATCATCGCACCTCTAAAATGCAGTAACTTCCACCGCCCAGTTCACCTATCTTCCCTGGCCAGTTCGCCGGTCGATACTCATTGACACCGTCCAGTTGGCTTGTCCAACTTAATTGCAAATTTTACCTAGGGGCGTTGATTAGGTAGGGGCCATAAACTGGCCAGTTGGCTCCCCTTCCAGGATCTGGTCCTTGGACTATGTGTTTTATTTCAATGATACAACTCAAACATGTATTCCGTAACAAGATAAAAATAATAATAAACTCGCGCTCTATCAAGTAAGTTGTGACCGTCATAAAAGTGGTTCAGGTAGTCGCCCGCAAATGCGCTCAGTTAGACGTGATCTCGCACTAGAAAATTTGACCGCGCGCTCAGCTCGTAGTCGTCCCGTGCGATTTCGGACCGGCTACCCTTTCACACAGCGGGGTTTCAATACGAGTTCAGACCCAGCCTACCTGCTCGCGGCACCGTCCAAAGGGTGGACTACTATATCGAGTGTGCTATTAAATTGAAGAGCTCAAAAAAACGATTTCGAGGGTATATATTTTGCAAATTTCATCTACTAACTTAATTAATATAGTACATTTTAGATGCGATATACAGTAAATATTAAAGCTGATTTATTTAGTATAAAATTAACTCTGAACTTTATCGAATGAAGTATCGTTTTAAAGCGCTCAAATAGCCGATTTTTCTGAAAATATTTTTTATCAAAATGTTTGTTTGCTAGGTGTTACTACATTAACATAACTATGTTATGGTATTCGAGTATGACACCTGTGTGGGTCCGAATCCGCACCTATACCGGGTCCGAATTCTTGACTACCTGAGCTCGATGGGTCCGTACCCGCATTCTCCGATTTTGACAGACTACTATAGTACATTATCTTCCTTCCGCACACTGACCGCAATTATTGCGAAAATGTAATAACTTTGTAGCAATGACGTGGTTTACAATAATATCTACGCTAAAGTTAAGCCCATCACGCGAAAAATCATAAAAGATTGTCGCATAATCAACTACTTATTGATACTTGCAAAAAAATTATAATAAATTTTGAGTGATTACGACTGGAAAACTAAACAGTTCAAATAATTGTTTACATAAACTAAGTCTTTAAAAGACATAAAAATTGTAAATAACTTTTATGTCCAACCGTATATATACTAAAATTCTAATAAATAAATCTAATATTCAAAGTGTCACTGCTACTTCTGAGTGATCCAGGATTTTTTTTTATTCTTGTTTTCCTCTAATTCCTACGTACATTCAACTTATTCATTGACTTTAAAAATTCTTCTAATTCCAATCATTGATTAAAATTTTATTGTACCTAGGCTTCAAAAACGCCACGACTGCTTTGCCAGCTCATGTCACCCTTCACCGACGACGATATCGGGACAGAGGTGAGTTCAATTGTAATCAACCAACTTACCTCTTTGATGTGTTAAAGGTATTACTTCCCCAGAGAAATACTTTCTTGCTGCAACTGTTACACCAGCAGATAAACCTCAAAGTTTTCGGACACTTAGATTTACATCTGAGCAGGATATTACCGGTATGTATCTCGTATTCAGTTGAGATAACACGAGGTAATTTTTTGAAAAGGTCTAATAGAGATTTTTGTTATTTAGGACTTTCAAGTATTCGTCGGGTTGATGATATTTTTCTCGCAAATCTCAGGAAAGGCACACGACGAGACATAGAGGGGATAAAGGTATATTCAGCATGTGTAATGTTTGGATATAATAAATTTATTTATAATTGCTGTCTGCGCAGTAATTGTATAGAAGCGAATAGTACGTTGGATCATTGGATATTTTTTAGTAGGACGGAGGTTGGGATACTTTTATATGTGCATAGACGTGGATGAAGGCTATTAAGTTCAATATTAATATATCTTAATGTGTCAAAACGCCCCTTTGTCTGACGTATTTTTATTTTCATTTCCAGAGATAACCAAAACAAATATTTTGAAAAGTAAACTGCCAATATCACAATATAAGAAATTTTTTATCGTCAAATTTACGTTTAACCCAGAAATAAGAAGTGGTGGTAAAATTTAAATGCTCATGCTTTCCCTTTTGTTTGTTATTATAAAAAACATTTCAAGAATTAACGGAGTTATCTACCACTCTGCGTTATAACCTGTAAAATTGTACTTCCTTGAGGTTGCACGAATATATTCAGCTTTAGCTTCGTCCACTGTGATTTTGGGACTACTTTGTGTCTGTTTGGTATAATTTAAGTATCACTGTAGATGCCTCGTATGTAATCATTACCATTCCCTGCAGTATTCCTTTCTTTTTCAGATAAGTTTCAGATAATTGAAAGGAAGGCGACTCTATGTTCTTTTAATTTTTAAGAATCCTCTCCTCTCCTTTAGCACGATTTTCAACAATTTCATATAAAGTGAGTTATCGCTCCAGTAAGTTTACGACATACCTACATTTGCTAAATTTGTGTACTTCGTTTTTGTTAGTTATTAGTTTCTTCCGAATATGCTTTAAACGGTATAACAGTTTTATAGTAGCCTCATTATACTATTTGGAATTTGTGATGCCAAATGCATATACTTACTTACACTTTTTTTATGTTGTCCTCATTATCATAGCAAACATAATTTTCCATATTTGCGGTTTCATGGTATGAAAATATCCCTTCAAAAAAAATGTGAAGGGGCGAGAAATTATCAAACGTTCATACATTTAAATCGTTTATACTTTACACAAATAAAATTTGCCGTCAGTAAGTCTGCATTTGGACATTTTCAAGATTTTGATTTTACCTAATGTTAATTACCGTAACGTCACAATCGTTACCTATATAGCGCATTCTCTTCAAAAATTGGAAAAAACCATTTTAGGGATATTTTTAAAAAGGGTGTTGTATTTAATCAAAAACAAAATTTAAATGTTGCTCTACATTTATTGAACAATACATTTTTTTTAATAATGTTTGGCGGCGGCGGAGGGCGTCTTAAAGAATGCATTTTTTTATGGTACATACCAACCAAATTTCCTGCAAAAAACTATCGACAAAATTAAAAATGGATTCTGTTCTTCAAACTTTTTATAGGACAGATAATATATAAAAATGCATATGAATACCCCTCGTTATTATTAATCAACGTACTTTTCCCAAAAATAATGATCGACGATTTACATATTAAGGAAAACAGCAGTAAAAAAATTTAAAAAGGTTTTTTTAGGTCTATGCCCTAGAAAAAAAGTATAAAGAACAGAATTTATTTTGAATTTCGTCTTTATTTTTTTCAGAAAATTTTTCAGAGTGGTTGGTATCAGCAAACAGGCATTTTTACAAGACGTCCCCTGCTGCCGTCAAACATTATGAAAAATGAATAAATAAAAATTTTGTATTTTTCAATAAACATAGAGCGCTATATAAACATTTTTTTTAACTAAATTCAATTTAGCATTTGTTTAAAAATCGCAATAGGTTTTTTTTTATTTGAAAGAGACTGCCCACTTCATTAACTTAATTGCTTCATACAATATGCACTTTAAATAAGTTAAATGTTGAGAACTGGCTACTTTAGTGCCCATGTTTTAGTACAATACAGTCCAAAATGGCGTAAACACTTCAAATTTTATGTTTTGAATAAAAAATCCGCACCTAATGTATAACTGTTTTTTTTTATTTCAATCCCTACCTAAAAGGTTATAACTGTACAGTTACACATTACTATTCGAATGAAATGCCTAGATATAATATTTATGTTACATATATTACATAATTAAGTGTTCATAGTTAAGTGTACAGTACAGTAATGTACAGTTAGTGTACATTAAGTGTTACATATATTATATAACAAGCCGTACCCGGCATGCTTTGCAATGCCACGTAAAGTTTAAAAAAAGAAAGGTAAAAAAATTATAGATCACCCGGTGAACTTCGTATCACCTACATATATTTTTGAATAATATTGTCAAAACGTAATACAATTTTTTTATCTGCATTAAATTAAATGCAACACAGATATACACATAATCAATTTAAGGCTTTCTGATGTACTATATTTTTTGTCTTTTTTGCGGTGCGTAAATATATAAGGATGATGATTGTACGACTCGCGAACACGCGACGCATGCGCGAAACAGGGATACTCCAAGTTGCTTCCGCAAACTGCCTTGTAACTGCAATTGTACATTATCTTTTTAAATTTTTAACAACTAATTTATCAAAAACTATCTCGAAAGTAGGCATGAAATTTTCTTGTAAAATATGCGTTCCCACCCCAGAAACTAATGAGCGTAATGGATCTTGTGGTGGGAACAATTATGGCAATTTTACTACCACCAGCACAACATAATCCAATAGATTCACCGCTGTATTTTAACGTTTTACAATATTGACAAATGATTGTCATTTCTCCAATCGTTACGGATTGGTCGGCACAATAATCTATTTCCGGGTCGTAGTGGAATGCTACTCGTTCCAAGTTTACAGGAACACTGCGTCTCCGGAATCGCTCTATTTCATTTTGTCTTGAAGTGCGCTCCATTTTTTGGATATTTGTTGCTCGTAGTACGTGTATGACCATCTTGGTGTTGATTCTGCCATGTCTTCTTCAGCTTGTCTAAGTAGTTTTTTTTTATTTGTTATTTTTACCTTTAGTTTGATTCGTCTGTTGTTTAGGTTTCTTCACTTCCGGTTTTGGGTCTTGTATTTGTACCTCATAGACTTGTTTCTTGGGTGTTTTATATTCCTCGTGTGACTTCAGGTACAGTCGAATTGTTTTGTAGTTTTCCTGCATCCTTTTGAAATAGTGTGATTTTATAAAATTGTGCTGATCGTCAACCCCAAGTTCATGGAACGCCTCGTTGTTCTCTTGGGCTTTCCCCCATAGTGCTTCTAGGTGATCAATCCTTTTTTGTAGGTATTCCTTGGTTTTTCTTGCACTTCCGTCTTTGTTGAAATTATTATGTAGTTATATGATTTCTTGGGCTATTTTTTCTTGTTCTTGAATTAATTCATCTGCTTGTTTTATCTTGTCGTAGTTGAAGTTATTCACTTTGTAACTCAGTTCTCTGGAAAAAGTGGTTGTGACTTACTCAGGACTTTGCTTGTCTTCTTGACTTCCCGCCGTTGTGTTGGCTTCGAAGTTCTTGAAGTTTTGGAGTTGTAGTCACTGGCGGTTTTTCTTCTGGCTGCAGTACTCGATGCGTCCGTTTTTTCGAACTTGAAGAATTTGTAGACTGGGTGTCCCGTCGATCTAAATGCTGCTGTGTAAGATATGCCTTAACTCGTTCCATCCTAAGCCTTTCTACTTCATAATTATTCACTTTTGAACCCAATTCTCTCATACCAAATACGAACGTTATTATTATCTGCCTCTCGCTGGTCGTCAGTGCGATTTGCACGTGAGGTAGCTCGTAGCACATTTGAATTACTCCGACGACCTAAATCAGATTGTTTTCTCCCTGGCATTTTAAAATGAATAAAGTTTTCGCGCACTGACAAACTGATGACAGATTGTAATAATTTTTCATTTGACAACCAACTGACAGTATGATTGGTTGCCTTGGCGATTTGTCCCCACAATTACAAAACGTACCTTTTTTAGTATGTCCCTTAGTTATTATTTATGTTTCTCGCCACAAAAACCTTCCCTGAACTTCCACAAATATTTCAAGATCAAAATTAGCAAAATCCGTCCAGCCGTTCTCGAGTTGAAGCCTAGACAAACGAACAGCATTTCATTTTTATATATATAGAGATTAAGTGTTATTAATACATCCAAACACACATTTCAATTTGATCGCGCCATCTTTGTATCAATTCTGAATTTATACGGAGCGACTTCAGCCACCTCAACGATCGATTACCGCGAGTTTCGTATCTGGGAAGCTTCCTAAACGTTAGTTACACAACACACTTAGCCATAAAACAGTTGTACCATCTATTAGATAGTAGCTGCATAACAACAAAACTAACTCTGTGTAATCGCAACGGGTAACTTTACTTCTGGAAACGATTCTGGTTGTAATGAGGGTTATCAATGCACACAAACGGACTGTAGATATAGACTGAAAGGCCAATAGCAGAATTAAACTTATTTGAGGACATGAGGAAGAAATTCAATTATAAACGATGGAAATGTCGGATTATTGCAGTTTTAGTAGTTCAGTAATAGGTGTGAAGTTTATAAGAGCGTAACGTTATGTATTCTTGTATTATTTTTTACTGTCTCTGTGACATCGGCGCTGTACGGTAAATAATATTCAACGCAACATGTTTACTTATCGATACAAGCGAATTCCATTATTTCAGTTAATTAATTACTGCGATGAATTGAAGCGAAATTATGTAAATCTTATCAATCCAAATATTATTTACCGGTTGTTGTGAATCCGGATAAATAAATGCAGCCCACATTTTATACGAGGGCAGTTACACATTATTTAATCGGTTTATTTGTAATACCCACAGGTAGCGCTCGAAGGTAAATAACAGCCGTTGTGGAAAATTGAATGAAAATGGTGTAAGGTTAATAGGGGCGTGTTTATATGTTTGTTCATCGCGAAATTCGCTGATATGATTGGTTGTTACTTACAAATATGTTTCCTTTTACTTAATTTTAAGTAATATACCGTTCGTAGTAAAGCCCGGGGTATAAAAATATCCATATTTTCCGTTCCAAAGTCCCTTAAACTCGAACAAATCCTGTTTTTCGTGTTACAACGGCAGCAGGCACTATAAAACGGCTTCCTCTACGACGATATTATATATTTCCATTAGTTTTGTTACCTCGATTCCGTTCGCCGAGTTTAGTCCGCCCCATAAAAACTTTTGATGAAGTTTTTCCAGTCGAAAACTTCCATAAAGACATGTACGGTGTAGGAAAGCAGGCGGATACGGTCTTCGCGCACTTATTGAATTCTACGCGAAAGTGAAAAAAAATCAAAGTTTCCAGATTCGTAACATTCGATCCTCTTGGTCCAGAAATATCGAATTTATCAACCCCCCCTTGTATCCGTAAATTTTTTTTGTACGGATTTACCGCCACCTTTTAAGGGACCGATATATTATGTAAGACGGGAGGCGGATCGTCCGTTCCATAAGTTTAATGGTCGGAGAGATCGCGGCTGTTTTTAACGTTATGAGACGACAAAGGCGACTCGCCATTATTTTCGGCGAAAAAATTGATATTTCCGATTTTGGTGGGACTCCTTCCGTTTTATTTTCTTTTTGCTTGGAGAGCCTCGACAATCGGGAAGGTCCGAATGCCCCTCACAACGACAGGCTTCATTAGAATTTTAAATTTTTACAAAAATTACTCCCTTCAGAGCACGCGGGACCCGGTTATCTTCCTCGATTCTCATTAAGAATTCATATTACGGTGGGGTTTTTGAGGATAGCGCTGTTTAAATTCACAACAGATATACGGACTAATAAGGTTTAATGAATGGAATGCCTAATTGGATTTATAAGCGAAATCACAAAATTTGGGTATTCCGTTAAATACCCGTTAATACGGGTTCTACGAAAACGTTGGCTGGGACTCAGGACAAAATTATGAATGATGTATATATTTTCAATCAGAACAGCACGAAACCAATAAGAAAATATCATAATTATGTGGCCATTGTGACGCTGCATATAATATATTACACACATGTGGTATAATAGTAATTGTATTTTTCTGGTATATTAATTTGAAAGAAAGATTTGGTGCTAGACTTTTATTGGTTATCGGAAAATATTCTCCAGAACATAAATAAAGCTTTAGAAACATTTCTTTCAGATAAGATGTATATTAACACAGAGTAGTCTAGCAATATAAACAGCAAGAAATGAATTATGAATAGGAAGTTACCAGCTTTAAATTACGCTATATTGAATAACTTTGCTTAATTTCATTTAAAATCTGAATATTCCACAAGCGCCGATGCAGTTGGCTTCGCTCGGAATTCGACCTTATCTTACTGTCTTTTTTATATTTTTTTGAGTTCCAGAACTATAAGGGTGACAAATATAAAGTTTCCAGCTATTCAGGCAATGCTAAATAATTTTCATCACTCTTTCACCTTCCCTGTGAGTGAAATTTGGGGTTTGTAGATTTTTTCCAGTCATTCGAGGGCATAACAAACAAGATAGCTGAGTTTAAAGTTTTAAATTAACTGAGAAATAACCTTCGACAAAAATAAATTACATCCCCAGTTGTCATCCCATCGAAAAGAGAAATTCAATGTTTCCAGATTTTTCTGGACCACTTTGGGACTGAGTATCGAATGTATATGAAGGTTGAAATTACCAGGTAATTCGGAGGTGCCCAAAAATGTCTAGACATACGTACAACCTTCATAAATAAGGATACTCGTTATCCAAGAAAAGTACCAGTTGTCTTCAGTATTCTTTCTTTCCACGAGCATGATTCTTATGAAGATCGAGTAGTAACAGCGGTAAATGATTTAAGGGCAATGGTCTTACAACTTGAAATAATTATAGTTAGATTAGTATGATGTGAGAAGTATGATATTTAAATCTGCCTGGCATTCAATGTAATTTTATTGTATGTTATAAAAAGGACACATGTGCATTATTACATGAGCTTAACAAGTAAAAAATAAATTAAAAAATAAATGCATAAGGTATCTTTTGAAATTTGCCGCTTTATCCATAAGTTAACATAAATAAGTCTCGAAGTTAAGGTGAGTATAGCGAGACATTTTAAAATTTATCTCGATTGCATTTGAAACGGTTAAGCTGAAAATTTTGTCCAAATGTTGTGTGCGGTATAATGAAGAGAATAACAATGCTCTTGTTCCGAATATTCCAAAAAATTTTCGGAAATATTTCCCCATGTTGAAAAAATTTTATCCAAATTTTGGAAAAATTTATACAACATGACGTTTGTAACGTAATAAGGAGTCCAAATATAAATTTTCAGCCATAAAGATTTCCAATATTTTCCCTCTTGTGGAATATTTTCGGGAAATTCCGGAAAATGGTGTTGATAAAGATAAAGCGATTGTGTTGGGAAAGATATTCTATAAGCAGGATTGACGTTATAAGCGTCGTATGAGAAGTCACCTATTAATTGTGGTGTCATGAAATTAAATCTGTACAAAGTCTTAAAATAATATTTTTTATAAAAACGACTCGCTTAATTTGCAAATCTGCAATTTTTTAGAATATCGTGATCAAATTTTTAAACCCACCACAAAAATCCTGACATTCATTAGAATGTAACACAGAATGTAAGCGCTGCCTATAGTCAAATATATGTATGTTTATTATTTACAATTAATTAAAATGCCGCTGCCGAAAAAAAAGTACATGAAGAGTCAGTTATGAAGAAAGCTCTTAAACAAAATTTTGCATAATGATGTCTGGCGGTACCAAAGGCTTAACCTATGTGTCTGGCATTCATCGTACGGTACTTATATATCATAATTAATAAAATGTGTAAGTGCCAGACAGTTTCTTATTAATCTCCGATGTCGGTAAATGGTGCCCTTTGGGCCAGTCTGGCATACACAAGGGGCTTCCCTATGTATCTGGCATGTTTTTGACGTGATATACGTCTTATAGATCGGTGTGCAAGCTACCTACACGTCCCAGAAAACATTGTAACGTTACGCCAGACCCATGCGTGCGAGCGAAAGCGAGAACAATTGTAACGTTATTTTTTTTGAGAGGCGGCCTGAATCGACAACCTTAGCCAGTTAATTGGAAATTATTTAAGATCCCTGGATATGCAACCAACTTAGCCCTTTACTTAGTAACTCTACTTAACTTTATATTCACACATTTTACGTAATTCACGTCCCCGGGAGCCAAACTGACCTGTTGACATAGCTCGTTTGCCCCTAAGGCCAACAGGAGTCAGGTAATAAAGGTAAATGTAAATCATAACCTCTAACAGGCCACATGTAATTCAATACCAGGGAATAGGGCCGATGTAACAGGACTAGTGTCGCCAGGGGATAGGGTGTATTGTTGCCCCATTAAGGGCTAAGTTATTAGTTTCGTATCCCTTCCCTTGTGAACACATTTCTGGTTCGTGAGAGGTTATGCGCGGTAACTAGTTTAACGTCAGATAAGGCTCCGGGAGAATAGGTAGTTATACAAGAACGAAGTTATCTTAACTAGGATTGTGTGGACTAAGTAGGGAACAGGTAATCTAGGAATTTTAACCTCCAATTATAAAACGTAATAAGTTGCCAATAATAGAACTAATGTACCCGGAATGTCTTCACAGGGGATATTATAGATTATTGCGTAGTACATAATGAAGGGTTGAGCCCTCAAGTGATCTCCCATCCTCTGTGAACACATTTTTGGATGAGAGGTTAGATTCAATAGGAAGATTCGGCTTAAAATGTAGTACAAAGTATTGGCGACTTTTAGGAATACATGGTGAGACCCTATAGTAACAGTACCAAAGGAAATAGGGATAATTTGATTAATTTCTATATATTCCTAGAAGTCAAGGGTAGGCAACCAGTTATACGAGTAGTTTTATTTCGCTCATGCAGATATGTCTTTCCTTCTCTCACTTAATTCGGATTGGTTGACAGTTAGGAACATTTATTTGTATTGGTAATGAATTTTGTTAAGTTTATGGCCATACCTTCTAGAAGGTTCTTTTTTTGTAGAGAAGGAACGATTAGTATAAAAGCGGACAGCTCCCCTGTTTTCGCTCTCTTATTCTCTCTTATTCTTAGTCTCTGTTACCGGTTGCTCTTATTCTCTTAGTCTTTTACGCTCTTACTCTCCGTTAGTTCTTACTCTTGCTCTTTGTTAACGTTAG
The DNA here is from genome assembly GCA_946251905.1 of Cryptocephalus moraei. Taxonomy (NCBI): domain Eukaryota; kingdom Metazoa; phylum Arthropoda; class Insecta; order Coleoptera; family Chrysomelidae; genus Cryptocephalus; species Cryptocephalus moraei. The sequence continues at coordinate 18,666,491 of OX276454.1, forward strand.
TTATTTTAGTGATTTACTCTCTGTCAATCTCAGTGATTCTTGCCCTCCGATATCGAGTGGTTCCTGATTCCGGGCGTAAGTGCGAGCGACAGAAAGTGGGACTCTCGCGAACGTTGTGATCCCGAACCGGTTGGTGTATGCACGGAACGACCGTTACGTGAACGCGGTGCTCCGTCGTTTCGTTTCGCGCGCTGACAGGCGACAGCGAGAGAAAGGGGGTTCCTGTTTCCTGTTCCGACGGTAACCCGTCCCGCAGCGACGCACATCCGAACCGAGCCATCCGAGGGACTTCGCATCTGTCGACAGGGGGGGGCCCAGAGCCGTCCACGCCGTAGTCCCGCTACGACGCCAGAGCCGCCCTCGCAGTAGGACCAGCCACAACGACCGGGGACCTACGTAAGCAGCCCAGGGGTCAGTCCCAGCGACCAGGGACCTACGTAAGCAGCCCAGGGGTCGGCCACGACGCCAGAGCCGTCCACGCAGTTGGACCAGCCTCCAATCCAGGGGTCCAGAGACGACGCCGGAGCTGCCCACGCCGATAGCCGTACCAGTCCAACCACCCCAGTCCAGGGGGCCTACGCCGGCAGTCTAGGCAGTCCCTCGAGGGTCAACGGCAGCGTCGCCCCGTACCGGTCAGGTTAGGGTTATTAGGGCACAATATTTTAGTGGTTGCATATCCGAGAGTGGGGTACTATATCAAACTATAGTATATTAAATTCATTTATGAGAGTTGTTCAAGTTTTATTTTTCGGATCTAACCTCAACCTCTCTCTTGGATGCGAATAAGCCTTCGTAAAGGTAAGTGAGACATCTGATAGCTGTGAGACGGTATCGTCTCCTCTTAACAACTAAAGGGGAGATCGAAGTATCAGTCAGGGCCGGGCTTTGTAGTTGTTGGCGCCCTTCTTTCATCGCATTATTTGGTCAACTTGTAGTTCACCCACGACCACTCACCGACGAGTTGAGTTAGTCGGGCCCTGTGAGTAAGATCATCGAACGTCTTGTAACGTTAATAGAATTTAACGTTGCACAATAGACAAAGATCGACCTTAGCATTTGCCTTGCGACACATCTATCTCTCTTCCACTACAGCGTCCGAGTGAAAGAGAGACCGGCCCCACTTGTGAGCCATGCGGGAGTGAGATGACGCATCTATCTCCCTTCAACTCCATCGGCGGCGACAGCGATAGCTCACAGCTGGATGTTAGCGGTATTGCCGACTAATATTTATAAAGTTATCTGAATTTTTACTGTGCATACCGTTGCTTATTACTATTACAATAACAATTGCAGCAATAAGGTATTTAATTCTTGCATTCTAAGAGTTTGATTAGCTATATAATCGCCTATATTTGTTCTTGCATCGGTCAATGAGAGCAGTAATAATAGATTATGTTACGATTTCGACTAAAAAATTATGATGAAAGATATAAATGATCGTGTAAAAAGTCGACTGCTTTCTTTTAGTATTCAATGAAAACAATTAGTCCAGGGATGTTAGGAAATAGATCCGAAATTTTAAGGACAGCAGATATCGAGATGCGGTTTTCTGCATTGTGCTCAGAAAGCTCCCAGGAAAAAAGTCTATATCGTCTGGTTATGCCGTTTTTCGAAAAATGCATTCTGGTACAATAAATGCATTTTGCAATTGCATATAATTACTTGCAACGTTATGCGAACAACTGGAAACTCTGAAAAATCGCTCGAAAATCGTTACTCGTGGGTTTTCGGGGGTGCTAAATTTAATTCTGGCATTGCAGCGTCCATGAAAATCAGCAGAAAATCGTTACTCGGGGGGTTTGGATGCCGAATTCAATTCTGGAATTAGAATTACCCGGGGGTGGTTTTACGGTTGTGCCCGAGAAGTGATTGGGGGGGGGGGGGGGGGCAAATTGCAGAATCTATTAAAACCGCTCGAAAATCTTTACTCGGGGGGTCTTCAGGGATGCCGAATTCAATTCTGGCATTAGAATTATCCGGGGAGGCTCGGAGGTGGCTCTGCTGGAAAAAGTAATGAAGATAGTGAAAAATGACAAATTATGAAAATAACACGTAATTTAAATAATAAATAGCACTGTTTATTAATATTGAAATATTCTTCATATAGTTCAATATTTAACTTAAATGCTAAACATCTTCTTCAATCTCTTCTACTTCTTCCCCTTCTTCATCTTCTTCCTCGTAACTATCTTCGGCCTCGTTGGAAGTGCCTTTTTTGTTGGAGCAATTGCCATCGCAATGCTTGCATGCAAGTGAGCACTCCAATCCACTTCAGCGGCACCAGCACCTTGTGCCACAATCTTTTCAGGCTGCAATTTACCCCCCCCCCCCTCCCAGACACCCATGCAGAGCCAACCCCGAGGCCCCAGGATAATTCTAATGCCAGAATTGAATTCGGCATCCCCGAAAACCCCCGAGTAAGGATTTTCGGCTGATTTTCATGGACGCTGCAATTTCTCCCCCAATCACCCCGGCAGAGCCACCCCCGGGTAATTCTAGTGCCAGAATTGAATTCAGCATCCCCGAAAACAAACTAGTAACGATTTTTAAGCGATTTTTCAGAGGTTCCAATTGTTCTTATAATGTTGCAAATAATTATTCAATTGCATAATGCATTTATTGCACCAGAATGAATTTTTCGAAAAATGGCATAACCAGATGATTTAAACTTTTTTCCTGGGAGCTTTCTGAACACAATGCAGAAAACCGCATCTCGATATCTGCTGTCCCTAAAAATTTATTTATTTCGATCGATTTTGATCTAAATGCCCTGGACTAAATTATCCTGCGCAGCAATTCATGTAAGGTTCAAGATTAATGTTCAACTTCACACATGTCATAACAATGTGTCTAAAATGATCAGTTGGACCGGCCAACCGCAGTGCTAAAAAACCTACTATAATATAAAGCAGTAATGATAATTTAGTGATAATAATTCCATTCAATTCATAAACGTGTGCCATTTTTCATCAATGTTTTCTATAACGGTATCACATAAAATTATCGTCTGTAAACCGACTTTATTTTAGTGAATTGTGTATCAAGAAAGAACAAATCAATTAAATTTTATTTGGATTCTTATCGCAATTTGGAACCCTCAATTTTGGGTGACTTTGACACTAATGCCCCACTTAAATGCTGCCAGACGTGCACATTTTGGTTATTTGCGTGAAGGGCAATCAATGGTTAAACTTTAAAGTGGTTTCCTATGAAAGACTTTTTGAAGCTCGGCTGGCGGCCTATTTCGAAACTTTGGCGAAATCGTGGTTACTTCGCCATTTTCTCATTTCGTCTTCTCGAATCCGGGTGTAGTTGCCTATTAATGTGCTGACAATAATGTCAACAACAAGACTGAGCAGGAAGTGTTCGAGCTACTAGGAATAACAAGTTTGCAACGTGATATTTGCTTCCAGGAACACATCTAGCATGGATAGCTTATTTGTTCCGACAATAGTTTCATTTGATCGTTATTTTCTGAATGCGAAGTTCACTTCGCAAACGTTTGATCGGCATCGGCTCGACTTTTCCCTTTGGCAGATAGCAGGGAAACTGTTTGATCTCGGATACTCTACAAATCAGTAGGGGGAAGTGCACGAGAATGATTAATTTCGTTGTTTGTTCGAAAAAGCGCGTGTAATCACTAAGTGAGAGGAAGCGTACGTGACGGGAAGCCACGCTCGCATGTTCGCCCATCGGGTCGTCCATTTAATTAAAACGGGAGCACGTCCCGGAGGATGTGAGCGGTGGGGAAGGGGGAGCGGGGCCGATTTTCCAGCCCATCCAGGTGCCGCGACGGGAAAAAATAATAAAACCGTTCCTGAAATGGGAACGCACGCGAAAAATTCCCGAAAGTGGGTGAGGGAGAGAGCAGCTCCGCTCGCTCCGGAGTCTCTCCCGCTCCTGCCGCCGGAGTATCCTTGTAAGTTGCGCGGTCGCCTAGAAAAGCTCCGAGAGCTGAAAAGCTCCCGAGCAGCGGAGGGGAGGGATACGCACACGACGTTTCGGGAGTTGCTCGATGTTGCCATTCGGTGAGTGGCGAGGCAGGCAAGGCGACGGACCACCTCGCACGGCGCCCGATTGATCGATATGTGCAAATAAGAGGGGAAAGTACACAGAGAATAGGGACAGTTCGGACTATGGCACGCACCTTCGTGCTCTTCTCCCGCGGGACCTCCGACGTCCCGTCCGTTCCCTGACTCTCCTTCCTTCCTCTTACTCATCTTCCGGGTGGTGCGCGCGTGGTTACGGACTTCGTGCTTTCGGACCATGATGGACTACTATCGCCTCTACTTCTGCCGCTTCTACTCTTGGAGATCGGTTTGTCACGGCTGACGGCGCCTCCGCCCCCAGAGTCACGTCAGGATATGATATAATGGTGAGTTGTGACGGTACCCGCGAACTTTCCAGGTCCCCCGCAGGAAGACGCGTCGCTCCGGAAAACTTACGCGCGGAGGAATCCCTTCCCGGATGATATATGGGTAACGAGGAAAGTTTCCGGCGTTCCCGGCGTCCCCCAAAGAAATTTTCCATATTTCAAAGTTAAAAATTCTAGGGTATTTCCCAGCATGTTGTGCAAACTTCATGTCGAAGAGCAGTTTTGTTTCTCTTAAACTTAATGTTACAGTTTCGCGTGTTTGAGGATGTACCCCTTGAAGGACATGATTATCAAGATTGTAAATATCAAAACTCGCAGGATCAATGATGTGGTAATGATTTTGACTTGCTTTTGATCTACTGCACATCTCGCTTCGGCTGCTTCAAATAAATTAATCTTTGAATAATCTTGGCAAATATACCACTTGCCTTTAGATTACTGATTGGAGATATCTACGGATTTACATCTTGAAATTACAAGTCGCGAACGTCAAATTTAATAATTTTTAACAAACTATTCATGAATTTTTTTTTTTAATTATATAAGGTCATATTTTTGGTCTACTAAGTTTGTGCTAATCTGACTTCCGAACTTTTAAGTAATGTCATCAATTTTGTCGATTTAAAACTCTAAGTTTATCAGTTATATGTTTCAATCAATTACTCTTTATTACTCTTAGTCGCTCATTATTTTGCAATAGGTCCAACAAGACAACATCATATTCAATAATTTCTAACAAATAGGTAATAAATATGAGACAATCAAACAGTAGTTTTAAATTTTTAAAACAATAGAAAAAAACGTAATTATTTATCTAATTGGTTTTGATACAATGAACTTTTAAATTCACGTTTCATTATTTATTATAAAACATCAGGTGCTATATAAATATACATAATTCATTCTAACGAGTAATAGGAAATAATTTAAATTTGTGCAGGAATACCTGAGAGTTTGATAAATCTCACTATATTGATGAAGCATCTCCACAGATAAATTATCATCGTTTAGTTTAGATAATAAGAGCAAGCTGTTTCATTGCAAAGCCAATTGCCAGTGAAACTGTTCAAAATTTGAAAACCACAAACTAAACATTTCATCTCTGTAAATTCTTCTATTTAGAAGCAATTACCAAACTGCAAAATAATAATTGTTGCCACAAGACCCGAAAGCACTGCCAATGAAATCAATATTGTGTTGAATACCATATTCTCAGTTTTTAATCGTTACAATTACTACTAATCAAAATGTAATCTTCACAACAAGGAAACCAATTTCGCAAAGTTCGCAATACATAGTTTTCAAAGATAACAGCGATGAATTTCATACTGAATTTTACTTAGGAAATTGAAATAGGGTTCTGGAACTAATCTCATCTTTCCGAAAATCCCAAACAATTTAGAATAGTCACGAACACTATATTGAGGGTAGTTCTTGATGCCAGGTATGCATTACACAGGTTCCAATGACAACAACATCGAAATTCATATTGGATCTCGTTTTAGAAATTTGAAATATAGTTGGGGCGTACTTAGAACTAATCTCGTTTTGCACAAAATCCAGCAAAAATTAGAGACTCCACAATAACGATATGAAGTGTGTGTTCACTACGCCAAGTTCACATTACAAAGTTCCCAAAGACAACAAGATTGAATTTCATATTGAATCTCGTTTTAGAAATTTGAAATGTATTTAGGATGTACCTAGAATGCATCTCATCTTTCTCAAAATCCCAAAATATGTAGACTATGGTATGGAGGTATGAAGAGTGAGTTCACGATGACAAAGTCGCATTACAAAGTTCTCAAGGGCAACAGTCCTAGATCGAATGTCATATTAAATCCCACTTTCAAAACTTGACATAGACTAGGGACAAAACTCGAATTTGTTTTATATTTCCCAAAATTCCAAAAAATTTCCAATCGTTAATTACAAAACTTTGATATAGCGTAAGTTCGTAATGCCGAGTTAGCATTACAAAGTTCTCAAGGACAACAGAATCGAATGTTATATTGAATCCCACTTTCGAAATTTGACATAGAGTAGGGAGCGACAAAACTTAAATTAGTGTAAGTTCGTCACGCCGAGTTAGTCTTACAAAGTTCTCAAAGACAACATAATCCAATGTCATATTGAATCCCGCTTTCGAAATTTGAAATAGAGTATGGACAAAACTCGAATTAGTGTTATATTTCCCAAAATTTCAAAAAATCTCCAATCGTCACAAAACCATGATAAAACGTAAGTTCGTCATGCCGAGTTGGCATCACAAAGTTCTCAAAGACAACAGGATCGAATGTCATATTAAATCCCACTTTCGAAATTTGATATAGAGTAGGGACAAAATTCGAATTAGTCTTGTTTCCCAAAATCCCAAAAAATTTCCAATGGTCACAAAACTGTGATATAGCGTAAGTTCGTCATGCCGAGTTAGCATTACAAAGTTCTCAAAGACGATAGGATCGAATGTAATATTGAATCCCACTTTCGAAATTTGACATAGATTAGGGACAAAACTCGAATTAGTGTTATATTTCCCAAAATTCCAAAAAATTTCCAATTGTTACAAAACCGCGATATAGCGTAAGTTAGTCATGCCGAGTTAGCATTACAAGGTGCTCAAAGACAATATGATCGAATGTCATATTGAATCCTACTTTCGAAATTTGAAATAGAGTATGGACAAAACTCGAATTAGTGTTATATTTCCCAAAATTTCAAAAAATCTCCAATCGTCACAAAACCATGATATAACGTAAGTTCGTCATGCCGAGTTGGCATCACAAAGTTCTCAAAGACAACAGAATCGAATGTTATATTGAATCCCACTTTCGAAATTTGACATAGAGTAGGGACAAAACTCGAATTAGTCTTATATTTCCCAAAATTCCAAAAAATTTCCAATCGTCACAAAACATCATCACACCGTAATGTAGAGCAAGTTCATCATATCAAGTTAGCATTACAAAGTTCTCAAAGACAACAAAATCGAATGTCATATTGAATCCCACTTTCGAAATTTGACATAGAGTAGGGAGGGACAAAACTCAAATTAGTGTAAGTTCGTCATGCCGAGTTAGTCTTACAAAGTTCTCAAAGATAACAGAATCCAATGTCATATTGTATCCCACTTTCGAAATTTGAAATGGAGTGGGGACAAAACTCGAATTAGTTTTGTTTCCCGAAATTCCAAAAAAATTTCAATCGTCACAAAACCCTGATATACCGTAAGTTCGTCATGCCGAGTTGGCATCACAAAGTTCTCAAAGACAACAGAATGGAATGTCATATTGAATCCCACTTTCGAAATTTGACAAAAAAGGGACAAAACTCGAATTAGTCTTATATTTCCCAAAATTCCAAAAAATTTCCAATCGTCACAAAACATAATCACACCGTAATGTAGAGCAAGTTCATCATATCAAGTTAGCATTACAAAGTTCTCAAAGACAACAAAATCGAATGTCATATTGAATCCCACTTTCGAAATTTGACATAGAGTAGGGAGGGACAAAACTCAAATTAGTGTAAGTTCGTCATGCCGAGTTAGTCTTACAAAGTTCTCAAAGACAACAGAATCCAATGTCATATTGTATCCCACTTTCGAAATTTGAAATGGAGTGGGGACAAAACTCGAATTAGTTTTGTTTCCCGAAATTCCAAAAAAATTTCAATCGTCACAAAACCCTGATATACCGTAAGTTCGTCATGCCGAGTTGGCATCACAAAGTTCTCAAAGACAACAGAATGGAATGTCATATTGAATCCCACTTTCGAAATTTGACAAAAAAGGGACAAAACTCGAATTAGTCTTACATTTCCCAAAATTCCAAAAAATTTCCAATCGTCACAAAACATAATCACACCGTAATGTAGAGCAAGTTCATCATATCAAGTTAGCATTACAAAGTTCTCAAAGACAACAAAATCGAATGTCATATTGAATCCCACTTTCGAAATTTGACATAGAGTAGGGAGGGACAAAACTCAAATTAGTGTAAGTTCGTCATGCCGAGTTAGTCTTACAAAGTTCTCAAAGACAACAGAATCCAATGTCATATTGAATCCCACTTTCGAAATTTGAAATGGAGTGGGGACAAAACTCGAATTAGTTTTGTTTCCCGAAATTCCAAAAAAATTTCAATCGTCACAAAACCCTGATATACCGTAAGTTCGTCATGCCGAGTTGGCATCACAAAGTTCTCAAAGACAACAGAATGGAATGTCATATTGAATCCCACTTTCGAAATTTGACAAAAAAGGGACAAAACTCGAATTAGTCTTATATTTCCCAAAATTCCAAAAAATTTCCAATCGTCACAAAACATAATCACACCGTAATGTAGAGCAAGTTCATCATATCAAGTTAGCATTACAAAGTTCTCAAAGACAACAAAATCGAATGTCATATTGAATCCCACTTTCGAAATTTGACATAGAGTAGGGAGGGACAAAACTCAAATTAGTGTAAGTTCGTCATGCCGAGTTAGTCTTACAAAGTTCTCAAAGACAACAGAATCCAATGTCATATTGTATCCCACTTTCGAAATTTGAAATGGAGTGGGGACAAAACTCGAATTAGTTTTGTTTCCCGAAATTCCAAAAAAATTTCAATCGTCACAAAACCCTGATATACCGTAAGTTCGTCATGCCGAGTTGGCATCACAAAGTTCTCAAAGACAACAGAATGGAATGTCATATTGAATCCCACTTTCGAAATTTGACAAAAAAGGGACAAAACTCGAATTAGTCTTACATTTCCCAAAATTCCAAAAAATTTCCAATCGTCACAAAACATAATCACACCGTAATGTAGAGCAAGTTCATCATATCAAGTTAGCATTACAAAGTTCTCAAAGACAACAAAATCGAATGTCATATTGAATCCCACTTTCGAAATTTGACATAGAGTAGGGAGGGACAAAACTCAAATTAGTGTAAGTTCGTCATGCCGAGTTAGTCTTACAAAGTTCTCAAAGACAACAGAATCCAATGTCATATTGAATCCCACTTTCGAAATTTGAAATGGAGTGGGGACAAAACTCGAATTAGTTTTGTTTCCCGAAATTCCAAAAAAAATCCAATCGTCACAAAACCCTGATATACCGTAAGTTCGTCATGCCGAGTTGGCATCACAAAGTTCTCAAAGACAACAGAATCCAATGTCATATTGAATCCCACTCTCGAAATTTGACATAGAGTAGGGATAAAATTCGAATTAGTCTTATATTTCCCAAAATTCCAAAAAATTTCCAATCGTCACAAAACCGTGATATAGCGTAAGTTAGTCATGCCGAGTTAGCATTACAAGGTGCTCAAAGACAATATGATCGAATGTCATATTGAATCCTATTTTCGAAATTTGAAATAGAGTATGGACAAAACTCGAATTAGTGTTATATTTCCCAAAATTTCAAAAAATCTCCAATCGTCACAAAACCATGATATAACGTAAGTTCGTCATGCCGAGTTGGCATCACAAAGTTCTCAAAGACAACAGAATCGAATGTCATATTGAATCCCACTTTCGAAATTTGACATAGAATAGGAACAAAACTCGAATTAGTCTTATGTTTCCCAAAAACCCAAAAAATTTCCAATGGTCACAAAACTGTGATATAGCGTAAGTTCGTCATGCCGAGTTAGCATTGCAAAGTTCTCAAAGGCAACAGGATCGAATGTCATATTGATTCCCACTTTCTAAACTTAACATAGAATAGGGACAAAACTAGAATTAGTCCTATATTTCCCAAAATTCCAAAAAATTTCCAATTGTCACAAAACCGTGATATAGCGTAAGTTCGTCATGCCGAGTTGGCATCACAAAGTTCTCAAAGACAACAGAATCGAATGTCATATTGAATCCCACTCTCGAAATTTGACATAGAGTAGGGACAAAATTCGAATTAGTCTTATGATTCCCAAAATCCCAAAAAATTTCCAATGCTCTTAAAACTGTGATATAGCGTAAGTTCGTCATGCCGAGTTAGCATTGCAAAGTTCTCAAAGGTAACAGGATCGAATGTCATATTGAGTCCCACTTTCTAAACTTAACATAGAATAGGGACAAAACTAGAATTAGTCTTATATTTCCCAAAATTCCAAAAAATTTCCAATTGTCACAAAACCGTGATATAGCGTAAGTTCGTCATGCCGAGTTGGCATCACAAAGTTCTCAAAGACAACAGAATCGAATGTCATATTGAATCCCACTCTCGAAATTTGACATAGAGTAGGGACAAAATTCGAATTAGTCTTATGATTCCCAAAATCCCAAAAAATTTCCAATGCTCTTAAAACTGTGATATAGCGTAAATTCGTCATGCCGAGTTAGCATTGCAAAGTTCTCAAAGGTAACAGGATCGAATGTCATATTGAGTCCCACTTTCTAAACTTAACATAGAATAGGGACAAAACTAGAATTAGTCTTATATTTCCCAAAATTCCAAAAAATTTCCAATTGTCACAAAACCGTGATATAGCGTAAGTTCGTCATGCCGAGTTGGCATCACAAAGTTCTCAAAGACAACAGAATCGAATGTCATATTGAATCCCACTCTCGAAATTTGACATAGAGTAGGGACAAAATTCGAATTAGTCTTAAGTTACCCAAAATCCCAAAAAATTTCCAATGCTCTTAAAACTGTGATATAGCGTAAGTTCGTCATGCCGAGTTAGCATTGCAAAGTTCTCAAAGGTAACAGGATCGAATGTCATATTGAATCCCACTTTCTAAACTTAACATAGAATAGGGACAAAACTAGAATTAGTCTTATATTTCCCAAAATTCCAAAAAATTTCCAATCGTCACAAAACCGTGATATAGCGTAAGTTAGTCATGCCGAGTTAGCATTACAAGGTGCTCAAAGACAATATGATCGAATGTCATATTGAATCCTACTTTCGAAATTTTAAATCGAGTGAGGACCAAACTTGAATTAGTCTTGTATTTCCCAAAATTCAAAAAAAAATTCCAATCGTCACAAAACCGATACGAAAATTAAGTTGGTCATGCCGAGTTCGCATTACAAAATTCTCAAAGACCGTCGAATGTCTTATTGAGTCTCACTTTAGAATTTTGAAATATTATTGGAACGTAACGCGAATTAACCTCATCTTACCCAAAAACAATCAGAATCCATACAAACGCGATATGAACCGAAAATTCATGACGAAAGATTTACGTTACACATTTCTCAAGAGCAAGAGGATCAAATTTTATATTGCTTTAGAATCTCTTCGGATATAATTGGGAAGGAACATGAATTAGTCTCATTTTTCCAATAACCCGAAAAAATATATAATCATCACAAATCCGATATGTAGAGTAAGTTCGTGCCGTGTTCGCATTACACAGTTCTCAAAGTAAAACCCGTAAATAGTTATGGGATCCCATAGCGAGCTCTAACGTGAAAACTTTTAGTTCAGTTAATTTGAGATATCTACTCTAGACGTCCTGTGGGATGACAACGTTGTGGATTTTTGTTCATTAATTCTGCCCGGTTTTCTTTCCCTGCGTCTTCTTTAATGTTCACCTAATATTCAGTACTCATTATGTATGCATGGAATCACGTACTCCACGAGGCATTTATGAAATTATTATTATTGGGAGTTTCTCTCAGAAAGTGCTGAAGATGGTGAAATTTACAAGTTAAATTGTGAGTTTTAGTAGATACTCTAGTTTTGTTACTAACTCGATGTGTAGAAAAGTTTTGTATTATTTGTTATCATTTTCTTAGTTTATGTCAGGAGTAAATTTTCATATTTCCTGGTTATGTGAAAAGTAGGTTTCCTAAAATTTTTCTCGACGAGTAGTAAAAATATTCAAAAATTTATTATCTGCCCTTTGCAGAGGGTAGCAATTTACGAAACGGCAATTGATTTTATTCGGATCGGGAGACACAATTTCAGGATTGGCAATTTTATATTACTGATTTATTCGAATTTCAAAATTGTAGGAGGCACTTTACGACTTTTGAACATTTCATCGTAAGAGACTGTATAGAACTTACTATTATTGTCATCGGTTTTAAAGAACAATTCGTCAATACTCCAACTTTTTCAACCCTTGTACGTAAAGCGACATTGCTCCCACTTACTAATTAATTTCGACGTTCTACCCGCACTCAAATTCAAGGCATTTCAGAGCACGAAAATGTTATAACATAAATATATTCAGTCAGAAAGGTTCTTTAGGTTCCATTTAGGGCCCATCAAAAGTCCCATTTTCCGAGTAATATATTTATTTTATGTCCTATCCTTTCTGCGGGAGATACTTCGACTACTTTATAACTCTCAAGCTCATGAAATCATCTTAATTAAAAAATATACATACAGGGCACATTCTTTTTTAGACGAAATGTCGTCTGTCTTACAGTAAATTATCCGAGCGTTAAATGGTGTTTCTGTTATTTCTTTGTTCTTTTGTTTCCCGAAAGAAAGGCAATTTAATATGTTAAACTAAGCGTTTAATGAAAAATGGAAATGTATACAGGACATGTAAGACATGTAATGAAAAAACAAATTTGGAAATTAGGGGCGGTTTGGAACTGGCGGTAATGTCATTTTTTCTCTAGTGTTAAGTATTTGTAAAAATTGCGTAATTTCTCAAGAAAATTAAACAACAAAGCCAAAGAAGGATCAATTTCGCCACACAGTGATAAATTTAAGTTTGAGTTTCTGAAATGTTACATTTTGTTCGAAGTTAAGCTCAAACTAATGGTTGGTTAATAATAATACGTTTAATTTGATTACGGCCGTATTCACCATCGACTTATCAGACTGTTACACATTTATCAGCCTGTTAAATTTTTGACTGGTATTCACCATTCAAATAAATCGCTTAACAGCTAGTTAAAGTTAACAGTCCGAACTTTCGCTGATAAACTTTTACCAGGGTGTTAAAGGGCATAGAACGGTACAATTGGCAGGGTTATGTTATCAATATCGAAATTTGTTTTGTATATATTTCGATTAATTTTATCAACAATTGAACGAAGTGTGCAATGATATCTAGAGAGTGGACTGTATGTAGATATCTCTCGTAACTCGTGGGTGCGGAGATGAATCTTGTCTCCAGGTTGTAAGGATGCAGACGTTCCTGTAGGCGGAGATCAGGGCGTGACGTGTACTCTTTGAAGTTCTTGAAGTTCTTGTAGGCGGAGATCAGGGCGTGACGTGATCTCTTGAAATTCTTGAAGTTCTTGTAGTTTGGAGAGAGGGCGTGACGTACTTCTCCGGGTTTGGATCTGAGGGCGTATCGTGCAGATCCGGGGTTTGAGGTTCTAGTAGTTTGGAGAGAGGGCGTGACGTTTCCTCCGGGTTGAAGTTTGTTAGGTTTTGGGTTGTCGGGTTAAGTGGCGTGAAGAAAGATCACAATACACTGTCGTTTAGAGCATACTAGGGTATACTGGTTCATTACCAAAATTTCACAAGCTTTTATACATCTTCAAATTACATTGGTTAAATGGCAAATTAAGTTTTGTTATCTTTCGGCGTACTAGATTGTAATTTCCCTGACCTAGCTGTGTGCTTGACCTTACGGAGCGCGTGGATAATCATATTACGAGACTGATGTTATGCTTACGCGATTAATTAATTGTTGTAAGATTTTGAAATTATCACTTTGATCCGCGCTCTTTCGTCCACCTAAGCGACTCAGTTGTTTTAATACCCTCTTTAATAGTTATTAATTACTTAATAATTGATTACTTTATCACCAAGTTCACTAAATTATTTCACTGATTTAGTTGTTCTAATTAATTTTTGATTACTTAATCTGCAAGTGGAAATTTTCACCTAAGATGTTTTTAATATCAAGTTGCTCTAGTTCTATTTAATGGTTATTAATCCCTAATTGACGATTATGTTCCCTAAATTCCTTATTAAATCCCTACAAGATGATTATGTTCTCTAAATCCCTATTTAAATCCCTACAATTCTACTTAACTCTCTTTAATGTTGATCGTAGAGTCAACAACAATGATTGCTGATGTTGATGTTGTCGATAGAATTCATAGAATCGATGTATTAGATTCACCGTCGGACTCCGGTAGTGCTGGAGAGGAACCACTATAACTATAACCAAAGTTTATAGGTTACTGTCATCTGTCATCACAAAACAGCTGCATGCACAAAACGAACGGAATTCGGTTGATTACCAACATAAATGTTTAGTAATATTTTGTTAACAGTCTGTTTCTTATCCAGCGAGTTCATTTTATGGTGAATACCATAAATTTTTATCAGACTGTTAACCGTTATCTGGCTGTTACATATCAGGCTGTTAAGTTAAGAATGGTGAATACAGCCGTTACAGATTTGAACCCAATACTATCTGCTAAATTTGTCGGATTTTCCTAGGGAATTCAAGGATGAAGTTTAGAAAATAAACTAATCCGAAAACGGGTGGTTTAGAATTGAAATTAATATGAAAAGTATACCTATCCCAGGTTGAGTTCGCTGAGAGTAAATGTTAGGTTTCTTTAAATAGCTCTTGCAGCTTATACTTAAGGAACTCAATGATGAAGATTAAAGGTTAAACTAGTGCGATAGCAGTGATTGAGAATTTAAATTACTACGATAAGTGTATTAAGGATGCTTCCAGGTTATATTAGTCGAAGATAAGGGTTAAGGTAACTTTTGTTACACTTTTTCCCCGTGGGAATCTAAGGGTGAAGTTTAAAATGTAAAATAGTGCGGAAAGGGATTGCTTAGAACTGAAATTAATGTGACAAGCAGGTATACCAATGATAACTCTGGGTTGAACTCGTTGAGGGTAATTGTTAAATTTAGTTTGGTTAAATCTGCAGCTGTTCCTTCAGGAATTCAAGAATTAATTTAGCATCACAACGAACCTGATATTTCTTGAATTTCGCAATTCCAAAAATTCCAGAGAATACATCTCCGCTTCGCCTACCGAAAAATATCTTTGTACCGTGCGTCATCGAGTAGACAAATGTTCGTCGCGTCCCTACGCCCCCTGGAAGGGTATTCAATTACGAATATTCCAGAGCAAATATCGAAAAACGAAAAATCCGCGTCGAGACGTCTCCCGCGCCCGTTAATACGAAATTAATTTACCTTCAAAGGGAATTCCGACGGACCGAGTCATACGCAACATAACCGAGCGCCCGCAACGTTCCTCAATTGTGAGAATTAATTGAAGTTTCTTAGTAAAGTACTAATTACGATCGGCTTTAATTACATCAAGAAAATTAATTTGCGCTAAACTGGTGTGGTACCTAATGTACTCCTCATATTTATTCATGAATTAATTAAAATATTAATTGGAGTGAAACAGTTTTCACGGGCTCAGTTGCATGGCCGCTGATAAAACGCGCGTTTAATAAGGCCTCGTCGTCACGTTTAAAACTTACGGCGACGGAGTTCGGAAGTTGCGATTGTGCAATCGCGGATGTCACGTGCATATACAGGGGATTCACGACCGACGCGGACAAGCTCTGGGAATGGTGGAAATCAAACCAATAACAGGAAAACTTCTGATTAACACAAGTTATTAGAATAGTTGATAGAATAGCTGACAGTTTCCATCACAAATAGTGTTAAAGTATACTTTTAAACGGTAAGTACTATAGATATATAGAAAATTATATGTTTAACAATCATGGGTTTCGGGAATTGTGCGCCACATCTGAAATTCATAGCTATTGCTATTGTTCATTGAATGTTTTACGTAGTTATGCATTTTGTCCGACTAATAAACAGTTTTATATGATTTATATAACGACTTAACGTTAGAAAACGTTAACGTTAACGAGTAGAAAAGCGTAATATGAAGGGCTTGTCCTTGGGGATTAATGCTGCAGTTTGTGTTCCCCTTCCAAAATGTTAAATCAGAATTATTTTCTCATCATTATTAAATTACATCTATTTTCAAACTAATTTTGATTATAATTTAGCAATGCATAATACGTCGATATTAATTGACTGTACCTCCACACACTTGTACGAACCTCTTACTAGGTACATGTGACGCCTCGTTCAAAATTGACGCAAGAGTTGGATGTGGATTGAACAATTAAGGGTAAAAGCTGATGGGAAGTGTGAAAGACGAGTACGGAATTTACAAATGGATTGAGAATAATGTACAGTATCTACAACTTCGTGAATTCTATTAGTCGTAATATTAGTAAATGTTGGAGGATACATAACACATAGTTGATATAATACGTATACCAGTAAATAGTTTGTCTTCATTATGAATGTTATTTGAGAACTCCGTCCCTGGATTTTCTCCCAGGGACCATACAGAGTGTAATTGATGAATTAGACCACATAGTACGTTACTGAATGAGGGACTAATTTGCCACCGCAATTGTTTTGTTTAATTCGGTAAATTACACCAGTTGAAAAATCCAAAACTGCAAGTAAGTCTAAGTTTCGCTTTTGAAGTAGGGCTGTCTGCCTGTCTCTCTACTTTTTGGTATTGTAAAAATAACCCAAAATTATGCACTTTTAGTAGATATGTACGTAACATTTTTTCTTCGAAATTAATTTTTTTATCGATATAGCACCCTTTGGACACAAAAAGAAATATTTTTGCAAAAAATAAATGCAAAATCAGTTGGAAAAACAAGCGAAAAATCACTTTTTTTTATCTTTGTCTATAATTGTATCTGAGTCGATGTAAGTATGTAAAAAAAATAAGCTGATGTAATTACCATTAAAATGACATCTAGCGAAAGTCATTTCGAAAAAAATGATATCATTGATGATAAAATATCAATAAGAACATTTTTTCGGGGATTTCACTTTTTACCTTCTTGACAGATTATTCTATATATAAACACGTTTTATTGTAGCTTCACTTTTATGTTTGCTAAATATTCTAAACTGGATTTTGACTCACTTTTAAACGTTAGATTAATACCATAATCCTCCGCTTACGCTGAAAAAGGTTCGTGGCTGAAATCGGCTGCTCCAGTATCTAAAGCGATCACATTCACGACGTGAATCTCCCTCTATACATTGTGACAGTTTTCAGTCTCCCTTATTTAGTGCGTGAACGGGGAAAACGGGAAACTCCTCCGTCTGGGACTCCATTCGTAAACAGTACACACTTTTTAATCACCTGGAATGGCGCGGCACACTCGGGCGTTAATACGATTATAAGGAATTATTGCAGCGCAGAACCAAGGGTTTAGTGGCAGTTGTACGTGTTTTATGTTCCCGGGCTCCTCGTCCCGGGTCCGGGGGTAACAAAGAGCTTTAGGTGCGGCCGTTAACGTAAGAAGTTTCTGGGTCCGGACAGTAAGTACCCGCGACGCCTCCTTTCTCTCTCCCTCTCTCTTCCTCTTTCGGGGGCGATCGAGGGGTCTGGTGTCGTTTTTGTTATGAGGACGGTTTTGTAGGGAATTTATGCGAGGGTTGAAAGTACGGGATTTTTTGTGGACCCGGTGATTATTACTTTTGATTACTTCGCGTTCCGAGCGGGCCAAAAAGCAGGGCTCTAATTCGATTAGAGCGGACGTAAGTAAGGCGGGAGTAATGCTTTGTGACACTTTTGAAAAATAATCTTATTCTAAAAAATGGTTTAATTCAAGTGCTGTGCGGAGAGTTACTTGTTGCGTCCGGATGATTGTACCTCGTCGTAGAGTCTTGAAGCTAACTGAGTAGTAATACAGAGAACTGTTCGCTATTAGAAATTTAAATGTTGAAACTTTTCCGACAATCAAAGTTTGCATCCTTGTCAAGTTTTGCAAAAATTTTCAACCGACCGTACCTCGGCAATTAACTAACGTAACGTTATACAGCAAAGTTTGCAACAATCAGGTGATTACTGGTCATGTAAACCACGTTTTTTTTTTATTTCTGCTTGCCCTTTGTGTCTACAGTATGGGTTATAGTGTCAGAGCAATTTCTATTTTTGTGAAAAGAATATTAAATTATTTATATTTTTCTCATTCCAATCGGGCAATATAAGATTGAAACGAAGCGCCCTCTCTACCCGAAATTCAACATGTAGTTATTCCGTTCCACTATGGTAAATCCGTCCCATTATGGGAAGCTGTAACAATCCTCCCATTTCACTAAAGGTTCTCCAAAACCCGCCGAGATCGCCTTATCTTCCGCTCTTCACAATCTACCAGTCTTTACATTTCTGGATGACTGACTAGGAACGCAAACGGGAGACCAAGCACCGAGTGTATCTGGTATAGTCGCCGCTCTAGTGAGTAGTCCTAGAATGTCTCTGCAGTGCCAACCGTCCGTCTTTCGCGAGCAGTCCGAAAGGTTTCTCCGCCGAAACAAGTGCCCGTTACGTCGTTTCATCTTCCAGTGTGAGTACTCAGAATCCGCTTATAATGTTTCTTTTTGGCTTAGGCTTTTCCTTCTCTCGCATAAAGTAGTTCGTAGTAAAACGTTCTCGGTGAAGTATTCCCAGGACGTCTTTATTACGATAATTAACTGCAATTCCACAAGGCCTAATTCTAGCTACGAGCCGCACGCTAGATTTCCGCTTGCGCCCTTGAGCCCGCCCTATAGGGCTTAACACCACCCTTGCTTATTTGCTCCGCTCTCACCTTCGCTTAATCTCTCTTCCGCCTGCATCTAGCCGTCTCTACTGACTCTGCACGTTTAATTACCTATTATATTTTAATAACCTACATTTTCCCACTTTATAAATAGATTATTAGTGTTTTAAATAGAAACTTTTAATTCTCGTATTTCTTCAATACGTGTTTCCATTCATTTAACATATTCTCGTCAGTCTAGATAAGAACCGAACCGTTTCTCCCGAAACAGCTGAGCCCTGGCGCTAGATCGAATGCGGCGTGCAATGTTGCCGGTTTCTACTGGAAATCCGAATTTCCGGAACTCACACCGTTACCAAAACTCTCCGAAAGTCTGGTAACCAGCGAATCATTGCATCCCGCTGCCCCCCCCCCCGCCCCCGCCATGTACATACTTTAATTGACTCGATATTCTTATGTCACTTTTAATTTAAATTCATTTTCATCTGTAAATAACTTAATGACCTATATATAAAATCACCCGTATTTCTCCTGTACTGTGTGTTTTATTTTTACGGACCCCCCTGGCATTCTCCTGACCGAGGAAAACCGACTTTAAACCGTTTCCCGAATTCCCGAACTCCCCAACAAGTGCCAATTCAAATAAGTGACGTAATTTTCCGCCAGAGTCGTTGTGCCGCCAACGACGCTGCCTTACCGAACAAAGTACGTTACAAGATAGTGTGATTAATGTATTAATAAACTTCATAAAAAACTGTTTGAGTCCATTGGATACATGGTAATTGTAGGTCATGCGTTATGCAGGTTGCGTATTTTTATACGCAACCAAGTAATAATAATAATACAGTAATACCTACGTTAATACAAATATCTAATAGAGAATTCTCCATTTTTTACTTTTTTAACACCTTCCAATCCTAAGCAGTGTTAGCGTATCAATATGAACACAAATATAAATTGTGCGATTAAATGTGAATAACAAAGAAATTTGTTCAACTATATGATCTATTTTATTTATGTTAGCCTTTATATAAAGAAAGCGGGATTATTATTGCAACACTGATAAAATTCATTTTATGATTCATACGTTTACTAAAATATTGAATTTTATATATGACCATAATTTGAAATTGAAAAATATATAAACTAGTGCATATGTTAATTCGAAATCGGTTGTCTTTTTGTTTATATATATTTTAATATATATATATATTTTTAATATATTTTTGACGGGAATTACATCAGCTTTATATTTTGGGAATAATCGCTGATATCTACATCCACTCAAAAAAATCGTAGACAAAAATTTAAGAAATCCGTGACTTTTCTATATCTTCTGCAATTTCAAATTGCATTTATTATTTTATTCCACCCACACAAAAATAACCATGAAAACCACGTTTCCTAGAATTCCTGCACTTGGTTTCATTTAAAAATATATTTACAATTACCATCACTCCAATGTTTTCAAACAGTTTAGTATGAAGTTATCTTATAGTTATTTATGCAACACATGACAGTTATGACTGTCTTTATAATTGTCATTTCAGACAAGTAAACTATCAAATAACACACTAGTGCATATAATCCATAACTCACTAGTGAGTTATGGATTATAAGTCACCTTCATATTTAAAGTATTTATATTTAAAAGCTGCTTGTAGTAGCCAAACAAACAACCTACTTTAACCGAAATGTAAAAAAGTCATTGTCTAGTCATTCTGACATTTATAGGGTACTGAGGCGCAAGTAGCTTTAATTTGATCGCAAAGCTTTTTAATCATTATCTCATAAAAAACGATTTCTTCCACTTGTTGGATAAAACATTGTACGCCACTCGCGCGTTATGTTTCCTAATTCATTTGAGAATTTATACCCTTCTCGCGTGACTTATTTTCAACATAACACACTAGTACCATAAATATATTAACTAGGCTTACAATCTTACATTACCAGATTGGAAAAAAAGGAAATTGTTTGATATTGTTGCCACAAAAGTAGAAATTGTACTGACACCATTACTGATCCTGTAGAAAACATAGTATATAATTTAAGTTAAATCTATGGCACTCCTTGAACGTGCACTCCTCTATAGTAAACATACACGGCTAATGACCTTACTACTAAGGGTGCAGGCAATATATGAAAAGTTTATAGATCGATAACGTCAACATAGATTGTTAAAACGAGTAGAAACGACAAAAATATCCCAAAATTACCCGCTAGTGCTATTAAAATGCTTAAGACCATACATATATCCCTATTACACGCACAAAATTTACTATGTGAGCCGCTTTATGGCTACTGTTTATCTTTATGAATTTCTTTATCGTCGTATATTACTGCCATCACGGTATAGGATCGTAGAATCCGAAATAAAAGACCGATAAATCCATATTTATGATTTCAGGAGTTTGACGTATACTTTTCGGTTGCGATTGCACGTTCGATACATAACAGTTAATAAAAACGTGATCTAGATGATTTAGTAAAAGGGGCTCGGACATTCGCTACTTCCCTGGAACGATTTCTACCCTACCCACTTTATTCTAATGAAATGTTTTATGATTTATTCCGACTGTTATGCCGCAACTGTGGCTGAAATTTCGAAATCTACCGAGTGCCCATTTAGGTAAAATTGGAAGAAGATATTAGGAACATTTTTTCCCATGAGAGGAGGAAGTTGAAATTTACAACTAATGTTTCATCTATATTTTGATCCGACATATGGGTATTATATACCACGACAGGAATGCGTATATAAAGCTGCAAGAATCAAGTTATGTCTTCGATACCAGAAAAGTTTTTAGCTAATTTGTATCGTCAGATGTGATTTTGTAGCTCTGCAAGGTACGATGCAGGTTAGAATTTCAGCTGCAGTAGACACACTGCGTACTTAAGTATCTCTGAAGTCGCTTTAAATATCAATCTTTTGTGGCGGCCGATTTTGTAGCTATTTGAACACTCAGATCGTATTACTACACATTGTATTTTTCAAAAACCACTACTTTTCGTAGAAGCCATCCTAAGTTTCGAAAACTGACCAAAAATCATTATTATACTTTTCATGATGTAATCGAAATATTATATCTATCACTTCAAAGGAATATCAAAAAGCATATTTTCAAGCGACTCTTAAGAAATTTATATTTCCCTCTTATTTACTTCGTGTCTCCTTGATTTTTGCTTAACATTAATATGTGTCCAATTGCACTCTTTCTCCCTCTCCCCCACTCTATCTCTCTCTCCTATGCATGGTTTTTTAATGGTAGGTTACATACCACTCGCTGTAAAACATTGGTTGTTGATAGGCTTAAGAGATGTCGTTGATTTCTTTTGCTTGAGCTTCCATCCACAAACACCCTGCACTTAAGGACCCATCGGTCCCCAAAGCGTGACAATATATAGTACCATAATAATGTACTTACATATTCGATCATTATACTATTTTCAGGAAACGGTATATATCTGCATAGAATACAATAGAAATGATTGTTTCCTAAACCTACCGAGATATGTTACATTGAGTTACCAAAGTGGTCTCTTGATTGAAGATTCCGAAGCTCAAGAACAGATCGACGAGAATCACATCATATTATAAAAAATAATATTTTTGAGAAAAATGAACTAAAAGTATAAACACTCATTTTTTCAGACGTCACTCCCCACGTTCCAAAAGTGGATTAAAATGATAACTATACATGACAATCGAGATACAATAATTTGTAGTTACCTTTTTGTTAATTTGTTAGATCAAATTTAATTTTTTTCTAAACTCTGCTAATTGCTGCAAAGCAACTCAAACCTTCATAAGTTTTGTTTCACTGGTTATAGACTTAACTGTGTCAATTTTGACCTGTGCTGTTTAAATTCAAAATAGAGCGTATGTTTTTCGTGAATTTTCTGGGAAATATCATCGAAAGTAACCATTTTTCGAGTTTATGAAAGTATAAGCTTTAAGGCTCCAGCACATTTCATATTTTTTTAACCAAATACGTGTGCCATTAAATTCATGATATTTGTTTGATGACTGAAAATATTACAAAACTTGTTTATACAACAAAACTTACAAAATAACAATTTGTTATTGTTGACGCTAACGTCAACATTATTTTAGGTTAAGAAATTGTAATTTACGTTGAACTAATTTTGGGAACTTTTCAACACGTTTTGTTTTACTAACAGATAATAATCACTGACGCAGCTTAGGTAACAAGGTTTTTGGGATATCTAATTAAACTAAAAGCACGTCCTATTTTATTACGAAGAATAACAACGCCGACGAACGTCAACAAGTCAAGTTCAAAATCACAATAATTAACCGAGTCAGCATAATAAAGGCGTTTACGGAACGTGATAAGAAGCGCGCTCCAGTTAAGGTCAATTTCTGCAACGCTAGGTCATTGTAAGAAAACAAATAATATCCCATTTAACCAATGTAAAACAAGATGTATAAAATCTCTGAAATTTGGGTTAATAAACCAGTATACGATGTATGCTCAAAACGACAGTGTGTTGTGATCTTTCTTCACGTCACCCAAACCGACAAACCATAACCTCACGAACTTCAACCCGGACCTGCACGTTACGCCCTCAGGTACATAACGGAGAGCACGTTACGCCCTTTCTCCAAACTACTAGAAGTTCAACCCGAACCTGCACGTTACGCCCTCAGGTCCACACCGGAGAGCACGTCACGCCCTCTCTCCAAACTACTAGAAATTCAACCCCGGAGAGCACGTCACGCCCTCTCTCCAAACAACTAGAACTTCAAGAACTTCAAGAGATCACGTCACGCCCTGATCTCCGCCTACAAGAACGTCTTCAGCCTTACAACCTGGAGACAAGATTCATCTCCGCAGCCACCCACGAGTTACGAGAGATATCTACATACAGTTCACTCTCTAGAGATCACTTCACACTTTCGTTCAGTTATTTAAGCATGTTGAAACGAGTTAAAAATTAATACAAAAAATTAAGAAAATGTGTACGATACATTTTTAATAAAGAGAATTTATTATAGTTCTAAAAATTATAACAGATGGTATGCTTTAATAATTAATGTGCGTATATATATAATCCGCTATACTAATCTTAATGGTATCAATAGGACGTTGAACCAGAGTTTTGTAATAAATGTTTACATACTTTGAAGTGATTTAAATTGTTTAATAATGTTTAACAAAATGGAGGAAAATGTGGTCATTGCTTTCAAGAAATGACGATAATAATTCGTCATAATCGACGTCATAGGGTACGTATATGGGTGATAATGTCCTGACTGGAGCATTAGAGAAACGGGTAATATAAACCAAATGAAAGGGGGTAGTTTTTGAAGAACAAAATGTACCCCACGTGATAGCTACCATATAGCTACAAATTATACCATTTCAGAAGAATTCAATTTCTCCTGCGGTTGCAGAGATACGCACTACGGATACTGCAGGTTAAGACCCAACCTGCTGTTGTTTTTGGGAGCCAAACAGAGTCAAAAATCAATTCAGACGGTACTAATTAAAGGCAAATCATGACACTAATATAGTGGAGAAATAGCCATCGCCATTTTATAGACCTGACTGAAATATCTGGTGAATTATATTTTAAAACCTTTTCAGACAAGAGGGAAATCCCAGAATAGTTCAGTTTCCCTCAAGCTTTTGTTATAAATACTTTTACATATCCGCTATGTCTACATCTGCTTCGGAAGTGGCATGGGTGATTTATTTAAATAGTTTATGAAAGTCTGAACGTCAAATTGAACAATGGAGTTGTGTTGAGTGTTCGGTTTAGCTGTTGAGCACGGATCCCTTTGCGTTTTTCTGAAGTGAACGAGATTTATTAACGTTGTTCCGTGTTAAGTTCTCGGATATTTCGGGATATCGTCCGAAAGACACCGTATATCCACTACCCTACACACACACATCTCTTATACGTAGCGAGTGATTAAAGATACAAAATGTTAAGGCATTTATCTCCCCAAGAAGTGTCTGCCTCAGGGAGAGGCGGCGGCGTGAGCACGTAAGAAAATAAATGGGTAAAAAACTGAAATGGAAACCGGGGAATTTATCATCGGACACTTAAAATAAATGTAAGGAGGGCTTTTGTTCCATATTTTTTCCTTTCGCCTCCAATTTTTTGTTATATAAACGTCAGGCGGTGACGCGTCGGCCGGAATTTATTTGCGAAAGTCCGACGGGCGAGGAAAATAAACTGCACACGAGGATCAAACCGAGATTAATGCCGCGTGTAGTTCCTGAAACGGGAGCGCAGTCAAAAAGCCCGAAAGATGGGACTACTGAAACAAATATAAAGGAAATCAAACAGGAAGAGTCAAATTTCAGGACACAAAAAGCTTAAATCGTTACTATGATAGAAACCTCATCTTTACCAGTGAGGCTCAGGAGTGCCAATCACTTTTATCGAAGTATATGTATATTAAAAATAACTGCGTTTCGATGTTCTCTAGTCCTATTTTGTATATTTTTTTAATCTCTCTTAATAGTCCAAGACCCATCTGTCAGAAATTTGCTTTAAGTATCATTCACATAAGCAGTAGTGCAGTTGCACTGCAGGGGGAGTGTATTTGGAACAGTAGCAGCGGTAACGTATGAAGTCGTCCTGTTCACATTGGACGTAGTGTGAAAGGCTGCTGAAGAAGCAGGACAATAGGCAACAGGACATATTGATGTCCTGTTGCCTATTCGTATATAGACAAACACGTCGTTGTTGCAAATTGTATTCTTGATTTGCATAGTCCATCTATAAAACTTAAACTTACTGAAAGAATTAACGCGAAACAAAACTGTAGTTGTAGTTGAGGTTAAACAATTTGTAAACAAAACAACAAACTCCGACGCGTCCTCGATTGGTGCTTGTATGCGTGTGTAGACCGTGTAGTGCAGAAGCTAAAAGCTTGCTAGGTTCTACACTACCGCTACCACTACCTTCCCACAAGGTCGTCGATGTGAACGCTGTCGTTAACATCCACAGGCTTAACTTTTTAAAATACCACTGCTGCACTACACCTACAACTGCACTGCTGATTATGTGAATGATACTTTAGATGGACGTAAGAGGTAACCGCAATGTTTTAACATGGATACCTCGGGAATAATGCCTAGAATAAGGATTGACTAATCCTCCAAAGCGCAGAGGTCGGAAACATTTTTTAAAATGCAACAATTTAAAAAAAAGAAAAAATGTGTTTTCCAGGATTGTTTCGCATCTAGCTTTTTAAATATCCATTTTAGAGGAAAGTTAAACAGGGAGAAAAGTTGCAGAATCGCTTTTTACATAATATGGCGTAGGTTTGAAATTCAAAAATTTATTAGCGGTATTGCAAAATTGCAATAAACCAAAAAAATGGCCCAAAAAAGTGGTTTCTTAATTTATTATTTTAGGCACTTCAAAATGGAGTTAGGACTTCCATATCACAGGTAGAAAATCTCGAATTTATAATAAAAGAATCCTGTAAATTTCGTTTCGATCGGTATATTAGATTTTGCACAATAATTTTGCAATCCAGGAAAATCGAAAAATATTGAAAATTTTCAAAATTGTTGAATTCATTTTTCCACTATTCGATTTTAACAAAACTGGCTGAGCATATATAAGAGCTCTCACAAGCTTCCATGTGCTTTTTTCAAAATTAAAAAATATTTATTAGAACGGTCAGTAATTCTTTAAAGTTGGTGTCTTTTTTTGCTTATAAACAAATAGATTATCTCGGCGAATTTTTTGTTAGATGAAAACATAGCCGGGAAGTAGTCGGAAAGGCGCTTCTTTTCATATATAATAAGTTGCTATTTTGTTCATCATTTTCTAAGATATAACTCCTCAAAATTGATTAATGTTTAATAATTGTTTAACAATGGTTAATAAAATTGCTATTTTTTCTCATATCTCAAGAAATAATTGTTTCTTACATTAACCAGTATAATATTTTTGTTGAAATTTACATTACAAAGATTGAAACTTACATTAAAAAAAAATTCTCGTTTCGAATTTTGACAAATTTATAAATTTGACACCCACTTCAAACAATGACTGTGACCGTTCTAACAAATATTTTTTAATTCTGAGAAAATCACATAAAGGCTTGTTCCCTCTTATATATGCTCAGCCAGTTTTGTTAAAATCGAGTAGTGGAAAAAATGTTTCAACAATTTTGATACTTTTCAATATTTTTCTATTTTTCTGGATTCAAAACTTATTGTACAAAATCTAATAAACCGATCGAAACGAAATTTACAGGATTCTTTTATTATAACTTCACGATTTGCTATCTGTGATATGGAAGTTCAAATTCCATTTTAAAATGCCTAATATGATAAATTGAGAAACCACTTTTTTGGGCCCCTTTTTGTTTGGTTTATTGGTATTTTGCAAAACCGCTAATAAATTTTTGAATGTATAACCTATGCCATGTTATGTAAAAAGCGTTTTTACAAATTTTTTCCACTTTAACTTTCTTCTAAATTCAATATTTAAAAAGTTAGAAGCAAAAGAAGTCGGGAAAACATACGCTTTTTCCATTTTTTTTTAAATTGTTGCATTTTAAATAATGTTCCCAACCTCTGCGCTTTGGAGGATAAGTCAATCCCTATTCTATGCATTATTCCCGACGTATTCATATAAAAATATTGCGGTTACCTATTACATCCCCGTCAAAACAGATAGGTCCTGGACTATAAGTCAATTGGACCTAAGCAGAGATGAAGAAATCCTATGAGAGTCAAAACACCCCTTGGACTAAAATATAGATCAGAACATGGAGCCCTCATGTCCACTACTTTACTTAGCATTGAAAATAAAAACACTGCTTTTGAATGCATTAAACGGAACACACCCTCTATCTCTGAATTTTCACTTTAGAAAGTTAAAGGCAGAAATTCAAACTAGTCAATCCATTTAACTGGGACCAGTTATTTACCACCATTAGGTTGTTAGGCTCGTTCAGTACAAACTATTACTTTTGCAACTAATTGTATAATGCGAGAGGAGAGGTGGTAATGTGACAAGTCGAGACGCGACGGCCAAATCGAGACGGACGGCAACATTACTTAAAACGAACCTCTGTCCCCGTAGATCGAGATGGTAAAAGTTTCACTTCAAAATGTTCCGGCAAAACAGAAACAAACAGTAAAACCATAAAATAAAGTCACCAAATGCACAAGTTGAAAACCAGAATTTGATTAGAAATGGCTTAGATCCCTCCAATTGTTATAACAAAGAAACTGCATAATTCTCCTAATTATAGTCTTTGCGAGGCCAGTATAACAACGGGCTGCCGAGGAGGAAGGGGAACGTAAACGAGCCGCCTCCATAGGCGCGCGGAATATTTTTTACTCACTTAGTCAGTAAAATTTCATAGAAAAATTTTACATGAATTGTAAAATAATAATTAGGTTTAACCATTAAATAATTAATCGTTATCTTCAGAAGAAGATTCGGAGCCGGGACGAATGACAATGGGGTTAATAGGTGGTAAAACGTGATATTCCTCCTTTTTTTTAATTACATGCGAACCGCAATTTTGCCAAATTTGTTTGCGGGAATCATCCCTAAAGACGGTTTTAATGTTCTCAAAAACAATGTTAGTGAAAGTAGGACTGTGGTTTGTTTTCCGCAAGCGATCCTCGACGTTAGCCCAATTTAATTCTATGGGATTAAAAAACACTAGTAGGGAGGTAGTCGAAGAGCACAATGACCTTTATCCCCAGCAAGCTTATCAACAGCATACTCCTTTTTGAAAGTACCAGATTTAACAATTTCATGAAGCTGTTTTTTTTTGTACGGATGTTTGAAGCTATAGGAATATTTTTGCTGTGAAGAAGTGATTTCCTGGAACTACTATTAGGAATTTTATTAATTTGACGAGAATGATATGAAGCGTTATCAAGAACTATAACTGTATTATTAGCAATATTGGGCAGAAGTCGATCTTTAAACCACTTTTCAAACAATTCGGTATCCATATCCTGATGATAATCGGCGAAACTCTTATCGATATCCTTGGCGGAACGAAGCAAAGCATTAGGCACAAAACCGTTTTCGTTTCCTGCATGTAAAATTACCACCCGATTTCCCCTAGAACTAAAGTCACTAAATGAGGAAAGTACCGCAATGGGCGGCCATATTGTGTCCGCGCCGCGCCGCGCGAAATTCAAAATAGAAAACAAAAATTTGCTCGTTTTAAAAGATAAAACAACAACTTGGCATTTTTATTCCCAAAAAATAAAAACGAAATTTCGCGAGAGAAAAATGTACATAAAAATTAATTTACACCTATATACAATAAAATAAACAAATATGACACACTATGACACATAACCCACAATCCACAAAACACAACAATAGGCATGAAACAGGCAGATTGTAGCTGTAATCCGCCATATTGTGTCCGAAAATGTACTTCTCTCTCTAACACATTGGGACATTGAATTGCGGTACTTTCCACATTTAGTGACTTTACCTAGAACTGGGTGTATTTAATTTACAGTTGTTGCTCTCATCAACACAACCACGTTGAATTACTTCATGGGTGTCAAACCATGTTTCGTCTAAATATACAATGTTGCTCGCTGATTCCCGAAATGACTTAATTTGTCTCAAATAATCCTGACGCAAAGCAACAATACGAGGTGATGACCATGATGACCATTCGAGAACCTAATTTTTTGTGTTTAAATCCGCAACTTAACAGAATTGACCTTAAAGTGTCTAAAGATTTGTATTTATATTCCTCAAAAGACTGTAATTTTGAAAAATTGATAGTAAAGTGGGCACCTCGTTTCTAGCATAAAAATCGTAAACGGTTCTGCGTATAACGTCTTTAGCAGCGTCACCTAATGCGTTGAACTTCTTTTGTTTACCAAATCTATTTTGATGATGATCTACAAGTCCCCGCTGAATTATTTCTATAAATTGAAGAATATAGAATTAATGTCAAGTCTGGAATTTCTAAAATAAAGCAGCGAACCGATTGTTCGGGGTGTCTTTGTTGTATGCGCTTAACCATATTTAAAATTACTGTTTGTAATTGAGGATGTAGATCCTTATTTGCAAACTCCGAAGAAGGAGACGAGGAAGAGCAAGAGGGTTGAGTAGTCACGTTTTCCACATCAACTCGCACTGTTTCTGTCGCCCACGGTCTCCAAAACGCCATTCCGATTACAATTAATTATTATTATAAATATAAAAACGAACGGCAAATTATACGATTGTGAAATTAACTTAAAAACAAACAAAATACCTCTATAACCTGTCTCGGTGATGTAAACCGTGCCAACACTGTTAAAAGACTGAAGACACGTGTTCGAGACGTTCTAGGAAGGATGCAGTCGTCCAAAACGTTTATGAATCCACTACAGCACAAGCGAGAAAAGTAAACTCTTGACAATATTTAGGCGTGTGACTTGCTCGGCGTGGAAATGGAGTGGGAGGATTCTACAGGACGAGTTCGCTAAATAACGTATAATGTATCGAGCATGCCGTCTATGTTGTTATTGATCGATACCCGTATAAGCTTGTATATATGTTGGTTGTTACACTGGCTTCGTAAAGACTATACCATGACTAACCAATCCAGAATCTATAAACCGCTAGAGTGAAGGAATCTCTTATAGCTGACGGAAGAGATTCGATATTAACTTCCACTCCAAAAAGGGAAGATGTTCTGCACATGACGGATCGAACTGCTATTCAGGCCGTACATCTCGGGACGAGGTTCGCAGATCGGGAAGCGTATCAGGAAAAAAAATGTCGGAGGGACGAAACTGTTTTACCGAAATAAAAATAAAATCGAAGCATGTTTGTCGTATTTGTGCCCCAATTCTCCGCGGGCGTGCCGTATATCTCTTTTGTTTTCGTTCCACACGCGGATAGGCCCCGTTCGTTGTTTTCCTACGGATCTACCTTAATCAAAAGAAAACCCGACGAGCACACAAAAGCGCTCGCCCCCCGTATCGAGCCCTTACGATAATTCCCAAATAGATCGGAGGAGCCGCAGCGAACTTCAATCATAAATTCGCGTACGATTCAATAGTTTGATTTACGGCGACGATAACAATTCGTAAAGCCGCCCCCGAAACTACCTTTCTTCCCCGTGTATCCGCCCCGATGAAATATTCATAAACTTAGGATATTCCTCTTCTCCGCGATATTTATACACATCGATTGCGGGGACGCCAATAACAACACATTAAAATTATCGGAAATGACGCCAGAGGAGAGTCGACCCGATATGTGACGGACACTTACCGTCCGGATGAATAATTTAGAAGAGAGAAAAGTGTTTTTCCGACCCTCCGGATTAACGGCGGCCGCTTAATTTTCCGTGTCAGTATGTTTACCGGATGGTAGGTGGACAGGCGATGTTGACATTGCACTTTACGAAGCCCAACAACTAACTTTTCCAATAAGAAAAACGACTACTAGACCTTGAATAGGTGGACAAAGCAAGTTTCCAAGGAAAAAGAAGAGAAACTAAGGTAAGATTGGCATGGAGTGCTATATTGCATTCAGGGATAAAGTATCAATACCTAGAATTTAAAGTCCTTCTAAAGACCGAAGTTAACAGAAATCGAATGAAATGACAATTAGGTATTTGCCATATATTTTAAATTAAACGACATATATCTAAATTTATAGGAACGAACCCTCCGATAAATTTTATAACAATGAAAAATCGTTTAATAGACCCTGCACCAAGTATTTCAGGTATAAAAAGCAGTAAATGTGCGAGGACCAGCGAAACGACCGCTCATCGTGACGTCACTCCGCATATAAACACGGGTCCGTTCTGCAGTTCACAAATAGATTTTTCGAGTATTTTGAACTTTATTGTTGTTTCCGCTGGAGTGTAGGAGTTAAATCGCGACCAAATCTAGTAATTTGTATTATTCGCGTTGTAAAATAGTGTTTTCACTACACTGTTTATATGCGGTGTTTGAACTTCAAATGACGTTTTTTGCTTGAATGTTTTTATATTTTTGTTTAATATTAACCTAAGATTTATAGGCATATAATCTCTCATTTTAGCCAGTTTTCAAAAAATGTGAATACACCTAATTACGGAACCATCACTCAAGGAGACATAATATTTTTGTTGATATTTCGTTGACGAAGTTGTATTTTAATACGTTTTAAAGAACATGTAGATTAAGAATACCTTCTTGTTTATGAAGTAAATACTGTGCTAAACTTTCTATCAAATAATTAACTATCAAATGGCTCTGAAACTAAGCGTCAGATAAAAAGTTACCTAATAATTTTTGTCCCTTATACAGTTGTAACGTATATTCTAATTTATTTATACAGTTCTTAACACTTCATTTATTTAGTCTATTGCTTCACTAATTAATTTATGTTATACACTTAATGCGCTAATTTATTTGTACAATTATCGCTAGACCGCTTATCGCACTTTTCACTCACGACAACTCCCTGTCTACTCTGCCTCCGACGGGACCGGCTCGTAATTTAAATCCCTAATAACATTTTTCCAGAAGCTTCCGGAATGTGGTTTATTTATTTTCCTAATTGGACGTACTCGATTTATTTTAATCCGAGAAGGATTTTTATGGTCGCACTTTAGCGAAGCGGTCACCTTTGAAATGCGCCGCCTGCGTCAGATGAGAAAGAGCACGCTTCACACTGATGTTTATATTTCGCATAAAACAATTTAACATTTACACCTGCTTATTATGTTTATAATGATATTATATTTATTACAGTTATGAAGATTTATTGCAACCGGAGCTGCAAACTGCTTGAAATGCTACAAAAGCTATCATGAAAATAAAATGTATCGTACAAATGTGTCAACATTTTAACGGAGGTTCTTAAGATCCAAAAGATACTTATCAGCATTACAGGTTCACCAAAAAGTACTTTGAGTTACTTATCTCAAGTTTCTAATAGTTCCTCTGAAGCATTGACTCAAAGGTTAACCATTAAGAACGGTATTGATTATCTCAACGCTTCTGAAAATGTTCTGGACAGTACCTAAACTGTTTTCAGTTCATTTTGAATTTGTAGACAGTTTAGCAGTGGTAAAGGTAGCAAGATATATAACAGGTTATCTGAAAAGTATTTAGAATTAACCGAGATATTCAAAAAAAGATTACGAACATTAAAAAGTTTCAAAACCATAGTATACAAGTTAAGGAAAAAACTGATCATCGAATAAGCCTGAAGATGTCCTAGACAATCCTAATTAAAGTTTATTTTGAATTGTAAAGGTTCTGAACGTTCCTAAAGTTGAATTAAAACTTTACATATTCACTGAAAGATAGTCCAGGTAACCTGGAGCTTCAAAGAATTCCTTTGAAGCGTTTGTAAATTTTACGAGTATCAAAATCACCCTGAGCCTCTTGACAACAGCACTGATTACTCGAAACTACCTTAGAATTATCCTGAATAGTCCTTACAACTTATACAGGTTCCTGTTGGTTTTGTAAAACCCCTGAAAAGTGCTAAAGGTGCCTTCAGAATTTGCAGGTTTAGTCTAAAATACTTCAAGTTAAACAACAACTAAAACAATTCCTTTAAGGCTTTTATAAATTTGAAAATCAATTTAGACCACCTAAGATCACAACTGATTACATATAATTCATGTGGAAAGATCCTAAAAAGTACTTACATCTTTTTCAAATTTCTTTTAATTACGTAAAATTTCTTTAAGCTACTTTAAACGGGTACGAAGAATTGTAAATACGAAGAATTGTATACGACGAATTGAATACGAAGAATTGGATACGAAGAATTTTCCGGAACCGACTTTAAACACCTTGCTACCGAAAAACAAATATTATGTTAGCTGTAATTCATCAAAACGGTGTAAAATCTCCGATACATTCACTTAAAATTTCTTTGAAAAAATATTGCAACTTCAGCAGGATCTGTTATAAAGTTACAGTTATCTTAAAGAATCCTGAAGGTGTAAAGAACCCTAGGTTTGTTGCAAACAAATTAATTTTGGCTGGAATACACGAAAAACATTGGTAAAACCTCTGCAACTTAAAAGTATTCTAAACTAAGATTTGGTTAGATTTTGAGGTTACGTTGCACTTACACCGACTTAAATAATGTGAAGAAAATGGGATTTTTTCAGGAAAATCGAATTTTCCGGTCTAGTATTGCAAAGGCATTACAAGAGGGAAAATACACGGTTTTCACAACACACGTACAAAATTGATGAAATTTTTTCGATGCTGTTTACGTTGTAACTATAGTTGCCAACAAAATTAACAAAGTTTATTTTTGTGGAATTTGTAATGAAATTTTCCAGTATGTTTCCAGTTTCTAGTAATGAAAGTTGTAAATTTCTTCCTTTTTTTAAGATTTTCGGAAAAATTTAATGCAAAACAAGTCGTAAAATGTCTTACATGACTCAAAGCTTTAAAATACTCGGCACAAAGTGCCACGCATTTCAATTATCCAGTCTCTCTTCAATAATGTGAGGTTTTCCTGACTTTCATGTAAGGAACTTTTTCCACGCATATCTCCAACCGCAAAACCCGAAAAATTGTATATTTCGAAATAACTTATCTTCATATAAAATAGTAAAAAGAACAGAAAACTAACATGACATATTTTGATCATGAGCTTTGTTTCTAAGGTAATTATTTTCTATCGTAAAATATATCAATTTTCTAACACTTATTGTTTAGTGTGTCCTTTAGCACTATTTCCGTATAAAAAAGGAATATATTATTGTATTACATGATATTAGCGAGTTATTAAAAAAACTGCTTCCTACGCGAAACGTGACATTTTAAAGATTTAAGGGCTATCTAGCATACATTACATATTCAAAAATGGACAGAAATATTCAACCTAAAGTTCAGTTAATCCTGTTTGCTTACTTATTTTAGTATTGTAACGCGAAATGTAAATACCAGCGGTAAGCCTGTGCTCTTTCTTATGGGACGAAATCGGCCCACTTCAAAGCGGGCCGACCGCTTCGGAGAATTCATTAAAAGCGCGATCATAAAAAAACCATTCTCGAATGTTCCAGAAACGTCAAATTAGGGAAAAAATAATCAAGTACTATGAAGAAGGTTCCGGAATATATTATAGAGAATATACAATTATGGGCCTGCGGTCGGAGGAGATTAGGTAGTCGTAAACAGTCGCTCGTAAACTGATCGACGAACATCGGCCGTAAGAGAAATAAATCGGCCGCGGTCAACTCGTAAGGAATTTTTATGCCCCACCCTAAGATCGGTCATCTCGTAAGCGAATTGGCAGGCAAATTTTTAAAGGGTAGTTTTGGATGAGTCAACTCGTAAGAGGATTCTCAGAAATAATCGAGGGGATGATGATTGTAACTAAGTAGTTCGGATATTTGTTGAAACTAAGAATATGATATTAAGGGGTGGTTTGTTACGTTTCAATTAAACGGTGACGAGCACCGAGATAGTTGTGGATTTTATTAAAATTCAACGCGGAAAGACTTGCTTGTTGTTAATAACGGTCGGATTCCGCAGGGTTTTCCTTGCCCTCTCGCAAGGAACACGATAATCCCCCTTTTGGGATTTTTCAGGTGTTGACCGATCTGAGAACCATATTCTTACGAGTTGACCGATCTCGGCGAAGATCAAATGCGGACCGGGATAAATTCTTACGAGATGACCCGTGCCCAAATAAATGTGGTTTATATAAATTAGATGTAAGTGTGTAATATAAATTCATTAGTAATAGTAAGTGAGATAAGATAAATTAGAAAAAGTATTAGTAGATAGGTGCTAAGTGTAGGTGTACAAATAAATTAGTGTTAAGTGCTTAAAATAAGTTAAGTAAGGACAACTCGTGTCGTGTAGTAATTCTCTCGTAGATAAAAACGTTACAGTATCATACCATTATAATTTAGAGAAAATCTGCACATTTTATTTAAAAACACCGTTATTTATACTTTTGAGCACACCAACTTCAAACTTTAACCCGATCCTTGATTCGGGCTTTATTATTGCTTTCACTTTGAATTTTCCAAAGATATTACATAATAAGATCAACGTAAAACATTATCGATCCCGAGGGAAGGACCTCCTATCTCTCTTCCACCGTCCTTCTCCCTCGCTTGATTTACACCGGCCAACAAATGAATTACTCTTTCTTCCCGTCCCCCACGGCCCTCATCTTAATTAAAATCGACAAAAATACTTTCGTCCGTATTCTCCTAATCAACGATTTTCAGATCTCCAGAAAATTTCATCCGAGAGTCTACTTCTACGGATTGTTCTCGCTCACTCCCTCTTCATCCCCATCTCATCGGCTCTATTCCGGATGATCCGGAGGTATTTGCTCTCTCGCTCTCCAAGGAAAAAAGCGTTAATTAAAACAAATACCTCTGGAAGGTATTTGCCGGATATGAAATAGAAGGAAGACGAAATGTCGATAAGTATTGAGAAAGGAAATGTAATTGGACGTGCAATCGCTATTGCACGTCGCAAGCCATTTCAGTTAATCAAGTGGAAAAGTAAATATTTTCCAATACGTAATTTGTTTACTTCTCCCGTTCTATGCGAATTTTGAGTCGATCTCCAGTTTTCAGTGAATTGGGGGATGGGGGTGATTATCCGCGAGGCGTTCAACATCAAACAAAAGTTTCGAGGCCTAACGAACCTCTTCAGGAAAAAATAACTCCATAACCCCTGGCGAGGACCGATTCTTAAATTTCCTGTCTGATTACGGGCGAAGTTTCGTTCCGAACTCATTAGTCTCTTGTTATATCTGT
This sequence comes from Cryptocephalus moraei, assembly GCA_946251905.1. Classification (NCBI taxonomy): domain Eukaryota; kingdom Metazoa; phylum Arthropoda; class Insecta; order Coleoptera; family Chrysomelidae; genus Cryptocephalus; species Cryptocephalus moraei. Next base: position 18,703,101 of record OX276454.1, read on the forward strand.
CGCTTCATTGCGCTCATAAACATTCCATCGGGCCTGAACGGACGGACCCTCGGAAGGTTTTCCTCGCGGGACTTTCGACGTATTTTCATGAGTATCTTTAATTTAATTTATCGTCGGTGAGGTTGAGGGAGATGTACTTGTGTTTTACTAACCGGAATTTACAAAGACAGAAAACAGCAGGAATGATCTAAATATATCCGGCTTTTCCGATAGTGTGCCTGTGTTATTTCTTACTTTTGTGAGCGCTATCCTTATTTCCCGATCCATCCAATATTATTTTATATTATTTATTTTTATTTTTGAACATTTTTTACAAGATCAGACCTTAGTATAGAGCTCAGAATTCGAATGGTTAGATGTTACGTTTTCACTGTCTTACTCTACGGGTGTGAAAGCTGGACAATGGACACACAAACAGAAAAAAGGATGGAGACTTTTGAAATGTACATATACAGAAGGATGCTACGAATTTTGTGGATTCAAAGGATCACCAACGACGAAGTACTCCAACGTATGAAAAAACAAAAAGAGCTGCTAAACACCATCAAAGAAAGAAAAATTCAATACTTGGGTCATGTGCTGAGGGGTGAAAAATATGAGCTACTTCGACTTATAATAGAAGGCAAAATACAGGGTAAAAGATCAGTAGGAAGACGCCAGAATTCATGGCTGAAGGACCTGAGGAGATGGTTTGACCGCTCATCTACAGAAATGTTCCGTGCTGCAGTTTCCAAAACTACAATTGCCATTTGGATCGCCAACCTCCGGAAGGAGAAGGCGCACTAAGAAGAAGATTATTTTTATTTCTTTATATCATATTTATTTTATATTATTATTTCTACTGTATTATTTCACTTTTTAAACGTTTCCTGTTTCGATTTTGACACATGCTTTCAATTCCAAAAAATACGATGCAGTCAATTCGACTTCAGTATAAATAAATCCTAGAGCCAAATGAATCGATGCCAAGTAAATCGAATGTTTCAATGTAATTCACAAATAGATGGAGTATAAAATGGCGTGCGCATGCAATTGCCTCGCCGCCAAATGTTCGAAATAGTATTTTAGGTGTATACTCTGGCCACCGAGAAATGGTTTTTACGAGTTCAGAAAAACCGTCAGTTATCTTAAGCTGTTAGTATATTTTTGTATGCGCAAAGAGATGTGTGAAGATTTTACTAACGTGGGACCGTATTCTGAAATATATACCACAGATTATCATTATTGTAGAACCTTTTATAATCTGTTTTTAACTCTAATTCTTATGTTGCGGACGAAATGCCTAAAAGGTGAGGTCAATCTATCTTGCGTTTACTGCACTACCATTGTATATTCAATCAAATTGAATCAATTTGGTCAATTTTAAAACGAAATAATAAAAATTCTAAATTATCAAAACAAGTAATTACTTACATTTAATAGTGAACAGTATGAAACTATAACAAAAAGCAATTGGGCAAATTATATTATATATAACATTCTATCAAGAAAGAAAAGAAAAGAAATATGAGCTACTTCGACTCATAATAGAAGGCAAAATACAGGGTAAAAGATCAGTAGGAAGACGCCAGAATTCATGGCTGAAGGACCTGAGGAGATGGTTTGACCGCTCATCTACAGAAATGTTCCGTGCTGCAGTTTCCAAAACTACAATTGCCATTTGGATCGCCAACCTCCGGAAGGAGAAGGCGCACTAATAAGAAGATTATTTTTATTTCTTTATATCATATTTATTTTATATTATTATTTCTACTGTATTATTACACTTTTTAAACGTTTCCTGTTTCGATTTTGACACATGGTTACATGACTACCATTGTATATTCAATCAAATTGAATCAATTTGGTCACTTTTAAAACGAAATAATAAAAATTCTAAATTATCAAAACAAGTAATTACTTACATTTAATAGTGAACAGTATGAAACTATAACAAAAAGCAATTGGGCAAATTATATTATATATAACATTCTATCAAGAAAGAAAACTAATATATAATACGGTGGGAACCTGTTTCCAAATGAATTATTAATATAAACAGGAATGATATGAATAGTTCTTCAGATAAAGAGAATTAATATATTTTGGAGGCATAGCTTTCTTATGGCGGGTTTCGCTCGAAGCGGTGCATCGGTGAGAGGTGTAAACGCGAAAAAACCGTCACGATCGCAACGGCCAATTATCGCGCCGCGCTAACTGTTAGTAGCAACCGTGTTACAATTGTTTTTTTTGTATTGGTTGCCTGCTCCATGGTAACGCTAGCAATCAATCGTTTTGGACACAAAATGCTTTAACTGTACAATAACAAAAATTATATAAACAAAATCAGCGTCTAAGAAGAACCTACCAGAGTGTGGCAATTACTTTATTTCGTCTATCAACCAAGATATTTCATTATAAAATTTGCTCTTGCTGAAACGTAAACAGATAGTAGACATCTTGGATTAAGATCTACACGGAACGAGAAAATCCTTCACGGAAACGTTTCTGGGCCTACGACTACGGTCCGGAAGGTTAGGTTTGTTTGATTTGGCTTGGATAAAAGTATAAAGAAGAATAAATAGTACATTATACTATACTCGTTTAATAAGACGGAGTATCGTGTAGCGTGTTCATTTCCTGCGCTTCGAACACGTCCATTCTTCCTCGCGTTCCGTGCGGTGTCCCGTGTGTTTCGAGGTTGGTATCCTTGACTGTCTGTGAAGTAGGACGTGCGCCCTCTCTCTCGCGCTCTCTCTCTTTCTGGCGGTGGCTTCTCGGAGGAGCAATGGCGTTATCTTCGTCCTAGGTTATCTCGACGGAATCTTCGCCCATCGAGGCCCCTAAAGGACTTTCGTTTGACTGGAGCGTTTCGACGGCTATACCTGGTTGAGGCAGTTATCGTTTCTTTATCAGTTTCGTACCGCTACCGTCCGTGTGTTGGATACACGTGTGTACCTAACCCTCTTCTCGAGGTAAGAACCACATGAAATACCACTCTCTTTCTAATTTGGGACAATCTGTTCCAATTCAGGGTTTTAATTTCGAGTCCCGGATTTCGAGTTCGCATTCCACGTTCGGATTCTGACTCAAGGAGCCGGATCCTGATCCAGTGTTCCAGCCCAAGGCTCGTCCCTGTCCTGTATACCGATCGAGCTGCAGAGGTCTTCCGTTGGAACCGGACACCACTTCGCCTGGTCGAAAGTTACCTTCTAGCACGAACCACCTTCCCGAGTCTACCGAGAACTATCGTCACCGAGCTAAGCGGTCGAGTAATTATCAGGTCGTACCTTTCTTTATTCTTAGGTCATACCTTTCTTTTATTCAATTAGTGGGAGATATTTTCCCTCATTTACTTATCTACGAGAAGTGCACTATATTAAGCTAAGTTATTCCCTTCCTTTATGTGCTGTGACTATTTGAGGTATTTCTCACGTTATAACAGGTTAAGTTATATTTCATTCTATGTATTAGGTCATACCTCATTCTATTATGTATTAGGTAATATTTCATTCTACTATGCACTAGGTTATATTTCACTCTACTATATATCAGTTTATTTGATACGTAAGTTATATGTCACGTTACTAAACGGGAAGTCACCGATTATCCCACCTTTCTCATTATTTGTTGTACTTTCACCGTCTGGTGATCTGATGTTGCATTTGCCACGCCTTTTTGGTCTTAGTTAGGTGTTAATAAAATAATTGACAGAATTATGTGTTTTATTGAACAACCCCACATCACACTGTAATACCGTTCCCAGTGACCCTGGGTGGCGCCCAATTAAGTCTCTCTTACAGATCATAACACAAGTTTCTGAATCCGACCCACGACCTGCTCACCGGTGAAAAGCTGCCGTAAGCGAAAGTGTAGGTATTCATACGCCACAATCGTCTCACGAGAGTTTTGAAGCACGACGAGCGAAGCGAGGAGTGCTTTAATAGAACGAGTGTATACGTCTCATTAAACGAGTGTAATATACTATTTTATCTACTTTGCTATATTAAATCATTAAATTTTGGCATTTCAAATTTTCCTATAAGTAGATAAAATTGGTTTATTTCGGAGTCGCGCTAACTGTTTGGTGGCAACTCGTGTTACAATTGTTCGTATTGTCGGTTGCCTGCTCTAAGGGTGGCGATTGTGGGCTGAATCTGAGAGTGGCTAGAGCTACCAATCGTTTCTGTACATGACGTATATATATATATATTATTATATAAAGCTATGCTTCCCCTCCCGGTCATTCAAAGAGTGCCTCATTTTTATATATGTATATATGTTTTGAATTAAAAAATAAAATATATTTCGAGAGATAGGTATTAATGACCTTATTAATATACATTGCGAACATGTAATATTATGTTTTAAATTTAAATAATTAAATTTAAATTTAATAATTTATAGTATGTTCCATTACTATATTACTATATATTATACATTTATCATTACTAATAAATGTTCTAAATTTTTTTCCCGTGAAAACATAAGTAATAGTCACTATTACATCGTCCTATCATTTTCAGTTATATGATTCTTTAAGAAGCTACATTGTCACGTTAGTACCATTTATTTGGCACCAGTATACCTATTAATAATACTAAAAACCATCGAGCCTAAGTAATAGTGAGAAGGGACAAAGTATTACCACCGTCTCTAGCAGATCATTAATTTAAGGGGCTTATTTTTTATGATTGTCACGTTTTTAAATTTGAAATGATGAAATTATAAGGCTAAAACAATAAGTTCGAAAACCAAATTTCATTTTAATCGTAATGTACATTTTCACCTAATTTCCGTACATTCAAACGGTTGATAAATCTGTAGAACCTAATGGTAATACAGTAATGAACTGATACCAGAGATTAACTTTACCGTAAGAATTCCCTTTCTGTATAATTTCACGATAATGGACATCAATAAAAGGACTTCTCTTCCGACACATTTCATTAGTCTCAAAAGACAGTCACCGACATTCCGCCCCGCCGATCATCGCAGCACGTGATAAAACGAATTGTCTAATTTAATTAATTCGAACTTCAAATCTATAATTTCAGTTAATCGTTTGCATTATTGATGAAGGGGGGTCCCGTTCCCCGGAACGGGCAGCCCTTTCCATTATTCAAAAAACCACCCCGAAGACCGGAATCTAATCAAATTTTATATTGCTTTTATAAAATTGCCAAGAATGTCTTGCTCCATAATTGAATAAACGGGGTCCGACTTTCTCCTTATCCACCCTCTCTCTATATCATTCCGTCTCTCTCTACTCTCGAAATGTTAATCGTCTGGAATCGCAAAGAAAATGTTGCTACGGGGAGCTTAAATTACCAAATTGGATCCTCGGACGGTTTTCACCGAGTCTATTAACTCCGGGGCCAGATTAGGCGACAGCGAAAAGCGTAATGGATAGCATTATCCAAAGAACCCTTGGGATAGGGTGACGAACAAGTGATGTCATTTAAACAACACAGAGGCCAAGCACACATACGCTGTTATAGAAATTAAAATAGAGATATATAAATAATAAGAATGATAATGATAGATACTAAAAACAATGTAAAGTAATGATGACAAAAAGTCAGGAGATTGTAAGTGTTGTAAAATCACAACAACTCCACTTTTTGTACAGTATAGCGATGGTTTAGCTCTTCGTGAATAGTGGACCACCAAATATATTGAGCTAAAGCAGGGGTGGGCAAATCTTCTGATTGACGGGCCACATTACGGATGAAAATTTGACCGCGGGCCAAACAATTTATTTTTCTAATTTTAAGTATAGTGTTTACTAAGGAGGTTATTAATTTAAAACCAATATTGTTGGATCAAAACATGTATTTAATAAGCAATTTAAAGAAAAAATTTGAAAAGAAAATTTTTAAACAGTAATATTAGATAATTTTATCAGTGTACTGTAAAAATTATGCAAAACTAATTCGTGTAACTAAGTCATAAAAGTTGGTTAGTTACCCAACTAAACATAGGACCAGACCACCCAACAAATTAGAAACAATATGCAACTGGACGACTCTGACGGTTAGTATGGACATATGACTCAAAATTAAAAATAAGATTAATGTATTTTACTGGAACAGCCTTATTCAAATAACGTATTGAATAATTTTGTTTTCTAAAAATTTTTTATGAGCCAATTTATAATGGAGAAAGTAATATTTGTGCTTTTATCAATAATTTATAAAATGCTTCGCGGGCCGGAGAGAAGTCTTCCGCGGGTCGGATCCGGCCCGCGGGCCGCCTTTTGCCCAGGCATGAGCTAAAGTGTGTCCAGTTAAGTATTATGTGATTCTCGTGAATGACATCCACTTAGTTGGAGGCCTTCAGTGAAAATCCTAACTTACAGACGCCCTTTTTAATAGTATATTCCTCCTACAACTTCAGTCCAGTCATCACTAACATTTTTGTAGCTTATGAGAAGTAAACCCAACCTTCTACAATTAATGCCACTATCTTAATTCCTTGTCCTGGATCCTTGCTATGCTGTGCGTCTCAATATTGCTGGATAGCTCTAGCGACCTGAACATTTCGTTCCAAATATACATCAATTTAACTCTGGGTTCCATAATAGATCCCAAATCCTCATTACAAGAACTTGAAGTCTATAATGACAGTCCACAGAAGCGCAACAGCTGTGAAGAAATGTGGAATATAATCAAATTTTTCACCTCTATAAATATCGGGTTTCAAACAAGTCGCAGTAATATTGTATGAACACGCCCACCACAACGTTTGAGCAACTGTAAGATCTTACTGTAGGTTCCTAAATTTTCAATAACCTACTACAACTACCAAGTAGACCATAAGATATGCAGCTGTATTGGTGTATGATGCAAATATGTCTATACCTCCAAGCAGCTGTACGATCTGACTGTAACTCCACCAAGTCTTGATCAAAGTTTAACAAGTAGACTGTAAAATCTACAGCTGCAATGACATGATAGAAGCGAAATGATAGTTTTGACCAACCTCGACAGCGTGGAAGGTTGTATTGTTTACCATCTCAAGTAATGACTGTGAAACTAATTCCGCAGTGAGTGTCTTAGCTCTAGATCAATTTTGCTTGAAATATTAGAGTCTGAAGGTAGGAACGTTTATTCCAGTAGTTATGAACTTGCTCGCATCTAACTCCAACCAAAACCTAATGACCTTTACTAAGTTTTGATCCGTTTTGACCAATTTGCCATTCTGACAAAGCCTCCAATTATTGAAATGATAAAACTGAAGGTTCCATAAACTTGTTCCATACCATGTCAAATCAAGGCGGTTGAAGTGGATGGGTGGAGGAAAATAGCAGTAGATAAATAGTTAAAATGCTTATTCCATTAAATCAAGTCATATGTTCCCTTTTTTCCACTTATATTTTCAGTTTTGTTAACTCAACTCAACTTTACTGATGGCTGAATCAATTCATCGGAATACTTGTTACAGATAGAGCTCATGTAGTCTGCTCATTAAAATCATTAGACCATTAAAAATATAACAATTTGCTATGTTGCAGTGATTTTCCCAAAAATTGTAAGAGAGGACATATTAGAAGAAACGAGGCGCCCTTACAGTTTATTGTCTTTCATACACAAAATTTCAAGTAATTATAGCTCAAGTTTTTAGGTGGTTTACAAATAACTAAATGCATCTTAATATTAATAAGTGTCACTTAAGTACACACGAAAAGTAAATTTTATTAACAATCAGTATCATATTGATGACTCTGTGTTGAATAGAGTAGGTTCTTGTAGGGACCTTGGAGATTATTTTCATAGCAATTTGAGATTTAATGTACACTGTCAACAATTAGTTAATAAGGCTTATAGGGTTTTAGGGTTTATTATTGGGAATACAAAGGATTTTAGTATTGAATGTGCAATTAAGCTCTATAATGCTTAACTTAGACCGCATTTGGAATATGTATCTGTGATTTGGACACCAAAAGCTGAAGTAGTCTGTGATATGCTCGAAAAAGTTCAGAAAAGATTTTTAAGATATCTGTATTTAAAGAAAAATAATATTTATCCACACATGATCTCCTATGCTAGTATGCTACAGGTTTTAATACCGAAAGATTGAGTAGTAGGAGGCAAGCAGTGTCTGTTCTTTTTGTATACAATGTACTGAATAATTTAAAGCACAAAACTGTCTTCTTGTAAATAAACTTAAGTATGTTGTCCCTAATATTATTTAAGAAATGATAATATAATATTATTTCATTCTGATCCACAAAGCCTCTCGTCCCCTCAATAAAATGTTAATTAAATGCAATCTTGCCATTCTAAGGCACAAAATAGACATCTTTAACACCAGTCCCATTGAAATAAAGCATCTTATTGTATCTAAAGAGGTATGAACTTTGTGTTGTAGTTGTAGATATCGTGTCTTGTCTTATAAATTGCGACGTGCTATTCAAACTTAAGGGAGGTAAGGCTACCAAACAGCGAGCTTGTCGGTCAGAGCCCCCAAAGCTGGTCGGACGTACAGCGTGGCAAAAGGGGTTTTTGCTCGGCCTGCCCCGTGCCGGAGGCTAGGGGGGTTAAATTTGATTATAGGGCGCCACTGGCTACTACCCAGCCAGAAGGTTCCAGTTGTTATGGACCCAGCATAGGATGCTCGACCAGAACGACTCGTGAACGACTCAACTAAAAGACAAACAACGTTTAAAGTTTATGCACACAATTTAATTTAGGTATAAATGGCAGGTTTGAGTTGATTAACAGTCGATTGATCCAACAAGATTACAAGAACGGTAAAAGAATAAAAAAATGAAATAACAAGTCCTCAAAGAAACGGGGTGGATCCTAGCTAGGTATCCAGGCCCTTGATCAAGGTTTACACAACTCCCCTTACTAAAACTAAACGCTCGCGTAACTTACAAGCGCACTTAACTAAGAATATTCGCCGGATGTTCGGTAACGACAGGACGTTCCTCGCATATACTATGTTATTTAGGAAACCGAAAATAAGGGAACGTTCCTCGTATATACTACGTTATTTAGTAAACCAAAAATAAGGGAATGTTCCTCGTATATACGTTATTTAGTTAACCGAAAATACGGGGAACGTTCCTCGTTCCAGATACGTTGAAGTAGTGTTAATCTTATCTGAAAATATCCTGCGTCCTTAGCGAAGGGGAGGGCACTGCAGACAGGTTCGGTGACGGCAGAGTCGTCGAACACCGGGACTGCGCCTAAAGGCTCGATAACGACTTATTGATACCGCAGCAACGTCGCACACTGGATAATCCTTGCAACTCCACTCCGAACTCCAACAAACGGGACACGGAATCCCCGAAAAGACTCCAACACGTGTAACAGCTCAACAGGTTCTCTCAAACAGCTGAGCTCTATAACAAGAAGTAAGCCGGAAAAAACCTTAATCAACATAGGGCGACCGATTAGGTGACGAAAGGCTTAAAAGAGATAAATACCTTTGGTCCGAGAGTTTTCACACGAGGACGAGACTGCAACTCCAACTTCCCACTTCGTACAATCCCTCAAGAAGTTTAGCCAGACGACAATTACGAAAATGAAAAGAAACGCGTGATTCTCCGCTTAACACAAGCCGCGCGCCGAGCCAAAAAGAAAGAAAGGTCTTTACGGAAGGAACGTGAACCTCTCTTCCGACACGCGTCACAAGGCGCAGGACCGCCAACCCAACAGGTAGCCAACCTTCAATACGAAAACTCTCAGCGTCGCGGAACGCTGAATTCAATGAGGCGCGTTCGATTCTCGCGCCAGCAAACAATCCGAAACTAGTGCGCCATTAACGTGCGTTTTCGGAGCTTCCGTTGTAACGGAATTTTAGACAGTTACATAATGTTTATATTATTTATATATCTTTATATTTATTATCTTGTTTTTAAATTTCATGTATTATGTTCAACCACTAAGTTATGTTAGTTTTAATTAGGTATACAATAATTCACTCCACTCTTATTCTGTAATTACCAATGGTGTTTTATAAGAGTCTAAATAAGTAAATTAGGCCGTCAAATAATGGCTAAACGAAAAGTGAGCGAAAGCCAACCTTCGTTGGAACGGAAGGAAAAATACTTATATAACTGCTGCCGATTCCAGCGTAAAATTTTACACGCGACCGTGACCAGGAGCCCTTATTCGGGTCGACGTAGAACTAGTTTACTCGCATCAAGGACGGGAACCGAGCTCTAAACGGCCGTCCCTTAAAAGGATTGGGGCCGAACAACACAATACACAATACAGATCGTGTAATGGATTTTCTTCGGGGCGTACGAATCGGACCTTTTTAAACGTCCCGGAGTAAATTAGCGCGAGAATTAAGTGGAGGACTACGAAACCGCAAAGCGAAACGTTCTATCTGATCTACCTTTAAACGATGCGAGGGAGTCTCGCATTCCGCCTCGCCCTTTAAACCAGCGGACGTCCGACTTCAAAAGGTACCCACGACGCCGACGAATTCGAGATCTGTTCCCTCTCTTCACACTCGCGCGAGATTATTTTGGAAATTCGGCTTTTGTGTGCAATTCCCTGTGTTCCTGAATGGGGAAGGAGGCGGCTAAGCGACCATTAGGGTCATTCCGTGTAGGGCCGTACGCTTTGAAGTCGACGTCGGGCGAAATTGTATGGAAAAGTGACGATTTTCCGAGGACTTACAAACCTCCATCCGAGACGATGAGTTTAAAGGGAAAACATAGCCGTTACCACTCAACGCCGGAAAGGGAATCTAAGGTGGCGTTGTGAATAGTGGAAATTATAATCGGCGGGAATCAAATGGGACAATTACGATGAATTTCAAATTACTTTGGAGGAGTCGCTCCGCAAAAAGGACATCGTAAATTTAAATCGGCAAATGGTAATAGAAATTTTTGAACGATTTTCAAATGTATGCCAATATAATATGTGATTTTGATGGGAATTGGATGGCGGAAAACATATTTCTGAGGTTGGCACGTGCGCACCAGGCTGCGGATAGGATTTTCAATTCACATTAACAAAGGGGTGCCTTGCAATGCTTTTAAAATGTCTGCCAGTATTTTAAAACGATGAAAAAATAAATTCGTCATGAACTACTTATACGCAGCAAGTCGCGGGTGGTCAATGAAAATGCATGAATTTGCATTTGTACAACAATTACGCCATGTTGCTATGTAATAAACATTGGCAGATAAATTCGGCAAGTCCGGTACTTTTGTGAACACAAATCTGCAAAAATTGCTAATGTCTAAGTAGGTACTCTAGGCAAGTATTTGAATAGAAGTTTCTGTAACCGATGACGAGAGAAAAGTACAATTTTTTATCCATATTAGAATGATACACATCACAATGTAACGAAGCATATTTTTTGAGAGTTGAGGGTAGACAAGACACCGTGCATTTAACCGCTAAATCAAACCCATCTCAGATAGATGGCAGCCGATAAGGCAATGTTCAATCTACCATTGCTTAAATATCCAGACGTAACTTGGGTAGGTAAACCTCCCCCCTCAAATCGTTCCCTGTACCTGAGTTAATCCAAAGTCAGAACCATTACTTGTTTGTGACAAGCCGTACGTTGTTTCCGTCTATACCGACCGATATATGTAATTGTCTTATATGTAATTGTGGGCGTCACCGCCGTTATATTTTAGACCGACCGAAGTATCTGTTATCTGTTACGTAATTGTCCATAAACTGTGATTGTCACCGACCGCTAAATTTAAGACCGCCCGCATATTGTGTATATGTAATTGTGGACGCCACCGCCGTTATATTTTAGACCGGAACTATTTGTTATCTGTTATGTAATTGTCCATTACCGACCGCTAAATTTAAAACCGCCCGCATATTGTCTTATATGTAATTGTGGACGTCACCGCCGTTATATTCTAGACCGACCGAACTATTTGTTATCTGATATGAAATTGTCCATTACCGACCGCTAATAGTAAATGTTTTGTTATTCCGTCCGTATATGTTAGCTCGTATTTCGAACCGTTAACCGTGACAACACCCGTCTCTCTCAGAACCGCTACGAGTTAATTTTTCCCGTCGTTGTAGGGAAAAATTAATTCTCCACTATCCTCCGCTTGGTCTCTCTCGCTCTCACTGATAACATAAAAGACCATATTTCAGAATATTACACACTGCACGTTTTCCTATTGCTTCCGCATTTAGTTACTTCTCTCTCAATATAACGTTATTGGAATAATCTACCGTTTTCCGCTTTTCAGGATTAAGAGGGGTTTCTCCGTATTTCAGATCTTAATTGTTTGCAAAAGTATTGTAATATTCCGTTTCCGCATTTTTCGCTTTGTCAAATAGTATCGAATCTTTCCGATTTCATTTAGAATAAATTTTATTTCTCTCCCACTGCGATCATATTAATATCTTCGTATTTGTGTGTTTCCTTTTCGAAATACATAAATATTTGTAAATAAGTTTCTGTACTTCTCCGATCTCCGTTCGACAACAGGTGTTAGTCGTATACATTGTTGCCACTTTCATTTCGGAATAAAATAACTTAGGGATTTTCCATTTTGAGTGTGTGTTTCATTTCTACGGATAACCCTGGTAATCTCCCCAGGCATATTCCCGAGGGAGAAAACCCTTAAAAATCTGGCGCCCGAGCAAAACCGTTAAACCGACCCTAAAACCCTTAACCGAACTCCCGAATTCCGTCTAAGCGCCAAATCACTCAAGTAACTGCGACAAGCAGGTTACTACCTAATCACAATGAAATTATGTAAGTCAATTTATTTTTTCTGGAATTCATCACGTATAATTAAATTAATTTCTAATACCATAGAGCTTGATTATGAAAAGAGTGTCAATTTTATTGCTAAAATAACATTTAATTTCATTTTGAAAAAATGTAAAATGAGTCAATTAGGTAAGTATTGTAAGTTATTGTATTAATAGTAGTTTTTTCATATATCTTATAAAGTGTTTTATTTTCAAATAACTAATTTATTTAAAAAAAGTTTATATAATTTATGTTAATGATCAACACAGTTAATTTAGAATTAATAATATGTATTTCCTTTTCATGGTTACATAAATGCTTGAAATATGGTTTCAAATGTAAGTACATGAGAACACTATCGTATTGTATTGAATTAGAAATGACATGGTAAGGCCAATTGAAGTAATGATTAACGGTCTTTATTTTTGCCCAAAAAATCATAATTATCAAACTAGACGTTATTTTAATTTTGAAATAGCTACATTCAAAAATATTTTAGATTTGAAAATAAAAATTTATTGAAATCAACAATTGAAGACACAGTCAAGTGTCAACTAGCACTTGTTTATCAAATGGCCAACTTTAAGCAACTGGACGACAATATAACTTTTTGAAATAATTTACTTTTATTAAACAATATTTAGCTTCTTTTATAAAGTATTTACTAAAAATTTATTGCAGAAATTTTTTTTTTACAAATATACCGGACATGCAAAGTTTACCTGCCAATTATCTAATTCACCTCAACCCATAGACGAACTCTATATTTTGGTGAAAACGTAAAAACGCTCAATGAGGGTAGCAGTATTTACACCAATTTTACGAAATAAAAAGCACATTAACTGTAGTGTAGTAATATGATACAGAAAAATGTGTGATCTTCGTATTGTACTTTGAAAAGATACATAATTCTTGCACATATTTAACAAAATAGGGCATAAAAGAGCAAACCAAATTTAAGTAAAGGCATAGGTATTTCAAGTTTATTTGTATAACTCTAAAATTCCGTAATTATGTATTTCCTTTATTATTTATAAGACTTGTTGCATCTTACTCGTATCTTTATTATAATTTGTGATTCTTTTAAATACATTCAATTGTCCTTACATATTATTATTAATTATTTATTTTTATTACATGTTATACCTACATATCTGCCATTATAGTGCTGTTATCTACGGTAAAATACCGTATTACTGTGCAATTTTGGTAATCAACACCGATTTTCATAAAAATTTGGGATTAAGCTCTACTTACCCTCTGCTTATCCTCTACTTCAAAATCTACCCTGTGCCGAAGCGGATTTTTACCCTAGGGGTGGATGCCACTTCTTCTAAGAGATGAAACATCTTTTTAAGCAAAATAGACTCGGAAATCGATAGATGAAAATCGATGTTGATTCCCAAAATTGCACGCGAAAGTAGCCCATGACTGGACTATAATTGGTAAAAAGTGATGTACACTCTTGTTCTAAAAATTAATTTCCAAGTTTTCACAGCAACATTAACATCTTTGATATCATTCATTTTTTCATGGTTTGATTTGATATGATCTTAATACACCATTTCCCGGCAAATTCTAACGAGATTGACATTTATAAATTGAGCTTTGATTAGTAGTTATACAAAAAATTTATTTAATATTTAATCGTACCATAAACGCATTACTTTCATTTCCAATTGCCATCTTCTACCTTTCCCGGTGATGTGCCTATTTCCCAGCGAATGCTACCTAATAATATCCGATTTAAATATGCTATAGCGTGAAATATCGATTGACTTTTGATTAGACCCGGCGGAATTTCGATTTATATTTATGTAGGCTCAAGTCTAAACTAAATCGGATTAAACCACAAATCGGATTAAACTCCAATTAAACTGAACCATCCAGATATCCCATATTACGATTGCCTCGTGTAAACATAAGATGGCATAATACCTACTGCGAAACGTCTGGTAACTGTATAATTTGGAAGTAATGTGATGGTTACTTCATCGGAGATGCTTGTTTCCTTGATAATTTGGAAAATTGTGCGTGTGATTAAGTTGTTAGTAAGGAACGCGTACTTATTTCAATATAAATTAACGAAGTATTATAGGGAATATTCATGAAGCAAGTATTGGGATTGGTATCAGAATACACTAGAACACTAGTTTATCAATGAAGTCGTTATAAATTTATTTTTATCACTTGATAAATGGTTGGTAATAATCTAATGATATAACTAAGAAACGATTCCTTTCTGTTTTTTAAATATTCCTAAACCAAAATCAACGAAATGCAGATTTAAGCTCAGCACGCATTTAGGGTATTTAGTATAGAGCTCACCTATTATGATATCATGAAAACGTCAGATTTTAAATTTTATATCAACTAGCTGGTTGTGGCTTCTTTAAGACTACCGTGCACCCTAGTTAATTAGTTGAAATCCCTTAAGCATATTTTAGATTTAATTCGATTTTTGACGAGTGAAATGTATAAATTGTCACGCTCAAGGGGAGGTATCAATTTTAACTCGGGGCATAGTGGGCTTTGTAAACACCCACTATCCGTATAATTACGAGACCAAACTAACGCGTCCCATTTCAGATCGTCGGTTTCGCTAATAACGACCCTTTTAATCCCCTGCTCGCTGAAAAACTACAATACTTGACATGTTTCCCACCACAAAAGCTCGATTTTCCATCGAAATCGCCCCTTTTCCGCAGACCAATCCCCTATTTTCGCTCACTTCCACTCGGCCTCTCTCTGCGAAGCCTCAAGTTGTTAATTGCCCCGCCATCCATGCAGACTAAATCATTTCACGTTTATGCCATTTTGAGGTCCGACGTCCGGGGGCTAATATTTAACATTTCGCCGAAAGGGTACGAGAGCTGAAAGTGAAATGTTCCCTTTAAACGGGGGGAAGTGGTCCCAGTTATACCGGTCAGAGAGGGATTTCTGCATTTGAAAGCGTCATGATTGAATACGTCTCCGGGGGCGGCTTTTCGATCCGGACCCGTCGAAGAAAATGGACCGTAATTGAGATCAATCAGCCGCCGGCGCGGCCCGAGGGCGGACGACTCGTTTCGATACAATCACAAGAATATTGAAATACGAAAAATTTGGTCACAAGAAACGAAACGAGTTTCACTGATACGCAAGTTCAGTCAGCAACACACTTTTATCGAAATTTAACAAAAATACTTCAGTACTAAAGTGAGAATCAAACATTGAAGTACAGAAATATTTCTAGACTGGTTGAAATTTTAGCCACTTGGGCGACGCCAATTTAGTCATTTACATGTGAATTAGACTCGATTTCCGGTTGGATAGACTGGTGAATATATTCAGTAGTCACGTGCACCTTTCATGTTAAAAGGGATGAGAATGTTCTTTCCCTAAACCTTTCGCCTAGCGGCGAGACCAAACTGAAAATACTCTGAATATAGGTTGGCAGTTTGGGTCCCCAGCTACTCATATTTTGAAAAATGGGAAAGGGGGGATGGTTTTGTAAAATCTAGGTTTTCTTATTTCCCCAGGTTATCGATGAAATTTCGCTAGCTCACCCAGTTTATATATATGCTATATATTAACATACTTTTAAACAAAAACTCTGAAAACTAATTATTTTATAGCGGTGTTCCTAAACGACAAGAATTAAAAATAAACGTTAAAATATCTCGACAAGCAAATATATTAACAAAACAATAATTTCAAAAATTATTGAACACAGACACAACAAAAATTATACAATCGTATAGTAAAAAATCGGAAATTCAGGAATTTTTAATAAACAAATTACCGAAAAAAACACAATTTTTGGAGATATCAAATAGCTAAGAATTTAAAAAACATTATTTTGTTGACGAAATGGCAAAGAAACATGGCCATCGTGTATTGGGTTTACCGACATATTATTACGTTCTTAACCCAATTGAATTGCTATGCAATCATGAATTATTAAATAGTGTAATTGATTAAATCAATTTCGAATTTAAAGACATAACTACTTACAACTGGAAAAATGCAATTCACCATGTTTGCAAAATTGAAATGCAATATATATTTACAAATACATAATCATGTAAATAAAATTGTCATAAATTTAGGTGAAAGTAAGAGTAGTGATAATGATAGTAGTTGTATTGTCGTTTAAGAGGTAGAATAATTAAATATATCTATACATACCTTATATTTATAAGTACAACCATTTTGATTTTTACATTTTGCACGTTATTTGTAAGAATAAATTTTGTTTTTTACTTGTTTATACTTCCACTACAAATTTCATCGGCATCTGAGGCCGACCCTGTTAAGTGTCTAGGCTAGCGAATCACGAATCAACGAGTGTGAAATGCATAGTACATGTAAGATATTTTCATTGGTAAAGTTATATTTACCAAATTGTACCACATGTTTATTAATTTTTATTCGCTATCACTATTACTGATTTTTCCGCGTATGATCAAGAAAAATATTATGATATACTATACATATGATATATAGTGGAAATCGGCTATAACGCGATTCAAGGGACCAGGTTGGATTCCGTATTATAAACCAATTCGCGTTATAAGAGGACCGTGAACTATAGACTTAATGTTAATGTTCCCATATATTTCCCATTTTGGGTCTTATTGGATCACAATTAAACGAGTATATAAAGAAGAAAAAATATAATATACATAATTGCCCATTTCTAAGATTGAGTACTTTTGAAAAAAATAACAATTTAAACTTTTTTTCTAGAATTTTGTAATTTTTGTATTGGTCATTTTCTATGGATTATTATCCAGCTGCAATTGTTTAGTTATCATCATGATACAAGGCTTATCATTTACCTGTTGTCAACCATTCTTGCCACATGGCCTGCCCAGTTCTATTTCAGACATAGTACTCTGTACCTCGCATCTATCACCTTCGTTATTCCTCCGAA
This sequence comes from Cryptocephalus moraei, assembly GCA_946251905.1. NCBI lineage: Eukaryota > Metazoa > Arthropoda > Insecta > Coleoptera > Chrysomelidae > Cryptocephalus > Cryptocephalus moraei. Next base: position 18,720,706 of record OX276454.1, read on the forward strand.
AATGTTGCTTGGGACTCTGTTTTGAAGAGTTAAGCCTAACATAGATCGTTCCATTGCACTTTGTGCCACTTGAATTTTGTGTATGGTTTTCTTGGTAAAGGTTAAGGTTTCCATACTATACGCGCAACACGCATTGATCTAAGACTTTAATCTTCAGACCGATTGGGATGTTGGGTTTAAGAACATTCCTGAGGTTGCCAAATGCAGCCCATGTCAGGCATACTCTTCTTCGGAGTTCATGAATTTGATTATCTTTTCCCAGTTTTGTTCCATGTTCCGTGTACTTATAGGATGATACTTCGCAAATCTGCCACGGTAATACTGCTTAGGACTAAATGAGTCATTACTTGAGTTTTAAAATAGTTCATCTTCAGTCCTACTAGGCTGGAGACAGTTTTCAGTGATTGAAACATTTCGTTGGCGTCTTCTGTGTTATCCCCTACCAGTACGATATCATCAGCGACGATATTTACTATTAATATTGACACCCATGTTTGTCTAATCAGTGTTTTGTTCAATAAGTTTGTAAAGAGCTTTGAATAAATAGTATCATCATGCTGAACTCCTTTTTGGACATTCAATTTATTGGTAATCTGATGAAGTTTCACCGATGCTGTTGCATTATCATTATCATATATGTGTTTTAGCAGCGTTATGTACGTGGAATTTGTCCAGTAGGCGACTCGAGAAGTTTATGCTGTTTGATAGAATCAAACGCCCTTTCGTAGTCTACGAATAGGTGTACTAGAGCCTTATTATATTCTGGGCATTTTTGAATGAGTAATTTTATTACTAGTAGATAGTTGTTTGTACCAAGACCAGATGACCAGATCAAAATCCTACCTGCTCTCTTAGTTGGTAAGCTTTCAAATTTTGTCGTAAGGCGTTTGGTCAATATTTTCGTGAAAAATTTAAACATGTGGCTAAAAAGGCGGTAAAATGATCGATAGACTACTTCTCGTATATCACATTTTTTTCAGTACAATCGCCGTAAGAAATAAAGGACGAGTATTTTACAGTCAAATTATCAAGGCTAGAGGTCAGTTACTTGGAGAAGAAACACAGTCATCAAATTCGCGCAGGTATACGTCACACCATACTGCTATCTCTCTTTACCAGCATTAATGGCGTATGCTTGAATTAAAGGTTAGGAATCTACTAAATTCAAATAAATATACTTGGGGCTATACCATACTGTAACGTTTTTACCTACGCGAGAATTACTACACGACACGAGTTTTATTACTTAATTTATTCAAACCACTTACACGCTAATTTAGTTGTACATTTACACTACACTTAACTGCTAATACTTAATCTAATTTATCTTATTTAACTTACTACTACTTAACTAATTAATTTATATTGCACACTGTTTATTTATCTTACCGCCGGCCTGGCCGACACCCGTCGACCAGCCTACCGGCGGCTGTTTACGATTACCGTCGAATTCCCCGACTTCCTTGGTATCGCTCTCCGTCTACTATTTATAGCCGTATGGGAAACCCAGAAACTTCGAGACGTTTCCGGTCTTCTAGTAACCTTCTAGATAATACTAGAAACTCGAACGGCTTTCCAAGAATGGCACCAGTTCCCCGAACCTATCTTCTTAGGAATTTCTTTGAACCCATCCCGACGTGCGCTTATTTTAATGGCATCTTTTATGGCTTCTATTTCGTTGCAATACCTTTAATAGTTCTGTATGTTCTACTTTAAATCAAGGTTTAAACACTACACAATCCCAAAGGGCCAACAATAATACCACCACCATATAAAACGAAAAATAGCATTCCAAAATAATTACGCTACGCCACTTCCACAAACCGAATTAATAAACGAGCATCAAGGCCAAGTGATGACGTTACGGTTGCTAGACAACCCTAGTAAACAAACTAAAATTCATCTCTGCGCACCTATCACGGTGTTTCTTCTCTAAGTAACTGACCTCTATCATGCTACCTGAGCTATTTTGAGAGTTCCGAATGGTCACGTTTATGTGTAATGCAACAACTTAAAACGCTGTAACTCCGGAAATAGAACTTTCCACACTTTTGTTCTCCTATTGAAAGATAGATAATGCTATCCCCTGACATGATGGGAATGGGACGGTGTAGTAAAAAAAGGATGTTGGGATGGATAGGTGATTTTACCAGAAACGACTAATGCCAACATGCGTTTTGTACGAATGCAGCACTCTCGTGGTTATAGATTTCGTGATGTGTTTTTTGCGACGTTGCCAAGCGTTGCGGAAAGTATGTTGTTTTATGAAAAGAGCATGATATGTTTCAGAATTGTTGTATGCGTGATGAACGACGTAACTCATTGTTACTTGTGGATGGTGTAGGTGGCTGTTATGCATATGCCGCGTCGGAACGTGCGATGTATGTGCGAGAGGGCAAGGATAAGTGGTGTACTTACAGTCTTTAAGTTGTTGATGGAAGTGTGTATTTACGCCACTTGGAATACATGTAGAGCTTTACGAACTGAGCCTATTGGTGGTGATGAGGTGATTGTAGACGAGTAGTAGTCTAACGACAATTTCACCAAAAAGGCTGATAAATCTATAGTTTGACAAGTTAGCAGTATCCCCTTTCCTCCCAACTAATATAAAATACTTGCCATTTACCTATTAAAGCCACTATAATGTAAATGTTATCACCCTACTTATGTCCACCTATAGTACTGTATAAGTCTTCGGATGACTTAAAAATCGATAGCCTCCACGACGGTCGTTTAAGTCAACTTGCGGGCGCAAAAAAGCCGCGACTTCGCCGTTACGCGGGTCCTTGGGGACAATTAAGATTTGATTCATTAACGGCGCCTGGAAATTAAGCAAAGCCGTCCGGGGCACGTCCGTTCGCTCGTGACGCGAACAAATCGCGCGCACTCGGGGGGCGTCGTCTCGGAAACATCGAAATACCCTTCACGTTTTCTCCACGATTAATATTTACTTTTATATCGTTTCTGACAGCAGGCGCCGAATTGAAAAGGCATACGAGAGAAAAAAAGGAGAAGCAGGAGCAGAGGGGCGAGGGAACGAAAGAGAGAGAGGGATTTTATTTTTCCTGTCGATGTGATACGATTAAGGGCTCGCGGATAACATAAAGGTAATATCTTCCAGCGGATGGAATTCCGAACGATTTGTACTTTTGATCAATGTGTTTTGCTAAGGCAATACATATCATTTCGAGACTGATGGTCCCGTCAAAGCGATTATGTCCGCGTCGAGAACGAGCAGTCATTAATCAGCCGTGAAAAAAAAACGTTCTCGCTGTACCGAAAAGGAATTATACTTGAAAGCGCCTACCAATTTTCTTAAGACCCCTTCGAATTTAATATAAATTCCAATATTTCTTTCCAGCGGAAATTACGGCTAAAAATAATGATTGAAAACGTCGAGGGGAGCGCGTCTCTCTCCCCGATGAACATTTGATCTTTCATTTCCACCCCGCGAATCAGACGCTCGAGCGGAATCCTCGGTCGGCGCCGAAACGTCGATTTTTCGTTAATCATAAATAATTTGAAGCATGAAACTCCACCCATCCGAATACTGTGCATATCAAATGGATTGGCCCATGGATTCAGAACTCCCTTACATGAAAAACGGTGAAGCAATTTAAAAAGAAAATACTTATCAATCATAACTCGTAATGCTTCCCAGCTAACAATTTAGGTCAAATATTACTATAAAGTTACGTCACGTATAAGGCTATTCCATCAATTTTATTTGGTAGAAAATCGTTACAGAAATACATCAATTTAGATTAAAATTATAGTTCACGGTGAAAATTAGGAATTGTACATGTATATTTTTCGTCGACATCAGTATCAGCAATCGTAGTTAGATATAAATATTTCATACACCGACGTAACTAACTCAAATAAACTTAACGTCGTAAATTCGTATACACAAAAAATGATATTGTCAAAAGTGTTTACCGGTACTTCGACAAGTAGAAACGCACCTCAAAAATAATGATTTTGTTCAAATGTGTTATCACAAGTACATTTATAGTAATTTCGTGCTTCGACATATTGTTTAAACCGAGTATTATACATATTTCATGTCCATCATTTACATCATAAATCATCATCATCATCATCTTATACACATTTATGTATCTTTAAGTATTGTAACGTTTTTACCTACGCGAGAATCACTACACGACACGAGTTGTCTTACTTAATTTATTTTCACCACCTAACACTAATTTATTTGAAGCTGTTACACTACACTTATCTACTAATAGTAAATTTAATTTATCTCATCACACTTACTATTACCTAACTAACTAATTTATATTGCACACTTAATCTAATTTATATAGACCACTGTTTATTTATCTTACGACCGCCTGGCCGACATCCGTCGACCAGTCTACCCGCGACTGTTTACTACTACCGGCCATTGTACTCCTTTATCGCTCTCCGTCTGCTATTTATTTAGCCGCATCGGAATTCCAGAAGGACCGAGACGTTTCCGGTCCTTTATTCGGGAACCTTCTTGATAGTGCTCGAATACTCTACGACTTTCCGAGAATTCCACTAATTCCTCGAATCTGTCTCGTTGGGAAATCTTTGAACTCATTCCGACGGGCGCTTATCTTTATGGCAGGCTATTTCGTTACACTATGTTATACATCAAATTATTTTCTATCAGAAAGTCGTAGAATTTCGGATGCAAAACTAAGGATATCTTTGTGTTTCACGCCAACGTTTTACTTTCTAATATATATAAGTATCTAAAAGTACTGTAATCGTGCTGATTTTCAGAATTTGAGATATTGTAATTTCTGGACGTTTTGAGGTGCCTTAAGTTCGAAAAACATGTTTTTTGGAAACAACTATAAATAGTGGAAAGTTGATATTTTGTAATTAGGCTGGGTCGCCTGAAAACTCGAGACCACACAAATATTATCAATATCAGTTAAGGCCAAAGGGCACTTTACTCCTGTCATTTTTAGGTTTCTCTTTTGGATTATCTCGAAAACCGATGCAACATATTTTTTTAATTTGGCATATTTACTTTACTGTTCAATTCTTAGTAAATGCAGTTGTCATTGTCATGACTGATCCTCTGCGAAGGGCCCTTTACTCTTGTGAATTTTCAGCTTATCTCAATTTTTCCCGAAACAGCTTCATCGATTCTTCCCAAATTTTAGACTTTAGCTGACTTAACTAATGGCTACAACTTTTATTTAAAACATTTTTTTCTAAAATATCTCTAACAGGCACTATAGAAATGTTGCCATGAATATTGGGTCCGGCCATATACCTATGTTACATCTTATTATGTTACACATCGCCATTTTTATTGTTGTTAGAGTTAGTTGCTATTATAGTCATCCATGAAGTAAGTAATTCAAAGTGAAACCCAAATTTTTAACTCAATTTGTAAAAGAATACTGACCAGAGTTACAACATTTGGATTTGTGAGCAGCGCCACATTTTAAGCAAGACAGATTTTACTTGCAATATCAAAAGAAACAACCAAAAGAGCAACTTATAGTACATTGATATGAAGGGTATATTTAACCAAAGAAGATTTAAAAATCTTTAGCCATCATGTGTTACGATTTTATGTAGACGAGATGTAACCTCCAAATTTAATTATATGTGATTAAATGTTCTAAATTTGTCACTCATTTTAGGGCCGAGCAATCACTTAATTGTATTTTAAGGACAAAGTATGTTTTACACGACTGACATAATCGTTTAGGTCATTAAAAATGTCGAAGTTTTCAGTAACGCCAACGCCTAATAATTATTAGCACAGGCGAAGATAATTAGCTCAGAAATGGCAAATCAATATTGTAATATGAGGTTATACTAGTCAAAATAAATCCACAAAAAAGCAGTTTATTGTCCTACAGTAGGTACTAATTTCTTGTTTTCGATAGCTATTCTATTATAATAATAAAGTAATAATAGCTTCAAATAGCGTTTGACTATTAGGTTACAATATGGTAAATTTCACGATGGATTTAATTACGACGGATTAAGCATCCGAACCGAGCTAGTTAATAATCTCGTCAATCAGGTCATGTTGGTCAGATTGCCTGGAATACCCGTGACGAAGAAAGTAATATTTTTATATAATTAGTGAAATTATTGAACATTACTCAAATAAATGATGTCGACTGAGTAACGTAATCACACTAACAGCGAAATAAATATTTTCTTTTAGCGGCCACAAACAGTAACCAAAATACTACTGCCTCCACTTTACTAAACACTGGCCCCTTAAGCACTTATTTATGTTAACTTAATAGTCACCCACTTCAAGAAATAAATACCTATTTAAAAAAGTGGGTAACACTAACTTCTTGCGGGTATGTAATCATAACCTTCTATCACAATAATTTAAGTAGAATGTAAAACACTAATTTAATGATTGTTGGTTTGTATTGAAATGCGTTGATCAAGAAGCATTGGTGTTCTTAAAGTAACTCAGTACTGAGATTATAGAAGCTTTACCTTTTTAGGTCATGTGCCTCAAAAACTAAATGAAAGTTTACATTTCAGTATCATCTAAACTTTCAGTAATCTAAGTTTTCAATTAGTTACTTTGAAAGATCTTAAACCTCCTATCCACAAATCTGGCTAAATAAAATTTCCTGCCAGTTCTATGAGGCGAACTATGTTGTTTAAACTAGAAGACAGTTTTAAATGAACTTGAAAGAACAAGGAATAGTTATTTATGGTACTGGTGTGTTATGTTAAAAATAAGTCACGTGAGAAGATTTATACCAAGAGGCCGTCAGGCCGAGTGGTATAAATTCTTAAGTGACTTAGGAAACATAACACGTGAGTGGCATTCAATGTTTTATCCAACCAACAAGTGGAAGAAATCGTTTTTTATGAGATAATAATTAATAACCTTTGTGATCAAATTAAAACCACTTGCGTCTCAGTATCCTATAAATGTCAGAATGACTTGACAGTGACTTTTTTACATTTTGATTAAAGTAGGCTGTTTGTTTGGTTGCGAAAATAGAGGTTTCTACTAGCTATACATAACCTCAAAATAACTTACTTAACCTCTTTTAACTTCTGGTCTTTCTCTGTCAAAAGAAACCGAATTCTGAATATTTGTCTATTTGTAGTATTTGTTTTGGCCCTGAAAAGCGCCGTTAATTACCAGCAGTACTGATTGCTAGTTTCACAATAAATATTCGAAGTGACACTTGTTGTCAGAATTAGATAGTTTCAAATCAATAAAGCGCGGCACATTAAAAATCACATGCACAGAAATTCAACGCCAACTAGATGACAATCATTTTGAAACAAGTTGTACTTTAAATATGAACATGACTTATAATCCATAACTCACTAGTGAGTTATGGATTATAACACACTAGTGTGTTATTTGATAGTATACTTGTCCAAAATGACATTAATAATGACAGTCATAACTGTCATGTGTTGGATAAAATGGATTAAATAAACTAAAAAAGTACAGTTACAATGCGAAAATCAGTTTAAATTTGCCATTAGAATCATCCTCATTTTTGTTAGGAACTTGGGAAATATTGATCCACTCGAATGTCGATGTTTCCATAAAGGATCAATAGATATTTCACGCATGTTGTAAAACCAAATAATTTTTGTTATTATTTGTCTAATGATTTTTAACACCATTTTCCATTTTTAAAAGAAATGTTAAAGGTTTCAATTTTTCTATTTTGTCAATTTCTCTACGTTTTATTTGAGAATTTAAAAAATTTTAAATTCTTAACCGGTCATGATGAGACTACTTTAACGAGTTGTTTTATTCATGTATTCGTCTATTACAGTTAAAATTTTTATCTGTTCTTTTGAATATTTGTGAGAGATCACAAGTTAATCAGGGAAGAAATTTCTATATTATGTTAATAATATGTTAACTTCATATAAGTTTGGACGTCCAATTTTGACGTATGGTTGTCCAAATCTTGTTAGCCTGCCTTACTGATTGTCATTGCATATAACAATAGGTAGTAGGTCTGATGACGGTTAAGGCTGGTTCCCTGCATTTATCTTGGATATAATTACAAAACTTAGAATATTTCTGTGAGATTACAAATTAGTGAGGGAAGAAATTTGTATATCATGTTAACTCTATGTAAGTGTGAACGTCTAATTTTGATGTAGGTTTGTCTAAATCATGTTAGTCTGCTTTACTGAATGTCATTGCGTATAACAATATGTACTAGGTCTGAAGAAGATTAAAGTCGCAGCTGGATCCCTGCATTTATCTTGGATATAATTACAAAACAGAATATTTTTGCGAGATCAGAAATTAGTGAGGGGAGACGTTTCTATATCATGTTAACTTTATATAAGTGTGAACATCTAATTTTGATGTATGATTTGTAAGCCTGCCTTACTGATTGTCATTGGGTATAACGATATGTATCAGGTCTGAAGGCGGTTAAGGCCGAAGCTGGTTCCCTAAATTTATCTTGGATATAATTACAAAACTTAGAATACGCCGAAGGAGAATACATCTCATTTAACTAATCTCGCAATTACTTTGTTACTGCCAAGTACTTGAAAATTTTACACAAAGTGTAGCTCTTCCATCGATCTTATAGATTTCCGCATTACCTCGCCGCAACCAAATCTCTCTCCCGCTTTGGCGAATCTTATTTGCTCGAAAAATTTAATCGCCCGGGAACCTTAGCCGTCCCCCTCTCGGTTTACTACACACTAATCTTATTATGTTACCTTTTTGAGCGACGCAGAAACGAGATTAGGGGATCTCGAGACGGAAATTCGCCAATCAAAAATGAATTTTTCAGCGGAGAAATTACCCCGGAGCCGATTCCCGATAAGTTGGCCCGTCGAGCGGACGTAATCTCCCCCTACTCCTGAAAGATCCGGGAGAGAACGTGTGAAGCTGACCACTGCACCGCCCCTCCCCACTTCCATTTATCTTCTTAACGGACTTAAGACGAGTCGAAATTTTCTTTTATAAGGTATACGTGCGTGTGTGCCGCCGTTGTGCCGATATCCCCGGAGGTGAAACTCTAGCGCGGCGTATATTAACGGGAACTGAACTTTCACTTTTCGTTATAAATATTTAACGGGACCCTCTTCACTTTTTTTCTCGACGATCGGGTGATGGGATCGAGCCCAGCCCCGCTTACCCGCCACGAGGGGGAATTCCCGATAACCAGGCGGAAATTCACGGGAGAGATCCGAATGGTGCGGGGCGGGCAATTCGATACGATAATGTAGCCGACGCCGTCACGGGAAATAGCATATGTTGATGAGAGGACCGCGACGCTAAGTGCGAGCTAATTACAATTTTGATGGTCGCAGTTACCGGAAACATCGCTTTCCGCTTTCCGCACCGCTTTCCCTCGTATCTTAGGTCTGTTAACTTCACGTAACAATTGATGTGAATAACGATTGTTGGAGACTATTCTTCTTCTTTTTAAGGTGACATACACAATGCAGCGTGTAGGCGGGTCACTGTTCATATTGTACCATGATATCAAAAATTATCTTGGTCAAGGGTTGCGAAGGTATATAAACGATTGTCTTAGCTTAAATCATCCCTTTGAAATAATTCTGCCATTTTCAAGTTACACTGACATCATCAGTAACTTATGAATGAGTTAACTACTTATTTCAGTTGTGAAATAAGTAATACTGTAATAATTCCATAACTGCTTAGGATTAGAAAACTTTAGTACAAGTTGACAGATTTTGACAATCAAAATATGATTCACATAAATGTAGAATGGAAGCAGTGACTATCATTTTAAAATTCATGACCACCCTTGACCAAGGTAATTTTTGATATCGCCATATGATGACATCGAAGTCTATTATGTATTTGATAATGTATAGTGAATGTTCTTTCTGAATATTATCTCAACATCTCTGACGCCACACCATTTCCTAACATCTCTGAAACGGAATTGCTGTTTCAGACCTTCTCTTTTGCCCATTAGAATCAATTGAGGTATTTTATATCTGGATTTTCATAAAAGGTGGTGCTCGAAATGCACCAGCCGGTTTATAGACCCCCCCCCGTGGCGTTAGGGATGGTATGCCGACTGTTCCCGGTAGTGCGCACTACCAAACAATATAAAATTGATTGTAATTCAATATTAAGTTCCAGCGAATTTTGATTAACGCAAATATATTTTTATTAAGATCGATGTTTTATCCTCTACAAATCTATACCAAACTCAAAATATTTCCAACGAAATCAAATTGTTTTATGGTTTTAAATATGTATCTACTTACTAATTTAAAGTACCGTACCAAGGCACGTAACTATCGGTTAAAACTTAAAACAAACCTTTTATATAGTTGACCATAAAATTTTGCTAGTATTTAATACAATCATAAAGGCCGGCCAATCACAAACTTGTTTCAAGGATCAAACCATAGTTTAGATATATCATAGAGAGAGATATAAACTCCTGGACAAAATTAACGCACCACAGAATTAAACTTGTATAATTACAATACCGAAATTAATATTGCAATAACATTTTTATAAAAGCTTATAGTTAGGTACTGTCTAGTAGCTAGTAAATGAAATTAGCAAATCAGGGTGTTATTTCTAATAATTTTTTATTAGAGAAATTTTTTTTCTTGGAAACAATGCAAACTTGCAAACAGAAAACAAACGAAAACAATAGAATTTTCAGACTTTGAGCTGTTCTAATATCGTGTATGTCCTCCTCTACTCCTAATTACGGCTTCCATGCGTCTTAGCATAATGGAGATCAAATTTTGAACGACTTCTTGAGGAATATTTTCCCATTCCTGCATTGCTGCATCTACCAGTTGATTGCGGTTGGCAGGTGGAGGTATACGACGTCGAATCGTTTTTTTTTAATATCGTCCCATAGATGCTCTATTGGGTTCATGTCGGGACTCTTGGCTGGCCATTCCATGAACCTAATAGCTATAGCATTTAAGTAGCCAATAACCTGCCCAGTCACATGAGGGCGAGCATTGTCCTGCATAAACAAGAAATTTGTTCCCACAATAGAGGCAAATGGCATTACATGCTCAACAACAATAGGTTCCAGATAATAATCCGCATTCATTGACCTACCACGTATGGAGACCAATTCTGTGCCGTCATCGAAACAGATGCCTCCCCAAAACATTACAGAACCACTCCAAACGGAACTCTTGGAGAGATATTGCAATTTGCAAATCTCTCTCCTGGTCTTCTCCAGACACTCTCACGTCCATCAGAAGATTTAAGGCTGATTCTCGTTTCATATGAGAATAAAACCCTCTTCCAATCATTACGAGTCCAATCTTGATGTTGTCTCGCAAAACGCAACCTTTGAATTTTGTGCTCTCTGGTGAGCAGGAGTTTCTTGGCCAGTTTTCTGCCGTCTAATCCAGCTTCATTTAAGCGCCTTCTAATCGTTCAGGAAGATACAAGAAGATTGCGAGCAACTACGAGTTCATTTTGTAGGATGGTAACTAGTCGTTGTCCTGTTTCTTAGAGCGGATTGTCTAAGAAAACGTTCATCAATTGGATTACTTCACCATTTTCGCCCTTGTCCCAGCATTCGTAAATGAGAACCTGTCTCGTTAAATCGTCTAACCATGCGACTTATGCTGGAATGGTTTCTTCCTATCACATTAGCAACATGACGCATCGAATATCCCTCATTCTGCAAAGTTAATGCTCTTACAGCTTTTTCCACTGACAAATTTGTTCTGCGATTCATTATTAAACAGGAGAACACTCGCACTTACACTATCAATAACAAAAAACATTGGTGGCTCAAAACAATTAGTCTTAATTAGCAACAATTTCTGATCAGATTTTAAATCAATTTTCATCGAAAATGATTTTCTTTGCTATTACACTAAAACCCATGTTGACAACATCTACTAGAACTGTCGAAGTATGCCCAGAACCTACTTGTAAGACTGCTAAACAACTGAAAATCATCATTATTTTGGAATAACCCAAAATATATGTGGTGGTGCGTTAATATTGTCCATGAGTATCATAGACTGTAATCAAACCAGAGCACATTCCTGGAACTTTACACTACTTATGTGGTAAACAACATTAAGGCGGTATAACAAGTTCCCTTTTCTTCAAGATAAAGATTACAGGGCAAGATTTCTCTTTCTTAAGTATGTAACAATTTCGTCTTTATATCAGAGAGTAGCAAGTATGCAATTCTTATGTGGTTTACCGAATACCTTTTAATTTAACCGACTTTCTGTTAACTTCACTTTATACTAGATCAAATTAACCGTTTTTACGGTTATTTTTCGCGAGAAGGATTTTTTAGCTGAAATATTAATGGGTTTATCTTCAAGTTAAGTTTTTTGATTGGCAAACAACAATCTCTAATTATTTGTTTAATTATTTTCCATTATGCATATTTAATATTAGTTACTTCTGCGTTTTCGGCAAGTAATCTGTGCCGGGGTCGGCATGATGGAATGAAAGGACCGCAGCGTTTGTAGAAATTTTTTAAAGAAATTTTGTTGTAACAAATAAAAATTAAGAAAAATATAGTTACGTTTATTCCACTCCGATAATTTAACCATTTTACGAATAGTTAAGAGTTAGTTTAACCCATCTATGAATCAAGTTAACTTAGAATCACATCAACTGTTTTCAGTTAGTAATTTATACCAACTCATCTTGTTAAATGGACCTTTCTTTTTGTATGTGTAGTGTATGTATTAAGTATATTGCTTCGAAACCCTTAGTTATGTTGTGAGAAACGGCCCAATCTCTTCGACATCGTAGGGTAAATAAACAACAGAAGAATCATCCCCATTCTTCGAGAGTGTAAACAAACGATTGATAAGAAGTTATATGTACAACCACAAGGGCCTTTCAGGGCATTCTTAGACATCCCTTCGTTCGAGCAGGGTGTATCTTTGTATAAACATTAGCATAATCCAAATTGTATCAAGTATTTCATTAAAAATCTTTTTAAAAATACTGATTGACTTTTTGGCAACTTAATTGGCGCAGTCAGTAGGATAAGCGTGCCGGGAGATTTACGTCGCGACGCGTGTCTCACGGTTTGGTATTTACCATTAGACACTTGAACCCACACTCCGGAGGACCTCAGGACGACGCCCAGAAAGCTGTACCTCGAGATCTTACTCCGTACGTCTCAGCACTTCAAGATCAACCCAGAAGAACTACAGGACGACGTTGCGAAGACGCTCCTAGAGTCCTACTCCAAAAAGTAAGTGTTGAACGAATCCTTCCCTCTTTTTTTTTACTCTAGCCACCACAATTGCGTGTATTTAGAATAAGTGACGTCATAACGGAAATTTCATTTCAATTAACCATTATAAATTTATCTATGTATATTGCTATTGAGATTCAGTTAAGTTAGATTTAGTTTATGGTAGAATCAGATACAGAAGTATCCTTATCGGAATTTTTCGAGAAATTAAATTTAAATAACGAAGCACCCCCAATAACCACAATGGCAACATCAATAACCACTGCAAAAGCTATTGCAGACTTCTTGCCCACTTTTGAAGGAAATAGTGCACAGTTAGAAAGTTTTCTGGCTAGATGTGACAGGTTTTTCAACGCCTATGGTAACACCACTGATAATGGTTTGAACGACTTTGTTTTCAACGCGATTTGCTCTAAGTTAAGGAACGAAGTCGCTAACTTTTTCATGTGCCGACCTGACTTGACAACTTGGCCATCAGTAAAAACCGCACTCAGGGAGCACTTCGGCGACAAGATTGACAGACAAACGCTATCGAGAGAGTTTTTGCAAATGACTAGATACAAAAACGAATCTATTTTTGATTTCCTTGAGAGGTTAAAATTAATGAAATCCAGAGTAGATGTCAAAATTCAAATAGACAGTACCCTGAAAGCCGAAACGAAAACCCTCCTCATTAACCAAAACGAATTAAACGCCCTCGACGTTTTGGCCGCAAACGCCGATGACAAATTAAGACTTTTACTCGACCTGAAACAACCGACAAAATTCACAGAAGCCTCCGACTTAGTAATAAAGCATTTCCATAACGAATCCCGCATAGATTCCCTGATGAAAAGACAAGACAGTTCGAGACCTAACGTCACACTACCACCACCGCCAAAACCCTTAGTCAATCACTTCCCAACCTTGCCCCGATCAAATCCGCCAAACACGTTTAAACCACCATACCTTCCGCCACCAAATTGGCGACCTCAAGTCTTTAACCCCCAATTTAATTTTCCGAGACCAGCGGCGCCCCATCAAGCATTTGCGCCGTTCAACCAAAGACCAACTCAATTCGGTCAAAGATTCAACCCGATTGATAGATTCCACAACCGACCTCAATATTTCAGGCCAAGGCCTAGTTTTCCCATGAATTATCCCCCCCCTGGGCCATTCCCGGGAAGAAATATGAGAGTTTTCGCCCCCGAAAACGCTCCAAAACCTACGAACCGACCGGAACCTATGGATACTTCTTCCGGCGTTAGATCAGTACGAGCAAATCAGTTCCAACCATCTACCTCTACAAACGTTGTTTCTAAAGAACTCTTCAATACGGAGATAGATTACAATACATGTTATTATCCCGAAGACCCGTACGAGACATACGAAAATGACGACTATTACAACACGTATTACCCTGAATATCTTTACGACACATTCGACACGAACCCTTACTCGAACTACGATCGTGCGAACTTCGCCGATCCCCAAAACAATAACGACACTACCAACGCGCTAAACGCCCCCCAAGGTAACAACCTCGAAAAATCGCAAAACGATTTTCAAAATTTTCAGAGGGTAGGCCCACCAGACGACGAACCATAGACCTAAACAATATCAACCTGAACAACTCCCTACCGTACATAGAACTAAAAAGAATTCCGATAAAACTGTTAATAGACACCGGCTGCCATGGTTCCATACTAAGACCATATATCGCGGAAAAATATTTTCCCGATAAGATTTTCCGCAGCGACACCCCTATATCCACCTGTGCGGGCTCCAAATTAAGCCAGTATAAAGCCAAAATTCCACTTCTCGAAGAATTAGGCATCTCAGATTCCTTCGAATTTGTTCTTTTTCCCTTCCACGATTACTTCGACGGCATTATCGGAGTACGAGACCTAAGACACCTGAAACTTGAAATGAACTTAACAACCGGTAAACTAATCAATGGTACAATCGAAATCCCGTTTCACTATAGGACAGACTTTCAAACGCAACAAATCGAGATCCCACCTAAATCGAAAATATTAAAAAATATCCACTCGGACCTCCCTGAGGGAACCGAGATATTACTAGACGAAATAATATACGGAGAAAACCTCGCGAAGATAACAGCATGCGTCACGAAAGTAAAAAATCAAAAAGCAAATATTGAAATCTTTAATCCCACCGATCAAACACAATTAATCGAAATAAATCCTAAATTTCTATCACACTTCGGTTCTATTTTCCACTCAAATGAATACGAATGCTTTAATATAGAGGATATTCCGAAATACCACAACTTAGAAGCTGATGGACGACAAATTTCTTTCGAAAACTTGAGAACAGATCACCTGAATGAAGAAGAAAAGAAACATCTAAAAAGGATCATTAGCGAATTTTCGGATATATTTCATTGCGACCTTAATACACTGACCCACACTAATAAAGTGAAACACGAAATAAAAACAACGGACGACGTCCCAATCCACGTGAAGTCGTACAGGTACCCATACGTACACAAACCAAAAGTTGAACGACAAATCAATAAAATGATGGAAGATGGAATCATCAGACCAAGCCAATCCCCTTGGAGCTCACCGATATGGATAGTCCCGAAGAAAATAGACGCTAGTGGCAAACAAAAATGGAGAATCGTCATCGACTATCGTAAACTTAATGAAAAAACAATCGACGATCGCTACCCATTACCCAATATAAACGACATCTTGGACAAACTAGGAAGATGCAACTATTTTACGACCCTTGACCTCGCATCCGGATTCCACCAAATCGAACTCCACGAGAACTCGATACAAAAAACTGCATTCAACGTCGAGAACGGACATTACGAATTCGTCAGGATGCCATTCGGATTGAAGAACGCACCTGCAACGTTCCAGAGAGTAATGGACGACGTGCTCAAAGAACTACAAGGGAAAATCTGCCTAGTTTATATGGACGACATAATTATTTTTTCAACTAGCCTACAGGAACACATCTCGAACCTCAGAAAAGTTTTTCAAAAATTACAGGAAGCAGGATTCAAAGTCCAACTAGATAAATCCGAATTCCTATGTAAAAGCGTAGAATTTTTGGGACATGTAGTCACTCCCGAAGGTATCAAACCTAATCCGAGAAAAATAGAAGCAATTCGAAAATATCCAATTCCGAACACGGCAAAAGAGATTAAATCGTTCTTAGGATTAGTGGGATATTACAGGAAATTCATTCGAAACTTCGCAAAGTTAACCAAACCCCTAACTCAATGTCTAAAGAAAAACTCCCGGGTGATACACACTCCAGAATTCGTAAACTCCTTCGAGGTTTGTAAGAATATACTAACAAACGACCCCATCTTACAATTTCCCGATTTCGACAAACCGTTTAATATTACGACGGACGCCTCAAATTATGCGATCGGAGCCGTACTTTCGCAAGGCCCAATCGGAAAAGACCTTCCGATAGCGTACGCTAGTAGGACGTTAAACCCATCCGAATGTAACTTCAGCACGATAGAAAAAGAACTTCTTGCCATAATCTGGGCCGTGAAGTATTTCCGACCTTATATCTACGGAACGAGATTCAATATCATAACCGACCATAAACCCCTACAGTGGCTTTTCTCATTGAAAGAACCGAACTCCAAACTAGTGAGATGGAGATTGAAGTTGGAAGAATACGACTACCAAATCGTCCACAAACAGGGTAAATTGAATACTAACGCCGACGCCCTCTCTAGAGTCGAAATAAATCCGATCGACCTAGACGAAACCCATTCGATAATCGTAAACGTAGATCCTTCAGACCCCCCAGATCTAAGCTTGAGTAATCTAGACGACATTCTCTCTAGAAAAGTACCCCAAGAACAATTACAATCCGTAATAATGGAAATCGACCAACCTAAAGTAAAAATCTTAGACGTACAAATCATTCCCCCAGAAGATCAAGATCTTGGAGAATCGGACACTGTCCACTCTTGTGTGGAAAATCCGATACTGGAAATCCAATATACCGAAAAATCTCTTAACACTCATCAAAACCAAATAGTCGTTGGCAAATCACCGTGCAAAAACTTTCAATTTCAGTTCGAAAAGGTATTTAACAAAAGGCGGCATACTTGGCTAATACACGAGAAATTATTAAATGACGAGGAACAACTATTACAAGTATTTACCAAAGCAATTAAAGAATATATCCGACCTAACAATCACTACTGTATATATTTTAAGGCACAGATATTCGAGAAACCACTCATTAATTACCTACAAACTTATTTTAAAAACAAGACTTTTACATTAACAATCACAAGAAAATTACTAGAAGATGTCACCGAGAAGGAGGACCAACAAGAAAAAATATCCTTGTACCACATGACCAAAACCAATCACAGAGGAATACAAGAAAATGTATCCGCGATAAAGAAACGTTTTTATTGGCCAAACTTAGAGATCGACGTAAAGAATTATATAAATTCTTGCGAAGTATGTCAGAAAACAAAATACGAAAGGCACCCTCATAAACTAATATTCCAACCAACACCTTTCGGATCAAAGCCCTTTGAACACCTTTACCTAGACTCCTTCAAGATATCAAGTCAAAGCTTCATTACGATTATAGATAGTTTCTCGAAATTCGGACAAGCCTTCCCAATTTCTTCCCCGAATGCCATTGAAACCGCGAGTAGGGCGATACAATATTTTTCTTACTTCGGAATTCCGAAGAAAATCACGTGCGACAATGGGACAGAATTTAAAAATAACGTATTCCAAGATCTATGTAAAACATATGGAATAGAACTCCATTATACAACGACCTATAACCCAAACAGCAATAGTCCAATAGAAAGATTTCACTCAACTATAATCGAATCAATTAGGGTTTTGAGGGAGGAAAAACCCCATCAAGGTGTTATCGACTTAATGAATTACGCGATTCTGTCATACAACAATAGCATTCACTCCGCTATCGAATACACCCCTTTTCAGGTAGCCAAAGGACAATTAGATCTAAAAAACCCCTTCGAGACTACTACTAACGAACAGATCTCCCAATATATTAACGAACACACTAAAACATTACACTTATTGTCTAATCAAATCAAAGACACCTTAGATAGGAAGCAACGACAGAACTTAGAACGAGAAAATAGACACCGTAAAAGATCCTTGTCACTTAATTTAGAACAACCTCTCTTTTCTACAAACAACCAAAAGACACAAAAGGAACAACCACCTTTTATTAAACTCGACAATCCGAAGATTGTAGACGACAATAAAATCACCTCTGCCAACAAAACGACACATCAAAGACAACTAAAACCCCAACGTAAAATTATTATTTCAGGACATGAGGCTAATACGACAGATACTGACGACTCTGACGATCCTAACGACAACGTCCCTTTATCCAGGCTTTTCTCTGAAAATCCAAAATATCAAAAACCCAATCCTTCCCATTAAAATCGGCAACGCTCACATCATCGAAGCGATTCATACATTCACATACCACATTAACCTCAACGACTCAAGAACGATCCTCTCAAAATACGAAGAAAATATCAAAGTGTTAAAAGATTACCTAAACAAAGATCCAAACCATTTCACTCTATTGATCTTACAAAAATTACAATTTGCAGATAAATTGATTTCGCAGATCCGAGACAAACTAGTAACCGTACACTATAGACGAGACAAGAGGGCATTGGTAAATGGTATAGGGACGGCACTAAAATATTTGATTGGAACAATGGACGATAACGATAGAAACTATATAGAAAAATATTTAGAAACTATTAGTAAGAATGAAATTAAATTTAAGGTAGGCTTAGACAAACAACAGACGGTATTAAGAGAAGTCACAGACAAGTTCGCCAACATTCTTAAAGAAATACAAGATAATCAGCAACAGATACTATCACACTTTAACGATTTTATAAAAGACAGGAACCTATTAGAAAAGTTCGAAAATATTATATCTCTTAATATTTCTATTGATAAAATTATTTTAAGTTTACAAATATTGGTAGATATAGTTAACAATATTGATTTAACATTATCATTCTCCCGAATGCATATTTTACATAACTCTATTATTAAAACCAAAGACTTACAAACTATGATAAAAAGATTAGGTATAGAATACGATCACGAACAAATTTTGAGACTGAAATATTTGAGCAATTATTATACAATCCTTTCAACGGATGCTATCGCCACTGATGATGTCATTTTATTCAAAATACACTTTCCTATAATCTCAAAGCCACTAGACTACTTCCACTTTTTTCCTGTTTTCCAAAACAACCATACAATAATCCCCGAGACACCCTACTTCTTGTTCAACACCGAAAACTACTGGAACTCGAAACAACCCTGTCGAGACGTCGAATCAACACACCTGTGCGAACGGCAATATTTAATCAAAGGCACCCATGCATCAAAGAAATCCTGTACAACGGAACCAACAGATGTCCCGCCACCTTAGTGGAACTAACAGCAACAGTAACTGAAAGAATCAGCCCTACGAAGTTACTCGTCAACCCGAAAGGACCGATCACCATCCGTTCGTCCTGCCCTCAAGACGGACTCCACTCCATACATCGACCAGTGGTAATAGACTTCGAGAACTGCCGCGTGAAGATCGAAGACTTAGAATTCTCACCTGAAGAACCGCTACAGGACTCCGTATTCACCTTACCTGAACTCAACGTGACCCTACAGAAACACCCAAGAAGACAAGCCATTCACATCACACCCACGAATCAACATGAGCTGCAATATATTAAGACTCTCTCGGAAAACCTAGGAAAGGAAAACTTCGAACTACTTCAACCTCCTCGTCACAGCTGGACTAGCGTGTTTGCTGCTACGATCACCTTCATCCTCCTCATTGGCATATCGTCTTTCTTAGCACGGAAGAAAATCAAAGAAATCCTGCGAAGACCAACTCAAGAAATGGAAGCGCGAACCACAGAGGAAAACCGAGATCCCTCGTTTTTCCATCTTGCGGAGGGAGAAGTTATGTTGTGAGAAACGGCCCAATCTCTTCGACATCGTAGGGTAAATAAACAACAGAAGAATCATCCCCATTCTTCGAGAGTGTAAACAAACGATTGATAAGAAGTTATATGTACAACCACAAGGGCCTTTCAGGGCATTCTTAGACATCCCTTCGTTCGAGCAGGGTGTATCTTTGTATAAACATTAGCATAATCCAAATTGTATCAAGTATTTCATTAAAAATCTTTTTAAAAATACTGATTGACTTTTTGGCAACTTAATTCCTTGTATTTATAATTAAGAAGAAATCAATTTTCCTTGCCTTTTTTGTATGTCTAGACATTCGATGCCCAAGAAAATAAACGACTTGAAATTTGGTAATCTGGCCGTAGGCCACTTGTATTAAGTAGACTGTTATGGTAGTTAAAATTGAAGGACGGCAAGAAGGTTAAGAGGAACGTCCCCTTGCGTCGTTGTTACTACCCCTACTCCACAAACAAAAAATGTTGTAGGGAAAAATGTTATTTATTTGTGTAAAGGACAAGTAACTTAGAATATATTGTAACATTTTGGAAAAATCGACACTGATTTCCGTCTGGTGAATAAAATTTTAGGTGCCATAACAATAAAGATTAACAACGCTGAAATTCACACACGATTGAATTAAAAACGTGTTCATTTCATTAATGTTTCACCTGTGTTGAGCCACCTAACGTAATTAATAAGGCGAAAAATGGGCATTCGATTTATTAAAACGTATTGACTTGTCATAGTAAATCTTCTCTTTAATTAAACAGTGGACATTTTTATAAATTTCCTCCAGTCCGTTACCATGCACACTTCTCTCGTTTTATAAATCTATTTCGACGTGAAACCAGGTTGGGTCCAGTCGATATTAAATTTTTAGTGCACACACCGTGATGAAGTCATTATAATTACGCCCGTCAGTTAACAATTTAATCAAAAATCACATAACTGAATCCATTTAACCGTATACACACACCACACAAATGTAATGTATAATTCACTACGCTGCGAAGCAGCATTTGTATAAGCCCATCATTCACAATATTTACGTTGAACATTTAAATCAATTATGAATACGTATCGATTGAACTGTAAAACTGACGTAACGTGTCCATTAGCCCGAATGGATTTACACAAACGGTAACGACAATGTTATAACAACTTGCCCGAACTCTGTTTACGGAGGCGTAATTTTTACGGAATTACCTTCGGCATTATGGGATTATTACCGGGCGACTTTCCACGCAAGAGGGACAATTTCGGCAACCTTAACATGACTAACGACTTTTAGTTGACGAAAAGATTAAAGGGCTCTCCCCCTCTGGAACTCCGTCGATTATCTCGCGAAATTGTGTCAGTATGACGGGGGAGGATTTCAAAGCCTCGCCGTTTCAAAGGGACATAGTGATGAGGATTGTGGAAACAACACGGGCGACATAATAAGAATTACCGGCGAATCGATAAGCGAGGCGGAGGTGATATGATACGAGGGAATGGGACTTTTAGTCAAAGTTAAATTGTGCTCGTGGAATTATAATAATAACTTGGAAAAGGAATCCGTAGTATATTTGTCGACTGTTTGTGTAACAATTGTTGATTTTAAATTCTATTTCAGATAATAGGTAATTACCAATTTGAAAAAACAACAAGGCACCACCAACTGGGTATCAATGTGTGCAGACGTTCTTTGTTTAAATTGGAAAACACTAATTCTCATTTACTTTTGAAGAACTAATAGATTAAATCCAGGATAAAATCCAATAAAGAAAAAAATCCATTCCAACAAATACATACTCAGTAGTATTGATATCGGTACTTACACTGTACTAAAACCCCAATTTCCATTTCGTGCCGTATGCTATATAAATATTTTTAGCTTTAGACTCACTATGTTAAAAGTCAATTACTGGAAGGTAACTACATAATTCTGTGAGTCCGTTCCAAGTAGTGAAATTAGGGCAATAAATATTCCCGAAACAAACCCGTTTGGGTTCCCGTTTCCCATTAAATTTTTCCAGACGCTACAATGGAATAAATATCGTAGTTGAAGTTTTATACATGTGCGTAGGAGTATTAATTATTAGTATTTTAGCTAATTAGAAGTGATTAAAATATTATTTTTAGCGAAATGCATGTTCGTGAAATTATGGACTGCGCTACTAACTAATAACATAAAAATTATCGCTATCATGGGACGTGGCAATACCTACCAGTTCTTAAGTCAAGAGAACGAAGCATCGCCTTATGAGCTATGTTACCACTAAATTTTTTTAAGGTAATAACAAAACATTGAAAAGACATTTTTCTTTATAAACTGTGTTAGATTGGATATTGTCACAAAAATAGCTGTAATGAGCCACAACTTCTGGAGAATTAGGCCGCGTATAAGTCATCGGTAGTACGTGAAATGTCCACATTAAAGGATCAGGTGGGTTTCTTCATTGTTGTACTGTTCTCAAACTGTTGTAACTATGTAACGACATCGTGTACGATTATTACATTGGTAAAAAATACACTGAAAATACTTTTTTTTGTTATAAACTGAGGTATATTGGATATTGTAACGAAACAAGCTGTAACGAGTCCAGAAATAAGCCGAGAAATATTTCGTTGTTCCCCACGTTATTCCCTGAATAGGCTGACCGTGAATCGAGTGCGGAGAAGCACAGGTGACCACCAGAATCGAAAACAAAACTGACAACTTAGATTTCGAAAGGTAAACGAATTAAACGAAAAACGTATTGAACGCTAAGAGGAAAAAAGACAATTGCACATGACACTGCGCAATCGGTGCGATGTCTGAGAATTGACTCAATACATATATTTTCCTAATTGCCCAATTTTATCCCTTAAAATAATGTAGGTTTTGCTTATTTACTTTGTTCATTTGCGTTTTGTCCCGTTGTATAATCTTTTAAGACCTTAAGGGGTCCACTAACTCTCTCTGTCATCTAGTTGGTGGTTCCAAGTGTTTAAGTCGACTAATTCTTATATTAAGAGGTCATTTTCTGATTCTCTGTCCAATAATTGCTTAAATTGCGCTTTACTCGTTTCTTCGTCCCAAGTTGGGTATCCTCTTTTATTTTCCAAAGCCTGGTTGTGTGCCCCTTGCTTATTTCCCTTTTTTTATTTGCCTTGTTTCCCTCTAACCTTCTTCTTTGTTCTTCTCATGTTTCCCTCTTGTTTCTTGCTGTTTGTCATGAACTTCTTCTTATCTTGTCCTCTTCTGTTTCTTCTTCTTTAGTTATCGTCCTCCGAAGTAGCGCTACTCTTGGTCTCTTCACTTTTGACTTTTCCTCTTCGTCGTAGTCGATGGCCTTCCTTATTAGCGGTTTTTGGTGCATCTCCATTCTTCTCATTGTCTTCCTCCTTTTTGTCCCTGATTTCCTTCCTTATGGTTTTTATTCCTAAGTCCCTCGGTAGTTGCTCGTTCCTCATGTATCATGGTGCGTCCGTCATCTTCCTCATTTCCTGGTTCTGTATCACTTCTAGCTTCTTGATGTTGGTGTCCGCTGCTTGTCCCCATGCTGATGCTCCGTATAATATAATTGGCTTGATGCTTGCTTCATAGATCCTTAGTGATGCCCACGATATTCGCGTTTGCGAGAGTCTCGTCTCGTCTCGTCTTGTTTTCGAGACGAAACTAGAGAAAGACGAAACTTTCAAAATTCTCGTCTCAAGTCTCGCACGCGAGTCTCGCAAAAGTCTCGAAGTATCGCAGGCAAAAATGGCAAATGTTAATTAATTATTCTAATTATCGCGAATGTTATTGAAACTTTTTGAATTTAATTTCGAGAATACATTCCATCTATTATTGAAACATTTTGTAAAGCCGCATAATAGCGAGCAGCCTTTTTTTTAACTGTGTTTACAATAATTGTTACGCAATGTTTACCTTTTTGAGCTTTCTTAGTCAGTTAGTTAGTTTTTAATAGTAGTTAGTTAGATTTTAATTGAATTGTGGTAACTTGGCGCATATACGCGACTTGCGACTTTCTAGAGTTGAAGACTTACCTACGGAATGCAAATATTCACATTTTTATGTTGGTTAAATAGCTTTTTTTCTGTAACGTGAATAAAGTGTGACATTTTATTCCTGTTAGCAGAATTTTATGTTAAGCTTTACGATTATTAGTTTTTAATATCTCTACGACAATTTATTTTATATTCACCGACCTTTGGAGTGGAGATCATCTACCTATTTCTCACCCGACTTCTCATGTTATAATCGAACTATAATAATTGGTTTATTTCAGTTTTTGTCGAAAAAGCAAATTTGATAAGCATTTCGATGTAATTGAGGAGCAAGCAGGAACCGGACGTAATAAAACGGCAAAATTCAAGACATGCAATAAATCGCGAGATTTTGCGAGACTGTTGCGAGACATGAGACGAGACGAGACTTTTATTTGCGAGACGAGATTCGAGACGAGACTTTCCACATTTTTTGCGAGACCAGATGAGATTTTTCAAAGTCTCGTCTCGTCTCGTCTCGTGGGCAACACTATAGATCCTCTTGTTTATTCTTGTAGCTTGCTTCCTCGTCCTATCATTGGTCCCAGTTGGTTTAGTCTCTGCTTTGCCTTCTTCGCTGTCTCCTTGATATGTTTTCCCCATGTTAATCTCTTGTCGATGTGTATTCCTAAATATTTAACGTCGTTGCTCCATTTGATTTCCTTGTGACCCACATTGATATCGATATTCCGTCCATTTATCTTCTTTCCTATGCATATCGCTTAGCTCTTCTGCGGGCTGATCCTTATTTTCCATTTCTTCGTCCACTCATCCCGGTTTCTTTCTATGCATTCTTGATTTTAGTGTTAAGCTAAAATCCTCTTAAAGGCTCACCATTACGTGCCCCTCAGGCCCTAAGCATGACACTATTAAATGGGGTTACAACTATGGAACACCTTCATAGATCGAAGTATGATTTTTCCGTAATTATATTGTTTTACAAGCTTGACGGGTTTTTGATTTTGTAGACACTTTGTAACTCATTTCATTAATTAAATCCCGTTCTCGTTATGAAAGCTCTCCAGAACGGTAAAACGAGCGATTCCATTAAAATTTATAAAACAGAAGAGACGTTTTAAGTAAATACCACTCGAGCTGAAAAACGTATATTGCACCCCGTAAAACATTTTGCGAGAAGGCAAATTTGTTTTTGATGGGAACAGAATAAATAAAAGAAGGTCCTAATTTTGTTGATATTATCCAGTGAGGCCAGCACCGTAAAAGCGAAAATACTGGAAATATATCGCATCTCCCGAATATCCGTGAAACCCCCAATTTCATTCCATCCGCAGTGTACGAAAACTCGCCTCGGTCACCTTCCGCAGAAGTAAAGTAACCTCTATTCACGTCCGCCCATTATCAACGAGTAATCGTACTTCAGCGTCCCTCCCGTTCTGAATTCGTCTCTCTAACGTTGATAACTTCCTAAGTTGAATCACAGCATATTGCATTAAACCTCCGGTCTGGCCCGTTTACCCTGTCCGCTCATAAATCGCAGTCGAATGCACACGTAAGCGGGTCCCGGCCCGAGGACGGGCTACGTAGACAAAATCACAGACACCGAAACTCTCCTTGCGGTGATATAGTTTTAATAAGGTCGTTACCGAGACCGGATATGATGCACTCCGCTCCGGATACGAGCGTCCCGAGCAACTGGAATATTAAACGGGACGGTCGAATCGATAGGACGCGAGCGATCCTCGAAGTTGAGTACGTAGGACGGGAGTTATATCGCGTTCTCACTCGTACTTAACTCGCCTTCTTTCTATCCGCGCCGCGGCGGGAATTGAAATGAATCCGTTCCGGGGGAGCGATCCCATGAAATTTGTCTTAATTTATTGATAATTAAATGCACTCCGCTTCACGGTTTCGCTCTCGGTGGTATTACGAGCGAACGGAGAGGAGGGATTAAAAGGGGCGCGTGGGGACGGGGGAGTCGGGTCGAGGTTGAAGGGAAGTTCGAATAAAGTTCGAATCTCGAAGTGGCAAGAAGTTGAGAAGCAAGAAATGGGGGAAGGGCGGTTGGGTGGTGTTGATGCCGTTTCGTTTAAGGAATGAAAAGGTTCAGTCATTCAAGGCAAGTTATCTTTGAAACGTGTCATAACTGACAAGGAGTTTATCACATTTTCATTACCTCGTCTTGCAATAAAATGCAAGAACATGACAAAAATTTTGTACTGTGTACGTGCGGACTTATACAATGCCTACTCATTTCTTTTGAATTGTCAAAGTGACTCGCTGTGTAAATTAGAGGTTCCGTCCAGATTAGCCTTGCAGCAAAAAGGAGACGTTAACTACTCTCACACACAAATTACAAGTTATGTAAACATTTTGATAATTATTTTGACCTTTAATGCCTGTTTGCACCAATTCTACTTAAATCAATACATAGCATAAAATTGTGTGACTTGCACCAGTTGCAATTAAAAAATATTTAGCTATGGTACGGTGGAAGGTTGGTAGCACTTGGAATTATCATGTTTTGTGATTAAATTGTCAAGTGACAATTTTTTTGTGGTTATGTTTGTTAGATTGTGGGCTTTCTGCGCAGGGAAGAGAAGCACACACGTACACGGTTTGATCGACTTTTATTTCTTAAACCATACACAGAAAATTAAATGAATCTCTCGAGATCAAGCCGCGGTGGCGTTCGTCGTGTCGAGAGTCCTCCGAGAGAGAGAGAGAGAGAGAGAGATTCTCCTTTCTCGTTCCGTCCCTCTTTTTCCCCCAGACGTGCCAACTCTTCAGGCCTGCCAACTGATATGGGGCGGATGGTTGCCTTGTGAATCCGCCACAAGTTGTGGTTAGTGTTGGTTACTGCAACCTCAAAAATGAGCGAGAATAAAAGAATGAGAAGTGCCAATAAGGCGAAAACAGACTATTGTCACCTCACGTGAGCTCACGTGCTGTCGTGTTAACTCACGGCACGGATACAATGTACGGAGTATTATTTCATATGGTATTTAAATGTATTAGAACCAGACTGAGGTTATCTCAAACATCTCAGCACATGAGCTCACGTGAGGTGACAATAGTCTGTTTCCGCCTTTACACTATCCAAGTAAAGAACTCGACCTGAATCTGGTCAACTAATGTCAACTAAACAATCAAGAAATATTTATTTGACATATTCTATAAGATACTTACATATCACAACGATATTCTACAATTTCCTCAATTTCTTCCAACAACAAAAGTGTGGTTGCTTTCGAGATTCGAAACCTTTTATAATAGGTAACATCATCAAATGAATAAAAATATTCTTCTCTGATGTAAATTCTACGTGGAATTTCAAATTCTATTAAATTAACTGCATTTTATTCAAAAATATCTTCATCATCTTCAAATATTTGCAACATTTCTTTGCTTCTCAAAATAAACAGCACAAAACCGTCAAAACCTCTATACACAACAAGGTTAAGTAAGAGTTACACCGAGAATATTCTGGTCTTAGTTAAACCTCATACTAAGGTGAGCTTAATGGTGAAATGTCACCATGTGCAAACCATTTTTTGAATTAAAGTGTTACTTAGGGTTAAGTGTAACTAGTGCAAACGGGCATAAGATTTTCCAGTTCCATGGTTGAGATTGAAAGGAAATGAAGAACTAGAAAGTAATGCAGTTTTATTGAAAATTAAAGAAAATGCTGAAAGTGTTCTCCTTTTGCTTCGATGCAACTGTTAACTCGCCGTTTCATATTTTCAAAGGCATTTTCCAACATTTGAACAGTCACAGTGTTGCATGCGTTAAGAATTGTCCCTTGCAGTTCTTCAAGATGCTGGGGATTATTTTTAAAAACGGTAAATTCCACAACTCGATCATAATAAAACTCGTGAATTCTTTCCATGGTTGGCCTCGTCTTGTGAGCTGTAGCATTATCCTGTTGAAAATTACCTTCAAAGTCCCTTCAAAGAAAAACGGGGACAAATATGCGTCTCCTAGAGACTGCTAGCCAAACACCAATTTTCTGCGGATGTAGAGGAGACTGAATAAACCCTTGGGGATTCTCTGTGGACCAAATACGCATGTTTTGTTTGTTTATATATCCAGAAAGATGGAACCATGCTTCGTCGGAAAAAAACGTAAGATCCAAAATATTGTTATTATTCAAGTTATATAAAAACCATTGACAATATTCCATTCGAACACCAAAACCTCTTGGGAAAAGCTCCTGAACAGCCATTATTTTATATGGAAAAATCCTTTGGCAAATTCCCTAAGAAAGGTCAGTGTCCTGTGCAAGCCTGAGGAGAGATTTTTTAGGAGATTGTTCCATTCATGCTGCAACATCTGCCACACCCTCAGGTCTCCTTTTTTGGGGGCTCCGCTACCAGCTTTTCGACCAACAGTCGAAACACATATCTATCAACACATTGATAGATATGTTGAAAAAATTTTGGGTATTCAAGGGGAAAATTAGGGAATGTATTTTGGAAATCATCTACGCACCGTTGTATGGAATACTTCCATTCACCATTTTCTTGTCGTTCGGCGTTCTTAAAATAGCTCTCCCTAGGAAAAATCTTATGCTCCAAATTAAACAAAATGAAACTGTCAGCAGTTGGTGTTGCCAACCCAATTTAAAAATCATAGCCTACTCTAATTATAAATTTAAATCTTCTCATGGTATATATACACGCGAGTTTTATGCAGCAAACAAGGTCGTTTCGCGCATCCTAATCGCCATTGTTTTTTATCTTGCCACTCGTCTTCCGAAAGTCTTCTCACTTCCATAGCTTCCTTGACTCCTTCATTCCAGTCTTTTAAAGGTCGTCCTCGTTTCCTTCTTCTCTCTGTTGGGATCCATCTTGGGATCCATCTTGGCATCCACTCTTTGGGGCCATCTGTTTGTATCCATTTTTCGTAGGTGTCCATACCACGTCGATCTTCTTGTTTCTACATTGTGTTTCTATTATTGTGTGTTGAACATTAATTTTCTCTCGGATTTCTTCATTTCTTATATGTTGTAGCCTAGACACCCTAGAGCTTCTGCGTAACACATCCATTTCAATAGCCATCAGTCTATCTTTATTTCTTTCTGCTATCTCCCAGGTTTCGTTCACGTATGTAATAATATATTTTAGTACGCTATTCTAAAACCTTATTTTTGTATTTTTTATTTGTTTAGACCACCATATGGAATTTAGTCTCTGTACCGCCCGTTTGCCTTGCACTATTCGACAATCTGTATCTTTACGGCTATGGGCTTCTGTCGGTATAATAGCTCCCAAATATTTGTAGTCTGCACACAAATCTATCATTTCCCCATTTATTTCAAGTTGCCTAGCAGTGCCTCCAGTTACTAGATATTTGGTATTGTTAAAATTTATTTTGAGACCCCATTTCTAATAAGTCTCCATCAACTTCCTCATCATATAGTGTATGTCGTTTTCATCGGCTGCTATAACCACTTGATCGTATGCAAAAAGTAGCGAATGTAAAAATTCATCGTCAATAAGGCTCCCCATTACTTTACACATGGCTTGCCATTCTTTTAACACTTCATTTATATATATTTAAGATAGAGTAGGCGATAGAACACATCCTTGTAAAAGCCCTTTTGTAATATTAAATGTGGTTGATATTACCACATTTACATAATACGGACTTGAACACGCAAATACCGTCAACTTCAGCTGACGGGAATAATGCTAAAAATGTTGGACAGTTAAGTATGAAGATTGTCTGTTAATGTGTGGTGTGTGTTTTAATAATAAAGGGTTTTTCAACCTTAAACTTCGCAGATAAGCTTCAGTTAATTACTAAAGGAAGGGCAAAACCGCCTATGAAAAATCCGGCGCACACGAGCACAGTTATACCTGAATTTGTTATAATCCCCGACATGAGCTCCCGTAAGGGTTCATAGGGGACAAATTTATACCTGCGTTTGTTATAATATAACATAATAAACCTAACATATCACTAAATTTATTCGCAACACATTTTACAAAGTTATACCACGTAATATTTCCTATCTTATATCGGACAATTCTATCAGTTATAAATTTCAATTGAATTTTTTAACTTTGGGGTCAGTAGGACAATCTTCCATGATGTCGAAAACGAAACTGTTTCCTACTTCTTCAGGTGTCAGATAAGTTAAACCAAATAAATTGTGTAACCATCTTCCTACACTTGAATTTACATCACCCACCACCCACTCCTTACGGGAGTTCATGTGCGATTTTAGAACTACCTGAAAATCCAGGTATTTTTAGGTATAGACCTATATGATGCCATAGGCATTTTTATCCCGAAAAACATTACGAACAATTTAAATGGTTGACAGGGTGTGAAACAATTGGTAAATTATTTTGTTCGCCATGTTTACTTTTTGAAAAAGGAAAAGGTCTCAACTGGTTTTTCTGATTTAAACAACTTCCACAAAGCAGTAAAAAGACACATTATATCCAAAGCTCATTTGCAGACCGTCATTAAAGAAAACGTTTTCGGCAAAACGAGAATTGAACACGCCCTTGATAAGCAGCTAGAAATTAGTCACCGCCAACACAATGAACTAGTTGATAAAAATAGGACAATATTAAAAACACATCGATATTGTTTGTTTTCTCGGACAGCACGAATTGGGATTTAGAGCTCATGACGAAACAAGGATTTCTTCAAATAGAGGAAACTTTTAGGATATATTTGCTTTAATGGTTTAAATACAATGATTGCTTAAAACATCATTTAGAGCAGTCTAGCGTTTTTCGCGGAACGTCGAATCGAATACAGAATGATTTAATTTCCGTTGTTGAAAACATTATTTAAAAAAAAAAAATTGAGCAGCAAATTGACTAAGCACGGTTTATTGTTATCGTTTTGAACGAAACGGCTGATAACACTAATTTTAGCCAATTATCTATAGTAATTCGCTACGTTGACAAAACCGGAAATGTTTAAGAGCGATTTACAGCGTTATAAGAATGTGTCCGAAAGTCGTACAGCAGATGCATTATATACTGTATTTCATGACGTTATTTAAGAAATTAATGGAGACAATAAATTGGTTGCTCAACACTATGATGAAGCTGCAGTAATCGCAAGATAATTAGGAGGTCTGCAAGCTAAAATTTCCCAAGTGCCCTAGTTGTCCACTGTTTTGCCCATAAATTAACTTTTATTTTATTCCAGTCCATCAATCACATAAAAAAGTGTAAGTGAAAGTATTTTTCGCTATTTAAAGTGGCATGGCTGCTTTTTTTTACAAGTTAACAAAACGTACACAAGCTTTGGACTACATCGTCCACAAACGATCGCCGAAAGTAGCTCCTACTAGGTGGAACTATCATGGAAGTCTTGTGTTAATAATCTCTGAAAATCGTGAACCACTGATTGAACTATTTGAGAATATGATGGAAAATAATGAAACGTGGGACTCGGAAACAATAAATGGTTCTAGAGGATTTTTAGACTGTTTAAAACGAGATTTTAATTTAAAACATATGTGTGAAATATAAATTAGATAATAAGTGTTAGTGGTAAAAAGAAATTATGTAATTATGTTAGTTATTTCGTGTAGTGTTTGTTATTCTGAAACAGTGAAAACGTTACAATACGTTCATTTTGAATGTAAAATGGACAGTAAAAGTAAAATATATTTAAAATTAGGTTCCCCAAAACACGTTCAGCTTCAATGGTTAGAAAGATAGAAAAGACATGATTTGTGATGAAGTGACTGTGAGTTGCTTTGATTAAACTAATATCTCTCATCCGAGAACAATAGACTTCTACTGTAAGATATTCCTAAAAAAACAAACATTCATTTTTTTAAAGTGTGGATACCACTTTTTGGAATACAATTATTTTTATGCTGTTTTGTAAAATTATATAAAATGCTGGATAAGGCCAATTTTTAAATTGATAAATACGTATTTCAAATTAATATTTAAACGTAGAGTAAGGGTGAATCATGTATTTAGAGTAGGAGACAGCTGAGTGTTCCTAAAGGGATCACCCTGTATATTTATGTTTTAAATATTGTCCTTGTTTATTGTTTTATATTTGGTTTAAGCACTGTAGCAAAAACATCCAAGGGAATTAAGATAATATTAAGCGTCAGCAAGCAAGTATACACTGTGTCTTAGAATATTCGCAATAATAGGGGAATTATGTATTAAAAGATGTTGTAATTGAACATTCATGTTTTGAACGTTCCACCTTATATTTACAGTCGGAACCTAACCATTAATGTTTATTGGTTTGTTTCAAAATGTTTAGTACGTATTCAACTGAATTGAAACTGAAATTTACCGCAGTAGCTAATGTATCATATTTAAGAACTGTTTTTGCCGGAATGTATCAAAATAAAAAAATAAAATTAAATTATCCCTATTTCCTAATTTTAGGAATTCTACCCTAAAATTTAATTCTAAACAACTTTCATTGTTGGTTTTCCATCTCCAACATAAAGATACTTTATTCTTGTGCATTTAAAAGAACACCCCGTCCCTACCAATTTTTCTCATTTTTGGGGTGAATTAGTTATATATGGAGCAGAGTGGAATCCAAAAACATGGATGTTCATTTCCAATATCTTTTCATAATTACACCTATTATTTCATTCATTTTGGGACACAGTGTATATAGAAAGATAAACGTTTTTAATTACAATCATCCTGAATCTCCGAATATTAATGCATCAAAAATAAATGTATAATTGAGAGAACCAGGATATCAGTATTACACCATCACAAAGAAATTACCACTTCCTAAAATACCAGAGAATTAAATGTTAAGTTAACTTCAAATTTCACAAGAAATAATGCCTGTCATAGAACTGCTTTTTAGTGCCTCCAGGAGGGGAAATTGCATTCCTGCAAAACGATATATATGTCATGTAATTATAAGTTAGGATATAATAATCACAAAAGTCATTGCGGTGACAAGCATGACAGAAATAAATTTCAAATATAGAATATCCACTCTTACTTCTCCTTCCTAACTTCTATTGTAGCCATTACTCAATCAACAATATACGATTATAGTCTCTATAGCCGGCTTCAGATAAAATGGGAAATATCACTCCGAGTTAATGTACCGAGAGTCGATTACCTTTAATCGATCCGTCTATAGGTGTGTTCTAACGCAGTCTGGACACAATTACGAGAACAATAACGCGAGTTGTATGGCGCACCGTTTCAATAATCACCGCTAAATCTTGAGCTGCAATTGTAACATCCTGATTCCGAACTATGAATCGTATCGATCTAAGTATAAGGGTGGGTACTCACCAGGGAAGTTTAGTCGAACAGCTACAGGGCACCTGGAACAAAACAGAAATTTTTTGTTAGTTATTGTAATTCCTATTTTATATTAGGTTAGGTTAGATCGAATAATTAATAAGAAAATTAATTCGATCTGAAACATATCTCGATATTCCTCAATAAGATTGCATGAATGGTACAAGATTTCCCACATTAGCCTGTTGCACGACACCTCTTAATGTTTTATTTTAAACAAGCGTCAACATTTAGAACGAACGCAATTTTGTTTTACGCCCAATTCTGCCATGGTTATTGTCCCACTTTGCCATAATTTTTACTGAGTCCTCTCGGAAGGTAGTTACGTCGTTAACGAATTTTTCAAACGAGTTTTCCGGTGAAACGAGACGTTCTTGTAATTCAGCCCTAAACTTTTTAATTGGCGAAATTACAAAGTGAACCGAATTATTTAACTGAAATTCGCGCCAGCATTGTCCATTATAATTTTTCGATGCATGGAAGTTTCCACTAGAAAATCGTATTCTTCTTTTAATTGCGCTGACAAACAATTTATTAAAATCGGAATTGCAAATTTCAATTTAATCGCGCGAATATTGCAGTTGCCGGATTATCGTTTGTAATTAATTTTGAACGATTTTTATTAGAATTAAAATGGTTTTTTATTTAATTACGAAGCGCGCTGCTGGGAATTGGTTTTAATAAATTTTAAAATATTGCTTTTTGATGTACTGGCACATAGATTTTTCGAGCTCAATATGGCTTATGTGTTGGATTTATTACCAAGGCGACAAAAATATTACGAGTTCTATTGGAAGGCTGCATGTAATGTGAGAATACTAATAGGGGCAATTGCAAGCAACATACATGATATTGTAGAAAAGAGGTAGTGACTGTACTGTCGATAGAACTGGCGAATACGCTTGAGAACAATTTGAGCGTACCTCACGCTCCTATATCTCCTAAGTAAGCTTCTTAATGTTTCGATAAATGATGGTACCCTAAATACTATTTATGCATTAAGTATACATATGTGATGTGTATAATATTAATAAGTAAAAATATTATTAAAAGTGCTAGGAGGTATCAAATTTAATGAGGTCTATTTTGTATGAGTCTATGCATAACAATTATTAGAAAAAAGGCTCGTTGATTGCTCGGCAGGACGTGACAGAAGAGCAGACAAATAGTTCCATTGGTAGGCTGAATGGAATGTGGGAATAGTAACATAGACAATCGACAGTAGTTGGTTACTTAGTTAGACATACAATATTGCGAAGTAAAGGTAATGAATATATTGCCGACAAAAATGGCTAATACGCTTAAGAACAATTTTGGAATATCTCATTAGCAAGGATTTTAAAACATCAGTATATACAGACCGTTTCTAAAAAGTCGCAGGATTGGAGAAACGTAAGAGCGAAAGAGAGGCCATATATTTCTATTAGCTAAACAGAGAACGACCTTTTGCGATGTTGCTAGCTCGCTAACATTACAGTCATCCGCTCCGCACACTGTACCGCACACATCCGAAAGTGTAAAGCGATACGCAACCGCGATACGCGTTGACTTGGACTGCCTGCTCGGCCAGCAACCTTGCAAAACATCTGTCTCTGTCATACTAACGAACTACTATTAGCTTCTCGTTTGCTCTTGTTGATTTCCCATCATGCGTTCCGATAGAAAAGCTCCGTATAATACAAAAATTACCCTAATAGTCCAGTCATTAACGGTAAAATACCGTATTAGTGTGCAATTTTGGGAATCAACACGGATCCTCCTAAAAATTTGGGTTTAAGCTCTACTTACCCTCTACTTCAAAATCTACCCTGTGTCGAAGAGGGCTTTTACCCCAAGGGTGCACTCCACACCTTCTAGGGGATGAAACTTTTTTTTTGTTCAAAATAGACTAGGAGAACGATAGATTGACCAATTCTATGCAACTTTTGTTTTATAAAGTTTCTTTGTAAAGTTATTTACGATTGAAATAGTACAGTTTTCATTAAAAAACGCATTTTTAACAGTTTTTTAATAATTATATAAAAAGGTTTTATTTGAACAGAAATGTAGCTAATAAAAAACAAAGAGATTTGTTTGTTAATCACTTCTGTATACCCAATACGAATCGAGTTATTGCTCCTTGAAGGACGGTTATTTTTTGAGAAACCCAAAATTTGGAACTTTCAACCTTAAATAACTCGGAAATGGTGAAATTTTTGGGGAAGACTCAAGAGACCTTTTATAAAGTACTTAAAAAACCTATCAAATGAGGACTGGTAAAAGTCTTCTGCATAAGAATTGACTGAGTTATAACAAAAATAAAATAAATTTTTTTTTGAAAAAAATTAAATCAAAACCCTCTCACCCTAATTAGAATTAATCGTAACACATTATTTGGGTATTATTGATATGATTCAAGGGATTTTAACGGTTTGGGATGCTTATTTTAGAAAAAAAAATAATTACAGTAAACATTGCATTGTTGTAATTTTGAAAATAATGCATTTTTTTAAATAAACCAAAAACTATTCATGATACGTAAACAGGTTTTCAATGAAAATTGTAGGTTTTTTGCACATGCCCTATGCTCAAAAATGCCTTCTTCGAAATTTAAAAAACAATGCACTCGGTTTTATGACGATAATTCCCTTATTTTTAAAAAATAAAACAAGCATTATAATGCTTAAATAACTGTAACCATAAATAACAATGCTTCAATTGCACGCGAAAATTGCCCATGACTGGACTATAAAGATTATTTATCCACATAAATACACATATATGCAATGGTAAAATGTTAACAGTTAATGTCATTAGAATGTAACCAAATGAAAACACCAAGTCTTCACCAATTGCTTTATTAAAGTTGAGCGACCGGTTTCGGCTTCATCGAAGCCATCCTCAGGCTCGCAAACAAGTTGTTTTTAGGGTTCCCGTTGATCGAGGTGTGCGGCACAACGGGAGCCCTAAAAACAACTTGTTTGCGAGCCTAAGGATGGCTTCGATGAAGGCGAAACCGGTCGCTCAACTTTAATAAAGCAGTTGGTGAAGACTTGGTGTTTTCATTTGGTTACATCGCCATGGCCAACATAGAGAAGCTGGACAACCTTAGGTCGTTAATGTCATTAGATGTGTTAGAACGTTTCAAATGTCATGGAATCTAGAGAAAACATCGTCCATAGTCGGAGACTATGGAAACAGGGGTCAGAAAGACGATGGCAGTTGTAAAAATCCGCATATACAATAATATGAAATAGGAAGCAAATGAAATGACATCCGCTTATTTTAACGCTCCCACACAATTTTTACTCACCATCCTCCTAATAATGGAGATTTTCCATTTCGATTACCGATAGTTGTTAAATTTTTAATTATTACGAAAAGTAGTAAGTATTTCATGAATTAAACTCTCGTGTAGGAGTCTAATATTAGGGCGATTATCATTAAAAATAGCCCGCCGTATAAATTTTATATGAGGATCGTCGTCTTTCCGGCGACATTCGATCCGGACGAGGCCGACACACTCGCTCCCGTACACACCCCCTGAACCCTCTTCTCTGTCACCGTTTACAGTCAGTTTGCTCAGGTGTCAACCCACCTGTAAATATCTAAACACTTAGATATCCGATACTTAGCCCGTATCAGATCGTCGGGTCGCGTTCCTTTTCTAATTAATCTCGGCGGGTG
Organism: Cryptocephalus moraei; assembly: GCA_946251905.1. NCBI lineage: Eukaryota > Metazoa > Arthropoda > Insecta > Coleoptera > Chrysomelidae > Cryptocephalus > Cryptocephalus moraei. The sequence goes on from OX276454.1 coordinate 18,757,825, forward strand.
GAATATGAACTCGTAAAAAGCGCCCCTCACGCCTCCGACGGCATTCTCTACGGATCTAATGAAATTTCCGACGATAAGTATTTATCCCTTAAAGACGAGTCAATCGAGGCTTACTTTTCCTTTTTCGAACGGAAAGTGGTTGCGTCTCGAGTGAAAGAATGGAACAATACAACGCCGTGTACAAATTTTAAATTCCTAAACTTTGGCTCCGCGGGAGAATCGGGAAGTTAAAAATTCCTCGTCTTTCTCTCTTGATGCAGAATTTTATTCAGAGGCGTTGCAGTACGAAAAGTCGGAAAATCGATACACAGTACGCACGGTTTGAGTAACAAAGGAACGGGAAAGTTTTGGGTTTAGGGCTGTCAAACAATTGTACTCGCAGTGGAAAGCGATGCTTAATACAGCACTACTAAAAGAGGGAATTTGGGTGAGCTTACTACGTTTGAGAAATCTATAATCAAAAATTATCTATTCTTTGTAGTTCGTAGGTACAATGTACCTCATCAACGGTCCAAATCTACTCATAAAGGTTGCATTTAAAGTTAACTGAGCACCACTTCTAAGTGTATTATTAATGGAGATACGTGTTCATCTGTTTTCGCTGACCGATTTAATGAAATAATAGCGCAAGTCCACCAGACTACACTCTCATATTTTATTAAAAATATTCGACAGTAGACTAAATTTTTCAACATTAATTAGAAATTTGCAGATTTTCAGCAACCACACTAACACTATATTCAGAAAATTTGACTTCTTTTCACTACCGACTCTAAACGCTTATTATAATTTTTACTATTTATTATTTAAAACCAAAAGCCTCTTATTTTCACAATTTCTCCTGACCTAACAAGCAAAGAAAAAATTTAACTTTATTGTTAGGTGCCATGCGCAAGGCAGCATGTAGGCGGGTCACTCTTCATAATGTATAATTATGTACTGTGCATAACGTGTTGTTGATTGAGGTTAAGCTTCTTGATTCCATTATAGGTTCTCTATGAGGCGAATATCTTCTCCATAAAGGCCAATGTCTCTCACTGTCGAGAGTGAGAGACCATGTCTTACGTTATCAAATATCTTTTGATACTCTCTAAAACAGATATTGACGTCTTTTCTTTGGTCGTAGTATATTTGCATTAGTAATTTCATACTAAGAAGAGCCCCTCTGGTACCCAGGTCGTCTTAGAAACCAGATTGAGTTTCTTCTAAATCTTCTTCTTTTTGATTTCTTATTATTTTTCACGTTTTTAATAAATTCTATTATGAATTACTATTAGTAATGTTCCTAACACAAGACTCATTAAAGTGATTAACCATTGGTCTTCACACGACTTAGAATTAGGTTTTTTTGGTATATGCGGAAAGGTGTATTTCAACCAGTCTGTTGGTATAATGCCAGCATCGTTGATTTTCTTACATAGTTTACAGAGATGGACGTGGATGTAATCTTCACCTTGTGCTTTCTTATTCTTTTGGTTTGGTCATCATCATAATCAACCAGCCTCTTCACGTGTCCACTGCTGGACATAGGCCTCCCTCATAACTGCCCACTGTCTTCGATCTTGAGCGACCTGCATCCAATTTGACGCAATTCTTCTTATGTCGTCTCACCACCTCGTAGGAGGTATTCCTCTATTTCTGAAGGCCTTTGATCTAGGACTCCATTCTAAGATGCGCTTCGTACATGTATTATCCTGCATTCAGGCTACATGTCCCGCCCAATTTCACTTAAGTTGAGATATTCTTCGGGCCGCATTTACTAATCCAGTTGCCCGTCTAATATTGTTATTTGGAATTTTATCTCTGCAAGATATTCCCAACATAAAGCGCTCCATTGCCCGTTGTGCTACCTGGATTTTATGTATTATCTTTCTGGTAAGTGTCAATGTCTCAGCTCCATACGTGAGAACCGGAAGAACACACTGATTATACACCTTTCTTTTTAAGCATATGGGCAAATCCACGTTGAAGACATTTCCTCTCAGCTTTCCAAAAGCAGCCCAAGTCAACCCAATCCGTCTTTCTATTTCTTTCGTTTGGTTATCTCGCCCTAGGTAGATTTCGTGTCCTAGATATTTGTAAGCATATACTTGCTCGATGTATGTATTATCTATGTTTATACCATCACTAGGGACTAAATTTGTCATGTATTGGCTAGGTTCGATAGGGCATATCTAATATCTGTTTCCATTACATACGGTCCTTCTGGAGCTTTCGTACAGTAATTTTGTGGGTTTTGATTGCCTTCGAAAAAATTCCTGATATAGCTTCCCATGTTTGTTTATTTTCTTTGGTGTCTATTACAATTTTCTTTTTTTTTTATATGAGAACTGTTTGTCTTTCTAAATGTCAATGTTATATTTTTAGTTTAAGTAGAAATGAAGAGAGTCATGCTTGTTATGGTAGTCCTCTGCCTCTTCATACTGTTTTGTTGACCATTCATGTTTGGCATGTTTAATCTCTTGTCTTATTTTCCGGTGTAATACTTTATATTCCTTTTCTTTACTTCTCATCAGTCTTCTCTCTTCCATTAAGTTTAGTATCTTGTCGGTCGCCTAAGTTTTCTTCTTTTCTGTTTTCTCATATCCTACTATTTTCTGTGTTGCCTCTTGAATGTTGGTTTTAATATCCAATCCAATATCCAAAAGTCCTCTATTTTTTGATTTTCTACAATGTTCCTAGAAAAGTGTTTCCAATTCTGACTGAAATTCTTCATTTCTTGTATTATCCTCTAGTGCTATTATATAGTGTCCTATAGTTTTGGATCTCTGTTTTACTAATTTACATTTATGAACGAAATGCTGCTACTCGTTTGATGTTGTTCTGCAATTTTCCGTCTAATATAATAGTCTATTTGGTTCCTTAATGTATTTATTTCATTGTCCTGGGGAGACTTCCAGGTCATCTTTCAGGTATTTTGTTTCTATGCAGAACTGTATGACCGTTCCTCCCCGTTCATTACTATTTCCCAATCCATATTGACCAGTGACTCCTTCCACAGATCTGCGTCCCCATTTTTCATCTCCGATAATCACGTTAATTTCGTGTTGTTCAACTGACTCTAAGACCGTTCGTAGTTCTTCATGAAAACGTGTTGCTTCTTCTTCCGTTTTAACGGTCGTTGATGTGTACACTTGTGAAATTCCAACCTCACCGGCCTTCAAAACGTCCCCATACGTCACAAGATCGACGCAATCGCTAATCCAAGCTATCAGGTGACCGCATTCACCCCGCCTACAAACCTCAGAGGGTGCACAAGGGAAACTCTATGTCATATTAATTTCAAAGGGGATTCATTATGCAAGCGTTTATTAAGTTTCCTTGCATACCAGCCTCAGGCCCGGCTACGCGGCGTTATTAATATCACAGGTAATGCACTTTCCCACCGTTTAGAGACCGGAAACTTATATAATTTTCAAAACAAACTGGATGGTCTGTACACGTCCTTTTTCCAACACGAGGGTTGGTACATCATTTTTCCCTTTTTTCGTTCTGTGAATTTTTATACGGACACCGATGTGTTGCTCCCGGCGGTTAGTAATTTCTGTGATTAGACGCGGGTAGTTATAAACAGTGAAGTACTTGTCATCATACTGAGGTAGTTTTAAAGCACAGAGTTATGAGATACACAGAGCTGACAAACCATTCATAAATACGCATTTTCTTGTCGCCAACATTGATATGGAGCGACGCGGGGATGTAAACATATAGTGGGGAAGACGTGAGATAGGATTGGGTATAGGAATGGGTATAAACATAACCAACTTCCACTAAGATAGAAGATAGGTTAAGATTCTTATAATCCTGTTTTCCGCAAACTTCACAGATTTTAACCATTTCTATTAACTGTTTTGGTAGATTTATATCAAGTATTGCATTCGATAACAAAGTCGAAATAATAGGAATTAAAATGCGGTTTTCAGTTTTTTTGGTATCTAGAGATCATATCTAATCATTTCCCAAAAATTTATATATATATATATATATATATATATATATATATATATATATATATATATATCGGATATAACGAAATTTGTCGGCAGGCTACAGGTCGCATTTTTTAAAGAATCACAACCAAATTTGGTACAAAAATCAGTTGGCCGAAAATCTCGGTCGAGTTCGTTAATGGGCCAAATCCATGTTGACCAGTGACTCCTTCCACAGATCTGCGTCCCCATTTTTCATCTCCGATAATCACGTTAATTTCGTGTTGTTTAACTGACTCTAAGACCGTTCGTAGTTCTTCATGAAAACGTGTTGCTTCTTCTTCCGTTTTAACGGTCGTTGATGTGTACACTTGTGAAATTCCAACCTCACCGGCCTTCAAAACGTCCCCATACGTCACAAGATCGACGCGATCGCTAATCGAAGCTATCAGGTGACCGCATTCACCCCGCCTACAAACCTCAGAGGGTGCACAAGGGAAACTCTATGTCATATTAATTTCAAAGGGGATTCATTATGCAAGCGTTTATTAAGTTTCCTTGCATACCAGCCTCAGGCCCGGCTACGCGGCGTTATTAATATCACAGGTAATGCACTTTCCCACCGTTTAGAGACCGGAAACTTATATAATTTTCAAAACAAACTGGATGGTGTGTACACGTCCTTTTTCCAACACGACGGTTGGTATACTTTAACCAGTAGCAATTGGAACACCAAAAAAAAACACTTAATGGCTTTTTGAGTAGTGAAGAGCGATGCCGCCTTGTTCTCCATGGGCGTATCATTAAGGATAATAACTCTAACAATGAATTTACTTCCAAATCGCACAAACAAATGGCAAACACATTCACACACCACTGCTTCTGGAGTATAAGTGCCGAAAAAGAGATCACAAGGAAAGCACACGTGGCCGCTGTCCAGTGGACCATCCGGTATCCGTAGAGTCTCGCGTACTTCCTCGTACACGATTTCACTGATCGACTGTACACCTGCACTTCAGAAGAAGATGAAGAAACAAACGAAATGCCGCCGCAGTAAAAAAGAATTTGCGGTCCAATGGACCCTCTAGTTCTTTATCTGTACATATCCATACATTCACATATATGATTTCACTTGGGCAACTGAACACCTGGATTTTAAAAATACCAGGGCGTTTCTGAATAAGCAAAAAGATAAGTCCCATGATTTTGTATAGAGACAACGGGCTGTTTTCGAATGCCCTCGGTAAATTCAGATTTTATTGAGTGTTCCAATTGCTAGTGGTTAAAGTATACATCATTTTTTCCTTTTTTCGTTCAGTGAATTTTTATACGGACACCGATGTGTTGCTCCCGGCGGTTAGTAATTTCTGTGATTAGACGCGGGCAGTTATAAACAGTGAAGTACTTGTCATCATACTAAGGTAGTTTTAAAGCACAGAGTTATGAGATACACAGAGCTGACAAACCATTCATAAATACGCATTTTCTTGTCGCCAACATTGATATGGAGCGACGGGGGGATGTAAACATATAGTGGGGAAGACGTGAGATAGGATTGGGTATAGGAATGGGTATAAACATAACCAACTTTCACTAAGATAGAAGATAGGTTAGGATTCTTATAATCATGTTTTCCGCAAACTTCACAGATTTTAACCATTTCTATTAACTGTTTTTATAAAGGCGGGAAGTAAACAAGTAGTATCGGTAGCAAACTACACGAACAAACCTGAAGAAATACGTAAAAACGCCAAATAACACCGATTTTTAAATCATAGTAAAATTGACCGTTGACCCCGTGGTCGATCCCAAATTCCCAGTTGAATTTACAGTTACAGCGCGAATTCTTCCGTTTTACTCAATTTTCAAATGCGGTTTACACCATTTTAACGGCTTTGTAACAAATAGGTAGAATATACGATTTTTAGCTAAGATCCTGAAGTTTCCAAACAGTTCACAAAATTACGATCGGACCTCCGTACGAGCAAGAATGAGCAAGTGAAAAATCGGGAAAATCGGGAATATTTGCCAATCAATACATCCGATAGGTTCCAGATTTTTACGTGTTTAATAAGCATATGAACAGCTACTATTTCCCAAAGAGCGCGTCCTGTAGGTTCATATTTGTAGGAGATACGAATTTTCAAAAAGCGCGGATTTTTTTTTGTTTTTTTTCGTTTTTTTTTTTCGGCAAAAAACGCACTTACAGGATTGCTGCACTATTCATTTCAAAGGTTTTTAAATTCTCTACAACTTTTGCATTGCAGTCAAGACGATGTCCTCTACAGTTTTTGCTCGAAACAGAAAAACATATTTTCTTGCAATATTTTACGGTTTTTTGGCTGCCATTTTGTTATAAACAATAATTCGTGGTTATGATTTTATCCCTTTTCATCTACGAATCATAACTTAACACCCTGCATATATTTCAACCTATTTTTTTTAATGCAAAAATGATCACTTTTAGAGCTCTGCTGGTTGGTCTAATTTTCTTGATTTAGAACGCTCACTGTCGCCCGTAACAAAGTTCGAGTTTGGGACAGTCAACGCAAATTGGCAACTTGCTGAATTTAATTGTCCGCCTACCGTAAATTGCATTACAATTTCTGACCATTTAGAACCATGTCGAAACCCCTTTTGTATTATACTGCCAATCAAAGCGCCTCGGCATTCCCGACAGTTTCCAGAGTCCTAGAACTCGAAACGTCTCCTTAAGAGTTACCGTCGACAACCGTTAACTTACCCCGCTTCCCTCGTTTTTCTCGGCGTCACCGTTTCACGTTGTCATATACGTGAAATCCACTCGATGCGATTGTTTCGAGATTTTCCACGTCTCGTCTCCTTTTTCCGTCTCTCCCCTCGGAGGCCGACAGCTCACTCAATAACACAAAAGGCATGTAGACATCCATCCCGGCCAACAGAAAGGTCGATCCGTTATATTAAACAACCTTTCGGGAGATTACCGTTATTAAGTTTCGCCGTCGTTCGACCGACTTTTATTGACAAACGTAAAACGTAACTTTTACTTTATAATTATGAGAGTGGCGTCGTCGTAAAGGCCCCTATAAATTAACCCGACGGACGTAAAGTCGTAACGCGTGGTCCGACGTATTAGAATATATTTAATTAAGTTACGTTCGCCTGCGTCGAAAGTGTTCCACGAATCGAAAAATTAGGTGTTGCTTTGTCTCAGTTATGGCGACGTTAAAGTCATGATCGACTTGTTACGCGACCGGAATGGTAATACGGGGGCGAATTCAGCCGTCGTTACGTGCTTCCATTTCACTTGCGTTCACTGGTTTTGATGAATTTCTGGAGATATCTGCGACCATTTCTTGGGACGTCCTGAAAGATGACCCCTCGAGTTGCGTCGGCTCTCTGTATGAGGCCGGCATACTAAGGTTCCCGTTTTATGTAAAATGCTCGAAACAAAATATTGTACCCATAAAGGACCGTCCCCAATAACGGCCCACTTTATAGTTTCCCGAGCTAATGATTGGAAAACACTGTGCAATAACCCCGACTAATTACGGTCACACCCACAAAACAACCACGGTAATAATAGCGACCACAATATATATCTCATGGATGACAGTGTCACGTCCAAGGTTTTAAGAGCATGGAGAAGTTCTAGAAGATCTAGAAGGTGATAACGTTACATTGGTTTCAAAATTGTGCCATGGCATAGTTCTTTCATATTTATTAAGTGTCTTTGAATGAAGGATCTCGGTTCCAGTAAATTAATCGAACCCAATTCATCGAATCGCAATTTTTCGAACTCAATTAATCGAAAGAGTAAATTCATCCAATCTCAATTTATCGAAACTAAATTAATCGAAAGACCAAATCGATCGAAAACGTTTTTCTCTTGTTATGAACTTGTTGGAATGGAAATCCTTGAACAAACTCATTACATACTTTCTGAAACCCTGAAGCATCTAGATACCAATCTGTCGCCAAAGTCAGTAATGATCGATTTTGAGAAGGCAGCTGACCAAAGCTTTACTGGACTGTCAAGTAAAAGGGTGCTTTCCCATTTCACTTAGTGCATTTACAGAAAAATGCAAAGTATAGGTTATAAGCAAAGATATGACACAAATATGGAATTTTCTATGACCATGAGGATGTTAAGTGCTTTAGCATTTGTTCCAGTTGATCGCACAGTGCAGTCATTTAAGGCCTTTACGATTTCTTTCCAGCCGAAACACAAGAAATCCTTGACTACTTTGAGGACACCTGGATAGGCCCAATGGATAGAAGACACAGACGGAGAAGTCCACCATTTGCCCACAAAATGTGGAATTGTTATGAAGCTATTTTAAATGGTCTGCCGAAAACAAATAATAATGTTGAAAGTTCGCATAGATGAAAGGTAGATAGAAATTTATAGATGCGCTTAAAAGAGAAGAAAGTATGACGAATTTGAAAGTTAATCCAATTTTTAAAGTTAGAAAGGAGAAATAAAGAGATTAAAACGAAAGTCCCAAGAAGATTGTGAATTAGTACGACAGCGGCGAAAATATTGTGGAATTTAAGATGCATAGCAATTAACATTTCTTTTTAGAATATTTAAGATAAGATTATACTTTATACTTACTCTTTCGATTAATTGAGATTCGATGAAATGAGTTCGATCCCTTTATCCTATCCTATTATCCGATCCTATTATCTACCCCTTTTAAGAACAGGGCTTCGTTGACCCTCCGTTATCAAAAATCTATAAATATGTACATCTCTTCTTACTTTCCCACTTAAGCTTTTTGAAGTTTACCAAGCGAGACAATATTATTAAAGTTCATTGGGTATGAATTTAATTATTATAGTTCATTGGGTAGGAACTTATCTTTTTAAGAAAATGTTAAATAGACTTAGATTAGTCCCATTTAAGCTTTTTGAAGTTTACTGAGCGAGACATATGATAAAAGATCATTGGGTGGAAATTTTATTATCATAATTCATTGGGCAGGAACTTATCTTCTTAAGAAAATGTCAAATAAACTTAGATTAGTCTGGAAGTCTATTGCTCTAAAGCGGATTTTCTGAATATTCCTTAGCGTTCGGTTTACTCTCAGTCTCCCACCCAAATATTATTCGTCTGATGTCTTTGCAACATTTCTTATTGAAACGTTTAGACCTATGCCTGTATCTTCAATCAAATGCACATATCTAAAGGAAATGTTCTCCTCTATTCCCTTTTGGATCCTTCTCAACTGAGAAGTAGTTCCTAGAAAAAGTAGTAGAAGTTCCTTCCACTGAAAAGGAAGTGTCCTGTTTCGTGATAGACATGTGGTGATAATTATTATATCGAACTTCTCAAAAATTCATGTGGAAATTGGAAATGTGTTAAATTGCCAAAAAATTTCTGACTGGGCCAAAAGAATTATGCTTTTTTGGCTTTACGGGAGACAATTTCATATATCACCGTCGAGAACCTAATGAAGCTTCTGGAAAACTGGGATTAGCTACGGTAGAGATAGAAAGAATCTCACTGACCATACATATCTTCCATGATACAGTTCTTCATTGAAATAATAACACCATTATGACCTCTGATATTAAAATTTTATGCAAAAGGTGAATACTCTGTTTCACAAAATTATCAATCAGACCAAGAAATAGTATATTATTGAGTCTGGTCTTAACATACGATCCTTAAAGTTCATTAATTCTTCTCCATTGTCGACTGATATTATTATCAACGCTTTTGAAGAACACATGTTAAGTCCTAAAACCCATCAAACATAAACCGATATCAATCCTTACAATTTTAAATCAATAATCAATAGAATTCCCTAATTGCGACAAAAGGTAATAAATGCAATATTGTAGTCACTTCAAGTAGAGCTGATTATAGTGAAAAATATCATATGCTTCCTCCAATAATCATCAATCCGTTAAACAATTATCTATATTTGCTTATCCAGTGTTTCAATAAATGTGTTGAATTGATTAAATTAATGGAGTTAAAAAAGTTTCTTGATTTACACATTAAGAGTTTTGGTCATTGCAATGGCACCTGTCGTTGCCATTCTCTCGTTAACAAAATTTCTTCTACCTTCAATAGCATATTAAGAGATTTTACAGATTTCTCCAACTCTGAATTTTATAATCTTCACGTTACACGTGGCAAAGACTTCTTTCTGAAGAGAATAACTTACGAATGGTCTTTGCGTCATATATCAAATACGAAGATATTTGAGAAAAACAATAAATTCTTTCACATATAAACAAAAATTTTAAATAAATACATTAAATAGCAGTATGAAACCAACGAAGAAAACTAACATCAATAATGACCATTTGTAAAAAGTAGTTAAGTATGATAATTTTACAACAAAAATGGATCTAAGTACTTAAGCAATTAAAGCTAAAAATTAGCTCATGCAGAGTTTCTAAGGCCATGTTAAATTTATAATTACAAAAAAAATCCATATGTATCAGGAAAACGATATCTAACTTGCCTTTCAGATCCTTTCCACTTTGTTGTTGCAAGGAAGCTGTGGAACTTTATTGTTTTCAATGTAAATTAATATTTTTCCCTTTTCCGATAAATGGTCCACTCCACAAAATTCTTAAGTTCGTAGTATTTGAAACCGAATCGCATGTTATGTCGTATGTTTAAAATCTGGTCATTCCTATTTATGAAATAAAAAAGATTACTGTGTAACGCCTATGATATCATTATTTATACATATTTAGAGGCAAAGTTCTTAGTAACACGCTCCAGTTTCTTAAATTGGGAGAAATAGCGGTCGCGTGCCAAATAGGAATGACCGCTCACCAAAAATATTTGCTGGATGCTGTTAAATATGTCAGTAGCCTCAAGATATCGTACATGTGCACGCACATACACAGAAAGCAATCGGCTTATTTGGGCTATATGGTTACGTAGTTTGTCGGATAACGCTGTTGAATGCACACGTCGCTTTCTAAACAACAGAATCACAGCAGTTTTCAAACGAAAACATTTTTGGTTTTTTTAATATTGTATATTTTTTAGAATTTATTAGTCTGTCTTCTTTATTACTAATCCTTCTCGTACGCGCTTTGATCTAAAGGCATCTAATGGAGTGTCTAGTTATTTGAAATACAATATGTCATTATTATTCAGTATAAAATTTCAAAAGTCCAAATTGTTTCATACTAGTAAAGCGTTCCGCGACGGCTAATTTTTGAAGAAAATGGTGATTTCTTTGGTATTTTCCAACTATTCATATAATTTGTAAAAATCTCAAAGATAATTTGATTTTTCTACAATTCGGCAATGCCTTGAACAGCTTGAAATAAATAGTTTTAAAAGTTAATTAAAATTTAAAAAGTTTTATTAATTTATATTATTTAAAAAAATATATGTGTGAAAACTCAATTTGAGTAATCTCCCATCCATAATTAAAATTATTAATAAAACCACATTACGGGTTTACACATTACACTTTATTAAGGACACTTGTCAGCAGGAGTGGCGAAAAGAAGAAAATTATCTTTCGAAAATAGTATTTCAAACATTATAGCAAACGTTTAATTTCATGTAGAGAATATTATGTAAAATTTACTTACCTATAGACTCACAGTCAGTGTTGTTAAGTATTTAAATCTATGTATCTAGAAGCGTATTTTAAATCCTTTTTGTGTATTTAAACACATAGTTAAATACATAAGCTTAATTTGTATAAGCTACATTTTAAATACAGTAGTTTAAATACATTTTTGGGCAATGTTAAGATCCATTATTTGCTGAATTATTCCTTAAATGCTCTTACATTTATTTTATTTTGTTACAGTAACTATAAATGCGCATTTTTATAAATTTTTTGAGCATATTTCCGGCTATTCATTTGTATCTACATTTTGGTTTATGTACTTACATGCTTATTTTGAAGCTAATCGTTACAGTTATAATGATCCTACGACACTTTTAAAGGAGTTGCGATTATCTTAACGAAGGTGTACAATTCATAAAGTTTTTAAAAAAGTTGTGACATTGCAAAACAATTTTTAAGGTACTAAGTAGCTTGTCGACATTTTTAAAGAAGTCGCAGTTATCTTAAACTTAAGCTGTTGTTTCAAAAGAAGTTAAGGAGCTTCTAGAGAGCTTACGACAACTCTAATGCAACACAAATAACTTGAACTGCCATATATGAAGTTGGAAAAGTAACTAATGAAGTTTTTTAATTAGCTACTTCGTTAGATCAAGTTAATAAGTAAAGTGTCTAATGTGTCGACATCTTTGCCTTGGGATTATTTTTTAGAAGTTTGAAACTTAAATTAGCCTGTTGTGTTTTGAAGTATCACTTCAATTTCTAAAGACTTGTTTACAAAGTACTTGGTAAATTTCGGAAAATTGCAAAAATTTTACGATTTCATGAAGCAAAAAAAAATAATTCCAAGCAATTTTTGAGATTGTCTTAAGTGTTAAAACCATAAACTTAGGTTTAGTGTATAAAAGTCAGTCTATGTATTTGAGGCTTTTCGATACAAATAACTTAGATATTTTGAAAATAATTGAAAACTTCACAACTTCGAGCAATAAAACAAAGATTTTAGAACTTCATTAGAAAGTTTCCACTAGAAATTAGATTCCATTTTCTTAAACTGATATAGAAATTTCAACAATTGAATAATTTCAACAATTTCACGAAAAAAATAATAGGAATTCTAAGCTTCCTGGGGTTATGCTTAACATTGCTACAATTAAGAATAATTTACAACTTTAAATACTGTTTAATTATAAAAACGAAATACTTATTATTTGTATTTAAATACATTGTCCAGATAAGTATTTAAAATACAAGTAAATACATTTTGTAAAAAGTATTTGCGTTTGTATTTAAATACATTTTTAAAAGTATTTTTAACAACACTGCTCATAGTATGTATAGAATATGATTCAAAAAGCATTGTAGGATTGTGAACATACTTTAAAGGACAACTGGCAATTTGGTTGTGTGCACAGTACGAGAATATGTCATTATAACTTGATTCTCGAAATATAATTTGTTTCAAGCGTTAGTTAATTGCTATGCTAATTGCACTGAACTTTCTTAATTGTAATAGGATTACGAAGTAAGTTAATAAGAGGTAAAGTACGTATTAGGTTGTGGCACCCCAGTTAAGCTATTTGTCATGCACAACTTTCAACAATTTACGCGCGAGTTGCATTAAAATACGAATATTTGCATAAAATCTCTGGTACATGTCATACATATTCCACTTCATATAATCCGAGCGTTCAACTTTCACGCGTAAACATTTTCCGAAACAATGTACGGACGTAATTTAATCATTCTTCGTAAAAGGTTTCTATTAACAATCGCCGAAATGAACAGAACACCTACACCGAATGTCACTATATATATTAATTTCCAGCGCGGTACAAGCCAAAAACGATTCGGGACCCTGATTAAAACCGCAACTGGGATATATTGCACCTACGAATTGGATCCCGCTCGTACCTGCGTTGAATAAATAATTCATCGATTCGATACGTATAAAAAATACAAAAAGCGAACGCACATAAATACAAATACCCCCGTACACAATGAATTAACAAGTACACGTGGGATGTTCTGCGGCGGAGCTTTTGTTAACCGTCCGCAATTTGTGAAGCTCTCACGCGAAAAAAAGCCCTGCAATTATGTCAGTATTGACCTCGATCGGTAGCCGAGCCATGACAATGGCCTTTGTAGGGTATTGTCCACAGTAATCTGGTAAATTAGCTTTGCCATATATCCTGCTAATAAACTAAATTGGTGCGGCCCGGCGGGGCGACGTTTTTAAGGAACCGAATTGATTGCGAATTTCGAAAAACGATCGATAGTATTGGCCGCAGGAAGCCGAATAAGCGTTACTATCACACATCAAAGTACATTACACACAATACAACACATCTTTTGGCACAAAGTAATAATTGATAATGTATAAAAAATTAATCACACATTGAGTAATCAAATTTTTTTCAAAGTAACTCTATTAAACAAACTAATTTCTAAGTAATAAACGCAATGCAAATAAAATTGTTTAAAATTTGTGTAGTATCTCTTCGCCTTTACTTCGAATTGAAGCAGTCTCTAAAGTAACACACTTAAAGACTTTCCAAAGACACTATAGATTTAGCTACTTAATAATTATCTCAGGTTGTCTCAAATGTTTCAAATTTCACAAGATTCCAGACGAATCGACCAAGAGTTGGCTACATAGGATTGAAGATCAATGTGTACTTCAAACGGCTTAAATATGGAAATGTGTTTATAGGATATTGACTATGTCATTTAATAAAGAACTAACGCGTGCAATATATTTTATTTTTTCATACAGTCAATTAACTTCTAAAGAAATAAAATCCAAAACTGCTACTAAATTTAGCCATGCGTTTTTGAGAATTAGAAACTTTTAGTTTTTTCGGCTATAGCGCAAAAACTATACATTTTTTGAAGATATGTGCCGTAAGATTTCTTATAGAGAATGAAATTTCCTATAAAAATCTTATTTTTTGAAGTAAAAAAATTTTTTTTGATAAAATAAATTCAAGAAACAAAGTTTAAAAAATGGAAGAATTTCAAAAAAAAATAATTTTTGAATTTTTGACTATGACTTTTTTATGGGTGAATTTAGGTATAGGCATTGCTTCACGAAAATGACAGCTTATGAAATTCTCTTTAAAACGGTGGCTTACAAGACTTTATATGTTTAATATTGACTGAGATATAAACTTTTGTATTCAGCCATTGTTTCTCTATTTTTTAACTTTTCTTTGTTCTTTGTTTCTTTGATCTGATATGCGTATGATGTGATATGATTCTAAGAGCAATCTTTTAAACCAATTAGTCTCATGTTCGACTATTTTGACGTTATCAATATCGAACTTATGTCCACAGTTGATGCTATGTTCTGTCAGACCTGAGTGCGCTAAATTACCATCTCTAATATGTAAACTATGTTGATAAACTCTTTTATTTAAATATTGTTTGGTCTCGCCAATATAGATTTTACTAGGTGTACAGTCTAGACATGTGATTTCATACACAACCCCATGTTGATAATCTATCTTTATACGATCTCTTAGTTAACAAACAACATGAGTTTCACAACATCGTTCAGGTTTATAAACACATTATAAATTGATTAAGTATGGAATCATATAGGTCTCACTACCATAAATCCACCTTCCATTATACTTCACCTACTGAATTCACTTAATATCGAATTGGGAAGAGTCCTTCCTTCCTTCTTTCCAAGAGATTACCAGTTCCTTCTTGTTGTCCAATTATTGTCAATGGATGGCGTTACACTGCAAAAGTAGATATTACTTTCAATGCCAATGTTAATAACGGTGGGAATGTTAACAAGAAACAGTAATTTTCCAGAACGTTCGAATGATGTTAGTCCTTGTGTAGGTCACGATGGTGTTGGAGGTTTGGGGTTGGAGAGTGTTTCTATAAATTGTTATAATGGCCTCTCAACTTCTCCTTACACCGTGAGGACCCACCTTGTCGTTTCACCTGCAACACATAATAGAATATAATACAATTGTATTATCACGTAATGGTCCTACTTACTTTCGACCTCGATTGTACCTACAAAGAACTTTCAATTCACCCTTCATTTTATTTTGACTCATCAGCTCACTGGAAATGTAAGTGTCAGTCTCTCCTTCCTAACAAGTACTTACCTTATCATTGTAGAACCATGAGTATGTCTACGATCGTAGACGAAACGTCGGTTGTATAGCTGTTGGATTAAACATCATCCACATTAGTTGATTGTTTTATTTGGGGAATTTGAGAACCTTCGTCATCTACAGATATTAAGGTTTTTCAAATTTATTTTTATATAAAGTAAGTATATGCAGTAAATTTTATAGTTCCTGTTCTATTGAAATATTTTCAAATGCAACGTTTTTTTCTGTATCAATATCAGTAGCTATGCCTTCTTCCAAAATATTTGTAAGATCAACGTCTTCGCAATTAATGCCCATACATTCCTTGCAAAACATTGAGCAGTTTATCCCAAAATTTGGGGACCCACAGTATGATTGACAGCCTTTCTTGCATCCACAAACAATTTGCTCAAATAAAGTTGTGGGCGCAGGAGCAGCAGTGGAACGGATTGGCATTAAACCATTTTTGAATTTCTGCCAACCCCAAGCAAGTGCATTTAAGGAATAAAAATCTTTTTTTTTCCGGTAAAAATATGAAATAATAGCTTCCTAAAGAAAAAGTAAAAAATAGAGAAGAAATGGCTGAATTCAAACGTTTATATCTCAGTCAATATTAAACATATCAAGTCTTGTAGGCCACCGTTTTAAAGAGAATTTCATAAGCTTTCTTCTTTATGAAGCAATGCCTATACTTAAATTCACTCAGAAAAAAGTTATAACCAAAAATTCAAAAATATTTTTTTTTTATTTTTCCATTTCTTTTAACTTGGTTTTTTGAATTTATTTCATTAAAAAAAATTTTTATTCACTTCAAAAAATATTATTTTCATAGGACATTTAATTCTCTACAAGAAATCTACCGCCACATATCTTCGAGAAATGCATAGATTTTGCGCTATAACCGAAAAATCGAAAAGTGGACAAACTTTTATTATTTTATGTTATTGGTGAAGTACAGCCACATTTATGCGAAATTCAAAATTTCAAAAAAAGAATAACAATGTGCCACAGGTTTCGTGGTGGCCATTTGTCTAATGTTGTACTTCACGTTTATTTTTCTTTATGTTGAAATAAAAATGTTTGATTCATTCAAAAAGTAATTGTGGTCTTCATTAAAACTAAATCCAGCACTCTTGTTAGGACACCCTATACATTGTATATACTTATAACAAGCGTTTGGACATTCGATGACACCGAGCGTAACAGATTTCATGCTAACGCCAAGTATAAAAGTTTTCACTTAAAAACAAATTTTTGAAAGTGTCTATTAGGAATCTTAATAAGTATTTCCAATGCTATATTGAGAACGATCTTTAAGACTGAACGTCAATTGTAACCTAATGACCGTTCAAGACAAGTTTTACTGTAACAATAAAGATAGGCACCGAAATAGGAACCTTACGTCGAAACATAAAACCGTTGAGAAAGTGGCGAATTCACCCATTACCTCCACCATAATTAATCCCACCGGTTTCGTTTTCTTGGTGTCGTTAGGAGTAATCTGACTAGCTCATTGTTACTGTGTTGGAATCAAAGTTTGATAAATCTCCCACTTTGCGCTCCCCTCACGGCAATATTTACTCTCCTCGGAAGCGATATCCAAGCAACTGATTAAAATTCATCCCTACGCCTTCATTCTTACTAAACTCAAAGCAGTTTTATATGATACAAATTTTAAAGAAAACTCCTCCAACTCTAAGCATCGTTTCGCTTAATGAAACTTCGCAAATAGCCTAGATCTCGTTTTCGGAATGTCCGCTGCAACAGAGGCACAAGAGTTCGGTGGGACGCTTTGTGATAACTTAAATTGACTAAAGAGTTTATCCAAGTGTCCAAATATTTATCTTCCCGGCCTAATTTGAATCTCCCGCTCGATACATATTTACCACGACCTAACTCTGGACTTCTCGGAGAGGGGCGGTTCGCTAGCGCCCGTCCAAACATTTATCGGGGGGCGCGTTTCCATTTACGGCGGACGAATAAAATCCCAAAATTACGCTGCGTAAAAACTAAACGAAGCGGCAGACTAGCCGGCTAAGAAAAAAATATGAGTCTTAACGCGGACTCCTAAAAGTTTTTACGATGTGACGTAAATAATAGAGAAAGACTTCGGCCGTCCTCCGGGTCGTGATTTCCTGTAGGCGATTAGGCGTGGTTCGAAGCTTTCCTCGTTTTATCGTCACACTTGCGACGAGGACGCGATTTTACCGCAGTACAAAAAATTAGTACGTACATGTTGAGAGTGTGCGTCGTGTTGTAAAAATAAAATAATAACATGGAACTGGCGCGAAATAAGTGAAATTTAACTAAAACCGCTGGCCTTTGTAGAGGGTACATTTAGGGGGGGAACTTGTATGAGGGAAGCCATTGAAGTGTTTTCACATGAAACCCGGTTCCAAAGAAAAGCTCGCTATGTTGTCGCCGTTTATTTATACTAAAAATCTAAGTACCTCCTCAGGTGTATACCAGGTTTAGTTCAAATTTAGCTATTATCTCATCTAAGCTATTAGTAGCTTTAATTCGAGCCCTCTTGAATCCTCAGAGTGAAGTAATGCGTTATATCACAATGTAATGACCATATTGTAAGTTAATAACCCATTAGTACTCAGTCATTTCGGTTTTGAGTTCATGTTCGACGGCTTACTACCGTAGGCCTGACAATTTAAATTGGGACAGGTCACGTGATTCAGAATTAGGCAATACGTTGTCCGGTAGCGCTAGGGGGCCTCGACGCAACGTTAGAGGTCCACAGATATGTGGATTAATCAGGACGTGTACGCATGATCTATAGATTACAGCAAAGCCTTTAATAACGTGAAGCATCAAAACTGTTAAACATAATACAGAACATAAACATCGACTATGACGATATACAAATAATATCCAACCTTTAATGGGTACAGGTGACGAGGGTAAAAGTCGAAAATTTCCTTTCAGATAGTGGTGGACACGAGACGACACATGTCTCGGTCTCGTTCTCGTTTCATCTCGAATTTCGAGACGAGACGGGACGAGACCAGTACTTGTTCGAGACGAGACGAGACATAATTTCGTCTCGTCTCGAAAAGCGTCCAAGTCTCGAATTTATTTTAAGAAATTGCAATTTAAGAATTTTCTTTCGTTTGTGAAATGAAAGGTAGGTATACCATTACCATCACATTTTTCTAAAATTATGTTAGGTAATTTTACTTTTAAAATTTCACAATTTCATAAAATAATACCAATTGCACATATAATATATAATATACAGATGATATTAGTTTATTATTTGTCCTTATAAAGATATATAGTTTATTTAATAACTTTGTTTTATAGTTCGTATCCTAACAAGAGTAACAAGTCTATTTATTACTGATATTTATTTTCGATTTTGTACCTGTTCCCTATAATCTAATTTCTTAAATTCGATATTTTCTAAAAATGAAATATTCTTTATCAAAAAATAACATCAATAAAATACTACTGTACATTCAACTTTACCACACCTCTATAGGTACTTCAAGAAAATCAGTAAATGTTATCAAAAAAGTATACATTTATAAAAGTACCATCCATATACGTCTATTTATTTCGAGACTTTTCGAGACACGAGACGAGACGAGACGAGACCTGTACCAGATCGAGACGAGACGAGACGAGACGAGACATAATTTTTGGGAATTTTTCGAGACGAGACGAGACCATGTTGTTTCTAGTCTCGTCTCCTGTCCACCACTCTTCTCAGAAGAAGCACACATTCAGAAAAGTGTCAGACAGGGATGCATTCTCCCTCCCCTATTATTTAACGTATACTCAGAATATATAATTCGGGAAGCAGTGGAGGATAAATCAACTGGAATATCGGTCAACGGTAAACCGATTATCAACATCCAGTGTGTTGACGTTACCGTCTTGATTGCGGGAAGTCTGAATGATCTACAGAGACTGGTGGGCAAGGTGACAAGGACAAGTGAAGAATATAGGCTTATATAGCCAAAACATTAACAAAACAAAAATGTTAGTTATGTACAAGAAGAAATATAAGACACCAGCTAAGTATAAGTAATAAAGTCGTTGAACAAGCAACACACTTCATGTGCCTTGGCACAACAGAGAATGAAAATATCACTCATAGGGATATAATCGTAGCCAGAATCGAACAAGCTAGAAAGTTTTTTACTAGAATGAAGAAACTATTAACAGCTGAGGACTTATCACTTGCCCTGATAATAAGAATGACCCGTTGCTATGTATTTCCAGTGTTGCTCTACGGTTTGGAGAGGCAATTCGGAGGATCTATTTAATGAAGAGAAATAAATCACACAGAAAGCAAATTTGTGTATTTTTAACTAATACCGTCAGTATCGGCATATTATTATTGTTATAATTATTTTGTGTAACATTAAATAAAATTTCCTTCTTATTTTTACACAGGCCAAGAACTGTCCGATGATTACATAAGAGCGTTTAAATTTTACTTAGTCTCGTACGATAATGAAATATAAATTACCGGCGTAATTCGTCGAAATAGTTCATAACTTTGGGTATTATAATTATGTATAAAAAATATGCACTGAATAATTCATATTACCGACTCCCCATTTTTACTAACTTAGAGTAAATATAAATCTAGAAAAAATTATTACATATTAATATAATATTATAAGAAATATATTAAGAAATAGTGTAATACAATGAAATATAATAATTTAAGGAGGGCATCAATGGAAAGCGTTCTGCATTATACAAAAAGAGATTGATCATTTACATATTTTATGCCGTTTAATCTCGTTCTGCACTCTTTTTTCAAAAAGCTGCGTATAGTACTTGAAATCTCCTAAATTGAGAATCTAAAGCATCGTAAGAACTTGCATGCATTACATGAATTTTTTAAATCCTAAAATCTATTAAACAGAATTAAATTTATTGCAATTTTCTAACTTAATTTAGTTTTAATTTAATTACTCTGTTTTTTGTTAGTATCTTAAGTAACACAAATTTAATTTAATTAATTTAGGAATTTTGCAATGAAATACACTCATTTAAAAACAATAAACAACTTGTTTATAAAATGCAATTACGGTTTTGTTTCCAAATCTCTAACTCCATTGGGGACATCTAGTTTATCACTAAATGAAAGCACGATATTAGTAAGAGACTCCTGTGTCAGCTTTCAGAAATGTCCAGGGTAAAATTTGGGAGGATATTCTTGAAAAATTTAAAATCATTTTAGAAAAAGTAACGGTCAGTAAGTTGTCTCCATAGTAGCAGATATTTTAATGGAAAATTTTAATGAATCTATATGTATGTCGATACAAGGCATTTTTTTGGATAAATGTTAGGTAATATTTAGTCCTGTCATTTTTAGAGCTAATGATATTTATTTCCAATTAATTAGGTACATATTTATTATAACATATATTGACATATATTAAAGGGTATAGTATTTTTCACAATCTATCGAATGCCTTCTTAACTGCAGTAATCGGTAAAGTACCCTTCCACTTATAACGCAGCGGGGTTCCATACCGAATGGACATGCCGTTTAGGTAAAATTAAGTAAAAACAGGGACGGATTTAAATACATTACGTGCATCGTGCATTAAACGTAAATTAATAACAACACCACAAAAACTTGAAAAGAAAATATGTTATTGGGTAATTAGTTTTGGGTCACATCATAATATTATCATTTTGCGCGTTTTTAATTTTATTACATAATAACAAATGTTGGTTTTACAAATACTCTAATATAATATGCTTATACCTACAATTCTATATCGCTGTCACTATCGCTGTCATCCTGGTAAGTTTAAAAATATTACGTTCCATTTAAATTAAACAAGTTATAGCCACTTGAATGTCTTATTCCATTAATGTTAATATTTGAACACCCTGTTTGAAATGGCAAGCTTAGTATAATTGGAATATAAAATATGAACTATGGTCATAGTTCACTGTAAATTTCACTTGCATAATAATCCATAAGTATTTAAAATATGAAAATTAGTTCAAGTTTTGATGAAATCAAATTATTTTAAAAACCATAAAGTATAGGTAAGTATTACAAACCTTATTAAAATAGGTACATACTTATTTTGATCTGAGAATCCAAAAATGCAAAAATATACGGGGGGGGGGTTCCATTCCATTAAAAAAACACACAACTTTGATACTTCACACAGTTTTGGGACACCCTGTATAATATGCAAATAATTTTAAACATAGTAACTGTAATAGACCCCCATCTATCCCAACTGTGAAACATTTTGAGTCACGTATTTTGACCATAATATTCCGTACCGTATAGCGTGAATAACCCTGTATATTTCGTTAATATTAATTATTGTTCATACTTACAAATAAATCTCTGAAGGTGTACCACGTAGCACTGAAAAGCACTGTTTTTGGAAAATATAACTACACACGAGAAAATAATGAAAGAAGCGAAGCACACGAAACAGACGAATGATCTTAAAATAGTAAAACCCGAATTTTTATCAACACCAGTGTAGGTACATTATCTTCGTTTCTTAGAAACTAAGAATCCTAATAATAATTTCATTTTACATATACGTAACAAGATTCTCAGACGTCGAATTATCAGCATTTAACCGTAGTTAACGAGCGGTTCAAAATTACCTACTCCTTCCCTTCTCTAGGAAACCCATGAATTTTCCCTCGGTTCTCCGTCAGGTACCTGTTCATGCCATAAAATATGCTGATTTACCCAACTTTCGAGAGGATAAGTCGTTTAATGATTATTGCAGTTAAGAAGGCATTCGATAGATTGTGAAAAATACTATATATTTCTTTAAAATTTCTTATATTGAATTTTATACATCTATAATGAATAATTATGCGTGTAATACAGTATAAATATACATATACTCTATATAATATATATATATATTATTGTTCTAAATGTTTCTAATGTTTAAAATGTTATTTTAATATTTTAAAATTTACATATTTAATAAAATTATTTTTGCCAAACCATTTTTTGGAGTTTTATCCAAAAATATTTCAAATTAAAGTGGTAACATGATAAAAGTGGGAAATATAATCACTGTAGTAATTTATGTTAATAACTTTTTGTCGAAATATTGTGTTATCAAAATATATGTGTTTTAAAATAAGGACATGTTCATTGCTACATTTTTACACATTTCAACTCTATTAGTAAACACCTTAGAATGTTATTTCTATTGTAACTTCTGTTATTTGGAATAACGAAACAATTAAAAATTACGCTTATTGACTAATTAATAATACGAAGGGAATACTGAAAACAGGTTTTGTTATTCACTGCTTGGAATCATTAATGATATAACTGTTACTAAGAGCTATCATAACTAGATGTACATCTCTCATATTCGCTTAAATGTGGTTTCAGTTCTTCTTTAACGTGATAAATTTTTCAATTTTCCATTTAGGCATAAATCTTTCCAGCAGATAAAGTCTAATATAGAAGTTGAAAGTGCTGTAGTAAGTATTTTTAAAAAAAGGCTATTAACGTCGTTTAAATATATATAGGACGGATCACTCAGATAATTCGATTGCTATGTTAAGTTTAACTTAATATTTGTAAATTGATTTTGTTACTTTTGCTGACTATTACTATACAGCTGATGTAATAAATTGCTTTTAATTCAGTTTAATAATCCTAATGGATACTTGATCATATTACTTCGTTCCAATAGCATCGGCAGGATAGGCGCTCAAATTGAGGACAATTTAATTTGCAATTTGTTATTAAAATAATTGAGACTTGACAAGTTAACACGTATCACGTTCTGGATCAATGGTGACGATATAATATGAACATGTAGCTTTTTGTTTAAGTACGCCCATTATTAGTGAGTTGATAATACATCTTGAAAATGTTGACACATATCCGTTATTTACGTAGCATATGTTAAGCGATATGAGTTGTTAGGGTAAAAATACGATTTTTGCTACTGGAACATCTGTCTTTTCTATCATCCCTAATACCATCCAAATCCGTTTTTTCAACGAACACACGCTAGTGATGTGTGGATCTCATTAACTCCCCCTAACGGGCCATTTATCGTTAGAAATAATTCAGGCAATTCACAAATTGGCAACAATTCTCGCCGCCATGTGTTGAAGATAGATCGTCTTATAATAGACAGTGATACCTGTTGTAAATGGTGAACGTCGTCATAGGGCCCGGATGATTGATCGTGCCGGCTGCATCGACCGTAATTAATATCTGGTGATAAATTTCCGAAATTTGATCGACTGCATTGAAACCGTAACGCCCGCCGTACGTACCGGGATAATTACGATTTACGATCGGCAGGAATTCACGTCTTTCGGTCAAGAACCCCCTCATGCGAACTAACGTCAACAAAGCAGTAAAACACGAGAGAACTCGGCTAATGCGACCCCATACGAAAGAAAACTAATCTGAAAAGTTACATAAGAACGGTCAACATATATACGAAGCCGACGGGGGAGCTCCGACGAATTTCATCTGATACATTATTAAGCCGGACCGGATCGATACGTCGATTGTGAGGTAAAAGTTGGGAAGTTTCGGGGTTAAATTGTGATCGAAGGGGAAAAAATCCATCGACGCGACGGTAGGTACCACAAATAACGAAGTTCCGAGACTTCGCGCACGGATTTGATGATTCCCTTCGACTTTCGCAGATTCTCGCATTGTTGGGATCGTCCGTGGGCCGAAGTGGGCGATTTAATTAAACTACAAGGTGCGAAAATTGCTCGGCTCAAAGAAGCCTCCCTGATTTAGCTAAAGAAGGAATTCCGAACGTCCGCACGCAAACACGAGGGGATCCTGCGAAATCCGCAGGTTTCCGTGTCGATTTACAACGCACTTATTGAAATACAATATCCAAAGTTTAATATTCATGCCCCTACTCAGTATTGAAAGTGCCTTGGGAGCTATGGAACTTAAGGCAAAAATTTAGGTGCGAACTGATGGTTACGGTTAAAGCAGGAAAAATAGATATGTCTCACCAAATTACAGGGGATTTTATAGGATAGGGAAATAAATAACTAGGATCCTACGAACTAGGAAATAGGACATGATTTAAATCATAACTTAAGTTTCCCTCATATAAGGCAAAATTTATAGTTGCTAGCTATTAGACAGACTATTAGTATTATTTCGGTTACAAAACATAGGTGCCTAATGTAATGCAGGATCTTTTGAGGTAACTTTTTATACGCAAATACGTTCAGTTCCGTTTATTAGAAAATTTCTAGTTAAACCGAAGTACCTAAGCTTTATTTTATACCATTTTTGCCTGAAAAATGATATGCACTAAATTGTATTCTCAAAATAGTGTTGACTTCTAACTTCTAACTATACATTATAGATAGCATTAAACAATTAAGAACAAATTAATTTTTTGTATGATTTGTTTATGCTATATTAATTAAAATATGTAATGTTAATATTCATATTAACTATTTATTCTTGAATTATAACAGAAGAGTAATCGATTAAATTTAATCTAATACCCACTTTTTAATTACAAAGTTAATGTCTCTTTATACTGTCTCTTCCAGTTATTTGAAAATTTATTAATTTTTATACTTATTTAGATATAGCTGAAATCCAATGAAAATTCATCACCTATTTTCCATCATATACCTATGGTGTAAGTATTATAGAAAACCACAATGACATAATAATAGAATTATAAATAGCTTAGTTGCATATTAGTCTAAAGTGGAAGAAGAAGAGTATCATTTATGAGCTGGTATTATGAGCAATCTAATGTTACTTGCCTAATGCGATGGTAGATGTGTTATAGGCCTATTAAAAAAGCGGAACTATTTTAGTTGGTTATAACTTAAAATAATGTACAATTTAAAATAAATTCCAACTGTTTGGGTTTGGTAATTTTCAAGTTATTTTTCTAAAGTGAGTTCTATTTTGGGAAATTATAATTTCTTCCGTTTTCTCAAATTACTATTAAAAATAGTAAAACTCTCAAAAAATACCTCGATATAATTAGTATTCACGTCAAAATAAAACTTAAAATATCGTTAATATATCTTCGTAAAAAAGTATGTAGTTACCGGACTTTGTCATAAATGTGAGAACTTGGGAATTTCAATTTTTTTAAGGAGTTGCTAAATGGACCTTACTATAACAATATCTTATCATTTCCTAAATAAATTCAAAGTGTTCAGTAAAACCCAAGAACACTTTATTAGAGACAATTAACTATCGTTGTATTATGCAAAACCTTCAATAGGTCAACTAAAATTCTGACTAATTTTTAAATTGTCAAAAAAACCTATAAAGCCAAATGAAAATAAATGAATTGTCGAACTATCCCAAATAATTCTAAATCCAAAGTCCCCAAATATTGTCAATTCTGTACCACATAAATAACAAAAAATATATATATACTACGCCATGGGAGAACTTCCAAGTTACAAATTTATATCTTTATATTAATATTAATAAATCTAATACAGCTCAAATGAATAACAAGCCGATAATAAAATAGTTTCGATTCACATTAATTTATCAAGTCCAATCATAGATTGAAATTTTAAGCTATAATAAAATATAGCAAATGGTAGATAATGCTAGATAAGCATATTTTATGAACATTTTGTTACTGGAATAACCTGTTCCATGGTCACCAATTTCAATATTGATTTAAATATTTTCTAACAAAATGACGTGATATACCGTTAGCACTCCATATGCCGCAGTTTGGGAATTGACCTCCAGATTGACAAAAAAAATCAAAAAACAGTAAAACTGTTTCCTTGACAGGATTTACGCTACACTACTAATAAAATTGAATACTTATATATGTATTGACCAGCCCGTAATTAAAGAGTTGACATTGCTTTGCAGTAAGCTGTACCTATTTTCTTTTAATAGGTCCCAAATATCATGTAGAATAAGAATATATTTATTCTATTGACGTAAGACGTGTTAAACTTTTGATTCAATAGTTAATGTAACGAAATCGAGATATTTTAGGAAAATGGGCAACAGCCCATAAACTGAGTGTCCTGTTAAAAAATTCTCCGTCAGTTCTTTGTTTTTATGGGATTTTACATAAGAATAAGTTAATCCTGAAGGTCCCAGTCCTCCCTTGAGGCTGGAAAAGATCGTCAAAAAAATTTAATAAATGGGGTGACGTGCGGAAAATTGCTTGGAAATTATTAAGACTAGAATTCTACGATTAGAATGTAACCTCTAAGAGCCATCGCTGTCCCTTTATTAGTTTAGCGGTATTTACATCACGAATTAAAGTTGCAAATAGAAAACAGAAAATTTTCAAAATGTAATATAAGTCAGAGAAAGTTCTTGATCTGATTCAATTTATAGTTATTTAGTAGCCTTTATAGTATATAGCCGATAGATTATTGCGCTTTTCTCAAAATGACGATTAAAAATTTAATAAACGAATTGAACAATTTTCTGGATTTTCATTGCACAGATTTCTAGTTTTCGGGGTTGAATAGTACTCTGAACAGAGCTTATCCTGAAGCAAAACATTACTCAAAAATATTGATTGCAGTGTGAGCTACACGATGAATAATTGTTAATTTGCAATACAATTTTAATGACGGTAGCAGCCTAAAGATTGTACACTGCAATAATAATAATAATAATAAGTGTACAAATGGAACTTCACTATTGTCATTTTTCAAAGTTGTCGCCATATCGCCATCTATTTATTGAGTAAGTAATATATAAAAACGGCGATGTGACCATCGCACTACCTTGTCATATTAATAACAATAGTAATAAATTAACATTCTAATATATTTGTATCATGGTAAAAAATCATACCCTAAGCGGAAGTGTTTATTATTGTGGTTAAATATATGTCTTTAATGTCAAATGATTTTACTTTGAAAGTTGTCTCTCCTAACCTGCCATATACTTATGCAATTGAAAACAATACTCAAATTTCTTCAAAGTCTCAACCCAAATTTAATATACAATGGTTTTCAAAAACAGAGTCATCAAAATACACACTTACGTAAATTTTCCATACTCTTCTATCTAGGGAGGAATCGATTTTGCAGACAAATTTAATATGAGGTGACATAGAACGATCTTTCCTTCTCCCAACACATCCGCCCCTTTAAAACCTTCTCCGCATCTAATCCCTTTTTCAGTTCACCGACGTTGAGTTTCAGGGTAATACAGACAAATTGTCTAAAAGCTTCAAAATTGTAAATAATTTGTTATAGTTTCAATGAAATTAATTTAATAACAACAGTTAACAAGTACACAGCATGGAAGTCATCTATAAAACTAAGCAAAGGAGTGCAATCGATTATAAATTAAATGAACCAAATAGTTACCAAATAAAAATTATAGGTAATGGACAAACAATCAATTTTTAAAACAAAGTTTTATTAGAAGTAGCTTCTAAGGGTAGTTTTCAGGTATTAGATATTCGACATAACAACGACAGATGTGGTATTGGCATGCAGAATGTCTCATATTTATAGGTTCCTCTCGTTCCAAAGACTGATTTACTCAGGGTAGGTGTAATTGCCGTGTTAAAAATAGTTTACATGTCTTTGTAGAAAAACGTTACGATTTTTCTCTTTGCGCCATTTTCCCTTTACTTTTGGAGAAATGTTCCTTTATTTCCACCTCTACTTGATTTACTGAATACTTTCCTGGTGTATTAACTTGGAATTAAAAACGTCCACGTATCCAATTTATATTAATTTAATTAATATAAATTAAATTTATATTAATTTAAATTATTTAAATATAATTTAATTTAAATTTATAACTGAATTCATTTTTATTTCAATGTTTGAGGTAACATTTGTACTAAAATTCTGACCGTTTTCAAAAAAGGTTTTTAAAATTCCTATCGTATTTAGTTATATTCATAACTCATATCACTTGAACAACAAAGAAAACCCACAGATCCGGGAAGGAGTGACATGCATTTAAGAAAATTATTAAAAACTCATTAAAATGAAATAATTAATACTTTTAACAACATTTCATAGCAATATCAACACATCAAAAACATTACTATAAGAATATGGACTAGTACAATTTTACTTCTGAGTACAATAATATATCGATGAAACCGTCCGCTAATTAATGATGAAGGGTTAAGACACCCCAAAAAATGCCAAAAATGCAAATTTGTATTTTAGGTATTTTAGGAAAATACATAGAATATTTCTATTGTAATTTCTGATTTTTTTTCTTTACGAAATATCGCAGGTATGAAAATTTAGAAAGTCCAAAAATTTGAACTAGGCGCCATATTTATTTCCAAAAATATCTTATGCAGTGACAACCCTGTTAACCCAAACAATGTTAAAAACAAAGAAACTTGTATGGGAATATTGTCTATAAACTGGAAATTACCATTGAATTTTTATTGAAATTATGGGAGGGCATATAAGATTCTAAAAATTTGGCTTCTGTTTTTGGGTTTTGGCTAAAAATTCTCAAACAATTCATTTTGTAATGTTTGCGTTATTAAGAGTGTGTATTTTCTCAGAAATGTAAGTTTTTGGAATTTCATTAGAACAAAAGTGTGATATACAGAATATTTCTCCATAAGTATTGTAATGCGAGAAGTAAACAAAGCGACACATGTTTACTCCTTCAAAAGAATAACTACGACGCGTACAAGACAGGTGCATGAACAGGTGCATGAACATTTCCTGCGTAGGCGTTCTAGAATATACTAGAACGTTCTTTATCGGGGTTGGGGGTGTATATATAAGGGGGCTTGTGATCGAGGGAGTTAGTTAGAAGTAGAGAAGCAGAAGTGAACGCGACATACGATCCGAATGCGGAGCAGTATAAATAAATTATGTAGTGTCTAGTCTAGTGAACAAGTAGTTTAGTGTGTTAAATAAATTAGTGTTCAATTAATGTAAATAAATTATAAAATAAACGTTACATTGGTGTCAGAAGTGGGATCATGAAGAAGTTACGCGAATTAAAAGTGGCCGAGTTAAAAAAAGAACTCGAGGAACGGGAATTGGAAACAGGAGGGAGGAAGACCGAACTCCAGGACCGGCTCTCAGCATTTTTGAAAGAAAATGGCCAGGACCCGGAAGTTTTCGAGTTCGAAGACGATGACATCACGAAGCAAATCGCCGCCCAGAGGGAAGAAAGCGCCGCCCAGAGGGAAGACATCACTGCTCAAATCGCCGCCCAGAGGGAAGAAAGCGCCGCCCAGAGGGACGACATCACTGCTCAAATCGCCGCCCAGAGGGAAGACATCACTGCTCAAATCGCCGCCCAGAGGGAAGAAATCGCTGCCCAGAGGGAAGAAATCGCCGATCAGAGGGAAGACATCACTGCTCAAATCGCCGCCCAGAGGGAAGACATCACTGCTCAAATCGCCGCCCAGAGGGAAGAAATCGCTGCCCAGAGGGAAGAAATCGCCGATCAGAGGGAAGACATCACTGCTCAAATCGCCGCCCAGAGGGAAGACATCGCTGCTCAAATCGCCGGCCAGAGGGAAGACATAATTACTCATATTACTGCTCAAATCGCCGCCCAGAGGGAAGAGATATCCGACCAGATGGAGGCTCAGCGTAAGGAGATTGAAGAGAAGATCAAGCAGTTGGAAGAACGACTAGAACAAGTCAGTAGCGGCGAGGGGAAAGAAGACGAAAGTAAACAGAAGAAGAAGCAGTTGGAAGAACGACTAAGGCGAGTCAGTAGCGGCGAGACGAAGGAAGAAATAAAGGCGGTCGTTCAACAGAACTCGATATGCACCAATCGAGTGACGCCCCCAACGTTCGACGGAAAAATTCCGTGGGCCAGTTACAAGAAGCAGTTTGAGGCGGCAGCGGAGGCTAATGCTTGGTCCCCTCACGAGAAAGCTGTTTCCCTAACGGTAGCCTTACGTGGAGAGGCGTTGGAAGTTCTCCAGACGCTATCCACCGAAGAAGCCGGGAATTACAATGAGCTGCTGAGGCGACTGGAAATGCGGTTCGGCCAAACACATCTGGAGCAAGTCCATCAATCCCAGATGTCCAATCGCCGTCAGAGATCGAACGAGACCCTGCAGGAGTTCGAAGCGGACGTAGCCAGACTAGTGAGGTTGGCGTATCCCACGGCACCGGAACAGATGATGGAGTGCCTCGCAGTGCAGACGTTCGTGAGCGGGCTGCGGGACCAGGAACTGCAGAGGGCCCTGAGACTAGCTCGACCGAAAACATTAATGGACGCGCTCGCCATCGCACTGGAGCATGATGCAGCCATGGAAGCCTCCCGTGGTCACGGCCGTGTTCGAGCGGTTACAGAGGAAGTAGACACTGAAAAACTCGTCGAAAGGGTCCTACAGCAGATCATGGAGGTGCTGTCGGCGAAGAAGAAGGTAGTGCGCTGTTGGAACTGTGGCGAAGTGGGCCATGTGAAGAATTCTTGCAAGCGGCCCAGAACAGCGGCGCCGGCAAAGGCCCAGGAAAACTAATGCGGGTCGATAAGAAAGGGGGAACGTCGACCCGTAGCAGTGGAAACCCCCGGGCCAGTATAGCCTCGTTTTCCCACCAATTGGGGAGCGCGTACGTCGATGGAACTATCGACGGGAGATCCCACGCCATGCTTGTGGACACGGGAGCTACGAAGACGATCGTACGCTCGGAAGTTGTGAGGGACCGTAGGAAGATTAGGCCAAGTAGGTGGCAATTGAGAACTGCCACTGGGGAGAAGGCAGTAATACGCGGTGAAGCGACGGTTAGCATGACGTTGGGACGAGTAAAGTTTGACCATCCTGTTCTCATAGCCGAAATTGAGGAAGACGTCATACTGGGAATGGACGTCATGAGGAATCATGGATTCCAGTTGGATTTCGGACACCGAGTGTTGAGGATCGGTCAAGAAGAATTACTGCTACACAATCGTGACAACTTTGTGTTAGACGTAATAATGACAGAAGATGTGATTCTCCCGGAACGAAGCGAAACGATCACCTCTACCTGTCTGAGGGGTGTTGTGGAAGAGGGAATTCCAGCCGTGATCGAACCAGAAAACGATGACAATCGACTGGCTCGGGGGGTACTGGTAGGAAAGGCGCTTGTTACTCTCTCAAGCGAAGTGCCTGTGCGGCTACTCAACATCAATCAGTACCCGGTCACCATCAAGAAGGGTACGAAGCTGGGCACATGTATAGCCGCATCGGCCATCGTAAGGGGCGTTAGTGAGGAAGAAAGGTCCAGACACACTCCGCAGGACTTGAAACAAATTCTTTCCCAGACCAGTGCGTTTCTCTCGCCCACACAGAAACAAAAGGCCCACGAATTAATAAATAAGTACCAGGACATATTTACCACCGAGAATGGAAAGCTGGGAAAGACCAAGGTCGTGACACATAAAATTGACACGGGCGAGGCACGACCGATTCGACAAACAGCAAGACGACTACCCTTGGCCAAACGGGAAGAAGCCGAGAAAATCATCGGGGACCTAGAGCGGGACGGGGTCATCGAGCCGTCAAGCAGTCCATGGGCCTCGCCGGTAGTACTGGTGAAGAAAAAGGATGGGACTACTCGATTCTGTGTAGACTACCGGCAGGTGAACAGTGTCACCAAAAAGGACAGCTACCCGCTACCACGTATCGACGACACACTCGATACCCTTGCTGGATCCACGATCGACCTTGGATTTAAAAAGCGGCTATTGGCAAGTCGAAATGGACCCTGCCGATAAGGAAAAGACGGCATTTACATTCGGTAACGGCCTGTGGCATTTTACAGTCATGCCATTCGGACTTTGTAATGCCCCAGCGACGTTTGAGAGGCTGATGGAGAGCGTGCTAATGGGTCTGACGTGGAAAACGTGCCTAGTCTATTTGGACGATGTCATCGTGATGGGCAAGACCTTCGAAGGACATCTGAAAAACTTAGAGGACGTCTTCCAGAGACTGCAAGGTGCGGGACTGAAACTGAACCCTAAGAAATGTCAGCTCTTCAGAAGGAAGGTCTCATACTTAGGGCACGTAGTGAGCAGAGAGGGCGTCGCCGTTGATCCGGACAAGACAAGTACGGTGAAGGAGTGGCCAATACCGGTAGATAAACACCAGTTGAGGAGTTTTCTGGGCCTCTGCACGTACTACCGACGATATGTCCGGATGTTCTCCGACGTCGCTAAGCCGTTGACAAGGCTCACGGAAGAAGGACGAAACTTCTGTTGGGATGAGGAATGCCAGTCCGCCTTCGACGAGCTGAAGAAGAAGTTGACCAGTGCCCCAGTGCTGAGTTTTCCTCTGCCAGAAGGACAGTTCATCCTGGACACCGACGCGAGCAATGTGGGAATTGGAAGTGTTCTGTCGCAGCGCCAGGAGGGACAAGAACGTGTCCTTGGATACTTCAGCAAGGTACTCTCCAAACCAGAAAAGAATTACTGCGTCACCCGGCGTGAATTATTGGCCATCGTCAAGTCCATCGAGCACTTCCATAAATATTTGTGTGGAAGGAGGTTTCTGATCCGGACCGATCATGCTGCTCTTAAATGGCTCCTCCAGTTTAAGAATCCCGAAGGACAGATCGCTCGCTGGATCGAGAGGCTCCAGGAGTATGACTTTGTCATAGAACATCGGCCAGGACAGAGTCATGGAAACGCAGACGCACTCTCGAGAAGACCATGCCCTGATGAGTGTCCTCATTGTCATAGAGCTGAGGAAAAGTCCGAGAAAGTCTATCGAACGACCGTGGTCGCCGAGGAATGGACACCATCCTCGTTACGACAAGAGCAAGGAAAAGACCCGGTTCTCAAAGAAATCCTGGTTTGGAAAGAGGGAGGAGAGCGTCCTGAGTGGCAAAAAGTATCACCTGGCTCGCCAAAACTCAAGAGCTATTGGGCACAGTGGGACTCGCTAGTGGTTGAGGATGGACTACTAAAACGCGTACTGGAGAGCCAAGACGGGACGGAGGAAAGACGGCAGTTGGTAATTCCCTCCAGTAAAATCCCGGAGGTCTTGCGGCACCTTCACGACGGATCGTCTGGCGGACATTTAGGGATCAAGAAAACGCTGCAGAAGGTACGGGAGCGCTTCTACTGGATCAATTGTTCAGACGACGTGAAGGACTGGTGCAAGAAATGTACTACATGCTTTGCAAGTAATGGGCCACAAAGACGACCGAAAGCTCCCATGAAACAATATAACGTCGGAAGCCCCTTCGAAAGGATCGCTATTGATATAGCAGGACCCTTCCCTGAGACCGAAAAGGGGAATAAATACATCTTGGTCGTGATGGACTACTTTACGAAGTGGGTAGAAGCGTACCCTCTCCCTAATCAGGAGGCAGAGACAGTGGCCGATGTGCTAGTGAAGGAGACGATCTGCCGGTTTGGAGTACCCATGGAATTACACTCGGATCAAGGAAGAAACTTTGAGAGTGGCCTATTCCGGAGGATCTGTGAGAAGTTTGGGGTACGAAAAACAAGAACCACGGCCCTTCACCCTCAGTCTGACGGCATGGTAGAACGAATGAATCGCACCCTTAACCGCTATCTAGCGAAAATGGTCTCGTCACATCAAAGAGACTGGGACGAACACGTGCCGTTCTTCCTGATGGCCTACCGCTCGGCCGTTCATGAGTCGACAGGACAAACTCCAGCCAAAGTCCTGTTCGGGCGAGAACTTAAACTGCCCTGTGATCTAATCTTTGGCGCTAGACCGGACGAGGACGTTTCGGGGGAAGATTACGTCTCCAGGATGCGGCAAAGGATGAACGAGATTCACGATCAAGTCCGATACCAACTAAATATCGCCAGTGATCGCATCAAAGAGCGTTACGACATCAACGCTAAAGAGGGTGGCTACCAAATGGGAGATCGAGTTTGGCTGTACAACCCACAGAAGAAACGTGGTTTGTCCCCTAAGTTACAGACCAAATGGGAAGGTCCCTATGTTGTGAAGAAACGAATCAATGACGTGGTCTACCGGGTAAGCAAACTACCAAATGGCAAGCCGAGAGTGGTGCACTTCAATCGGTTGGCACCCTATGAGGGATCGCACGATGAGGCGGAGGTTCCCCGAGTAAGAAACACGTTGGCGCAGGAGAACGAACTTTCGTTCGAAGAATTTATGAGCGCCTACGGGGGTACCGGAAAAGCACGGTATGGGGTAACCTGTGAAAAACAACAGGATTTGTTCAGCGTACCTGAAGAATACTCGTTGGCCCATTGTGTGTCCACCGACCTGGTAATGTCACGAGGTATCGCCACGGTTTTCAAGAAGAAGTACGGGCGCTTGGAACAACTCAGAGCGCAACTCCCGGAGATTGGCAAGGTTCTGGAACTACGTGACAACGTAAGACACATCTTTTATCTGGTTACGAAGGAGATCGGGTCCCTTAAACCATGTTATCACGATGTATGGCGAACCTTGCATAGGCTACGAGACCGACTGCTGGAGCTCGACATCAGGAAGCTAGCTGTCCCCAAGTTAGGTGCTGGACGAGATCAGCTGGACTGGAGGGTTGTCCGGAATATGCTGGAAGTAGTGTTGAAGAATACCGGAGTGGAAGTTTTAGTCTGCTGTTTTGGGCCTGCACCATGTCGACTCGGGAAGACGGTCCCCTGTTATTTTGACGCCACGTCTCGCTGTAAGCGGGGGGCTAACTGCAGGTTCCTGCATGGGCCTACCAGGGATACGTTCCGAGACGAAACGTCTCTAAGGCGGGGGCATTGTAATGCGAGAAGTAAACAAAGCGACACATGTTTACTCCTTCAAAAGAATAACTACGACGCGTACAAGACAGGTGCATGAACAGGTGCATGAACATTTCCTGCGTAGGCGTTCTAGAATATACTAGAACGTTCTTTATCGGGGTTGGGGGTGTATATATAAGGGGGCTTGTGATCGAGGGAGTTAGTTAGAAGTAGAGAAGCAGAAGTGAACGCGACATACGATCCGAATGCGGAGCAGTATAAATAAATTATGTAGTGTCTAGTCTAGTGAACAAGTAGTTTAGTGTGTTAAATAAATTAGTGTTCAATTAATGTAAATAAATTATAAAATAAACGTTACAGTATATATATTTCAAAGGTAACGGCTGCATAATTATTGTAAAATATAAAGTTTCAGGGAAGCAGCCTTGGGCTAGGTTAATAAAACACTTTCTATTCTCAAGTGAGAGCTTTCGACTGTATTTTCAGCTTCTTCAGTCAGTGGAAGTTTGTCTATACTGACAGATTGACATTGGACAAGTGATTTTTGTACTTTTCTTTAACTGGCCTCTTATGTTAATGTTTGGATCGTCCGTTTGTAACTGGATTCCAATATTTTCTGTATCCATTTCCTGTGAAAGGAGTAGTGAGTTTTCATAACCTCGTTAGTCCAGTGACTGAAGAAGGGTGAAAATACAGTCGAAAGCTCTCATTTGAGAATAGAAAGAGTGTTTTATTAACCTAGCCCAAGGCTGCTTCCCTGTAACCCAGTAACTTTGTATTATATATATATATATATATATATATATATAAGGTTACATTACGTTATTAAACCTAAAGTCTTATGGTTTTGCGTTATAAAGTTTTCAAGCGTATTTCAGCGTAATAGAGACAAGTAGTCGCAAACCTTCAATACTGCAAATAATTTGTTATAGTTTAAATGAAGTTAATTTAATAACAACAGTTAACAAGTACACAGAATGGAAATCATCTTTAAAACTACCTAAAGAAGTAAAATCGACTACTGGTTAAACGAACCAAATAGTTATCAAATAAAAAATAATAATGGGCAAAAATTAAATTATGAAAAAAGCTTCAGTAGAGAACCTTCTAATGGTAGTTTTCAAGTAGTATATATTTGCCTGGAGAAGGGTAGATGTAGTATTAATATGCAAAAAGACACTCAAATATGAAGATTCCTCTCGTCCCAAAGACTGATTTACTCAGAGTAGCTCTAAATGCTGTGTAAAAATGAGTTTACATTTTTGTGCGGGAATGCGTTAAAAATTTAAACTGATTTTTCTCTTTGCGCCATTTTCCCTTTCCATTTGGAGACATGTCCCTTTATTTCCTATTTCACTTGATTTATTGAATAGTTTTCTGGTGTATTATCTTGGAATTAGAAACGTTCACATATCCTTGTCAGTTTTATTCGCTATATGTTTACACTGTACCTCTTTGTAAAAATACTGGAGCTTTTCCCGAGGAATTTTCGGCCCAGATCGAATATTTCCCAGAAGCCTGGAAATTACATGTAATACGTTCCCGTTTCTCGGAAAACCACTGCGAAAATCGCTTTAAACGCTGAAACAACATCGCAAAGTAAACTGCGCTACGTCATGCGGTAAATGTAAACCTCCGACGGGAAGAAATGAAATTTTCGTCCGTTCCGACTGCGGGACGTTCGTTCGGTCAGATAGGCCTCTTCCAAGACCCACGTCATAATTATCCCGCGACGATTTTGAATCCGTGTCTCTTTCTCTCTTTCTCCGTGTATCTCCCTCTCACACCTTGACGCCCTAATGGATTTCTTGTGTTCGAATCCACCGCGAGGGCGGCCCTTTTAAACTAATGGCGCCCTTCGAGGACCGACGGAAAAAGACGACTCCTCCGGCCTTTTGTCTACGTTTTTAACGTCTTCCCCGCCGAAAAAAAACTACAATGAGCCCTGGAAATTAACAGCGACACTCTTTTCATCCGGACGACGATGGGATGGGTTAATCAGGGACGTAGGAGTGCCGCCGTCGAATAAATCCGGATCGAGATCAATCGATCCTCATCTGCCGCGCGAAGTGAATT
Source organism: Cryptocephalus moraei (assembly GCA_946251905.1). Taxonomy (NCBI): domain Eukaryota; kingdom Metazoa; phylum Arthropoda; class Insecta; order Coleoptera; family Chrysomelidae; genus Cryptocephalus; species Cryptocephalus moraei. The sequence goes on from OX276454.1 coordinate 18,795,119, forward strand.
CGATTCGACGAAAATGAACGGTAATTTGGGGAGTCTTTCATGTCGGCGAGTTAGGAAATTCAAGAACGGGGACGGATTTATCAACGGTTAACAATGAGGAACGGGAAAGGTTTTTAAAGAGGTTTTCGTTGGGGTAGTGAGAAATAAAGGTTTCAGGATTTAAATTGCCGAGATTAGTCTCTTTTTAACGAAAATTGCTTTACATCGGGTAGTTCCAGTGGCGCTAGATTCGTCCGTAGAGTCGTAACCGTGATTAAAGGTAGTAGAGTTGGGTAGATTGTCTCCTTGCGATAGATGATTGCGTTAAAGGATAGGGTAATTCGAAATCCGTTATAGAGTACGTACAATTTGTAAATGTCCATGTAAATTGTTTGCTCTAACATATGAATTATTTTGAGGAATTACAGTTGGACAGATAGTATTTATGCGATGAATTGCAGAATTATATCGCAATGCAATTCTAATTTCATTCTGAAGTAAATACAATTTAAAAACCTACATTTCGTGTTAAATTATTCTTGTTGGTTTTTAAATTATGTTACTTTGAAGCATCTCTAACTTCTCTTTGCTTTTTTGGAGCTGGTTTGATTAATTATTACTAAAGGGTCTAACCCGTTAGGCAACGAAAACTTCCCTCAACATATTTAACTTACAAAAACTATCCTCATCTCGTTAGCCAAATTTTTAGACCTAATAAACTTTAACATAACCTAATAATAAAACTGAAAACGTTATTTTCCGTTTATAACAATATCCCTCATTCTTCTCCTGGTAGAAGCTTCTTTGGTTTTTAAATTTTTGAGAAAGTTTGGCGCGAAATTCATATTTTTAGAAATGTTCACAGTTTTCGATCAAAAAGAGGTCCATGTTGAAAATAGCAGAAATGATGAAAAACAAATTGTTATGTATTTTTATATAAATCATCCAAGTACGTTTTTAGGTGTTTTTCTTACTTTATTCCATTGCAATAATTTATTATATGTATATATGTTGTAGTAGTTATATTATAGTACAGTAATTAAACATTTCAGCAGAGCAAATGTAGATGTAAAATTTCGTCAAATAATTTCCAACAAATTGGTGTGAACCTCTATCCTACTTAATATTCATATCACTGCATTGGTAAGTGCATTACAATTATTGATCCGTTAAATTTGAGTAATTATTTATAACTTGACTTTACCTAACCTTAATTATTTATTATTTGATTTGAAAAATATAAGAAAAGTGATTAAAATCCCTATACATAGTTAATATAAAAGTGTTTCTGCTCAGTGGCATATAAGCTCTATTACCAATTATTAGTATCATTGTACATACTGAAGTGGGAGTTTCAAGATTCAAACTTTTCCAAACTGTAATTTTAAATAATAACATAATTGAATGTAATTTTATTCAATGTCTAATATTTGTACTGTAATCTTGACCATTTTCAAAAAATGTATTTAAAATTTCCATCGTATTGGGTTATACTCATATCTCACATCACTTTAACAACAAAGAAAACCCACAGCTGCGGGAATGGGGTGATATGCATTTAAGAAAGATCAAAAACTCATAAAAATGAGATATTTAATACTCTTAACAACATTTCATTGCAACAGTAACACATCAGAAGCATTTATGTAAGAATATGGTCCAGTATAATTTTATCACAATATAATAATAAAACTATAGTAAAAAGGTACATCGATGAAGCCTGGTAATTAATGATGAAGGGTTAAAAATACCCAAAAACTAGCCAAAATCACAGATTAGTATGATTTTAACCAGGTATTTTAAAAAAAATACTTAAAATAATCTTATTGTCATTTCAGATTTTTTTCTTTCCGAAATATCGCAGTTTGAAAATTTAGAAAGTCCAAAATTTTGAATTAGGCGCCAAACTCTTTTTCCAAAAATATCGTACGCAGTGACCAACCCTGTTAACCCAAACAATGTTAAAAGCAAAATAATTTGTATGGACATATTGGCGATAAACTGTAAATTACGTTTGAATTTTTATTGAAATTATGAGAGGGCATATAAAGTTCTGAAAATTTGGCTTCGGTTTTTGGCTTTTGGCTAAAAATTCTCAAACAATTTATTTTGTGATTGTTTCATTATTAAGATTGTGCATTTTCGGAGAGATGTAAGTTTTTGAAATCTCATTTGAACAAAAGTGTAGTAAGTATACGAAATATTTCTTGATAAGTATATATATATATATATAAGGTTACATTACGTTATTAAAACTGAAGTCTTATAATTTTGCGTTATAAAGTCTTCAAGACTATTTACTGTTGATTGACTGATTGGCTAGCATTTCTGAGAAGTAACAAAAAGTATCATTTACAGATTTTAAACAGATTCTAATCAGGGGTGTAGAGGACACAAATGAATTGCCATTGAATTATGACAGTAAATACAATTTTAGCAATATTTCATTTATATATCGTAATAATTTATATATAAGTTTGTGCCGTAATGATACAAAATGTCCAATGATCACGTATTTCATGTCATTTTAAGCTTTTCAGATTTTGTTTATTTTAAGTGTTAGTTATATCTGTTTAACTAGTAACGATTTGTTTTTATTACCTTTTTGTCATTTTGATAAATTACTCAGGATTTTTGGGAGAATGTTCTCGGGAAGCTGAGATAAAATCAGAAATGTTCTTGATAATCCCCAAAATAATAACTAATTGTTGGAATATTTCACACTGCCGACGTTTCGTTCAAAATTCTGAACATATTCATGGCTCTAAAAAATATATGTTAAGTATCTCTTATATAACTAAAAAAGTATCACTTACATATCAATAAGATATAAAACTTTATCAAATATCAGTTATCAAATGTCAAACATGTCAAGTTTTATATCTTAATGACATGTAAGTTATACTTTTTTAGTTATATAAGAGATACTTAACTTATATTTTTTAGAGCCATGAATATGTTCGGAATTTTGAACAAAACGTCGGCAGTGTGAAATATTCCAACAATTAGTTGTTATTATTTTGGGTCTTATCAAGACATTTCTGATTTTACTCAGGATTTTGTTTCAAAATTCCATCCAAGCTATAAATGTAATCAATAGTCTGTGTCATAATTGTAGTCGGGAGGAGAAAAATGTTTCTTTCGTGATGTCATTCCGTTTAGCTCTAATTGTGGCATTTATTATATTTTACTTCAGATCTTGTTAAAATAAAATAGAGTTACAAATTTAAATATATTTCTATCGCCGAATATTTCTAATAAAATGAGTGAAGGCAGTCTGATTGACACGTCGCCAATTGGTTACTTACAAATTTAAACTGGCAAGTCTAATAGAAAGTGTGCGAAGTTTACGGATTCAGTTTTGACTATTTATGACTTAACTAAATTCCTCTTCACGTTAGCTTAGAAATTTACACTGTCTTCTAGTCAACCAAATCAAATTGAACAATCTATTGTTTATCCAACCTCGAATACAAATTATTCCGGTATTTACTCAGTTGAATTATATTTTTTTTTTAATAAAGTAAGCTCGACTGCGAAGGCGAAGCCCAAGATGAAAGGCAGAAGAATAGCAACTGACGTTTATTACTCAATTACGCGAAATACAAAGGCCTTTATCCGACTCTCCTACGTGGGATACCAAATTGAGAATGACTGAGAGGCTTATTTCAATATTGATTTCGAAAATTATTAAACAATGTCACCATGATACTCCGGAATCTGACGCGGGAACACGCGCTGAAAAAGTTTTAAAGGGAATGGCAAATGTAGGATATTTGATCTTCGGTAGGGGTCTAGCGTGTTAGTATGCCGAAGGTGTATTTTCGGGGTTTTGTTTGTTGTGTAACGAGCCGCCTTGTTGCGCCTTACAAAATAGAGAAATAAAACCATAAAAGTTGTGAAATCTGTCTGAACACTCAAATTTTAAAATTGGGCAATGCTGTAGGTATTTGTTCTATTATTTCAAAGAAAGTTTCCTTTAAATAATAGATAGTTTCTTGGGTGGGGTCGACCTTCCCCCATTTATCTGGCTTTCCTCCGGTTCTTTTATAAGACGATTCAAGCTTAGGGCAGAACTGCGCCAACTACTTTTTAATTACGGTTCCTAGATTATGACGATTTAAAGATTACTGATTTCAAAAGTGTTCGATTTTCAAAGAATTTGAAATGATTAAAATAACAAATAGCGCAAACATGATCTTCATTCGCAATATATTCAGTATACTGTTAAAATCGGTAAGACAAAAGATGTGTAAGAAAAATGGAAAAACTGAAAACTGTATTGTCAAAGAGGGAAAACGCTATTAATAGTAGAAAACTACTAGATGGTGGACTGACCACTATATTACGTAAGTATACATACACGAATAATACTTTGAAAAAGTATAGATTTTATAAATAATTTTGTTAATCATTTGAGAATAAGTAAATTTATGATATACATGATGCCTATATTTGTATATGATTTCACCCAGATTTTTACTTTATATAAATCATGGTAACTTTTGCTTTACAAAACAGAATGTTGATCACTACCATAACATTCCTTAAATTTTTGCTTTTCAATAAATTGCGAACTCTATGAAAAGAAAAGCACTTGACATTGCTGAAAAACCAGCAAAATTGATTCATAAGTGGCTGAAGACTGTTGATACCAATGCTATAAATAAAATCAATACAATTACAATATTTATAATGTGTACATATGGATTGGTATAAATACACGTAAGTGCGTTTCTTATGCCAGAAAAAAAGTGTTAACAAAATATTATCCAGTTTAAAGGAAATTTATAATGCCTTAAAACAACATTAAACTTGATGGCAAATGATATCGCAACTAGCAAAAAGGTAAGTTGTTTGTTGTCCAATAACGATGACAGTAATATTGCAATTTTGTCTTGTCCCTTATAATAAAAGGTGTGTGGTAAATTGTGATGACTTACATATTAACTGCACATTTAATTTTGTACCAAAGTATTTCTGAAAGTTATTATGTAAGTGATATATGGAGTCAAAGACGGACATTATGTTCCCTTATTATTTTGTTTAAAATTGTTATATGTTATATGTTTATATTGTTATAAATTATTAAAATGTTTTAATCCGCTGCAATCAATCAATTTTGCCGTATAAAGTGACGTTTTATTTGTTTAAAATTGTTTTCGTCGTTGTCAAGGTTGCGGCACTGAAGTTGTCATCTTATCAAATTTTCTCTTCATAATTGGACTTACTCCGCTAAACGTCAATTTATACATGGCAAAATTGAATAAAACGTTGTAATACACTCGCGGATACAATGAACGTTTAACTCGCGATATTTAACTGCGCCGCTCACGCATTTAAACCTATCGCTCGTTAAACGTTTCTTTTATCTGCTTGTATAATAAATAACTATTATTCTTCATATCCTATTATTGTTATTATTATAGAAGCTTTAAAAATTATATGAAATTTATTAAATGTAACAGTATACACTTACCTGTAAAGGGTCAAAATAAATTATTTTAATTATATTTATTTCATTATATTAATGTATATTAATATTTTATGTAATTATCACTTTTCATGTAATGTATTTTTGATGTATCTATACTATAATATGCTATTATTTAATATCTTCCAATAAAAATGTTAGTAAATTTGTAATTTTTTTACATTTTTCCGTCTATTTATTTAAGTTTTTAGTATGTACACCAAAATAACTTATTACCTGGCAGGTAAATCAGCGCAGTTGTGCCTTGCCCAGATTCTTTTCTTTAAACTCTGTAGGAGGCATCGAATATGCCTGTACACAGAGAGGCTCTTACTTATAAACTAAAATACTTGTAATCTAAGTAATACACTTAAGTTTTGTTTGTTTTGTTTTTTTTTATAAATTTTATATATATCTTTCCTTATTTTGAATATTATCATAATAATTGTTGTATAACCCATTCCTATTGCTTATTTTTTCCTAATTTCTTAGATTTTTTCATGATCTTTATCTCATTTGGTGAATTGTTATAACTTTTTATTGATACAGAATTACAAGTATACAGATACATAAGTTTACATTGTAATCTGATAAGTGGTGAAATCGTATTATTATATAGGCATAGTAGTCCATAATTTGTTATACTAAGGAAAAGTTTGCGTTTGAGTTGGAGTTGCGTTAATTGATCTAGTGTTAACATTGATCTTAATCTGTAAAAGACATATAAATACCAAATATTTGTTTTTTTTTAATACATATATGTTGGACGTGAAAATCCCATTTTAAATATTTGTCAAAAGTAATACCAAGATACTTATGATTAGTTACTCTATTTAGTTGCTTTCCATTTATTTTTAAAGACAGGATTTCAGGAATGGAGTATTTATAATTACGCATTGTCATAAAAACAGATTTTTCTACATTTAGAACTATTCAAACAAATAAACAACATGTAGATCTACAACAATAATTATGATATATCCAAGAATATATTAATTCTAATTTATTGTTCAAATGATCTGCAACTTCCATTCAACTATTCCCTTTACAAGTAATTGCAGTATCATCGGCATAGCCAATTACATCATCAAATAGATTCAAAAAGTCATTCATGTATAGAATAAAAAGCAGAGAACTTAAAATAGATCCCTGCGGTACTCCTACATTTACTTTGCACTCATTACTATACACTACATTTACTTTTACAAACTGTCTCCTATTTTGTAGGTAACTTTTTATAAGATTATGAGCGATATCTCTAATGCCCACATATTCCAATTTGAAAAGCAACTTTAGTGTGATCTACTGTGTCAAAGTATCCTATTAGTGAATAGTTTCCTATTATAAAAATTCTTTGACCATTAGGGTGTATTTGTAATTTCCTACCGTCACCATCAGCAGATGGAGTATCGAGTTTCTGGGCATGTCGTGGTGAAAATCGTGGGATTTTAATTCCAAGATGAAATTGGCAGGGTATGTTAACGATAAGTCGAGTTGTGCAGCCAACTTTCTTTCTTCTTCTTTCTTTTAGCCTAATTTCTATCCTTCCATAACTGGATATAGGGCCCCCCTATTTTTTCCAAATCTTCCTATTTTGGGCTGTTCTTGGCCACATCAGGCCTGCATGTCTAACTATATCATCTTTCCATCTCATTTGTGGCCTGCCTCTGAATTTTTCCCTTCATAATGGCGCCATTTTCCAATTTCTGAATTCCAACGATTGTCTTTTATACGTTCGTCATGGCCTGCCAATTTCCATTTGAGTGATGCTGCTCTCTCTATAGCATCAACAGTGCTAGTTTTCTTTCATATCCAGTCATTACGTTTTCTGACTCTGAGCGATATTCCCAATATATGTCTCTCCATAGCCCTATGAGTTTTACGGTTTCTGTCCAAATTTGCTTTGGTGAAGGTCCAAGTCTGCGCTTCGTATATTAAAATTGGTTACTTTGGTTCTTAAATAAAGAGATATCGTTTGGTTTTTTAAAACATAGGAGAGTCTTCCGAACGCCGCCCATCCTAATCGAGTTCTGCGTGTTATTTCGGCTTCCTGATTATCCTTGCGCCCCTAAGTATATATATTCATTTACCTGTTCTATTTGAGTTGCATTAACGGTTATTATGTGTTGTTCTTCCGAGTTTGGCATTACTTTTGTTTTTTTGAGGTTCATTTTAAAGCCTCTTTGGAGTGATTTTTCATGGAGGTCGTTAATCTTTGATTGTAGCTCCTTCCAGTTGGATACAATCAAAAGTACATCATCTGCATATCTTAGGTGATTTAGGGATCTACCATTAATTTTAATCCATTTATTTTCCCAATTCATTGTTTTGAACAAGTCTTCGAGGGCCATCGTAAATAGTTTTGGCGAGATCGTATCTCCTTGTCTCACTTCCCTTTTGATTGGTATGCGTTTCGTCTGTAGCTCGTCATCAAGTTGTACTGTCATCGTTGCTTCCAAATAAACATTATGCAACAGAAAACCAAGTGATGTTCTCAGGGCAGCTGATTGCTGACTGATGTTGTGTAAGACGTTTGTGTATATATTGTTTTGTTTGTCCAACATATTTTAATGGATGTGGATTTGGGAAACAATCCTTACATGAGATTTCATAGATAACATTATGAATTAAATTAGAGGGAGTTGAATCTTTTAGTTTAGTAAAAATAGAATCCAATTTTTCTAGATTGAACCAAGCGGGAGTGAGATGAAAAGGTTCAAGAAGAGTTTGTGTTCTCTTTTCAATTTCAGAACAAAAAGGAAGTTTTATGTATTTGGCATCTGAATTTTTGGAATTGTGAGAAGTATTGGAAGGGTTGTTAATGGAAGGCTGTAATGAGGTGGTAAGAATATGTTTTCTTTTCTTTATTTTTGAGAGAATAAAATGTTCTGGGTACATGTTCTTAATGAGTGTATCTTTAATTAGTTTCAGGTTGTCATTCCAAAAGGTGTGATCTGATAGGAGACAGGCTCTATCAACTAAATTGTATACAACAGATGTTTTATACTTGGTAGGAGCATAGGAAAGAAAATTTAAATACCGGCCAGACCAAGTTGCTTTACGATACCAATTAGTGGAGCATCTCCCATCTGACAAATAAACACTTACATCTAAAAAAGGAATGCTACCATTGCTAGATTTTTCTATTGTGAATTGTATGTTTGGATTGAAAGAATTGAAAAGATTAAAAACCTGATCTATATGATTTACGGGTATTAGAAGGATCGTGTCATCAACATAGCGATAGTAAATAGGAATGGAATGGGGAATCTTATTGAAAATTTCTTTTTCTAAAGCAACAAGCACAATGTTAGCTATGACAGGGGATAATGGGCCACCCATCGGGCAACCAAAAATCTGTTTGAAGAATTTATTGTTGTAAGTGAATATGGAAGAATCAAAAATGAACGTAATGATTTCAATTAATAGGTCTAGGGGAATGGTAGTTATGAGGCTGTCAAAATGGGTAGAGATGTAATCTATGGCTATATTTATAGGAGTATTGGTATATAAGGATACTACATCAAACGAAACAAATTGATGGTGAGGGTATTGTGAAAAATCAAAGTTTCGTAATCGATTGACAAACTCAAAAGAGTCTTTTAGTTGGAAATCGTTACAAGATAATGGTTCTATAATTTTATAAATGAATTTTGAAAGGTGGTAGACCGGACTCCCTATGTTCGATACCACAGGTCTGAGAGGACAACCTGGTTTGTGAATTTTAATTAGGCCATAGATTTTTGAAGGTACTCCATTATGGCATGTAAGAGATTTGTAAGTTTCAAGATCAATGTGCTCTTCATCCAAAAGTGATTTGATAATCTGATTGTTTCTATTTTGAATAGATAGTATCGGGTTGGTATTTAATTCTTGATATGTTTTAGTATCTTTTAAGAGTTCTGACATTTTATCTTCATAATCTTTTTTAAAAACTAATACTGAACAATTACTTTTATCTGCTCTGATTAAAGAAATGTGAGGATGGGTTTTTAAAAATCTTTTCGTTAGAGAAACATCTTTGGAGACACATTTATAAAAAATACTTAATTCATTTCTAGAATGTGTGTTCTTTAGTGAGCAAAGTAAGTTGTTAAATTGTAATCTAGTATTATTAATGTTCCTGTCAAATTGAGAACAATCAGAATCAGAAAGTTGGTGCTTAGCTTTGTTAAAAGCCAATTCTAATGAGCTAATGAAAGACAGAAAAAAATTATGTAGATTTAATTTTGATAGTGGTAATGCGAATTTTGGACCCAAAGCCATGATATATTTTATGTCATTTTCTATAGAAATATCAGTTTTATTATGAAACCATTCCGAACAGTGATTTAAAATGACAAATTTGAAATGTTTATGTAGAGTATATGATTTGGAAAATAGGTAATTAAATTTTTTTATATTGCACTTTTTTATTTTTTGGAAAACAACTTCATTCCTGTTATCTTCAAAGGAAATGAAAGTGTTTAACAATGGATGACCTATTGAATGGCTAAGCTTGTTAATTAAAAAGTCTCTTTTATTTTTAGAAAATCTAAGGTCTTTTTCAACATTATGCAACAGATTTTTGTAACTCGAGTCTATTCTGCCATTAATCAAAGCTTCTTCGACTGCCCATAATTGCAGCCAACTACCAACATAAAATATTGCAATTATTTGAAGCAATAAAATCAGGTGGCTAAAAAGTCCATATCTGGACATCTAACGTATTATAAAACAAGACCTTTCCCTTTGTCCTGTGATAAATTTTTTAGTGCATTGAGGGGATCGCGCTGTACAGCTCTTTTCATTTCACCCTTGTACTAAACCCCGAAGGGGCTCCAGCATTCTTCGGTTGGAAAATATTTTAATACTTCCCTGTCGAGCTTCTCTTCTCGAGCCAACCCCCTCCACCTTTATCGGAAGCGATGAATTCCTGTCACGAGCTTTATTACACCTAACTTATCTACGAGAGTAGGAACCGCATCTTATTGAGAGTTCAATGTTTTTTTATTAGGTAAGGAGCGGAGATAAGAGAAAAGATTCCTCCTCCCGGACATAAAACGGGACCGAAACGTACCGCCGGGAGGATCGTCGGGCGCATTAACATAACAATTCTCCGAACGTTCCGCGGTCTAATAACCCACCCCCTCGGATCGTTCTTTCCCGCGAATCGTCCCGTTCCTCCCGTAAGCCGCAGGCAGATTAATCTCGCCCCGCCTGCCACATATTCATTAAATCGATGATCGGGAACGGGCATGGGCTGCGCTTAATGTTTCTCTTTTTATGGATCCGCGGACACGTTCCTTCCGTCGGCGACAATACCCGCGAAATAATTTAGTTATGGAAATGTGGCGGACAGTCGGACGGATTAAACGGACGTCGCTTTTTGAATTTTAATTTAATAATAACTCCGGGAGGACGATCCTATTTCACACATCAAATATGCATATGGTCAATTATTACCGATGGGAATTTACGGGTCGGTATAAGAAGAAATTTTTTCCTTATGAAAATCAAAGTTTCGATTATTTGCTGTTGTTTAAGGAACGTGATGCATTACATTTATTGTACATCTTATTGATCTCAGGGTCTTCCTTGGAGGTTGCATATTGTCGCGATAGACCTCGCAGGAATCCAGAACGAGAACACGCACCCTTAGCAAAACGTGAAGGTCATTGTTCAGATCTGCCACTTCCGTGCGTGAGTTACAGAACCTTCCGTGAAGGTCATTGTTCAGATCTGCCACTTCCGTGCGTGAGTTACAGAACCTTACCAAACTCTCACAGTCCGCTTCTCGCCTACCCCTCAATACATTCCGCGTACCTCCGGCATGATTTTCCGAAAAAAAAATTGTCAATGTCAGTCACCTAATACGAGAATTTTTCGTACGCTCCCGTCTCCTGCCGACATTTCGAACGCTTGCATGTGTCTTTAAGTTCGTACATCATTGCTGGTGAAGCGTCGGGTTTCGTTACAAATGTCGCGATAACTACGCGCATATCTTTTCGTCATACACGTCACGGTTACTAAACTAAACTATCGTTCGTGCGCTTGCACCACCTACTCAAAACACCCGTTCATCCCGTTTACAATGATGCCGTTCTATTCAAACACGACCTCGCCTCCGTCTCCCTATATCTCTTGTTACTATAGTTCCATTCAAATCGCATATCCTACCGATTACGATATCGTACGCGTTGTATCTACTTCGCCTCTCCCGGCCCACGACTCCAAGCGCGTCCCAGTACTTGAACTACTCTATTATCTTCCTCACTTCAGCTTCCGCACAATGTGCATTCATCCGCGATGCTCTCTCCACAATATTAGGTGCGATACCATTTTGGTAGAAGGCTGTAATATAGCACCGATCACCGTAGCCCAAAACGGAGAACATTACTGTCTGTCGCATCAGGCAGTTCAATTTCACTGATATATCGCTGATAACGTCGCAAAATTCGTTCAAAGCTATCACCACTTCTTTGTTCGCCTTCGCACGTCCAGGAAATCCAGCGGGTACACGTGGCAACCCTACGCTCCTCTTCGCAAACGGCACCCTTCTCAGATGACCTGTTCACCTGTTGATTCCTCACGGTTACAGGTAACCATCCTTCTTGCCACTTGATGTGTACTTGACGTAACTCCGTTACGTCATTCATTTTCGAAATACCCCCCCCCTACTGAACCCGATTCCCAGCCAATCATACTTGGAGCGACGCTTGGCAACGTCGCATCCACTTTAACAGTCACAATTCACACTTCGACTCGTACCGCATACCGTTCTACGGACATACAGGGCGGCCCATTACCCCAACCAATACCCTTTTTTTACTCCACTATCCCTTAGGTGCGTTGATTATTTCCGGTAGAAACACCTCTAAATAGCGATTTTCTGCTATAATTCGAAAAAATTGCGAAAAATAGGAGAAGTGGCAGAACTGGAAATTTACAAACCTGAATTATCAAAACATGACCTCATTAAAGAATGTCCTGGCGTGGCACCAACGTTTAATGACACCATGCGGCACACGCGACATAGTAAACATTATCAATTAAATAAATAGGAGTAATCGGAATGAATTAGGGTGTCAAGTATCCCATCACGCTGCCCAGTCGAACTACGTACCCGCCAGACGTTTTGCTTGAGCAATGATGTTCTCTGTGACGCTGAGATTCCTGCAGCTGCTACCCTTCCAGGCCCACTGGGAGCTTCTGTAAGCATATATTTGTTCGCCATTTATTAAATTTGTCTTTATGTTTTAATTATTTGTTCACTTTCACTTTGTCTTTGCCGTCCCTTACAATGGGCTCTCTCTCTCTCTCTCTCTCTCTCTCTCTCTCCTAGATGTACCACGAGCCCATCTTTGTTAATAAGTGTTGTTAAGTTTGTTTGCTCTTTTCCTACCCATCTGAGCTAACGCCCCCCAACCAGTGCACCCCTCTGGGCTCTAGGCCCCTAGGATCGTGACAATATAAACATGGCGATCCTAACTTTAGTAATGGCTGCGCGAAATAGTTCGACTGATGAGAGGCCAAACCATTCACGCATAATACGTAACCAGATAATTCTGAGTCGTGCCATACTTCCGCGTCCCACGATCTCTCCTTGCATGATAAGTTGCAGAATTTCGTATTTTGAAATACACACGATGTGTCTAAGGAATTCTAGTTTCCATTTTGAAATAGTAAACAGTCCACCCTTCAAAACCGTACAGTAGTACTGGCAAGAGCCATTCTTATTCTCAATGTTAATGAGTAATCTGGGGCTGTCAGTAATGTTTTCGTTTTCATAAAAGGCTCGTTCATTTCTTGATAAAATTTCATCTTTGTACGTTATATTTTCATTGATCTTAGTACCTAGGCATTATTTAAACTCGTGAGCTTGCTCAACAAACTTATTAACTATAGTTAGTTGACCTCTATTGTTACATCTTTAAATATTATTAATTTTTTGTTTGATTGAAGTTTATGCTAAGCCCATAATCCTTGCTTACCAATGTCATTTTATCTACCATTCTTTGCAGATCTTCCAGCCAGATTGCTATCAAGACGCTGTCGTCAGTGTACCTAATGTTATTGATTGTTCTACCATTGATTATCATGCTCGCCAACTCCTCCAATGCTTCTCTAAACATAGATTTTAAATAAATATCAAACAGCATTGGAGAAAGAACACACCCTTATTTGACTCCCTTCTGTATGTTGATTTCTTCCGTCAAGGCACTGTCACATTTAACTTTAGTAGCTTGTCCCCAGTAGAGATTGGATATTATTCGTAGTTCATGCTAATCGATGTTGTGTTTTTGGAGTACATCTAGAAGCTTTTCATGTTTAACATTGTCAAACGCCTTGCTATAATCTATGAAACACATGTAGAGATCTTGATTTACATCCACGCATTCTTAGGACATTCAGAGCAAAAGTGCCTTCCCTGGTGCCCATCTCGTTGCGGAATCCAAACTGTGTATCTGATGTTTAAGCTTCGCATTTATTATATATTCTAGTGTGCATAATTTTTATAAAGATTTTCAAAACTTGAATCATGAGGCTTATGAGTCAGTAATCTCTCCCTTTGACGCTCAATACTTTTTCGGTATAGGAACAAAGGTGGAAAGAAGGCAATCCTGGGGAACGAATCCTGTTCTATATACGTTGTTAAACAGTTCATCTATCAGTTTTAAAACTTCACAGTGCACTTCATGTGGTCCTGCTGCTTAATTCGATTTTGCGGTGTTTATCGCGTGCTCCACTTTATCCCGCGTTATTCCTGGTACATCTTCCGATGCAATTATGTCATGTATGTCTTTTCTTTGATCACCAAATAATTATGTGATATGTAGTTGCCATATTTCTAACTTAGCATCAAAGTCAATAATTGCTCTGCCTTTTTCTTTTAGTATGCTTGTTGTTAGTTTTTCGCAACACTCCTGGCTGATTTTATCTTCTTATGCGCATTGAAATTGTCGTACTTTTGTTTTAATTCTTCAATTTATTTGCACCCTTTAGCCATCCAGTTTCCTTTCGCTAGTCTTATCTTGCTTCTAATTATGTTCTGTGTCTACTTGTACTTGATCTTATTCTTGGTTTTGTCTTGATGTAATAATAATAATTATATAATGTATTTATAATAATAACTCTGGGAGGACGATCCTATTTCACATATCAAATACGAATACGGTCAATTACAACGAATGGGAATATACGGGTCGATATTAGAAAATATTCTTTCTTTATGAAAATCAATGTTTCGATTATATGCTGTTGCTTGAACGTAATGCATTACATTTATTATTCATCTTCTATTCATCACGCAAACTATTTTGTGCAGCAATAAAACGTCTTGGAGCCGTATTTCCGTTTAGTGTTTACAATAGAATGTGCCAACAATACATGTTTGCAACATTTACCTTAATACGCCCAAACAACACATATCGAAAAATACTCTAAGATTACCTGATCACTTGTCATAATTACACTGACTTGATTCTCTACTCAAACCGAAAAAAAAAAAAACACTTTTTAAATCCTTATCCAATTGAGAAACTGAAATGAAATTTAATTACACATTTGTACGAAATGAAACGGTAATACCACGATCACATCATATATTATTAATCACATTTTATGAAGGAGAATTTTAATAAAAGCTGATTTAAAATGTCTTTGAAAATAGTCAAATACGTTACTAATATATGTAATTAATAGTTTAAATTTAATAATTTCATGAATATGCTATTAATATACAAAGGCAAATATGCAAGGAAGTATACCAAAGTATACGTATGTTTATGCATGAATTTTAACTAATATATGCCATAACAGTTCCACATATGCAGTTTACATAGGATATGCCATAGAAGTTGAATTACAAACAATATTATTAATTATTATTAACATCAAATTAAGGCAAATGTAGAAAATACATTCCCACTTTTACCATTACTACTTTTAAATAGTAATTCATATATTTTTAAGGTCTCTGAAAGGGACAAATTGGATGATTTTGACTGAATTGTGAATAAATCTATAGTTGCAATTAATGAATAGACACTGCTGTTAAGAAAATAGTTATTAGTACGTAGATATGGAAAAAACTGTTTGGTATTTTTACATACCGAAAAATACAATTTTTCACCAACGTAATAAGAACACAAGTAACAAATACATATTGCAAAATTTGGATACTGACCTCTGATTCTAGAAATGAGCGCGAATTACGTTTAGAAAATTTCATAACATCAGTTTTAGAGAACAGTGACTGGGAGATTCCTGTGTCATGCCAAAATTATTCATAGAATTTACTTATTTCTCATGGTTTTGTATCGAATATAGTTGAAATTGCAATAAATAGTAACAAAATACTTTTTCCATATCTTTCAGTTGTAGTGCTCTAAGCGTGCATACCTTGAAAATACAGTACTTAACTTATAATAGAGGCATTAGTTGGGCAGATTGCTTTTTTTCTAATAAACGAAAGAATTAAATATTTGCTCACTGTAAAATAATGTGGAAACACTTCTAAAGCTTGGGAATTAAAGAGGTGAACAGGTGGTCAAAAAGAAACAATGCCTTTTTGTGACGTGGAAATATTAGATAAATTATTAAAAGAAAATTTACTTTTATGTATGTACAGCTTAGAGCAACAAATTTTTCTTTGTGTTCTATATCTTCTCTATCGTAAAAATATGATGCATTTTCTGGGATAGTTTCGTGAATTAATCTAAAATATTAAAACAAAATATATTTTGTTACATTGTTTTATCGATGGTATTTTAACATTTCTCCTAATTTTAATTTTACTACAATAGTTACAACAATTTATCATAACAATTGCTTGTTAGCAGTTGAACGAAATGTGAAGTGGCCTATGTTGTAAGTGGACTGTATTTAATCCCTCTCGTAGCACGTGGGTGGCTGGGGATATGAATCTTGTCTCCAGGTTGTAAGGCTGGAGACTGTTGTAGTAGTTGGAGATCACGGTTTGTCGTAAATCTCCGGAATGGACCTGATGGCGTCTCTTGCAGGTCCTGAGTTTGAAGTTCTCGAAGTTAGACGTTCTCTTAGCTTGAAGATCTCGTAGAACTCTCAGGGCGTGAGATCAGTTGTGTAGGGTGAGGTTAGGTCTCCCGACTGCAGTCTCAGAGTCGGTCTTAAGATGAAGGGTGACTTTAAATCAAGACCAACAACACACGTCGTTTTTGATCATACAAGGTATACTGATTTATTGTCCCAAATTTCAGAGCTTTTATACATATTATTTTACATTAGCTAAATGAGATATTATTTGTTTTGTTACCTTGCACCAGACTGACCTTCTCGAGAAGCGCTCGTTATCACGTTACCTAGACGTCGTGTTATGTTTAGTCAGCTGAGTATTGGGATTTGAACTTGACCGGCTCACGTTCGGTCGCAATTGTTTTCCTCTTTGTAACGTGAAACGATCGCTAATGTTATTGATTAGTGTAAGAACGTTAAAACAATCCAATAATATTTTACACAACTATCCTCGCTCTGAATCATGACTTGTTTCCCGTTTGTAGAACAACGCGTGTTAATTTCAATGATTAAATTACGTAAAAAGTCCCCTAACTTCGTTTACAATAAATTATGATTTCTTCACCTAAAATTCCCTTAAATAATGTTGACGCTAGCGTCAACAGCAGTCGTTAATAAAACAACAGTGTTGGTTAGGTGTTAATAAATTAATAATTTAGTCATTTTTGATTTCGACCCATAGGGTTTATTAACTCTTTCATAATTTCTCGAGAAACACCTACCCCTGAAATCCTTACAGTGCAGACCTCTTCTTCTGATTTTCGTTTTTTTTTTTAAGTCCACCCGTTTACAATTACTAAAACAATGAGCGACCGAAGCCTAATTTCGCGATAAATCATCTTTGCGCTTTGTTTCAGAACACTAACTTCTTCTAAGTTTTATAGGGAGCCAGATTACTTATTAGCGTCATAAATCAAAACGAGAGGGGAATTGTTCGAGACGATTAGTTGCGTAATTTATGGTGGACGAAGTTATTTGCTTTAACGAAGTAAGTACAGACGGGGCGAAATCTTCAAACGGGATAGAGGAGGGCGTGAGATAACGGGCGCGGAACTGTAACGTAGTTACATTAAACGGAATGGAAATTCGTAGTGGATGTTAAAGTCGTGTTCATTTGCGGGACCGTGCTTCCGCGGAAGGTTAATGGATCTAAATTAAATTTCTATTTGTGATTGCTATGTCGTCGTATGGCGCGAACGTAATTAAATGTGCGTTCCATATTTTCACACCATTATAAGTGTATTAATATCATTACCGCATATTTAATCCACGCTTGTACCAATTTAGTTCAGAACCATATGTTGTCGCTATTACACACTACTCGCAGTCGCTCATAATAATACTTTATTAATTTAAGACTCTTCAGATTTCAGAACACTCAAACAAGGTGAGGGCACTCTCATCGAAATAGATAAAGTGTGTGTACGGTTAAATAGCGCTATTAAATATAGATGTACTTTACCAAATATTTAACAGTAAATAAAAATTTTAAACAACAAAAATAAATGATATATCTACTGCAAGAATTTTAAATGGAGACTGTGTGTTCATTTGTCAAAGTGTCTTGTAAATGGTAGCTGTTTGAATTTAAATCTTATTATCCTCTGGCAATTATGAAACAACTTCTATCTCTTATCGATTACAGATTCCATGAGTCGAATTAATTCATGACTAATATTCATAAGCCCAACCTAATCGTTCTCTCATTCCACCGTATAGGTACACATATTAACAGAACAGTAAACTTCTGTTTCAATCACCTCAAATGAAATTCAAATTATAGGAAGTTACCATGTTGCGAACTTTGTTCGAAGGTAATCTGTACAACTATTGTAATCGTAGTAATCTGAATATCGTTCATGCCTTGTTTACACGAGCTTAGTCACTTACACTAATACCACAGAATAGTAATGCACCAAGCGAGACTTGGCCATATCGCCTTGTAACGTTAGTTATTTTTTTTAATTTTATTTACTTACTTAATTTTCTTATCGAAAAGCCGGCTAGCCAAAGAATATCTATGGGTCGGGTCGAAAGAAACTCAATTTATGATTATAGCGGTTTAATTAGGTACGTCCTATAAAGAGCACCGAAATACCGATCACATATACAAATAATACTTTAACTGAGGTGATGTTCTAGGTGGAACCCCAAAATGAAAGAGTTGTTCCACATTGCAAATTTTTATTAATGCCGACGTTTCGTCCAAGATCCTGGACATAATCATGGCGATTTTACAGGTCTTCAACATTAAAAACCTTAACTAGGCGCGATTGACAGGTCAAGAGTTGTTCAAGAAAATGTCTTTTGAGGAGCTTCAGCTCTTTGTTGCGCTCTCGGCTCGTTCGTCGCGAACGACAATACGTCTCGCTGGTGATGACGAAGTCTTCCACACTCACACTATTGGTTCAACCTCAGTGCACTACGAGAACCAATTAACCCACAGTCTGTCTTTATTTAGGACCGCCACTCGAATCCAACCACAGATTTATCGTTGACTATAATTGAACATTGGGGCCCCTCAAATTTTGGGGTTCACTAGTCAAAAGTTTGTCTAATGGAAAACCGTCTGCCCGCGATCAAATTCTCTGACCCACTCTAACCGATACTAATTTTCAAACAAGTTAAAAAAATTCAAAAAAAAAGATAGCTGGACTACCACGGCCCAGCCATCCGAACCCTTTTGAGGTCAGGAGCTTAGTCCTGTTTGCAAATTCATCCGCTCTCCAACTGACCCCTTCCCTTAAACGGAAGTGACGTCATGACCAATAACTGAGTCTCAACTCTCTTTCTAGATTTCCGACCTATCCGAGCCTTTTAAACTCCCCACTTGGGAACTACCAATCTCCCACCATCTGATGACGTTAGTCACGTAGGCCTTGCTTCTTCATCCTTTTCAAGTATTTATCAGAACGGAAGTCGGTCGTAAATAGTTTCCGTCCAAAGTGAGACTGATTTTCGCGTTTGCAATTAATGTACGGATGCAAAGTGGCTAAACTAACCGGAGAATCGCATTCAAATTCACACGACTGATGCTTACATGTAGTCCCATCAATCCCTCAAAATCTCAAACTTCCACCTATTGTAGTTTCAGTCATAGGGCTTTGGCGACATGGTGTCGCGAGCATTCCAATAAAAGTTTCTACACGTACTCATAAGCAAATAAACAGTTGGCTTGTCTCGGGCACAATTTCGGATCGTTTTTCTGACCAAGCTAAATGGGATGGAGTGTATGACGTAGCGCTGCGTTATTCAGACTTAGTTAGAATAACGAACGAGGATTCAACTCGTTGGCTAATTCGTGATATTTAAAAAACGTAACGTAACAGCTTGAAAGAAATATCAATGCCGATGCTGCAACATTTTTAGTGTATCTGAAGAACAGATCTGACATTATATGATCGCTTCTAGGTTACATTTTCTAGTCGTATTTATTTTGTACTTTTTAGTTTGTTGCTAGTTAGTACTAATTGATATTAACAAGAGCTCTTTAAATTTGTTGCATAATAATAATGGGCATAATTGCACTGCAGAACCACTAACCACTGGTATTGAATTCTATATTATGTATCTAAATTATTTAATATTCCATCGTATAAATTTGGTAGATGGTTATGTAAAATTTTCATGAGTTTTTTAAATGTAAAGGCGAGATTTTTTAATATATTCGCTACATCAAATGCTTGCTCCATTTTAGATACCCCTCCACATTTACTCCTAAATAACTTATTTTGTTCACTATTTTATCATTATATTTTACGTTTGTTTTATTTTTAAATTCGATGCAAAATTGTGGTAAAAGCACTTGTATGAAGGAAAGTCGATATTTACTATCGTTAAATGCCAACTTCTGATGTCGAATTGTTTGCAATTGTTTGTATTGTGCATAGTTTGTAAGGACGTTTTCCGTCACGTCAACCATCATAATAACGATTTTCAAATATCGACTAAATTAGTTTTTTTTTATCGATAACCTCCCTTTTTTTTCTCTTATGTTTTCGTTACGTCGTTTAGTGGTCTACTTATAGAAGTTGTTGGAGAAAATGACAGTTGTTTCGAAACTTGAAGCCAAGAAAGATTTTTATTAAATAAGGGTCTATAGAGGATCATATTTTTAAACACAAATTTAATACAATACGGGAATTATTATTCGTTATATAACGTTAACAATTATTGTAGTCATTTAAAAAATAATTTAATTTAGATTTAAACATTTCCCTGAATAACACGAGGAATTGTTAGAATTATGTGAAAAATTATACATGTTCCTAATCGATACATGGTTAGAAGAAATCATTCACCTAAGTTTATGATAATCAAAATTTGGGACATTTTTCATGAATTTATTGATAAAGGAAACGTCTTACCAGCTGCACTCTTACATTTTAAAGATTTTTGAAACAACTGAAATTGAGAAGAGCATTAGTTACAACTCAAAATAGTAGTCTTTAAGATACTGCGCTAAGTTCATTGAAAGTAATAAATAAAACGAAATAATAAATAACACATTAATGGCAGAGGTTATCAAGTTTGATGCACCGTAAGGAAAAGTCATGGGCCCCTTTTTGTTCCTGATATACAATAACGATATGATGAAATTAATATATAAATGTAACAATGTTTTGTCCTTCGATCTTCTTCTTCTTCTTCTTCAGGTGCCATCTTCGTTCCGAAGTTTGGCTATGATCAAAGCTATGCGTATCTTTGATACTGCAGATCTAAACAGTTGGCAGTTGTTGCAATTGTACCATTCTCTCAAGTTCTTCAACCATGAATTCCTTCTTCTTCCTATGGATCTTTTGCCCATTATTTTTCCCTGGATAATAAGTTGAAGTAATTGGTATTTATCTCCCCTCATAACGTGTCCCAAGTATTGCAATTTGCGTTTCTTAATAGTAAGTATCAGTTCTCTCTCTTTCTGCATTCTTCGTAAAACCTCCACATTTGTTACTCTCTCTGTCCACGGTATTCTTAGTATTCTACGGTACATCCACATTTCAAATGCTTCTATCCTTTTGGTGTCGACCTTTTTCATTGTCCACGCCTCCATTCCGTAGAAAAGAACTGACAACACATAGCATCTCACAAGGCGAGTTTTAAGATTGTTGGGGTGTTAGTTGTTGGTGGGTGAGCGTAGAAAATAGTCCGGATGAGTTTGACTCGTCTATTAATAAAAATTAAATAAAGTATTTACAATTTTATACAAACTTCGCCGAGGAAGGTTCGAGGGTAACTGAGGGATTCTATCCCTCGGTACACGCGTACATAGCAGGTACCTCGGTGCGGCGGTTTTTATGAGGGTGAAAGTTTTCAGAGACCATCCCGACGACTCGATTTTGTAGAAGGCTCCGAAACCGTTCTTTGAGGAAAAGCATATGTTTCTTTTTTGAATGATACTAAGTTTCGGGGCGATCCTAGAATCGACCCTCGAGACGGTCACATTTGTAAAAAAGGAAAGTGCAGCCCGTGGGAAGAAAACTATTTACACTTTTTACAATATTATTTACAACTCATCTCCCACGGGCCCCTACAGTACCCCCCTGCCAGTATTTGAAAGTATTTTGAAAATACGTGACTATTTACATTATACAGTTTATGAGAAACCCGCTTGAAATCGATCCGGAAAGCGTACCCTTCTTCCGACTTTGGTGGTGGTGTACATTGGTGTACTTTGGACGATTGGTGGGTCACAGGTGTCGGGTCGATACGAGTCATCTGCCATGGTGTAGGCTGGTTTTAGGCGGTCGATTGAGACGGTCACGTCACGTCCATTGACGTGCACTGTAAATGTCTTGTCGTTCCGGCTTATGACAGGGTAGGGCCCCTCATACGGCTGCTGAAGCATCTTCTTTGGACCTCCTCTGCGTATGAGGACCTGGTTGGTGGTGCGAAGGTCCTTGAAGACGAAGGTGTTTCTTTCGCCGTGGCAGGTAGCCGCGGCAGGTCGCAGATCCCTCATGTGCTGGCGGAGTTGTTGAACGAAGTCTGTCTGGTCTGCCTGGGGTTCTTGGGTGTGATTGGCGAGGAAGTCGCCAGGAAGTCGTATTGACTGCCCGTAGACCATCTCTGCGGCTGTGGTGTGGTGTGTGTGTGTGTGTGTGTGTGTGTGTGTGTGTGTGTGTGTGTGTGTGTGTGTGTGTGTGTGTGTGTGTGTGTGTGTGTGTGTGTGTGTGTGTGTGTGTGTGTGTGTGTGTGTGTGTGGTGTGTGTGTGTGGTGTGTGTGTGGTGTGTATGTGTGTGTGTGTGTGTGTGTGGTGTGTGTGTATGTGGTGTGTGTGTGTGGTGTGTGTGCGCGTGTGCGCGTGTGCGCGTGGCAACAAAGGCTTCAGACCGGTGGAGTTATAATTAGGTCACGAATCTCGCTTGCGATCCGTGGTGACAGCTTGGAAATCACCTTATTGAATTTGGTCTTCTCCGATGTGATGTTGGAGGAGGAGAACGTTGCCTCAACCATCGCGAACCATACCTCCAAATCGTTTGAGTTACACTCTGGTAGCTGGACGGCGAATTGAGCAGCGACGTCCTGTTGTTCGCCGGGCATCTTGATGTGGTGGATGATTTCTGCGTAGCTCACGATCACCGCACACGCACAAATATGTCTTTACGATTAAACTTCACACGCTCGTGAAACGCCAATCGCGGTTCTAACTCGGGGTCACCACTGTTGGGGTGTTAGTTGTTGGTGGGTGAGCGTAGAAAATAGTCCGGATGAGTTTGACTCGTCTATTAATAAAAATTAAATAAAGTATTTACAATTTTATACAAACTTCGCCGAGGAAGGTTCGAGGGTAACTGAGGGATTCTATCCCTCGGTACACGCGTACATAGCAGGTACCTCGGTGCGGCGGTTTTTATGAGGGTGAAAGTTTTCAGAGACCATCCCGACGACTCGATTTTGTAGAAGGCTCCGAAACCGTTCTTTGAGGAAAAGCATATGTTTCTTTTTTGAATGATACTAAGTTTCGGGGCGATCCTAGAATCGACCCTCGAGACGGTCACATTTGTAAAAAAGGAAAGTGCAGCCCGTGGGAAGAAAACTATTTACACTTTTTACAATATTATTTACAACTCATCTCCCACGGGCCCCTACAAGATTAAGACTTAGATCTCGTCCGCAGAACACCTTCTTCATTTTAGTAAATGTGGCTCTAGCTTTTTCCACTCTGATCCTGATTTCTTCAGAGCTATCATTAGTTTCGTTGATAACAGTTCCTAGGTAATTATATTTTCTCACACGCTCAATCTTTTGACCATGTACTGTTATGTCAGGGAAGTTTTGTGGCGATTTAGATACCACCATTATTTTTGTTTTGTTGATGTTAAGTGATAAACCATATTCCTCACTGCATTCTACTATTCTATTAATTAGTATCTGAAGATCTTCTGGAGTTTCTGCTATTACCACCGTGTCATCAGCATATCTCAAGTTGTTTATAGGGATGCCATTTATTTTGATACCCGTATCTAGTTCTGATAGTGCTCTATTTATGATGTCTTCTGAGTATAGGTTGAATAAGATCGGTGAGAGTATACATCCCTGTCTTACGCCTTTCTTTATCTCGATTTCCTCCGTTGTCTCTTTCTCTATTCGAATATTTGCTTTTTGGTTATAGTAAATCTTGGAAATAATCTTGATGTCTCTCTTGTCTAGGTTTTTCTCCATCAGTAGTCTCATTAGATGATCGTGACGTACTTTATCGAATGCTTTGTTATAGTCAATGAAGCACATATATATATTTCGGTTCATATCTAGACATCTTTGGCACATGACGTTAAGTGCAAATAGTGCTTCTCTCGTTCCAAGTCCGTTCCGAAATCCGAATTGAGTATCACCGATATCCATATCTAGTTTTCTGTGTATTCTTGTGTGGATCACTTTGAGGAATACTTTTAATGTGTGTCCCATTAGGCTTATTGTTCGATGGTCAGTGCACTGCTTTGCATTTGCCTTTTTTGGTATGGTGACAAAAGTTGAGAGGAGCCATTCCTTTGGTATTTCTCCTATTTTGTAGATGCAGTTAAAGAGGTCTGCCAGAATATTAACTGAGTCACCTTCCAGAAGCTTGAGAAGTTCCGATGTAAGCCCGTCTGGACCCGGTGCCTTACCATTCTTCATTGTTTTTATAGCATATAATATTTCTTCTTTAGTTATTTCTGGTCCTTCGTCGCCTTGTATGCTATCTATATTATGTTCCTGTCTTTCATCATCGAAAAGTTCTTCTACATAGTTCTTCCAAGTCGTAAGCTTTTGTTGTATGTCGGTTATTATTTCTCCATTTGCGTTACATAACAGATTTGACTGCTTCCGTTTCTGTATACCTGCCAATTCTTGTATCTTTTTATGTATGTTAAAAATGTCATGTTTTAGTTGTAGTTCTTCAATTTCCTCGCACTTTCTTTTGTAAAAATTCTCTTTAGCTGTTCTTATTTCGTTTCTTATTTGTTTGTGTAGTTCCTTATACCTCTGTCTGCATTCTGACTTACAATGTCTTCGCTCTTCCATGAGTCCTAATATTCTTTCTGTCATCCACCCTGGTCCTTTTCTCTGTTTCTCTCTGGTAAGCAAACTCTGGGCAGGTTTTATTATGGCCTCCTTCAAATCTTGCCACTTTTCTTCCACATGCGTCTTCTGTGTCTTTGTAGAAAGCAATCGTAGGTTATCATTGATATGTCGTTTTAGATCTTCTTTGATTTTTGGATCTTGTAAGCGGCTGGTATCTATCTGATCTATTTTTATTTTTTGTGAAGGCTTTTTGAGTTTGATGTGTACACGCGCTATCAGGGGGTTATGATCTGAAAATACTTCTGCTCCCGGATAAGCCTTAACTGATCTTATAGAGTTTCTGTAACGCTGATTTACTAACACATAGTCTATCTGATTCCTAACTGTGTTTTGGCTATTGTGTTGAGGGGATGTCCAAGTGTACAGTCTCCGTTTGGGTAGCTTATAAAATGTATTTGAAATTATCATATCATTTTCTTGGCAGAACTGCAACATTCTGTCTCCTCTGTCGTTTCTTGACCCAAGGCCATAGTCTCCCACAAATTTTCCGCTTTTTCCTTTTCCAATTTTGGAGTTGAAGTCTCCAAGGATGAGTGTGACGTCTCTTGATTTGATAGACTTTAGAACTAGATTGATTTGTTCATAAAACTGCTCAATCTCCTCATCTGATTTTTCTGCAGTAGGAGCATAGATCTGAATAATATTAAGTTTTGCGGTTTTTGTTTGCAGTTGTAAGAGTAGGATTCTATCTGACACTGGTGAGAAATTAACGACAGACTGCGTAATTCTTTTTGAAACGACAACTGCTACTCCGTATCTATGATGCTGGTCTTCATTTCCTGAGAAATAGATCATACCGTTGCTTGTTGGGAAGCTGCCTGCTCCCATCCACCTTGTATCACTGATGCCCAAGATGTCTATGTGTAATCTTTGCATTTCCTGTATGACGTTGTATATCTTTCCAGGCTCATACATACTTCTGACATTCCATGTACCAATATTCATTATATTATTGTTTGTATTTGTGGTTGTATTTTTGATTGTATTTTTGATTGTATTTTTGACACAGGGGTTTCGCCGGATGACGACCTGAGAGGCCCTGTCGTCTTGAGATATTCCTCTCCTGCCGGATCTTGGTTTCCCTCCATGATCAGTATTAAAAATCATTTCGTTTTGCACAGCCATGATGATTATACTAGAGATATCTATTGAGATCCTTAATGCAGTGGTTTCTCCTTGCCTTCTGCATCCTAATGCCGTTGACCATTTTTTGGTTCCTCCGCCTTCGAGATCGATTTCTCAGTCTCAGGACAAAAGAGTGCCCTTTTCTCTTACCAGCTCATCCGCCCGAAACCGTTGGCCAGTAAGAGAGGGATTGCTTATACCGGCAATCATTCGGTCCCTATCTGCGTTAGCCATCGAGATTGATGTTGCCCGCCTTCTACCACTTGGAGGTGCAGATTTGGATTTTTCCTTCATCGAGATTAAGACCTTTCGGCATTTCCTAATCTCTCCAGAGCTTTAGAAGGCCTTCGATAACACTATATTAAGTACAATACATTGGTGGATCAAATATAAATCCCATGCAAATGACGAATTATTTGGCCAAATATTCACGTGGCTCTGCATACAGCAACAAAATTTATATTAATCTAAGTATTGCGTAAAATCAGATCTGTCCAATATTAACACTCGTACAATCAATTAAGAATTATAAGATATAATATGAAAAAGAAATTAGGTTTCTAGGGATCATATTAGACCCAACGTAGGGCTTCCCTGCCAATGCGTAGAGTATAATGATAAAAATGTCAAAAGAATAGGTTTAATCTCGCGCATTTGTAGGCAGTTACCAGGCAAAAATGATGCTGTATAATGCTTTGGTAGCACCGTAGCTCCAATTATGTTAAATTTTCAATAGTTA
Source organism: Cryptocephalus moraei (assembly GCA_946251905.1). Taxonomy (NCBI): domain Eukaryota; kingdom Metazoa; phylum Arthropoda; class Insecta; order Coleoptera; family Chrysomelidae; genus Cryptocephalus; species Cryptocephalus moraei. The sequence goes on from OX276454.1 coordinate 18,822,032, forward strand.
TTCACCAATTTGGTTAATAACAAATGCATGTGATGTACTATCCGTCCGGAGATATTTTATATCTTCACTATTCATCTTCATTGTTACATCAACATTTACATATGTATATAATTATAGAACCAAAAATTCTGTTGACTTCATCTTAGTAGATTACTGTTACTTATATCAAAGGTATAACTCAATTATGAATACATTTGCGCAAATTCAATCTACTTCCAGCACCAGGTATTTGATAACACAAATCAGTATAGATAGGCCCTTAATAAGGGAAAAATATATGTAGGTACATTTGATATGTATTTTTTATTTTCCATCTTTCTCATTTGTGTTCTGTATTTCATCATTTTCTGTACCCCGTTTTACATTATCCTGATTTCATTCTGTCCGTATTCATTGGCTTTTATGTGTAATTATGTAATTACCATTTCACACATTCATGTAATATTTTCCCCCTTTTGAACACATATGTAGCCAAATCTATAATTTCACTGATTGGGAATTTCAATTTAAAGTTAATTTAAATGCTATATTGGAAAATTTTGCGTGGCAATAAAAACCTTTAGGTATGAGTCGATTAAACCATAACAAAATTATGGCGGTTTGAAGCCAACATTTCGCTGTCTAATTAGCGCCTGGTTATGGTCACGTCATTTTATGCTGGTTATGATGCCTCATTTCGTAGTAAATTTTGACGTTACAATACAATTTCCGAACAACTCAATTTAGAACGAATTATTGTAAAAGTTGTAATTTTTAGTATTAAGAAATAAATTTATGTAAATATTTACATCACCATATCTCTTCTGTAATTATTGTTTTCGACTGTTGTTACCATGACCCTACATAGGCGCCTACATTGAATATCATTTGGTATCATACCTTCCACATTTTTATAATACGTTTATTCGACTCTTTCCCCTCTTTGACAATATAACAAAGTAAAGGATACAGCGTACATTTTCACTAATTGGGGAAAACAAAAAAGGGCCTGGAAGGCTCGCTCGTCCAAAAACCTCCCATTGTTAGCGTTATGACGGATGTCAACAATACTACATTCCGAGTCGACGAAGCGTTAAACTGGTCGAACATAAAAAAGTGTACGTGTACAGAAAATAATTAATTACAGTAGAAGTTGTCATTAACCAAAAAAAAATCTACAAAGGCGTTCCAAATAAGTATCGACATGAATACGGACATATTTACATACGTACATACGACTCATTTTGCATAGGAAACATTTTTGATGTTAAATTCTAACTCTCTTTTCAAATTAAAAACAAAATGAATTCCAAATATAAAGACAACTTCTTCAGAGATGGAGAACGTCATTATAGAATTTTGCAGCATTTTAGAAATCATGCTGTCTGTTTGTATTACTGGAATTACACAATATATAATACAACATTTAAACTACTGGACAAAATTAACACACCACACTATTAAACTTGTATAATTACAATTCCGAAATTAATATTGCAATAACATTTTTATAAAAGCTTATAGTTAGGTACTGTCTAGTAGCTAGTAGATGAAATTAGCAAATCAGGGTGTTATCTCTAATAATTTTTTAATAAAGAATTTTTTTTCTTGGAAACAATGCAAACTTGCAAACAGAAAACAAACGAAAACAATAGAATTTTCAGACTTAGAGCTGTTCTAATATCGTGTATGTCCTCCTCTACTCCTAATTACTGCTTCCATGCGTCTTGGCATACTGGAGATCAAATTTTGAACGACTTCTTGAGAAATATTTTCCCATTCCTGCATTGCTGCATCTACCAGTTGATTGCGGTTGTCAGGTGGGGGTGTACGACGTCGAATCCTTTTTTTAATATCGTCCCATAGATGCTCTATTGGGTTCATGTCGGGACTCTTGGCTGGCCATTCCCTGAACGGAATAGCTTCAGCATTTTAGTAGCGAATAACCTGCCCAGCCACATGAGGACGAGCATTGTCCTGAATAAACAGGAAATTCGGTCCCACAATAGGAGCAAATGGTATTACATGGTCAACAACAATATGTTCCAGATAATAATCCGCATTCATTGACCTACCACGTATGGGGACCAATTCTGTGCGGCCATCGAAACAGATGCCTCTCCAAAACATTACAGAGCCACCACCAAACGAAACTCTTGGAGAGATAGTGCAACTTGCAAATCTCTCTCCTGGCCTTCTCCAGACACACTCATGTCCATCAGAAGATTTAAGGCTGATTCTCGTTTCATCCGAGAATAAAACCCTCTTCCAATCATTACGAGTCCAATCTTGATGTTGTCTCGCAAAACGCAACCTTTGAATTTTGTGCTCTCTGGTGAGCAGGAGTTTCTAGGCCGGTTTTCTGCTGTCTAATCCAGCTTCATTTAAGCGCCTTCTAATCGTTCGGGAAGATACAAGAAGATTGAGAGCAACTACGAGTTCATTTTGTAGGATGGTACTAGTCGTTGTCCTGTTTCTTAGAGCGGATTGTCTAAGAAAACGTTCATCTATTGGATCAGTACACCGTTTTCGCCCTTGTCCCGGCCTTCGTAAATGAGAACCTGTCTCATTAAATCGTCTAACCATGCGACTTATGCTGGAATGGTTTCTTCCTATCACATTAGCAACATGACGCATCAAATATTCCTCATCCAGCAAAGTTAATGCTCTTACTGCTTCTTCCACTGACAAATTTGTTCTGCGATTCATTATTAAACTGGAGAACACTGGCACTTACACAATCAATAACAAAAACCTTGGTTGATCAAAACAATTAGTCTTAATAAGCAACAATTTCTGATCAGATTTTAAAACAATTTTCATCAAAAATGTTTTTCTTTGCTATTACACTTTTAAATCAAAACCCATGTTGACAATATTTACTTGAACTGTCGAAGTATATCCAGAGCCTACTTGTAAGATTGCTAAACAACTGAAAATCATCATTATTTTGGAATAACACAAAATATATATGGTGGTACGTTCATTTTGTCCAGGGGTTAATAAAGCTTCCTTAACTGTCTGAAAAAAACTGTTTTTGTAGGTATATTTAATTGTAAAACCGAAAATCATTCTGATGTTCAGAAAGAAAATGCGTAATAGTGTATACTGTAACGATGTAACTGCTTTTAATACTTCACGAAAAATGTTTCATGTTTTAATTATATCTCCGAACCTGTACATGTGTGAATTATATTGTTGATCTCATTTTAGATGGAAACTGATGGATAGTAATTAAAAGAATATTTATTGTCACACAAACACTTGTAGATGGTTTACCGAGCTGGGCGCGAAACATTTGTACTGTTAAACCCCTTCCTGTAAAGAAGTCGTTTTATGTCTGGGAAAGCTTTGAGAATCCATGAAACAACGTTGATCGGAGGGTAATTCGCTCGTAAAATTATACAAAATGTTTATACGTCGGCGATATAAAAAACCATAACTTTATCTTTTGCGATATATCGACTTAATATAATACTTACTATTTTTGATTTATGACCGAATAAAAAAATTACAGCACTTTAATATTTCTACAATTGTGAAACGTTAATCTACAACGAGTTTTATAAAACCCGCGTTTTCCCCAAACAATTTTTTAAGCTCTGTGACGCCATGTCCAATTTTACATCGTTGCAGCATTATTTCTATGTTAAAAGTGAACGGGTGTTATTTTAGCCCAAATCATTACACAGAAACATCTTTTCGATACTTTTTGAAACAATGGTTGAAACTAAGAAAGAATTAAAGAGATTTTTGCCAATTTTTGATATGGGTGTCAATGCAAAATTAAGCTATCTTTCTGCCACGCGGCAATATGCAACATTGTTCCATTCGCCATGTTATGAAATCTCCCAAAATCCATGGCTCCTTCTAAAGGTTAAGTCTATATTTTACTATTTCCAGATTAGTAGATAATTAGATAAAATGGAACTTGGAAGAGCTCTAATTTTACAACTTCTTGTATTTCAAGGTAGAAGCAAAAACAATTTTCCGCCAAGTAATAATTAGCTACAGAAAAAATTAAACTCCTTAAACTCTGATAAAATTTCTGAACTCTTTTACTGAACTTTATTAAACGCGAAGTGATTACCTCCAACTTAATTCATTATTAAAAAGGCATCTACTTGAACGTCGATAGAGTCCATAATATTTTTTTATTGGTACGCTATTTTGCCTATTTTAAATATGCTTTGGCGTGCGTAAATCGAGCTTTATCGCACCCGCGTGTTTTAAAGTCGCCATGGAAACGTATCAACAACGGCCATCTCAACCAATAAGAGAGCGTCTTTGGCCGTAGCGGGACGAGCCTATTGCTCTATTTCGAGCACTCCGGCTACGCCGTCGTGCTCGAAAACTCGCTCGTGTTTGAAAGAGCTCAATATCCAGTCATACTTTAATATACTATTCACGATTTAGTCTTAGTTAATGATAAGCTTCCAAAAAATATAATTTAATAACTGAATGTACTCAAAGCAAAAGTCAAAATAATTCTCAGCAAATTATTTCTTTACTAAAGAGGAACCATCTTGTAGTCTAACAGAGTTTGTTGTACTAGATCTGTTATTATAAAAGGTGGAACTTTGAAGAGTTCTCTAAAACATCAATTTTTGAAATTTGATGTACTCTAGGATCGAAGCCACAACAACTTTCATTAACTAATGCTTGACTGAGGAAAAATGAAAACTCCTAAAAATTTAGTAAAGTTTATAGTACTATATAGTACTACAGTATAGTAGGTTTGAGAAAATCCAATTTTTCATATGGATTGGGCCGTATAGAAAAATATAAGGCTTTGTAGAAATCTTGATGTCCCATAGCATTTGTTAATTAGAAAATCAAAATTGGTTGATAGCTAGCTGGAAAATTTGTACGCCAGAATGACCGTAGTCGTTTTACGGAGGCGACCGCAATTAAGTAGTAATATCCTATATATCTGTGTAATATATATAAGTCTATCTAACTGTGGGGTCGTGAAATTCAAAAACAGACAGCTAACATTTAAGGAAATCGTCCGTTCACTGTATTTAAGCGAAGCTCGAAACGCGAGGGCTAATCGCATAACCCTCGGAAAGAATGAGCGACTTAGGTTTTATTAAAAGTGTGTCGGCGGCGGAAATTTCTGCAAGGCACATAAATCTCGGTCGGAAAAGTGGGTTCGAAGGCAACAGCCACAGCAGTGATATACATCTCCCGGGCTTGTCCCGAATTTTCTTATGCGCCGCCCGCCGGATCGAATACATCTGCGAAATTACGACGCTACACTAAATTGTAAAATATGATTACGTTACGCTGGTAAAATATGTCCCAATTTGGAACCGGAGATGGGACTGGAAATCCGAGAGGGGTGAGGGGGTTGGCGGGGCGGAGGGAGCGTCCCAGGAACGGGAAACGATTCCGGTCGTTCGTCTCTCGCGTTTCGAACGCTGTCAAAAACGCTGAAATGAACCAGAATGGTCAGAGACCCGCTTCCAGTTCGCCCAGAATTACACTTTCTAATTTCATAAAGAAATTTTCGAATAAGATCGATTCTATTAAGCATATTACAGGTAATTTAAATAGATTTATTCTGGTTCTAGGACAATAAACCCCGAGACAATTACAGAGAAGGGAAGAGCACAATAAATTCCACGAAAACCAGTGAAACAGCACAAGTGACTTCGTCACGAAAAGTAGGGCTCTTACATAATTTCCAGGGAGGCGAAGATGACTGTCATGGTCGTGACGGCGACCATTACTAAGGATCACCTGATCCTGATCCTCTCTGGGAGCTTTATTATACTGTACATATCGCAGATTCTATGATTTTGTTTGACTATTTTCAATCACTGAATTGCGATATACACATGGCAAATATGAACTTGTGCATCTGCGCACTCATTACATATTCGTGGAACGATTATTAAGTAATACAAATTAGTAATACTTCACGAATATTATTGCGGCAATTTAATGGCACAATTTTAATCACCGTAAATCACACGATTTACACAACCCGCCTAGAGTTAAAATTTAATGCAGAATTCACCCATACACGATTTTTAATACGTACACGTAACGAAAACACGATATATTACTATCACCACGTCCTAACTCGTATAAAACTAACAACCCCTAAGTTTACATATGAAGTTACGTCGTCCTACATTTTCCTCTCGTAACGAAATCCCAGCTACGTAACTTTCCCGTAGTATCGAAAAAGTCTTTTTCTCCGCCAGGAATAAACTGAAAGAGAATCTCCGTATCTAAGTTCGTCGCACACATACACACAGACATTCTCTTTCGCGTGAATCGATTTTGCACCCCTTTCCCAACTTGACGCTACGACGTACATCCACTTTTTAATTTGGAGGATTTCCGTTTCAATTACCGACACGTTTACCTACATATTTGACGTTTCGAACGGGTTGCATGTAAGTTATGATCGAGAGTTGCGAAGAAATCAATTACCGATTATTCAAGGGTAGCTAGATTTTGAGTTAATAGAAACCCAAAAATGACAAAGGATATCCAGCCAGAGGTACCTAGAGCCAATAGTTATGAGGCGAATACACAGAAAGCTAAAACTGAATCGAATAGGGATTGGATGGTATCTAGTTTGGTATATTTAAAATAATGTAGTTTCTCAGTTAAGGGAAATGTGGGTACAAAATGTAAAATGGATTCGAATTGGCCTTGATTCATCTCCTGAGATTATTCATTAACAAATAGTTATTCAGTTAATACAAATATAGACAAAGCAAGAAGGTGACCGAGAGGGGTTGGTTGGTATCCCGCATGAATCATTATGAAGCTGATATATTCTCAGTTATTAAAGCAGTAGATACAAAAAACAAAATAAAACCGAATAAAAGTGATTTGGCCTCCAACTGAATTAATACAAATTCTGATAATTATTCTGTCAGTACGAATAGAGAGAAAGCAAAAAGCAAATCAAACTGGAATTGGTTGGTATCAAGCCTGAATTATTTTGAGGCAGATAGAGATCGGTACACATATAAAATAACAATTCAAATACAAATAGCACAATGGAATCAAATAAGACTTTTTTGGTCCAGTCAACATTATTTATAGGCAGATAGTTATTCAGTTAATACAGATATATAGAACTCAACAAGGAAATCAGATTGTAGTTGGTTGGTATCTCTTATGAATTATTTAGAGACAGATAGTTTCTCAGTTAATTAAAATATGAACATAAAAAGCTAAATGGAATCGAATAGGGATTGCTTCGCCTCCTGCTTAATTTACGGAGATGCGTATAGTTAAGAGTACAAAAGGCGAATAGGTTGTGTATTCGGCTAGGACATATTTAGCGACAGATAGATTCTAGCTAATAGAAATGTAGTTAAAAAATCAAAATGAAGTCTAACAAGAATAGTTCTGCATCCAAATAAAATTCTTCTTAGACAAATAATTACAGTTCTAACAATAGAGCGTAGTTAATACAAAAAGTTAATCTAATAGTTGGTGTCCCACTAGAATTACTCATCGGCAGGTAGTTTCTCAGTTACCTATTTGTTTCAGAATCTATTAGAGGCTCTTTTGTGCTCAGTTACTGAAATATTCAAAAGAAGGTAATTATTCAAACATCAAAACAAGAAGGATATAACTTGGAAGATAATTGAGCGGGAACTGGATCTAGTTAATTATTTAATCGAATTTAATAATTAAAATTAGATTTGCTAGTTTTTCCCAGAACTAAAATAAATGTAGCGTGTTCAGCACGTAGACATTAACCGTAATGGAACTAGTCTAAGCTTGTCTTGTGGTAGAATAACACCTTACGGTCACAAAATATGGCGGTTCTACGAACAGGGGCAAAGAAGTAGACTTTTAGAAAATACTCAATATTCTGTAATTTATACTGACCATATTTTTCTGAAGTTATTTCGTACGGTATGATTATTAAAATAGTAAAATGTCGAAAAGTCAAAATAAAAATATGCGAAAAATTATATTTCTCTATATCGTCATTTCTTTTCATCAATTTTTAGGCAAAGCTCTTTTTTCAACTTGACATTTGACATTTTTGTATTTGTAGTTATGTATTTTCTATACCTATACTTTTGTTAAAACGTAAAAGTGACTTGTATGTATGCCATTAAAATTAAAATGTAATTTTATGTTCTTGGTTTAGACTTTAGACACATGTCTTAGTAGAATAGCTAAGAAGGGATTTTTAACCTTCAGAAATTAGTCTACAAACGAAGCTGGGACAAATGTTTTTGCAGTCATAGTTAACTAGTTTCACGTTAAGTTTTTAAGAGGAGTTACCTATTTAAACCAAAAAAGTATATAAACTGTTAATTTACAGTAATGCCAAAAAACGTATGACTGTAGAAGAGAAAACCTAGTTTTGAAAAAATTTAAATTGGAAAAAAATTGAAAAAAATAAGAGAAATTGTAATCACACAATTTCATTAGGCTCAAGTACAATTCTTATGTACATAAAACGACTTAACATGATAAATAACAAAGGAAGAGGGAAGTCACGAAAATGTCTGCATTCTTACTTTAGAATTTTATAGATTTGTCAATTCGAAAGGCTCCTGCAAGGTTGAAAAAGGGAAAATTAATTTATTGTTCTATATGATTTTAAGCAGCAAAATTTAGATGAACCAATAATTTAGAGTAATGTAAAGAAACGTGGGTGCAGAAGAAAAATTGAAATTTTGGAGAATTGAAAAAAATTAAATTGAAATTGAAAAATAAGAGAAATTGCTTACACAGCTTCTTTAAGCTCAACTTCAATTATTCAGGAGTTAAAATGACGACGTAATGAAGAAAAAAGCGAGGAATAAATCTTGAATAGAGCAGCAATCTGACTACAATTTTTACATCTTTGTCGATTCGACGAGATTAAACGGAGGGTAATAAACCAATTTTCCTTTTTGATGTTAAGCAGACAAATAATTTCGTTTCTCGACCTAACCCAGCTAAAGATCCAAAAAATCTAATTTCAAGTGGATGGACCTCGCCTTGGCTGAATTTCTGAAACCTCAGCACCTTCTCAGCTCCAGCCGGTAAACTCCGGCCATTATAATAACAGACGGACGTTGATTATCATCTCTCGCCTCGCCGTTCTGCCAGTTTCAGCAATTTCCCCGCTGATCTTTTAACTCGTAACAAGTCGCTTTTGACGAGAGGCGAAGGTCAGCAGCGTCGACCGGAAATCTCAAGGAGACGAATTGGGACTTTACGGGCCATAAAAATTTTTACAGCGACACCGGTAGATAACTTCATCCCGCGATCCCGGCGGGACTCGGGAGTACGGGGGACCTCTCTCCCAGTCCCGCTCGCACCCGACGTGTATCGACGTTTCGCACGTGCACATAAATGGCTTTCGATTCGACGTGTACGGCGCGCGTTAAAAGCGATCGCTGGCACGGAACGTATCTGAAAACTGAAACGTGTTGAAACCGATACACGCGCCCGCCGATATTAGATAAACCGCCCCGGTAGTGACATGGTCGAAGGACGCGTGTGTTTTGTGTGCACGTCTCCGATATGTAGCGATCCACCCCGATCAATTTAGATTGGAGATTTATCAGATCTCGCTCTCCAAAGGGGGGCGCAATGTATTCGCAAATACAGGACACGAAACGGGGATTCGATGGGAGATCTCGCCTATTTTCCTCGATAATAATCCCAGGGACGATTTCTCACACATCAAGGTCTTCAAGGGTATCAACCTACTTTCCACGTGAAACTCAAATAACTAGCTTTACAAGAAAACTGCAAGTCCATATTGGCAAAACCTTAACAAAATGAACAGATGATATTAATAAGCAACGTCTTCTTCTTCACTTCAGGTTTTAGGCACTTTGTCTGTTCTGTTATGATATCCATCTTTTTCCGATATCTCTTCTTCCATCATCATCATAATCAAACAGCTATATAGTCGTCCACTGCTGGACATAAGCCTCCAGTAAATGTTTCCATCTCTCCCTATCCCGTGCCGCATTCATCCAGTTCGTGTGAATGCGCTTCAGATCATCCGACCATCTAGTGGGCGGTCGGCCTCTTTTGCGAAGTGCATGGTCTCTAGGTCTCCATTCAGTTATTTTTCTTGTCCACCTGCCATCGTTCATTCTAGCCACGTGCCCTGCACAGTTCCATTTAACACTTTTCCTTCTCATAGAGAGAGAACAAACATAGCTCTTTCCATGCTTCTCTGTGTCATTCTTATTTTGTTTGCCGCTGGCTGTGTTAGTGTCACTGTTTCGGCTCCATATGTTAGAGGTAGTTCCAAATGAGGTGAACCTTCAGTACAGTTGACAGTGACAGTTGATATGCGAAAACTGTTAGAGGGACCGTTCAAATATGTACGAAGTAAAGTTATGGTAAAAACGTTGGTCGAGCAACCAAAAATGAGCAACCCACAACTGGGGCGGGAAGTTTGAATTGGGGGCAGAAATCGAAGATCAGTGTTGAAGAAAAACTATTTTTATAATGAATCGCAGAGAAAACATAGAGAAAGACACAAAGGTAACAGGAAAAACGCAAGCCAAACACAAACACGAGGGTGAGTTACGAGCACTAGCTCGAGCAAGTGCTCTAGCGTTTAAATATTCTGGCGTGGATAAAACGCTATCTAAAACACTTTTATAATAAATAAATATTCCATTAGTTTGCTGTAACTTTCACTGCTGAAAATTGGCTGCTACCTTCACACGGTTTAATGGAAATAATACAAAACAATAAAATATTCTACACTGTTTCCAACCTGATTAATTTAAAGCTCCAAGTACAAACGCAGATATGAAGTTAAAAGTTCGGACCTCTTCAGAGTACCGCCTTTTGGATTAGAGCCCTATGACAAAATTATAAACTACAAGCCGTACCTGGCATGAGTTGCAATGCAACGTAAAGTATAACAAAAGAAAGATAAATAAAAATTATAGATGATCCGGGACTTCGTATTACCTACATATATTTTTGAAAAATATGGTCAAAACTTGATACATATTTTTTTATCTATATTAAATTAAATGCAACACAGTTATACACGTAATCAGCTTAAGGCTTTCTGATGTACTATATTTTTTGTCTTTTTTGCGGCTAGTAACTATATAAAGATCATGGTTTTACGACTCGCGAACACGCGACGTATAATTGCCCATGCACGAAACAGGGAAACTTCAAGTTGATTCCGCAAACTGTCCTTGTATCTGCAAATGTATATTATCTTTTTAAATTTTTAATAAACAATTTATCAAAAACTACCTTGAAAGTGGGCATATAATTTTCCAGTACAATATGCGTTGCACCAAACGACGTGTCAGTTGAAAGCAATTATTATCTTTTTGGATGTTGGCCAAGAAATGTTTAGAGTCATTTCCCACCCCAGAAACTAATCAGCGTAATGGATCTGGTGTTGGGAACAATTGTCGCAATTTTGCTTTACCACGAGCACAACATAATACAGTAGATTCACTGCTGTATTTTAAAGCTTTACAATACTGACAAATGATTGCCATTTCCCCAATCGTTACGAATTGGTCGGCACATCCAATAATCTATCTCCGGATCGTAGTGGAATGCTACTGGTTCCAGGTTTACAGGAACACTGCGTCTGCGGAATCGCACTGTTTCATTGTGTCGTGCTCGATGCTGTTGTATTTGATGTGCCCGAAGTCGTTCCATTCTAAGCCTATTTTCTTCATAATTATTCACTGTTGAACGCGATTCTGTTATACCAATCCGAATGTTATCATTATCTGTCTTTCGCTGGTCGTCAGTGCGATTTGCACTTGTGGTAGCTCGTCGCACATTTGATTGACTTCGACGACCTAAGTCAGGTCGTCTTCTCCTTGGCATTTTAAAATCTATAAAGTTCTCGCGCACTTACAAACTTATGATAGATTTTATTTACTTGACAACCGACACTATACTTTCATTTGTTTGATTACAAATGTCAAATTACAAAACGTACCTTTTTCAGCATTACCGTTAATTATTTATGTTTCTCGCCGCTTAAACCTTCCCAGAACTTCCACAAATATTTCAAGGTCAAAATTATCAAAATCGGTCCAGCTATTCTTGAGTTTAAGGACAGAAATTCATTTTTATATATATAGAGATTTTCAACAGTCTCTTCTTCTTCTTTAAGTGCCATAATGCAAACTTCAGAACAAAACAACGTTGAAAATTATTACGATACCCTTATGTTTGAAGATCACATCACCTCTGCCAGTTCCTCAAACTGGAAATTTGCACACTCTTTCTTCAGTGTCGAAACATAATTCAACAATTCAAACGGAAGACAGCATATTGCCAATATTAGTTCATAAATTAATTAGCACATGCATGTTAAAATTTTAACTATACACGCACCTGTTTAAAGTTTCAAATCTTTAAAAAAAAAAAATTTAAATTTTATGATCGAAAATTAAACATGTTAAATTATAAAATACTAACTATTACTATTATCACAATACCTTTACGTCTGAAGATCGGATGGCCTTCCTCGTGGTCACTATCACAACAAAGTCACTTAAAAGTCAATTGTTCGCTATGATTTCGATAGGATTCTCACTATTAACGCGACACTCCCGATTGCAAACTTCGTTTTACAGCGTTTCTTGCGCGACAAAGTTCTAAATGTTGTCACCCAAAAAAAGAGTTTCTACTGGTCAGCGGCGTCAGTTTCCTGAAAATAAAATAATACATTTTAACGAAATTGAATTAATTAAATACATTAACGTCATTTCTAAGTACCAAAAAAGTTGTTTCTTGAATTGGGTTATTGAATCCAAATTCAAAGTACTTAAAATAAAGTGCATTACTTTTGTTAGAGTAGTTCACTAGTAATTCATTATTAGAGTAGTTTTAGAGTAGGTTATTAGGTTTACGTTTAACTTCAATTTACATCCCAGAGAATATTGAGACTCAAAACTCCAACAAGTGAACTAAAAAAAATTGAAAGATCGATAAACTATGTAATTTTCGATTGATAATATTCAAATAATATTTTGTATTATTTTTTTTATATTATCCCAAACATTTTACTTAACACATCAACACTAACTTTAATTTAATTTGTACTTCTTTATCTATGTTCTATATATTTCGTAACTTCTTAAAAGGCAGTCTACAAATTTATAATTATAATTAGCGAGAATTGATGTCACCAGAAAGAGAATTTGTGTTTTAAAGACAAATAAAATATTTTAGGTACAATAACAGGTAAACAAATTGGTGGCCGGTCGGTCCCTTCTTATCGTATAATCCCTCTACCTTTCTAATCGGCCTGGTGCTAGTCGACCACCCCCAATGAGAGGGCAGTGTTTCCGAAGATTGTTTAAAAGTAAGTTAATTAAAAAAGGTGAAAAGGCAGGCTTCGATATTTTTTCTAAAATTGTATATTATCATTAACTACATATTTGTCAAATGTCTATCAATATTAAGAGACATGTATCAGTGGTATGTATACAATTGTGTACTAAATAATAAGGGGATACGAAATTATGTATTATCGATAACTGAAAGACATGTTCGACTTAATCACACACAGAGAGATGTTTTTTAAATAATCATTAGATTAGATTAGAGGGTATCAATCGTTTTTGATTTCCAGTTTCGATCATCGAAATGATTTTTCTATAACAAAACAACCTAAATTCAAATTGAGACTATTTAGACGATTACTCATGCAACTGAATGAATACCAATGAAAATTTAATTAGAAATTTGAAAGATTTTTTTAAAATTTTAATAGCAACAAATAATCATTAAAATATCACAATATGTCCTCCTTCAAATCAATGATCATAAAAGTATGTAAACGTTCAAATTCAAACATACAAAATTAATCCTACAAAAAAGGTAAAGTACATATGAACTATATGATATGGTGAAGCTATTTATTGTATGATTAGTAATAAAGCTGGCTAGACACTTAAATAGTCAGTTTGTTGAGTTTCACCAGTCCCAATATAAGAAAATGGGAATATTAAAGAAAAACCTATTGAGACAGATTTTACCAATTACCAAGATCAATATGAAGGAATAATACAAAAGTAAGAGTACGAAGTATAGTTAGAATGTAACGAACTTTTCATTTTGAATAAAATTCAACGTGATACGAAAAGAAAGATGTGATATTGCCGGACAAAACATAAATTAATCTTTTTGGTTCTGACGGAAAGAAAATTGTTTGGGGAAAGCCCAATACAGAGTGGAAAACTGAGAATAATATTGCTACAGTCAAGCAAGGTGGAGGGGCCATAATGTTGTGGAGAGATACGGTAAATGGCATAGGAAATCGATGTATTGGATGAAAAATATTTATTTGAGAATTTGAAAAGGAAATGTTTGCATAACAGCTGAAAAATGAATCACGCCAAGTGTATGTTACTTTTAGCAAGAAACATACAGCACGAGTAGCTTAAATGAATGGTTTTAAGACAACAGAAGCTTAAATTTAATATAGTTAAATTACGGAAAACACTACACAAAAGCTAGGACTTAAATCGCATAGACAGTACGTGGAATTAACTTAAGGTTCTAGTCAAAATAGTAAGGCTAAAAATGTATGAAATTTAAATAATACCTAATATTTTTCCAAGGTGCAGTAGTACCTCTTTTCGTCACTAAAATAAGTTTCTAGAATCTATACATCTTTTTCCGTTAACTTGTTTTATACATTCTAATTGTTCTACGCCCAATTTGGGGTGCTGGAATAATTGAGATGACAAGTTATTTTGAAACGAAAATCTGGTTGCATTTTAAAGATTATTTGTTATTTATAATTTGTAGATTTTCCTTTTCAAATTCTAGTGTACGGAGAGATCTGTAATAAAGTACTTAAGTAATTGTAATTCGTGAACCCTCAAATGTGTGAGTTCCTATACGTTTCTTATAAGTAGTATTAAACTATGTTGGAGGACAATTTCATTGTTAATGTAGTTAAAAAATAATTTTCGGATGGTGGAGAATGTAATTGAAGATGTTAAATTTAGGAGCGTGAGCGCTCCTTTCCTGTACAAATGCTTTGACCTCGTAGATACGTGAAAATGGTAACTTTTGAACTTCTAGGTCAGAATGTCTCAAAATTTGTCCTTGCTGACCTAAAACTTGAAATTATTTTAAATTTCTTGGTACAATTGCTTTACAAGGATTTGCGTCGTATTTGCATTAAACCAAAGGAGAAAGAAAATGTAATTTTCATAACTGTTCACATGCTTTATTCATCCTGACGACACTCACAATTAGTCAAACACCAGGGCGAAGCTTGACGGTTACGTGTTAATAAACTCAAGTACCGCAAGCTCGATAACAACGTTTAGTGCCTCGAAACCCGACGAAATTTATTATCATAACTCCGTAATTAATCGCGATAGTCCGTTAAACAATCGTATGATAATTCACCGAATTTTACTGCCGCCATCAAACGGCAGTAAATCGAGCAGTAGTTTAATGAGATTAGACTATCACGCGATGCCATAATCTATGCGGAGCGGTTAATAAAAATGAAAATACATCCCTTAATAAAACTACACGGGCATCGCGAACTTTGAATAAGGAAATTTCAATCGGACGATAAGTTGTTGTACTCGTTTTACGGTCTTCCGGATTAATGTTTTTCTCCTCGCGGTCCTCTCGATCGCAATAAATCCGGAAAGGAGATCTTGTTATCGTCGAGATGTCGATCGATTATCACGGGCTAGCAAACATAGCGGGACGCATTAAGGTACGTTATCCTACTGGACCTTCTAGCGGAGGACGGTTAACAAAGCCAATAGGGAGAGATTGCTATCTGCTACCGGGTTGTCAACTTGAGATATCGCTGTTTTTGCGAGCCAAAAACCTAACTGGGACGATTCGCCGAGAGAAAATTCATTTTTGTTGTTTGTCGTTAAGGAAAATGGAAAGGATGCGGAGGGCAGTGATCGCACGAGATTTAATAAGATCCGCTATTAGGTCGAATGTTTCTGTGACAAATCGTTAAATAAACTCAACCCTCATCAAATGAATTGCTTACTACACTCTCAGACACTAAATTATTTGAAATAAAAGGTACGTGCGCCTTGAACCAAAAAATGGTCTAATTGTTAAATGAAAATTCTACTCAAATTTACAATTAAAACAGTCTTGTAAAACTTTACATTTTTAAAATGTACCTAAGAAAATTACAAGTGACGTTATTTTATTTATAGAAAATGGGATTACATAATAAAATAGGGATAATATTTGATGATCTCAGTGTACATTGAAAAATAAAACAATTAAAAGAGTTATTCGTACAGCTTTAGTTATTACATTTTCCTGAGATAAACCACTTAATGTAATAAGTTCATAATCTCCAATTAAAGAATTATATCTTAGCCGAACGATATAATTTTTAATTACACAGTAATATGAAAGATTTCATTTAGGTAACTTATAGATATAACTTCAACAATTCTCCCCCATGAATAAAATCTAGATAAATATGGTAACCCACTATAAACAAAATTACACATGTTAAATAAAGTAATAGTGTAAGGTACAGGATAAATTAATCGTCCCCAAAGTGACGAAAAGATTGACTATTTAAAAATGTATGGATGCTAGAACCATCACATAAGAATACAAATACCACAAATTAATTAATTAAATTAAATTAATTAATTAAAAAATTAATCATAATGTTGATAACGTAGTACATCTGTTGCATCATATTCAAAATTAGTCCTAAGGCCACATGTAAACATTGTTATTTTTAATACAAATATAAGAATAAATGTTAACAAAAAACAAAGCTAAAGCGAATTAGTAAATGAACTCCAGTTGATAAAAGAGTTGATAAATGAACTAATGAAGTTATAAGTTACAAGCCGATATAGTTATATTTAAAAATATAATTTTTATCAGATTCTTTATAATATGGCCCTAATATAAGTATAGGGATATAGTTAAATGAACTATTCAAATAATCGTTAATGGAAAATAGACTTTTAAATGAATAACTTAACTGACCCATCCTGAATTTAAGGTTTAAAATCGACTTTAAGGGTTGCAAACAAATTTGCAAAATATGCCAGTCCTTCTCAATGAAGTGTGTTAAAAGTGTGCAAAATTTCATTAGATTTTGAAAAATTTAAGAGTAATGTCATAAATGGTACGATATTCAATTTGACTTAGTACTATGTGAATATAACTGGTAACGTGGACATTTTAAAAATCCAGGTACCTACACGAAAATGTAGTTTACCTACATAAAGTGTTTAGTACACAAAATTGAGTAAGTTGATCTTTGAAATTCTGAAAAATGAGTTATCAATAATAACTCATGTTAAGAGATTTGTGCTTGACTAAAAGTTCCAAAATACTTTTTGACAACACACTTAAAATATTTTCAACACAAAAATTACAGATTTTATCCTTCATCTTTTCATTTTTTGACACTAGTTTAGCACTCACAATTTTTAAGGATTCTATTACTTATAATGGCCTTCTAAAAATTTTTTTTAAAACAATCGATATATACAGTTATCAAAAAACATGTCAAATTTATTATATTGATAACATGTAAGTGATACTTTTTTAGTTATACAAAAAATGATTAACACATATATATATATATATATATATATATATATACATAATTTGAGAGCCATGCCACGACTATGTTCATAATCATGAATGGAACGTCATCATTTTGAAATATCAACAATTAGTCGTTTTTATTATTTGGGGATTATCAAGAACATTCCTGATTTTATCTCGGCACCCCGAGAACATTATCCCATTCATTATATTTCTTATTTTATGTAAAATATTTTAAAAACGTAACTATTTAACTTATTTGTAAAAATCAACCAAGTCAATCACTTATGTTTTGTAAAATAAATTATTTACTTACTAGTATTTTTCACAATCTATCGAATGCCTTCTTAACTGCAATAATCATTAAACGACTTATCCTCTCGAAAGTTGGGTAAATCAGCATAATTTATGGCATGAACAGGTACCTGATGGAGAACCGAGCGAAAATTCATCGGTTTCCTAGAGAAGGGACGGAGTAGGTAATTTTGGACCGCTCGTTAGCTACGGTTAAATGCTGATAATTCCTCGTCTGAGAATCTCGTTATGTATATGTAAAATGAAATTATTATTAGGATTCTTAGTTTATAAGAAACGAAGATAATGTACCTACACTGGTGTTGATAAAAGTTCAGGTTTTACTATTTTAAGATCATTCGTCTGTTTCGTGTGCTTCGCTTCTTTTATTATTTTCTCGTGTGTAGTTATATTTTCCTAAAACAGTGCTTTTCAGTGCTACGTGGTATACCTTCAGAGATTTATTTGTAAGTAAGAACAATAATTAATAGTAACGAAATATACAGGGTTATTCACGCTATACGGCACGGAATATTATGGCCAAAATACGTGACTTTCAAAAAGTTTCACAGTTGGGATAGATGGGGGTCTATTACAGTTACTTTTTTTAAAATTATTTGCATATTATACAGGGTGTCCCAAAACTGTGTAAAGTATCATAGTTGTGTTTTTTTAAATGGAACCCCCCGTATATTTTTGCATTTTTGGATTCTCCGATAAAAATAAGTACCTATTTTAATAAGGTTTGTCATACTTACCTATACTTTATGGTTTTTAAAATAATTTGATTTTATCAAAACGAACTAATTTTCATATTTTAAATACTTATGGGGTATTCAAGTTATGCAAGCGAAATTTACAGTGAACTATGACCATAGTTCATATTTTATATTCTAATTATATTAAGCTTACCATTTCAAACAGGGTTTTCAAATATTAACATTAATGGAATAAGACATTCAAGTGGCTATAACTTGTTCAATTTAAATGGAGCGTAATATTTTTAAACTTACGAGGATGACAGTGATAGTGACAGCGATATAGATTTATAGGTATAGGCATATTATATTAGAGTATTTGTAAAACCAATATTTGTTATTTTTAAAATTAAAAACGCGCAAATTGATAATATTCTGATGTGACCCAAAAGTAATTACCCAAAAACATGTCTTCTTTTGCAGTTTTTGTGGTGTTGTTATTCATTTACGTTTAATGCACGTAATGTATTTAAATCCGTTCCTGTTTTTACTTAATTTTACCTGAAGAGCACGTCCATTCGGTATGGAACCCGGCTGCGTTATAAGTGGAAGGGTACTTTACTGATTACTGCAGTTAAGAAGGCATTCGATAGATTGTGAAAAATACTATACAAATTAATTTTTTCTTATTTTAAGAGGCTTAAGACTTGATTAAAATGATAAATATTTCATAAGGGTTCAATTGCGGTCACATTAGTTTATTTTACGGGACGCGTTGAAAGTGCCATTATTTTTCCATGCTTCTAATTAGGTGAAATAATTGGTATATAAGTTGACAGAGCATCACTTGGGCCACCTTCTTCCACTTTTGGAATTGTGGACATATCGAGAAGAGCTTTCAATAGGTACATAATTTTTTTCAGTTTCAGAGGGTTAAATAGCTTCAGAACACCTTCAAATAGTTTCACGCAAGCGCTGCTAGTTACGGTTATTTTAGACCTGTTCAAATTTATTGAAAAACTTTCGAGAATTGCTCTTAAGCTTTGAAAATCCGCATGAAGACATGTTCGGAGAAAATGAGCGGGGCTTCAAGTGGAAGGGGTAGTCCAAGTGGCGGCATATCTACTAATATCCCTTAAATCAGTACACATGAAAGTAGTCCATATAATGGAGTAGTTGAGGATATTTCATAATATGACGTTTGCATCAAAAATACGTTTCCTCTACGTAACCGATCCGTAGTCCCTGGGATTTCGTGTGTCAGTTATGTAAAGGGGGCTTTCTTTCTGTCAGGGACCACTTAAAGTTATGAAAAACAGTATTGAACATTTATATACACATCGAATCCGTTGCGATAACGACCATCGTTTAAATCACAATCTTCTAGGATTACCAAAATTCAAAATTTATCATTATTCAAATATTTAAAACAAAATCGCTTGAACTCATCGTATTACATGGTAGCAAAGACGTGTTCGTCGAACATATGCTTCAAATTAACATCATCCTGTTTAAATAACACTATCACGTTGTAGTTATCACGAATGATTTGATCAGGTATTTTGGAATAAGTTTGATATAAATTGGCGATGTCTATGCCTTTATGGCGTCCCATTGAAAATACGAACAGATTTTGTCTTGTTTCTCACATGACAAATCATCGAATATGCATAGTGAAATTTTCTTGCATTCTTGGGGTCCACTATCGTATCATTATCCTTATATGGGAAATACCGTATGTCTTTCACTTTCCCCAAAACCTCCTGTCGAGCTTTCAATAGGTCCATAAATTTTATCAGTCTCAGAATAGGGTTGAAGAGCTTCACAACTTCAAATAGTTTTACGCAAGCGCGGCTAATTACGGTTATATTAGACCTGTTCAGATTTTTTGAAAAACTATTGAAAAGTGCCCTTAAGCTTTCAAAATCCGTTTGGAGACATGTTCGGAGAAAATGAGATGGACTTCAAGTGGAAGGGGTAGTACAAGTGACACCATATCTACTATCCCTAAAATCAGTACACACGCAATTAGTCCATATAATGGACTAGTCGAGAATTTTTCACAATATGACGTTTGCATTAAAAATAGGTTTTCTCTACGTAAGCGATCCGTAGTCTCTGGGATTCGCGCGTCAGTTATGTAAAGGGGGCCTTCTGTTAGTCAGGGACCCTTTCAACTTATGAAAAACAGTTTTGAACATTTATATACTCATCGAATCCGTTGCGATAACGAATATGGTTTAAATCACAATCTTCCAGGATTACCAAAATTCCAAATTTATCATTATTCAAACATTTAAAACAAAGAACCGCTTGAACTCACCATATGACATGTTAGGAGAGACGGACGTGTTCGTCGAATATATGCTTTAAATTAACATCATCCTGTTTAAATAACACTATCACGTTGCAATTATCACGAATAATTTGTTTGGGTATTTTGGAATAAGTTTAACATAAATTGGCGACATCTATGCCTTTATGGCGTCCCATTGAAAAATACGAACGGATTTTGTCTTGTTTCTCACATGCCACATAATCGAATATTCATATTGAAATCTTCTTGCGTTCATGGGGTCCATTATCGTATTATTGTCCTTAAATGGGAAATAACGTATGCCTTTCACTTTCCCAAAACCTCCTTTCGAGCTTTCAATAGGTGTATAAATTTTATCAGTCTCAGATTAGGGTTGAAGAGCTTCACAACAACTTCAAATAGTTTTACGCAAGCGCGGATAGTTACGGTTATTTTAAACCTGTTCAATTCTATTGAAAAACTGTCGAGAATTAATCTTTAGCTTTCAAAATCCGTTTGGAGACATGTTCGGAGAAAATGACATGGACTTCAAGTGGAAGGGGTAGTCCAAGTGACGCTATATCTACTATCCCTAAAATCACTACACATGCAATTAGTCCATATAATGGACTAGTCTAGGATTTTTCACACTAAGACCTGTGCATCAAAAATACGTTTCCTCTACGTAAGTAATCCGTAGTCTCTGGGATTTCGTATGTCAGTTATGTAAAGCGGACCTTCCCTCCGCCAGGGACGGCATTAACTTATAAAAAACAAAATCAACTAGCCGTAACCGGCGGCGTCTACATCTATTTCCGAATCTCTTCCGAAAATAAAAACGGAAACGTTTATGCTAACTCCAGCCCAGATCGCTTTTTTATTCAAAACGACTCTTTCCCACCCTTTATACGGTTCGCGGGCGGAACGTTTCTTGTACATGTGAACTATGTTCGTTTGACCTGACCCAGAACTCAGATATTCTATCGATCTGTTTTTCTTTCGCGTATAAAAATAAAAAAATATGAACGTTTATGTGTGTTGCTCTCTATTTATTCGTGTAAGTCGTGGGATAGCACGCGGGCACGACAGTCTCTGTTTTATTTTCGGGGAGAGGCCCCGGAATTGAATTACCTTTTTTCGAAGAAAATTTAAAGGAAAAATCTTCTCGACAGGAGAAATCATAAACGCCAGGTTCGCATCTACCGGGTATTGTCACTGGAAATTTAGTTTGAAACGACGAACAAAGCAGGTCCATCTAATTCCAAGTGAGTTCTTCGTCAATGAAATTATAAAATAATTTCTGGTCTGCACGGACACTTTTCCGGCCTCCAGTGTAAATTTTCTGACACTTGTTCGTAGAAACTTCTTTGACCCTTTCTCGACTTTTTGTTTTGTTCAGAATCACTTCGCTTTCACTGGGCCAACGCGGTCTGTTTTAAATCAAAACGCAACATCTCGTCATCAATTATTCCACCTCACTTGAATTAGTCATTACTCCGAAGCAAGTTTGCTAAACGAATCAAATTATCATCGATCCCCTCAGCTTTCTGACAAACGAATTAACTAAAATCCCATGAATAATCGAGCTAGGCCCGTTCCATTAAAATTGCACAAGGTCGAGAGGATCTCCCCGCTCCCATGAATTTCCCATGGTCGAGATGAACTCCTCGAGATATTAAAATTACAAACGCCCCACGCCGCTACCGCAATCATTAACGGCGGTAATACGCAGAATAATTAATTGAACTCCTGGCCCGAGGCTTGAATCAGTCTGAATAAGTGATCGGTGTTGTTCGGCATTTTACGTCGAGTATCTTTGAGTGTTATTAAGGAAAAAGAAACATTATTACCGTATAGTTTCCCCATGGCGACGGTTACGGCTACGAAGAGTCAGAGAAATGGTATATTTATGGAATAATATCGAGTGTTTTTTTTTAATTTCACCTCACAGTAGGCTGTGGATAGTGTTTGTGAATGCACCTTACTAAAAAATGTCATTATCAAAAGTCAAATCGTTCCAAGCACTGCGAAGACTATTGTTCCATGAAAGAGCTAAGTTTCAAGTTCCAAGCTGGGGCGGCGGTGGCCGTGTGGTTTAAGGCGCTGGCTTTGAGTCAGGCGGTCACTGTCGTCGTGGGTTCGAATCCCACGTAATCCATGGGTGTTGTGTGTGTTGCGGGAAGTGTGTAAAATGTATCCAAAATCCCGTTCCTATTCACGCCGGTAACCAGGCCGGATAGGATCGGATATCCTGTAAGAGGGCGGGACTAGGATACACACACCCTGAGTCGGTAGAGCACGGAGAGGGTCAACTGGGGTACAACCTTAGGGGGTACAACCGTGCTCGAAGACCGTGGTTCGGAGCCCACGTTAAACTGTAAGTCCCGTCCAGTTTAGCCTTGCAGCAAAAAGGAGACGTTAACTACTCTCAACAACAACAACAAGTTCCAAGCTCACTCATCTAACGCCTAATTAATAGAGCTAAGCTGTCTTTTTCAAGACCCTAATAACTGATTGGGGCAGTCTCAATTTTTATTAAAAAAGTTGAAATTTTTTAGTAAGCAGCATTAACAAACACTATCCACAGCCTACTATGGGGTGAAATTTAAAAAAAAAACAACCGTTACATTTTCTACAATATACCACTTGTACGTTAAGTACGAAAACTGCCAGAAATGTACAGGAAATGTCAAAATAACCCTATGGTTTCAAATGAACAATTTTGTCCTTAAATTTCTAATTATAACCCCTTAAAGTTGACACTTTAAAATGGTTTTTTCCAATAATTTCTGAACCCCACGTTTGATTTTAATGATATTAGGTGTAAATGTACTATACATCTACACGTATACATTCGTTTAATCCATATTGTTTGACACTAAGCACTGTATTTACATATTCATCGAATGTCTGGAACAGATGAAACCTGGTGGATAAACATTTGAAACTGTAACGGCAGGAACAGTTATGGCACGCAAGTGGCAACAATGAGTTCCTCCATTAATATGTTAATGAAAAGGTATTTCGATTCAACAAAATTGACGATTCGTATACACTTTGACTTTCTTTTCGCACTGCCTTCACCATTTCCTAGGATGTCACAAGCAGAAAATGCAAGAGCGGAAGTGTAAAAAATATTACAATATTAATTTTTAAATGCTTTCCGCTACTACATCACAATTTACAAGTTGCAGTGAAAATGTGCACTTAAAAATAAAAGCACATTGTAAAAAAAGGGGAAAGCGTTTAAAAAATATGTAGTTAGTGCTGATGTAGCATCAGCACTAACTTGTTTTTCAAGTTAATCAGTGATTAATAATCACTAATCATGTTAAGAAATCTACTACTGCTATTTTACCGGACAGTTTACAATATTTTACATTATTCCTTAAAGTGAATTTGGGCAGCCATACTGTTCAGGAATTTGTGTCTCAGTAGCAGCTCAGCTAACAATTTATATGTTGTTCACCAAATTAAGTCAAACTTAAATTTACCTATGTATGTGGAAATTGAATTATATCGTAATGAATTTGCAGTTGCTCAATAAGCCAAATAAGTAAGGCGAAAATTTAGTGAAAAAAGATTCGTAATAAGTTGCAAGGTTATGTTAAGTACGGTTATCCTTCGACAGGTTTGGCTTAATCATGCAGTAATCAGCATGTGGTCAGTTAAAGAAATATCTGTAGAAACGACAATTTCAATGATCAAATGCGTTTTTCCGGGCTATTTAGCCGTGGTCCAGAAAGGTTTAAGCACAAGAACTCCAACCACCCTCCTTGCAAAAAAAAAGGGGAATGATTAAAACCTTAGCTACCAGGGCAATAAAATGCTCCAGACTTAACCCAATAATATATAGTGTATAATATAAATATGATGCTCACTTAATGATGGGCTAGTTACGCCTTCCGCAACTTACATCATTGTGTATCGACATAAGCTGATATT
Source organism: Cryptocephalus moraei (assembly GCA_946251905.1). Lineage (NCBI taxonomy): Eukaryota > Metazoa > Arthropoda > Insecta > Coleoptera > Chrysomelidae > Cryptocephalus > Cryptocephalus moraei. Next base: position 18,846,776 of record OX276454.1, read on the forward strand.
GTAGCTCAATCTGTACACGACCATACACTTTTAGAAATGCTATTGCAGAGTGCAGCAACGCTACAGCAACTTGGCTCAGGGTTTGTTCTAATTTGCCACTACACTTCAAAATAACTTAATCCATGTAAAACATACAAGAATGGGGTTAATATAATATTCCGAAAATCTTGTTAAAGGTCAAATAATTGTAACTTACCAGAATTACACGAGAACAAAATTGTTATAGATAAGAGGTCGAGATAAGACTTGGCAAACATGGGGAAAGGTTACTGTACTGCCCTTGGACGTAAGTGAGTTCTGCCATGAATCTCGTCGTAGATACGACGTAACGAATGGGACAAATTGAATTGACCAACTTCACTTTCATGATTATTGGGGATATCCCTTTGGCAGAACTGAACAATCATAAAGTCTACGTGTTAAGACACAACACGCCGTGTCTTTAATGCTTTAATTCGAATGCATAACATACTTGTGGCAAATAATTAGAAAATGTCACTGACAGTGACTAGGAATCTCTTTAAGTATCTTACAACTGACATATCGTTGATTTTACATAACGCAATTTTATCAGACGTTCCCACGCAAAGCTCAAAAGCGTATTTTTTCGACGCGCGCGTAATAAATGTTTTTATTAAAGGTCCCTAACGACATCCTTGATCTCGGGGAAAGTTTCCTAATTTCGGCCCCGAGTCCCCGAACTACGGTCTGGTGATTATTACCTATATCAACTTGATTTATCTAGGCCAGCCAGAAATTAATTAAAGTCTGATATGGTAGTTTTACGACTGTGCCGACCCGAGAAGGAGATAGTGTGCAGACGACGGCGTGGAAAGAAAATTCGTTTAGGTGGACGTGTATATAACACGTCCGCTCTTTATTTCTGGGAAGATTCTGTCTCAGGTCGACCGGGAAAAATACAATTTTAACTTTATTTTCGGGAAGAGAGAAGTAAAGTTAATTCCTCGGAAAAGTAAGAGTTAATCTGATTTGATTTTTGGAGGAAATCACGTTCAAGTTTCTTAAAGCTTATTCATATGAGTTTACTAAGATTCCATTGCTGAGCAACATCCTACTAGTCGAAAGCGTTCTAAGTGAATACTTACTTCATCTCATGTGTAACTGCTTAAACATATTGTAAAACACCGAGAGAGTAATAATATATAAGCACTATATAATTAATTGGGTGAAAGGCAATAGTGAAATCTCATCGGAATAACAAAATACAAACAGCAGAAAAGGGTAGCACCACAATAAACATGTTATTCAAATTTACCTATAATGAAGTAACTGCAAAGTAATAACTTAACTTAAGATAGAAACAGTACGTTGTTTGACCAAACGGTGAAGCTCACTTCTGATTTCAATAAAGGTTACAACATTAGTTATCACTCATCAGCATACGAAGGGAAATAAGTCAGAGCAGAGATTTGTTGCAATGTGGGATCATATAATTTTGATCATCACCCCATACCAAAACCATTTATAAAGTCAATTTGTCGCAAATATCCTGTGGACGTAAATTTATGTGCACATCCAGCTTTTCTGTTTACAATATACAGAGTGTTAAAGAAATACTTTGAGGTAGGGTGGTATGAGCCATAATATGGAGAATATCTTATAATGAAAACTTTGTGAAAAATTAATTTTTTGCATAACTTTTTAAACACTTTGACTAAGAATTGTACAAAACTAAAGCTTACGATATGAAAATTGTATTGCTGAAACATTCCGACAGGTGTAACAGTTTTCGAGAACATGAATGTTGAACACGTTAATGCATTACTGAAATTTTCTATGGTTTTAAGAAGGAAACTGCAAACTTTAATAGGGGATGGTATGGTCCGAAACACAGAGTAAAGTCTTAAAGTATATATGTGTGTCTGCGAATGGACGATTTTGGAGATTTTTGTAACCATAAAAATTTTTGGATACTGCATTTAAATTTTCAACCCTAATTTTCTAGGAGACATGTTAATTTTTTCACAATTATCAGTCAAAATCTCAATAGAGCTACGTACAAAAACTTTTTTTACTCACAACTCCTAAAAATCATATATACCTTATATCAGGTCCATTTTCGATATCATAATTGTAATTATAATACTTAAATTAGTAATTGGCCTAAATTTCTCTTATCTATTGAAAATAATGATGTTTAGAAGTCAAGAAAAGTTAATTATTACTGTATTAAGTTTAACACTTTGTATTTCAAAAAATTAAGCGTTTTCCGACATTTACGACTTTTCTGCATGTTTTGGCCTAAACCAGCGCCTTATAAATCGTGTGACAGTTGTTTTTTAACACCCTGTATATCGCCGATGAAAATTAAAGTTTGGCGTATTCGCCAAATTCGGCGAATAATAAAAATTGTGAATTGTTTGGAGTCCGCAATTATTAAACACTAACGGCTTTCATATATTAAAGTATGTTAAAATCTAAAGTAAACCGAAGTATCCCTATTATTTTCCTTAATAGCATACTTACATAACAATTCTTTACAAGGTTCTTTATTTGTTTGTGAAGTATAAAATCGTTATCAATTTCTCTTCCAAGTCATTTGATAATATTTGCAAGAGGAAAGATTTAGGTGAATACAGTAAATTTCACTTAATTTTTCCTCTCCAGAGCTAAATTAAAAATAAGTGTGGTTTTGTCGGGGTCGAGTTATTTCCAAAATAAATAAGTAAGGGTGGATTGTAAGCGACGATTTACTGCAATCAGTACTTCTTTGAAATTATATTGAATTAATAGACATGTTAACTAAAGTCTCATCTGTAAAAGCCGTTCATCAATATTCCTGGAGATATAGGTTGATATTGCCATGTCACAGAATCGTGATCGTTTTGACCTAATAGTAATTAGCGCAATTAGGACATCTTAATTACTATTGACAACACGCGTGTCGGCGAGAACTATATTATAATTCCTCAATTCGGCTGCGAAAACTAATATAATCAAGCAAGACGCCAGAAGACGCTACATCAACACATGGATTAGTGTAAAGATCAGTCGTCGGTCAAGTTCAACACGTCATATGTCATGTATATGTTATATACGTAACATATATGAAAGAAGTCTTATTAATGTAAGCGCATCAGCTGTCCTAAATTGATTCCTACTGTCTTTAGATCTGACCTATGCGCTAGCTAGTGGTGGGAAGAAAATTTATATTTCACAAGTATCCGAATCGCTATGTATTACAGGCAATGATATCCCAGCTTTAGCCATTAGCACTTATCAAAGCCATCCTCGATTCCTCGTGCAGCAGTCGTAAACCAATCAAGGGAACACCACAACATTCCCCGTCCCCAAATAGATTTCAACTGTCTCGATACTCGTCTCTCGTTCAATCAACACACGATCTAATCGGTTACAAGCAAAGTTCATTACAACTATCGACCACCACCTCCTCCAGTCTAGACTAGGTTCGCACTCGAGCCGTATAAATCAATTAACGTACTTCTAAAGTTTACAGTTTGAGACATCTTGCGCCAGTTAATTGATGAAATAACCGCCGCAAAACTGACGGATTTGTTCGCCAATCGTTACAAGAAGAATGCTCTCGTTTTCGACGGCCACCTACACGCGAAAGCTGTAAGAAATTATTCATGAATAAATGGCTGGCATTTAGATAAGCCCCGTTGACGGGTCAGGGACGTATATAACAAATGGAACGTATGGAGTCCGAAAAAAGTGAGGGAGCGAAAGGGAGAACGGGGGGTCGAATAATAGAGTCGGCTTTGATTTTCCGATGAAAGTTGGATTAATTTTTTAAAGTACCTGCTCAGCTAAACGGAAAACTGAAGTGGGTCATATACCGGGAGCGGGTATAATGTGTGAAACGTTTCCTACATTAACTTCTAACTATTGAAAGGATGGAGTTACCATGTAATATGCTAGCAATTACTGCACACTAATACTTATCAGCTATGACTGCAATTTTTTTTGTGAAGTGAAAAACTTTTTGCATTATTAATATTATGACAATCAAGTTTGTAAAAAACTCCAGTATACAAGAGCCAGATTTACGATTTTTAATACCAACAAGGTCACCTGGTATGTAAGATTATTCAAAAGCGAAGAAGTAGGTGAAGAGATCAGTTTAGCTTGAAAGTAAAAATAGAAATGCCTCAAGTGATAGGATTTTATCAAACAGTACCCATAACTGAAACAATAACTCTCATTACAGTTCGAATATCATCTGTATGTACCTTCTATATTTAATCACAATTTCACAAAACACGTGGTGAATACGTGGAACGACGAAACAAAGATAATAAACCTATTGAAATAAAACGAAAATGATTTATCGACATGTCAAAATTTCAAGATTATTTTTTTGTTGCCCTTCAACCAACTTTTCAATACAAACACACCACTTTATTTTACTTCCCTGATGCTGACCGTAATATAAAGATGACACTATACACATACAATTAAACTATTTTACCATTTGCTATAAATTCCCCCGCTTTAAACAAGGGTAACTTCGACACCATTAAAATTATGTGCCTGACATGTGACCCAATGGCGCGCTCAAAAGCTGAAAAACCAACCTATCAAATTATTATCTTCTGTTTGCTTTTTCTCGTCATCTGTTTTGACAAGCTTTAGAAAGCACTCCAATAACTGCTGGAATGGAAACGTCGAGAGGCGAACCGACCGGACCCTTTGGCAACAAGTCGACGACGCGAGCCTCGTAATTATAAAAGCAAGTCCAAGCAGGGCACGCTCGTGTACAAAGCAAAGGGATACGAGCAAACGTTTAGTTTAGAATTGACCGAGAAAAGCAAATAATAACGTAGTGTAGTACAAAGTTACGCACCTCCGTACAGGGATTCTTTCTGACGTCACCCGAGCAAAGGGATGAAGATAATGACGTCGTTGTTAAGTCTTTGCAGGATTTAGTGCTTCAGGATTGAAATATTAAAACGTCTATATAAGAGGGCGAGTAGCTTGCGACGGTATCAAATGGATGAGTGGCTTAGAATGCATTACGCAGTGTATGTGTGCTTTCTTCAAGTCAAGTCCTCAAGTAAATAGTTAACTAGTAACAGTAGAGCGTCAGTGCACTCCTGACACAAAAAGCTCAATCAGTAAATATTCATACTTTCGTGGCAATTACGAACTATTTGCAAAAAACTTTTTGTGGTAAATGACTGATATTTAAACAAACCTAGAGCAGACAGACACTACATTGATGTTTTAAGAACACAACAAAATTATAAATAAAAAAAGGAAGTTTCCAATCATCCCAAATTCATTATTTACTCATCTATCACCCATTCATTAACTACTAACCAGACTAAACAGTTGATGGTGATTCGTGTTTACCGATACACCTCTAACCTCACGAGGTTAATATCAAAATATTACAAGGACTAGCTTGAGAGATCACTAAAATTGAAAATGTTTCTATTATGTGACGAAAATTGTATGAAAATTATATATTACTTGCTCAAAGGACCTTACCATAATTAAACAGTGGGATAAAGCCATTATAATGGGAGAGGGAGATATAGCTCACATGAGAATATATTTGCCAATCAGCTTACTCGTCCAGATTTGCAAGCTATTTTTGAGAGTTATCACCAAACGACTGATAACGAAATTTGTTCCTTACCAACAAAATAAAGAGTTATTGGAGATTTGGTAAGGGCTTCAACAACAGCGATCACCTTAAAATAATGAAAATTATTATAATATACAATAACTTGAAATGAAAGTTTTCCGAAGACTCCATGAAGGTACTTACATTTTTTGAATGAAACAACGTATGTGACAAGTTGATGTGATCTCCCCAAATTATTGCTTGATTGATTGACTGTTCTAAAATCGAAAGCTTTGTTATTAATTGCAATGCCGAGAAGCTTAATCATTTCGTCTTCGCCGGAGACCTGGTATTAACTACACAGAACGTTGTTGAACAGAAAAAAGCTGTTAAAGCAACTGCAACTTGCATTCAAAGAAGTCGGTCTAAATATAAACATCACCAAAATCTAGAAGTTACACTATTCTTCTGCCAGTGCTACTATGCTACTACTCTACTAACCATAGCATCTGGAAAAGAGAAAGATCTACAATCAGAGAGTTTCATGTGACAGCACGGGCACAGCAATTGGGAATTCTAACTCTAACACAACAAACAGTAAACAAAATAATAGTGACACAAAGAAGCAATATTCAATCTCTCTATGAGATGGAGTTCCGAATACAGGGCAGAGAAGTATAGGTAGAGTCTTAGATGCCATCGCAGGAATATCGAATATTAAATGAAACTGGAAGGGTTACGGGGTTAAAACGAATGAAGGTAGATAGGCAAGCAAAATTACTGAATGGAGACTTGGACATAAAACTTTTTTAAGGGACGCTTATATTGACCCATCGATAAGTATGATTATTGACGATGATGATGATGATGATGGAAGTATAAAAAAACTATCCTAATATTGAAAACCTTCCGAAAGCTACATAAAGGGTTAAAACCAGGACTGGCGAAATTCGTTTGGAAGCCATTATTGGTGTAGAAGAAACTTTCGGAGATTTTAAACAATCTCATTCGCTATCGAAGCTATTGGTAATGGAGGGAAGCCCTAGCGCTTTTCCACCAGAACCATTACCAATCAGCATTACCATAAATACCGATTACAGAGGAAATGGAAAAAAATGGTGGTCCTTAGCACACGCCACATAAAAATTCATAGATTTACGCAGAATGCCTACAAAACAGCCATCTGAGCCATTGACGTAAAAAGGTACCCAAGGGGGATAATAATCAAATGAATGAATGAATGAATTTGAAGAACAGGGCACATCGTCACGTTCATGAATAGTAATAATCTTGGCACTATTAATTATTGCCGCAGTCACGTCATGTTAATTACTTTCAAGAAAACGCGAGAACATTACAATAATTCGTCAGCAGAGTCAATATTCGTCAATATTCGTCAATATTTGTTGTATGTTAAAGAAAATAAATGCACCTCTTTTTTAACTACTTTCCGTTTTCCATCTTGAGATAACCCCTAACGCACAGTCATGCTTACATTCGCACATTAAACCAGTTTAAATCGTACTACCTATCAGGTAGATACAATACATGAAAGAGAGATCGAGGGCGTATAAATGTTATTATTATTAGAAAGTTATTAATTATTAGATATTAATGTAAGTTTCTTAATTTTCTTAAAATAAGTGTACCAATCAGATAACATCATACGTTAGATTTGCTGTGGTTACTGGTTCATACAAGGACCTATCGATATACTAGATCCATTGCGGTTAATTTGGTGATAATTTCTGAGGTTTTTGCTTGATGTATATTAGAAATTTTATTCTTTGTATCTTTCTTTTGAAGATTTTTTTTTACAATTCTTTAGCCCCTATGAATGAACTAGGTTTAATGTCACCTCCTAAAGGTATTTAATCCATTATTGTTAATTCAGTAGAGTGATTATGTATTCCTTAGAAATTGAAAATGTGGACCTATTAAATAACTTTAGCAAAAATGAAATAGTATGGTAAAGCAAAATCAACTAAATATCATTGGTATGCCAATATCCATATACCACAAGCATCCAATTGGAAGCAATGAAGGAAATTAAAAATTGTGTGAACACCGATACAGGAGAAAGTCTACACAAAATGATCATTACTGGACCAGAGCTTCGTGGTAAACTGAACTGTGACAGATCCGGTAATGGGAAAACCGACTGAAACTTCAAGTAAGTAACCCAGCTAATATTCAGGTATTTACGTTTCCGCTTTTGTTGGGCCCACTAAATTATAACCGCCAACTGAAATAGTGAAATATCCTATCTTTCGCCGCCATAGTCAATCGAATTCGCGACCAGTCGATACAAATAAGATTTTTCCGATCATCGCCACTTGCGATTGCGCATTTTCCGACCTCAACGTATTGGTAGGAAATTATAGAGAAACTCATTATCATCAACTCCTTTCCAGGATTAGGTGTAATGTCGCCTGATCCGGTATTATAACCGCCAACTGAAATTTTGAACTTTCACATCTTTCGCCGAAATAGTCAACGAATTCACGACCAGTCGATATAGTCAAGAATTTTCTGATCGTCGCGACTTGCGATTGCACGTTTTCCGACCTCAACGTATGGGTAGGAAATTGTAGAGAAACTTATCATCATCAACCACTTTCCAGGAATAGGTGCAATGTCGCCTGATCCGATCTCTAGTGGTCAAGCCATCTTTCTCGCAGTTTTCCTATACGTCTTCTCTCCGTTGATTTGCAGTTCGGTATTCGTGTTGGCAGTCTTTGTTTTTCCATTCTTTCAATGTGCTCTTACCATTTCTCTCTGTATTCCCGTATTCTGTCGTTGAGAGACAATCATTTTAAATCATTTCTTATTTCATCGTTTCTAAACCTGTCAATTCTTGTGCACCCTTTTACATGATGCAGAAATCTCATTTCTGCGGAGTGTATCTGTCTTTCATTTTATTTATTAACCCATGTTTCGAACTCGTATAAAGGAGTGGGGAAAGCCATCACTTTATAAAACTTCATTTTTGCTTCATTTGTTGCTTGTTTTTCAAATGTTTGTAATAGTTCCACATATTGCCTGAAATTTACTTATTTTTCTTCTATGTCCTGTCAAAATGGTATGTGACTACATTCTAGGTATTGGAAGTCGGAAATCTGCTCTAGTGTTTCATTGTATATTGCCATTTTAGATCTAACTGAGTGGTTACTTTTGAAGACCATTACTTGTGTTTTATTGTTTACTATTGTAACGTTTATTTAAATTTATTAATTTATTTATACAGTTTCAACACACACGTAATTTATTTAGTCTATTCCCTAACTAATTAATTTAACATCACACACTTAACGCGCTAATTTATCTGTACACTATCCGCTAGTGTGCTTATCGCACTTGTCACTCACGATGACTCCTTTTCTACTGTATCTCCGACCGCACCGTTTCGTAATTTGTATCGTCAATAATGTCTTCGGGAACCTTCCTGTAGTTACTCGATTATCCTTTCTCTAATTGGGCGTTTCCGGATTGTTAAAGAATGGTGTTTTCATGATCGCGCTTTATACTCCGAAGCGGTCTACCCTTTGGAGTGGGCCGACTTCGTCCAATAAGAAGGAGCACGTTTCACGCTGGTGTTTACATGTCGCGTTACGTTTGCTAAATTATAATGTAGGGCATGTTGACTCAGTTTATGAATAACTTCTTGCAAATTATTTTCCGTTTCTTCTGTTATAATTTGATAATACAGAGTAATTCAAAAATTCATAATACGGTGCAGAAGTTGAGCGAAATGATGCAAATTATGGAGAAACTCTAACTTGTAGAAGTTTCCACAGCCTGCTATGGTATCAGAGGTAAGTTTTAGTGGGATGAAGTGCTTAGAGAGGTTTTCCTCCCACGATAAACCACCCCTGACTGAACCCAATATAATTCCCTTGTTGTTGCAATGCTGATTATCACGCATTGACGCCTCGTACGTTATGCTACCTACCCCACGATGGGATCATTCGATCAGTTATGATCTCAGCTCCTTCACAAAGTCACATTCCACGTTTCCGAATACGACTCGAAACAGCCGTTGGCAATTTACTGGTCTGTAAACTTTCGACGGCGCTATTATCGCGTATCTGTATTTAATCGGGTTTTCACCTGACACGGTGAACATGATAAATCGTCCGGCCGTAAGTGGAGCGTTTTCGGAGGTTCCCGCCGAAATCAGACCCCAATGATGGGCGAAATCACATTTTGAAGGGCACCTCCAGTTTACCGGAAAATTGCGGCCCGGCAGGGATCCGATACTTACAACGTAACCCTCCCACTTATCCCTTTCTCTCCCTTTTTGGGTCTAGTTAGTGTAGTTGTTTAGAAAAAGCAGGAGTGCGGAGAGAGGGAAGATGGAGGCGGAGAGGTTCACTTGGACGCCCCTCTGGGAGGGAGCAGTTGGGAGTTATATGTTTGGAAAGGGTATCGTGTTAAAATTGGACTCTTGTATAAACCTCGTAATGTATTCGAGGATATTAGATCCCTAATGAAGACGTTGTCGGTTCTGTGTATTCCCGAATAAGAAACTTGCCTCATTTATATCGGGAAAACGTTAACGCCCGTCGACATAACACCGAAGACCATCGGAGGGAGAATGAAATATCGACGGTGAACTTCAAAGAATTTCAATAACAAGTTTTTCGTTGCTTTCCACGTCGCATTATACTTGCTTTCCGTCCCGGGGATTAAAAATGTTTCGCCTTTCGAACATAGATTGGCTGTGTGATCACAATCGGTGAAACGCCCCGAAACTTGTCTCGTTCTTGTAACAAAACTTTATTTAATAACAACAATGGAAAAACTCTCATATAAAACTCTCTCCACTCTTTAAGACTGGGAAACAGTCCGCCATATCCTCCCGCATGAGCTTTTTTAGACGACGTCCATTAGGATTATTACAAAGTCGTCAAAGCGTCATGATGCTTTCGTTGCCTGAAACCGTTATCGTACTTCATGGGATTTAACACTCTTTGCTTTGTATTAAGTACTTTAAGATTACGTTTGACATCAACAAGTTCAGTAACATCGGATTAATCCCCGCGAAGTCAAATGTTTGCATTGGAAAGGGAAATATTTAAAATTGAATACAAATATTGAGGCTGACTTCGATTCAAACTGAATTGATGTTCTCTTACTTTATATTAACAATATAGTAAATTTGAGAAAATGAAGTAACCAATATCGAAATTGGAAAAGTGTTTGCAATATCCATAACTTCGTAGCATATATATGAAAAATCTAAAGGAAGCCAAATGTGATCTAATCTACCCTTATTTCCCATGTATTAGCGTTTGTATATAGAAATGCTATTACACGAAATGTCAATATTTCCCATAGATGATTATAAATTTAACATTCGTAATTGAGAGATATAATCGGTTTTGCAATCACAAGGGCGATATCCGATGGAATCGATGCTGGTACTTAGTCAATGGTGTAATTTGAAAGCAAGATTTTGTAATAGGTAAATACACTATTCGCCGTACATTTCGCAAATTCCCATTTATTGGTAGCTTATGAATGGGGACTGGAAAATATGAAAGAGTTATGCAATATGCACTTGAAAAATACCAAAATATGTAATTAAAATATACTTTAATACACATACCCTTAACAGTTTTAGATATTGTGAATATTGTGAAACGGTAAGTAAGAATAAAAATCGTGATGTGTTCATCAGAGTACTTTCTCATATATAGGGTGTTTCAATATGCGTTTGCCAAATCCAAACGGGAAATAGATACGGTTAATTTAAGCAAAAGAAAAGTTTATTTTATACTAATTCAATGGTAGAATATACATTCTATATTTAAAATAAATTCTTGTAGCAAATTTTGAGAAAAATTCAAAAACCGAAAAACCACAAGTATAAAGTGCTCTTCACAGATGATTTAGCCGAACACGTTACAAACCTTTTTATACATATTTAATTGCACAATAAATTTTCAAAGTTTAAAAAGAATTCTTGGAAGGAATTCCGAGAATAATACAAAAAACCCAAAATCGACAAGTATAAAGTATCCTTCACAGAAGATTTAGCCAAAAACGTTAGAAAACTTTTTTATACATATTCAATAGTAGAATAAATATTCAAGGTTTAAAAAAAATTCGTGGAGTGGATTACGAAAAAAATTGAAAAAAACCGAAAATTGACAAGTATAAAGTGCCCTTCACAGAAGATTTAGCCAAAATCGTTAGGAAACATTTTTATAGGTATTTCATCGTACAATAAATATTCAAAGTTTCAAAAAAATTCTTGGAGCGAATTTCGAGAAAAATTCAAAAAACAGAAAATTGACAAGAGTAAACAACCCTTTTATCCTGGCCGATTTTAATGAAAAGCTTATTCTCACGTCCTGGTATGGTACAAAGTCTAAATACAAAGTTTTGACCGTTTGTGGTTTTTTGTTTTTGAGAAAATCCTACCACAGACACACATACACACATACACACATACACACATACATAGAGACGGTTTTCCAAAAACATGTTTTTTGGACTCAGGGGACCTCAAAACGTTCAGAAATGCTAATAACTCAATTTCGAAAAATCGACCCGATTACAATACTCTCTCATATATGAGTACCTCATATGAGAAACTAAAAAAAAGGACTCTGCAGTATAGTAAAGTATGGAAGCCAAAAATCCCTCAAAAATCTTTCCTACTCAAACATATATATACTGTTATATTTTCATATATTGAGTACCTATTGCAATATACAATCATGAATATTTAATAATGTCAATTACTAATGCTATAGATTTATTACAATATTATTTTTTAAATATTATCAAATATTTTCGTATTTGATAGTGTCAGTATTTATAAGTATTGTGAAATACTATGGCAATTATAGTTTTGTTATAAGAAGAAAACGATCTTTAAACTTTTCATGGTCTAGTTGGTGCATTTCTAAATTTCGATATTGTTGACTCTACGATCAACATAAAAGAGAGCTAAGTAGAGTTGTAGGGATTTAATAGGGATTTAGGGAACATAGTCATCAATTAGGCATTAATAACCATTAAATAGGGAACTAGAGCAACTAGTTATTGAAACATCTTGGGTGAAATTTCTACTTGCATATTAAGTAATCAAAATTAATTAGAACGAACTTAGTCGGGGAAATATTTTAGTGTAGGTGCTTATAAAGTAATCATCTATTAAGTAATTAATAACTATGAAAACAACTGAGTAGCTTAGTTGAACTAATTTTGGGAACTTTTCAACACGTTTTGTTTTACAAACAGGTAATTATCGTTGACACATCTTAGGTAACAAGGTTTTTGGGATAGCTAAATCAACTAATAAGCACGTCTTATTTTATTACGAAGAATAACAACGCTGACCGAACTTCAACAAGTCAAGTTCAAATCACAATAATTAACCGAGTAAGCATAAAAAAACGTTTACGGAACGTGATAACAAGCGCTCCAGTTAAGGTCACTTTCTGCAACGCTAGGTCATTGTAAGAAAACAAACAATATCTCATTTAACCAATGTAATTTGAAGATGTATAAAAGCTTGTGAATTTTTTGTAATAATCTAGTAAACCTAGTATGCCCAAAACTACAGTGTGTTGTGGTCTTGATTCAAAGTCATCCCACCCTACAAGCTCTCACGTTTGTTAGCGATTTTTGGGAGGTCTCCGCCGATGAGAGTACGGAGTACGTGTCTGGCCTCGGACGGGGGGAAATGCAGACGCCGACATTTTTGTAAATGTAGAATTCGTTTGTTTATGTATAGTATAGAGATTCACTCTCATTCCTATTTTTGCTACGCATAAGTGAGCGTGTATTAATCTTTATAAATATTTAGATCATTATAATAAATAATTTCAATTTGAATTTACCAATCAATTTTAAAACCTACATAATCAAACAGCCCCGATAAGGGTTGTTTTCATGTAACGCCCTGAGAGTTCTACGAGATCTTCAAACTACGACAACTTCTAACTTCAAGAACTTCAATCCCAGATCTGCACGTTACGCCCTCAGATCTAAACCGGAGAGCACGGTACGCCCTCTCTCCAGAACTTAGAGAACTTCAACTCAGGACCTGCAAGAGACGCCTTCAGGTCCACTCCGGAGATTTACGACAAGCCGTGATCTCCAACTACTACAAATGTCTCCAGCCTTACAACCTGGAGACAAGATTCATCTCCGCAGCCACCCACGAGCTACGAGAGAGATTACATACAGTCCACCCTCAACAGAGACCACTTCACACTTCGTTCAGATATTAAATCTAGATGTACTTTTTAGTTAATATCTTCAATTAATAATTTAAAAAATTAATTCAATTTTGTAAATTTAATTAATAATTTCATTAAAAAAATTAACTAATAATTATTTTAATTTATTAAAGCTTAAATTGATGACGAATTAAACACTAAACTGTTTAAGTACGAATCTACCAAATTTAACCTCCGCTTTATACAGTATTTCAATGGATGTACCCCAAAAATTGTTTCACTTTGATGCATGCAAGAGAGAAATCCATCGTGGTATAAGGTGCTAAATATCAAATTTACCCTAAATTCGATATATATGCAATATAAAAGAAGGAGCCTTTGTGCTCAACTAAAAGCTTAATTACCTGCTGAAAGTGCAGGAAAGGGAGATCTTGTACAAACTGCCACTTCGTCAATAAAAGAACTGCAAACCTAAAGCCTGGATATCGGGCTTATCAAAGTGAGTATCACAGTGTACATGAATGGGTTAAGGCAGTAATTTCCCAAACAACTCAGGGTTACATTTTATTGCGAACTCTTTTGAAGACCTGCATACCTAGTCAATGTATTATGATTAAGTAGCAAATAAAATTATTGGTGATTTAACTTTAATGTAATGCTTTGGGTGATGAGTAGAGTTCACTAAAACCTTTACTGGGCCTAAATAAAAAGCAATTTGGTTTGAAAGCGATTCAATAAAGGGCAAAATATATGGTGAATGATAAGAGTGTAGAGCAAATAAATAAATTTAAATATTAACATCATGCGACTACCTGCACCTATCAATAACTTCATCCATAAAACTTTTTTTTAATATTTATGTAGTATAATCAGAAGCCATTTTAGAAAGACAAGAATAGAGAATAACAAACAAGAATACGATTTTATAATGTGATTATATAGCCGTAATACGTTTTCCTAATAGACAAACTGTTGATTATATGCGAAGGACTTAAAATATTTAATTGACTCAATAAAATCACGAGCTAAATAAAAAGTAAATGTGATAGATTTCTTACCCGATGACGAAAGTGAGGCTTTATGGATTATTAAAACGATGAAGATTGGAAGGATTCCATTTCAGTACCCTCAAGCTTAAACAACGAGATACTTTTACCTTGATGAAACAAAAAGTTTATTTCAGGAGTGCTACAGGGTTGAACGAAGTGAGAAGTGGTCTCTGTTGAGAGTGGACTGTATGTAATCTCTCTCGTAGCTCGTGGATGGCTGCGGAGATGAATCTTGTCTCCAGGTTGTAAGGTTGGAGACTCTTGTAGTAGTTGGAGATCACGGCTTGTAGTAAATCTCCGGAGTGGACCTGAAGGCGTCTCTTGCAGGTCCTGAGTTGAAGTTCTCGAAGTTCTGGAGAGAGGGCGTGACGTACTTATCCGGGGTTGATCTGAGGGCGTAACGTGCAGATCTGGGGTTGAAGATCTCGAAGTTAGAAGTTTTCATAGCTTGAAGATCTCGTAGAACTCTCAGGGCGTAACGTGAGAGTAGTCGTGTAGGGTGAGGTTAGGTTTCCCGACTGCAGTCTCACAGTCGGTTTTAAGATGAAGGGTGACTTTAAATCAAGACCAACAACACACGTCGTTTTGAGCATACAAAGTATACTGATTTATTGTTCCAAATTTCAGAGCTTTTATACATCTTATTTTACATTAGCTAAATGAGATATTATTTGTTTTGTTACCTTGCACCAGGCTGACCTTCTCGAGAAGCGCTTGTTATCACGTTACCTAGACTTCGTGTTATGCTTAGTCAGCTGAGTATTGGGATTTGAACTTGACCGGCTCACGTTCGGTCGCAGTTGTTTTCCTCTTTGTAACGTGAAACGATCGCTAGTGTCATTGATTCGTGAACGAACGTTAAAACAATCCAATAATATTTTAAACTACTATCCTCGCTCTTAATCATGACTTGTAAAATCCCTGTACACAAAAATGGTAAATATATAACAAAAACTATCCCAACTATTAAATAAAAACTATCCCAAATATTAAGTTCCTATTAAATGTCAAAAAATGTCAAAAACCCTATTCTTGTTTTTTAACAGGTAAATCCCTAAATCCCTACTCGACATTTGTTAATGTTGCAGCGTCAACATCGTTGAAGCATTGTTCCAAAGAATCTGAACCAGGAAGACTTCAGGTTTAAAAACTAAGAAACTTGCAGACAAGAATAGTTCTTCTGCATTAAGGAAACAGAATGGAAGGATTATATCAAGTTATTACCTTTACCTATTGTTAAATTGGATGAACAAAAATTGGTTATAAAACAATAAAATCTCCTTTAAACGAAGTTAAAACAATCATTAACTCCAGTAATATATTAGTGTTATCAGAAGCCAATTGGCTCGTTAGAGCGTTAAATTTGATATAACCCCTCAGAGTTTCTTTTTCGAAGAAACCAGCCGGAAAAAGTTATGGGAGAGAAAGGAGATATTGGAGAGCGTTGATTACAGGTTCGATCCCAACTGGAAAATGTTCATCCTTTACGCCGTTTAGCTGTCTAATGAGTGAACGGCCTACGACTTATCCGTCGGGATTCCGTTTGTTCTTCTTCGGATTTTTGAGGGGAGAGTGTTGAGAAACTCGGATGATATGTACTTTCGATCGCTAGGCCGGATGAGTAATGGTTAATACAACGATGGGAGTGCAGAATAATGTCCGGCTAATTCGCTTTCCTGGTCCGCTTGCATCTCGGTCTGGATGATAGCCATGCGATGGGATCGATCTAGATCCACCGGACCTCCGGAATAATAAACAGTGTTTCCAAATGGATTTTCCAGATTTGCCGTGGTTATTAATGACACCAGAATACCCGGCGTATTTTTTACGGGCGCCCGTAACGAATTCAAAGGGCTCCGATCAAATCCGGACGCATTAGATCAAAACGACGATTGTCGAAACGACCTCAGCGCTTTCGCATGCACGAACGGGCACCTATCACATACACACTCGCCCCCCTCCCCCCGCCCCAATTTTCCCACTTTCGGAAGATTAAAATTTCCAGGCGATATAAATCCGGTCTCACGCTACCTAAGCGCGAACACCCCCTTCAGTTCCGCGTAAGTGTTCCCGCGACTAAACCGAGCGAAAGTTTCGAGATAGTTCCTACGATCCGCCATCTATCTGGCCGCATTACACCGACTAACGTGTTCGTCGGGAGACGTTCTAATCAGATATTGTTCCATTAATTGAGATTTCGGATTAGCGGATGTTTTAATGGAGGAATCACGGTATCACGAAACTCGCGCGAGATTTCTAGATACCAAGTTTCGAAGGCAAGGCGGATGCCTACGACGGTGATTCGTGACTGCGAGTTATTATACAGAAGAGTGATCAACAGGGGAATATAAATCATAATTATATAAAATTTATCAAATTTTTATATGTTATGTTTATTATGTTTTATATTATTTGTGTTCGGTATATCTTAACCTGGAGCTGTGCCGGAATACTTGCCATTACTTCATTTGGAATCTAAATGTATCTCGACCTGGCCGAACGTATGGGTGTTCGTCATTAGTAATGACTAAAGACCGGATTTATATGCACAAAATTTTGCCAAAATATGCGAATATATATGCAAGAAAAAATGCCAAAATATGCATAAATTTTAAGAAACATGCACAAATTTAAAAAAAAAAGGTGCACACGTTTAGACAGTAGTATAAAACTAGAAACAAGTATAAAGTATGAAAATAGCATCGTTTTAAGAAAGAGTAGGCATTTTATGATTAAAAATAAAATTCTGTAAGTTATATTTTGTGTTTTACAAATTTGTCTCAAATTTTACTCACTTACAATATAACCTTATGTACAGATATATCCATGTATTACAATCATAGGTACAAAAATACCACAAATAGATACAATACATTCAATAAATATATGTCTTACTGTAATTAACTATTACATATTTTTCTAGATTATCTATTTTAAAATTTTGTCGTCGGTCTGATAAAATACGTTTGTATTTAGAAAAACTGCGTTCAACATCAACAGAGGTTATAGGAAAACAGTAAGAAGTTTTGAAGGTAAATTTGATTCTATATTAAAATTTCAGGTAGCTACTTCATAGCATTTTCAATTATTGGCACCCGTTATTGGCATATTGGGTTTTTCTATGTCATTAATTGTAAATTCCTTAGAAAATGCAGCATTATGAGGAATTTGCACGAAATATGCAAAAATTAGAAAAATGGTCAGAATATGCAAGGCACATTATGCAATATGCAAATGCATACATATCCGGTCTTTAGTAATGACGAACACTCATTACTAAAGACCGGATGTTCAGGCATTAAAAATTTTTAGAATAGCCAGGCATTTAGGCAACAAAAAATCATAAAATAGGCACATAAAATGGGCGTTTATTAAAAACAATACCTACATATAAAAATAAGCTAGTTATTAAAATAATAATAGATATAGGACGAAATATGACATTCCTACAATGAAATGAAATCATTAACAAAAAGCCCTAATTGGAACTACAATGTTTTTTTAGGTTACCAAATGTAACATTGTATCTCCTTCCCGAAAATAAATTCTTCAATGTAGAAAAAGATCTTTCTATAGCAACTGACGTAATGGGAGCGTATTTAAAGCGTACAACAATGTTTGGTTCTAAATAATTAGAATCATTTACTTTTTCGCCACTTAAAAACTTTAAAACTTTTTAAATTATTTCTAAATCTTTATTTCTAGAAAATACATATTTACATTTTTCTTTAATGAGGAGACCTTTATTTTCAGGAAAACGGTTTATGTTTTTAAATAGCATTTATGTAGTGTATTAACGGCGAACACTAAAGGCTGATCTAGACTTTCTAAGGAAGTTATGAAAACTGGAAGAGTAGAATAATTTGCGGCAATAAATGTTAAATCATTTTTATGATTTTTCTTTTCAAACAGTTTTTTGTGGACTTGATGCTTCAGTTTCATCTATTTATCAATTTTCTCAATGTCTTTGAATTAAAGATGGCAATTAAATATTTGTCACAATAGGTATTTTTAGGCATTTTAGGCATTATGCCTGAACATCCGCTCTTTAGTCATTACCTTCTATGTGGCCGAACATTTATATCAACCTGAATTACTCATCTAAAATACCTCATCTAGTCCCGGTTTTTTTAATTAAAGCTGCTTCAGACTACCTCCTATAAGGTTCAGTACGTGGTGAGATACCTCAACCTGTCGTAAGTATATTGAGGTATTAGGTAACTATCTCCTCTGAGAGCTGGATATTAAATCGATTTAACAGTTACATCATTGAATCGTCACTCAGCATATTTGTGGTCGTATTTGAAATTTGAGGATACGAGTATTGTCTTTGGAGCTTATTACCAGTCTCCCGGAACAGCTTTGACAAGTCCATTGATCATAATTGTGATATAAGACGTCAATGTAAATCCGTTTAATCCTCAAAACAAAGTGAGCGCATATTGTCACGTCTGGAAATCCTAACTAACAATATGTGCAAACAGATCGCGTTTATTAGTTTTTCTATAATACGCATACCGAAGAACTTCATATCTTGATCTAATTAGCCATATTAATAGCCTTTTCCTAACGAAAAAAAATCAATTGACAAACACAATTACACGTACCTATTTCGGAATCATTATTTTATCTTTGCAATCGCGAAGAGTAACCAGAATAACAATTAAAGGTAACGTGATATCACAAATTATCTTGCTCAAGGGTTGCCATGGAATGTAAAACGCTTGTCTTAGCTTAAATCATCCTTTTGAAATAATTCTGTCATTGTCAAGCTGCACTGACATCATCAATAACTCTAGCACAATGACTTGACAGAATTTGACACTCAAAAAATGATTGACATACATTTAGGATGGGATCTGCGACAATCATTTTAAAATCCATGACCACCCTTGACCAAGGTAATTTTTGATATCATGGTACATATGCTCATCAAATTATTTATTGCGAAATCTTATGTAAACGTGAACAAACCAAGCCGAGATATATATGCAACGTTTGGGGATTATAGGAACTTCAAACATGCCAAAATATTTTGTTTATTAATAATATCGACAAACAATGCACTATCATAATAATCTTATCTCTGGTCATTTTGACGGTCATGTAAACTTAAGACCAGTTAAGGCGGAGCCCTGGTTAACATACGATATTACGCTCATGAGAAAGAAAATGGATAAAGTGTGAATTACGTGTAAGTACAATAAATTTAGTGAAAATTGGATAAAATACGTAAACCTTAGGAAATTCACCTTACATAAATTTGCAGTGAAGCGGCAGCCTATATCGAACAAATCAGTAAATAAATTTTCATTGTTTAAAAATAAATCGAGATATATTTAAAACGGTTTAGTACTTCAAGATCTAAAAACCACATGGGAATTACTAATTTAACATGTCCTTAAATGGGTAAATATTTTCGGTTTGTTCTTATACAATTTTTATTGACGTATCTAAGAATGCTGCAGTAGTAATTTACCAAAAAAAAAAAAAAATAAGCAGATTATTAAAGGAAAGTTTTACTTCGATTACCTTTACATTCTTGTACCTTGATTTACCTACATTCTTGTGTTCGAAAGAATAAGTTTTTGGGATCGAATATTTTTCACAGGTTTACATATTTCATGTTAGTAGATATACTAGGCCGGTTCGGCCCAACAGTTCCGTATATAGCCGTTCACTAAGGCCCGGTAATCACAAGAACGGGTCATTAGTGTTATTGAAATAATCACCATCCATATGTTGGTCGCGTTATACTGACAAATATTTTTAAATTGGCATACAAAACGAAACTAGTGTTGATTTTCTGGTATTTTCTAAAACACTTTTGGTTTGGTCTATATAATAATAATAGCAATATTAAATTCCACACAAAACTGAAGTTTAATGCATTCGTAAAATGTTTTCAATTCACATTAAACCAACGTAACGTGCCCTTCTGACAATATGCTTTGCCCGTGAGTAGAGTCTTATTTGAAAACACGACGACTATTGCTAATTGTATGTATGGGGATAACCTTAATTTATTTGGTTGCAACTGAAAGTAATACTTATTTTGTTTGTTTCAGGTAAGTTGGCGCTTGAAGACGTCTCGTCATGGTAGTAATTCCATTACGATTGTTGAGAAACATGAATGCTTAAGTTCACGTAAGTATGAATATTGGATTCAAAACTGAATTCTCCGTAATGGTTTTTGTGAAATTCACAACGCAGGTACATTTTCAGTCGCTAGTATATCCAAGTTTATTGGGATTTGTATTCTCTGCATTTGACTTTCAAATGCCAGTGAAATTTTTCAAGAGAGCGCGTCATGTCATATTCGTTCAAGAAGATAAATTTTGAAAAGACGAATGCGGGGAAAAAGCAGCGCCAATTTTCACAATTTCCTATCCACGAAAATATAAATCAACAGTAACAATGCGAAGCAACTCTCAGTCTATCCTACATAAGTTGCTACTTACAAACGGAAACGACAGCTATTAGACTTGATTTTATGTCGATTGAACCTGAATTAACTTATAGAAAATGCCTCGTAAGGGAGCATGGGCTGTTTGAGATGGGCACCTTCAAATAAATATTTTAACATTCCTCAAAAATGACAAAATCTGAAAAATTTAAACATTAGCGTATTGACTAAGTCTCTAAAGACCAATCGGCCACTGTCAATTTGATTTTTCTGTTGTAGTCAAACAAAAGAGGCTAAAATTAGCAATGAACTAAAATTTTCTACTATATTCGTTTAAAGATCGAGATTTTTCGAGAAAATATAATTCATACTTTTTGCATTTCCTGCGATCAAGATATTAATTTATTGCAACACAAAGTTGGCTTTGGTAAATTAACAAGATTTGACAGTTGTAAATATAGGACATTAGTGGTTTAAGTGTTTAAGTATTAAATCTAATTAAGTACATTTTGTTTAAGAAACATGATGCAATGATAAAAAAATCATTTAACGAAAAACACACATACAAAAGGAAGATAACTTTTAGAACAATTGTGTCTGCCTTGCGAAAATTTCATTATCATTTGTACTTTCATTACACACGTATTACGTTCTTTGCCTTGACTGATTACGAGTTTTTATTAAAACAGCATTAAATTAGACATTAAGCAACCCTATACATGGAAATTATAGTGGGGGATCTGGTAGGCCAACTTATTGGACCACCTCTTCCAATGGTTTTCGTAAGAATTTTTAAGAATGTGGCAAAATGGGCAAATAGTGTAAACCACTAATTTTATCTTATCATCAAAGGAACAGCGCCTATTAAATAAGGAAAATCATTCCCTACTAAAATTAATGTCATAATTAATAACGAACAAGTAATATTGTTGATTCAAACGGTTATACAACTCCATAAGTCCCAGAAGTTGATTACAGGTCATCATCATCATCATCCATCCTTTTCAGGTCCACTGTTGGACATAGGCCTCCCCTAGTTTTCTCCATTCGTCTCTGCTCCTGGCTGATTGTAACCAGTTTGTGGCAACTCCCTTTATATCGTCCGTCCAGCGCGTTGGTGGTCTGCCTCTGCTGCGCTTGTCTAGTCTGGGTCTCCATTCTAGGAGTTTGCGAATCCATCTAGAATCTTGTAGTCGAGTGATATGACCCGCCCAGTTCCATTTTAGTTCGGCTATACGAACTAATACGTCGGTAACTCCCGTTCTTCTCCTAACATCTTCGTTGCTCACTCTACCTCTTAGGGTTATCCCGAGCATTGATCTTACCATACGTCTCTGTGTTACCTGGAGCTTTGAGGCTGATTTTTTAATAAGGGTTGATGTTTCCATCCCGTATGTCATCACCGGAAGTACGCATTGATCAAAGACTTTTCGCTTCATGCTTATTGGGATGTTGCTCTTAAACACATCCCTTAAAGCACCATATGCTGCCCATGCCAGCGTTATTCTCCTCCTCGTCTCGCAGGTTTGATTGTCTCTATCTATTCTGATCTCGTGTCCTAGATATACGTATTTTTCTACAAGTTCCACACATTGGTCTGATATATAGAGTTCCTCACTTGGGACGAGATTGGTCATATATTTTGTTTTTTTTTAAATTTATTTTAAGACCGATTTTTGAACATGTTTCATCCAGGTCTCTTAACATCTCCTTTATTTCTCCAAGCTCATCAGCGATCAGAACTATATCGTCTGCGAAACTAAGATGATTCAGATTTTCTCCATCTATGGTGATGCCTTTATTGTCCCAATTTAGTCTTTTGAATGCATACTCTAGTGCTGTTATAAACAACTTGGGTGACGAGGTGTCTCCCTGCCTAACGCCGCATTCAATGTTTATGGGTTTGCTGGTTTCATGTAGCTGTATAGTTGTCGTTGCGTTTTTGTAGATGTTATATATGAGTTTGGTATATCGACTATCAATACGGCATTCGTTCAAAGACATTAATGTCTGAATACCTGTAATCATTGAACGAATGATTACAGGTATTCAGACATTAATGTTAAATTTTGGCAGAGGTTATGTCTTCTTTATGGCAAAGGCATTTTTACCATAATAAGCACAGTAAAGTCAGTTTCTTAATTAAAGCTCTCATTTTCATTAAATGTGGCTTTATTTCAAAATGAAATATGAGAAAACAAAACGTTACCAATTTAAAAATTTTACAATGAGTTTTTTTTATTGGGATTTTGCATCTAGAGCTACAGTCAGATATAGCTATAAAAAAAATTAAAGCAGTGTAAAGGAAGTTAAAAACACAGATCTTAAAGGGGGACAATAAAGCCCAAAAAAAGTGGAAGATATCTTAGCGAACATGTGTCCGAAACAGCTTAGTTTTTGAGATGCAGTGTGTTAAAATTTTAGAAAATGTAATCAATTGATATCATTATGCAATCAATTGTTGTCATTGTTCACCGAACTAATTTTAACAGCAAAGCGAAATTATGATCTACTATTAAATTTGAAGGGCATATAAAATAACGATATCTAAAATGAACCTGTTTCCAGGTCAATGTGCTTTTAAATACTTGTGGAGGATGAAAACAATTTTTTTGCGCAGCTCTTTAGAGATTTTGACTAAATATTATTAAAAAATGAAGCTTTTCACACAAAACTTGTACTCGGTACTCTAGTGTCTTTTCGAAAAGAGCAGCTATTTTCCAGAAAGTTAAGGATGAAGCGGCCCATACACGCTCAATATTATTGCGCAATGTGGGTTGCACATTATTTTGACGGAGGGCCATAAGCGGCCCATACACGCTCAATATTATTGCGCAATATTTAGGTTTGTGCAATATAGTTGATCGTGTGTAGTCGAAATTGAAAGGTTGTGCAATATATTGTGCTAAATTCAAATCTTTAGCGGCCCATACACGCTCAATATTATTGCGGAATATTTAGGTTTGTGCAATATAGTTGATCGTGTGTAGTCGAAATTGAAAGGTTGTGCAATATATTGTGCTAAATTCAAATCTTTGAAAATATATTGTGCAAACGGGAAAAGGTTGTGTCGTCTGTAGGCAATATTGCGCCATATCCCATCAGTCAGTATCAACACGTGGTAGAGTACGTGTCGTAATGGCTGCCAAGGAAGCTGATAGGCAATTCATTCTGGAATTCATTGAAGTTTATCGTGACCTTCTGGCTCTGTGAGATGTAAAGTGTACAGATTATACTAATCGTGCGAAAAAGGGGGAGCAGTATGAACTCTTGTTAGAAAAATACCGCGAAAAATATCCGAAGGCTATAAACCAGAGCTCATCTTTTTCGCATTGGCACCCACAGCAATAATCACACAACACAAATCCCTATCACTCAACATTACCTCACTACATGAAATTGTGCTTGGAACTGTTTGCACAATATATTGCCTTGAAGGTTGTACGTCTGTGCTCGCGATTGCACAGTATATTGCACAACCATCAATATTGCCTGCATACGATACAATTTATTGCACAAATCAAAATATTGCGCAATAATATTGAGCATGTATGGCCCTCCGTCAAAATAATGTGCAACCCACATTGCGCAATAATATTGAGCGTGTATGGACCGCTTTACATGCTCAATATTATTGCGCAATATTTTGATTTGTGCAATAAATTGTATCGTATGCAGGCAATATTGATGGTT
Organism: Cryptocephalus moraei; assembly: GCA_946251905.1. Classification (NCBI taxonomy): domain Eukaryota; kingdom Metazoa; phylum Arthropoda; class Insecta; order Coleoptera; family Chrysomelidae; genus Cryptocephalus; species Cryptocephalus moraei. The sequence goes on from OX276454.1 coordinate 18,871,676, forward strand.
GTGCAATATACTGTGCAATCGCGAGCACAGACGTACAACCTTCAAGGCAATATATTGTGCAAGCAGTTCCAAGCACCATTTCATGTAGTGAAATAATGTGGAGTTATAGGCATTTGTGTTGTGTGATTATTGCTGTGGGTGCCAATGCGAAAAAGAAGAAGAGCTCTGGTTTATAGCCTTCGGATATTTTTCTAACAAGAGTTCATACTGCTCCCCCTTTTTCGCACGATTATTATAATCTTTACACTTTACATCTCACAGAGCCAGAAAGCCACGATAAACTTCAATGAATTCGAGAATGAATTGCCTATCAGCTTCCTTGGCAGCCATGACGACGCGTACTCTACCACGTGTTGATACTGACTGATGGGATATTGCGCAATATTGCCTACAGACGACACAACCTTTTTCCGTTTGCACAATATATTTTCAAAGATTTGGATTTAGCACAATATATTGCACAACCTTTCAATTTCAACTACACACGATCAACTATATTGCACAAACCTAAATATTGCGCAATAATATTGAGCGTGTATGAGCCGCTTGAGAGTCATAAGACATTATTGGAAATATTTATACTGTCTAAAAAAGTCTCACAAATTTCAAGGAAAGATGGTGTCATCTAAAATGGAGTGATCACGTCGCAGCAAATGACACGTTTATAACAATATTGGTGATATTTTGATACCACGAAAAATTTTTAGCAAAGTAGTATTGAGGTTTTCAACTTTACTTTTCTGGAAAGCGCCCGTTTCCATCGGAGTCAAATAAAGTAACAAGTCTTATGTCAAAAGCTTCCATTTTTCAAAAACTCCACGCGAACTTTTTAAATATTTATGTACAAAACCTAAGGTGGTTGTTGCCCAAAGCAACCCCCGAAAATCATATCTACCTCGAGAGAGGTCTATTTTCGAATCCAGAATTGAAATCAGCGTAGTAAATTTATCATTAGGCCTTAATTTCGTAAAAAAAGTTACTAATAACTAATAAGTGTTTTAGGGCATATCTTCACTAAGATTTTCTGCAAGTTTTAAGCCACAATATCCTCTCATGAAGTGTGTGACATTTTTTTACAGCCCATTACTTCATTAGAATTTCAAAGTCTTCTGAGGAATATATATTAAGTGCTGCATAAAAATAAATTAGGGGCAAGATGAGTCGTCTGTCCACATAATGATAACCTTAAAGCTATTCAATACTATTATTATTTATTATTATTTTATTATTATCATTATTATTATTATTATTATTGTTATTATTATTTTTGTCCCATTTCTCAACATACAAGTTGGTGCGGTTATTAACTTTGTCATCTATCTAGCTGAGAAAGTAATTCAACTCCTCTCAACTAGCCTAGAAACTTTCGGACTATATGGCACGCTTGTAACAATACTAGGCGTTGGCATAGATTTACAATGTTATTGGGAAGTCCAATCTTGTCTAGATTTGCAAGGAAATTTTTACTGATTATACCTTCAGCTGATATAACAAATGGAATGATAGCGATACTGCGGAGTTTCCATTGAGCTTTGAGATCATATGCCAGGTTTTCGTACTTCGTTGCTTTTTCACCCTCAGTTTTTTTTTACATTGTGCGACAACGGTACTGCTATATCAAGGACGATTCCAGTTTGTTCTCTCTTGTTTATCAGTATGATATCCGGTCTGTTGTAATCCACACTCCGATCAGTTGTTATAACTCTGTCCCAGTATAACAGATGGTCGTTCGTTTCCAAAACTGGAGAGGGGTCGTATTTATAGTACGGTGGGGGTGGAGCGTCAAGAAGGTTGTGCTTGATTGCCAGTTGTTGATGGATTATTTTGGAGAGTTGGTTATGCCGCCCTAAATATGCACTTTCTGCTAGCATGGGGCATCCCACCATTATATCCTCAATTGTTTCACCTGAGGCCCCACACTTCCGACATTTGTCAATGACATTTAGCTTCAGGCAGTGTTTTTCGTAGTTCCTTGTTCTTACTACTCGGTCTTGAATGGCCATTAAGAATCCTTCCGTTTCCGGGTACAGCTGTTTTTCATGAAGCCATCGTAGAGAGGCGTTCTTGTCAACATTCTCTAGGTGTAACAATTTGGGGTATCTTCCATGGAGGGGCTGTTCTTGCCAAGCATTCAGATTCTCTTGCATTGACACAATATCGCTTTGGTAGTTATGTTGAGACAAATTGAGAGGTGTGTAGCCCTTGTCTTATCTCACTACTACTTTTAGTATTTCACTATCAGATGTTTGAAAATGTTGTCTCATGTCTTCTTCTTGTTTTAAACATAAGTTTTTTATGTTGAGTAGGCCTCTGCCTCCCTCTCTTCGCGGTAAATAGAGCCTCTTCACTGATGAGTTAGGGTGAAGGTTTCTTGATTTGGTAAAGTACCTCCTCGTTGTTCTGTCTAATTCTTCCAGATCAGTGTTCGACCATTTCACAACACCAAAGGAGTATGTTAGGGATTGCCCACAAGTTTATCGCAGCGCATAAGTTTATATTATTATTACATAATGATTATTATTATTATTATTATTATTATTATTATTATTATTATTATTATTATTATTATTATTATTATTATTTCAGCTAAAACCAGTACTGCTTCTCATCTTGACCAGAAGAAATTAGTGAGACTCTATTCCAGCGTCAACAAGCCTATCTAAAAGAAATGTTTTTCCAGTGCCTGAGTAAATTTGGCATGTTTCCTTATAAAGAGTTAACTGTTATCAATCGGAAAAGTTTCAGCAGTTCCACGCAGATACTCTCGACATATTGAATATTGATCGTTCAGGTAGTAAGAAATCTAATAAATCCACCAGGTACTGTCTTTAAAATTTCTGAACGTCGCTTTCAATCAATATTTCAATCTCATCAATGTCAAATAAAATGATATCAAATCAATATTTGGCATGGGTTTTACATTACATTGCAATTTGAGCTAGTATCACTCTGCAATTTAATATATCATATTGCAATGTGCCAAACAAAAATATGGCAATGGTTATTTACTGTCAATATTGACTTAAGGAAGTAATATATTTCAATCCCCTTGGAAATAAAATTTTGCGAAATACCCTCTTAGAATTCTTCCTACCTTCTTAAAATGTCACATACATCTGTTCCTTTAATATTCCATGCCAAGCGTTAATTAATTACCAGAGAGCTACAATAATTGATACGCAAACCAATCAATTCATTTTGTAATCGACTGCCTCATCTTCCTCAAAAGATTAGCCAATGCTTCCGATTTTCGTTATGATTCCTTCATAGTACGTATCATATTACAAGTCTATTTTCCAATACACTGTTCCAAATAATGATTTATATTGGAAATATAGCAGGAATAATTCAATAAAACTTCATAAAGGGCGCCCAATATTTCTGTAGTAAATAAATAAATAACGAACGATCTTCAGACACAACCCCCGTACAAAACACATCCTTCTTTAAATTCTCATAAGAGTTTTTACCCTCACATTATACGCCACTCATTTTTCTTCTTTTATTTGCAGGAAATTTTCACTGAAATTTGTTTCTGTTACTCCTAAAGACATCCGTCTCTTGTGGAGTTTTTCTGTAATATAGGGTGATGTTTTTTTTAGCGAGCATCCTTCAGTTGAATTCAATTTTGCGATTTTTTCCTCCCCTCGCCAAACATTTATCATCCACGGAGTTAAAAAATGTATTGAGAATCCAAAAGCTGGCGTCTCCTCCACGTCGGATGTATCCCCAGATGCCCGACCGTTATTCATAAATATGTGACGGACTAAAACAACGAATACAAGTGTTTATTTCCTTAGGCGTACTGGAGACACATAAATTCGCCACCGATCGAAACTCGTGATCTATAGATAATAACTCGGAATGAATCTATTTGTCGAAATGGGTATATTTACGTTGCATCGTGTGTAAGTTATTGCGGACGACTCGACGGTAAGGGTAAACAAATCCCGGTGAGATATTTTATTCCATTTTGAATGCTTAAGCAAACACATCGGCTAATATGATTACTCTAATTCCGCGATTGGTCGGATCGAACGTAGGGAATAATGGTACTTTGTACCATCTCCATAAAGTCGTTAAACTATAATTGAGATAAGTAAATTATGGCAAAAGTGAAGCGCCGTTAGATAAATTTAGGTACCGTACGAAAACGTAAATCTATTATCGCCATTGTTTCTCAACACAATATCTTGCAAATAATTGGGAAGATATCATCGGAACAATGAAACGCGGCAATCTCAGAATATTTCGCTATTCATGAAATGAACCGTCGTCTATGCGTGAAGTGCCTGGAATCCGTTTTAATTCCTGCGGGATACGGGGCACATAAAATGGGATCGTTTTCTGAATCTGTAGCGGTTGATATAATTGAAAAGTATCAACTATGATATTTCTAGTTGCTGTTGCCAACACAGTGACATGTTTCACAAAACTGGGGACCCAAATTACGACAGAAACGTTAGTAATTAAGTCGGTAATACTTACAACAAAATTTTTACGATATTGTAACGGAGAGTATCGCCTTAATATAAACACAAGCCGGGAAGAGTCCGTTCCGCGAACCTATTTCAGTTCTTGAAAATCGAGACCGTTCGGGTTGCTCTCGAAAGTTCGATATCCTTCAAAAAACGACTGGAGACTTAAGAGCCGACACATAAAAGGAAACCGCCGGCCCGAGAGCGAATAGTCATGAACAGGGAACGCGACGAATACCAATGACCTGAGCGGCCGTGCGCGGAAGATAAATAAACAGTTGTGAAATATAAACTAGATAATAAGTGTTTTACCAGTGTTAAATAAATTAGTTAAGTATTTATTTAGTGGAATGTAGTTATTTGAACAAAAAATCGTTACAATATATATATATATATATATATATATATATATATTTCCCTGCTTTATCGTACTGTGCATTAGAAAAATTATTATTAGTTGAATAGGTAGTCATGGGATAATCATTAAAAACCAAAACGATGGGTTTTAACATGTACCAGTGTATGTCTGGTTATAACTGCGACATGTCCATTATGTACTTGTATAATCTCTTCTTTGTTTTATAAGAGTAAATATAAGTTTCACAAATTATCCAAGATATCACCGAGAATGGAACACACAGCAATAAACACACTTTATGAAATTCACTCTTATAATTTTTACGAAACTTACGTACTGCCAAAACGAAAATTTAATAATACTTGAGGGCGCACTAGGGGCACAATCATCTTGTTAATTCCACTAGAAAGATCAAATTACGCTATTATATTAACCCCATATAAACATGCAAGGGCGACGATCCCTTTGTATCCCGCACTTTAAGGTTTCCAAGCAGTGTTATTTAAGAGAAACCTTAAATTACCTCTCAACTTTCACCTGACCTAATCGATACGCGGCTCGACAAAGATGCATCTGTAACGTGTACATGTGTCGCCGACGTTCACTTTATTAACCAGGATTAACACGTCGTTGTCGCGACCGTTCGTAATGAATTATAACGGGGGAAGATTAGCTGTTGCCGCCGCGGGCTGCCGGCCCTGTAAGACTGCCGCGGTCGGGAATATACCAAACTGGGGGTTGTAATGGGGAAAGTTGGGAAGGTGATGAGATCTTTAAAAGAATTTTTTTCGATAGTTGGACCAAGGAGACATTATGCGAAACACTCCCTTAACTTTCGTAGTTAGATGATAATTGCTGCGTAACTATTATGGAACCTCCTTAGTTACTGACGGGGCAGTAAAATGTATCCGTATTAAAACTGTGTCGTTAAAGAAGGGCAATTTCGAGATTCCCGAGAGATTACACTCATTGGCAGTTTCCTTTGCCTTAAACTAAGGATAACTAAAATAGGTTCCATGTCCAGAATTCCAATAATGAATATGGAATATAATAAAGGTATCAGTGTAAAACTGGGTGTCACTTTTGACTTAAAATGGTACTCTCCGATAAACCAATACATAAAAAATGCCTTTAATATGGCTGTACTGACCTTTATCATTTCAGCAATGAACGAGAGGTATTCTAACATCTTTAGTAAATATTATAAAAAAATACTTTTTACGGATTCTAAAAAGGTTTAGGCTGGAGACGGTAGAGGTAAATACAGGGGTACCTCAGGCTTCTGTTTTGGGACCAATAATATGAAATATCCCGTAAAATAATGTTCTTTGTTTAAAACTATCTTAATATATTTAGCTAGATGCATTCGCCGATGGCTATCTATATTTCCCCTCTATAAAAAAAATATATAAGTGTAAAAGGGTTCAACATTTTTTTTTCTTCTAGTTGTACAGCAAAGTAATAAAAAAATATTAAACATTTAAATGAAGCACAGCTTCGTTACAAAACCGGAATTCTGCATAAGTGCTGCCACTGGGGACCTAAGGTATTCTAACATCTTTAGTAAATATTATAGACAAATACTTTTAACTGGTTCTAAAACGGTTTAGGCTGGAAACAGTAGAGGTAAATACAGGGGTACCTCAGGGTTCTGTTTTGAGACCAATATTATGAAATATCCCGTAAAATAATGTTCTTTATTTAGAACTATCTAAAAATATTTAGTTAGATGCATTCGCCGATGGCTATCTCTATTTTCCTTCTATAAAAAAAATTATATAAATGTTAAAGGGTTCAACATTTTGTATTTTTGTTAGTTATACAGCATAGTAATAAAAAAATATTAAACATTTAAATGAAGCACAGCTTCGTTACAAAACCGGAATTCTGCATAAGTGCTTGCCACTGGGGACCTCAGTCGATATCTGTCTTGTTTACTATTGATATTAGGTTAGATTATTATCTTTAACAAGTTCTTGTGTCTTAATTAATTATTAATTCAGGAAATTATGTCGAAAAACATTGCATCTGCTTCTGCCATATATGCCAGTTCAAATTATAAACAGCAGAAGGGTTAAGGCAAGTTATTTTTTAGAATCCCAGAGCATATTATCCTGTAAGTAGGGGAAATGATAATTTTAAAATTATAAATGTTTAACATATTGTAACGTTTATATCTAATTTATTTACACTGTTCTTAATTATACACTACACACTACTTAATTTATCTAAATTATTTCTGAACTAATTAATTTATATAACACTCTTAACTTTAATTTATTTGTACAATTCGCTTGTCCGTTTTTCGCCTTGTTTATTCACTCGCGGCTTTACGTCTCGAATCTCCTCTAACCGCAAGTCCGCCATTATATACATATCTCAATTTTAATCCGGAACCTTCTGGTGTATTCTTTCCTAATAATATTTGTTTTAGAAACGCCCCGAAGGTAATAAAACATTCTTTCTTTAAATCAATATTCGGGAGTATTCATGGAACTGTCCTTTTTTATAGGATTCAATTAGCGGAGGCCCTTCCTTTGAGGTAGGCCGCCGTCCGATAAGCAGAAGGCTTACGCTGGTTGATTACATTTCGCGTTACAATATGTAATTTTTAATTAATTTCTAGTTTGAAATCATGGATTCTTGACTATAAAGACAAAATTTCGATCCTCTACTGATATCAAAAGAATTCGAATACTTTTATAAAACATACGTTGCTTGTTCCCATCCGGACAGGAAATTAATTCCCATTTCTTTCAATTCCAATAACCATCTAGCTAAATCTGAGGAAATGAAACATAACCTCCTTACTCTAAAAGTGTTAAATGTAGCGACCCTTAATTTCCATTAATTAAAATATGAATATGAAATAAATGGACATTAAAATTGTTATTTTAGGGTTTAACACATAATTATAGTAATCACTTATTTTTACTGGGAGACTAATCCAAGATTGCATTAAAAGTTAATTTTCAATAATCAAATCGAAAAACAGTAAGAACGTTACTTGAGATTGTATGAAATTTCGCAATAGTTTACGCTCGACTACGAACAATTAATTTTTGCAACCTCCTACAGAGAGTAATAGTCAGGTTGAGAATACCAAAATTCTTTTACAAAAGCAAGGAATGACATGAAATCTAGTTCGTATCAAAGTACCAATACAATTGTCCATTAATCAATGCCATGATAACCATGATATATAATGTGATTGTGTTTTGGTTGAGAAAAAATTCAAAAGTTTATATTCTGTGTTGGGTTACTTTACGTATTGGTACATTTTGTATATGCATTGGTCTACTATTTTTTAACAATTTAAATGCCAAAATATTTTCATTTAAAGTGTATCTTAATTGTAATACTCAAATCTTTGATATCTTTACAGTTTTCTATAAATTCACTACAGTTCAATGTAGTCTGTCTGGTGCCAGAATTGTATGAAACACCTTAATCGTATCGTGATGTATTTATTTCATAAGCATTCTGCATAGTGATCAATTTAACCTCCTTGAAGTACAAAGAATCAATGGTATTGTAACGTTTATTTATCTATTTTATAAATTTATCTAGTCTACTCATTAACTAACTAATTTATGTTATACACTTAATGCGCTAATTTATTTGTACAAATATCGCTAGTAGACTTATCGCACTTTTCACTTACGTCGGTTCCTTATCTACTATGATTGCGACGGAACCGTCTCGCAATTTATATCCTTAATAATGTCATGGGGCAGCGGTGGCCGAATGGTTTAAGGCGCAAGCTTTGAATCAGACGGTCATCGTCGTTGTGGGTTCTAGTCCCACGTAATCCATGGGTGTTGTGTGTGTTGCGGGAAGTGTGTAAAATTTATCCAAAATCCCGTTCCTATTCACGCCGGTAGCCAGGCCAGGCCAGCGGCTCTAATTGGACGTTCTCGACTATTCGAGAAGAGTTTTTATGCTCCCGTTTGAAATGCGCTGCCTGTGTCATATAGGAAGGAGCACGCTTCACACTAATGTTTACATTTCGCGTCACAGTATGAATTTCGTTAACATGTCTAAAAATAATTTTGCGTTATACAGGTTACAAGTTAATGTATGAAGTGAACCTACTCTAAAAATTGCCTTTTAGTAGCACTTCTCGCAAAATATCTAATTACTATTGCCGTACTGTGTGATTTGAAAAGAAATTTCAAAGCAATTTCAGAAGCTCTAATCTCAGAGATTCCGTTGTTCGTACCGTTTTTGTAAGTCCCGCTAAATAGCTTTCGCACTAAACGGCGCGTTTATGAATTTCCAGGGGAAAATTTAATTTTCCCTTTAATTAGAATTTGCGTTAACAAAGTGAAATTCCGCAATAAAACGCGAAAATTCGGGGACGTTAAGAGACATTTCCCCGAGTCAATCATCGTTTCGCTTTTCCAATTAACTCGGAAAGTTATGGAAACAAAACTCCCTCCTCGCCGTCTAACGGTCCTCTAACGGTAAGCAAGCCTTACACCTCTCGGATTGCGGCCATTTGTAAAATGGCAATGTCGCGAGCCTACGACATTCGTTACGCCGGCTCCAGGGAAATATCCCGAACACGAACTTCATTCGAAAGTAATTTCATTAAAGTGAATTTTGTACCGTTTGTATCGAGACCGGAATTACGGCGGTGTCGCTCTCCATGTTCGAGCGCGAAAACGGATCCCTAACTTGATTTTAATAGGCGTCGACGTTACCGACAGCGAATAATTGGAATATAATCGACTTTTTCGCCCCCGGTACATCACATAAATTCGCTACTTTCCTGAGGAAGCCGCATACACTTCATAGATTACCGAAAAACTCACCTGAACACTTTTGTCTCAGAATGTCTACCGCCGGAAAATAAAACAGGACGAGGATAATTTTATAAGCTTTGGGGGATTTAAAATATTTAACCGAATGCGGCAAAAGTACGGACGGTCGTAACGTCAGCTATTCCTCCTAGTGTCCCACAACGAAACGCCGCATATAGAACGAACTATGAAAATTCTTAATGAATAATTCAATTCTGGGATTAAATTATCTGGGCAGGTAACGTAGCTATCACCTAATTAACATCAATTCGCTGTTTTCGGCTGTGCTTACGCCTATGTATGCCTTTCGGTAATACCAACACGATATCGTTAATGAATATTCATTATTCGAAATTCTATTTGGATATGGAGGAATGTTTGTTATTTCGACGCCGCAACGGTAAACAGTAAATGAATGCGGCGTTCGCCCAAAGAAACACAAAACAATGCCGGTTCTGTGAGCATTCGCCATATTCGAATGGAATTACATCACGGACAAATAGTTTCCAGTGGAGAAATAACAGCGAATTATTACAATCGTCGAAAAATAGCGTTAATTCAAATGAAATAATTGATTGGTTTATTCGAGGTTTGAAACGTCCGTGAATATTTGCATAGTGGGAAATCGCAACAAAGGCCTTTAATGGACATCTAATAAATACTTCCAAACACCGAAATCAGGACTATACTACTACTGTACTTATTATGAAGCTATTTTGTATTTTGGAAGCATAGCTTTCTTATCGCGGGTCTCGCTCAGAGCGCTGGATCGCTGAGAGGTACGAACACCGAAAAAACGAACGACCATAACGTAACAACCCGAACGACCTTGAAAGACCCTGACGCTCTTATAGATACCTACATGGTTTGGTGTAACATTTTAGACAGGTGCTCTATTTTTATCAATATAAAACAATACTTGAATTAACTATATTCGTTTTCATTTATTTTTTCTTCATTTTAATAAACATACATTACGTCATGCATTTTCCACACATTTGTTCGATCCACTAGTAGTGCAGTGCTTTATGAAAGCTATGTTTCACGTCTCAGTCATTCCCGGAGCGCCTCATTTTTTGTTTTTATTTTAACACAGTTATTAATCCTACGTAATCCTAACAGACAATTCAATAATACAGCGTACATCAACGAACAGACGAAGAACCAAGCCCTAACTTGACAAAAATGGTTTGCAGATCTTCCAAATGATTTAAGCAATATCGATATTACTTAAGTAAGGTTGCAAAGTTGGGCAACGTAACCAAATTCAACCTAACCTGAAATTTCATGAGTTGATGTTTCATATAAGGACTCAACAGAAATACATACACAAAGTCAATATCATGAATCACAAGATTCATGATTCACAACTCACAATTCTGAGTTTCGCAATTACTACAGTTAATCGAAGACTATCCCGAGAATGTCTACCCACATCACCCGATTCTTAACAGTCACATCAATTCAATTTAAAATTAGACATTCAAGGTATTAGGGTCCAATCTTATCTAGATAAAGAAAAAGGGGATAACTGCCACTTAAACGACTGGCTCATATATCACAATACATGATCCAGAATTGTATGTTTAACTGCAAACGCACCGAAAATGTTATTAATTTGCATTTAAATTACTCTATTGACGACAAGTCGGGATCAAATTTATCCAGTCGAGAATTAATATCTATCTAAGCGTTGAAGTGTAATTCAAATTTTCAAGTCTCGTAGAGAATTGACAATTACAGGTTATTTAAACCAATTATGAAGTAAAATGTATTAATTTCACAATACAATTCCTATAAAGTCAACAGAATTTTTAATATTACATTCTAAAATCCAGAAATTAAAAAATAAATTATAGTTTAAAAAAAAATTAAAAACATGCTTTAATAGTAAATCAAACTGAAAAGATAAAAATATTTTGTTTTTGAAATAAGAAGAACATAGTTAACGAGAAAATAGATGTAATTTTAATAAAGCGTGGGATGCTTGATATATGCTGTTAAAACTATTTCATCAGTATGATAACTACGATGTGTTTCAAAATGATTGTCATCTAGTTGGCGTTGGAATTTCTGTGCATGTAATTTTTGATGTGCCACGCTCTATTCATTTGTACCTATCTAATTCTGACAACAAGTGACACTTCTAACTTTTATTGTGAAACTGGCAATCAGTACTGCTGGTAAATAACGGCCCATTTGAGGGCCAAAACAAATACTACAAATAGACAAATACTCAGAATTCGTTTTCTTTTGACAGAGAAAAACCAGAAGTTAAAAGAGTTTAAGCAGGTTATTTTGAGGTTATGTATAGCTAGTAGAAACTCCTATTTTTGCAAGGCGGTTTTTTTATATTACATGGGAATTCCACAGCCAACTAGATGTCAATCATTCTGAAACATATTGTATAAAATTATTTTAAAAGAAGCACCTTCCGCTTTTTTACAATAACATCTATTTTCTCGTCAAGTATAGGTACTCTTCTTATTTCTAAAAAAAAAAAATATTTTTACCTCTTTACTTTGATTCACCATTAAGACATGTTTTTTAGTTTTTTTACAATATATTTTATTTTCACCTTTTTTATTGGATTCACCATTAAAGCGTGTTTTTTTTTTAGTCTTCCTTAAACAATAATTTATTTTGCACATTCTATTTCGATTTAATTCAAATTTGGTGCCACTTGTCAAAGTATGACATTGAAAATTTGTTAACCAATCAGAAACGACTACGACATAACAGCTGAGCCTTCTCTCTCTCTTCTTTCAGGCTTTCACGCCCAAGCCTCTTATTCTTGTGCTTCTTATTGCTTCACAATCCGTCGTTGTCATACTCTCAGATAGATGGCATCAAATTTGAATTCTGCAATTATGTGTAATTAAATATATACAAAATAAACTACAAAAAATCATTTGCTTATTAAATTATTGTACTGTTATTAGTTCTCAATCAGCTTGTACAGTAGTACATACTGAGTACAGTTGACTTACATTTAGCTTCCGTGTTACTAACCTCCTTGATTTTTCATGCAGATGAAAGCTGCTTTGGTTCTTTATCAGGTTTTTAATTTCTTGACAATTTTGTTCTAACTTCCCTTTGGAGTTGTTTCCATCTTGCTTTCTTGTTTCTATGTTGCAGCGTTTGTTTCGTTGCAATATATTATTAAACATCCAGATATTAATTTTGTTTTACATTTATTTATTGTTGCATTACGTTTCTCACGACTTTTCAAGGGGCTCATTGATTGTCTTTTCTTTAAAAATACTCTGCATATGTCCCTTACTTGGGCATCAAATTTTTTACATTGTGCTTCTAAATCATCTGCTGTTAAAACACATGTCATTCATGTTGAATGGGGGCCCAATGATTTGTAGCATTTTACGCCTCTATGAGTGTGGGGCGATATTTTTACAAATTTGGTTGGCAAGACCTTGAGGATTCTCCCCTCTTCTCATGCACATGGCAGACTTCGAACAATTGGACAATGTTCTAGTGTTTGTTAAGTTCTTTTTAATAAGCATTCCACCTCCGGGGATATGGTTTTCTTCATTTTCTGATCCGAATAACGTTGCAAGCTCCATTGGTGATCTATCGGATTCGACCTATTCTCAGTATGTCTAATTTCATTTTGATCATCACCAGCAAGGCATTCCGAAGTTTTCCAGCTTGATGAATTAACGCTCCGTGTTGGCATAATATTGTATTACTAAGACTTCTTCTGGAATCATCATCATCCTGATCGACAACCTCTTCTGAAAGTTTCCAATTTCCAGATTTCCAGTTTGATACAGGTGGACAGGTAAATGTTGTTTGAAGCACCCAATGAAATTGTGTATAGCAATGCGGTAGTCGATGTTGTGTTGATCCATTATCCTCCATAACAATTAATTCGAAAGTGTTATTAAGTAAAGTATAAATTGGTTCCGAAGCGTACATAGTGTATAATGGCTAATAAATCACATATTAATTTGTTTACACAGAACTCAAAACTACCTACAGACAATAAAGCCGCCGCCCCTATCTCGTGGTAATATTTCAAATTCGCGTGATATGGCATAGCATGTCGAGCGGGTTTCTACGGTTTCGTAATTATATTACAATTCCAGTCTAATTTTAATTTTACAGGAAGTTCCCCCGTACACACACACAGCGAGTCGTTTTCTATTTTCGAATAAACTCCCCTCAAATGCGACCGGCAAATGTTTTAATTACGACGGGTGGCGTTTTCGGAAAATTATAACGGCGCCGAGCACTTTACCGATGAAATTACCGTCATCACGAACGCGGTACGGTAACGAAAAGAAAAAGTCCCACGGGTGTAAACCGAAATCACTTTCCGTTTCGGTGCGGACGGGAGATTTCTAAGCAAATAAACGAATCCGAAGTAGCAATAAAACACCATTATCGAACAAAAACTTGAGATATTCGAAACATTTCTACAAATTCCCATACATTTTTCATTTCGGGATGTGCTCCGCGTTCCCTACCCATTCTGAATATTGAATAGCCGCTCCCTTTCCCTCACTTCTGCCCTCCACATATCCCGGAATATCGGATGAGGATGCCAGAATAGGAAGATTGTACAGCCGATCTGACTCGACTCTGTTCAGAACAATCGTAAAGACGGCCAGTTTACAGCGACTCTTCATTCCCGAGAAGCTCTTACCAGATTCGAGCGTTCTATTAGTGGTAAAACCCAAGTAAAGGCGCTGAGGGCGAATAAAACGTATTCTCTATCACCTATAACGAACTGCCACCCAGGTACCAGTAATATGCTAATAAATATAACAGACGATTGTTTGATTATGTGATATACCATTTTATTGCATGAGTACAGCAGAAATATTTAAGAAATTCTATAACTGAGTGATAAAATATAACTATACACAAAATATGTATATAGTATATTGCTTTATAGAGTTTAAGAGAAATAGTTAGGTGAGGATAAATTATAAGTTAATTATATGTAATTGGGGCGTTGACAAAACGATCAAAAGGCTCCAAAATGATATTCGTCGTGGATCAGATGGTACTACCAAGTATGCACCTGCACCTCTGCACCTCTTCGATGATGAGTAAGAGTGCGAGCGTTGGTACAGAAAGACCAATATGACATCAAGATCTTCATAACAAAGACAAAAGGAGAAACAGTGATGCCACTAGAAGTTGGTTGCAGATTTGACAAAAGATGCCAAGTGTGCACAACTGTTCAAAGTTATCTCCATGGAACCTGAACATTTCCGTGATATGGGAATGATTTGCGGCTAATACCTATGTTGACCAGGGTATCAAAGGCTGATTTTACTTATATAAAGGACAATAGTAGTCGGGACTCTTGGGAAATTAAGGAAAACAATTGCTTTAAAAACCATAATCCATCCGACAACAAATTTTAAATTAATTCAAATTAATAGTTTTAATGCCAGAAACAAGGCTACCTAAACAAATTTCACTCTGGAGACCAGGAGGAAGAAGAAAACCAGGCAGACCCAGAAAGAGCTGGCAGAGCGGAATTGACAAAGAGATGAGAGAGAGAGGATTAGGAGAAGATCTTTGGAAGGATCGAGACCAGTGGCGATTGGGTATCGGAAGACGTAGAACGTTGTAAACCGATTGTTATATATACAAATTAATAGTTTTAAATAGATGAGATCTGCGCCGATTCCTCAAGTACACTCTATGGCAGAGACATCAAGAAGACAGTATTTAGACATTTTACCTGCAAGGTGTAATTCCTTGCCTCAACATAGTGTCAGGTGATGTAATGTACACTAGTAGTTTCTAAGTGAATTTTCAATTTATTGATTAAGTTTAAACCAAGTCTATAGAATTGTTTATTTAAATGAAAACTCCTGTTTCAATGGTCTTTCAATTAAACAGTTTTTCAAGTTTTAAATATTGCGTACTCTGTAGGTTGTCGTAGTCTTGTTCTTATAATTTAGTGTTTTAAGGTTTATTTTTAAACCTTCCCTTAAACCATACACGCGTAAAAGGTGCGCCCACTGAGTCCCTTTTCAAAAATAGCTTCAAAATGTAGCTCTTGATGGTAAGACCACTCTAAATTACCTTGATATGTCTTACAAACTATGGTAAGTCTTTACAGACGTCCTGATGATGGTAACTGTGTTTTCGCTAGCTCGACCAATGATTAAAGAAATTTTTCTTTAATTTCGCGTTTGTCTTCAATTCTTTTGCTTCTGTTTTCAACTTAGTCAGTTAAGATTAACCTACACTGTCTTGAAAGTGAACCTTCATTAAGTTGAAAGTTAAGAAGCAAAAAATGAGGTTGCAGTCAGAAAAACGTAAATCGAAAAAAAAAGCTTTTTCATAACTAATCAAGATTTTGAATACATTTAGAGTAAGATAACTAAAAGATATAAGCAATCCAACAGAAAATACGACAAATTATAGAGTGTTCCTTGGAGTAAAGCATTTTGGGGACGTAGCATAAGAAGAAAAGAAGAAAAATTACATTAAAATTAATGATCTAGGAGCAATTTTCGGACAAAACCAAATTCTGCATAATGCTACTCAAAATTAATGGTGGGCTTAATTAAAAATGGAAACATGAATTGCTTAAACCAAGCTTTTACCGCACCTGTGGAACTAAGCCTAAGTGTATTAAATAATTGAGTAGTTTTGTATCTTATTGTAGAAGTCCATACTCAAGGATGGGGGACAGCTGTAGATTGAAGACTGATAGACACTCCCCATCCAAATGAAACAACCACGTAGGTCCATTTTCTTTAATTATAACGAGACACGTTTCGAGCACCTAGTGCCCATCATCAGTCCTTTACCTATTAGTAATTCCGATGTAATCTGGTAGAATGTAACAAATAAATGTACTTACAAAAGTAAACGTAGCTTCATATCAAGATAAAAGATAAAAGACATACACAGTAACATCATAATTAAAACGAACAGGTTAAAAGCATAACTATAGTCATGCTGAGACATAAACTGAGCCCCAGCGGCTCCCGACTCTAGAAAATTCGAAGTGGTTTTGATTTGTTAATACGACAATTGGTACAATTCCATTAGCAAACTTGAGATAAATTGAATTCACTTAAATAGCCAGGTTTATTGATATGAATTCAATATTAATGCAATTATGCAAAACTGAACGATTACGAAAAAAATATATTGACAGATAATTACTTTTGTTACGATTGGTCACAAATTTTTATAGGCATACAAAGGATTTCTAAGGATTTGCAAATATAGCACATTAATCTGATTTATTTCATTAAATGAAGAGAGCTGTTTAAGTTAATTATGTCATTTACGCCGAGCTATAGAGCTATTCCGGGCTCGCGGCGCAGGCGCAGACAAACCCACACATCCTTATCGGCCGCATTCAAATTTTTATTTTCTCCCATCGTAATCCGCGCGATCCCCTCGCGAATTCCCACCGAGAACCACTCCTCGTGTAATCCTGGACGTGTCGCTCATATCCTACCTGCGAACGAGCGCCAGACTACGTATCATATTCCTTCCCTCTCCCCTCTTTCTCCCTGTTTACCCGTGGGATATCGCAGACATGTATCCAGACAGGCCTTAATAGGAAAACACTCGGGTTATCGCTGGGATACAGGAAAAAAGGGGCAACCGACGTAATCGGATTTCCTCCGAATGCGAAACATCAATTGTCTAGGTAACGTGCGAACTGGAAGAAAAAACAATTTAACAGGGAGGGGCGCACCTCTCCGGGATTTCCGTTAATGGCGGCCGTGGAAAGCGAGACGGTCGCAAGGCGAATGATCTGGAGTTTATCCTTAATTCGCTGACGAAAAGTACCACTTTGTTTTGGAGATTTATGCAGATTCTCGTGTAAGGGGATGGCAAAGTTCGCAAAAGTTTTGGCACCTACTTCACGTTGAGTAGGGTTCACAAGAAAAAAGTTCTACACTTGGATACACACGAAGTTTTCAGACTATTGGCAAAATCTTAAGATACAATATAACACGAGTAAGGCTCGGGTTACACGTAAAATACATATTTCATAAAACAAAGTATGCTTATACAATTGATTTCGTTTGAAGCATTATATGGTTTTTGTTTTGCAAAATAGCATTATTAAAATTTGAGTAGTTGGCATATTTTTTCTGTTGTCTTGCATATTGATGTACCCAATTTTCGACTTCTTTAATCGGTTCGTAAAAAATTGAAGAAACATGAAAGAACCGAAAAACAATGTATTACTTCACAAACAAACTACAAATTTGTTTATCTTCAATTCAAGATTTGGGGGAAATTAGGGGGGAAATCCTTAATCGACCTATTCAATAATAGCCCCAGAATAAAAGTTCTCAGAAACTGATTATTTCATAACTTAAATCACTTTCCAAAGTCCATACGTATGCCGAGAAATTTTTATACTTGCCGTTGACTCCAAAACTTCGTTCTCGATCGGTTATTATAAATATCTGCAATTACGGCTGATGCCATTTCTATTAAAGAAGCTTTGAAATTTATGTATAAATATTGACTACAACCAGAGACTGCTGGTACATATTGCTGCGCTGTTTAAAGGAAATAACAAAAATTTCATTATACATTATTATATTGATCACACTTTAGAAAAAAGTGTCGAAACTGCGGTTGTATTAATATGGAATATGTAAAGTAGACTGAATTTTCCCCAATAAAGAAAAACTGAGTACGACCTGAGTTTTTACATTTTTTATACAATTATGGAAAATAAAAAAGTGTATGATCATATTTGAGATGAGGCAAAATTAATATTTGCATTTACAAACCATCTTTTAACCACCAAACGGTTTCACAGGAAGGTTTCAAATCTTTTAAATGAGAATTACCGCCTTCATTAATCAATTACTTGGTTAAAACTTAGCTAAGACTGTGTAAAAATAATGTAAATCTATGAAAAAGTATAATATATAAAAACTACAAATAGGAGAGTATAAATTATAGTTTCACATTTTATTCCTTCGTTTTCCATTTATAAAATCTGTTTTTTCTCAATTTTAATTTACTCGGCATCTCCCTACAGATAATTGATACTCGCCGCTACTGGCTACAATGTGAGTTGACAAATAACTATTTTTAAAAATATGTTGTCATTAATTTCCAAAACTATTTCATAACTTTAAAGTGATTAATTTTCATTAGTCGACTCTATGGGTCTGATTAATAATTATTTAACGAAGAAATGGCCAGTAGCATACGGAAAATATGGAAAACTAAAATTATATATTTTTTAAGAAATAGTAGAAAATAAAAAATGTGCATCGAAAATTTATGAAGAAACAAGATATAAATAATTTACACTTAGAACCACATACAATATTGTAACGGAACGGCTTGCCGAAAACAAGTAAACAGGTCTGGGACTGCCCGGGTTCCACGAATTCGTTCTAGAAGCAACGGGAACAAACTCGTAAGGCCGAGACGCTTCGATTCCCCGAAAACCCGAGGAGAAATTCGTGGAACTATCTCGAAACTTCCAGAAGGTTCCTACCTGCCGTATATAAGGAATGCCGGACCCAAGACTGGCAGTTGAAGAATCAGTGTGTATACATTCGGGCTAGAGACCGCGCGCGTTAAATAAATAAACATTTGTGTGCGAATATAAATTAAGTTAAGGGATTGTTAAGTTAAGTTTATAAGTATCGTGTAAGAAATAAATTAATTAGTACAAATTGCGTAGTGTTAATTTTAGTAAACAGTAAAAACGTTACAATATGTATAATAGCAATTTAAAGTAGGTATGTATGAACTTAAAACGTCCGTGTACTTAGAACATTTGAACTTTGCAATATATATTTAGTAAATGTTTCGCAAAATTGGGATAAAAGAGTGTTGCTTCAGTCGGTAATTAACTGCTTTCGTTAATTGCAGTAGATGCCCTTGTATTTAATAGTATTTTGTGCAAGTAGCATGTTAACAAACAATAACAACTAAAAGTGTAAATTTCTTACTTACTTACTCACTTACTGTCGCGTTTTCAAAGAAAAGTGACAATAACACTGTTTTGCATATCCAACAAATTCTTATGTCTATTTTTCATGTAACTATACATTTCCACTGTATACAATACGAGCTTTACTCATGAGAATGATAAAAACAATTTTTATTAACCAATGCCCAACAATCATTCTCTATCAACTGTCCAAAGATTAATCCTCCCTTTCAGGAAGTAAGCGCTTCGTGTTCCGGTCTCTACAGTTTTACATCCAAGGTCGGGTCAGTTTAAATAAAACTATTGATTCTAGGATCGATAAACTTTATAGTATAGAAGATAACGATGTGAAACAATCCGTTTGCGCCGTTTCTAGATCATACATGTACGTTTTGGCGTGGGTATACAACAACGAATGTCTTGGTAAACGTGCCAATCAAGTGGAATAAAAACTACGGTTCAATAAATAGGACATCGGTAAGGCGTAATTAATGGAAATAGATTTGACATTTGTCGGATGACTGCAAGAGTTCATAATGAATTAAGTGTTTCTTTTTCTCTCGATTTGTGGCTCTGTATGTGGCGGCGCGACCTCGTTCCTTCGATTTTAAAGCACCACATGAAGGAGAATTATCCCCTTTTCCCATTCAGATCCACAAATCAAATAAGCGTCAAAAACAGGCGATAAGGAAATGACAGCGCCCTTTCGCGAAAGCCCCTTATGCGGCATTGTCTCGCTCTCAGACAGAACTAGTTTAAATATTTATCCTGTTTTGGCCCCAATTTGGTTATAAAACGGAAGAAATGTAGTTTACGATCCGCATAAATGCATATCAAAAGGGGGCGAAGATTGCCGGGGAAAATATTTTTATTTCGCACAATAGAGCGAACTGTTTCATATTGGCGGGATATTTGCTGTATCTGCACAAAGGGCTGTTACGAGATTTCTTGCCGGAGTAATCCGGCACGAAAGGAGTGTGTCGATTTTTACCCTTTTTTTACCGCATTGATTGAATGTGAAAGTGATAACATTTTTTGGGGTGGAAAGTCAAGGGCGGAATTTTCCCATTTCACCGTTAACTTATTGGGTATTTCTAATCCGTAAGGGTCCCATCGGGCATATTTGAGCTACCCTCGTTGTTTTTCCATGGGATATAATGGGATCTACACAAGCACTGCTAATTGGCATTCCACCGAAATGGTATCGACATAACATCAATATCAATTTAACCCACATTTGAAATTTGCGACACGTTCCTGCCGCACAACTCTAACTTTGTCAACTTAATTTCGTACTGACGTATCCCCAAATTCAAATTAGACCAATTCTGTCATAATCTCCCCCTCTCTCTCCCTCCACCAACGTCTATCTCGTACTAATTAAAAGTTACTAATGGCAGTTAGAAATTCCAGGGCAATCCGCCAACAACAAAATCTCATCACCTACGCTAATTCACGAGACATTAGGCGTTTTAGTGAGTTTTTCGGAAATTCTGGCCGTAAATCACAGTTAGGGCCGCTCTAAAAAAGGGAATCAAAATTAATTTTACGGCGCACATAAACGGAAGCCTCGGGAAATAAATAATCACGCAATTTCGATAATACAGGCAACGCAAGGTGAAAAGAGACGTCGATTCGCTACTTAAAAAAAATACTCGCCCAAAATTAATTTCAGGCACAAAAACGAATTTCTGTTTGATCTAACGTAATTAAAATTATTTATCAAACAACGGCCTCGTGTAAGCCATTAGGTCTCGCCTAAAAAAATAACCCAATAACGATCAATTAAAATAACAGTACACCTGATGAACGTTAATTAAACCCAATTCTCGGTACATTTGATCGGATTGCAACGTTTGTTCTTTCACAGCTTTTGTGCGAGGGTCACTCTTTTATGTTTTATTCGAAACGAGACACACTGAAACAGGATAATTAAAAGTAGGTGGGTATTCGCAAAATATTCGCGAAAACGCCGCGCTAGCGCTACTTTTTTGCGACCATGTCGCACATTTCGTCGGTCGCATTCACAGTCCCTAATTAAGAAACGAGAATTTTAAAATAGATCGTAGAGAGAATGGAATACGTTAACCGTAGAAATAGGGGTAGTTTATTCATATTGTTCATGGTGAGGAGTCAGTAGGTTGCAGGGTAGATGGAACGAGCTTATTTCAACAAAGAGTTTAAATTAGGCTGCTACGACCTATTCAGCAATGTTAGTTATGGCTTAATTGATATTCTTAGATTACACTTGAATTCACGAATAGATCGAGTATGAAATGGCGGGATAACAAGCAATGCACCGCCGCCAAATATTATTAAAATCTGTTGGCTTGCTACCAGTAGCGAACATCGTATTATTGGGGTTGTGCCTTTATTTGTGTACAGTGCGGCCGCATTTATTTGATATAATTTATTCATGGTAGTAAAATTTTTGAAGGGCTTAGTACTCGAGAATTGGTGTGAAAACGATGGGCGCTATTGACTGTCGGCGGGTGAAAGACTACCTAATACAGGTAGTCTTACTAAGGAAGGAAGGAAGGAAGGAAGTCAGGGTAGGAAGACTTACTAATAGGGGTCTATTAGTTTAAAGGTATTGGGATTGTATCTACAAATAGACAGAGAGAAGTAAACGCATGTCGGTAGGTACCTATAATACGTCCCTGTATTATTCCGTTACCGTCATATCTCCTCTAGTTTGTCGCACTTCTCGAGTATTTAAGACGCCCTAAAGTTTTACTGCCATGAATAAATTATATCAAATAAATGCGACCGCACTATATAATATTCACAACCCATACCACGTCTAGAGCATTGTCGCCATTTTTGTAGTGCTATTTGTTATGCCCGTGCGTTTATTTGAGGAGCTGTTTACTTGTAACAGTCACTGAGTGAAATTTGAGGGTACAAACACTAAAGAATTTTGGGTGCCTACAATATTTTATTTTAATATTTAAGGATTAACCCTTTTACTCATAAAAGTCATAACGTCTTGTAACAGATATTAACTTTATCATTCGTTTAGAATGTATTTCATTGAGTTAACGTGGCGTTTTGTTAAACACACTCTAAAAAGGTTTTAATGTGAAAATCTATTTTAAATTTGTATAGCGTTTATGAATAACAGGGGTAATATTTAAAAACTTAGTATTTTAAACACTATGTATTTGTGACTGTTTACTCTGAAGTAACAATCAAATGTAATTTTCAAGCATTTATCAAAGATTTATGAAACCCTAGCGAAGTATAAACAATAGTTTTCACTATTTCATTACTCTACCTGTTCGTTAATCACTATGTTATAATACAATAACACTAATTAATAAGTAATAACCACAGCAATGATATTTTCCTAATATTGTCACACGCCTGAGGACCTAGGGTCCAAAGGGAGTGCTCAGGTTGGGGGTGTAGTCAGGTAGAGACTGAAAAAGAAGACATGGCAACACGGACAATATTTATTTGAACATTTAATGCTATAGGGGAGAGAACATTGACAAAGGGCAAAAATGATAACTAGAGGGTAGAAGAGAATATAAAAGTGGAAGAAGTGGTTGCTTACTGTGGTATAACGAAGGGCAGTAGGCACGAGGCTCCTCCAATCAGCGGCATGTCGAATGGCGGACGTTCAGACGGGCAGCGTGACAGGGTGCTAGCAGACCGATTTTTGATCTATCTAATCGATCCGTATAAATACGTTTCGTTTGTTTTATGGACGTGCCTGCCGCTTACCCGCGCGTCACGTATCGTCCTTCGGTTTAAGTTCGCCTCGGTGCTGAATTAGCTTGAACGGCGACCTATTTTCGCTAATTGTGGCTGCATCGCGACAATATTCATATAACATAAAACTATTAAGTATTAGTTTGAGATTTTTAAGAGAAACCAAGATCTGAAAAAGCCCCTAAATTGAAAGCTTATGAAGCTAAATTAAAAATGAAAATTATAAATAGCAAAGTAAAACGCTACAAATTGGAGTAAATAGAATAACGTAACATAGAACAACCAATGCACAAATAGATAGTGGAATGATTTCCACTTTTTTGTGTTTTTAAAATTGCCTGATTTATCTTGGTTTGCCAGGGACGAAATCATAAAACTTTAAAAAACATTTTACAAAGTAATAGATCTTTTATTTTGATACAAGATTACATGTACAATAAGTGAGCATGGCCATTTCTGAGTATAATCACATGTATCATATGTCCTTCCAGCGAGTGGTGTCCTTTCCATACCATTCGCTTGACTATCCATCACAAATTGGCCTTAATTTTATTAGCTCTATTATTGACTCCGATTTTTGATTTTTAACTAAAGTCTCACAATTTTCACTCACCTCTAAAGTGGCTCTCATGTTATATCATCATGCATAATATGTCATAGACATACAATGAGCATAATATGCAGAAAATCTTCGAACAATGTATTGTATCTAAGTATTATGAACTATATTACGTTGTTTATTACATTGTAAATAATAATGAATAAAACAAAAACAAAGATAATGAGCCAAGACCAAGTACAAATAACAGTCAACGGGCACATCTTGGAAAATGTTCAAGAATAAATATATCTGGGACAGCAAATAGAAATAGGAAAGGCTAACAAGGAGATAGAGATTGAAAGGAGAAGAAGATTAGGATGGGCGGCATTTGGCAAATTAAGTCATATACTTAAGGATAGAAGGATGCCACAATACCTCAGAACAAGAATATTTGAACAGTGTGTAGTACCGGTGATAACATATGGAGCACAGACCTGGACCCTCACAAGGACAATGATGAATAATTTGAGGACAACACAAAGAGCCACGGAAAGAGCTATGATAGGCGTAACAATAAGAGACAGAAAGAGAAACGAATGGATTAGACAGAGAACAAAGGTCGTAGATATAGTCGAGAGAGTCACAAGCCTGAAGTGGAATTTTGCAGGACATATAGCTCGCCTTACAGACGACAGATGGAATAGCCGAATAATACGCTGGAGACCATGGGAAGGAAAGAGAGGAAGAGGAAGACCAATTATGCGATGGTATGATGACATAAAACCAATGGCAGGATTGGGATGGACGAGAACAGCACAAAACAGAGAGAAATGGAAGAAAGAAAGGGAGGCCATGCTCAATACTGGGCGCAATAAAGGGCTTGATGATGATTACATTGTAAGCATCATGTAAGTAAATTGTATCCAATTATTCACAGAAAAGCGACGTTGAGGCAGGAAAATAATTTTGGCATATATATATATATATATATATATATATATACATATATATATATATATATATATAAACTTTTGATAAATTAACAATAATTATTTAACTCATTGGAATATCCGTCATATTGAAAATATGTATATGTTTATAAGTTAGTTTAATTACAACAAAGTATAGACGAGACGAGAGCAATCATGACACAATAATTTTTTGCAATGTCGCTGTTTTTCGTGATTTCCCTTAAGCCAACTTAACTATAGCTTTTAGTGGCACAATTTATAATAATAATAATAACAAGAATAATATTTATTTATAGTAATATTGATCTACTATTGAAAATAGCTGAAATACCTGAAAATAAAAATTGATTTTTATTGCATGGAAACTATCCACCCTTAACGGGATGGGAGAAAATCGATTTAAATAATATGTTGTCTTGCGCCATTTGTAGAAACATATGTAGGTAATAGTACGCCAGTTCACCCCGAAAAATAACTATTACTTTAATGAATGTCTTTGTTACACATACGTACTACTACAAAAACTACTTACATAGTTTTTGACCTATTTAAGCAAAGGTCGAAAATATGTGCAAGTAATGAATCTGGTTAACGAATGGATTGATATTTATATAAAAGATTTTGGTATATTTTAACATGCTTAATGATATCGTTATATCGTCAGTTACTCATAAAGGTAAAAAATTTCCAAAGGGTTGTGAAACTATGGAAGTGATTATGGTTATAGGTATCCATGTCCCGATATGTATCGATACTCTACAGTATCATATAATGAGATTAATATTATTTGCATTTTTAACAGTCGTTATTACAATGAAAATCTCATATCTTTACGTTCCGGAGTCGTCAAATATACTAGGTGTAGTATTTATTACTAACTAATCAAGACATAAATTTAAAACAGAAATTACTAAAAATAGGAAGAAACCTCAATTCTGCATAACCACTATATTGCTTTATTGGTGTACCTAGTTGTTCTCTAAATAATCCTAGTGAACGCTACCTATTACTTTTCTGGTTAGTTCATTGTTCATAAAATCATAAACAACCCCCTAGAGACGCGATTCTATGTGAAATATTCTTGTACCTGACGCAAAGTTAGGCTCGTACAGAAATAGCCCATTGAACTTGATTTCCGTTTGTGAATATTGTACTGTTCCACGGCAACGTTAAGTCAGCGAACTGTAAACTGTCACAATGCAAGACGTGTATCAACAACGAGTTGAGAGATTTTTTGGAAATATCGCGGGAGTAAAACCCTCGAGATAGTTCCATACAGCAATATTATACACATATGTATACGAGACAATTATTTATGCATTTTGGTTAACGAGCAATATCTCTGAGGTTTTGTGTCGTTGCGAGTAGCGACGTCGGCGTTAGTCCGTTTGAAAAGTGCGCCATTACTTCATAAAAGCGAGTACATGCACAGTTGATGAACAATTATACGTACAGCTAACTAGAGTGAATCCGTATTTACGTTAGCGGGTATATTTACAACGTAACAAATAAAAGCATCAAGCAGATAGCTACTCTCTCTCTATCACAACATGCACTGAAACCTGAAACTGTTTTCAACTGTGAACGTACACACACATCCCGTTTGAAGCAAATTACCGGCGTACTGCCCGGTTTGCCTTTTACGCGAACTTCCATTATTACACCTGAATCAACAAATGAATATATTTTACGGCCAGGTGATGCGAGCCTGATACGTGTTTAACTGCGAGTTTAATTAAAAAAAGGGATAACGTTACCCGAATGCGGAGCTAATAAAAAAATGAAATGTCGACTCCGTTTATGATCATTCGTTAGAGGGAAATTTTAATAGTTAGTTTCGTGCGTTGAAAATTAACGGTAAACTCACTGGTGTCATTATTAAATTTTTCCAGATCAAAAGTTGAGCACTATTGATGTACCGTCAGTACCGTCAGTCATAAGAGTTAATGTTCCACCGAAATTTGATGGAAGTGTTAAATAAAAGGGTCTTTAGTTTTATTTGTAGGCGATTTAATAATAATGAATAAACTTATGTAGGTATATTCCGGTTGGAGTACGTGAAACCGAATATATCTTAAGCTATGAAATTTCGAAAGAACATTCATTTGATTACGACCTTTTACACCTCGCAGCCATTTTTAGAAATCTTACTCAGTTTATTAATTAGTACTAATTGATAACTAACTTAACTTTAAAACAAATTCTTTAGTGACAGAAACTCACAGAACATGGATTAATTCATGGAACACGACTTTCCGCAGGATAATATTCCCTTCAAAAAGAGCGGAGGGCGCTATAACTGTCATTTCCCTTTCTCCTCAAGCACCAAATGAAATATTGGGAATGAAAGCTCTTTTCAATTATTCGAGGTTATTTGGTTTGGTTTAAATGGAAAGTACCTGTAATTTAAACCAGCTGAACGCAAACATAAATAATGCTTACATTATTATATGAAAGCGATTTGATATTACATAAAAGCAAATTGGTAAGTTCACAATAAAATTATGTATTAATAATTATTAATACATTAATTATTAATCAGCTTTTCCTTAGTATAGTCAGGTTGCTCATAGAACAAAGTTGTCAAACAAGCGCTCATTGCAAATGGCGTCTTAATAGTTATTTATGATACTAGTGTGTTATGTTGAAAATAAGTCACGGTAGAAGATTTATTAGATTTATAATAAGAAGATATATTTAAGGTATAAATTCTCAAGTGACTTAGGAAACATAACCCGCTAGCGGCATACAATGTTTTATCCAACAAGTGGAAAAAGTATTTTTTTATGAGATAATAATTAATATGCTTTGTGATCAAATCAAAGCTACTTGGGTCTCAGTACCCTATAAATGTCAGAATGACTTGAGAGTGACTTTTTTACATCTTGGTTAAAGTTGGTTGTTTGTTTGGTTGCCACAGGCAACCTTTAAATATAAATACTTTAAATATGAACGTGAGTTATAATCCATAACTCACTAGTGAGTTATGGATTATAATACACTAGTGTGTTATTTAATAGTTTACTTGTCTAAAATGACATTAATAATGACAGTCATAACTGTCATGTATTGGATAAAATTCGTTTATTTGGGATCGCTTCCAAAAGGAATGCAAGCTTGGTAATTTGAGGTTAATTTAGCTTTATTGTGCATAATTTTCCAGAAAGACAAACATTTCACGTAAATTAACACGGGTAAGCCAATTCAGCTAAGTCAATCTGTTAATTATATTTTCCTCTTTACCGTGTATTTACTACTATCGAAGATATATTTTTGTTGTTCTAAAACATCAAATACTTTCCATCAACTCTGTGAATGTGTACCTAATCCTTGCTTTGGATTGATGGGTCTATAAATTAAATTGAAACCATTGAAGCCGCGACGGGTAACGCATAGTACATACAACAATATGGTAAAGAAATTCCTTTTATGCACGTTAATTTCCACAACGGCTTAATCAATTTGGATGTGGTTTTCAGTAAAGTCGCGTCGAGCCAAAATAGATAATGTTACTTTACGAGTGTCTTCGTATATGGGTGTCTGTTTGACAGATGAATGATAGACGCTACCTGCCAGAAAAATAGAATTTTATTTATATTTCTGGTTGCAATTTGTGTTGTGTGTAATAGATTGACTGTTGTCAAGCTCTTTGTCAGCATTTAGGTAGTGTCAAATAGTGACAGTAACGCCATTTCCATGATTCCAAAAAATGAGGTATGTTAGGTAAGTACTCAATTATTATCATTAACGTCGAAAATAAC
The DNA here is from genome assembly GCA_946251905.1 of Cryptocephalus moraei. NCBI lineage: Eukaryota > Metazoa > Arthropoda > Insecta > Coleoptera > Chrysomelidae > Cryptocephalus > Cryptocephalus moraei. The sequence continues at coordinate 18,900,232 of OX276454.1, forward strand.
TATATTAGTGCTTAGCATAAAAACGATCAAATAGAGGGTAGAAAGGCTACGGAGCGAGCAAAGCCGCGACGGGTTTCGGCTAGCTAATCCATATTTTTCTTGGCAATAAATCAGTTTCTTAATTTATTTACACCGAAAATTTAAAATAGTTACCACCACACAACAGTAAAATGCATTCTTGTTGAAATGTATTCCTGCTGTGAGCTAAGACTTGAAGGGCTTTTCCCTGTAATGTTCAGAATGTCCGTAAAAAAAGTACGTCAGAGGAAAATCAAAGTACAAAGTGCTCAAAAGTAATTTATGCCAGACTTGATTTACATATTCAATAGCTGGAAATTGAGTAGCAAAGCCAGTTTGTTAAGTTTTTGAAAGCAAAGTGAGCAAGAGGGTTTATTTCACCAGTTCAGAATTTTAGGGAATTCATAGAATTATATTACAGAGAGTTATTTCCTTAAATTTTAATAATTAGGAATAAAAATAATATTACAGCAGAGCTAGAAAAATGGTTCTTGTACAGCAGCAAAGTGTTGGAAAATCTTGATTGGCGAACATGAAATACATTTATTTCATTTATTTAAAAAGAAGAATTTATATGAAATCTATTTATTTGCAACAAAGGAGAAAGCAAACGATCTAATAAAAGCAGTATATATGGGAAACGTGCAATAACGCACGTTTCCCCACACATGGAGAATTTCTAAAGGCGAGAAAGCCAAGGAAATCCGTAATTAAATGTATTATTCTACGGCCATATTTTTACAAATATTACTAACTCACGAGGAGAACGGTTGGTTCGTAATTTACAGAGTTGAGAAGTTGGCAGAAAATTCAATAACACATATCACTGTGACTGAAAATTTTCTGAAAATTAAAATTGATATTGTAACGTTTTTACTGTTGACTAAAACTAAAACACTACACTATTTATCCTAATTAATTTATTACTAACTCTTAACACATTTATTTCACACAGAGAGATGTTTATTTATTTTAACGCGCGCGGTCTCTCGCCCGAATGTTTACACAACGATTCTTCCACTCCCTGGCTCGGGTCCGACATTCCCTTTTTATAGCTAGCCTTTCGCTTGCGAGAACCTTCGAGATATTCGCTGGAACGTTCTCGAAGTTCTGAAGATCATTCTAGAATTCGCGGAACTTGTTATCGCATCGAACTCTCTCGACTGTTCCCGTCGTCCTTCCCGGAATTGCAATAAGGCGAACTTGTGTAGCTCCCGGCGTGTTTATGTCGCGGCCGGCGAGCCGTTTCGTTACACTGCCCCCGCCTTAAAGATGTTTCGTCCCGAAACGTGTCCCTGACAGGCCCATGTAGAAATCTGCAGTTGGTCCCCTGTCTGCAACGCGAGGTTTGGTGGAAATAACAAGCCACGGTCTTCTTGTGGGGACTCCTCTCAGGATTCCAACAACACACCAAAATGTCTACCCCGGTGAAGCGAAATAAGACCTCCAGCATATTCCTCACGACTCTCCAGTCCAAGGCGTCCAATCCGCAAGCCAGTTTCGGGATGGCTAACTTAGTTAGATCTTCGCTAAGTAGGGTATCCCTGAGGTCATGTAGTGCGTCCCACAGGTCCAAATAGGTGGGCTTGTGAAAGGACCTCCTCTTGGTAACCAGGTAGAAGAGCGGCCGTTGTGATCCATCTTCCTTAATCCTCAGCGCTCGCCCGACTGCCGGTCCCTGACGATGGAGTTCGTCCAGTTTGCCGAACCTCGACCGAAACTCCGCGGCAATTCCCCGGGACATCCGCAGGTCCTGGGCCACGCAATGAGCCAGCGCATATTCAGGCGGTGTTCCGAACAGATCCCGTTGTTCTTCCCTGGTCACACCGAATCTGGCCTTCCCGGTCCCACCATACGCAGCCATAAACTCTTCAAAGGAGGGCTCATCCTCTTGGGGCCGTAGTTGGCGCACCTGTTGATCTTGGTCGTGGTCTCCCTCGAAAGGCGCTAATCGATTGTAATGCACGACCCTGGGCTTCCCATTCGGGACTTTGCTGATCCGGTAGATGACATCATTTATCTTGGTCTTCACTGTATACGGCCCTTCCCAGGCTTTCTGAAGCTTTGGTGATAACCCTCGTCTTCTTTGCGGGTTGTACAGCCACACCAGGTCTCCTTCTTCATATATGCCGCTGTCCGCCCGGACGTCATAGTGATCCTTCATGCGGTCGCTGGCGACTTGGAGATTCGTCCGTACCATCTCGTGAATCTGGTCCATCTTTCTGCGCAGCTCGGTGACGTAGTCTTCTCCAGCCAGATCTCCCGGTTTGCAACCGAAGCTCAGATCGCAGGGAAGCCTCATCTCTCGCCCGAACAGTACCCTTGCTGGTGTTTGGCCGGTGGACTCGTTGATGGCAGAACGGTAGGCCATCAGGAAAAAGGGGAGATGTTGATCCCAGTCTCGTTGGTGTTGAGACACTACCTTCGAGAGGTACTTGCCCATGGTGCGGTTCATCCTCTCCACCATTCCGTCAGACTGAGGGTGCAGCGCCGTCGTTCTAGTTTTGCGAATTCCCAATTTTTCGCAAACTCCCTGGAACAGCTCGCTCTCGAAGTTACGCCCCTGGTCGGAATGCAATTCCAACGGTACTCCGAAGCGGCTCACTAGCTCCTTCACCAAGACATCTGCGACAGTTGTTGCTGCTTGGTTGGGAATCGCGTAGGCCTCTACCCATTTCGTGAAGTAGTCCATTGCCACCAGGATGTACTTGTTGCCGCAATCGGTTTCAGAGAATGGCCCAGTAATGTCTAGGGCGATCCTCTCGAAAGGACTTCCCACATTGTACTGTCTCATCGGGGCTTTCGGCTTGCGGTGCGGTCCATTGCTGGCTGAGCAAACTGTACATTTCCTGCACCATTCACGAACAGCCTCAGAGCAGCCCACCCAATAGAAACGCTCGCGCACTTTCTGCAGGGTCTTCTTTACTCCCAGGTGGCCTCCAGATGTTCCGTCATGGAGGTGACGTAGCACTTCCGCCACCTAGATCTTGGGCACGATGAGTTGGAATCGTCTTTCTGCGCCATTATCGGATTCGAGCACCCTTTTTGAGCAGTCCATCCTGTATCACCAGGGAGTCCCACTGTGCCCAGTATGATTTCAGGGTCCTAGAGGATGGGGCCACTTCCTGCCATTCCGGCCGACGTCCCTCTTCTTTCCACCTCAGGATCCGTTGGAGTTCAGGGTCGCCTTCCTGCGCTCGCCGCAGCCCGTCTGGTGACCAGTCCTCGTCGGTGACCGTCGTGCGGCAAGTAGAAGCCTCCTTTACCTCTGCACGACTGCAGTGGGAACATCCCTCCGGACACGGTCTTCTTGAAAGAGCGTCAGCATTACGGTGGCTGGTTCCTGCTCTATGTTCGATGTCGAAGTCGTATTCCTGAAGACGCTCAATCCACCGAGCTACCTGGCCTTCCGGGTTCTTGAATCGCAGGAGCCATCTGATCGCCGCGTGATCCGTTCTCAACAAGAACTTCCTCCCATATAGGTACTTGTAGAAATGTTCTACTGACTTCACAGCGGCTAACAGCTCCCTTCTGGTGACACAGTAGTTCCTTTCGGGCTTGGACAGGACTTTACTGAAGTAGCCAACGACCCGCTCTTGTCCATCTTGCAGTTGTGACAAAACCCCTCCGATCCCGTCGTTGCTTGCATCTGTATCCAAGATGAAGCGTCCCTCTTGGGTCGGAAACCCAAGAACAGGGGCCGTCGTCAGGCGTCTTTTCAGGGCGTCGAAGGCTACTTGGCATTCTTTTTCCCAAAGGAAGGCTCGTTTCTCCTCGGTTAGTCGTGTCAGCGGCTTTGCAATGTCAGAGAACATTCGGACGTAACGACGGTAGTAAGTGCAAAGCCCCAGGAAACTCCGCAATTGATGTTTGTCCTTCGGTGTTGGCCATTCCTGGACTGCTCGCACTTTTTCAGGATCCACCTCGACGCCGTTACTGCTGACCACGTGACCCAAATAGTGTACTCTTGTTCTTAACAGATGGCATTTCTTTGGGTTGAGCGTCAGGTTAGCCATTTGGAGTCTCTTGAAGACTTCCTCCAGGTTTGACAGGTGTTCGTCAAACGTCCTTCCTACGACGATTATGTCATCCAGGTACACGAGGCACGTTTTCCAGGAGAGCCCTCTGAGTATGTTCTCCATGAGCCTCTCGAAAGTAGCAGGCGCATTACACAACCCGAATGGCATTACGGTGAATTGCCACAGTCCAGATCCTACTGTGAAAGCCGTTTTCTCCTTGTCTGCAGGGTCCATTTCCACCTGCCAGTAGCCACTCTTCAGGTCCAGGGTGGAAAACAGCTTCGATCCAGCCAGAGTATCCAGGGTGTCGTCTATCCGGGGAAGAGGGTAGCTGTCTTTCTTCGTCACGTTGTTCAGTAGACGATAATCTACACAGAACCTGGTATCTCCATCCTTCTTCTTTACCAGGACTACAGGAGATGCCCAAGGACTGCTAGATGGCTCGATGACTCCCTCTTTCTCCATGTCGTGGATGATCTTCTCCGCTACCTCCCGCTTCGCCTGCGGCAACCTCCTTGCTGATTGACGGATTGGTCTCGCGTCCCCCGTATTGATCTTGTGTCTAACAATATTAGTTCTCCCAGAAGGACCCTTGTCAGACACGAAAATCGATCGATATCGACGGAGTAGCTCAATAAGCCTCTTCTTCTCGGATCCAGCGAGAGAATCGCAGGCGCCCACTAGAGCTTCCTCCACTTTCGCGACTCTGCAGCCAGCGCTCGCCGTCACCTGGTGGATCAGTGACGTCACTGGTGAGCAGGTTCCCACTTTGGTCCCCTTGCGGATGGTAACTGGGTAGTCATTGATGTTGATGAGCCGGACTGGAATTTCTTCACCCAGCGTTACCAAGGTCTTCCCTACTAGAACGCCTCGACCCACCTCCACGTCGTGGTTCCAAGGTTCCACTACGGCAGGATTCCCTTTTCCGGTGACTCCTTGAAGTCGGGTCACCACTATCGATTCGCTCCTACCCGGCAGGATCGTGTCTTCTGTCAGCTTTATCTGATGGACCGTCTCACCCTTGGTGTGCAGGAATATTTCCTCTGGGCCGATCTGCATTACTTGTCGTTTCAGATTGAGTGCGAAGCCGTGGGTCTTCATGATGTCCATTCCCAAGATGGCGTCCTCTTCTATGTCGGCGATCAGGACTCGGTGTGGTGAGAATCGTGCAGTGCCGATCTTGATCTCGACGTCTATTTCTCCGTGGACGGCGGCAGCTTCGCCCGTAGCCGTTCGCAACCTCCACCTGGACTCCATCACTCTCTTTCCTCGCGTGTTCAGTAGGCCTGGCTTCAGGATCGTCTTGGATGCCCCGGTGTCGATCAGTAGAGTGTGCTTCCTGCCGTTAATTTCGCCATCCACGTACAGGCTGCCACCTTCACCTCTCAGGGTAGCTATTTTGATGAGGGGGTCTTGGAACGGGTATCGGGTCGGAGCTGCCCCCTTGGAGCCGACCCGCTTTAGTTTTCCAACGTCTGGGCCGTTGTTGGCTTCTCCACCCCAGGGCGCTTGCAGTCCCTTCGGATATGGCCAACCTCTCCACACCCCCAGCATTTCGCCGGTTCCCTTCTGCCTCCCTTCAGCAGTCCCTTGAGGGCGTTGAGGACAACCTGCTCCAGAGCGTCCTCCTTCCGCTCGGCTTCCACGCATGCGTCGTCCCCGACCACCGCCCGAACACGGCCACAGCTCCTTGACGCCTCCGTCGCAGCCTCGTATTCCAGGGCCATCGAGAGGGCATCCAATGTGCTCTTGGGACGCGACAGCCGTACCGCCCGCTGCATCTCCACATCCCTCAAGCCGTCGATGAAGGCCGAGACCGCGAGACTCTCCGTCATGGACTCCGCCGCTTCCGGGTAGGCGAATCTGACTAACTTCGCGATGTCGGCTTCAAACTCCTGAAGACTCTCTCCCTGCTTCTGTCGTCGGTTCTTCATTCGGGATTGGTATACCTGCCCCAAGTGTGCGTGCCCGTATCGCCTCTGCAGCCTCTGGACGAGTAGCTCGAAGTTGTCCAGCTCCCCCTCTGGAACCGTCTGCAGCACGTCGAGGGCGCTTCCCCGGAGAGCGACCGTCAGAGCCACTGCCTTGTCCCTTGGCGCCCAGTTGTTGGCTTTCGCCGCTGCCTCGAATTGCCGGAGGTAGTTCTCCCAGGGAATTTCCCCGTCGAAGGTTGGCGGCTTCACTCGGTGGCTCGCAGTAGGGACTGCCTCGATCCTGGTTACCTCACTCGAGTCGTTGAATGGATTACCTGGACTGGAGATGTTTTGCAGACTGGGCTGGAAATGCAAGGATTCTAATCGGGTCCCCAATTCTCGCAGTTGGTTCTCCAGTTCCAGTCGTTGGACTTTCTCGGCTTGAAGTGCGCTATCAAGGTTTCCAATTCGGGTATCCAGCTCGCCGTGGAGTTCTCCTAGATTGTCCAATTCGCCGTGGATTTTTCCCATTTCGCCGTGGAGTTTTCCCATTTCGCCGTGGAGTTCTTTTATGTTGTTATCCAGCTCACCGTGGAGTTTTCCTATTTCGCCGTGGAGCTCTTTCATGTTGTTATCTAACTCTCCGTGAAGTTTTCCCATTTTATTGTCTAACTCGCCATGAAGTTCTTTCATCTCCTTTGTTTGGTTATCCAACTCACCGTGGAGTTTTTCCATTTTGTGTTCTAATTCGCCATGGAGTTCTTTCATGACGCGCTCACCTTCTTCCTCGAAACCGAAAGTTTCAGGGTCGTCTCCATTGTCGATTAAATATTCCTCCAGACGTTTCTGCAGCACTGTTTTCGACCCTGTCGTTTCGAGTTCTCTATCTTCCAACTCGCGTTTGAGGTCCGTCACTTTTCAATCGCGTAATTTCTTCATTGTTTTGAATTTATTTCACTAATTTATCCGCACTCTGACACCACTGTAACGTTTTTACTGTTGACTAAAACTAAAACACTACACTATTTATCCTAATTAATTTATTACTAACTCTTAACACATTTATTTCACACAGAGAGATGTTTATTTATTTTAACGCGCGCGGTCTCTCGCCCGAATGTTTACACAACGATTCTTCCACTCCCTGGCTCGGGTCCGACATTCCCTTTTTATAGCTAGCCTTTCGCTTGCGAGAACCTTCGAGATATTCGCTGGAACGTTCTCGAAGTTCTGAAGATCATTCTAGAATTCGCGGAACTTGTTATCGCATCGAACTCTCTCGACTGTTCCCGTCGTCCTTCCCGGAATTGCAATAAGGCGAACTTGTGTAGCTCCCGGCGTGTTTATGTCGCGGCCGGCGAGCCGTTTCGTTACAATATCTACAAACTAAATATATCAAGCACTATCTATTGACTAAAAAATGGTACAATTTAGACATTCAATGAAGGAAAGGGAGCCAAAATAAAAAATCAATAAAAAAATCGTAAAATAGTGTCAAAAATAATAACAGAGCTCAAGTAATAGTTCCTCCAAGAAAGAAGGTCCAAGACAAAACAATATCTGGCCAACCAAGAATAGCATACCAAAAGTAGTGGAAATATCCGCTGAAGAAAGTACTTAAAAAATGTCTAACGAAATTGTAATAAAAATTGGCAGATACCCATGGCTGTATAAACTTTAAGTATTTTAATGGTGATGGAATATATAAAGTTTGGCGTATAAGAAGACTATTTGGTAGCAACTCTAAATCACGACGGAATGTACGATAAGTGTGGGATTCAAAATAGTGTCAAAAATAATAACAGAGCTCATTTAAGAGTTGAATCCATCATATATAAAGTGGAAAGAAGGTCCAAGACAAAACAATATCTGCCGAACCAAGAATACTATACCAAAAGTAGTGGAAATATCCGCTGCAGCTTCTTTAAAATTATCTAAATAAATGGCAATAAAAATGCGTAGATACCCATGGGTGTATAAACTTTGAGTATTTTAACGGTGGTTGAATATATAAAGTTTGGCGTAGAAGACGAGTATTTGGTAGCAACTCTAAATTATGGCGGAATGTATGCTAAGTGGGGAATTCAAAATAGTGTCAAAAATAATAACAGAGCTCATGTAAGAGTCCAATCCATCATATAAAAGTGTGGAAAGAAGCTCCAAGACAAAACAATATCTGGCCAACCAAGAATGTCATAACAAAAGTAGTGGAAATATCCGGTAAAGAAAGTACTTTAAAATTATCTACAGAAATGGTAATAAAAATTGGCACATACCCATGAGTGTATAACCTTTGAGTAGTTTAATGGTGATGGAATATATAAAATTTGGCGTATAAGAAAACTATTTGGTAGCGACTCTAAATTATGACGGAATGTATGATAAGTGTGGGATTCACTGGCTGTGTAGTCCTATCAATTTCTTGACAACTAAAAGCAATGGGTACTTCAAAAGAAGGATCAACAAAATGTTGTAGGAAAGGAACCGTTGTCATTGGAGTTTATGCAAATTTTTCAAAAGTATCTTTTAGAGATATATGTTTTCTGTCTGTTAGCGTAAATTTTCAAGGAATTAACTGCACTAATAACGACGTTCCAGTTATCGACACATTGGTTTAACATTTAAAAAAGTTGAATTTAATCAAATGGTATATGAAGGGGGAATAAGGGGACATACGACTTCGGCCACCATCCCCATAGAGATGAAAATCATATCCGACTTCGGCCACTCGATTTTTTCAGTAGGATTAGTAAGAATTATGGCTCGTTAGGCCAGGTAGGTGCAACAAAATAAGATTGGGTAGATTTCGGTCACTAATTTCTTTCAGTTCAGTGTTAAGTTAGTAAAAGTAAAATTGAAAAATAGAGAAATTGTTAAATAAATAAATGTCTTCATGACAAAATTATGTACATCTGTTTCTTTGGTACTTTTTTCCTCGAACTTTTTTCCGACACCTTTTTCCGGGGACTTTTTTCTGGTTACCATTAATACTTGCTTAGAAAATTCCCGTTTAAATCACTGGGGTCCGAAATCACTAGTAAAGTATGTCACTCGTGCAATTGTAGTATGATGAGGTCCGAGTAGGTACTACAAATTTATTATCGATAACCTTAATTTTTCTTTAATGTATTTATGTTGCAAATGTAGATATTGAAAAAGAAACATTAGCTTTCTACACAAAACCAAGTTATTACTTAGCGGAGAATTGGTTAATACTAAAAATTGTCCAATGTCAGTTCTCAAAATCATTGCAATTTCATTGGTTTATTGGTTCGCTTACAATTTGACAGCGGAACGCATTTAGGTTCCACCGACCCATTGAAACATTAAGTTAAGCCCTAAGCAATTCAGGTAGAATGGTGGCCGAAGTCGGCGTACTTATCATCGTACCATAATCCTCCGCTTACGCTGAAAAAGGTTCGTGGCCGAAATCGGCTGCTCCGATATGAATACCTTTATCACTGACTGCACATGGGCGATCCACAACTTACGCACCTCAAACAAATGATAGAGCTCGTGAAATAAATAAAAAATTTCTTTGGTTCAGGTAAGTCAGGAAAAAAGTAGTTTTAATTATACTTGAAATATTATTTTGGTACGAAACTATCCTTTTCGAAAAAGTCCTAATGTATTTCTGAATCGATCATTTCATTTCAAGTCACTAAAACGGTACAGATCGCAACACGAAATACCAACTTTCTAGAACGCAGAACAGCTTTTTGACAATGAGCTTTTAAAATTAGTCTTAAATCATTTCATAGCCAAATGTTTATGAACTTTGTCGATTCGAAATTCACATCATTTTTGCCGAAACAATAGTGACACAAACAGAGCGTGCAACGAGCACAATTGGATTTATGCGAATCGTTCATCGGAAAAGCTCCGTCCGTTTCATTATGATATAGATCTATTAAACAAAATCCTAGAGTTCATTACATCCAGAAAATGGGATCTAATGGGGCGGGAATAAAATTGTTTAAAAACCGCAACTTCCCTCGCGAAAAGTACGATCCGTATTAGTTAAAATGTTTCGTTTCTTTCCCATCTGAGCTTTTAACAGGCGGGCGTGTTCTCGCATAAAACACACAAATTATAATAACACCTTTAATATGAAACAATCTACGGCGACCTGCCCTCCGCCCGTTTTTGTATATTTTCGTAATTTCGGGCCTAAGCTCGAAATAAAATGCCCGTTTTGTACGATAACAGCTTTTACGCATCACGTAAACCATTTCGCAGCATTAGCCGTTCGATCCGAAAAATTATGGAAAGCCCCTTTGTTTATTTATATGGAAATATTTTTTTATCCCGTCCGACCCCCGACAGGGTACTGTAGCGATGTAAGCAATGTGAAATTGAAAAATTAACTCGACGAAAGGGATCCTTTCCGGTAGCTTGAAATGGAACTCGTGGACGTGGATAGAGACGATCGGCGTCGAAATAATACGGCGGTCGCAATAAAAGTCGATATTTTGATGAAGGGGTTTCTTCGGTATATCGAAGAGCCCAGAGGATGAAAACTCGCAGAAATGATGGAAGGAGATGAAAGGGAGAACTCGAGTTTCAACACCCCGTCGAATATTTAAAAATAATGAAAAGGGAACACTTTTTTATACGAGCGGAGGAACTGAAATAACTGGATCGTAAAAATTTTTAATCAGGAATTTTTCCCCAAGTACTCCAAGGCAATAACGTATAAAACGATTCCATCCAAACGTTTTAGACTTGCATGACTGCACCGAATAAAATTTACTTATTCTATCTAATACGCATGGCGTTAAAAAGAAATTTATAGTGCGGTGATTTAAAGATGTTCCCTCAAGATGAACATGATTTATGATATCTCTATTATTTCTAGTGTAAAGTCCAAACGAAACACTCCACCTGTAAGTGTTTATAACACCTTCGACGTTACGATCTAAAAAATGGATATTATCGCTGCAATTACAATTGCAGCAATAGAAGTTACATAGTCCAGTCATCTTAGGCCAAATTAGGTGAATATCTCGGAAAATCGACATACCCAATATATTATCACGTAAAAACTTCTATTTTAGCATCCTAAAACTTTCCTCAAAATTCACATATAATTGGATGGCAGCAAGTTTAAAAGTCGGGGGTCAAAATTCCCAAAAATCGATTTTTTCTATATTTTTCGCAAATATCTCGTTTTCTATGGGTTTTACGCTATTTATATTTATTATCAATATTGTAGTGAACCAAATTCTCTACAACTTTTGTATTCAACATTTCTTCATATCTTGAACTGTTTTCGAGATAGAGGGCGGAGAGCGCTGGTCAGAGAATCATGTGAAGTCAACTGGTTCTACTGGTAGTCCCGATCAAAAACTCGTAATATTAAGGTTATACATTATTGCTAAATATATAGATATCATTTTTTGTTAACTTTTTCATTAAATTCATTTTGTTTGGTTACTTACCTATTTTTTGTTAAGTGTCAATTTATTTAATACACTTACCTGGCCATGTAAGTAAAAAATTGTTTAGGAAAATAATTAAATTACATTTTAATTGTAATCTGATTTATACTAGTAACTTGCTAAATAAATAGCAAAGAAAATAATTAAATTTGTAATTAACGTTTTTAGTAAAAGTGTCATTTGATTAATTTAATATTGTCAAAATTAATATAAAAAATAAAAATTTCGAGAAGAACAAGTTCTAATTTCAATTATCTTCTTCTTCTTCTTCTGTCTATAAATTTTTAAAGTTATGAAAGAATTTAAGAGTTTACGGATTTTAAACAAGATTTACTTAATTATTTTTTACTTCAAATGCAATTAGTGTAAATGGGAATATAATTAAAATGTAACTAAAGTATGTCCCTTAATAATATTTCAATTACAGAAAGAGATTATAAGTGTTATTGGATTGATGAATTTTAGAATTATTAGAAAGAAAGATTGAATTTAATGTAGAAGTTAATAATAAATATTAATTAAATATTTAGCAATAATTTGTGATCGTAATATACGAGTCTTTGATCCGGACTACCAGTTGACCTCACATGATTCTCTGCCCAGCGCTCTCCGCCCTCTATCTCGAAAACACTTCGAGGTATGAAGAAACGTTAAATAAAAAAGTTGTAGAGAATTTGTTTCTCTACAATATCGATAATAAATACAAATAGTGTAAAACCCATAGAAAACGAGATATTTGCAAAATATGTAGAAAAAATCAATTTTTGTGACTTTTGACCCCCGACTTTAAAACTTGCGGCCATCCAATTATATGTGAATTTTGGGGAAATTTTAGGATGCCAAAATAGAAGTTTTTACGTTTTAATATACTGGGTATGTCGATTTTCCTAAGTGAACCCCCTATAATGACTGGACTAACAATAGAAAATCAAATATGCATGAAGATATACCAAAAGTATGCTCATAGTTATAAATAGAATATATGCAACAACTGTTCGAAATATGCCACCAAAATAGCACATGTAACCAAAATATAAGTACAATTGATAATACTATTATCACTAAATTCAGGCACTTGAAGAGATTATTAAAGCTAATCGAAAAATAATTATCAAGTACCAATCAAAATTTTCTTTTAATTTTTGTTTCCTACTCAAGTGATGGTATTAATATTTACTACCATTTAAAAAATGGGGATGTGTAACATCGTAAGACTTTCTCATATGGCAGGATAAAATATTCATGGTTTTATAAAATAAATTTAGTACTGAATATTAACATTTTCTCTTGTCAGTAAATATTTCAATTGATTGTTTGTTAGATAACAAAGGTCTCTGAAAATTGTTTTAAATACAACTAACATTATTGAAACGATAAATAAATTTACTTATGTAATATAGCAACAACAAACTTCAATGTCCATACTTCGAAATAAGAACTCAATCATCGACTTAACATAGATAAAACAACTTTACTTGATGGAGATGTATCAAGTAGACTGAACAATTAGTCTACAGACCGATGCACTTAAGGACATGCCCTTTAGGGCAATTTTAGATAAGTGTTTCAAATAAATGGTATAGGCATTAAACAGTTAACTCAAGTTATGAGATTAGGTATAAATCACCAAAATCGTTTTAAAGAAAATTGTACAACAAAATAAATTAAAAGTAAAGTAAAATTGAATACATTTTAGATCTTACTTAATCTCTATATATATAAAAATGGATTGCTGTTCGTTTGTCTGGCTTGAACTCGAGAACGGCTGGACCGATTTTGCTATTTTTGATCTTGAAATATTTGTGGAAGTTCAGGGAAGGTTTTTGTGGCGAGAAACATAAATAATAAGTAACGGAAATACTGAAAAAGGTACGTTTTGTAATTTAACATTTATAATCAAACAAATGAAAATATAGTGTCAGGTGGTTGTCAAATAAATAAATGTCAAGTCGATTATTAAAATCTATCATCAGTTTGTCAGTGCGCGAGAATTTTATTGACTTTAAAGTGCGAAGAAAAAGACCTGACGTACGTCATCGAAGCAATCAAATGTGCGACGAGCTCTCACGTGCAAATCGCACTGACGACTGACGACCAGCGAGAGACAGATAACGATAACATTCGTTTTGGTATGACAGAATTACGTTCAACAGTACACAACAGCATTTAGATCGACAGGACACCGAGTCTACAAATTCTACAAGTTCGAAAAAACGGACGCATCAAGTCATTACAGCCGAAAGGAAAACCGTCAGTGATTTCAACTTTAAAAACTTCAAGAACTTCGACGCCAATACAAAAGCGGGAAGTCAAGTAACTAAGAAGAGTCCTGAGTGAGTCAAAGCAACTTCACCAGCACACCGAGTCTACAAATTCTATAAATTCGAAACGACGGACACATCCAATCATTGCAGCCGGAGGAAAAGGCGCCAGTGATTACAACTCCAAAACTTCAAGAACTTGGACACAACACAACGGCGGAAAGTCAAGAAGACAAGCAAAGTCCTGAGTAAGTCACAGCTACTTTTTCCGGAGTATTAAGTTACAAATTTCACAACTTCAACTACGACAAGATAAAACAAGCATATGAATTGAAGCTGAGGTGATGTTCGCGGTGGAACCCCCAAATGAAACAGTACTTTCACAATCCAATTTTTATTATTACAGCCGACGTTTCGTCCAACATCCTGGATATACTCATGGCGCTTTGTTGTAGTTGCTTAACTTAGAAACGATGAGATCACGATGTTAAATGTCTCGAAGTGATATCCTTCCTCACTTTTGTAGGATGTTCTCGGGGCCGGAAGCTGAAACTCCATGAGCCATGAGCGCCATGAGTATGTACAGGATCTTGGACGAAACGTCGGCTGTAATAATAAAAATTGGATTGTGAAACTACTGTTTCATTTGGGGGTTCCACCGAGAACATCACCTCAGCTTCTGCTTCTGGCCCCGAGAACATCCGAACAAAAGCAGATGAATTGATTCAAGAACAAGAAAAAATAGCCCAAGAAATCATATAACTACATAACAATAGCAAGAAAGACGGAAGTGCAAGAAAACCCAAGGAATACCTACAAAAAAGGATTGATCACCTAGAAGCACTATGGGGGAAAGCCCAAGAGAACAACGAGGCGTTCCATGAACTTGGGGTTGGCGATCAGCACAATTATATAAAATCACACTATTCCAAAAGGATGGAGGAAAACTACAAGACAATTCGGCTGTACCTGACGTCACACGAGGAAAACACCCAAGAAACAAGTCTATGAGGTACAAATACAAGACCCAAAACCGGAAGTGAAGAAACCCAAGCAACAGACCGAACAGGATTACCGACAAATTAAACTAAAGGTAAAAATAACAAACAAACAAAAAACTACTTAGACAAGCTGAAGAAGACATGGCAGAATCAACACCAAGATGGTCACACGTACTACGAGCAACAAATATCCAAAACATGGAGCGCACTTCAAAATAGAGCGATTCCGCAGACGCAGTGTTCCTGTAAACCTGGAACAAGTAGCATTCCACTACGACCCGGAAATAGATTTTGTCAATATTGTAAAGAGTTAAAATACAGCGGTGAATATACTGCATTCACCGCTGGTGGTTCCCACCACCAGATCCATTACGCTCATTAGTTTCTGGGGTGGGAAATAACTAAACATTTCTTGGCCAACATCCAAAAATATAATAATTGCTTTCAAATGACGTCGTTTGGTTCAACGCATATTGAACAGGAAAATTTCATAACTACTTTCAGAATAGTTTTATCTATAATCATCTATAATTTTTATTTATCTTTCTTTTTTAAACTTTACGTGGCATTGCAACGCATGCCGGGTACGGCTTGTTCAAATATAAAATTTAGTGAAAATATTAAGGCATCTAAAAAAAAAAAAAACTGAAAATGAAAATATTCAAAAGTTAAGTGCTCTTTAGGGATGTTTTAGAAAAAATGTTTCAAATAAAAGTTATAGCCATTAGTTAGCGAAGGAAAATCTAAAATTTGGTAAGAATACGTAAAGACGTTTTGGAGAAAATTAAGAAAAATTGAAAATTCACAAGGGTAAAGGGCCCTTCGCAGAAGATCAGTAAAGATAAAGATAGTGAAAATCAATGAGAATTTAATATTAAGGTAAATATACAAAGTTAAAAAAGACCAGTTTCTGAGATAATAAAAAAAACCTAAAAATGACAAGAGTAAATTTCCCTTTGCCCTTAACTGATTCTGATGAAATTTATGTGGTCACAAGTTTTCAGGGGACCCAACCCAAATACAAAGTTTCAACTTTCCACTATTTATAGTTGCTGAGAAAACGTTAATCACATACACCATACATATAAAGACAGACATGTCTCCAAAAACATGTTGTTCGAACTCAGGGGACCTCAAAACATCTAGAAATGCCATCACTTCAAATTTAGAAAATCAGCTCGATTACAATACTTTCTATTATGTGGGTACCTCATATGAGAAAGCAAAAAACCCTTTCTACTAAAATAATCGGAGCACAAACTGATCCGAATTGCAGGATTTATCATTGAAATCACTAAAATTTCTAATTATAATTTTCATTTTCATTACCTTCACCTTAGACACAAACCCAGATCCGCCAATTATTCCTAAACTATTTTTAAAAATTTGTGAAACTTTAATGAATATCACTTTTTCAAAACCCTTATTAGGTTGTTTCCTCAGTTTAACAATCAGCAATATAAAAAGTTTTCTTTTTTGATTCGTATCCATTTCCTAGTCATATGCTTTCAGGAAATGCAAGTCAAATGAATCTGGCCGAATTATGAATAAATGGTATATAGCTGCAATTAAGAAAATGGTTTTCCCGTATTTCCTAGCTTCAGAACAGGTTATGAACTATCATTTGGTGAATTAAATGTACAAACTAATTGAGATTTTACAGATAATTTTCTTAGAAGCACGGATAGTCTCATGATCAAATAAAACATGCACTTAATAAATCTAAACAAGTTATTGAAAACGAGCACTTTTCTGCATTTTCTGTCTTATATGCTGCTTTTGAAAAAATATGCAAATTACTTTTAACTTTTATAAAATATGTAAGATATGCCGAATATACACTTTGCACAAATGCCTTTCTATAGTAATTGAAAATATGATGATTCATACAATATTACTTACTAATTTAGTAACGTTATGTATCAAGGAAGATATTATTTGTCAATTCGACAAAATAAAGTAAAACTGACCATTAAAGCGTTTGAAATGTGTGTGACTGCCAATGTTGTTTGACAGTCACGTGTTGAAAGAACGATTAAGAAGGGTTATTCATTTATCTCTTTATATTTAAAATATTTGTCAATTGACACCATATATACTATTTTTGAACTCTTAGTGTATATATTTGCTCGAATATTTCGGTATAATATACATATAGAAATAGTAATATATTACTGTTCTAAACATTATGACGTTATAACTCATAACATGAATAATTAGGTGAAATTGCATAAAATGATAAAAATCAACATTAGGATACTGAACAATCAAGGTTACTGAAGATCGAATTGTAGTACTGAGTTCCAGCATGGAATTGATCTGTTTATTGCTTGTATTACTGTTAATGTAAAACCCTTCTAGAAATAATGTTTTGAACCATTTGTTTTAGTGAATTACATGATGATAATCTGTGTGTATATAATACAGTGCACCAAACTCTCATGTCAGATCTGCTATTACCAAAATCCAAAACATATTTTTCAAATAATAATGTACAAATAATTTAATTTACCTAAAGTAACAAATTGAACTAAAATAAGTAAATTATCAATTAGTAATGTGAACGTCACTATTGTGCTTTTAAATCCGGAAAATCAAATTCCACAGATTGACAACCACCGTGTCGTCCAAATTTGTATACATCCCGATAATCACGTCCCATTTGATAAACCCATATGCAGCTAATTTCTATTACTGGGCACGTTTGGAGAATCAAATGCCCCAGCCATTCGCCGAAATGCAAGCGAGAGATACCGTACTACATGAAGTCTTGGAGAGAGAATGTGTGCGCTCACTTCTCAGCACTTTAAATATTTGAAGGGGGGAATATTTAGGCTGGATTAACTTTCTTTTTTGTAAATTCGCGAGTGTTTGAGTCGGACAAACTTCAGCTTTATTGTTTTAAAATAAAGGATATTATTCCAAGACGGGAAATTCTAAAGAAATTTGAATATGTTTTAGATGATCGTCGTAGGAAAAGGTAGTGGAAGAAGTGCTAAGGACAAATTGTATAACGATGTTGATGTTGGATTAGAAAATGTATATTATTTAGTTCTGAAGAATGGTTAAGGAGAACGGCTGTACACCCGTTGTCTTGTTAAGTTGTAGACGTCTACAAAGTGTACACTGTCTCATTTAGTTATGTGTTACTTATAGAATGCCTCCAAGAAATAAGCTCACCCGGTAATTTATAGAATCATTGGTCTGTTGGGATTTACTCTAGAGGATTTCCTTACAAATTATAAGGTGTTTCCAAAGTTGATGCTTTCCATTCAACCACGCGTAGAGCAAACAAATACCAGCAATTTAATTGAACAACCTCTTTATATAGTCATAAAAATAGCACAGGTATAAGTGAGAAAATAATCAGATTTCCTTAATCCGGTCCTGCTTTGTTAATGCGCGTAGTATGTTTTTAATCGAATATGTTACGGACAAAAATGTTTCTTTGCTATTGTAACGGTAAAAGTGCGACACATTTATAGAAACAATGATTTATTATATATCATACTAATATATAGACTAGCCCCCTACCTATAAATTGCGTCCTATTGATACAGTCAGTTGTTAGGTATCTATCTCAAAATAGTGATAATTTGAAAAGCGTATTTGACGATTTGAACAAAGATTATTATTTAAGAAAAAATGGATATAATATGTTTATATCTTATTATTCGTTGAGTTTTTGGAAAAATTTGGAAAAATTGACCGTATTTACGTTTTCTACACGTCGTTAAATAGAAAGCATCAACTGTGGTAACACACTGCATATTTAATACTAAGCCGAGAAAGGTACGCTACCGCTGTTTTGTGACACTTTGTGCTTAAAAGGAAATCCCATATATTTTAAATGGGACTTTTCCTAGAAGTAATGCTTTTGGGGTGACTCTAAAATGGAGACTAGCCCTTGGTGGAGTGACTAGGGCTACTCCCATGAGGATTTAGCTCGAGGATCTCGCTAGTTTCGAATTTCAAAGAAAAATGACCCCAAAAAAATATGGTTTGCAGAAAAAGCCGCAACTAAAACACACGAGGTTTAATTTTAAAGTCAATGTAGACTAGAACAATGATAGTATTACCACTCAAGAAGAACGTGAGTTCTGTAGCATATGACGATAGCTATCGTGTTATAAAATGTAATGAATAAAGTGAAAATTTTTAAGCAGGCAACATTTGCCTCTTCTTTAAAAGCTAAGGCCGTTTTCTACGTTACCACTATCATGACGGCTTTCTTTAAATCATTGCCTTTAAAAATGATCTATAAACCTTATATTGTAATACAGATCAATTTCATATATATTCAAAATATATATATATATTTACATATTGAAAAATTTCTACCTAGCAAACATATTCTATAACATTTGAAAAAATATAGAAAAGTACTTAACCCTAAACTAAATAAGAATTTATGGAAGAAAACCATGAAACCGAGCGACTTCAGAACTGCAGACCAAGACATAAAATTGAGTTACAATTAATATTTGATAAAAATAATGGAATAGAAAACATCAGAGAAGTAAGATAATTATTTTTTAATGATATGCCATTTTCATGTTTTTCATTAATTTTTTGATCAATTGATAAATCAATCATTCACTCAATAAATCAATTAATTTATCAGAACAAATAAATAATCCACGAATATTAAATAGATTTTACTTGCTTTTTTGTAGGTATACAACTTTGTCTCTTCATTATTTTAAAAATATAATTTCTCATAAATATTCCTTCTATACATAGACCACATAAACCAACTTATTGTAAAGCTTAAGTTAGCCTTGTACTTGCCTCCCTTAACGTTATTTCGAACTGGGACACCTTCTCTACATAAAATATTAGTTTGGTATTTGAGTGCATTACTAATGTAGCAGAATACTGTAAAACAACATGAAAACTGTAGTAAAGGACGTTCCTAAAGACACTTCTTGTATATGAGACTGCTGTTAGTTGTTCCATTATTACTTGCCAAGAAATATTGCTCCCTAAGCGCCGACATTTTCTTTGAATAAACTTTGCAGTACACATAAGACATACATAAAAGAAAAAAGCGTTATGAAAATAATTGTATCTCTCCATAAAACAAAATAAGCAGAATATTATCATTATATCGTAACATTATTATAAGTAAGGTACATCATAAACTAGTGATTTTATGACAGTGAGCGTTACAAAATAAAATATATATTATTGATATAAAATAATGATAGATTAATTCAAATATGCAAAAAAAAACAAAAATGACTTTTGAAAACATTGTGGACAATAGATATGTATAATACTAATTTGTTTGAAGTAAATTTGTAATACAACATAACAAATATTCTAGATCTAAGTTCTAGGCATCTATTTAATAACAATCAATTAATACATTTAGAGATGTATCTATCGCCATACAGGAACCCTTATAGGAACACCTAAATGTTTATTAAGGGCATGTTTCATTTTCTGTCGATGTCTATAGAAGCGAGGTTTCTATAAGAAAAACCTGACTTATCATATGTATAACATAAAATCTTCAAATGGCGTCACAAAATAATCTACTATTTCGACCGGTTTCGCTTATAGGGATTTTAATGTAATACAATTCAATGTAATTTATAGCAATGCACAACAAATCCCACTTTTCTTAACATTGTTAGATTGTCGCAATGTTATATAAAGTTCGCGACTAATTCCACGATTAAATAAATCTAATCCTGGTTAACGCAATTTCACAACAAAACCGCAACGGTCTCGTTTCCGGACTTTTAAACATATAATGTATAATACATTTAGAAACCTCCTGTACGTACGAACGCCAGTGAGAGGCATCCCGTAGCTTCGAGGTGCATCCCTCCCAGCTTTATTTACTGCTTGTTTTCCCTCCCAGGCGTAGTTCTATTTTAATAAAACCGCAGCGGAAAATGCTGACACGTTCAGTTAGCATGTGTGTTTGTGTGTGGGTGTGTGTGTGTGTGTGTGTGTGTGTGTGTGTGTGTGAGGAGAGGGGCGAGAAAGGAATGGGAGAAGGAACAGGGAACGGACCCCGTCCGACCTTCCCCCCTGGGGGGAAAGATCCCGGGCTTTTATCACTCCGGGTAACGTTGCAGATAATGAAAAAGCATCGGGAGACGCGGGAAACGTTCCCGATATGAACTTTCACGGACGTGCATGGATAAGAAATCAGCCTGTCAGGAGTTCTATTCGGCTATGTTATCGACAACAACTATCGTTTGGATGTACAGGGTGTCACAATGAGGGCCGTCCACAAGGACTAACTCTAACAGACGTTCACACGTATGGCAAACAGTTCTATTAACATGTATCCTAATGCTCATAATTATCGAGGTATTGAGCAAAATAATGAAGTGGAAGAAATAATATTAAGTGTTATTTCAAGGACCCATATCAAGATGTCATTTTACTGTGAGGAAGATGATATTCTCACATTTGACTATTATCAAAATCTTGAATAAAACACTAAACACTGAAAGACACCTACTTTAAAACCATCTCTATTTTTGAAATATATAGGTTTTTAAACATATCTCAAAACGAATATTTTTACAACTGAAAAAACGCCTTCAGGGATCAGCACTCCAACTTTTTAACATGAATTGTCACAACCTGTACGTACATACTCGCTTCTAGGCCAATCAATTAGGGATTTCACCATGACATCGAATCCTCGAGCAGGAAACCCGGGTTTTTACGTAATATAGGCCAACAGAAACAAATCGTTCCCCACGAGACTATGAACATTAGGCATTGTTAATAACAATTAAACGTCAAAAAATGCACTTTTCTGACTATTTTTGTTCTTAATTAAAAACTAAGTTACTTTTGAGTAAAGTGAGATCACCATCCTCTAGGGAATTAAAAGACCTGTGATACGATTCTGAACCGACTTCGATACATTCATTTGTTGCCGAGAAAAATGGTATAGAATGTCAAAATCGACAAATTTTTGTTTAACAATTCTTGTTGCGAAATTAAACCTGCGGCTTTGTTATTTTGTAAAAAGTCGGGGATTATAGTGCTTAATATGTGGTAAAAACTTCAGATCGTTTCATCAAATAGTTTATGGCAAAATTAAATTTGTTTATATTTTTGCAAATTCTTTGCAATAACCATCTACGCACAACTAAAAAAAAATCGCGATTCTAAGATCATGGTGCCCTAGAGAAACATTTACTCTATCGATATCAATTGTTGAATATGGTAAAAAGCAATTTTAAGATTCTTTAAAAAATTAAAGAAGAAAAACAATTTTTTTTTATTTTGGCACCTTATGTCATAAGCAATATCTCTGGAAATTGTTGAGGAATTTTGATAGTTCTTCTTTTAATTTGGGGTACCGTTCTGAGCACATTACGAAAATGCGAATTGTTTATTAATTTATTCATTAATTTACCACATAATTTGTTGAAACAATTTTTTGAAAAAAAACTTTCTCGAAAAATCAATTTTTTTGGTGCGGTTTACATTGTTAAACATGGAAATGGATTGAACAAAACGTACATTATAACCTTATTAACATATTTTGTTTTATTGTTATATCAAATGGTATGAACATAGTGTATTTTTTATCCTATTTTTATCAAAAAATTAATTTAAATTTTATTTTATTAACGACAATAATTCATGTATTATAGTTAAACAAGTAATTTCCATGTTTAACAATGAAAACCGCAATAAAGAAATGGATTTTTCGCTAAAATTTTTTTGCCAAAAATTTGTTTCAACAAATTAGGTGGTAAATTAATGAATAAATTAATAAACAAATCACATCTTCGTAATGTGCTCAGAACGGTACCCCAAATTAAAAGAAGAAACATCAAAATTCGTCAACAATTTCCAGAGATATTGCTTATGACATAAGGTGCCAAAATAAAAAAAATTGTTTTCTTCTTTAATTTTCTAAAAACACTCTTAAAATTGATGGAAATATGTTCTCGAAATTAATTCAAAGTGATGGTGTATATGAAACAAATGTAAGAGAATCTGAAAATGAAATTTGTGGCTCAGCCGGGATACGAACCCGGATCTCCCAATATCGCGTCAGGTGTTCTGCCAATTGAACTACCGAGACACCTATCAATTTCATTTTCGATGTTCGTGTTAAACGTTTTTGACAGGATGATACGGAGGACGTATTGGTTGTACGCAACACACCGTATCCCTCTCACGTTAATAATGTGGTGTCTTACGTGTTCTCTGATATACAAATGAAACAGATGGAAATATGTTCTCGAAATTAATTCAAAGTGATGGTGTATATGAAACAAATGTAAGAGAATCTGAAAATGAAATTTGTTTCATATACTCTTAAAATTGCTTTTTATCATATTCAACAATTGATATCGATAGAGAAAATGCTTCTCTAGGGCAACATGATCTTAGAATCGCGATTTTTTTTTAGTTGTGCGTAGATGGTTATTGCAAAAAAAATGTAAAATTATAAACAAATTGAATTTTACAATAAACTATTTGATGAAACGATCTGAAATTTTTACCACATATTGAGCACTATAATCCCCGACTTTTTGTAAAATAACAAACCGGTAGGTTCAATTTCGCAACAACAATTTTTAAACAAAGGATTTGTCGATTTTGACATTCTATACCATTTTTCTCAGCAACAAATGAAGATATTAAGGTCGGTTCAGAATCATCATTTTAAAGGTCTTTTAATTCCCTAGAGGATGGTGAACCCCTTTTACCCTACAGTAAATTAGTTTTTACTGTACAAAAAGTGCCTTTTTTGACGTTTAATTTTTAATAACAATGCCTAATGTTCATAGTCTCGTGGGGTTTTGTATATACGTTTTGTTTCTGTTGGCCTATATTAACTAAAAATCCGGGTCTCCTGCTCGAGGATTCGATGTCAAAAACAGGGTATTTTTTGCTTATTTGCTTGGCCTATCCCTGCTTTATTCATAATCCCGCACTTATTATTAACAAATAATCCATAATTTGTTTTACCAAAATAAAACTTATTTCCAGACTTTCTGCACTGAATGTGGATTCAACCTTTGAACTTTTTCTCGCCAACTTTCGAAGTATTCACAAAGAGAACATGCATTATCCGATTATGGATCAAAGCAATATCATAATACAAGGCAATTTAAAATGTGTCTGTAAAGTACAGAAACGTCGTTGTTTACTAGAAAATAAAAGGCTGGAACTCAAACGCAAAATGTCAGCATCAGAAAACACATCTCCGTTAGGTTGTTTGGTCTCTTCGAGATACAGGATTTATATAGTTTCTGGATTTTAAAACTTGTTTACTTGCGACGGTCATCAAGAACGATACTACGTCGAAACGGGATGTGTAGTGTCCATTGCATGTCACTTTTTAAGAGGTGAAGGAACAAAACGAAAACAGAATAAATGTTTGCCTCTATTTTTCACTATATAATATATCTAAGTTTGAAGAAATCAACTCTCATCCAATTAAGTTATACTGCTTTATTTGGGTGAATGACAATTTAAAATGGATATGTACTAAAAATTGAAAACTTGTTACAATCGTTACATTTAACGATCAGATACGCGTTAAGGGACTTCATTGAACCCAACCCCACTCTATATCTACTAATTTAATGAGTCATGTTTCAAAGAAAATACCAACGAGACTTGAGGAAATAAAAATTCCCTGGTGCAACTCTTACAGAAAATCGTATAGTGGAGTACCATGCAGTTGATTACGGAGAATATTGAATTATGTTGGAAAAAATACCATAATGACATGGATAACCCCACCTTCAAAATATTGTGTAGATGTCCAAAATACCAAATAAATATTGCCCGTATAAATTATATTTATTCAATTTTGCCATATAAACTGACGTTTATTGACGTCAAATCGAACCTATAAAGTCATTGTTTATTTTGTTTATTTAGGCAGCGGATTAAAATGTTTTAATACGCTGCCTATTGAATTTTGCTGTATAAGGTAACGTTTTATATGTTTGAAATTGTTTTCGTCGTTGTCAAGGTTGCGGTACTGAAGTTGTCATCTGTCAAATTTTCTCTACAAATTGGACTTACTCCGCTAAACGCCAGTTTATATATGGCAAAAGTGAATAAAACGTAATACACTCGCGGATACAATGAACGTTTAACTCGCGACATTAACGCGCTTGCGGCTGCGCCGCGCACGCGTTTAAACATATCGCTCGTTAAACGTTCATTTTATCCGCTTGTATAATAAATAACAATTAATCTAATGAAAACCGCATAAGTAATTTTGACAATATGTGAAAAATGATAGCTTTTGTAGAATAACTTCGATAAGAATTAATAAAATGGTGTTTACTGACCGTCAGACAATTTGTGAAGTATTCACACAATACTTTTTAACTGGTTTTAGTGGCCCGTTGACCATCCAGTGAAGAATTCATAATACCTAAATTTCAAAATGTAAGTGTTGCATTTGTATACCAGAAAACACTCATATACAGACTACTATCGCTTCCAAATAAAAGACTTGGAGACATGGAAAGACCATTCAACTATATCGTTTAAAATGTGTTCACAAAACTTGTCCCTTCCGTTTTATATTGGTACAATTACCCCAAATGGTATCAAAATTTAAGGCAAACTGCTTGAATCTATCATTTTTGCATATTTTAGTATGGTGTCATAACAGTATAAACTATTCAGCAATATATATTTGTCAGAAAGAGACTAACTGAAATGAATTTACTTGAATATACATTACACATATTAGACAGCATTAATAATAGATTCCACTTATACAGTCCTCACCAAAGCTTTTGACCGATTATAATCAGGAATTATTGGGAAACAAACTAAATACAGTCGGAGTGAGAGGCTCACTTAAGTGATTTTAGTCTTTAGGTGTGTAATCGATAGCAAGTGGTTTGCATTGACAATTATCTTTCGAAATCGGTGGAGATAATATCTGGTATACCTCAAGGCTCCTATTGGGGTCCCCTCTCATTTAGTATTTACATTAATAAAAATGATTTTAAATTCTCAAAATTATTCGTTTCTCATTCAGTTCTCAGTTCTCATTTAAAGAGATTCTGACAAATTAATAAACTATTGTATTAATAATGGCCTTTACTTGAATTTTAACAAATTTACTGAATTTCATAACTCTAATGTAGATGTTAATCTTGGATGTTATCATCTACGAATTTGAGAAAATAAAGACTTCAGATTTTTTTTTATTCGAAAGTGGTGTTTAATGTATATCACCTATTTCCAACTAAATCGAACAAAATGCTTTCATCTTTTATAAGAAGCACTTGTAAGTCATACGTGAACAGTTATGCTTTGCTTGAGTCATTTACAATCCTTAATATATTATACATATGAAACAACTTGCAAATATGCCAAAAGAGTTCTTTAATAATTATAGTAAAAAAAATATTTTCCTAACTTTGCGCATAATAAACATTTAGTAAAGCTAAACTTAATTAGCATTGCAAATCCAAGCCATATATGTCTGCAATCAATATCTCTTTCAAAATATTCAACGGTACTATCAATTCTACTGCGAAATGTGAACTAATCTGTTTGAATGTCCCGCAACATTTTACCGAATTCAAAATTTATCACAATCATTTATTACATACGTCCATGCCCAACACAAATTATAATTTAAACTCGCATTTACACATGTGCTTAAAGAATTTATAACTCCAATTTAAATACGATTGACAAATATATTTCAGAGAATCGACTAGAGATTAGGGTATTTTTAATATAATATGATATAATCTTTAAATATTCAATAATTTACTAAAGTTATATAATAATATAACTTTATTTAACGTAACTATTTATATTGTAAGTAAACAACAGCGCGAGACGTGTTTACTCGTATGGGACCTGGGCGGCTTACCTCAAAAGAATTGCCACGACGCTTAATTGAATTCTATAAAAACAACTTATTAAAGAAGAAACCTCCCGGATTATTATTTAAGGAAAGGTGATTTATGAACTTCTGGACATATTCTACGTAAACATTATTATCGAGATAGATAGAGTACTTTGTCGAATTATCGAGCAAATTCGGGAATACATTATGGGAGGACTATAAAAGTAACGCTGCGGACGAAGGAGATTATTATTAGACGGAAGCCGCGAGAGTAAATAGTAAACAAGCGAAAGCGAGAGCGTATAAATAAATTAATAATTAAGAGTGATATAAATTAATGTTAGAAAATAGTTAAGTGTGTTATATAAATTAATTAGTTTAGTAATAGTGTATACAAATTAAGTAGTGTCTAGTGTACTAGTAGTGTACTAAACGTTACAATATAATAAAACTGACGAGACACTTCAATGTTCATTTTCTATAACAGATATGTATTGAAATGTATATCTTATGTCTACTTACTTATGTATCGCGTCTCTTTCTTTATTAGAATTCTCTGCCTATATTTTTTTGAATTCATTATTAATCAAAATAATGAACATAATACTGAAGATATTGTTGTGTATTTGCGATTATTCGTTTTGGGTCTAGTCCGTCCTTATTTCGATTTAATAAATTATGTAACTTCCACAAGCACCAATTTTCTTTCGAAATTATCTTACTATGTGTTCCTACCAACTATACAAATGTTTTATATCTTTAATTGTAGTATTAGTGTATGTGTTTGATGCAATTTATCCATCGATCAGCTGGAAAATAAAACTGAATTTAATTAAAAAACAAAAAGTATGTTACATAACTGGAAAACATAACTGGAGTATGTTACATAGACGAAAACGATAGGAAACAAAGAAAATTACAAGTAGTAAAACTAGAGATAATATCGCAACTGAAATTAGACTTGGCAGACAGACTTACCAACAGAAATGAATAAAATATAAACAATGGGATGCATAAAATGGGATTAGGAGAAATACTTGACAGGAATATTATTAATGAACCCTATACGAGTACGTTGTAGTCATTGTTCTGAGAGAAGTTGTAATGCTAAATTTCTAAAAAAAGAGCTCAAATCACGTGTACTGTAACAAATTTTGCTCAGTTTAGTAGTTCAGTTCTTTATCGACCCATTTACAGCAAATACGAATAAAGCCACTGAATAAGTTATACGAAATATTTAGGTATATTGTGTGTGCTTTGATGTCCATAGTTGATCTTAATAGTTAGTAACGGGGCGCGTGCGAGTTCGGACGCGCTACCCTTTAACACAGCGGGGTTTCATACGAGTTCGGACCCAGCCTACCTGCTCGAAGTGAGTCCCAATTCGAATTCAAATTATAAGTAGAATGAAATATTTTTCAAGGGGGCAAGGTAAAAGAAGCAAGAAAACTGATTTTGGGGCATTAGAGGGGGGGGGGGATGTTTTATAGAGCGAAAATATATCTTTCCTGGGAAACTTACGAAAAATCGACGATAGTACCCTTACTTTCCTGAAATTGATCAGTACGAATCGCACCTGTGTGGGTCCGAATTCGCACCTATAGCGGGTCCGAATCCTTGACTACCTGAGCTCGATGGGTCAGAACTCGCATTCTCCGTAATAACCGCGGGCGAACTTTCGACGGCAAATATTAAGGCTACCTGCTTTAATCGCAAGGTCAAATAATGTTACAAGAAATTTCGACGGTCGGCATAATGCAGGTAAGTAGGAATTGTATCGGTAGAAACGGTTCAAATTCAAGCCCTTGTAATATTTTCGTGATAAAGATGGGATTTCCCGTAATTTGCGTATTCTCTTACCCTTACCCACTTTCCGTGCCCTTTAATATTTTCGTGATAAAGATGGGATCTCCCGTAGATTTTCCTTGCCCTCTTGTCCTGTAGTAACAAATAAATTGTTTCGACGTATATATCCCCTATTATTTTCAATCCTAATTCAACCATCAATACGCGGGCTTGTTAAATTTCTTTACCGTCGAAAATACCTGTACAATAAAACCACCTCTTCGGTCATGCCGTCGAAAATTCGCATCAACCCATCGTAAAACGCCTGGTCCCGTCGAAAATTCTTCCGCCCGTTAGTAATCATTACTTCTACTTGGGTTTTTCCATTATTATCAATGTCATTAAATATTTTTGACTGTTGTGGAATATATTTGTACTGAATGTTCTGATAGTTGTGACAATAAAGCGTTTCAACATTTATTTATTTCATTTCTAAATCGCATAAGCGAAAGTAAGAAGACAATTTTCCCTTTATTATATTTATCTACACAAGTATATCTACTTGTCAAAATTAATTTAAATGGCTTAAACCCTGATCTAATCCTCTACACAACCTAACTAAGGATATAGGCCACTGTACTCAAGTTCTGGTTAAAACAGAACTATGACTCTTACCATCAAAGGTCGAAAAGAGAGAAATTCACTTTTTGTATTAAAATGATAGTACGAGGTTAATTTGGAGCAAATAGCATAGTATAGTCCTAATACTGAAAAGGATACTCAACTCATTATAATAAATGAGAAAATATTTAAGGTGCCACAAGAAGGTCCAGTTTAAATATACTGTTTATAACGTTGGATTGCAGATATTACTAAAATTTTATATAGTGTTAATAATCGGGTATCTTAATTTGTCACTGTTTGCCTATGAGGCTTGAATTGAGGTAATGTCCGATTGTACGTTTCCTTCAGTGTGTGTTACTAGGTAAGAGAAAAAGTAAGTGCTCGCCCTACAAAGACAGATACGAAGGGCGTTCGTCACGTTTCCAGGAAACTGTCTAACTTCCCGACTTTCCCGGCAATTCCGGGAATTTACAACACCTGCCGGCGTCCATATGGGCGTCCCGAGGATCGCAAATAGACCAGTCGGTTTTAAAGTCACCCCCGACCAACCCCCCGCGTTTTATTAATTAAACGTTTCCTCTGACGCGGTCCTTTTTTATATCTTATCCTCCTTTTTCGGGGTGTCTTAAAGGACCGTTAGGAAATTTTATGTAGTTGAAAGATGGTTATAAATCACTCTTAGAATTCCAGGACGGGATGAAAAATGGTTGCGAGGCATTACGGACGAAAGAGTTACGCCGAGTTCATGGGGAGCGGCGAGGCGGAAAAATTTCCCATCGACTGTATTAACCTGTTAAGCTCGTATTTATTTAGCAAAAGGGGAACGACGAAGAACGTTTGTTTAAAGTTCAGTTGATTTCTTAGCTACTAATCTCCCGGGACCGAATTACTTTCCTTAGAAATTGCATTACCTCTCAAGATTGAACGTCCCGCTAGCAAAAACGTACTAATTACCGTTCCTAATTAAGTAATCTCGAAAGGAAGAAGCGTATAAAGGGCGAAATGCCGTCCGCGGAGAAATTGTCTTATTATAAAATTATCTAGTAATTTATCGACTGTCGACGAGGTGGTTCAATTAATGCGTTTCTAATGAGCAAACACATTTTACTAATGAAACAATCGAGTCATTAATTTTCGTTTGCATGTAATAAAATACATTTCAATTTACAAATTGCAATTCACTCAGAATTTACTACCTCGAAGAACCGTAATGGTTCTAATAATACACTTACTTTATTACAAATCAGGTAATTGCTGGAAAATCGAAGCAGTAATAGGAAACAGGGTATCCTTCGAGAAAGCACGGAAATGCATTTAAAATTACTTTCATGAATATTAACGATAGTGCACATTTCTCGCGGAAAAGCGAGATATGTGCATCTTACAGCATTTCAACTTAGAAACAAAAACTTATGAATTTTTAAAACATCAAAGAAAATTTATTTTGCATCATAACATCTCAACCAAATAGGTACCTAGCTATATTAGGTTTCACGATACTTTTACATTTTTATAGAACACCTGCAACGCAATACATATTCCTCTCCACGCTTTCGACCTATCATATTTATCAGAAAACGATTTAAATAAGTGCATCAATATTTAAATCAATAAGGTGGTTGTCATCAAATAAATTAGTTGCATTAGAATCGCATTTCTTTCCTATTTAAATTGATGCTTGACTTGTAGTCTAGTCAAGAAGTGTGTCTTCTGCGAAAAATAGTTAAAAGGCTTCGAAAAATATGAGCAATAACCAATAAAAATTGAAATTGTTATTAACAAAAAACGAAAACAAAGCTATCGAAGGTATTAAATATTAGTTTAAATTTTTTATAAAACCTTAGTATATTCTACACACCTGAAACAAGAATCTCCCGTTGGAAAAATATATTTGAATGCATTTTTAAAAAAGCTAGCCTATTGTTAATAAACTATTTTAAATAACTTGCAGTCCTATCTATCAGTGTACTCAATAAGACGACGTCACAAAATTATTTAATTTTATTTTATTTTCTTTACAACGAATTTTAAAATCAACATAAAACGAGAAATCCAGAAAATATTGTTAAAAAGTTTTTTTTCTTTTATGTTATGGTGTGGCTTTAAATTTCTCGCATTAAAATAATATTCCAAATATATTATATTTAATTCAATAAATTAGATTTAATTCAATTTTTTATATCTAAAATAAGGATTAAATAATTGTGGACAAAAATGTTTACAGCTATCTCACACAAGTGAATATCTCTAAGTCAACACCCCATCGCATTGAAACAATGTTGTCAAAGGTCGATTTTTTTATTATCAAGAGACATGTTTCGGGTCCCTTAGACCCATCATCAGTCGCACCCTGCCCAAAGAAAATGAACTAAAATTAGAGTTGTCTAGACTGGAAGGTAGTAGAACTTAGATCTTACCCGTCGGTCAAAAACATGAAATAATGACACAAAAAGGACCAGACAGTTAAAATTGTATAAAAAAAAATCACAAACCACACTCCTCATGGGAGGGGTCAAGGGGTACTAAGTTCTAGAACCTTGAGGGGTCCCTTGACCCCTCCCATGAGGAGTGTGGTTTGTGATTTTTATTTATACAATTTTAACTGTCTGGTCATTTTGTGTTAATATTTTATGTTTTTGACCTACGGGTAAGATCTAAGAGAACTTAGTGCCCCTTGACCCCTCCCATGAGGAGTGCGGTTTGTGATTTTTATTTATACAATTTTAACTGTCTGGTCCTTTTGTGTCATTATTTTATGTTTTTGACCGAGGGGAAAGATCTATGAACAGTGTTTCAATGCGATGGGGTGTTGACTTAGAGATAGTCACTTGTGTGATTTGCTCCCCAATCTTAGAGTCATGGACTACTTCATCTCGAAGATTTACAGCTATCTGTTTAAGAATAATTGTTTACAAACAAACGGTTTAGTTTAATAACTTTGAAAAATTTTTGTTACCATTCTATTGTCTAGAGTCAATTATGATTTTTAAAATAAACAATTTTTTTAAAACAAATTTTAATATTGTTTATAACCTTTTTTTAAATATTTGCATTATTTAAATGACTAGTTAGGGAATAACTTTTTGTCTTTAAAAGTAATTATTAACGCATCTTAATACAATAGGAATAAAAATTCATTATTTGTTATGTTAACAATTTGTTATAAAAAAAAATTGAGTGTCATAATATTTTCTTTCTAATACTACTAAAAATTATAAAAACAACCATATGCAACAAAGTGACGAAAACTCTTGTTTGTATCAAAAATATTTTTCGTCCTTATTAGTAAAAAGGTTGGAATCATCGACAGGCACACGTTGCGTTGCAAGTTTTCTTTAAAGACATTAAATTATCATGAGACGTACTGTACCTACTGTATATACTGTATATAGAACCTCATAAATGTTTGAAAACAAATTCTAATTCGAAACTTATCCCAATTGAAAGACAATAGAAATCCTTAGAATCAGTATGTTTTTATAATATCATCGTAATAAAATCAGTCATGAATCATAATAAAAAACTCACCTTACGAAGACGGAACCTATAGCCCTTGCCTCCAGCATTCCAATCTTTTCGCCCTGAAATACAAAGAAAGGAAATATTACAACTTTTGATTGCAACGAGTGGAAGAAAATTAAAACCGACTTCAAATGTAATCACCATTAGAAACCAACGTCGTCCTTTGTCGTCCGTCATCACCGTAAAACAACCCAAATCACATAAACGCGATAATTACTAATTTCATAAAACCGACTAAACTGTAATTAATTAAAAAATCACGACCGCAATTAAAACCCGAACACTTCCTAACGCGTGAACCACACGAAT
This sequence comes from Cryptocephalus moraei, assembly GCA_946251905.1. Taxonomy (NCBI): domain Eukaryota; kingdom Metazoa; phylum Arthropoda; class Insecta; order Coleoptera; family Chrysomelidae; genus Cryptocephalus; species Cryptocephalus moraei. The sequence continues at coordinate 18,932,961 of OX276454.1, forward strand.
AAAATTTCTTGCCAGATATTATTTAACTAGAGAAGAAAAGTAACTTTCGGTGCACGTGACAGGAGCCAACCAATAGCGGACGGTAACGCGTGGAATTTCGAAGGAGCGACAAAAAGTTGTACGGATAACTCATCGTTGATAAGGACCGTACGAAAGGAATAATATGTTACAAAAGGGAATTTTATTGTGAAGGTTACACGAGTTTACAGGAAAATAAAAATATGTTCGTTTGTTTCCCAGTATGATTTGAATGAAATTATAGAGAATTGCCCAGTTGTTAATTATTTATTTAAAGCGTGCGAAATTAGGCAATGATAATTATTAATTAATAGTACGTATATACATTTATAAAATGTTTTTCTAAACTTGGGGAATAAATACGATTCAAAAATTCAGGGAGGACTTTTTTGGGAAAACGGTCTAACCCGTCATTTTTATTTTCAAATTTCATCACTATTGGTGCAAATTTTATACCAAAACTCTTAATTTTCCACAAAACGCAATGGATCAAAATTGAACATCCAGCACGGTACTATTGTTAGTTATTGTGAAAATTGAAGGATTGTGATGTAGACAAGTTACAAGTGTTGATAATAATGGAGTGCCAAACTGGAAGAAACAAAATAGAACTTGTACTTCTGTCTTGTTGGCGATAATATTCCTTCGGAAAGAGGTGATGCGATATATGTAAATAACTGAAATATTGACAAGATAAATAAAAATACTGTAAAACACATTAAGTTATTCAATGAGACGGGATCAGTTTAAAACAAATTACTTAAAACCAGGAATAATAGACAATGTCTAATTTGGAGAAATAATGACCTAAAGGAACATTAGGCAGTGGTCCAACAAGGTTTATACCCGACGTTTTATCAACTACTGCAGTGGATATCTTCAGGAGCAACGAGGTAATTTCACTATCTGCTGAAGTGATAGTGCTCGCACCGTTTTCTTTATTTTAGATTAATTGCTTTTTTTGCCCTTCGCGATTAGTTTGCCCTTTATGAATAGTTGTTTAATTAGCAAAGAAAACTAATATGGATACTAACACGCCAGCAGGTAGTCAAAAGACGCAAACGTATCAAATAAAATCAGGAAAACAGATAATTAAAATGAAAAAGCAATTGATTGCACGCACTGGAGTAGATGCGTGCCAACTTGCCCTCATTTCCCAAAATATCCTGAAAAGTTGGGAAAATCCCTAAATTTTTGTATGAAATGATATTCACTGATGAATACACTACAAATTGGCAGGTGTGAAGTAAAAGTTTCACTCACTGCTCGACTCAGAATTCTGAATTCACCATAACAGCGCAAGACAATATTTCCACAAATTAACCGACCAGGTCGGTCCTTTCTTCTTAAAATACAATTTGAAGTAGGATATGCAGGTTTACATTTCTTTTTAAACAAGTTTTGAAACGCAATAAAAGATTTACCAATATCACAAAATTGAATTAATGTAGTTAGATGATAGTCCAGTTTTAATAAGAGGATAACAGAATGAACGTTCCAATAAAAAGAATCGATGGATATAGGCTATTGACTATGTCATTTAATAAGGAACTAACGCGGGCAAGATATATTATTTTTTCATAGGTCAATTGACCTCTAAAGAAATAAAATCCAAAAGTGCTGCTAAATTTAGCCATGCGTTTTTGAGAACGGTGTAAGTTTGTCCACTTTGCGATTTTTCGGCTATAGCGCAAAAACTATACATTTTTCGAAGATATGTGCCGTAAAGAGAATTAGTAGAGACTTGTAGTGAATTAAATTTCCTATGAAAATGACATTTTTTAAATAAAAAATAAGTATTTTTAATGAAATAAATTCAAAAAACAAAGTTAAAAAAAATGAAAAAAAAAATCAAAAAATGTTTTTTTTAAATTTTTGACTATAACTTTTTTCTGGGTGAATTTAGGTATAGGCATTGCTTTAGAGAAAATAAAAATTATGAAATACTATTTAAAACGGTGGCTTGTAAGACTTTATATGTTTAATATTGACTGAGATATAAACGTTTAAACTCAGCCATTTTTTCTCTATGTTTTACTTTTTCTTTAAAATGCGTATTGTTTCATATTTTTACCTTAAAAAAAAAGATTTTTATGCAATAACAATTTTATGAAAATAAATTTATTAATAATATTGGATATTATTCTACTAGAACGTATTCTACATATTTAATTTAAATGATTACTTATAGTCATTTTCCCGAACGGTCATTTCCCCGAATAGTCATTTTCCCGAATATCTATCTTCCAGAATAGTCATTTTCTGAGGATACCATTCATACCTACATAATACTATTTCCATATGTTCTCTACCTTCATTTTTAAATTATCGGGAATTCCGTTTAAAGACACTCGTTAAACCTCAATTATACCTGCTCGGGTAGCTAAATGAGAGATTCTTATAATCTATTTAGCTCTTCTAACAGGGAGACCATAGCTTTCGTTATTTATACGTGGAAAATATAATTTTGATGATAGAAAACAGAAGGAAGGTTGTCTCAAAAAAGCCCTTTTTATAAAAGATTTATTATGTCGACGTTTCGCCTACAATCTGAGGCATCATCAGGACAACACAGCTAAAATTTACATTAAAAATCATACATAAGAAGGATTTACATATTTTACACTTACTATGTACGTTGTGATATTATTAAAACGGATAATTACACTAAAATCTTCATCTTTGAGAATGTATCACAGTGATTATTAATTGATCTTTTCACATGCTATCATTCAGCTGTAATCACGTTCAAAAATGAAATGCAAGTCTCGAAAGTAAAACACAATATGGTCCCATCTCTCTCTTTTTTTTTGAGTAAATTCTTTTGTTTATTGTTGATTTTAAATATGTTTTAATACCCATAATGCCATCTCACGTGAAATAGAAGAGTAAAAGGAAGGTGTATACTATGGTATTTTATTTCATTCTGTGATTAAGTTATTTGTTAGAGTTTTGTTTTCATCAATGTTCGGATTGGTTATGTAATAGATTTTTGTATGTATTGATAAGACCTAGGAAATCTGTTTGAGAGTTACATGAATTTGGAGTAAGTTTGATAAAGATTGATTCTAAAAATAAAACACCTTTCAAAATTCATTTATAAAATTATAGAACCATTATCTTGTAACGATTTCCAACTAAAAGACTCTTTTGAGTTTGTCAATCGATTACGAAACTTTGATTTTTCACAATACCCTCACCATCAATTTGTTTCGTTTGATGTAGTATCCTTATATACCAATACTCCTATAAATATAGCCATAGATTACATCTCTACCCATTTTGACAGCCTCATAACTACCATTCCCCTAGACCTATTAATTGAAATCATTACGTTCATTTTTGATTCTTCCATATTCACTTACAACAATAAATTCTTCAAACAGATTTTTGGTTGCCCGATGGGTGGCCCATTATCCCCTGTCATAGCTAACATTGTGCTTGTTGCTTTAGAAAAAGAAATTTTCAATAATATTCCCCATTCCATTCCTATTTACTATCGCTATGTTGATGACACGATCCTTCTAATACCCGTAAATCATATAGAGCAGGTTTTTAATCTTTTCAATTCTTTCAATCCAAACATACAATTCACAATAGAAAAATCTAGCAATGGTAGCATTCCTTTTTTAGATGTAAGTGTTTATTTGTCAGATGGGAGATGCTCCACTAATTGGTATCGTAAAGCAACTTGGTCTGGCCGGTATTTAAATTTTCTTTCCTATGCTCCTACCAAGTATAAAACATCTGTTGTATACAATTTAGTTGATAGAGCCTGTCTCCTATCAGATCACACCTTTTGGAATGACAACCTGAAACTAATTAAAGATACACTCATTAAGAACATGTACCCAGAACATTTTATTCTCTCAAAAATAAAGAAAAGAAAACATATTCTCACCACCTCATTACAGCCTTCCATTAACAACCCTTCCAATACTTCTCACAATTCCAAAAATTCAGATGCCAAATACATAAAACTTCCTTTTTGTTCTGAAATTGAAAAGAGAACACAAACTCTTCTTGAACCTTTTCATCTCACTCCCGCTTGGTTCAATCTAGAAAAATTGGATTCTATTTTTACTAAACTAAAAGATTCAACTCCCTCTAATTTAATTCATAATGTTATCTATGAAATCTCATGTAAGGATTGTTTCCCAAATCCACATCCATTAAAATATGTTGGACAAACAAAACAATATATACACAAACGTCTTACACAACATCAGTCAGCAATCAAGAAAAAAGACAATATTCATTCTGGTTTGAGTGATCACTCCATTCGTACAGGGCATACATTTGATTTTGAGAACACTAAAATCCTTAAGACAGAGAACAATTGGTTCAAAAGATTATTTTTAGAATCAATCTTTATCAAACTTACTCCAAATTCATGTAACTCTCAAACAGATTTCCTAGGTCTTATCAATACATACAAAAATCTATTACATAACCAATCCGAACATTGATGAAAACAAAACTCTAACAAATAACTTAATCACAGAATGAAATAAAATACCATAGTATACACCTTCCTTTTACTCTTCTATTTCACGTGAGATGGCATTATGGGTATTAAAACATATTTAAAATCAACAATAAACAAAAGAATTTACTCAAAAAAAAAGAGAGAGATGGGACCATATTGTGTTTTACTTTCGAGACTTGCATTTCATTTTTGAACGTGATTACAGCTGAATGATAGCATGTGAAAAGATCAATTAATAATCACTGTGATACATTCTCAAAGATGAAGATTTTAGTGTAATTATCCGTTTTAATAATATCACAACGTACATAGTAAGTGTAAAATATGTAAATCCTTCTTATGTATGATTTTTAATGTAAATTTTAGCTGTGTTGTCCTGATGATGCCTCAGATTGTAGGCGAAACGTCGACATAATAAATCTTTTATAAAAAGGGCTTTTTTGAGACAACCTTCCTTCTGTGTTTGAGCTGCCCTGAGAACATCACTTGGATGATGGAAAAGATTTTCGGTGCCAAAATGACTTCAATTATAAATAAATAAGATCATTTTTTATATTAAATTATTCGTACATAAGTTATTTATTGCATAAAAAAACTTTTTCAGGTAAAAATATGAAACAATAAGCATTTAAAAAAAAAGGAAAAATAGAGAAAAAATGGCCGAGTTCAAACGTTTATATCTCAGTCAATATTAAACATATAAAGTCTTACAAGTCACCGTTTTAAAGAGTATTTCATAATCTTTATTTTCTCTAAAGCAATGCCTATACCTAAATTCACCCAGAAAAGAGTTATAGTTAAAAATTTAAACAAAACATTTTTTTTTTGAAATTTTTCCATTTTTTTAACTTTGTTTTTTGAATTTATTTCATTAAAAAATTATTTTTTTTATTTAAAAATATATCATTTTCATATGAAATTTAATTCTCTACAAGAAATCTTACGGCACATATCTTCGAAAAATGCACAGTTTTTGCGCTATAGCCGAAAAATCGAAAAGTGGACAAACTTACCCCGTTCTCAAAAACGCATGGCTACATTTAGTAGCACTTTTGGATTTTATTTCTTTAGAAGTCAACTGACCATATGAAAAAATAAAATATCTTGCACGCGTTAGTTCCTTTTACCCCTGTTATTTTCGACATAGTCAATAGCCTAATAGGGCGAATCAACACCTTCATCGAGTGGCAGCAGAGATCCCCAGCCACTTCCAAACTTCTCTTTGGGGATTAATCGAGCACAAATTTTACTAATCAAGACCACAAACTGCACATGGGTTACAGGATAATTAAGTTATTTTGTGCAGAAATTACTCGAGATAAAATACAATAAGTTTTTTGAAAGTGCGTACAAGTGTAATGAAACAAATGGTGGATTGGTAGAAGTGATGTGACTTAGGGATCTACCGATCCACCAAAACTATCGATACATGGTATCGTTCTCGATCGTCTCTTAAAGTATCGATAGAGTAAAGCAACGTTTTGAAAATGATAGATACTCCGAATATCGATACTTTTTCAATCAGAAATAGTACAAATCACGATAATCCATATAAGTATGACTCTGTCGTTATGCGTGGTTAAACTTGCTAGACAGAAAAAGATCTATGCTTAGACCCTGTGTCTAGTTCTATTATGTCGTATTTTGGATTTTAAGAATTATAATTATAGAAGCATTCAAGAACAAGATATTAACTTGTATACTAATTGTACATAATTGTACGATGAAATAATATACAAATTTATATTCAAATAAATAAATGATATTAAATATATACTCATAAATTAAAGAGGCATTCCAATGAGAACAAAACTGAAAATCATACGAAACAAAAATAAATAGCTAAATAAATAAAATGTTAGCAAAAATAGTCGCATTAAAGAATACCCTATATATTGCAGTCATCCAAGATTACCATTCAATGTAAAAATAATAACTTCGATAATCTAATCCAACTTAGTTTGTTCCGATTTGGGGTGACAATATTTCCTGCTTCAAAAAATAGTGTTTCAGATGTTCAAACAACAGACAAATATTTATTAGCGACCTCCCTTAATATGAGTGAGCAATTGCTATTATTCCAATAAAGCAAAGGATCTGATACAAGACGTGCAGTAGGAACGTTCACTTGAATACTCCCAATCCTCTCTCTCGTTCTGCTATTAACATTGAGCTGTACCTTTACCTAACCATGATCTTGACTAGAAAAAAAATTCGATCCGGGATATTCGATATTTACCTTTAATGGATAGATCCGCTCATGTATCGAAAAGAGAAATATCGATTCAAAATATTGCGTATCGAAACTCAAAAGATCGTTACTCACAATTATATTTTACAAGAAAACTACTCACAATAATATTACAGATGCAGATTAAAATCGATCACGGATCGAAGGGTCGAAGGTCGAAGAGAAAAAACCAAATGGGCGCATATCGACTGCCGTCGCGGGCAACGGACAGTAGCGCGCGGCGGTCAGAAATTTTTCCAGGTAGTGAAATTTTATGAGTCGATTGCGCGCGTATTATCCTCGGTAGACTGGTCAATTGCGCGCGGTTTATCCTCGGGGACCCATCCTAGATTGGTTTTAAATGAAGACACCAGAAAAGAAAACTAAAGAAAACAATGATTATTGTAAACATATTTTATTTTTTTGCGAATTCATTACAAACAGTCTTAACAAAATTGAATCTTCCAATACTACCATTTCCATATGAATTAATTAAATTTGTAACGTAATCTTTCCGTTTTTTATACTTGGTATTGTTGGAAGTGTTAGGTAATTTTACAATATTTGTTTTAACATATGAATTCATTTGCACATCTTTTAATACATTAATAAACGAAAAAATATCTGGATACGCTACATAGAAACTAGAGTTAAAATGACTGTGGAATGATTCACAGGCATTGTCCTACGTTCCTTATCACTACTGCAAGAAGTCCATATATTCGGAGGAAAAACGGAATCATCAGAACTATAATTCTCAACTAAGTAATCTGCATAGTCAATTACTTTGTCATTCTGAGGAATATCTGAGTAAAGGTCTTCTACGAAGCAGTCCTCTACTTCATTAGGATTTAAAAATAATAGCCCAAAAGTGTATCGCATCCACTGAACAATTGTTGAATTAGAATCCCGGTACTCTGATACTAACCCAACATTTTGAATTTTGCGATACCAGGACTGCGTCCGATGAAACCTACATCCCATTGTGATTAAATTTGGCCAAATTTTCTTAACGCCGACATGAATCGCTTTTTCGAAATCAATAACAATTTGTTTTGGTTCGAAAGTTACATTAATACTGGTACTGGTATAACATTGTCTCCATTTCGGCACAGTATTGCACGTAGCCTACGTAAACTTCTTCTGAACAATATAAATTGGTTAATGAGAAATTTCACCCTGATGGTACTTTAAGTACATTTGTTCCAAGTAGCAGGTACCTGCGCGGAGTGCCCACCTACGCGAGCGGTTGCGCGCAATCGACCTGTCCCTTTTGGGACTATTTTATAATCTTCAAGGGTTAAACTGACCGCTGCGCGCTATTGACCTACACCCGCCGTCGCGGTCAACGTGACCCTTTAGGATTAGAGAGATCGACTAATCCCTCTGTTCAACTGCCGTCCGAGGATCGGGATCTTCGTGCATCGGGATTTCCAGCCCATCCCTTATTGCCTTTATATACTATATACATATATATGCTCGCGAGAGGGCAAGGATAATACACGTTGTCACTGAGCCTAAAAGGCGGGTGATATTTAATTTTAAAATTTAACGGGCGTTTTCCTTATAATATTAAAATAAATTGAAATAAAATATATGAAGTTTACTTTGATGATAAGGGCCAGGTAAACTCAAGCCGGACGGCAGTTGAGGATAGGATTAGAATCCCTTTAACCATTTTAAAATTTCGGATGGCAGTTGAAGCAAGGGATTAGGACAGACCTGACCGCGGACGGCAGTCGAATAGCACCGAACCAAATAACATAAAAAACGAAACACGAAACGAGGTCGATGATGAAAAGAAAGGAAAGGAATTAAGAAGAGATATAGGCAACATCATCATCGTCTCAGAGACTAGTAACTTATAGAGTTCCCTTTTAAGTGATTCGCCATAATAGAAATTAGGTTACGTGCAAAAATATTTTTTTTTATTATTTAGAAAACCTGATCTATCAGAATGAATTAAAATTTCTAAGGTTTCTAACAAATTTAAATGTTTAAACCTGCTTTCAATATGAAGAGGAGTGAAATCGGAGTCTATAACTAAATTGTGTTTTTCTGTTAAAATATGTGTAGCCAGGGAAGAGGGAGTGTGGAGAATATCCGTATCCTTATATTTAGTGACCCACTTCTCATGTTCTTTAAGCTTAGTGTAAAATTTCCTTTTAGTTTGGCCAATGTAAAAAGTACTCGTGTGAAACCGGTCACCGATTATATTAAATTTTACCGAGACGTGGTCAAAACTTTTTTCCTCTTCCAATCCATCATGTGTGGCCACTTCAAGAAGTTAGAGGATCTAGGTATGAATATTACAGATGTTGTAACGGGATTGCCTGATTTTTACTATTTCAATTTTGTTCAGTTTCTGTTGATTAGTACGTGAACAATAGCGCCTGGGGCAGATTTTATATGTTACAGCCTTTAAAAGTTAGCCTCGTAAACGAGACGACAAAGAGTATATCAAATATTTCCTGCATAAAAGAAATATTCCTCAACAATTGTTGTCTTTTGACAAAATCTGTTTTTTCCTCGCGTTAGAAAAGCGTCACCTTGATAGACTTTGTAAATTTAATCCTGAAATCGAACATTATAAAACATATTCCCTTGGATTCTACAAAAATTAGATCCTTCCAGATTTTAAAAATCTCCTTGTCACACCATACGCGATAATTCCCTGACTCCAAAAGTGAAAACCGTTCCCTCGGAAAAAATACATTTCCCGAGATATTACATTTTGAATAACCCACATATCTCTACTATCTTTTATGCCGCAATTCTCCCCATCAGGTGAGTCCCCTTTCCCGGACATGACGGACAGGGGGACCGTTATCCTTAGGGTTATGCGACAGGAGGGTATTCTCATCTCGAACATCTTCGGCAACAATATCACCCTTATATCATCTTCGCAAAGATGGATCCCCGACGCTCGTGAATGAAACACGTCGTCTGATCGTCCGGTCAACCGTAGCATTATGTTAATGTTATTAATGGGTTACGAAACAAATTAAACTTTTTGCCGAAATCACCCCCGGGGGACTCACGCGGAGATATCGGGATGGAGATGTTATTTTCTCTCAACGGCGGTAGAGTTTTAATAAATACACGAACGGGAGGCGGGGGAAGATCATTCGGTAACCAGGAAAAGGGGGCGAGTAATTTAACTAATCAGAAAGGATGTGAAAGAAATAACAAGTACGAAAATACCAATTAGGAGTTTGGAAAATCATCCCCTAAATTGATATTGCCCTTTGCAAATGGCCATACGTTAAGAGGCTAGAGGGTGGAAATTTCAAAACTCACCAAAACATCGTCTTTCATAAATCGAAAGATGTGAAAATCGATGGAATTTTTTTTGTGCATAACCCTTTGATTTAAAAGTAAACTTTCGTTTTTAAAGAAAATGATTTTGTTAACAAAAGTTTTGGCGAGAAATTACCATTTCTCGCTAGGTCGCACATTATACGAACTATATTTGTTACTGCAATAATCGACGGGCAATAATTAGTTTTCTGCAATACCTATGAAGTGTCCTCTATACGATTTTCACTAGACTTTACAAGACATTTTGCGATAACTTATCTAAAATTCAATACTTTCCTTATGTCAAGCTAATCTCAAAAGAGTAAAAATTCGGGTGGTTAATCTAACGAATGACAATGTCATATTCGCTGTTCTAAGCAAATATTTATAGCTATAAGTTCTGTAAATATGAGTAAAGTGTCTATGTTAAGTGAAAAGTCGAGTATGTATACTTGAATCATATTAAACGTAACATGTCGAATTTTCCGGGCAACTCCAAAGTAAGCGGTTTTCATTTTGTTCTACTAATTTTAAAATGAACACTTTACAGTTCAATTATTTATTTATTTTTATTTTATTTAGACTCTTATAAAACACCATGGGTAATTAAAGAATAAGAGTGGAGTGCATTACTGTTTGCTTACATAAAACTAACATAACTTTGTGGTTGAATATAATACATAAGACTTACAAACAAGATAATATAAACATTAATAAGGCAAGACACAATATCTACAACTACAACACAAAGTTCACACCTGTTTAGATACAATAAAATTCTTTATTTCAATTCAATTAAAATATATCTATTTTGTGCCTTAGAATGGCAAGATTGCATTTAATTAGCATTTTATTGAGGGGTGAGAGGCTTAGTGGATCAGTATGGAATAATATTAAAGAATTATTTCTTAAATTAATTTTCGGAACAACAAACTTAATTTTATTTACAAGAAGACAGCCTTTGTGCTTTAAATTATTCAACACATTGTATACAAAAAGAACAGACATTGCTTGCCTCCTACTACTCAATCTTTCGATATTAAAACCCTGTAGCATACTAGCATAGGAGACCATGTATGGGTAAATATTATTTTTCTTTAAATACAGATAGCTTAAAAATCTTTTCTGGACTTTTTCGAGCATATCGCAGACTACTTCAGCTTTTGGTGCCCAAATCACAGATACCTATTCCAAATGCGGCCTAACTAAAGTATTATAAATAATTACACATTCGATGCTAAAATTCTTTGAATTACTAATAATAAATCCTAAAACCTTATAAGCTTTATTAACTATTTGTTGACAGTGTGCATTAAACCTCAAACTGCTATGAAAATGAACTCCAAGGTCCCTACAAGAACCTACTCTATTCAACACAGAGTCATCAATATGATACTGATGGTTAATAATATTTACTTTTCGTGTGTATGTTATTAAATGATACTTTTTAATATTGAGATGCATTTTGTTATTTGTAGAACACCTAAAAACTCTAAAAAGCTATATCGCCTTGTAGCAATTGGCAGTCTTCCCTACATTTTATTACTTTAAAGAACTTAAAATCATCAGCAAACAAGAAACTTTCTGATGACTGAAGACACCCGAAAGAGAGTTTATGAAAATTAAAAACAGAAGTGGGCCAAGGTTACTCCCTTGAGGTACACCAGATGTTGGTGTGAATAAGTTTAAACCGTTGTTTCCTATCTAACAAGTATGATCTAATAAACATACATGCATCCTCTTAAAAGTTGAAGCTATGCAACCTATTTATAAGAATGCCATGATCGACTGTCCTGCTACTGCGACGTGCTGCTACTCCTGTAAGCAAAGTTAGGTTAACCAAAGTTGACCTGACTGGTAAAAACCCATGTTGACCTTTATCAAATTGATGCTGCAAAGCTCCCAGCATATCCGTGTAGATAATATATTTAAATATTTATTTGTTATACTGTTAGGTGTTTGTTTTAATAAGTTATCACATTACTGTTACTTTTTCTATTTAGACCTAATAATTAATAAGTTAAGAAAGTTCAAATTAAGCCATTTTTGGTTTTCTTGACTTTATAATTATTAACAAAATATGTTCTTTAATTTACGTGTTTCATGTTTTATGAATTTAACTAGCTGAATTGGGATTTAATCGGGATTTGAAGATCAAAACATCGTTAAAAATTTTCTGGCGAGACTATTTAATTGGGAAGGTTAGAATTTGGTTGGGTTTTCCTTGATATAGATAAAAAGGATACCTCAACATATTTTACCAGAGTTGGTCGTAACGTTTAGGATTTGGTTGGATTTTACTTGATATAGATTAAAACGCTACCTTAACATTTCTGGCCAGATGAATTGTTTGGGAAGGTTGGGGTTTGGTTGGGTTGTTTAATATGGATGAACGCATTAGTAATCCATTTTCTAACCATACTATTACCAAATACTTTTGGCACTTGTGTTAATTCGAAAACTTAATCTATTGTAACGTTTTTACTATTGACTAAAACTAAACACTACACGATTTGTCCTAATTAATTTATTTCTAACTCTTATAACTTATTTCACACACGGATGTTTATTTATTTAGCGCGCGCGGTCTCTCGCCCGAATATTTACACTGCGAGTCTTCAACTGTCTCGCCTTGGGTCCGGCATTCCTTATAAATGCAGGTAGAAGCCTTCCCGAACTTTCTGGCAGTTTTCGAGATTGTTCCACGAATTTCTCCTCGGGTTTTCGGGGAATCGAAGCGTCCCGGCCTTACGTGATTGTTCCCGCTGCTTGTAGAACGAATTCGCGGAACCCGGGCAGTCCCAGACGTGTTTATTGGTTTCGGCGAGCCGTTTCGTTACACTATATTAGCTTAATCCAGTATGTCATGAATGATGACTTACTCCAAGTAATTCCAAGTATGAAACCATAGACTAACTAGATTTGTTTTGAAAATACTCAAGTAGAATTGTGTCGTTGGACTGTTTTATGCTAAATACTTTATTTTTCGCAAGTAATATCATTTTACTACCTTTACACAAGATTCGTTGATCTGATGATGTGTCCGTCATGTCGGTCGTTTACAGACAATCATTTCTTCATTTTGTAAGTTGTAATAGAAATTACAATATGGGGAAAAGTCGAAAGGTATCTGTTTCAAACCGTTTTCCGATTAGTTTTCCACATTGCTTTAGTAACATTAATAATAGTAATAAAAATTATTAATGATTTATTGAAAAGCCAAAGTTCATTGTTGCCGCTACATTCATAAAAGCAACTTATTGAGACGTTAAAAAATGAACGTCAAAAGTGGCCAATGTTAGAAAAATTTCTCATTTTTGTGCAAAAACTGCTGAATCCCTAAAGTTAATATTACTTTTCCAACATACTGATAGTGTACTCTTTCACTAAAAAAATGTCAAAATTGGTTTGGTCCACTAAGATAAATCTTTACCAAACTATTTTTGCGTTATGATAAATAATGAACGAATATTTTCTAACAGCTCAATGGGTACTATTAGTTGAATTTCCAGGAAACAATTAAATATAAAAGACCTCATACTCAGATAGAGGTAGATAGCAAAAATAATAGTCACAATACCTATGTTTACGATTGAGGAAGTAAATAGGTTAAAATACCAAGGAGCAATGGTGGCAAATGACGTCAGTAGGGAAACAGAAATAAAGGAGAGAACAAGGAACACAACGAGAATATACCAAACAAACAAAAATTTGCTGACAGATAAAATATTGGGAAAGAAAACAAAAATGAGGATATATGAAACGATAATACAATCATCAATAATGTATGCCGCAGAAACGATAACAATGACCAAAAAGCAAGAGGAAGGTATAAGAGTACAGGCCAGGAAAATATTGAGAGCAATTTTGGGATCCCAGAAAACAGGAAGACGAACATAGACGTATAACCGATAAAGAAATATTAAATGAACTGGAGGGAGAAGATCAACTTAGAAAAATCAAAATACAAAGAACTATGCAGAGCAGCTGCTAGATCTATGATCTACAGTTTGGTAGAATGGTAACCCGGTGGAAGAAGAAGAAAAGGCAGACCGAGATCTAACTGGGTGCAAGAAGTAAAAGCAGACCTAACCAGAGCTGGAGTACAAAATTGACAAGAAAAAACGCATAGCAACGCATGGAAACATATATGTGAGAGAATAGTAAAGATATACCTATATAAGAAGATGTATGTATATATATAATGTTATATAAGGGAATATAAAGAAGAATATATGTAACCTCTATTTTTCCATGTACCTGGAGAGTTTTTCTTACCCCTGGAGGGGTATCGCTACTATATATACTCGGATTAATCATAATAATATTTTCGTGACTAACTCGATCTGAGATCAAGCGATCAAATAAATTAAACCGTATGACACTGCTCAATATAGTCGTCGTTCCTCAAGCCTGCTCGAGGTTAAATTTATGTGACCGCTCGATGTTCCTCCGACTGAAATATTTCCTGTGCGAGAGGTAATTTGTCGCTTAGAACACCCCCCCATCAATTCCTTCCCCTTTCGCGCTTTCTTTTTTTGTCAACGGAATTGTAAAAATTCCGTATACATACGAACGCATACCCACTGGTGACTCACACAATATATGCAAATGAATGATATCGGCGAAAAGCACAATCTGAGACAAATTAGAATATATCCAACGAGCCCTTTCGCAGTCGCGTGTTTATAAACGATAAAAGAAACAATGACGGTCGTTTGTTTCGACCAAACCGCTGTGTCGTTCTATCTCTACCGCCCTTTCCTCGCCCTCTCTTTCTTTCTTTTACAGTCGGCTAATTAGTCGCGCACACACTCTAACATAAAGAGCTGAATAAGGTACGAGGGCGAGAAGGAGGAGAAAGGGAGAGATGAGTTCTTTTGTCTCTCGCCATATGTATCTTGATTCGATTAGGATCGGCACAAAGCGGTCCCGTGGGGGGCCGACAAAAGGACGAGGATTAAGTTCGGAAAATGAATGTAATTTTCCGAAATGAAGAACTCGCCTTTGTGCCGTTAATTATTATTGATGTGTTGGGAACGTGAGAAAAACTAACTCGAAGGGCGCTCGTACGCCCGATTTGTGATATCGATCGATTTGGATTTCGGTAACGAATTTAAAACTACAACGTGGAATATTTCCTCAATGAGACAATGTACATCTAAACGCTGCAGTAAAAGAAATTAATTGGGTGTGATGAATTACACAACAAATTTAGCTCATATATTTGGTCGTAGAGCAATTTGGTTAAAAGGATAATGAGGTATGTTAGATTTTTCTGAAAAAAAAATAATTACATCTGGAAAAATGTTTTTTTCTTTCATCGATTATTTTCTAACACTTTTCTCCATTCTTCCTGTTTTTCAATCTTTTACTCATATTTTGCGTTGAGAACACCACCGAAAATCATATAAATTGTTACACTTCGTTAAGTGCAGACTCATATGCATGTGCCAGGCATCACATTTAAGTTACGCGATCGAAATTCTTTTCTAAAAATAGAAGTTTATCTAAACACAACTTAAGAGGGTAGTTCTTCCCGAACGGAAATAATAAAGGGAAACGCAATGCTTTTGACAAGGCTTGCCTGTGTGTTTTAGTCATCGATTACCCTTTATAAGAGTTTGTGTTGTGTTGTGTGACTGATTTAGCCCTTATCAGGTTGAGCATAACAATAATATTGAGCAGAGCAGCCGAAGGAAAGCACTAATTTTTCAGTTTATCCCTGAGTCATTAATTCTTAATTAAGTGTTGATTAACTAAACTAACGATTTAATTAATTAACCATCGATATTACAACTGAGTAATAATCGCAGTTGCCTCTATTTGGTATTTCAAAGATTAGTTAATCGCTGATAGTACAGTGCCGCCTCTTATCTCAAAACAGGGTACTCCGTGCGAAATTGCATTACTACTCTTTGCATGTTCTTGGGGTAATTACAACTAGTAAATATAGCGGGTACTTGGTGCATCATCCTCTGGTACCGTTGCATGTTAAGTATTAGTTTATTACGGTTGTTAAGATATCTGGTAGATACTTTGCGTGCCATCCCCTCGTACTATTGCACACTCGACCCTAGAACTTCATGAGATTTTCATTTACTAGTAGCAGGGCGGGTATTATGCGCGCTACTCCCCTAGTACCCCCTGCACGCTTAGCAATAGATTGTTTGAGGTTTGATGGGTATTTTGCGCGTTATTCCCCCTAATATCCATTTCACAAATTAGACGAACATAGAGAAACGATAAAATATATATAAAACGGGCTCTTATATTCAGGCTATATAATGAGAGAGGAGAAATATCAGCTACTCCAGAATATAATGCATGGAGGAATAACCGGAAAATGTTCAACAGGAAGTGGAAAATATTCATGGCTGAAAACTCTACGTGATTGATACAACTGAAATAATAACACTCGATTTAGAGCAGCAGTTTCAAAGATAACAATGATTGCCCTAATGATTGCCAACCTTCTTAACGAAGACGGCACTTGAAGAATAAGGATACGTAATAGTATTATAACCTCTCGTCTTTTCCCACATTCCTACACTTTTAAATTGAAGGCGAATTGTTTATTTAATTTCCAGATGCTAACCCTTGAATGTGATTTTTTGTTAGGAGAACTTTTGATGTCTTGAAATTTTGCAAGTCATAAACAAAACTCTGCTTGCCAAGTAGGCTACGTCGATGGGATATATCTACCTACGAAGTGTTGTCAAGTTTATTAAATCACCTAATGACTAAGTTTAGAAGCAAAAAGGTACAAGTGCAGTTGTACCGTTCTGCCACCAAACACTTTCTAGATTTCAGTAACATGGTTATTTCACTCATAAATAGATGGCACTAAATGCACCGAATGCACTTGTATCCATATGCCACTAAACAATTTGTGCTCTAAGCTACCCATTTCTGCACCTAACTCATTTTCATGCCAGAATGCACTTATACCCTTTTGCTTCTTACCCCTTCATTTGTAAACATGGTTTTGATTTTAGTCTTTGGGTTAGCGACATTTTGTTGCCTGGAAGGTAGATAATAATCCAGTCATCAGCGGTAAAAAGAACCTTAAAACTGTCGAATTTTGGGGATCAACGTCGATTTTCGTGAAAATTTGGATTTAAGCATACATCATTTAAATGACAGTATTACTTGGCGAGACACTTCAACCGTTATAAAACATCCCCTAAGAGTATGAATTATTAATAATCAATCTCAACGATTTTTTTTTAAATTTAAAATGATTTCAAACTGCATTTATACTTCATTGAGAATATCTCATTGATGATATAAAATTTGGTGTTCTCTAAACATTTCAACCCTTATAAAAGTCACCCCTTGCGACTAAAAATATAAAAATGGCGGTCATCAGCGGTAAAAAAGCTGTTAAACTGTGGACTTTTAGGAATCACCGTCGATTATCATGAAAACTTGGATTTAAGCTCTACTTAAACTTTTATTGAAAACTTCGTTTTCCGAATTAAAAAAAAATCTACTGTTTTTTCGACGATAATTCCTTATTTTCCAAGCTAGAAACTTTTTAAAAAGTGAGTTTTGTAGGGAATTCTAAGCGCTTTAAGATAATTATTAAAAGTTATTATTACCCGTAGTTTTGAAAAGGGTTGCGCTCAAATGGCTTGGATGAGATATAATTAGTACGCGAATTAAGAACTTAGTTGTATTTCATCAGTGATCCAACACGCTGTCAAAATTGGGGAGTTTCTATTTTTCAATAATCACCCTCCAATACATCTCATATTGACGATATACAGTGGTCCTATCTATGTATTGAATACAACTTGTCTCCACCTACAATAGCCATGATTATGTCCGCAACAGCGTGACGAAACGTGGGCAGCAAATATTTAGCAACGATTGTTGTTTAATTTTTTGGGGCTTAACCAAGAACGTTCCTTGCTGGTTTACTAATAATTTAACCTTGACGTCTACGCATGTCTCCATGACAGGCTGACGTACCAATCTAACAAAACTAAAAGTTACCAAAAGTAGTGTAATAATATGAATATTTTTACACTACTTTCGGTGTAATAATGAGATCATTAGTAACGCAAAGTAGATAAACTGTATTTTGTTACAATAAAAACATAAATGATAGCAACCCGCCAAACGTCAATTAATGCGAATGACGTCACTCCTATGTAAATATAATTTTGTTTCAATCGAATTTCTTGTGTTAGCGCTTCTACCGATTATTTCTTTTCGGTATTTATTATAATTATACTGAACACTGAAGTCACTGTACGTTGACATGCACTTTACAAGTTGAGATCGATGCTGTGGTCGATGTATTTACATAGGCATGACGTCACGCCTATGTAAGGCGACGCCATGACACCTACAAGTCTTTTAGCACGAAATTTAAATGTGCTCATAAAAGTCTAATTTTAGCTACTAAACATTTGTTTTATGCAGAGATTAGTATTTGTTTTTGGCAACAGTACATACTTAAGAACACAACACGGTAGTTTTTCAAAAGTAGTCATCATGCCTATTATCTAACAATTACTCGAACATTCATCTACAGATCTCTCGACGTACCGAGCAAACCGTAAAGCGATTTTTGACGTGATATACGTCGTATAAATCGATGTGCCGGCTAACTGCCGGTTCATAAAACATTGTAACGTTACGCCAGACCCATGCGTGCGAGCTAGAGTGAGAGCGACAACAGTAGCCAAAGATCGACCTTGGCGGTTACTTTGCGACGCATCTATCTCTTTTACACGACAGCGTCCGAGTGAAAACTCGATTTGGCGATCGGCTCGGTTCGCGAGCGCGACGGAAGGGGACGAAGGGGTACGCGCTACGCGCGTTCTGAGTGCGGATTGCACTGTTTCCACTCCGTCGTCAGCGACGACTGCGACAGCAGTCAGCACACTATTATTTATAAAGGAATCTGAATATTTACTGTGCATAACATTGCTTATTACTATTACAATAACAATTGCGGTAATAAGGTATTCAATTCTTGCATTCTATATTCGAGCATATATTTGTTCTTGCATCGGTCAATGAATGTAGTAATAATAGGTTATGTTACGATTTCGACTAAAACATTATGATGAATGATATAAATGATCGTGTAAAAAGTCGACTGCTTTCATTTAGTATTCAATGAAAACAATTATCCTGCGCAGCAATTCATGTAAGGTTCAAGATTAATGTTCAACTTCACACATGCCATAACAATGTGTATAAAATGACCAGTTGGACCGGCCAACCGCAGTGCGAAAAAACGCACTGCGGTTTGTGCACTGCCTTCTAATGACAATTTAATGATAATAATGGTATTCAATTCATAAACGAATTCTATTTTTTATCAATGTTTTCTTATGACGTTATCACGTAAAAATTATCGTCCGTAAACCGACTTTACAGACAACTAATCTTACTAGATTTTCTCCTGGAGTAAAATGTTCAGGAGCGCAAACTCCGTTCAAGGGAGCGTACAATCATCGCTGGTGAAACCTCGTAGATTGGAAAGCCGGCGCGATAAACAAAAACCAATCTTTGAGAGAGTCGTTTATTGAAAAGCGGCAGGTAGCCCCACATCTATTTACCGAGAGCCCTCTATTCCCGGACGGCAATATCGGCCGCGGGAAATTTATGTGCCGGACACAACAATTCAATCTCCTCGCCATGTCCCGGTCGAGATTTTGCCAGATAGGTCAAAGGCCCCATTAAATATCTCAGGCCCGTCCTGCGCCGGGCTTACGCTCGGTAAATCTCTCCAGCCGCTCCAGGAGTTGGCAGAGCCGGCGGTTTTTTCGCCGGCGGATTAGAGCGGGATCGGTTATCCTTTATATTATTTTATCTGCGCTTTCATAAATTAGCGGACGCGGAAGGAGCGCGACTTTAATGGGGACTCAACAGTTAAAGCGAAGATATAAATTTGATGGAGGAGAGGGGTTTTTCACTACTAGTTCCGTCACGATTTACGGCCGGACTGTCGTATATTACACGAACCATACGTCGGGTTATTTATCACAGCGAGCCGTGAAATTATTAAGCTCTCGCTGCTTCGACGACACAAAGCGATAGAGCTCAGCCTTGTCACCACAGAACACAGTCGAGGGAACTCGGATTTAATGGCCGGCCGAAGAAAATGTGTGACACGCGTGTAAAAGCAACGATCTTTCTTTTCCTTCAAACTAAGGGGAATTTAAACAATCACTCCGCATTTATCTCGTATTATCTTCTCGATCACTTCAACTCTAAGGTAATATTATAGAGACAAATATAGATAAAAGCCTTGAACTTCGACCAAGTTTTAACAGTTCACCAGTATAAATAGGAGGAATTTTATCAAATCTGGAGTTGTGAGATTTTTTCTTTTTAAAGTTCAATGTAACATAAGCAGTTGTTTCTAACATCATAAATCTAAATTCATACTATTAAATCAAATTCAGATAAAACACTAACACTTTATCAGTAGTTTAATAAAATTGTAGTAACCTACTCTGAAGAGTTTTGTCTACATCTTTGGTTAGTTTTTTACAACTTTTGGTAAAGTCATAACTACAAAAGTTTTAGGTAGGAGTTTCAACCCTTAAAATTGATTGTAACAATATAATATAATCTCAGTTCTATACGAATTTCAAGTTTCAGTATATCTTTTGTTATTTTTTACACTGCAAACTTATGACACCAAAATTGACATATTTTTCCTCCACCACAATTTTTGATCTGAGTTTTGGTATATTTCAGTTTCATATCATTGAAATTAATACACTGAATAATTTAAAACGATATAAATATAATAAGAAAGACATAGACAAGGTATGCATATTTAAAGAATTTCATAAAATTTGGAGTTTCACTAATAATTCGCCTTTACAAAATAATTTTCATTTCACTTTATACCTAGCAAGGTTTGAGTAGAACTGACTCACAGAAGAGCTTCACACTTTATACTTAAAATAAAGAAACTATTAGTAAATGAACGAAGTGTGAAGTGGTGTCTGTAGATCTGTGTAGACTGTAGACTGTGTAGATATCTCTCGTAGCTCGTGGGTGGCTGCGGAGATGAATCTTGTCTCCAGGTTGTAAGGCTGGAGACTGTAGTTGTAGTTGGAGATCAGGGCGTGACGTGATCTCTTGAAGTTCTTGAAGTTCTAGTTGTGTGGAGAGAGGGCGTATCGTGCTCTCCGGTGTGGACCTGAGGGCTTAACGTGCAGGTCCGGGTTGAAGTCCTAGTAGTTTGGAGAGAGGGCGTAACGTGCTCTCCGGGGTTGAGGTTCTTGAGGTTAGGGGTTGTCGGTTTGGGTGGCGTGAAGCAACATCACAACACACTGTCGTTTTGAGCATACATCGTATACTGCTTTATTGTCCCAAATTTCAGAGATTTTATACATCTTGTTTTTACATTGGTTAAATGAGATATTATTGTTTTGTTACCTTGCACACAGACTGACCTTCTCGAGGAGCGATCGGTATCACGTTTCCTAAACGCCGTGTTATGCTTAGTCGGCTGAGTATCGAGAGTTGAACTTGACTATCTCACGTTTTGTTGTAGTTAATAACGTGAAATGATCGCTCGTATTATTAATTCGTGTGCGAACTTAAAACAATTCAATAATGTTGTTTTATCATCGTCCTCGCTCTTAATCATGACTTGTAAAATCCCTGTACACAAAAGAATGATAAATATAAACCGAACTATTAAAACAAAGAAAACTATTCCCCAAGATTAAACAACCTATCCCAAAATTCCCTATTAAATTGTTGTTGACTGTAAAATATTCTTAAATCTCTAACGCCCTATTCGACCTTGCTATAATGTTGCAGCGTCAACAGTAAAAATACATGATATAAGTGGATGAACTAAATGCACATTCCTTTCCAATTCTTGTACAGAATTCACCCGCATACCATACCTTGATACATTTTAGCTTAAATAGGTTAGGAAAAACGTGTGACGCAGAATAAAAGCAATGCTGTTTTTAACCACTCTTCTATTAACATGAATGAAATTTACAGAATCACTTCGTAATAGTCATGTATTATAAACATCAGAACGTCATCATACGTCAGAACGTGTGTCGTTTTATCAAACCAGGAAAATGTGTTGTGCAATTTTATTGACTTATTTACCTGACAAAAGTGTGAAAAAGCATAAGTATACGCGCTTCAGCTAGTATAAGGTTAAGTGTATACACACCTTTAGTAATTTTTCAATTCGACAATCCTTATTGTTACCATAGATTAACTAAAATTGCAATTTTGCGTAGAAGTTACATACAAAAAGAAAAGAGGGAGACTGAGAAGTCCTTGTCTTGTCTCGAAAATTCTTATGAAAAATCTATCGGAGATTGAAGGACGTAAAATGATATTAGTTTAGTAGAATACTATTAACTAGTAAATATTAATGATACTTAGTAAAATTAGTTGAAAAAGGAAAAAGTGGAGTTAAGTATGTGTTATAGCTTTTCTTCAGATAGGTGATGGGAATTCTTTTGATCAAAATTTGAGATTCGCAATTATTCCAGACAAAGTCTCATTTATTCTAAACTTATTTTCAGATTTCACAGTAAATCTTGTTTGTATCTCGTCTCAGTTTTCGAGCCAAGACACGATCACGAATTCTTCGATCTCGTCCTATAAATGTAAGTCTACTGGGGACAAATTTGACGCATTATATGGGTACCATGTATGACCAATCACATAGTAATCATACCTATTTTAGTTGATTTCGCTCAAAGCTACGTTTTCCACAAACTACGATTGAAAATAAACGATAACATCACCGCATCATTTCCTCTCTTACCGTCTCTCGATTAACTCGCAGGACTTCTTCGAGGCAGTCTGTTCCTGACGTGTCCTTTGACGTGATCTCTGGCTGCAGAGTTTTCCTTGAGCCGCGAAGGATTGCGGCCTGTGAGGTTTTACTAGTTTCGTTTTGGCGTTCTCTCTCATACGCCATGTATCCGGCGGATCCGCCAGAGACGCGAGATGGAGAGAAAGGGCGAGCACGCGGGTGAAGAGCACCGGAATGTATTGGAAACGGAGAGCGGCGACGTGGAGCGAATATCGCTCTTCCGCTTCGTTTTCCGTGACTTTACGGAAAGAAAAAGGAGAGGGAATGGTGGTGGTGTCAATTTGATGGGGTTTACTTTTTGAAATTTATACTGAGGGTTACGTGAGCGAAATGAGGGTGTTTCAGGGAATTTTCTTGCACATAATCGGAATACCAACGGGATGAACCCAGAATCAGTATTAACATACAGAAAAGAATGTTTTCAGCGTTATATTCTTTACTTTCATCAAAAAATAAATGAAATGGATGCGTAACGCATTAGACGCAAAATGAGTGACGCTATACTAACTCTTCCCAAAGGCAGAAATACAATTACCCCAACAGGTAGCGCCAGATTGGCCGCTAAAGTAGCGTAAAGCAATATGACATTTAAGTCAATGTTGCGAAATATGAAAAAATAAAATATATGCCACTTTTGGTTCATAGACAACAATACAGGCTAGAGAAATGGGAGCTTCAAAAAATTCAGGGTGAGTTTGACGTGATAGAAGCTACAAATTATTAATGGAACCTTGTAGTCACAGTGTTATGTAGAGTAATGTGGAGTGTGTAACTTATTATAGGTCTCTTGGTCTGACCATGTGAAGAGTTCATATATTTCCAAAGTTTGGATAACCACTAATGGTGTCCCTTCAAATATTTGTTTAATTTTGCAATTTTTCGAAAAAATTCCTAAACTCATTTAGAAGGTGCAAGTGCCAAACGTTCAAGCAAAACACACTGGATGGTCTGCAAAGGGGATTTTAGTGTTGGCATCTAAATTTCCTCTCAATTTCAATTTTAATGAAACTTTCACTCGGAAAAGTAAAAATAGATGAAAAATTTCCCCTTTACGTACAAATTCCACAAACTGATCATAGATTTACACAAACTTAACAGTCTACATACAAATCCCACCTAAAAATTAGGTGCTGTTCACCAAAGTTGAAACTGATTTTACCTATTTTTGTCGAAATTGAGTTATATTTCAGGTAATTAGGCAAGATGGTTTTGGAGAAAATTTGGAGAAAAACTAATCCTAATAAGTCGTAACATTATGTTCAGTATTGGACACCTAATAGGTCACACAAGAACATAATTGTCAACTGATACTATATAACTTGTATCACCTAATAGAACATAGTAAACTTGGTGGTAGCAAATTGGTAAAATATGTACGGCACCATATTTCGCCTATTAAATAATATTTTTGGTATATGACGTATTAAATTAATTAGTAGGTGCTACGAACAGCACCTAATCGGTGACCTAAGTCGGCGATTCCTGTTTCAATAATTAAGTCGTCAATTTGCATCAAAAAGAATTTTTGGGACGTAATTGGTGTAATATGGCGGGTTACATTGTGAGCAAGTTGTGAAGAATTACTCAATCTTAATGCCATTAAATTATTCATCCTAATATATGATTCCAGATTATTTAATCTGTAAGCAATTTACGTGAAATGTCACTTAGATTCTGTTGAAATAATATGGCGAATATATGTTTCCAAACAACATAAATTTAATTTCGAAATAATTATATTTCCAAAATAAACAAACAATGGCTCTATATTTTAAGAACTCAACATATTTGTCACTGCAACATTCGGTTTAAACAACATATCCACTATATATAATCCATATATATCCATAATCCATATATAAAATAGTACAACTATATATTACATTTTATGAAAAATGAATTAATTTGTATCAAAAATAGTTATTTTCGAGGCACGTTGCTCGTGTAAGTTCAAGTATAAGGATTGACAATAAATTATTGCAAATATACGACTTAACGACGTTAACTGAATCTAATTTAATTAGGCCAGTGTACATATTTCTATCTATGCATGTTTCCTGATACTGATGTCGACGAGAAGTACCATTTTAGGATAATACTCCTAATTTTCGCCATGAAGAAAATTTTTCTTCTAAATCCATATAGTATTTCTCTGAAAGTTATAAACTGAGGAGATGAGTAAGTAGTTATTAATACCACATAGTTACGACGTAATTTTGATGTCAGACTTCAACTAATAGGTCGTGGGCGAATTAATAACTTACGATAGAAATTCACTAAATTTGCTAATACCTTATGTAAATTTTATGTGAAAATAGGTACCACATTCGTCGAATTGCCGTTCAAAATCAGCAATTTTCGGCCAACTACAATTGATGAAAAAACCTATATGTCGTAAATTTCTAGCAATATTCCACTAAAATGGTTAGCTGGGAACAGTCGTCCTATTATTTATTTCCATATTGCCAACTGGAATGAAATAAGAGAAATTTAAATTTCCATTAATGGTAATGCTAGTAAAATATTTCATAAGTATCCTCAGTTATGACAATTTATCCATTGAGTTTTGGAGTGGATATTTTAGCCGACAGAATTTGTAAAACTCATTCCGTGTCAAAAGACAGTATTATTTAAAATATGAGTTCTCTACAATAGAGAAAAGTGGCATCATCTTTTAGTTCTATAGTCTAATTAAGACCAAAATGAGTACCTATACAATAAACATAAGGATAATGATAGGATATCAATAAAATAGGCCATGGATACACTTCGAAGTTACTGAAAATTCCGTATTCGGTACAAGACAAGAACAAGGCTTGAGAAACGAAAATATTTAAATTCATACTGAGACCATAAACAAACATTACAATACGACACAACAATTATTTCACGGTAATGACATTTTGTTAGTGTTTACAACTAATCCCGCTTAATGCTTGGATCCACAAACTTCCTCACGTATCCCGATCCAATCATTTTAATGAATATTTGATTTAATTTTAGTAATGGATGATTACCTAATAAATCTCCTATGGCTCCGATACGGTTAAACGGTTAATTTTACTTTAATTACTCATTACGTAAATGGATACTGACCGGGAGGGGTGAGGAGGAACAACCCTTGACTATGGGGTTGATTGGAGAGGGCGGTATCAACAAGCAGCTCTTCGGTTTGATAGGAACAATGATTTCGACCTTGATCCACATATCTGTTTCAATTTTATTTATATTCGCCCTGTTCATGTCGAACTGCGTTTCCAGGTCGGCCCCTCGTTCCTGGAACGGGAGGTTTGTTTTAAAACGTCGGTATTTTATTGTTTTTGCCTGACGGCGGCCACGCGAACAAGTTGTTAAAATGTGACTGCTTCCTTATTTACATTTTTACATTTCCACTGTAACGCAAAAGACCATTCCACGTGTTCAGGAAATTGCATGGGACTGTAAAACGTATTTGTAGGATTGTGAACAAGTTCATGGAGATTTGAGGAGAGAGATAGCAAAGATACCATTTAACGGCCGAAATGGATACAACTCAGAGTTTAACATTCAGGGCCTATGCTATAAATTAAAAGAAGTCGCATGTCAACTGCATACAATACTAAAACCACTGACACTTTAATAACGATTTTTTTTTTCTAACTTATGTTCTGAATTATTAGAGCGGTCTCATTCTACACAGCAGGTATGCTCAACTGACACACAACATTGAATACTTTTGTGAATGGCATTGTCGTATCACCCTCCTACGTTGTGTTTATGTAGCCTCTAACAACATAGAAGGTGAAATAGGTAATACAATTGAAATAAAATGTTGAAAATACATGAGAACATCTCAATTAATACAACGCTTATTTACAAAGGGGACTTGCAGTTACCCTACAAGTTATGCTATTGATATATTTTGATGCTGTGAATAATTATTATTTGAACTTAACTGGAAAAATTGGATCTAAATAACTTAAATGAAATTCTAACTCGGGAAATCATAGCTCCATCCACGAAGGAAATATTCACTCGGTTCAACTGAATAAGACGAGGTTTGGAGGAAATTTCAAAACTATCTATTAATAATTTCTTTTGAGTAAAACTATTTATAACTATTTATTTTTAAGATTAATTATTAATATACTACTATATATTTCAGTCTAAGCAATGAGTGGTATCTCGCTACAATCAGTGAAAAATTAAATTTAGAATCATTCAAATATGTATAATATAATCGATGAAGAAAATGCTATTTACAAAAGGGCATAGGCGAAGCAGTAGTGTTAAGTGGCATTAAGTTTAAACCCCTTTAAACAGAACGATAATCCACCAGGTATATTTGATTAGCTTTTAAGATCGCTAATGTTAGAATATTATTGTTAACAGTAATCTGTATTATTACCATGTTACCAGCCATATTACAGTATAATATTAAACGTATCATATCTGTATGAAATACATATATATATTTCCTTGAATAATTGGCTTCAGATTTAGCGGTCATTTTCTATATGTTTTGTAACGTTACTTTTTTGGTAAGCATCATAATGTACATAGTTACGTAGACAGTGGCGATAGTGGGAAATAATTTCAACCTGAAATAATTGAATTAAAATAAGTTATTCGTAAAATATCAGACTTATAAATTTCATATTGAAACAAAATATTGTTAGAATCGTTTAAGCTGTATTAACTGGGATATAAAGCTGCTCTTATCTTGTAGACACTTAGTACAGCTGGTAGGTATTAATGTTACAGTATGGCAACATTGTTAGTAGAAAAACTCTACATTTTATGGACGATATTTTTAAGGGAACATCTGGTCTGACCTTTCTTAGAAATAGGGAGTCAAGTACTTGGGCACTTGACTTTCGGTAACTGTTTTTCATGTGTTGTTAGTCTCTAAGAACCTGCCAAATAGATAAGACACACTTTTTGTATCCGTAATCTAATTAGTAATAAAGTTACACTATTCTTTGCGTTTACACTGCCTACTTACTTCAAAATACCTCAACAATTAATACAATTTAATGGTTCTATTATTGAACAAATTTTAAATATTGTCATCAAACTACGTCAGTATCTCAATAAAGCCGCATTACATATTAAATAACTATGAGAAGTTTCATCCAAATGGGAGAATCGTTGAATATTTTGTGAAGTTATATTAATCGATTTTTATTAAATTTCAATACCAAGTTTATATTTTCGGAACTCTTTTAGTTAGAAATCTCGAACTTCGTTGGTATGGTTCTGAAATCATATTATGAGTTTTTTATGAATCTTTAAAATTCAGCGCTGTATATATATATACTCCTCTTTCTGTAATATTTCCATTCTTCGAATTGTTCTGAAATCGTATTAAGAGTTTTTTATGTATCTTCAAAATTCAGCGCTGTATATATATAATCATATTTCTGTAATATTTCCATTCAGTGCATATCATTGAAACAAAGTTAAGAAGCAGCTTCACACTTTGTCAAGAATTAAAAAAAACAAAATTTTCTAACTTTGGGAAGGTTTATCAACGTTCAGATTTCCATAATTTCTTTGTAAATTTTCAAAGTTCAACGTTGTGTAAATAATTTTTTGTAACACCTTTAATCCAAATTTGTATTATTAATATAAACGTAAATGGAAGTCTCAAACTCCGTCATTACTTTAATAAAACTGTAATAGTAACATTGTGGAGTTTGATGGAACTTGGAATCTCCAAAATTTTTTGGGCATTTTTAAAATTCAACCCTCTATGAATAGTGTAATGAACCCGTACTATAATCCTCAAGAAACTTTCAAAAATATTGCAATTTCGATAGATTTCTTATAAATTTATAAAAGTTAGGGTTATATATTTAGATATTTATGACATTCCAAACTCAAGTTATATTATTGTAACAGATCTAGAAAATAGCCTTGAACTTCGTGAAAACTTCAAGAAAAAGTACTAAATAAGTTTTATGTAAAATTATTACTTTACATAACTTTAGAAACATCTTTACATACCATTGGATTTTGTATGGAAATTTAGTGAATTTTTAACTTTCATCATAATTATTAATATAACAACATAAGACAGCATAATTTAATATAAGCAGATATTTGTAAAATTTGAAATACAGCTTCATATTACTGGAATAAATTCATATAGAAACTTCTAACCTGTTTAGTACGTTAATGAAATTATACTGCATAATTTGCAGCAGTTTAAAACTGAAGTTTCGATATGTAGCAGGTATATGTAAAATTTCAAACCCAACCTCGTATTACTAAAACAAATTTAGGTAGAAGCATCGAATTTCGTTAGTGCTGTAACGAACGATACTCTATATATAATTAGGAAAACATAAACTAACTTCAATATCGATGGATTTCTTATGGAGTTTCAAAGTTCAGTGTTATATAAGTTTTTTGTAACATATTATAATATACGTTTATATAATGGTATAAAATTCAAATAGAAAAAGTTACACTTTGTGAGTATTTTAAAGAATCTATACAGAGCAACTCTGAGTAATCTCATGTAAAGTGGAGTATTAGTAAATTCTTTTATAATTCTTGTTAAGGAAATTTTGGTAAAACTTAACACTTAATTTCATCAATCAATCAATGGACCTTCATGGGATCACCCAGACATCACGTAGGGATCATCACGGGATCACTTAAGATCATAGAAGTCCATAGATCATCAAAAATCGTCATAGAGTCATCAAACGTTCTTTAAGTGATCATCAAAATACCTTCATGGGATCACCCGCATATCACTCAGCTATCATTAACAGATCGTCAAGGACTCCTCAAATGATAATCAAGGGACCTTGAAGAGATCATCAATGAATCATGAACGGATCTTCATTGGATCACTCATAACTTTAAAACTAATTCCGGCAGTAGCTTCACTATTAATAATTTGTTTCGATATTATAATAATAATAATAATAATAATAATAATAGAACAGTATAATATGATATAATATAATATATAATTTCCAAGCTTAGCGAGTTTCAAATCAATTGAAGTATTATAAATTTATGAATTAATCTTTCCACTCCTTAAATTAAACGTGATATCTTTGAAGCAAACTTAGAGAAATGCTACAATTTTTTATCAAGAACAAGTCGTACCCGGCATGCGTTGCAATGCCACGTAAAGTAAAAAAAAAGATAAATAAAATTATAGATCACCAGGTAAACGTCATATCACCTACATATATTTTTGAAAAATATGGTAAAAACTTTAAAACAAAATTTTTATCTACATTAAATTAAATACAACACAGTTGTACACATAATCACTTTAAAGGTTTCTGATATTTTCCATATTCCATATTCCATATTCCATATTTTTTGTCTCTCTTTGCGATACGTAAATATATAAAGATCATGATTTTACGACTCGCGAACACGCGACGTATAATTGCCCATGCGCGAAACAGGGAAACTCCAAGTTGATTCCGCAAACTATCCTTGTATCTTCAACTGTATATTACCTTTTTAAATTTTTAATAAATATTTTATCAAAAACCACCTTGAAAGTGGGCATGAAATTGTCCTGTAAAATATGCGTTGCACCAAACGACGTCATTTGAAAGCAATTATTATATTTTTGGATGTTGGCAAATAAATGTTTAGAGTTATTTCCCACCCCGAAAACTAATGAGCGTAATGGATCTGATGGTGGGAACAATTTCGGCAATTTTACTTAACCACCAGCACAACATATTCGTGTAGATTCACCACTGTATTTTAATGCTTTACAATATTGACAAATGATTGTCATTTCTCCAATTATTGCGGATTGGTCGGCACAATAATCTATTTCCGGGTCGTAGTGGAATGCTACTCGTTCTAGATTTACAGGTACAGTGCGTCTGCGGAATCGCTCTATTTCATTGTGTCGTGCTCGCTGCTGTTGTATTTGATGTGCCCGAAGTCGTTTCCATTCTAAGCCTATCTACTTCATAATAATTCACTGTTGAACGAAATTCTGTCATACCAATACGAATGTTATAATTATCTCTCTCTCGATGGCCGTCGGTGCGATTTGCACGTGAGGTAGCTCGTCGCACATTATTTGATTGACTTCGACGACCTAAGTCAGGTCGTCTTCTTCTTGGCATTTTAAAATCAATAAAGTTCTCGCGCACCGACAAACTGATGATAGATTTTAATAATCGTCTGGACATTTAGTAATTTGACAACCAACTGACACTATACTTTAAATTGTTCCATTACAAATGTCAAATTACAAAACGTATCTTTTTTAGTATTTTCGTTACTTATTATGTATACATAAACATGTTTCTCACAGCTTAAACCTTCCCTGAAATTCAAGATCAAAATTAGCAAAATCGGTCCAGCCATTCTCGAGTGAGACAAGCGCGGCGGGCGAAATTTGGGCCGCAAATAATGAGGGTAAAATAAGCTTAAAAGAAATTTGGGCCGCGGCTTAAGACAGGTAGGTAGGAAGTATATCGGTTCGAATGGTCAGCAAGGATTTCCCTTGCCCTTTTAGATGGGATTTCTCGTAATTTGCGAATTCTCTAGCCCTCTTCGTGCCCTTTAATATTTTCGTGAAAAAGATATTTTCGTGATAAAGATTCCTAATTCAAACATCAATGCGCCAGGGTTAAATTTCTTTACCGCCCAAAATACCAGTACAATAAAACCACATTTTAGGTCATGCCGCCCAAAATGCCCATCAGCCCATCGTTCCTACCTGGTCGCGGCCCAAACTTCCTCCGCGCGATAAACGAACATAAATTCATTTATATATATATATATATATATATATATATATATATATATATATATATATATATGGTACGTTCCACGCCGAATTTAGATTTTTTTTTAGATTTGGCCCAAAATCAACTTAAACGTTCCTTTTGGGCCCCCGAAACTCCCCCTAAATTTTTAGGGCCACAAGTGGAATAGAACTTAAGTTATGGATAGTTGAACATTGAAATTTTCAGGTTCGGCTCCAAAACAAAAAATTTTCAACCATCCATAATTTGTAAAAATACCCATTTTTGTGAAAAAAGTTTCAAACAAAAGTTGTTTGCAATGCTTTAAACTTTCGGAAACTGCTAAAAAAAAGTTCATCCGACATGGTTCACTATTGACGAGTCTTGGCGCCATTTGTCGTCAGGCCGCCAAAAAAAAACATTATCAGCTTTCCTGACCAAAAAAATCAGGAGCGTAGCTGGATTCGATACAAAACTTTTCAGCCCAAACAAAAGTTAGCCAGACCTAAGGGCTTCGAGAAAAAAAATGGTTTTCAGGTTCAGCTTCAAAACCAAAAATTTTCAACCATCCATAATTTGTAAAAATACCCATTTTTATGAAAAAAGTTTTAAACAAAAGTTGTTTGTAATGCTTTAAACTATTGGAAACTGCTAAAAAATAGTTCATCCGACATGGTTCACTATTGACGAGTCTTGGCGCCATTAATCGTCAGGCCGCCAAAAAAAAACATTATCAGCTTTCCTGACCAAAAAAATCAGGAGCGTAGCTGGATTCCATGCAAAACTTTTGAGCCCAAACAGAAGTTAGCCAGACCAAAGGGCTCCGAGAAAAAAAATGGTGAAATCCGGCAAAAATCCCTTGATATCAACAAAATTCCATTGAGCCCCCAGAAATCCACTGTTTGCCAGTTAATCTCAAACCATGAGCGACATTTTTTTTAGAAGTTGACTGGGGATCAACATCACTAAGGTTGGCATGCTATTTTCATATAAATAGAGCACTTTCCAAGTCCCCGGCGGCTCAAAAACTCAAAATTCCTCAAAATACTTGAATTTTGATCCTAGATGACTTCGCTTGACGCACATTTTTTATCCAAGAAGCGACTCTCACCCAAATTGTTGCTCTTGTTGATGTTTTTGAAGGTCCACAACGGTTGACGACAACGCTGAAGCACCCTTCCACAAGAATTGTTCTGGAAATTTGAATTTTCAACACAAATCTTCAAATTTGGGACCAGCCCTTAGGTCTGGCGAACTTCTGTGTGGGCTCAAACGTTTTGTATCGGATCCACCTACGTTCCTGATTTTTTTGGTCAGGAAAGCTGATAATGTTTTTTTTTGGCGGCCTGACGAATAATGGCGCCCAGACCCGTCAACAGTGAACCGTGCTGGATGAACTTTTTTTTAGCAGTTTCCAAAAGTTTAAAGCATTGCAAACAACTTTTGTTTAAAACTTTTTTCATAAAAATGGGTATTTTTACAAATTATGGATGGTTGAAAATTTTTGGTTTTGAAGCTGAACCTGAAAACCATTTTTTTTCTCGAAGCCCTTAGGTCTGGCTAACTTTTGTTTGGGCTGAAAAGTTTTATATCGAATCCAGCTACGCTCCTGATTTTTTTGGTCAGGAAAGCTGATAATGTTTTTTTTTGCGGCCTGACGACTAATGGCGCCAAGACTCGTCAATAGTGAACCATGTCGGATGAACTTTTTTTTAGCAGTTTCCGAAAGTTTAAAGCATTGCAAACAACTTTTGTTTAAAACTTTTTTCATAAAAATGGGTATTTTTACAAGTTATGGATGGTTGAAAATTTTTGGTTTTGGAGCCGAACCTGAAAATTTCAACTTTCAATTGTCCATAACTTGAGTTCAATTTCACTTGGGGCCCTAAAAATTTAGGGAGAGTTTCAGGGACCCAAAAGGACCGTTTTAGTTGATTTTGGGCCAAATCTAAAAAAAAAATCTAAATTCGGCGTGGAACGTACCATATATATATATATTCATAGGAACTTAACCATATGAGTACAATAAGGAGGAAATTATAATTAATAAAAGTATATGATGGGAAGAGAAGACAAGTTGTAATTGCACAAAATTAAGTCTTGTATTTTTCAAATTTATATGGTGGATATTATCTGCATACCTTGACGCATTTCACATCATACTCTCCGAACTACAGTCGATGTTATTAATATTTAATTTATATCGATTATAGTGCTCACCCCATCGAAACTTCTCCCTCGTGTGATTGCGCCCGCAAACCGGAGCCGCTGGTGGTTCCTCTAGAATTCAGGGATATGCCGCGGTATGCGTAAAAGGGGTTAAGTAAAATTAACATTTACGCAGCGCGTTGCATTATAAATTTCCTCCACCTTTAAATTCCGCAGCGCAGGCTAGAACAGAACGTTCCCAATTTAACGGTTAGAAAAGCTTTACATCCCCCCGGCGTGGTTTTATTGTTAGGAAATTCGGCGGGGCGACTCGTTAAAAGCGAACGATATCCCGATCGCAGTGATAAAATCCCGGGCCCCTTTCTAGGTGAGTTTATTTACAGCGTTACGAACTTTTCCCTCGGAGCGCAAACTTTTTCCAATAAAATTAATGGCGCCGATGCCGTACGAATACAAACCCTTTTTCTGTTTCCGACGGAGTAACTGACGCTATTAATCTAAATTTCCGAATATGCTACGTGGTCTTGCCCCGCGCTGATTTATTTTGTTTTGAATTTTTTAGGTGTACTCTTGTTTTCCGGCAGAGTTCAAGGAACCGAGCCGGGAAAGTCGCCCTAATAGCAATCCATTGATCACTCGGGGTTCAGTACGGGCAGCGTTTAAAATTTAAACTGTGGCGTCTCATCTCTAGTATATCTTGCGAATGTGTCGCCCTAAACACGTCCCCGGAAAGTTTCCAGAACTTCTCGATATAAGTTTTGTCTTTTGCAATAACTTCTAAGCCCCCATAACTCCGGCGGATAGTATTTCGAAACTTCCCGAAACGCGATGATTCTTTTTATGCACTCTACACTACAATATAAATTTCACCCTATCTTTTACGATATTAAAACTTTGGCCATTAGCGTGGAAGTCTCACTTCATGTAGTTTTTATTTTACGAGAGGAGCGAAACAGGATGTTCTCAGTGACAATCAGGTAAAATAAGACGAGAAAAAGTGTTTTCCACTCAGAATTTTGATAGTGTTTTGAAACTGAAAGTAATAATAGCTGGTTTTATATTGAGTGGCGTTTTATGGCAAAACCTCCGAGAGATGGTTTGCCGGCATGTAAAGTATTTGGTAGATATTTTAAATTCACTACATCCCGCTCCAACGTTCTTCCACCCTAACAATATTTCTTAGAACGATATATATACAGGATATCCAGAGAGACATACGAAAGGCACAAAAAAATACAGCTATTAGAAGCGATATATCAATTTAACCAAAATGATCTTATACGAAAACGCTCCCTAG
This sequence comes from Cryptocephalus moraei, assembly GCA_946251905.1. Classification (NCBI taxonomy): domain Eukaryota; kingdom Metazoa; phylum Arthropoda; class Insecta; order Coleoptera; family Chrysomelidae; genus Cryptocephalus; species Cryptocephalus moraei. Next base: position 18,968,031 of record OX276454.1, read on the forward strand.
GTTCATATTAAAGATGGCATCCTTGCCTCAATCTCTTTCAAATATCATCTAAACGACTGTAAATAAATTTTGAAAATTAACACATTTAATAGTGATTGAGTGGTGAACCTTTACTGTAAATGTTATTTGTCTTTGACGACTTCAACATTAAGCAATACTTACTCACATTTTAAATCCCAAAAAAAGTCAATTTTGATATTTTTTTCCATTTTTGATATCAAACTATAAACTTTAACATTTTCCTCAAGATCAAGTTTCTCTAGTATATTGCCTTGCAAAAAAATTTAGTCGAATTTCCTTTCATTATGAATTGACTTTGGAACAACAAAATATATGTATCATTATTCCAAAGTCAAATAAATAATGAATAAATCATAATAGAAAATGTGTATTTAAATTACTATGAGGAGACTAGCATTAATGTATCCTTATGTTTCAAAAAACCTTCTGCTTGAATATTATTCATAGAGAAAAGCAGTTCAAAATAGTTCAGCCAATTTAAGTACATACAATGCTTTCCTTATACTTTCCTCTGAAGCATATGATACTGAACGAGATGGGATTGATTCCTACCTACCGACTTGCGATCTCCTGTCAATTCATCGCGAGTCAATTCTTCGCCCGACAATTCATCATTATTACCGTGAAAAATTATTATAGTGACGTAGTGAATTCAAAATTCGAAATTTATTTTAAAAATTAATAAGGCAATAAGTAAATAATGAATGAATAGCATAGTACGTATGACTATTAGTTTTTTTTATTTAATGAAGAAGTATAAAAACAGTTCTCTTTCTTTCCTTCTTTTAAGAAGGAGGCCCGACCAGAAACCGCTTTCGCATTACTTCAGTCTGACCATTGATACGCCATCAGGCGTCCGTCGTTGAACCTTCTTCAGCCTTCTTTGCTTTGAGCACGTTCTCCGCAAAGCACATCACTGCTTTCCAGGAGCTCTCGGAGCTAGCCATGAACGCTACGATGCCTCTGAGATTTGGTGTTACCCCAATGGTCTCCCAAGCGTTCTTCCTTTCCACTATCCAACGTTTACAGTGGAAGAATGTGTGATATTAATAATATGTACTAATACCTATAGTAGTAATAGTACCTAATATGTAATTTACGTAGTAATTTGTAATTATTGGAGAGCGAAAGTTATTAAAAACCCGAAAATCATTTTTAAATATGAATAAACCAGCCATAATAAATAACAATGTTTATTTAGGTACCCTAAAATGAGTGAATTATCTATATTAAGTTAATTTAATAGTACCTAATACAATTGTAATTTTCCAAAATTTACTTACCAATTTTTAATTATTGAAGCTTGAATGCCCGGTACTAATATTGCTAAATTATTAGTAATTATTATTTTAGTAATAGTACAAATTAGTAATTATTACTAGGTAATATTACTAACTCAGGTATCCAAGACATATTGGAACAAAATTTGTATTTAAGAATAATACGTTTATCGCATATTTGGGATTATTGAAATATTGGGAGTGACGCAATTTTGATCGATAACGGAGAATTAATGAATTAATTGCAATGAACTGTCGCGCGTTGAAATGAGACACGATAAACTGTCACGGCAATGAATTGACTGCGATGAAATGTGGCGCGATGATCAATTGACATAGAACCTCAACTGGCGACCGCATTTCAATGGAAGTAGCGGCCTCTCGAGTTGAGACTTTCACTAAAATTCATTATAGGTATTTTATTAGTCTAATTTTGTTTAATTTTTACGAAATAGAGAACACATAAACAAAAAATATTAAAAACTACATGATAATGCCATACAAAACAATTAAATATTTTAGAGACGTTCTACATGACACCGGCGCCGTTGAGTTTCACGGCACAAATTTATTATGATCCCCGAATTCTTGCAACAATACCCCCCCCCTCTTTCTCTCTTCCTATTAGAAAAATAACAGTATGAAATTTACATGGCAAACAGTCCCTATAAATATATACTTACACATGTATATACATACATACATTGACTCGCTTATACTCAGCATATGTATACAGGTATATTGTATATAATTATAACAAGCGTTTGGATATACGATAAGTCACAGCGTAACAGATTTCATGCTGACGCCAAGTTTAAAATTTCACCCCATCTAAAACGTTTATTTTTCTCAAGCGCGCGTATAATAGTTTTCACTTCAAATGCTAAGGGACTGCATTTTTGACGTGATAAAAATATTTTTTGAAGTGAAACTTCTTTGCGCCCGTTATACACTTTGGGATGGGGTGTCAGTCGAGAAACCGTGTCACGCCTGATGAGAAATCCGAGGACAAATGCTGTTTGGTGGCAACCCGTATAACAGTTGTTTGTATTTTCGGTTGCCTACGAAGAGGAAGTGAATGCGAATATCTCGTCCTCGCGCCTCTGGCGAGAGTTATAGAAAGAAAGTAGAAATGTAATGTCTCCGAAATACACATGTGCATCAAGCTCATCTTTGATTGTTGAGTAAACCAGCATAACTACAAATTATAAGCGTAAAATTGGCAAAGGGATTCAACCAACTGATCCCACAACACTTCGAGATCTTGACGATCCATTCAAAGGCCGGGTGGAGAGTGCCTACGCGTATCCCTATATCGTTTTTCTATACGTTTGCGTACACGTTCTGGCTTTGGGAGGAAGTTTTTAAAAACATTTAGTAAATATCTTGAAAAGTTTGAATCTAGAATATTTGTTAGTTACATTAGTTACCATAAGCGGATTGTATCTGTTTTGGAATACGGTACGACTTCTAATGACCAATCACAAAATGACCATGATGAAAGGATGACTATAGAAGAAACTACTGATAATCATAATATATAGGTGTTTAATATAATTCTAAAGTCACTTCTATATCAATAATTATATTAATATATAATTAAGGAAGAAATGTATTGAATAACTGAAAACGAAAATGTCTTTTATATTTCATTTATATATCCTCTGTCTGAGTGTGTGTGCGTGTGTGTATGTGTGTGGTGAACATGGCCAAAGAAGTTTCACTTCCACCGTCTGGTCAGACGCAGACCCAAAATTTTTTTTCATCAAACAGAGACAGTAACAGTACAGTAACTTTAACTCCCACTGATCACCCCACGTGAACAACACAAATCGACATAATCGCAACTTCTCTCTCCTAACCGACACTTTCCTCCATTCCAGCGACCTAAGACGCCATCGACATGCCTCCGCCTGCCGCCAACGCTCCTCACGATTTTCCTGCTCGTCCTGTCGGCGACGCCGACCGCCCCCAGTCGCCAGCACTACGGCCAGGAGAGGTCCGTCCTCCACATCGGCGGCATCTTCCCGATTGCGGGCGAGGGCGGCTGGCAGGGCGGCCAGGCTTGTATGCCGGCCGCGAACCTCGCCCTCGACGACGTCAACAAGAGGAGGGACCTCCTGCCCGGATACGTCCTGAAGCTGCACAGCAACGACAGCGAGGTAAGGGACTCACTAAGGAAACTTTGAAATAGTTCTCGGTTGATGGGGATGTTCCCGTGACTAATCGGTTAGGGATTTTTGGGGATCAACGGAGCTGCCATTTGAAGCAGATTAAATTAGCTCAGTGTCCTATTTCCTATGCGAACCATGTGGTGTCGCACTGCAATGCCTCTACGCCTTTTCCGAAACACATGGCCTTTGAGGTACTACATGAGGTAAATAGGGTATTAATTTGAATCGTTGGCGTGACTCAGCTTAACGAACACAAAAGTATCTACAAATGCTCTTCCCTTCTTATTGTGGCCTAAACTTAACATGCGTTGGCACTAGCTTTGCATGAAATATCTCTTTATGGTAGCATAGCACAGGTCTCCAGTGTTGATTATGTCTCATCATCATCATCATCATCATCATCATCTAGCCTGGTGTTGAGTCCACTGCTGGACATAGGCCTCCATTAAACTGCTCCATTGGGTTCTCTCTTAAGCTGTTCTCATCCAATGTCCTCCAGTCCCCTTTATACCATCGCTCTATCTAGTTGGTAGTCTACCCCTGCTTCTTTTGTCTGCTCTGTGTCTCCAGTTTGTTATTCTTATGGTCCACCTGTCATCCTTAAATCTCGCAACATGTCCCGCCCATTTCCATTTTGATGTTGTAATTCGCCGGATTATGCCCTGCACGCCAGTCCATCCTCGAATTTCGGTGTTTCTGATGCGATCTTGGATCCTAATACCCAGCATAGCTCTCTCCATCCTTCTCTGAGCCACTTCCAATTTCTCCACGGTGCCTTTTGCCAAGGTAAGTGTTTCGACGCCATAAGTCATCACTGGCTGTTGATGTTATATCTATTCATTGTTTAAGATTCCTTAACCACGGCAGCTTTTTCCGACCCGCCCTTCTCTTCCCTTCGCTCTTTTCTTGAATGAACTGATGAGGGATTTTGCATCGTTTTCCTGTCATATTATGATCCTGGTAACCGATTTTTCGTTTCATGATTACATTCAATAGTTCTCTCATATTACAGCTCTACCCAGGAAGTCATCATTCTTCACTTTATCTGTCCATGGTATACGGAACAGTCTAATCTAAGCAATGACCACATCTCAAAGGATTCTAGTTTATTAATGGAAGATGTCTTTAAGGTCCATCTTTCTAAGTCGTAGAGTAATAGAACCTACACATTACATTTCACCATTCGGTAGCTCATGCTACAGGAGATGTTGCAATTGCATAGCTCAGATATTAAATTTAAAAGATTTTACTTAATCGATTTGAGATCTCTTTGACTTTCTTATAAATGCCAAAACCATCACTATTTTCCTGTAAGCTCTATATTTCTTGGCAACGGTCTTTCATTCAACTTTCTTTGGCTTTTTGACCTTTTCTGTAATTTCCCTTTGGGTTTCCTTACACTTTCCTTGATTCTGTATAATTTTATATTGCCTACGCTGTTCCATTAATTAGATCGAGAATTTCATGTGTCATACATTCGTTTGTCGCTTATTAGGTCATCTCTTTGTTTTAATTTTTGTACTGGTTGCTTCTACGTCATTGATGTTTCAATTGTTCTCAGATCTTCGTTAATATGCCTAGCATAAAGTTTTCAATTTTCATTAATTTTCTTGTGTCTAGATATTTCTTACACGTTGTTCCATTCCTCTTTGAGAGACGAAGTCTCATATTTACAATGAGAGGGTTATGGTCTGATGCGTTATCTGCTCTGGGGCAAGCCGCGACTCTTTCAATGCAATTCCGAAATCTTCTGTTGATCAAGATGTAGTCTATTTGATTGAGGACTACGTGATCAGGACAATCTCCTGGAGCTCTCCAAGTATATAGTCTTCTCGGAGGAAGCTGGAACTGCGTGTTTTTTCGCAAAAATCCATCAGTAATTCACCTCTTTCGTTCTGACTATCCAGACCAAAATAATCCGTGGTGTAGCCACATCTTCCTTTGCCAACCTTGGCGTTGAAATCAGGCATTAATATATGTTAATTTTGTTCTTCTATGTGAGCTTCAGTGCCTGATTCATCTATAAATAACATATAATCACAAAACTCTATAATCAATCAATATCTCGAATTAAACTAGGAAAAGGACTACAGCTTCCCCGGGTCTCATGCAGGGATGCTGTTTTTCCCCTACACTTTCTAAAATATACCTTAAAGAAGCTCTAAGGGAGTGGTAAAGAGCAACAGTTTGACAGTTGCCATAGTGCATATAGCCTGCATATTGTCACGAATGGGAGCAATATATGGACCAAATAAATAAGTTAGGAATGAATAATATATTTTCACACTTTATCTAAAGTTTTCATGTTTTCGCACGTATGTTTAATGTAGAGAAGAAACTAACCGCGAACGCAACCACGATTTAACTATGGAAGCTTTTCACATTAAACAAATTTCACTCATATCTTGAATAAATACGCGACTAAATAAACAATACGGATTAGTGGTTGGGCACTGATTAAACAAGCATTATTAAGTGGTCAATGGGGCTATGATTTGTTGACGGCCGACTAAAAACCAGGATGTCTATAGAACGCGTCTTCTGCTTTCTTATCATTTGATTGAATTCCTTCAATCGCGTTTGACTTCATCAAGTTCCGAATCATGTCAGCTCGCCATTGGATAATACAAGTTTTAATTATTTTTTCTGTAACTCGTTCGTTTTGTGCCCTTTTGGGGTTAATGTCATTCACTTACATTCTTGTGTTATTTACTATGGTATTCCATCTCACTCACTTTCCCCAAGTTAAGGTCGTTTATGACAGATTACATACTGCCTCCTGTAATCCATTTGTTTATTGATATATCACAATATATATTGTTTGATTTGTTCAAACTGTTTTACCTTAGCTACCACACCCAAACCGAACACACTTGCTAGGACCTAATAGGTCCTTAAGCGTGACAATATTTAAATTTTTGCTTGGTGCATATTTTCCCAACACTACTTATAAGATATTGTAGAGTTACCTTACAGTTGTGAAAAGAATCAATGGTTTCATAACATCAGTGTGTTTATGACAGTGATTGATAGCAAATTTACTGCCCCTTAAAAATTAACTGGGGGAAGTTCTGTACGCCGTCAGCATCTAGAGAAGATTGCCATCGATAACCAACACTACACCGCCCTAAAAATAAAACAGGCAAACAAATTTGAGTACAAGGGATTGATTGACTGTATCAATCAATTACACGGCAGTAGTAAAAACGATCCCTTTACGATGTAAACAAGCAATCTTCCCGCCCCCTTTCTGAACAGTCGTCAGCACGTTATGTAATAAAAATAAAACACTTCCAATCAAACTTCCCCTCCGATTGTTTAACGGGTTGTCATCCGGCGCGCATAATTCCCGCCCCAATCGAATTTTCAACGTTGCTTTTATTACGAACGATTGAATTCTTATTTCCTCTCCCCCCTCCCCCACTTGATCATAATTTGAGTGGCGCTCGAAGTTAATAGTCCTGAAGAGGTACTTAAGTCCCGGAGGGATTTGCGAAAGAGATAATCTAAAGAACGTTGTGTTATAAACTGATACTTCACGCTGTTCGAGGGCGCTACCAAAGAGAGATTCAAATCGATACAAGGGAGACCCTTCAGCTCTCAGTGATAGCCACGGGTTGCGGCTCACTCACGTCGGGTTTCGAATTAAACTTCTGGAGATTGCATCCACTGCCGAATTGCACTTTATTCTCCCGCTTTCGTGACAATCGAAACTTCGCTCGACGGAACTAATTCAAGTTTCTCTCGGTAAGAAAAATTCCTACCGCCCCGAAAAGAAATTATCAGACGTATTTAGGCACGAAGGAGGGATCCGAGACGTAGCGAACTTTCCTTATAAATTACTCACGGAAGGCGCAGAGATATAAAGGTGGTACTTCTCGGATAAATTGCTTTCCGAAAAACTTTAGCAAAAAAGTCACGGGGACCTAGGGAGAAGTTTCACTCAGCGGCTCCCCGACGTTAAATAATTTTTATGCGACGCTAATGAACGAAAATATATCCTCGGAGTTTCTCTCGCGAGTCTCGCGCCGCGGGAATAAACTTTCCGAAAATATATACATAAACGAAAGAAATGTCAAGTAATTGAATGAATATGTAACGTCCGAATTTGCAAAGCAAACGCCCTAATCTCGCGTACGGATCGGGTGGCTTACCCTTGTTCGTTCGTTCGCCTCTCCTTAACAATGAGATCCGCTTCCGCTCGTTCCCAGTGATTTTCAGTTGTATTTTCTGCGATTACTTTGATTAGTTCTGACCACTACAATACGACAGGATGAAATTCCTTCCCCTAACAACGGAACTAGTTGTTTAAAGTAATGGGATACTAGATTGTCTCTAATGGGAATCGAAACAGCACAATGCGTCTTATTCGGTTCAGTCTGGACGCCTAGACATGAAGATAATATCTTAAAGTCGTTCATTGGTATATGTCTGTAATGGTTATTTAAGTCTCAAGGAATGTAAGGACGTGTTTATATTCGAGGCAAGTGTGTACGAGCCGAGGCCAAGCCGAGGCTTGTCTCTTGCCGAGGATGTTAATACTCGATACACTCCGTGTTACTTATTTCATTTTTCACGCTGCCGTTGAAAATTTCCTCATAATTCATAAAAAATGAAATGTTTGCTTTAGTTTGAACGTACGTCACTCTGACATAAGTTGACTGACATATGCGTAACTAGGGTTACCCGATGCGACAAATTTAAACAAAAGACTGTTAATATCCTCTTCAAGTTAATAAATTAACTGGATTTACTCCTTTGATTTTCCTAGGAATGTAAATGACAGTATTTACATTCCGTCGTCAAGGAAAAATAATACACGAATGTTATGTGCCATTTTCATGCTACACATCTATGCATATAAGAGCTATTTACGATAGCAGCAGAGTGAAAACTGTATATACGAATGAAATCAGATATATTGAATAACGTTTAGTAGACAGGCATTGTAAGATAACAAGGAGACCGTCAGTCGAGCATTAGACTCTAAACCAATGGTTAAAGGAAACGATAGAGCTGTTTAAGCCGTATGTATACAGGGTGTTTCCAAAGTTGATGCCTTCCTAACAGAGAAGAAAACATGTAAATACAAGACATTTTTTCAACAACATTTTCTTCACAATCTTAAAAATAAAAAGATGGTAATTGCTAAAAATGTTTCTGCTAAAATTTCAGGTTTTCTCTTAAATACAGATCTGGGCTCAAAACTCCAAAGAAACTGTTCAAAATCATCACAAATTTGATCGACACCAAACTCATAACAACATAGCCAGCCAAATGTTGTTTAATTTTATGTGAAATATTCTACATACAAGAAAAATAAGTAATAATGAAACAGAATTGTATTAAAAAATGATATTTTCTTTAGTTTTATCTTACTTTTAGAGATTAAACAAAAAGTTTAACTGAAACGGTTGATTGTATCTACATGTTTCGGCAGTGGTTAAAAGGAAAGCATTAACTTTGGAAACATCCTGAATAATAAATTGTATGCTAAGGTAAAGCTTGGAAAGTTTACCCACAATTCCAAAACAAAATGTAAAATTTAAACTGTATATCTTCCTTATGCTTACTGGTGAGATTGCGTGTATTTACAAAGCAAAATTTTTCAACGTTAAATATTCCTATTTAATTTCCTAATATTATATAATATATTATATTTTCCTCTATTTTCCTAATATTATAAATTCTATAAGACGACGTTAGAATACAAAAACCCCATGGCATGCCAGGCTGAAAGGTAGATTTATGGGTAGGATATAGAGTAATATAACAGACACGATGTGTCAAAAAAATGTAAACGAGGTGTTAAAAAAAATACAGACGTCAAAATTTCTAACTTTTTGCATATAACTTTTTTTATGTACATTTCTCAAAGATATGTTTTATGCAAAAGTCGTTCGCCTCTATAAGGGCAACAAAAAAACCTTAGTAACATTTTTCTCTCGGACGCGAAATAATTTTTTTTAATTAACATTTTTTTCTGTACATTTCTCGAAAAAATATTTTATACAAAAGTCGTTCGTCTCTATTAGATCAACAAAAAACCTAAGTAACATTTTTCTCTCAGACGCGAAATATTTTTTTTTTTTTTTTTAAAAAGTAACTTTTTTTTCTGTACATCTATCGAAAAAATATTTTATACAAAAGTCGTTCGTCTCTATAAGATCAACAAAAAACCTAAGTAACGTTTTTCTCTCAGGCGCGAAATTAAAGTTTTTTGTTTTTTTTTTTTAATAACAATTTTGAAACCGCTGGACCTATTTGGCCCATTAACGAACTCTGCCGAGACTTTCGGCCAACTGATTTTTGTACCAAACTTCTTTGTGATTCTTCAAAAAATGCGACCTGTAGCTTGCCGACAAATTTCGTTATATCCGATATATATTAACTGATACCAAAAAACTGAAAACCGCATTTTAATCCCTCTTTTTTCGACTTCGTTAACGAATGCAATACTAGATAAATCTACCAAAAAGCGAAGCACAAACAGTTATTATGTATTATTTAAATGTAAATTTAAATACTTATTGACCTTTGAAAATTCTTTACGAATTATCCAAGTTTCACCCTAATTCTAAAAATTGTAACAACTTCAATAAATCTTTATAGGATTGAATAGTTACAAAACTAAAATATACGCCATACAACGCCCTATATTTAAATTTAAAGAAAAAAAACACGAAAATTTAATGTTACCTTTTGAGTTAATTTGCTTGATTTCAATTCGATATTTTTAGGTGTATTTTATCTGTATGTGAAGAAGTAACTGAAAAAAATCAAAACCCTCTACACATGGTGGAAATCAGTTAGGCTATTTCAAATAGTTCCATTAGGTTGCTGACTTCATCACACGAGGTTGACGAGGAACATCATATTTCTACTTACTACTCTCTTCTCTCTTGGATATTTAAATTTTTGGGTCTTTAGGGTCATTACATGTTTCATTTCATAGAAGCAACACTTTTAATTTCAGCTTACTGCGAGAGAAGTGTAGTAGAAAAGTGAATGGAAAAAAAGTAACAAAAAAATGCGACCGACACCACTTAGCGACACCTCAGACAGAATGGAGTAAAATGGAGAATGGATAAAATTATCCAACTCTTAATTTGTATGATCGGTCAGTCCATTATATTTTTATGAGGAGGGTAGGAACCTATGTTGTGGTGTGTAACTTCATTACATTTTGTAACGAAGCGCCCTCTCTACCCGAAATACTTCATATCGTAGTTCCGTCCCACTATAGGAAACTGTAACAATCTTCCAATTTCGCTAAAGGTTCTTCCAAACCCAAAACTATTATACTTTATTAATTTCCAATCTTCCGCTTTGTAAATAGTTTAATCTGTTTTCATTCCTAAATGTATTTTCTCCGTTCGTATTTCCATTCATTTAAAAATTCTCTTAAGTGTAGATAAGAGCCTGACCGATTTTGCCCGAAACAGATGGGTCCGGGCACTCGTTAGAATGCGGAGTGCAATGTTGCCGGTTTCTCTCTGAAATCCGAATTTCTGGAGCTCGCACCGTTGCCAAGATTCCCGAAAGTCTGATAACCGGCAAACCGTTGCCCCCGCTGCCGAACTGTCCCTAACTACTGTAAATAGATTGCCGCGTATTTCTAACAATCCGTTTTGACTATTCACTTTTAATTTAAATCCATTTTCGTTTGTAACAGCATAAATGTAATATAGAATCGCCCGTATTTTTCCCTGTACTGTGTGTTTTATTTTCACGGACCCCCTGGCATTCTCCTGAGTTTAAACGCACCCGTGCTTTAGGGGGTTAACCCTTAAAAATCTGGCGCCCGAGGTAAACAGACTTTAAACCGTTTCCCGAATTCCCGAACTCCGCAACAAGCGTCAATTCACATAAGTGACGTAACTTTCCGCCAGAGTCGTTGTGCCGCCAACGACGCCGCCCCAAAGTGCGTTACAATTTTAAAGAATAGGCGAAGAAGGTGAAATCGGTGCACGTAGGTCGCTTCATTAAATTTTTGAGTGGGAGAGAGATTAGTTATTTGGTATTAGAGTTGCTTTTAATGCCGATTTTCAAGGAGAGAGAAGTAGGGGAAATCGGTGTATGTAGATCGGTTAATTAAATTATCCAGTGGGAGAGGGGTGTAATTTGGTATTCGAATTGCGTTTAATGCGAATTTTCAAGAAGGGAGGGGAATGCGGCGTATGTAGATCGGTTCATTAAATTTCTCAGTGGGAGAGAGGTGGCTAAGTTGATATTTGAGTTGTTGAAGCAAAGCTTTTAATGTTAGCTTACACTGAGAAAAGTGTAGGAGAAGATTGAATAAAAAAAGCGACCGACCGAACGACACCGCTTAGCGACATCGCAAAGAGAATGGAAGTTCTCTCTCTCTCTCTCTCGCTCTCTCTCTCTCTCTCTCTCTCTTTTGTTGTGGTTAATTCGAGTTCCGTATTAGTTCTCTTCTATTCGCTCCTCTTCGATAAAGCTAATGTGACCAACTTCGCTTCTGTCGGTAATTCACAGAGTTCCACAATTTTTGTTTCTCGTTTCCTTTTTGTATTGTAATGCCTTTTGCCTTTTCTTATTTTTTTGGCATTAATATACTAAGGTAGTGTAATCTTGCATGCATTCATAACGGAAGAAAAAATTTAAACTCGTGCCAACACGTTTCAAACCAAAATACATAATGTTAATGTTGGTGTGCACTAACAGCACTATCAATAATTTAAAGCAAAAAAAAATTACAAATCAAAAACATATTAAATAGTAGTGAGCCGAAGTAGCTCTTTATTAGAGAGAAAGGTATTTAAGAAAGAAGAAATATTTCACTACGGTATTTATCTCGTTCTCGTAAAACTGTCGCCGAAAATTTTTTTAAATGCTAATCATTCATAATTTCCGGTTCAGGAGAGGTTTCCTCTCCCTTCTCTGTTTAAATTCTAGCCTATTGACGAGAAAAATTTGAAAATAGTACATAGTCTGCCCAAGTATGCAAGCGACAATTAAAATAAGGTCTGGTGAGTAAGGACATGCAAATTAATTTAGAGAAAAAGAACGAAATCAGAAATATGTCTTAAAAAATTTATTACAAAGAAGAAGGTGTTTCAGTATTTCGCGAAAAAAATCGTTTTCAAAAATAAGTTCCTCAATTAGTAACCACGGTTTTGATTGCATCGTTCTATCTCCCCGGTGTAAAATATAACGCGTACTATTTTCCTACTTCAAATAGCAAACGGCGATTAAATTCTACACGAAGTGCAAAACACAATGTATCATTTCTCCAACAGAGAACATCTCACCCTGTCATCCATTCAGATAGTTTAAATTGCAACCACTGAAAACGGCTGTGATACCGACGTCGCTCCCTCGTCGAGATTAAACAATCGAAACTTCACACTTGGCTCGCTAGCTTTTTCGCTTTATCTCGCGGTTTCACTTATTCGAGCAATTTACGGCGCTTATGCAAACACGATCGATGACAAACGATGATAAATAGGAGCGGATCGTGAGTGGAAACTCCCCCCTTCCCCCCCCCCCCCGGCCACCCCTTCGACGGAGATGACGACCATGTATCAAAGTTCGAGTGATATAACGTCAGGAGAGGGAAGTTTTACGGAGACGGCAATTTCTCTTCTGACGGGTTGAGGGATGGTCCCACCTGCCACGTGACTCGGGGAAAAAATATAAAATAGTGGATGTATGTAAACTTAGCGGGCCACCCTCCTCAGGCCGGCACAACAAAATAGTGAAGATTTTATGTCTTTTTGCAGCGACAAAACGAATTTTGTAGCTTTTGACCAGCCAGAGCTACAAAAGGTGGGCTAACTTAAGCTTAAGTTAGCGGTCACCGCTATAACTCATACACGGAATACAATAGGATGCTCTGGTTTGCACAGGAATTTGTGTCTTTAGAAGCATTTGAAAGTCCCGGGGTCAAAAAAATTTTTGGACACTTTTGGCAAATTTTGGCCAAAAATGACGAGATGTTCAATCATCACCCGCGGTTCAATTTCATGATATAGTAGCAATCTTGAGAATCATTTGTCACTGGAAAACCATCTGTTAATTTACCGAAAAATCGGGCAAAAATGGCCAGCAATGGCCAAATATTCGGAAATGACTTATTTCAGCCAAAACATGGGAAATCCTGTATATACGTCGACAGGTCGAACATGTGGCACATAGAGAGTTCATAAACGCTAGCAGGGGGTCCATCAAAAATGTCCAGAAATGGCCAAAAATTTTAAAATGACTTATTTTGGCCAAAACGTGATAAATCCTGTATATACTTCTACAGTTCGAAAATGTGGGCCACGGAATTTTCAGACACACTATTGGAGGATCCAATGGACCCTCCTAGCCATTGAAATTCGCCTGAGTCTGCGGACCTGTGGAGCTTGCTCCCTAGGTGCCGTCTCCGTTTCGAAGGTTGGCAATCATCAGGACTATCTTTATTTTTGAGACCGCGGCTCTAAATAATTTGTTGTTACTGCATCCAAATCACTCCCTAAGGTTCTTCAGCCATGAGTTTCGTCTCCTTCTTATGGATCTCTTTCCTTGGATTTTTCCTTGCATAATAGTTTGTAGAAGAAATCCTTAGCATTCTCCGGTATACCCACATTTCAAATGCTTCCAGTCTATTCACGTCAATCCCCTTCAGAGTCCATGCCTCCATCCCATAGTATACTATAGATAGCAAATAGCATCTCATCAGTAGTATTTTTAGCTGAAGGTTTAGATCTCGACAGCAGAAAAGTCTCTTCATTCTTAAAAATGTGCTTCGGGACTGTTCTATTCTGATTCGTATTGTCACACGCCTGAGGACGTAGGGTCCAAAGGGAGTGCTCAGGTTGGGGGTGTAGTCAGGTAGAGACTGAGAAAAAAAGCATGGCAACACAAACTATATTTATTTGAACATTAAATGCTATAGGGGAGAGAACATTGACACGGGGCAAAAATGATAATTAGAGGGTGAAAGAGAATATAAAAGTGGAAGAAGTGGTTGCTTACTGTAGTATAACGTAGGGCAGTAGGCACGAGGCTCCTCCAATCAGCGACATGTCGAAGGGCGGACGCTCAGACGGGCAGCGTGACAGGATGCTAGCAGACTGATTCCCTGATCGATATTATCGATCCGTATAAATACGTTTTGTTTGTTTGACGAACGTGCCTGCCGCTTCCCCGCGCGTCACGTATCGTCCTTCGGTTTAAGGTCGCCTCGGTGCTGAATTAGCTTAGACGGCGACCTATTTTCGCTAATTAGGGCTGCATCGCGACAGTATTTCTTGGGGGCTATCATTATTTTCATTAATGGTTGTGCCTAGGTATTTGTATTCTCTTACTCTTTCAATAGGGTGATTCTTTACATATATCCTACGAACGTAATGGGGTGTTTTTGTTATCGGCATATATTCCTGTGGAGCTACAAATTCTAAAATGACCTATTTCGGCAAGAAGTGTTAAATACTCTATATACTTCTACAGTTCGAAAATGTGGGCCACGAAATTCACAGCACCACAGGGCCGCAGTCTCAGGTGAATTCCAGTGGCTAGAAGGGTCCATTGGATCCTCCAACAGTGTGCCTGAAAATTCCGTGGCCCACATTTTCGAACTGTAGAAGTACAAACAAGATATAGCACGTTTTGGCCGAAATAAGTCATTTTAGAATTTGTAGCCCCACAGGCCCGCAGTCTCAGGAGAATTCCAGTGGCTAGAAGGGTCCATAGTGTGTCCGAAAATTCCGGGGCCCACATTTTCGAACTGTAGAAGTACATACAGGATTTAGCACGTTGTGGCCGAAATAAGTCATTTTAGAATTTATAGCTCCACAGGCCCGCAGTCTCAGGTGAATTCCAGTGGCTAGAAGGGTCCATTGGATCCTCCCATAGTGTGTCTGAAAATTCCGGGGCCCACATTTACGAACTGTGGAAGTATATACAGGATTTAGCACGTTTTGGCCAAAATAAGTCATTTTAAAAGTTTTGGCCATTTCTGGACATTTATGATTGACCCCCTGCTAGCGTTTCTGAACTCTCTATGTAGCACATGTTCGACCTATCGACGTATATACAGGATTTCCCATGTTTTGGCCAAAATTGGCCAAATGTGTCCTAATAATTTTTTGGCCCCGGTAGTTTCAAGTACTTCTAAAGACACAGATTCCTGCGCAAACCAGAACATCCTATTACATTCCGTGTATGAGTTATAGCGGTGGCCGCTAACTTAAGTTTAAGTCAGCCCACCATTTGTAGCTCCGGCTGGTCAAAAGCTACAAAATTCGTTTTGTCGCTACAAAAAAGCTACAAAAAAGATAAAATCTCCACTATTTTCTTTTGCCGGCCTGAGGAGGGTGGGGCGCCAACTTTGCATACATAAATAGTGGTTGAATAGATGCACGGGACGAAGCTTCGAGTTTCGGGTGTTTAACCGGAGAGTAACGTTTATTAGGTCGGAGTGTGTGCGCTCGCAGGTGGAATGGAGAGGAAGCTCCAGGTGGACAATAAACATTTGAGCTCGAAGTACTCGGGGTAGCGGATTCGAAAGCTTCGGCCGAAAATTGCGACCTAATGAGAACCACTCGACTTAATTAAACGGGCATTTTTCACGAAACCGTTCCAGCGGCGGTGCAGCGCCGACATTTCCCGGAAATGAATAATTCACCCCCAGACGGCCCTTAATTGAATATCACAGTGAGAAGGAGGGGATTCCTCCTCGGAGTCCTCGCCCGGAATAAAGATCGACTAGTTCATTTCTGTGACTTCTCCCGTATTATTCATTTATTTTGTGTTCTCGTCACTTCGTCGTTTTTTCTCTCGACGAGGCGCTGAAATTTTACGCCCCCGCGGATGATTATCGAGTACGTACCTACCCGACGGGGCGTTTTCAGCTGTTCGAAATTAAATTTTCCGCATGAAAGGAAATTGCGGAAAAATGCGCCGCATCCCCCGGGGCATTTCGTATCTCCCAAGTCGCTGTTGTTTTATTATTAAATATCCGCTGTGTAAAACAGAGTAATTGAGAAACTCCCATGTTCACGCACCATACGTTATATAGTTAAATACCACTAAATGGAATTTAGAAAAACAGACTTAACTTTCACGTGATAAAAATGAAAGATTAGGAAAATTATTACGAGGAAATGCTGACTGAGACGAGAGAAGAATTTACGCTGCAAGGAACCAAAACCAATATTCGAGGAGAGATACAAGAAATAACGATACAGGAACAAAGAAGACACTTATAAAAAGGAAAAAGACCCAGGTGTGGGAGGTATCCCAGTGGAACTACTTAAGAACGCCCTAGACACGGCTTTCAGTACACTAAAGCCCATTATTAATAAGTGTTTATTGAATATGGAAGACCCTTCAAAGGAGTGGAAAATATCATACTTATCTTCCATTCATAAAAAGGGCTCAAAGAAAGCGGCGGGTCCAAATTGGGCACCAACTACCTGAACCGAAATGGTTTTAGGTAAATTGGGCACCGAACCCCGGATTAGCGTAACATACAGGTAAATTGGGCACCAGACGCCTACTGTGCATTGCGAGTTGGAGTGGGGGCAAATTCGGTAAACTAATACATACTTAATTAAAACCTACTTATTTCATTACTCTCGTACTGTCGAATTTATACCGTCACAATGTTCAGTTAGACCACTTATGCCCCACAGTGCACTCGGTTGATCCTTGCCCTCTTGACTTCTTTAATATTATTTTGTACCTGTTATAACGGTCGGTGCTCAATTTGGAAACAGATTAACACCGGACGGTCGTAAAGATTTGTGAGAGATTAAATGGTGCCCAATTTACCCACGCCCCAAAGAAAGATACTACGAACTATTAGTCCAGTTATCAGCAGTAAAAAACCTTAAAACTGTGCAATTTTGGGAACCAACGTCGATTTTCATGAACATTTGGACTTAAGCTCTACTTACCACCCTCTTCTTCAAAGTTTGACATATGCCGAAGTGTGCTTTATATTTTTTAAGACTGAAAACTACTCCTTACTGCAATTTGATTTTAGCATGTACCTATTTAGTTAAAATTTCTAATATAAAGTTTAATGAATTGTTTGTAGATTTCTTGACATTCTCGAACAAGTTTATCATTAATAAGACAAATACAACCCCTGCAAATCATCCCCTCACGGCTAATTTTCAAAACTAGTTTTAATAGTATATTAATAATACCTACTAGTTTCATAAGACAGAGTATTGCCACATGAGTGCTTTAATAGAACGAGTGTGTCAATACGTCTTATTAAACGTGTGTAATATAATATTTTATCTACTTTGCTTTTTTAATTCATTAAATTTTGGTTGTTAAAGTTTTCGTATTACACTAAGGAATTTTGCGTGGGTTGGTTACACTGACGTCACTGACATGAACGTTTCGTATTTGAATTGATATTGATATTGAATTCGTGCTCGAAATGGAACACAAAAATGTAGAATTGACCTGTACATCCCCAGAAATACGCAAGCTGATCAAGAAATTTATTGAAATACTAATAATTTAACCTTGACGTCTACGCACGTCTACGTGACAGGCTGACGTACCAATCTAACAAAACTAAAAGTTACCAAAACTAGTGTAATAATATGAATATTATTACACTATTTTCGGTGTAATAATGAGATCATTAGTAACGCAAAGTAGGTAAATATATTTTTTGTAATTTGAAATTATTGAAAATTGCGATATATTAAATTGCAGTCATTGTGTGCTTCATTTAAATGACAGTATTATTCGCCGCGACACTTCAACCCTTATAAATCACCCCATAAGATTATGAATTATTAAAAAACAATTTCAACAATTTTTGTTAAATTAAAAATGATTTCAATGTGCATTTGTACTGAATTGACAATATTTTATTAATGGTATAAAATTTGTTGTTCTTTAAACACTTCAACCCTTATAAAAGTCCTTAGGTCCAAAAATATAAAAATGGCGGTCATCAGCGGTAAAAAAGCTGTAAAACTTTGGACTTTTGGAAATCACCCTCGATTTTCATGAAACTTTGGATTTAAGCTCTACTTACCCTTCTCTTGGAACCATCGTGCTCCGAATTAAAAAAGAATTCAATTTTTTTCGACGATAATTCCTTATTTTCCAAGCTAGAAACCTTTTAAAAAATGTGTTTTGTAGGGAATTCCAAGCGCTTTAAGACGGAATCAGTTAAAAGTTTTACAAGCCGTAGTTTTAAAAAGGGTTGGGTTCGAAGGGCTTGGATTAGATATAATTAGTATGCGAATGCAAACTTCGAAGCGCCAAATTTTCTTCAATTTTATAATTCAAAGATAAACAAAAAATCCAAATCTTCAGTGAGAGAAACCCTTCAATTAAGATTCTAAGCAAGTTTTTCATATCTAGAATAGATTTTGATTTATGTATTTAAGAAAAGTGCATTTTTTCAAATTTACGTAAATTCAATTTTCATTATATACCACTATTTTTTTTTTCTAAAATAAGCATTCCAAACCAGTTATACCACATGAATCATATGAATAATACCCAAATAGAGTTAACTGCAAGTGGGTAATGCTTAATTTTTATCAGGGTGGTAACGACGAGGGTGTAATTTTTAAATTTAAAAAAAAGGTGTTTCTTACTTTTGTTATAAATCAGTTAATTCTTATGCCAATGACTTATTTCAGTGCTCATTTTTAAGATTTTTTCAAGTATTTTAAAAAAGGTCTATTGAGTTTTCCCCAAAAATTTCCACATTTACAAGTTACTGAATATTCAAGATTAAAAATTTCGAGATTTTCGAAAAATAACTGAGTAATAACTCAGCCCTTATTGGGTTTATAGGTTTCATTCAAAAACCTATCTCTTTGCTCCTTGTTAGCTACATTTTTCTTCTCAATATTTTTTTCTGATAAAATGAATACTTTTCAAGT
Organism: Cryptocephalus moraei; assembly: GCA_946251905.1. Taxonomy (NCBI): domain Eukaryota; kingdom Metazoa; phylum Arthropoda; class Insecta; order Coleoptera; family Chrysomelidae; genus Cryptocephalus; species Cryptocephalus moraei. The sequence goes on from OX276454.1 coordinate 18,987,387, forward strand.
CGTTGGTGAAAAACCGTCAAAAAACATTAGTTTTTTTTCAATGAAAAATGTATTAGTTTCAATCGTGAATAACTCGAAAAATGTCAACTTTTCAAAAAAAACTTTATAGAACAAAAGTTACTTAGAATTAGTCAGTCTATAGAGTTCCAGGTCGATTTTGATTAAAACGTTTGTTACCCTTTAGAAGGGGTGGCTTCCACCCCTAAGGAAAAACCACACTTCAGCACAAGTCCAACCTTAAAGAAGGTTCTAAATACTACCTAAATCCCAAGTTTCAGAGAAATCGACCTTAATTCCCAAAATTCCATGCGAAAATGGCTGATGACTGGACTATATAGACTCTATATAGTCCAGTCATCAGCCATTATCCTCTATATAACCTCTATATTGTAGAGGTAACAGTATAAGAGCTACCATTGGGAGACTGTATGGACGTATCATTACAGCGCGCTTAGAACGGGACTTGTAAATAGGAGATCAAAGTGGTTTCACAGCAGGACGATCCTTTGTCGACACCTTTACAATCAAGCAGATCACAGAAAAAAGGCGAGCGCGGAATCAAGAAACACATCCTATTTTTGTAGACTTGGAGAAAGCGTAAGACACGGTCCCCCTCCAGAAGCTATTTGATATTCTCGACAAAAGTCAGATATATGGGGAGTATGTTGACGCCATAACATCAATCTACAGAGGCCTCGAACCGAGAATTCAGGTGGGAAGGAAGTTATCCAGAATAATTAGACCGACAACAGCACTCAGGCAAGGCTGCTGCTTATTTCCAACACTTTCAAAGATATGTATCAATTAGACACTTGGTAATGATAAATTGCAATCAGTGGGGCCTCTTTAGTACAAGTTAAATGTTGACGGACAAGTAGTCGAAGCATGTTAAGAATATACCTATTTATAGGTTGTAACAATATCGTAAGAAGGTTCAAGTAAAAGAGAATTAATCAAGTAAAATAAGCCATCAGGAAACTAAACTCCCTATTGTGGTCAAATAATGTCCATAAACAGACAAAGTTAAGAATATATAAAAATATTGGACAAAGCATATTGTTGTATGGATCGGAGACACCGTAACTAACCAACGTGGCGGAAAAACACTGGAAGCGACAGAAATAGATTTTCTTTAAAGAAGCTGCAGAATATCACGATTGCAAAGAATAGCAAGCAACGAAATAAAAGAAGAAAGAATATACAAACAACGATATCAGAATAAATGGATAGACGCAGACTTAAGTGTCATATACACTTATGACTTGTTGTATATGACGTTGTATATGACTTAAGGTCATATACAACGAGTGGAAGGAATCTGAAAAACGATGAAAAATAGCTCAATAGAAACATCATAATTTTTTTAATTCTCAATATTAAAAATTTCAAATTTATTTTAATATTTAATGTTTCGGAAAAGGATAGCTTATTATGCCAAGGTTAAATAGGCGCAAGATGAAATTTATCACATTGATAATTTTTGTATAATAAAATTGTAATATTAAGAAATTAGGGCAATATGTTTTAACTTGCATCGTATTGTAACGCGAAATGTAAACAGCAGCGCGAAACGTGTTTACTCTCATCGGACGGCGGCTTACCTCAAAGACGCCTTACGCTTAAGTGAGCAATAAAAACCGTCCCGAACGCCCCGTCAACATCTTAGTAAAGGAAGAATGCTTTATTACCTTCTGGGCGTTTCTAGAAATGCATAATTAGGGAAAATAATTATCGAGCAAATACTACTAGGTTCTCGAATACATTATGGGGCTATAAAAGTGAACGCTGCGGACGAAGGAGATTAGATTAGACGTGAAGCCGCGAAAGAGTAAACAGTGCGATAAACGGACAAGCGAATGGTATAAATAAATTAAAAGATAAGTGTGTTATATAAATTAATTAGTTAGGAAATAGTTAAGATAAATTAAGTAGTGTGTAGTGTATAATTAAGAACAGTGTAAATAAATTAGAAATAAACTTTACAGTATTATCTGTAATTAATCGATTTTCATTTATCAAAAAGATTCTGAAAGTAGAACTTAAGGCTGAAACTAGTCTATGTTCGATTTCTGAAAAAAAGATGTTTTGACATGCTAAAATGACTCGATTTCACTCGTTTCGAACAATGTTCGGATGTAATTTTAGCACATAATATGACTCAGTTTTGATCAAAACTTAAAAAAAGGCCAATTGAAGTGTTTTCTTTATTTTTTTCATAATCCGAATTAAATTAAATTGAGGTAAACTAAAATGGGTTATTTACAGTTAAAACGATGCATTTAAAAAATATTACTGAGATATTGGGATAAATTTCATCTTGCGCCCTTTTAAAGCATACACAATAAGCCATCATTTCTAGAAACATCGTTTCTGTATATTAAAAACTTACTAAGTTGTTAATTTTTATATAATAGTCATTTTTTAATATTTTTCAGAATTTTCTCGGTCAAAAATGATCCTATGAAGGTTTTGACCCCATTTTGATTCTTTGAAAATGTGCCATTATCACCAATTCAACACTTTTCATGATATAAGTAAAGACACTTTTGGTTAATTTTGTTTATAACAAATGACCCAAAGCGAAGTTATTCTGGTTTTAAACAATTACAGGATATTGTTGGCACAAGTGGATTGCTGTACAACTTTATAGCACGAAAATTATCACCTGTGCTGTAAGTCGCATTTCATTTTTGAAACCGCAATGGAACCTAGTAAAAGTACACCAATATTTAATTTATTGCAAAATTACAATAAGGAAATTTGACAAACGATGTTGAACAAAAAACTAAACTTATCGCCACGATCATCGCATTGGAGTCCTTCATCATTCCCCTTTATTACCCAGAAGAAAAAGCCGAACCAATAAAGCAAACTTAATCGCCAGCGGCGACAGATTCCCCATTTCCAGAACAAACCCCATTCTTCTATTGATCAATACGAGTACGTTTAAATCTCGTTATCCCAACCCTCCGACCGCTCTAGTTCTTTTATCCACACGTGTACGTTAACGAACTATGTATTCATGAATAATGAACGTTGCCACCTAAGAATCGTGGTTTTATTTCAAACTTAACGTCGACTGTATAAATATGTAAACAAGGGCCTCGTTGAAATGGAAAAGACGACGAAACGGAGAAAACGTAATGGAAATTATGATGACGGGATTGGTTGAGGGCAAACAGTGGAAGAAATTGTTGTTAAATAAAATCTTGATTGGTCATGTGTAACACTTTTATTGAAATTTACTGCAATACCCTGAATGATTGTCAGTGTGTGAGCGTGAAGTGATAGAAAAAAGCTAACAGTTCCAAGATGTGAATGATGTCTCTAAAGATTGTAATGGAATGGGAAGTGTTAATATTCAAGCCGGAAAATTTAGATGAAGTGAGATATTTCAAGATATTTTTATCTCATTAATTTGTCTAATAACTAATTTGTAATAACAGAATTTCATCACTAAAGCTGTAATTATTTTGTATTATGTATTGCTCTCACAGTTAAGTAAACCTTGCCCCCTTTACAGAATTGACGTTCGATAAAACAGCATCAATGCTTACAGACTGTACAACTTATACGATATAAGCTGCAACGCTCTTAGAGAAGCTTTATCCAAATTGAATTCATTTCTTGCATTTGCCTCTTTGCGCTCGTGGAATATATAGAGCTACTCAGGACGTACGTACGAAATCAATTTCCGCCTGTGTATGAATTGATTCTGTTTAATACAACTCTATTCAGTAACGCTGTCGTATATTTCAATCAAACCTGTGATTACTTGGTGGAGTGCTTTGGCACAAAATCGATGGTGTTCATTTAATTTTTTTTCTAAACTCAACAATCGATTGACTTTAACAAAAATGCTTATGATTAAAGAGAACTGAATTTTATCAAGAATAACTACAAATTAATTTATTATAGGCTGCATTAAACAAAGAGAACAAGTAACATTGTGCAAGTGAATAAAAACATGAAGAATAAACAACAAAAAATTAATGAAATGAGGCATTTACAGTTTTAACTGGCGACTCAAAAAATTTACTAGATGACCTTTCAGATACTGTAACATCTAAACATATTGTTTACAAATATCTAATTAGCCCAGTAAATGAAGGGGAAAAATGGCGAACCTATTAAAAATTAGTTACCATTTTTATTTGCCATTTAATGGGTGGCATTTAGCACCCCCTTTAAAATGACCCCAAGTTTACATAAAAATATTGTGCGACAGGGGGGGGAATGGCCCCAAAAGACACAGAAAATCGGTTTTCTGCGAATATCTCCCAAAAGGAGATTTTTTATAAAAATTAAAGACCAGTTAATTCTCTACAAAAATGGTATTTATGATTTTTTTCGCAACATTAATATTTTTTGCAAAAAGTCGGGTTGAAAAATCCAAAATTTTGGGACTCATAAAATATGCAAGTTTTTTTACTAAATTTGAGATGGGGGGTGTTAGAAATACATTATTTTCAATGTTTTGGGCTGTGAAAACTAATTGTAGATGGCGCCTCCACATTCTATCCACTGGCTAAATCCTCGGAGCCATAAATGAAAAACGCCGTAAACCATATAATTTTTAAGGATTTTCATGTTTCCGAGCGTCTTGTTTTTCTCGGAGATAAGGGCTCAACGGCTCAAGCTACACATACCTATTAGGAAAGCAGACCATAAGATTAATCACAGCAGGATGGACCCCACCAATTGACCCAAAACTCAATCAGTTTTGCACATGTGGCAAAGTACAGAAGTACATGAGGTTTTTCCTAACGAAAACTATAATCTCCAAAGAGTTAAGAATATTTTCTCATAATATTCACCAACAATTTCTTGCAGATTCTCGGCAAAATGTTGCAACTTTTTTTTCAACCATCCGGATCGAGGCTTTTGGAATAAAGAGTTATAAAGTTTCTTTAAATTTCATTTATTATAGAAAATTATATAAAAGCATATTAAAGTTATGACATAAACATGTAAATCACCAGTCCCCGTCACATGAGTCTAATGAAAATTCTCGGTCATCAACATCGTCCTCGCCAACAACTTCTTTGGGCTCTACTTCTCCCTCTATTTCTCCTCTTATTTCAGTCGGTTCTAGAGTTTCCTCTATTTCTACCTCTTCGGATAACATTATATCTTGGCTGTCTTTATAATTGGAACATTGGCGGGACTCACATGAACCACAAATAGATGAGCATGGTGGCCCTGCTTTCTTGCATGAACACGTTCCCTTACATTCTTTCTTATTGACAAAAAATTATCTTTAAGAGTTCCGAAACCGTTGGATCTAGTGGTTTGGACCGGCATGAGTATCTCCCCTACACGTTTCCATCCTTTTTCTGGTGACAGTTCGTTTCCGAGCCACTTTATATATATATATATATATATATATATATATATATATACACTTTTAATTATATATATATATATATATATATATATATATATATGATAAATATAAAAATAAGACCAATATAAAAAAGAAAACCAACGCATTTAATATACCCAAACATTAAACAACGAAATGTTACCGTGGCCGCATGGAGTGTAGCAGACGACACCAGTACCGCAAAACAGCACACACTCGACGAACGACGGAAAAAATGACAGTAATGAAATTATAGCATTATATTTAAAGACTCGGGTTTCTCCCCACGTACAAATGAGATGACTTGATATACATTAATGGAAAGGTGAGAATTCATCCTTTACACTAGTCAAGGTGTTAAAATGTCAGAAATGGAGAGCAGGGAGAAACAAGCCATAAAAGGAAAAAGTGCGCTTTTTTCTTGAGTACGCGTCTTTCGAATTTATTGAAAAATCGACGATTTTGCGAAAAAAACTAATTATACAACCGTAAAGTAGATCTTCTCGGCCTTCAAATGATATGTCTAAGAGACCAATCCGATCATGTATGAATTTTTTATTGGTGGTTGTTTACAAAATTTCACCACACTCCAAAAACAGCAAAAAAGTGAGATTCAACAAACAAAGTTTTAATCAAAATGCAAGAAAATTAGGTTATCCAAATTTCACAGATGACAAAGGACCTTCCGAGGACCCATAATCAAGAAAATTTGAAGCAAATTAGTATAATACAAAAAAAATAGGAACAACTTCCTTGCAGGCTAAAAATGCACGGAAAAACAATATTTGGCTCTTTTTTTCGGTACGGCCAAAGATTAAAAACGTGACTTGAGTCACATGATATGGTAGCGGTAGATTTTCCCTTCCAGAGGAACTTTAAATAATGACAAAATTCGCATTTTCAACAAAGTTATTGAATAATTTGTCCGCCCGCTCATGTGTAAATGCACGGATGCCCTCTCCGGCGTACAACAAAACAAGTGAATATTCTGGGTGCGCTTGGACCCGTTTATCTCGAAAACGGTCAAATTTTCGAAAAAAATCATAAGAACCATTTTTGTAGAGAATTAACTGGTCTTCAATTTATATCTGAGCAAAAAATATCCAACTGCCATATTTTGGGAGATATTCGCAGAAAACCGATTTTCTGTGTCTTTGGGGGCCATTTTCCCCCCCTGCCGCACAATATTTTTATGTAAACTTTGGGTCATTTTAAAGGTGGTGCCAAATACCACCCATTAAATAGCAAATGAAAATGGTAACTAATTTTTGCTAGGTTTTCCCCTTAATTTACTGGACTAAATGTCTATCTTCCTTTTCTATATACTTATTGAAAAATTCTGTAAATCTGTTAAACAGATCCATTTATACATTGACTAATTGGATTAGTTTTTGATAACTTGCATTTTGATCTCTTGTTGCGTACCTGGTAAATGTAGTAAATGATCCAATTTTTTTGCATATAATCCGAAATTTGATTATTAGTGAATCGGACAATATTAACAACCAAATTTTATAATGCATTATTTTGTATTAAATTGACGTTTCGACTTTGATCACATTTTAGTCCAGTCATCTTAGACCAAATTAGGTGAATATCTCGGAAAATCGACATACCCAGTATATTAACACGTAAAAACTTATATTTTGGCATCCTAAAACTTTCCTCAAAATTCACATATAATTGGATGGCCGCAAGTTTTAAAGTCGGGGGTCAAAAGTCACAAAAATCGATTTTTTCTATATTTTTTGAAAATATCTCGTTTTGTATGGGTTTTACGCTATTTATATTTATTATCAATACTGTAGAGAATCAAATTCTCTACCACTTATGTCTTTAACATTTCTTCATATTTTGAACTGTTTTCGAGATAGATGGCGGAGAGCGCTGGTCAGAGAATCATGTGAAGTCAACTGGTACAACTGATAGTCCCGAACAAAAAGTCGTAACATTAAGATTATAAATTATTGCTAAATATATAAATATCATTTTTTATTAACTTTTTCATTAAATTCATTTTGTTTGGTTACTTATCTATTTTTAGTTAAGTGTCAATTCATACAATAACACTTACCTGGGCATGTAAGTAAAAAATTGTTGATTAAAATAATTAAATTATAATTAAACAAATATTATTAAGTAAATTATACTAATAACTTTCTAAATAAATAAAAAAGAAAAGAAGTAAATTTGTAATTAACGTTTTTAGTAAAAGTGTCATTTGATTAATTTAATATTGTCAAAATTAATATAAAAGAATAAAAAATTCGAGAAGAACAGGTTCTAATTTCAATTCTCTTCTTCTTCTTCTTCTGACTATACATTTTTAAAGTTATGAAAGAATTTAAGAGTTTACGGATTTTCAACAAGATTTACTTAATTATTTTTTATTTCAAATGCAATTAGTGTAAATGAGAATATAATTAAAATGTAATTAAAGTACGTCCCTTAATAAGTTTTCAATTACAGAAAGAGATTATAAGTGTTATTGGATTGATAAATTTTAGAACTATTAGAAAGAAAGATTTAATTTAATGTAAAAGTTAATAATAAATGCTAATGAAATATTTAACAATAATTTATAACCTTAATATACCAGTTTTTGATCGGGACTACCACTTGACCTCACATGATTCTCTGACCAGCGCTCTCCGCCCTCTATCTCGAAAACACTTCTAGGTATGAAGAAATGTTAGATACAAAAGTTGTAGAGAATTTGATTCTCTACAATACCGATAATAGATACAAACAGAGTAAAATCCATAGAAAACGAGATATTTGCAAAATATGTAGAAAAAAATCGATTTTTGTGACTTTTGACCCCCGACTTTAAAACTTGCGGCCATCCAATTATATGTGAATTTTGGGGAAAGATTTAGGATGCCAAAATAGAAGTTTTTACGTTTTAATATACTGGGTATGTCGATTTTCCTAGGTGAACCCCCATAATGACTGGACTATTTGTGTTGTACGTATGTATATACAAACAAGACATGCATAAGTACATTATACAGGGTGATTCTTAAATATGGCAAAATCGCAACTGTACGTGAAGTACGGTGCAAAGTAAAAATTTTTGAAAAACATAAAAATTTGGAAGATAATTTATTGAAGGATTTATATTTATGATTAAAGAGTTCGTATTTTAAATCTTATGATTACATCGTTTTTGCTAGAAAAGCAGTAAGTCACGCCATTAATTTTCGAGTAATGACAGGGAAATTCATATTTTTTTAATTACAAGTTGTCATCAAATTGTATACGAGACCATTCCAAAATTTCGATTTATTACATAAAAAAATATTCGAAAACTAAACATTTGGATGCTTATTAAACGTATTTGTTAAAAACCGTAATGAACCAACAATTATCCAGGAAGTTCTAAAGGTCAGATACAGCACTTGATGATAAATCTAAGGGAAATTACGGGAATTAAGGGAAAGTGTCCGTTTGGATTTATTAAAAAGCATACCGGCGACGTCGTAACCGTAAACTAGACAACGTCGCTTATAAATTTTTTGCAGAAAAAGATATAATTTAAAAACACAAATTAGACCTGTCCGGGCGATTTTAAAATGAATATGTAATAACGCTGCAATCACTTTACAATATTCCTACCCACGAGAAAGGGAAATTCGTGGTTTTCGTATATTTCCGGACCAATTCGGGACCAAATCTATAAACGCGCAAAGTTTCAAGTTTCCAAGAAATCGAGCTTTATCGTGATTTGATATCCTTGAATTTCAAAATAGATTCATATTTCAGATTTTCCCGCTTCCGTATTTTACACTTTAAAATTTTTTAAATTTTCTGGCTCACCCTGTATTCAACTTTAGTAGAGGGTAGTGAGAACATTTACCACAACGCACTTTTTACGCCCCCATTACCTCCCTTCCCCTCGTCGATAGAATCAACACCCTCTGCTGTTAACTACGTTAAGCCTAATTCACCGTTAACGCACTAAAACGCATGATGAGATGTTAAGTAATGACCGTATCATCTGGACCAAATTATGAAACATGGTAATGCGTCGGGATTTATCACGTTCCGGGGAATGTACGTCGGCGGGGAGTGTCCATTAAAACGCGTATATAACATTCGTTCTTGTTACGTGGAAATCCGTAATTCCCCGATCGACGTCCATCGCCGGAATTGTGAAAATTACCAAACCGTATTCCGGTCGGGCGTCGGGCCGCACATCAATCCCTTCCACGACTCCCGCTTCCTACAGGACCGCTAATTATATGACGGTCGAGGATAAACCGTAGGGTGAACGAGATAGGGGCGCGCTGATAGTGTGTCAATTTGTTATTCCAACGGGCGATTAATGTCATATTATTGGGATTCGTCATTGCGGCAACGTGATAACTATCAGGAGCTGAACGTGCGATCCAGAGTTACACCAAAGTGTCAATGGGAATTACGATATGTAGCTACTGATGAAACACTTCAGTTTTGTTCCTTCTTTATTTGTGTGTGGTAACACAACATGCTAATGGAAATCACTCCAACTTTCTATTTGTCTGACCGAAATGAGCTCCAGATTCCAATTTGTGAAGTTGCAAATTTCCAGGTTTGCCCAAGCTCCTTACATCGGCTAAGAGGACTTAGAAACTATACATACCGACGCACTAACAACTATCTTAAGTAACCTTAAATGAATCGATCAATAAACAACATAAAAGCAAAGTGAATTTATTGGAATTCCCCTTTCCAATCGTACGACACTAACGTCAATATTATTTCAGGAAACTTGATTTATTGCGATTTAGTCAGGGAGTATTTAATTATTTTAATCATGGAATCAGCTGGAGCATTTCTTTCTTGTAATTTAATAAGTGTCTTTGCTAAAATTGTACTTTTTAAGACGTATACAGATTCGACATGATAGATCAATGCTTAACCAACAGTCTTCAACTAATTGGTAACCTTGGCTAAACAGACTTGTAACATGAGACACGAGCGCGCGGGTAAGGTCAGTTATAATAGGTAGGTAAACAATAACATGTGATTGGAGGGCATCGGAAATAGATATAAAAGCATCGAGATTTCGAAACAGTTCATGGAGTAAAGTGACTTATGATGTCATTCAAACAATAAAAATATGCATAAAAGCTTGATTTTTAGCTAGTTTTTTAGCCTTAGCCTAGCTTTTAGAGTTAGAAGGAAAGTTTTGAATCCATTCAAACGTCTTTAATTTTTTTCGAAGTAATGAATATTTGTGACCTACACTGACTCTACTATTAGAATTCAATGGATTTGGGTGAATGACGTGGTAGTTCAGCCCAACAAACAGGAAGATGGAGAAGAATGGTTATGCAATTACTACGATTACGAGTTTTATGATTACTTTTTAAATACTAATTAACCAGTTGACCCGTGCATGCGAAGAGAGGCATGAGTGATGCACATTGATCTTATGCGTATGGTCTAGATATTTCCGTATAAAGAGCCGTGTGCCAACATCTGAGGTAATACCTTTGGAACAACCAGGGATGTACTGCATGTAATGCACTTCAAAATAGTCCGACCAATGTCTAGAAATGTAGTTAGAGTGATTTTAAGTTTGAAAATATAAATACGTTATACACAAATAAAAATATGTATTTACTATACCCTTCAAATTTAATGAAACCTTTACGGTTCTTGTAACGATGATGCACCTGTAGTTATAAAGAAATATTTCAGTCCGACCCTGCACACTGTTTACGGTTTGGCGACTTGGCAGCCATAATGATGTTATTTTGTTTATATTAAAATTTTAAATCTTATACATATTCCCTCTGGTGATTTCTACATCTCGATATAGGCCGTGAGCCGAGTCCAAAAAAGTGTCTCATAGGAAACCACTTCAAGTTTTAAACATAGATTGTCCTTCACGCGAATTACCAAAATGTGCAAGTCTGGCAGCTTTGAAGTGGTGCGTTTAATGGGGGTGCAATGTCAAAGATACCCCTAATTGTGGGTCCCAAATTGCGATAAGAAACCAAATAAAATTTGATGGGTTGCTTTGTTCGTGATGCACAGTTCACTAAAAAAATTATGCCAGACACATAGGATGTTTGAGCCGGTTTCCTATCAGTCAAAGGGGGTCGCTAAAATTGCTCTGTTTGGTGATGTCTGGCGGGGTGACCGACCCACACTATGTTTCTGGCATAATTTTTTTAGTGAATTGTGCATCACGAACAAACAAACCCATTAAATTTTATTTGGTTTCTTATCACCCTCAATTAGGGGTGACTTTTAAACTATACCCCCATTAAACGCCCCACTTCAAAGCTGCCAGACTTGCACATTTTGGTCATTCGCGTGAAGGGCAAGCTATGTTTTAAATTTGAAGTGGTTTCCTATGAGACACTTTTTTGGACTCGGCTCACGGCCAATAGTGTAAGACAACTTCCATGGCAGTTTGTAATAACAGTTTTAAGCAATGATGCGTTTTAGAATATTGTTTTGGTTGCCGCCATAACTAAATCGGTCGAAGCAACTTCCTCAGATGTTGGCACAGCCGAAAATCTTTGATACTTAGATATCCATGTGCTATTAAATCTATGGTGACGCAGGTTCATTGGTGTTTAAGTTTAAAATTCAACATATCAAGCGATTTTCAAACATTGACTTGAAATTACAATTGTAACACAACCTCTCCTTGAAAGAAATAAAGAAAAATTACTCCGTTTGCATATAGTTTAGCCATTAGATATGCAGTAGTCTGGTCAAGATGTGTGTTTGCTGCGAAAAATAGTTAGAAGGCTCGGAAAAATATGAGCGATAGCTCATTCGACGCGGAATGCAAATCTGAAAAATGGGTTTTGAGGATTTTTTCTGCTAAGAAAAATTGCAATTGTTATTAACAAAAAACGAAAAATAAAAACGCTCTTTCGATTTTTTGATGACAACTCAAAAACCATAAGAGAAAGAGGAATTCGCAAAAAAAGATCCTTAAAGAGGAGGAAATTTCCGATAAAAAAGTCCCGACTCCCGGATTTCTATCTCTAATATTTATATTTTTAATTTGTTGCTGAAAGTAAGGCTCCACGCGACCGATACGGCGTGCGTTCGCCGCCTCTGAAGCGACTACGTCATAGAAAATAATCTTTTTAAGATACTAAGTATTAGTTTAAAATTTAAAACAAACTTTATTGTATTCTACACACTTAAGAGAACAATGTCCCGGCGGAAAAAAAAATTTAAATGCATTTTTCAAAAAGCTAACCTATTGTTAATAAACTAATTATTTTCGTACTTCCGTCTTCATTGAAAGCAGGCTAAATGATTAAATAAATTCACCATAAATATTTTGCTTCTTGGAGTCCTTTCTATTAGTGTCCTCAATAAGATGACGTCATAAAATTAATTAAAATTTTCTTATTTAGTTTACAACGAATTTTTAAAATCAACAAAAAACGAAAAACCCCGATATTGTTGCTAAAAATTTGTTTTCTCTTATATACAGGGTGGTCGTGATATAACCTTACAAAAAAATTCTGGGCCATTAGGAGGATCCAACAATTCAGAAAAACCGATATTTGGTAGGTCCAAAATGATGAAGAAAAATTAACCCCTATCCACACTCATTTGACGCCACTGACCACAAAAATAAATACATACATAATTTAACCAAATTTTAATTGTTAGTTACCTAGTTACAATATATTTGACAATTTGCTTTCAAATTTGATAGACGTTTTCGTTTGCCAGTGATTTACTTGTCAGTTTGCATATGTCAGTTGTCATTTATATGTCGTCGCCTTTCTTGTTTTCAATGTATTTTTTCTCTTATAATCATTTTTGTACAAGAAGTCTATAAAACCAGTCTTTTTCAAGACTTCACTTGCGTTTGTGTTTGCAGTTTGTAAGTAAATAGCGAGTTTTCTGGGTCAAGACACTGACGGATAATCATGATTGTGGTTTTAGGTTAGAATCTGCCGATAAACACAATATTCAACAAAGAACAGCGATCTCAACTTTAAACGGCAAAGGCAACGTCAAGTTTATAAATCGGCTTTAATAAATAACAAAACAAAACCAGTGTTTTTTTCGCATATTCTTGATTTGTAAATTCCATTTCTACCGCAAATTCAGAATTATTGAATTTGACAAATGTCATTCAGTTTACTAGTTGGTACAGGTACAGGTACCGATTATCGTTACTAGACAACCAAAATCACATTTTTCATCCAGATTAACTCATTGGCGTACAGCAAATTTTGTACAAATTTTCAATTATTTTTATCTCGAAAACGAAAAGACTTTTACTAGATTTTTTTTTTGTATATGAGTTCTACTCATCGTCACCTATTACCGTTTTTTTTTTGTAAGGTTATATCACGACCACCCTGTATTATGGCATGGCTGTTTTTATATTCAAACTAAGGATTAAATCATTGTGGAAAAATTTTTTTACGGCTATTTGTTTAAGAATTGTTTATAAACAAACGGCTTAGTTAAATTTTTTTGGAAATTCTTTTTTTACCATTCTATTGTTTAGGATTAATTATGATTTTTAAAACAAAAAAAATGTCCTTAAAAATTTTGTTATAGTTTATAATCGCCTCTTTAATGTTTTTATTATTTAAATAATTAGTTAAGGAATAATTTTGTGTTCAAAAATTATTATAAAAATCTCTTAATAGAATAGGAAAAAGAATTTTTTTTCACTTATAATTTCATTATTTATTAAGTTAACAATTTGTTATAAAAAGTTTTTGGGTGTCACAATATTTTTTTTCTATTACTACTAAAAATTACAAAAACAACGATATGCAACAAAGTGACGTAACAAATTTTTTTGTATATTTTTTTTTTGTTTTAAATTTTTTTTTCTCACTTTGTTGCGTATCGTTGTTTTTGTAATTTTTAGTAGTAATAGAAAAAAATATTGTGATACCCAAAAACTTTTTATAACAAATTGTTAACTTAATAAATAATGAAATTATAAGTGAAAAAAAAATTCTTTTTCCTATTCTATTAAGAGATTTTTATAATGATTTTTGAACACAAAATTATTCCTTAACTAATTATTTAAATAATAAAAACATTAAAAAAACGATTATAAACTATAACAAAATTTTTAAGGACATTTTTTTTTGTTTTAAAAATCATAATAAATCCTAATCAATAGAATGGTAAAAAAGAATTTCCAAAAATATTAAACTAAGCCGTTTGTTTATAAACAATTCTTAAACAAATAGCCGTAAGAAAATTTTTCCACAATGATTTAATCCTTAGTTTGAATATAAAAACAGCCATGCCATAATATATAACAGAAAACAAATTTTTAGCAACAATATCGGGGTTTTGCGTTTTTTGTTGATTTTAAAAATTCGTTGTAAACTAAATAACAAAATTTTAAATAATTTTATCACGTCATCTTATTGAGGACACTAACAGAAAGGACTCCAAGGGGCAAAATATTTATGGTGAATTTATTTAATCATTTAGCCTGCTTTCAATGAAGATGGAAGTACGAAAATAATTAGTTTATTAACAATAGGTTAGCTTTTTGAAAAATGCATTTAAAATTTTTTTCCGACGGGACATTGTTCTTTTAAGTGTGTAGAATACAATAAAGTTTGTTTTAAACTTTAAACTAATACTTGGTACCTTAAAAAGATTATTTTCTATGACGTAGTCGCTTCAGAGGCGGCGAGCGCACGCCGTATCGGTCGCGTGGAGCATTACTTTCAGCAACAAATTAAAAATATAAATATTAGTGATAGAAATCCGGGAGTCGGGACTTTTTTATCGGAAATTTCCTCCTCTTTAAGGATCTTTTTTGCGAATTCCTCTTTCTCTTATGGTTTTTGAGTTGTCATCAAAAAATCGAAAGAGCGTTTTTATGGTTCGTTTTTTGTTAATAACAATTGCAATTTTTCTTAGCAGCAAAAATCCTCAAAACCCATTTTTCAGATTTGCATTCCGCGTCGAATGAGCTATCGCTCATATTTTTCCGAGCCTTCTAACTATTTTTCGCAGCAAACACACATCTTGACTAGACTAGCAGCCGGATTTCACAATATGGTAATCATATGTTTTCCTTTCAGTATTGAAAATTCAATTTCACTCATTTGATTTATATATTATTTTAAGATTCTGGAAGGTTACCTACCTAAGTTAACTCTTATATTGCTTTCGTCAATTTCATAAAAAAAAATAATTTGTTATCTTGTTTTCATACCATTTTTATTGTGCCAAAACTTTATAAGAATTTATAAATTTTCTTTATAATAAATAAATTTGTTAAAATAGCAGATTTTTAAATTTATAATACATACTATAGTTGTGTGCAAATTTGAAGTCATTAGTTATACACATATGTCAATTTGTAATTATGAAAATAAGATGTATTGATTAAAAAATTAAATCTTCAAAAAGGTATGTTTATACATTTCATTTCTTACAACACAATTCATGCAAATATCAAAATTTAATCACCCACAATATTTCTATTAAATAACTAGAAAGTGGTTAATTTATTGCATATAAAATATATATATATAAGGAAAAATATTAATGAAAATGTCCAGAAAGAAAAAGTGAAAAATTCGAAGAAAGCAAATTTTAAATGGCTATATCTCAGTCAATTTTTATAGAAAAAGGTTTTTCTTGGAAATTTAACCAGCTTTCTGTTTTGTGAAGCCTATACTCCAGGACCCATCTGTTTTGACGGAGATGTAAGAGGTAATCGCAATGTTTTTACATAAATACCTCTAGAATAATGCCTAGAAAATGGTTTGACTTACCCTCCAAAGCGCAGAGGTCGAGAACATTGTTTAAAATGCAACAATTTAAAAAAAATTGAAAACGCGTTTTTTTCCGAATTGTTTTGCTTCTAACTATTTAAAGATTGAATTTAGAAGAAAGTTGAAGAAGGAAAAAGTTGCAGAATCGCTTTTTACATAATATAGCAGAGGTTATAAATTCAAAAATTTATTAGTGTTATTGCAAAATAGCAATAAACAAAAAAAATTAGCCCAAAAAATGGTTTTTTAATTTATTATTTTAGGCACTTTAAAATGTAGTTAGGACTTCCATATCACAGGTAGAAAATGTCGAAGTTATAACAAAAGAATCCTGTAAATTTCATTTCGATGGATGTATTAGATTTTGCACAATAATTTTGCAATCCAGAAAAATCGAAAAATATTGAAAAATTTCAAAATTGTTTTAATGTTTTTTCCACAATTCGATTTTAACAAACCTGGCTGAGCATATATAAGAGGGAACAAGCTTTGATATGCTATTTTCAGAATTAAAAAATATTTATTAGAACGGTCAGTCATTGTTAAAAGTTGGTGTTAAATTTATAAATTTGTCAAAATTCGATGCGAGATTCCTTTTTATGTAAATTTCAATCTTTTTAATGTAAATTTCAACAAAACTATTATACTGGTTACTGTGAGAAACAATTATTTCTTAAGATATGAGAACAAACAATAATTTTATTAACCATTATTAACCATCTTATTAAACACTAATGAACTTTGAGGGGTTATATCTCATAGAGACTGATGCACAAAATAGCAACTTATTATATATCAAAAGAAGCGTCTTTCCCAGTACTTTCCGACTGTTTTTTCAGAATTTCATTCAACAAAAAATTCGCCGAGATAATCTATTTGTTTATAAGCAAAAAAACGACACCAACTTTAAACAATGACTGTGACCGTAAAAGTACATGAAAGCTTGTTCTCTCCTATATATGCCAGTTTTGTTAAAATCGAATTGTGGAAAAACATTTTAAACAATTTTGAAAATGTTCAATATTTTTCGATTTTTCTGGATTGCAAAATTATTCTGCAAAATCTAATTAACCAATCTAAACAAAATTTACGGGCATCTTTTATTATGACTTTATGATTATCTACCTGTGATATGGAAGTCCTAACTATATTTTAAAGTGCCTAAAATAATAAATTAAAAAACTACTTTTTTGGGCCAATGTTTTTTGGTTTATTGCTATTTTGCAAAACCGCTAATAAATTATTGAATTTCTAGTCTTTACCATATTATGTAAAAAGCGATTCTACAACTTTTTTCCTTCTTCAACTTTCTTCTAAATTCAATACTTAAATAGTTAGAAGCAAAACAATTCGGGAAAGAACGCGTTTTTCATTTTTTTTTAATTATTGCATTTTAAACAATGTTCTCGACCTCTGCGCTTTGGAGGATAAGTCAAACCTTTTTCTAGGCATTATTCTAGAGGTATTCAAGTAAAAACATTGCGGTTACCTCTTACGCCCATCTAAAGCAAATTTCTGACAGATGGGTCTTGTACTACTATACCAGGTTATAGTGATAAAAATGTTAAAGACAAAAATGTAAAAAAAGGAAAAATTTTCATGTTCCGACTTTCTGAATTTGTTTTGTGGGTGTATTTTCTTGAAAAATGGTTTTTGTTCCTATAAAACTGTCACTTCGATAGAAAATTTAATTCCCTACAAAAAGTTTTGTCTAATAAACCACTATAAATGGGTAGATTTTGAGTTATACTCGAAAAACCAAAAAGTGGACAAACATACCACGTTCTCATAAATCTATGGCAAATTTAATGGTACTTTTGGATTTTCCAATTTTATAGTATATTTTAACATGTGCACAACAATATAACTACTGTTGGGAATTAGTTTCCTACACCCCTACTATTTACGACATAGTTAATAGCCAACAGGTCCGCCCTAGCTATATTTTTATAAATATATAAGTAGTAGAGTGTAGGTGTTATAAAAACAGAGTTATAGATATGTACCACATAAGGAATTAATCAATCATATGCAACATCGAATCAAACAAGCCTTTCGGTGTACTTAACACAACATGGCGAATTAATTTTTATAATTAAAATGACGATTTTACATTCCACCAACCTTGAAAACGCCGCCGCCCTTCCACCCTCATCCAAAGCGCACTTACAACCCGACAGTTCACACGTTCAATTACATGTCTCATTACATGTAAATACTAATTAATTGCGCGAATTACCAGCCAAGAACGGAGCACTCCCGAAACGACAGAGTAAACGGCGCACGGTGCTGATAACATCTGATAAGAGGTACGCCGGACAAGAGAGAGAAAGTACGAGAAAAAAACTGTTTACGAGTTAACAGACGACGGTACACACGATAAAGTGAACACTCTCGAATGTAAGGAAATATGTAGTCGGAAATTTTGTGTTTTTCTGAATAAATTTTTGAATAACTTTCTTGTTACTCGACAGAATTTGATTAAATCTTACGCAGTTGTTGGTATTGTCAGTGTGTACTACTGGTTCTAATTTGAATCAAATCGGACAATACTGAAGGCCCTAAACTGCCCTTGCACTTTGACAAAAGCCTAGAATGGTGAATATTGGCAGTTGGTAGATAAAATTGATCTTTTTATGACAATGACAGCTTTGAACACGTCATGAACCAACAAACTCAGGGACTCATAAACACAAAACTGACTGGGGTACAGTCTGGATTAGTATTCACCCTTGTTTTTTGAGGCCGGATTTATTTTGTAAATACGCACAGTATCTAAACATCAACCTTTGATCAGCCCACGGCGCTCGTTAAAGATTAATAGCAATTTCACGGTATGCCTATTGTGTACACGGTTACCTATATACATGGAAAAATGTATGACAAGAAAAATGTGGGGATATTTCATTTTTTTATAATTTGGTAAATAAATTATGTGCCATTTTGGCTGAATATTAAATGACGGGAACTACTTGAAAAAAATATATATAAATATGTAAGCGTTTCACATTAAACCAAAAACATATATCAAATCAACAAATTACGTTCATCAAATAATTAAGCATTACTACTGAATATGATATAAAACATTAATAATTAATAATATTGTTACAACAGAATTAAGATTTAGTTAGGTTTAAAGATTTAAATTAAAAATTTAATTTATTTCAGAATATAATCTTAAACATTAATAATTAATAATACTAATTAACATAAATTTGGGCATTAATTGGGTTTGTAACGTAATTAACAATAAAGGTAACATGTCAATCTCTTTGACACAATAGTGTATCGAATTAAATTGAGTGAAATGAATATCTGTGAAATATATTGCAATCTAATTAAGTATTGTGAATGTAATAAACTGTGTATGGCCAAGTTCATACTTCCCTTTCCTTTCCTTATTTGCAAGCTAAAATTTTCTGAAAAGTGAAATAAATCTTTGGAAAATTTAAATTTACATAACAATAAAAATGAATACTAATTATTGCCCAGGTCGTCATTAAAATTTTCTATGTCTCCTAAATTAATATTTGGATTATCTACAATGGTGTTTATAGTAGGCTCTTGTTCTATATATTTGGTTTTAATGTCTTTGTTATGATCGCAAATAGTTTTCCATTTTTCTGTTAAAAATTGGGTGTAGAAGTCGCCGCAGAGCTGCTGTACTTTTAAAAAGTTGAACTCAACATTCACAGATATACTATAGCGACTTATGACTTTCCGAAGTACCCAGGTAAGAATTATGCTAACGTTGACAATACAGCAATAAACGGTTCCCTTATGAAATACTAATGAAAATTACTCACTGCTATATTAGAAGTATCGGAAAGATTCCCTAAATATGTTTCACAAAATTGCCTCAATAGAGACGTAAAATATATGGGCGCACACGAAATCCCGTCACGGTCAATATTTAAGATAATCTCTGACATTAACTCCCATATGGATATATAGGTAGTGCTAAAACCGCACATGAACTCCCGGAGAGAGAGAGAGAGAGAGAGAGAGAGAGAGAGAGAGAGAGAGAGAGAGAAACTAAAATGCTTAGCAATCTATATCCCTTAACTAAGGAATCGCAACCTTTCTACTAACACCTTTAATGCGATTTTATCGTTACGTATTTATCAATTTCTTTGAAAAAACATTACAAAAAAAATTTTGCAACTGCAACTTTAAATTTCAAAAGGTAACAAGTGTCACCTCCGAAGAGTCGCGCGACACAAACTCTTTTCTATAATCAATACTTCGTTCTTTTGCTGCTATTATGGCTTTGAAGCAAATATTCGGTGAATGTGGAAACCCAATTTTAATACTTATATGAAAATTGAACATTTAATACATTATTATCGAACATTAAAAAGGGGCGCATATCGACTGCCATCGCGGTCAACGTGACCCTTTAGGATTAGCGAGGTCGACTAATCCCTCTGTTCAACTGCCGTCCGAGGATCGGGATCTTCGTGCATCGGGATTTCCAGCCCATCCCTTATTGCCTTTATATATATATATATATATATATATATATATATGTTCGCAAGAGGGCAAGAATAATAAATACACGTTGTCACTGAGCCTAACAGATATTTAATTTTAAAATATAACGGGCGTTTTCATTATGACATTAAAATGAATTGAATTAAAATACGAAGTTTAATTTGATGATAAGGACCGGGTAAACTCAAGCCGGACGGCAGTGGAGAATAGGATTAGAACCCCTTTAACCATTTAAAAATTTCGGACGGCAGTTGAAGCAAAGGATTAGGACAGACCTGACCGCGGGCGGCAGTCGAATAGTTCAATAGAAGTTACATTTTTCAAAGTTTGCTGGAAACCACGACCAAGTGCCTGAAAACGAGAAGGTGCTAAATCGTCAATAATTTAGAAACGTTGCAAAATGGAAATGAGTTCAAGAAGAAACTCTTGGTGAACCATCATCCAAGATTGTGCACAGAGAGTTGGCATCAACAAAATATCTCATAACTTCGTTGACAAGCAGAGATCTGACATTCATTGGAAATAATATAGCAACAGCCCACAGGGACATATCGAAGAGTTCTGAGGAAGTTCTGGAACTCCTGGATTCAATTCGCTTGCAGACATCAAGGGCGAAATTTTTGTAATAACTAATAATAGAGTAAATGATACCATTGTATTTTCTTGCATCACAAATTTTGAATTCATGTGTAAGGGTGAAAAATTTTACGTAGGTGGACGTTCAATCACCCCACCAAACACATTTTTCCAATTGTTTACAATTTCTTGCTGTTGATATTCATGTACCAACTCCTCTATGTTTCTTGAAAAATAAGTTGCAAAGTACATACGCAGATTTATTTAATTAACCATATATAAAACCATTTGCACTTGGTTATTTATGGAAACCAATATGTTTTCTAACAGATCCTGAAATTGCCACCCATAATGGAATGAAAATGATTTTTCCTAAAGTAGAAATAGTTCGCTGTAGGTTTAATCTAAGCCAAGATTAGTTCAGTAAAATCCAGCCATATGGATTGGTTAAAGAATACACTAACGTGAATTCGAGTGTAGAAAGGTGGTTACACAATTTATTTGGTTTCAGTTTTTTAACGCCTGCAGAAATAGGGGATAGTTTTGTTTTCGACTTCATGGAAGATTGTCCTATCGATCCCAAGTTACAAAATTTGATCATTACCTAACTGCATCATATACGGACCTATTCTATTGAAATGCAGGGTCCGAAATCAACAAGAGCGAAAGAGAAACTAATAGTAGTTCGTTAGTATGACAGAGAATGTAGTTTTGCAACGTTGCCGGCCGGCCGGTCCGTAACCCATTCCAAATATTCCCGTCGCAGTCTATACAGCGAATGATACGGTAGAGTATGGCGATGACTGTGATGTTTCGGTGCTTGCAACGTCGCAAAATTTCTTTCTCTGTTTAGCCTACGAGAAATATATGGCCTTTCTTTCGCTCTTATGTTTATACCGTACTGCGACTCTGTAGAAACGGTCTGTATATGTAATGAAGCAATATTTCCTCCTTTTAAGTGGGCAAAAGATACAGCATATATTTCACGTAAAACAATAACCTGCGAATCATTTCATTCAAAATTTATAACAAATATTGTTCTTTGCATCATCCCAATATGTATAGTTTTGTTTCGGCATTAATAAATGTGTAAATAGATTCATATATTTATATAAATTAATTCTGCAAATTTGTAGAAAAAATACCATGTGAAATGGCACATTAGAAATATATAAATTTATAAAAATAAAATTGCCCAATATAAAATAGGATATATTACAAAGTATAACTATTTATATTATTATATTTATATGTGTAACATATAAATTCAATCAAAACACATAGTTATCAAGTGTAATATTGCTCTAAATAACAGAAAACAACATGTGACTAAACATGATTTTTCAATTTTTTTTCCTAGTGTTTCTAAATAACGTTTAATTTATAATATATCAGTATAATCAGTAAAAAAATTATTATTGTTTGTTTTCCTTGGAAGATGTAACTTATCGAGTTAGTTAAAGATGGAAAGAAATTTACCTTTTATAGTCTTCTACAGGAGCTTGTATCAGCCATTGTAAGAAACGCACGTATAAATTCGCAGTGTCTTAACCCATCCGGGAGATCGTGTGATTTGATGCGAGTTAATGAGAGATAATGAGAGAGATAATGAGATAATGAGAGGTAATGAGATATTAACGAAATATAATCTGAAGCAATAAGTTAATACGAACTTTAAGAAAATCGTTTCCTAAGCAATCCATTAGCCCGATAAATATTGGGACAACGTATTTGTTCCTAACAGAAAAACTTTATTGAAATTTTAATTATTTTAAACAAAGCCATAAACCCAATTAATGAGTATTTCCCCTTCAGATTTACTCAACTTTGAAAAATTTAACAAAAGTGCTAAAGTAGATGTTTTGTTAACTTCCTGAATTTTATCCTGAATCTGGGTGGTTTAAAAATTTACTGGTAATCGTATTTTATAAGACATTGTAGGAAAATATGCTATAACGAAAAAAATTCTGTCTATCCCATCGACTAAAGTGTCGTTATAAAGAACATATAAATGCGATCCTGGTGCATATGATTTATTTGTTGATGGACATCTTATTAATGCATTTATCTAAACCGCTTATTACAACCTTTTCAGATCATTAATGTAATCCAAACAATGTTCAGTCGTTCGCCGCTGCGATATTGCCTTTGTAAGGGAACAAATAAGACTTAGATTTCAAAAAACGCCGAAATTATGCCTAAAATATTTTTCACGCTGCCGCTATCGTAAATCGCTTTTATATGCATAGATACGTAGCATCAAAATGGCAAATAACATTCGTGTATTATTTTTCCTTGACGACGGAATGTAAATACTGCGATTTATATTCCTAGGAAAATCAAAAGAGTAAATCAAGTTGATTTATCCCTAGTTACGCACAGACATATGTAAGTCTGACGTATGTCAGTCAACTTATGCCAGAGTGAAGTACGTCCAAACTAAATCAAACATTTCATTTTTTGAGGAATTATGAGGAAATTTTCAACGGCAGCGTGAGAAATCTAATAAGCCACACAGAATGTATCGACTGTTAACATTCTCGGCAAGTGACAAGCCTCGGCTCGTACACAGTTGCCTCGAATGGTAAAACGTCTTTACATTCATTGTGACTTAAATAACTATTACTGAAAACGAAATGGATTATCCAGCAGAAAATACGAAAAAACGGTAAATGCAAAAATACAATGTTTAATCAAAGATCTCGCTAATTACTTTCTTCACATACCTATATGTACTTATACAAAACAAATCCCAAAGTTTAATATGTCTAACTTTAGCAGTATTGGCAGGGGTTTGTTAAGTGAAAAAATTGACAGTTTGTCAAAACAACTTCATTTATACATATAGATAATTTTACCAAATGGTGCAGTTAAATTTCCCATCAACTTTTAGAAAGGTCGAACAGGTCCCCGAGTAGATATTATCTACCTCCAAATAGTTGATCACAATTTCCCTGATCACGCCTTAGACACAAAACGCCGCGTTGACCCACATTCCCTGTCGAAAAGTTCAATCGGAGAGCACTCTAAACGAGTAAGTAAACCAAACAATTCGTCCCTTAATCACGCCCTTATCTGCCCTTGCAGGAGACGAGCTTTCGGTTCTTTTCTACGTAGCGACCTCCCACACGATGATATTTTCGGGAAAATGCCCCGGGGCGGCTTTCGGGCTCGGCGAGCAAGTGCCCGGGACGATTAACCGAATTTTGACTCTCACGTCCGAAACCGGTCGACTTTTAGTGGAGAAAATCGAGAGATCGCTTTTATCGTCGCGTGTTCCAATCATTAGGGCCTGTGATTTCGGATTGGTGTGATAGGGGAGAGTTCGAGGGTGATTTTGTAGTTGTATTTCATTCAGCGATGCACCTAAAGGTGTGAAGGTTACTAAACCACTTCCAGAACACGTTAAGTGGTGCACACGAACAAAGTTACCGAGTTCTACCAAATTGAACTGAATTAACGGATATTGACTCTATAAATTTTACAATGAACCTCAATCGCCAGTTCTTTATATCTCTCCGGCATTCTTCTTGAAAATCCCCTTGAGTTATTGCACTTCTGATACTCTCTCTCCATATTTTTCTATGACGTCCTCTTTTTGCTCCTCCCTGGGAGAACTCATGTGA
Source organism: Cryptocephalus moraei (assembly GCA_946251905.1). Taxonomy (NCBI): domain Eukaryota; kingdom Metazoa; phylum Arthropoda; class Insecta; order Coleoptera; family Chrysomelidae; genus Cryptocephalus; species Cryptocephalus moraei. The sequence continues at coordinate 19,012,196 of OX276454.1, forward strand.
ATATTCCTTTTGGCCATCTATCATCAAGTATTCGACATATTACGTGGCCGTACCATCTCAAACATTTAGCTTCAACAGTATTAACGACAGTGGTGTCTGTCTTCATTCTTTGCTTTATCTCTTCGTTGCTTATTCTATCTTGCAGTGTCAGTCTACAACACCGTTTCCAGTAACCCACATCCATTCACAACATCTGCTTTTGTATGGGACTTCGTGCTCTCTACAATGGTCTGTCTAATTTGTGTACCCCACAAGACTCAATTTAGTTGTTTCGTTGCATATTTGCCTTGTGTATTAGAGGTCTTAATTTCAGTTTTACTAGTGCCACTTTAGGTAATATTTCCCCTCACGTATAAGAATCGACACATTTAATATAGTTCTCTGTTCTAGTACCAAATCTCTATTTATGCCTCCCGCAACTAGATATTTGGTTTTTTCCATATTAATTCATAAACCCCATGCCTTTTCCTTCTCAGCCAATTTCCTGATCATATAGTATACATCATCGACATCCTCGGCGAAAATGACCTGGTTATCGGCAAAGTATAACGTAAAAATTTTATCATCACCAACAGAAATTGCCATATGTAGCCGGTAAGGTCAACTATGTGATGTTGTTTAGCCATGAATTTGTTCTTATACCTGGATCCCCTTTACTATCTATGTTTCCATGAGGTACCAATTTGGCCAATTGATATTTCTGGCACCTTAAGATGTGTCCCAGTTAACTTATCTTTCTCGTTTTGACGATGAGTAGCAGTTTCCTGTCTGTATGAGCTCTGTCTACGACTTCCTCATTTGAAATGTGTGCCTCTAAGCATTCTATGTTGTATCCACATTGCTGAAACCTCTAACCGATGCATTATATGCACATTCTGAGTCCAGGCTTCTGATCCACATAGCAGTATCAACCATACGTAACACTTCACGAGGCGGAGGCGTAAGTATAGTGATAGACTTTTATGGCAAAATAGATTTCTCATCTTTAAAAAGCCTATTCTAGTTATTTCGATTCTAGCTTTTATTTCGAGTGTAGTCCATTTTTTTAGTAATTAGTCAACCAAGATATTTATAGTTGTTGATGTATTCTAATTGTTGTCCGAAAATATACACTAGTGCTGACACATTTCGGGTTTTACTAATACACGTCACCTTGGTTTTTCTATTGTTCATCCTCTTTCCAAATGCTTCACATTGGGGATTTATTCTATCTATCACCAATTGAAGATTTACATCCGAGTTAACTAAGAGCACAGCGTCATCAACATACCAAATGTTGTTCAAAAGTTCTGTATTAATTTTAATTCCTTCATCGGCGTCTTCCAGTGCATTACTGATGAGTCGTTCAGAGTACACATTGAATAGTATGGGTGACAAAATATACCCCTGACGTACCCCTTTCTTATATAAATTTATTTGGATATATTGTGAACCCGGATGCTAGCGGTTTGTTCCCCATATAGTCTCTATGTTATTTTTATACGAGTATAAGTATCTTGCATCTAGGATCATACAGTTCAGAGTCTCTAACAAGGTTTCATGTTGTACGTAATCGAAGGCTTTTTCGAAATCCACAAAACAAGAACAACAAAGAAAAACAAAGTTCGTGCAAGAACTTGAAGATAAAATGTGCTCTTGTATCCATGCCTTCCTTAAATCGGTATTGATGCTCGCCAGAATTATCATCACATCCACGGAATATTCTGTTCTTTATTATTACTAAGAATACTATCAGTATGTGGCTCATTGAACTAATTAGCCAATTATCACAACATGTTCTGGGGTTGGCTACTTTTGGTAAGAGAACAAATGTAAGCCATTTTAAGAGAACAAATTTTAGCCATTGGTTTAGTATAATCCTCGTCTCAATAACGTAAAATAGGTTCACCAGCCATATGTTATTAGTACAATCAATTTGTTGTATGAATTTTATTTTATTAGTTTGTTATTGTGTTATAGCCTTATTCTCCTTGGCTACTAAAATATTAGACCCTACATCGTTAGTTCTTTCATAATTGCGTCCTTTCCTGTCATCATTGAATAGGGTTTCTATACAGGGTGTTAGGGTTTGACTGCCTTTATTTTAATAGGTGATAGCACTCATCAAAAGAAACAAAAATACCTTATATAATGGGGATCCTAAAACCAACCGTTTTTGAGAAAAGTCGAGTTATTTTATCAAGGCATTTCACCACAACTTGGCAACACCGACATACGTATACATGTAAACAGCTGTGCGAGGTCAATGCTTCGCGACGCGTGCGATAAATTCGCGGTGTTGCCACACCACATCATAGCCACTTTATCGAGTTGAATTGATTGGAAATATTTTTTTATTCTTTAAAGAAAAAATTGTTTTGTTAATAATTAAACATAAATACATTAAAGCAATACATCTTATGGTCATTTCATCTACAAAATTATTTTAGATTCTTTAATAAAACACCTTACTTTTACACCTTTTTACACCTTAAAATTAGAAGTTTGCAAAATTTTTTCTTGAAAACGGTTGGTTTTAGGACCCCTGTTATATACGTTTTTTTTGTTTATTTTGGTGAATACTATCGCCAGTTAAAATAAAGGCAGTCAAACCCCTAACACCCTGTATATTCCGTCCACGACTTTAATTTCTCTTTTAAACGGCTTATTAGTTTTCAATCGCCATCTGTAATCTTTTTTTGGTTCTACACGTTATTACAAGTTCCTTGTGGAGATGTAGCTCTTCGTGTATTGTGTTAAGATCCTAAATTGCTTCGGATTGTTGTTGTATTCAGATTTTCTTCTAAAGCCCATAGTGTCCAAAATGTCTTGTGTTATCCATTCTTACTTTGCTCGTAGCGACCGAAAGTTGTCCAGGTTCTCTAAGTTGGCCATGTTAATATAGTTGTATATAGTAATATAGTATAGTCCACTTTGCCCATCTTTTAGCCTTTTACAAGGTGTTTTCGGTTACTTTGATTACGGTACTTTGAAATTCATTCCAGGATGACTCTGTCTCCCCATTATTGTTCCTGGCAACTTTTATGGACTCATTGGTTCTTCATTACTATCTAGGGTTGTGGAGTTCCTGTTCATTAACTTGTCACGTCACATGCTTTAGCTTTGATATTGTACTATTATTTTCGTGGAACATAAGACATTAAGGTTATTTTGATGAAATGTTCCCAACGCTCAAAATTCGCTTATAAAAATACCGCCCTTAAATCAACCCTTAATGAAAAAAGTACTTAAAAAAATTTATTTATTTCACAGCAGTTATTACTTACCAACGATACATATCGAGTGAGTGTGTGTAGGTTTTTATAGCTATAAACTACCGTAGTAGTAACATTTCCTCCCCGAAATAGAATTTTGTTTTATCACCGTGAGTATTTCATACTACAAAAAGCTATTTTCATCACTACTAATAAAAGTAAACACGCACGTAACAGTTACAAGCTTTTAAATTAGCGTCGAAGTCGACCCCGTTTTCACGCAAACAACCCCATGCCTGTTCGATCATACCTTTCACCATCCCTATCCTTAAACAGGAAGCTTTTGTGTGACGAGCATCCCTGAGCCTTTTTCTGACTTATTCGCACCCTTGCCCCTTAAACTCCCTCAATTCTGTACGTCTCCTATCAAGCGATAACTCCTTACCTAGATGGAAAGCGACTCAAGCGGGAACACCCCCGAATGTTTTTCGGGATGTATCCTTGGGATAAGGGATGTTCTCAGCTAACAACCACGCAAGTTGCTCTTGTTTGATTTTCGGTGTTTAATCAAGCAAAGTACACAAGGTCGACTAACTAATTTATGTAAATGATGCAAGTACGGTTCGCCGACGTGGGATTCGAATGCGTCTTGTATATTAAATGTGTTTCCCGAACTTAAGCTGTTGGGGTCGGAATTGGAAACACTTGAAAATTTCTGATTAAGGCGCTTATGTCGGAGACGATAGGTGTTTGCTGCAATCTGGTTATGTGATACTACAAGATAATGACTGTTGAGGATTTTCGAAAGTTTGAGTTATATTGGTGGTTTATGTGCTCATGTCAGTTGCAAGCTTCGTAAAATGAGTTATGAAGTTGTAAATTCGAGAAGTACATATTCAAAGTCTATTGCAGTGAAGGCATGATATCCATTTCAAGGAGAATTCAGATGCTCCTATTTTCTAAATTCTACTACATACAAGATAACATGTAAGCAATCCCATTTACCAAAACGGCTGTTTTGAGAAGTAACAAGTTGCACAAGGAGCACGAAGAGAACATTCTCAAACATGAGAATTGGTAAATTATGAACCATCTCACGTTGTATTCCATTCTATTTATAGAGATAACTGTTTCTTTTAAGCAGCAATCCACTCCTTCAAAAGGCTTCTATCCGGATAATTTCGAATGGGAAATCTCTCGGCATAAATTCTTATTTTCTCCAGAGTTTCTTCACAAACTAAATGTATATATGTCAACATATTCTACACAGGAATAAGGTTCCATTACTTAACTGAATTTGGTAGAGAGCTCTTAAAGATAACATTTTCCGTCATAAATTATGTAGTTCTAAGAAATGGAGAAGGCGCTTGCTGCTGAGAGGACGAAAAGAAATTTAAAATATCTCATGAATTGATCATCGAATTAGAGTACCATTTGTATAACAAAGTTGATTTTATTACACAATACAGTCATCTGCTTACCACAACTGGTGAACACAGTTAAATTTAGAATTTGTAACCATTGAGCGTCGTCAGTTCCTGCCTTTCAACAAAGATTACAAATCTGCTTAAGATATTTGACATTTAAGAGAAGAGACAATAATAGTGGTATGTACGCCTAAGTTATACAGTCACACAAAATATCATTGAAATTAAAGGTGCGCATTAGAGATCATGAACAAAGAACGATTTAAAAAGTCACTTTTGAAGAGCTGTATATCAAAATTAATCACATTTTTAAGACAATATAATAGTATATGATTAACTCGTTATTTTGGCATCCCTGTACAATGGGCAGATGGAATACCGCGTATTTATCGGACACTCCATATAAATTATTTCCATGCTGGGGAAACTATTTTTTAATATTTTCAGTGAAATACTCAAACCAAAGTACTTACTGAAAATACCTCTACCTAATACTCTGATGATAATACAGGCTGTTTGCCGAAAATCTTGAAATGAATTCCATGATTGTTCCATTATTGCCATGACCCTCAAGGAATTTTTTCCATGAGTTTTCTTGAGGACTTAATTGCTATATTAGGAATCTTGAAAACTAAATATATAGGAGATACTGACCTCTTCTGGTGCGCCAAACGAATTTTTAATCGACATAAACCACCTGTTTATTAAAATTTGATGTAGAATGTATAAAATGATTTTAAAACCTTCTTTATTGATAAATATTGCAATTCTTGCACAAATACTCATTTATTGTAAAAAATCAAACACATCGAGAAGTGTGTTAGAATAGAGCAGACTTTTCTGCCAATAATTCGGTTTTACAACAAATATTTATTAAAAATGATTTATAATTAATCTTACTTACAGTTCACAACTGGCTACAAAAATTGTTAATATAAAGAAGTATTAAGAATATTACTTAGAACAGTTATACAATTTTTTGTGACAATATTTTTAGGTATAATATTTGTTTAAGCAGGAAAACACAGGTGTATTTCATATACATTTTAATTTTAAAGGACATAAACAGTATCAAGAATTCATTTCTGACATTATAAAATAGTTTTTTACAAAAATATTGAATTTTACTTTTTTTAGAATATAAATTTCTTCCTCGATGTTAGTAGCTTGTTTTTTCAGTAATTTCTAAAAATTTTTGTTTTTGATTTTGTAACTCTCTTAGTTCTGCAGCTACTCATTTCCTCGTTTTCTATTGTGTTGACCATATTTTTTTCTTTTTTAAGCTTTTCTTTTCCTTTACCTAATTCTTATTTATATAAATCTTTTGATATGCGTACGTTATTCTGAAACTATAATCTGTACCTAAAAATATATTTCAAAAATACAATTAATTATAAAATTCTTGATTAAGATATAGAGGATTCCAGGTCAACTGTCGTGAGATGGCGGGTCATAATTTTCTTCCCGAAACTATTTCATAATTATATGTTCGATTACAAGTATTAACTCGCCAAAAATATTACTCTGTCTTTTGCGGCCAATTTTCCGGTTTTCTCGCGTTTCTATTTTCTCCAAAACATTACCAGGAACACATTGTAGGCTGGAAAAATTTGGGACCATACGTAATCAATGTAAAATTTTCCAGGGAATCCATTCCCGCCCTCAGAATTTTACTAAGATCCTTCCATTTTCGAGAAATCACAAAGTAACTTTTTTTTCAACTTGCTCTAAATTGCATGTATAAATTTTTGGATATTTTTCCAGGAGCGCAAAATGTTGCACTCCTGCGGGAATGGATTCTTTGGAAAATTTTACATCGATTATATGTACTGCCAAATTTTTACAGCGTGCGAAGTGCTTCTGGTAACGTTTTGGAGAAAATTTGGGGTCAAAAATGGAAAACTCGAGAAAACCGAAAATTGGCATTAGGATTGGCACTCTAGGAGTAATATTTTTGCTAAAAGTTTGGGTTAATACTTGTAATCGATCCTACAATAGGATGAAATAGTTTTGGTTAGAAAAAACCAATTATGACTCATCAACATCACGCCAGTTGACATGGAATCGCCCATACCTATAGGATCCATGATTACCAGAGAAAAAATCAATTCCATGGAAATTCCATGATTTCCCTGATTGGTAGACACCCTGTAATATGAATCGACGGAACTTAAAGAAAACGAATCTAAAATTTTTTACCCCGATTACAAATGTTGCTGCATATACGGACAATGAACGTTCCCTCACTGCGGTCGAACTTATCGTCGGGCGAGAACGTGTCAGTTTGACTTTAAAGACGCATCCACGTCAGGACGGCCCTTTTTCCACTTTGGCAGAAATTACTTTATGTAAGATATCCGCCTGGAAGATAAGAACGAACGATCCCTTTGAAACTCTGCCAACTCATCAAACCGCCGACGCTTTAATAAACTTACACCGGTTCTAGGTCAGCCTCGTACTTCCCCTCGAACGTTTAAATGGAAGATGGGAGACGCGTTGATAAGTCAAACAGGCGTCTGCCACTGTGAAAAATCCCAGTCGATGCGTCACCCTACGTCGTCACCAAATTAGGACCCCCGAGGCGTTTTTTATACCTTCCGCGAGAGGACCCTTTTCCCCATGAAATAAATGGCTCCCCAGATAAATATTTCAGCCTTAATTACCGCCAATATATAAGCTCGACTTTTTCGCGATCAACTGCAACGGGATTCCCTAAGTCGACGTTTTAATGGGCCGAATGGAACGTGGATACTTGAGGGCCGATGGTGGGTTAAGCAGCGTATCCGCCCAAAGGCACGACGGGAAACTTTTTACCTGCCGTTGCGTGTTTCTGGAAACGCCCGCTAGGCTTTCAATACGTTGCGAACAAAATGAAAAGTTACTTATTGCGTGTTTCCATCTGAAACGGAAAAGTCCAAGCAACAAACTGGAACTGATAGCGAAACAACAAAACAATCGCAACACGTAGCTGCGATTGCTAAACATCTTACAAGTCACAACAAAACGTTCTAAATATTTCGATTAACTGCAGTTTGCAATAGTTTGCAATTGCCAAGCTTAGTACGGGACGATACACTCGAAATATATTAAAAATCTCGTATTTACTACCGAGAAATGGCAAGAAGTCTTATTTGTGTTATCCACCTTGCAACTAATATACAGTGCGTCAAATTTAACAGTACCAGGATAAAAATGCGCTTTACTGGGAGTATTTAATATGTAGGTATATGTCAATTTCATGTTTTACAAAAATTGAAATTTATACATCTTTGTTGTTTTCATATGATATCATCTAATTATCACATGAATTTCCACCACAAATGCTTTTGCATTTTGGCTGGTGGTAATTAACTTGACATGTTGTACAGAGCCAGCTCGCTATTTCCGTATGCATGGTATTTATCCTTCTAGTTTTGTTTAGTTTTTCTTTAATTTCTAATTTGATTAACATTGACCGTAATTTAAAAAATTTAAAGCATTGAATACAATACGGTATCTAATTGTTAATAAAATTATCAAAGGGAATAGCCCATTGAGAAAGTTACATGTTCCTCCGCTAATATAACCAACAAATAGTACTTCATATACCTAGTACAAGGAAACTCATGATTTTATAACGTAAGGCTTAGTTCATTCTTAGACATAATACTAGTTCATTAGACGCAGCCATAAACTCAAAGAATGTTCAAATGTAAATTCGCGTCTTTCTACAACACTTACGCTACTAATGGCCAAAAAATAGTTATTTACATAAAAATCGAGAAGACGATTAACAAATAATGAGAAACTTAATCAGTTTTAATATTACAATACTTGTCCTATGATAATGCTTTGTACTGATGTGTATTGTGTGTTGCGACCATAGAGCAATCGTTTTCACCAATCACAGTTCGTGATATCTCCATATATGTAATACTCCTATATCGCTAGCGTCCTCTCTCGCCCCATAGTGAGTCGGGCGAAAACAGGTGAGACAGAAGTCAATGACTTGGTAGATGAAGCGCAAGCGCGACGGAGAACAATGGCCCCGTATTACAAAATCTGTATTCTCGTAAAGCGTTATAAGAACCATTAATTTTTTTTATAGCAAAACTCAGCCCAATACTAGTTATAAGCTCACTGGAAATGTAAGTGTCAAGTCTCTCTCTCTCCTAGCAAGAGCAAATAATTACCTTAATCATTGTAGATCCATGAATATGTCTACGATCGTAGACGAATCGTCGGATGTCGGCTGTTTGGATTAAACATCATCTACATTCTTTGAATTGATTTTATATGGAGGATACTGAGAACTGTCGTCTTTAGAATTTATTGAGAAGTCCTAACCACACTTTAACCTCCACCGCTAAACGTAAACAAACATGCCGCTCGACGCGTCGTAAATATACACGCGATGCGAATCCACTTATTATATTGGCCGTAACAGACGTCTTGTATATATTATAGATGAGTTTTGAGTATCTAAAATATATAATATAATATATAATAACTATAATATATACAAAAACGCTACTATCTCAGTTAGACAGCATAAAGCCAGCAACCGCATTGAAATCGGAAGAGGTGTGAGGTGTGAGGCAAGGGGACACTATGTCTCCTAAAATATTTATCCCTGTTTTAGAACATGCCTTCAAAAAGCTTTACTGGGGTAAAAGGGGAATAAACATAGATGGTCAGAAATTTAGCCACCTCCGCTTCGCGGACGACATTGTCTTAACAACGGATGACTTGGGAGAGGCAAAACAAATGCTCCACGAATTAGAAGATGCATGCTCCGGGGTTGGTCTAAAAATGAACTTTTCTAAAACGAAGATCATGTCAAACCTTGTCATCAGCGAAGGTATAAATATCGACAACACCGAAATTGAATTGGTAGAAAAATATACATACCTGGGCCACGAAATTAGAATATCTAGAGACAATCAGACATGCGAGTTGCACAGAAGGATCAACCTCGGATGGGCGGCCTATGGAAAGTTAAGACACGTCTTTAAGAGCGAACTCCCTATCTGTCAAAAAAGAAAAGTGTTCGACCAGTGCGTTTTGCCAGTGCTCACATATGGCGGGGAAACACTCACCTTAACGATGACATCAGCAAGAAAACTCAAAGTAGCACAACGAAAAATGGAAAGGTCAATGCTTGGATTGAGTTTGAGGGACCACGTCACAAACCAGGACCTGCGGCGAAAAACCGGTGTGAAAGATATCGTCGAACGAATAACCACATTAAAATGAAATTGGGCAGGACACGTGGCCAGAATGAGTGACGATAGGTGGACAAAGAGGTAGCTGGAATGGAGGCCACGCACAGACAAGCGAAATAGAGGAAGACCACCTACACGTTGGACTGATGACCTGAAAAGAGTTGCAAACAACTGAATCCGCGCTGGTCAAGATAGACGCGGATAGCAAGCCAAGAGGAAGGCCTATGTCCAGCAGTGGACGATAAGGGCTGGTTGATGATGATGATGAACAGACGTCTGCGCGTTACAGACCCAGTCATAAATGAGATGGATATTTTCGCCCAAACCTCTCTCTCTGTTAGCAATATAGGAGTATTACATATATGGATATTTCGCTCATCTCTACGCCGCGTAGCCCGCGCATCTCTATGCCGGGCGGAAATGGGCACTTTTCCACCCTAGGGCGGAAAAGTACGTTCGGAGATGGTCGGCCGGCAATTCGTCGCTTTCCGCGAGGTACAGGTATATAGAAATGGCACGTTTTCAACCGGGTTGCGCAAAAAAGTCTTTACAGTACTAGTCCGGAAAATTCAATTTTTCTGCACGTAGGTAAGCAGGAAAATGTTTCCAAGACCGGAAAAATATTTTTCCTCATTTCGTGGATTGCTATCGTTTCTAGTCCGATTAAAAATTTTTGGCGGGAAATTATATTTTTTTAAAAGTGTAAAAATTCTGACATTCAGTATTTTAAAACTAATGAAAGTATAGACCGATTTTTTTCAGAATTTTATAGCTAGTCTATAAATCATATATCGTATATACCTACAATTTATAGCTTTATAGTATATTGGTAAAAAAAATAGGAACTTTTATTTTTATATATTTTTGATCGGTTTTTTACCCATTTGAATTACCACTCAAGCAAGGACAACATATTATTGGCACATTTAATTACTTCATTTGGATACAAATATATTGAGAATGTCTCTATATTGTGCTCCATAGAAAAGTTTCACAATTTGAATTTTAAAAGTTTTGAAATGGAAATAGGGCTCAAAAATTTCTTTTTTACAGTGTTTCGTCTATTTTAAAGTGAAATGAATATGAAAATTCCAATACTTGATATACTGAGTACGTATTGTAGATATTTTCATTTCTCCGAATTTTCAACCAGTGGAATTAGACCACAGTTATAATATAATCCTGTTTTTAGAATTAAAGCACTTTTTAATCAACTTTCAAGTATTAGTTTATTATCACATAATGGCTATGTCCTCTATGATTTTCCCAATAAGTTCTACTTTATCTCTGTAAGGTTAAGTAACTAAATTTATTTATTTATTGCTAAGTTATGGAAGCGAGCCGTGGACCACAACGGCAAAAGATGTGTCTAAATTACAAGCTACTGAAATGAAATTCCTTAGAAGGGTCAAAGGATGTACAAGAATGGAACACATAAGAAACCAAGATATAGGAAAGGAGCTGAAAATGTATAACATGAACGACAGAATAGAGAAATACTGAAAATATTGACATGAACATGTAACCTTCGAGAATCCCCGAACTTTCTTAGGAATATAAGCCACAAGGTAGACGCCGATTTAATAAATTTACGCATATATGCGGTACAATTAACAGAACACTAAAAAATAGAACACGGAAAGACACACAACTCAAATTCTACAAAATATTAGCAATACCATTCATTATATATGGAAGTGAGACCTGGGTAACAAATAATAAACAAGAGAGTAAAATGCAAGCACAAGAAATGAAGCCCCTTAGAAGTACAAAAGGTTGCACAAAACAAACTAGACAGATATAGAAATGACATCAGAAATGAGTTATAGTTATTTATTGTATAAGTGATTTAGACAGCATGTTATTCACGCAAGAATGTTTAATATTCTTATGTGAATAAAACATTACTAAAGCACGATTGTAATATAACCATTTATCCAAAATCACCAGCCCAATTATATTGAAACATCACATGAAATTTCTATTCAGTGACGTCCCCTGACTCGTTCGGTGAAACCCAGAATGCTATGCTCGCTGGTTGCTAACATGTCATTCCGCAAACAGTTGAATAAAGTAACTGTATTACTCTAGTGAAATAATAGTAGATTACTATACTAGTTTAATAAGACTGAGTATTGTCACACGAGAGTTTTAAAGCACGACGAGCGAAGTTAGGAGTGCATTAATAGAACGAGTGTGAAAATACGTCTTATTAAACGTGTGTAATACACTATTTTATCTAGTTTGATTTATTAATTCTATAAGTTTTGCCTGTTCAAGTTTTCGTATTACACTAGGGAATTTTGCGTGGGTTGGTTACACTGACGTCACTGACATGGAAGATTCGTATTTGAATTTGAAAACCTAGTAGCCCAGGACAAATTCGAAGACATAAATGTACAATTGACCTGTACATCCCCAGAAATACGCAAAGCTTCTCAAGAAATTTATTGAAATACTAATAATTTAACCTTGACGTCTACGTACATCTGCGTGACAGGCTGACGTATCAATTTAACAATACTAAAAGTTAAAAAAAAGTAGTGTAATAATATTGTAACGAAGCCAGTTTTAGAGAGTTGAGGGTAGACCACCCACCATACAGTTAATCACGAAATCAAACCTATCTCAGATAGATGGCGGCCGATAAGGCAACGTTCACTCCACCATCTCTTAAACATCAAGACTAAATTTATATAAGCCACTCGTCCCCTCCAGTGTTCTTTGTCCGAGTTAATCCAAGTTGAGAACCAAGACTATAGCAAGTCGATCCGTCTATCTGTCTATACTGTCTATAGTAAACGTCACCGCCGTTAGTTATAAGCCGCCGAATTATTTGTTATTTGTGAGTGTACGTAAATTGTGCATTGTCCCCGACCGATAGTCTTAAGCCGTACGAGCTATTCGTAGTTATTCGTCTATTGTGAAAGCGTCCCCGACCGCTAGCTAGTAGGCTATACGTTATCTGTGATTTTTTGTTGTGAGCGTACCGACCGCTAGATATAAGCTATCTGTGGATGAACGTTTACTACATGTTAAACCGGCGGTTGTGAAAACGTCGGTTTTTCCAACCGCCCGGAATTAATTTTTCCGTCGTCGCGTTGAGTAAAAGTTAATTCCCGTCTACCGTATTCTCTCTCTCACACGCTCTCGCTCTCTCGAAATGTAAAAGCCGCACTACCGAATATTAGCCACTGCACGTTTTCCTATCGTCTCCGTATTTAGCCATTTCTCTTTCATTGTGAAATTGTTAGGATGATTTTCCGTTTTTGCATTTTCGGTATTAAGAGGGTTTTTCATATCTCAGGTTCTAAATATTTGTAAGAGTATTTCCACTTTCCGTTTCAGTATTTTCGATTTGTTAAAATAATTTCTTTTCTTCTCACTGTTATTCAGAATACATTTTATTTCTCTCTAACTGTGATAATAATAATATTTTCGCATTTGTGTGTTTCCTTTCCGAAATACATAAATAATTTGTATAAGTTTTTGCACGATCTCCGTTCAACGAACTAGCGCCAGCAGGTGTTATTCGTACGAATTGTGTTTCACTGCCGTTTGGAAATAAAATAATTTAGGATTTTCTATTTTTGAGCGTGTGTTTCATTTCTACAGACAACCCTGGTAATCTCCTGAGATCGTAAATTACTCAGGCATATTCCCGAGGGAGAAAACCCTTAAAAATCTGGCGCCCGAGCAAAACCGTAAAACTGACTCTTAAACCCTTTTCCGAACTCCCGAAATCCGTCCCAGCGCCAAACCTCCCAAGTAACCGCACATAAGCGCAATATGAATATTATTACACTACTTTCGGTGTAATAATGAGATCATTAGTAACGCAAAGTAGATAAACTAATTATTACCTTGAACGACATGATAAAAGAATACATAGTGAAATCGAAAAATCATGTGGAAGGAATGAATAGTAATCGGCTACCTTTGAAACCAATATATTTTAGAAGCACAGGCAGAAGGAATATAGGTAAGAAGGCCACGGAAGGGTTGAAGTATTCTAACAGGTGGAGCGGCCTAATATAAGACGCGAAGAAGAAGAGAAGTAGAAGTGGTAGACGCCCTACAGAGAGGACACGTTGGGGTGGCGCAGCGCACTGGTAGATGGAACAGGCAATACCTAAGCCATGAAGCGAAGAAGAAAAAGACATCACACAATTAATTCTGAAATTCTCCTTTGCAAATATTCCACTTTTGAACTTTCGGAACTTTTGAAACCCTTAAAAAGCTCGTTAAGTCTTCCAATTTCTTCCACCTTTATGGATAAAGAACAACTACAAATTTGAATGGAAATTGACAGTACTTTAGTGAGAGTCAGTATGATTGCTACAAAAAGATCTTCTTTATCGACCCATTTTCCTTTTAAAAAATTTTACAATCCTTTGTAAGGAGCGGGGGTCGTAGCAGGACCTTCCGACCTCTTGTTATTGTCATTTAACAGGAATCAAGTCGTGATCGAATTAAATTCTCGAAATGCTCGACTGTCATTCCTCCTGTTGATTCGACCGTTACCGCGAACAAACCCCTCGAGTCTATCGGGGCGGAAAGGAGCCGTCACTGTTGTCCGTTGTTTTCGTCGCGCCCGCCAGAGGAATCGATCACTCCGCGACGTTCCAAAATTTCCAGGAGCGAAGACGACCCTTCCCGTACTCCTCGGAAATAATCCCCACGGAAGGGAACGCGCTTTTTCCCGTCTCGAATTGGAAAAACATCCGAGGACGGCATCGAAAATCAATTAGGGAGCGGCAGGGAGAGATGGCGTTCGACGTCTGCTTTCTCGCGTCCCGAGCGAAGAGAAAATATTAAATGTTGCCCGCGAAATATGGCGGGACGGTTATGGCCGGCGTGGAATTTATGGGGATATCGGGAACGTCCGCCTTCGTTGCCAGAAAAAAGCAATCGCAGACTTTTAGCGAAATAAGTAACTGCGTTGAAAAGTATTTCTGAATAGACCGATACTTCGACCAGCTTTAAGGAAACTAATAGAACGAAATGTATCGAGCTTGACATCGTCGATTTCAGTTTCTTGTCGGGTGGATTTGTTAAATCGAAATGGATTTTTTTAACAATGTAATAGGCTGAGATTCGATTTATCGAACGAGGAATTTTGAGGTTTTTCTGAGTTTACTAGAAAGTACTTTGAACAAATAGTGCGAAAATACCAATTATTAATTTAGTAGATGACTCGTTTGAAAGATATGTCCTTTTGAAATTACCATTTTACATAGGAGGTTATGGGAAAATTAAGTCTCACAAAAAAAATCGTCATTAGTCAATCGAAAGACATGTAAAATGATGGGAAATTTCCTCTCTCGCATAAACTTTTGGGTTTTTGGAAAAAAAATCCTGTGAATTTACGCTTTGTTCTATATGGAAAACACATTGGCAGAACTGTATCTCTTACTGCATTTATCGGCAGGGGCCAATTTACTTTCTACAATACCTTTAAACTATTCTCTATACGATTTTCACAACATTTCAAAGAACATTTTGCGATAAATTATCTAAAATATACTACTTTTGATATTATCGCCCATTACGAGCCCATCACTACATTTTACACGGAGCATAAAAAATTGGCGACGGTAAATCAACCTAACAACAAAAACAATGAAAATTGGGCGCAACGTGTTTCAAAATGATTGTCATCCAGTCGGCTGTGGAATTCCCATGTAAAATAAAAAAGCCCGCCTTGCGAAATTAGGAGTTTCCACTAGCTATACATAACCTCTAAATAAAATACTTAACCTCTTTTAACATCTGGATTTTCTCTATCAAGAGAAAACCAATTCTGAGTATTTGTCTATATGTAGTATTGGTTTTGGCCCTGAAAAGGGCCATTAATTACCAGCAGTACTGATTGCCAGTTTCACAATAAACGTTTCATATTATTAAAAATGTGCTGCAATGTATCTCTCGTTATTTCATTGCATAGGTAATGCGGTCCATCACTTCATCCAGATTATTAATCCGTTCTTTGTAGACCTCAATTTTAATGAAGCCAAAAATGGAAAAGTCCAGCGCAGTGAGATCCGGTGATCTGGCAGGCCAAATTCCTCTGCTCACAACTCGACCATGGAAGAACTCTTAAAGAAACCTCAAATTTTCTTGAGTGGTGTGAGCTGTGGCTCCATCCTCTTGGAAGAAAACACCTTGAAATTCATCAGGATGCAACTCTTCTACCAATGGCGTCAATAATTGTTCTCTGTGAGGTTGACTATTGATGGTATGGTGAAAGAATATTGGCCCTATTATTCTACGACTTAATATGGCTAACCATGTCCCTACTTTCAGTGGATGTAAGGAAATCTCAATGAAATTGTGTGGATTAACAACAGACCATGTCCGGTAATTTTGTTTATTGATATAACCGCTCAAATGGAATCAGGCTTCATCTGCGAATAAACTTATTAGATCAAGAACATCATCGTTGTTGAGGTTTTCCTGAAATAAGTTGCAATATTGCATCCGGCTCTTATAATCTCTCGGTAAGATTTGTTGCACTATGGAGACTTTATAAGGGTGCATGTGCAAACGTTTTTTCAGAATCCTTGTAACAGTGCTGAAGGACACGTCTGTTCGAGCCGATAAACGACGTAATGACGAATGTGAATTTTCTGCAACAATCTCTTCCACATGTTCGACAACATTTTCGTTAGTCTGCGGCCTTCTAGTAGATTTCCCTTGTAATACGCTTCCCGTTGTCTGGAATCTTTCCACAATTCGGCGGAGATGGTGTAGCAAGGCGGAGTCTTCATCAATTTTAGTGGAAAACTTCAATCGCAAATGTGCTTTGCATTCAGAAATGGAATATTGTCATTCTCCGTTTACCAAGCGTCCACTTCGGAAATAGGCTTCAATAATAAAGGTGTTTTCTTGAATAGTATACATTTCAATTGCTTAATAATAACAATTAATAAATAATGGATCTACTGATCGCTGCCAGCCGTGATCGTGATTGACACTTGCTCAGATCACAAGACACTTGTTGTCAGAATTAAATAGGTTCAAACCAATAGAGCGCGGCACATCAAGAATTACATCCACAGAAATTCCAACGCCAACTAGATGACAATTATTTTGAAACACATTGTATTATAACATAAATATTCGCCGTTATAAGCAAACATTTATAAGTGGAAGTCCTTTATATAAGTGAAGCAGCAATATTAGTAGTCGAGCAAGTATAGTCGAATCATGTGATTGTATAAATTTAATAATGAAACGTTTAAATTTATCTTTGTCATAGCACAGTTGCTATGTGTAAACTTGGGCCTGTTACTTTCATCCCTGGGAAATTCGATTTAATATGTAATTAACTAATCATTCATTTTAAGCAAAGGTTTGGACACATCGAAGTTATGTTAGTTTTAACGAACCGTCAAAAGTTGATGTTCTCCTTATTAAATTTAATATCTTCCCTGAGGTTTAGTTTTTAGTTTAGTTTCTTTAAAAATTAAAATATCAGCATTAATAAACGCTCATCTATTTTCTATTCGTACTCTTATCAACACACTTTTGACACTTACTTTAGTTCAAAAACCTAATCCATATTGTCATAGTATGTATTGATGCATATTTCTGCATTCTTGTACAATGCAATTTTAGCAAAATTACTCACTTTCTATTTTTCATGTTTCGCAAAAGCTACAGATTTCCTACAATTATTATTATGTACTTTTCCCAATATACTGATTGTGTCATATTTCACTAAAATGCATTCATCAAAATTTGCTGTGTCCGCCAAGACGAACCTTTACCAATACTCCAAACAAACCTCTACTAAATAAGTACATAAGTACATAAGTACATAAGTACCAAATCTCAAAGAATTTAAAACAAAAAAGACACCCTTATGTTGTAATATTATTTCCATACTGGGTCCATACATTCTTGTGCACTCATAAAATATCTGCCTTTACTATTATCACAACACTAATACTTTACACTTGCTCCAAAACCTTGATTTTCTATTAAGTTCGTATTATCGAAGAGCTGGATTTGCGCCAGATTTGCTTTCCACGAAAGTATTCCTCTACTACTTGTTGCCAACTTGTCAATTTAGTGATGACCTGATTAAATATTGCAAATACTAATAGGATTCATCGAAAGCCCCCGCTCAAAGCTAAATAGAGTGAAAATATGAATTCATTGGTCCAGTATTAATGAAGTTATAAAGAATGAATTTCAGGTGACGATCACTTTCTGGCGCAGTTTGGCGGGCACAAGAGATAAGCTCTCAGAGCAGAAATACTGTGTTATATTTGTTGCTTTCGAAGGAGGATTAATTCAGGAGTATATAACTACGTTTCTCACAATAGAAAAGGGTTAAATATATATACTAAAAACAATATAACTAGCGGAAAATAACAAAACGAGGAGGACAACTACTCGGTGTATAGACACTCGTACTATTAGACCAAGAGCTGGGGACGAGATTTCAACGTCATCAGTAATATGGAATTCGTAAACAGGAATAAATTCTATTACCATCAGTTATTAAAGTTCCGAGCAGGCGGACAGATTACTTGGGGCTAAGGGTAGTTATAAGGGGTGAAAGTAGTTAATTTTTCTGGAAAATTTCGGCATCGATAATACGCTTAAAAATTTATGTAATGATAGGTCTTACCATACCTAAACGAAATTCCAAGCGGCGGACACATGAGTAGGTGCAACGGGGGTGGCGGACAAGGGTAAAGGGGATGAAAATGCAGAGAGCTAGAGCCAAAATTTCAACGTCATCGTCATCAGTAATATGGAATTCGTAAACAGGAATAAACTCTATTACCATCAGTTATTAAAGTTCCAAGCAGGCGGACAGATTACTTGGAGCTAAGGGTAGTTATAAGGGGTGAAATTTGGTAATTTTTCTGGAAAATTTTCGCATCGATAATACACTTGAAAATTTTTGTAATGATAGGTCTTACCATAACTAAACGAAATTCCGAGCGGCTGACAAGTGTAATGGGAGTGAAAATTTATTGAAAAATTCGTTATCAGTAATATGGCCTGTTGTCTGTTATGTAATAATGTGTCTGTTGTCAAATATAGATTAATAGACTTAATTCATTCTTTTGCACATGGAAATATATCGTTCTTGCAAAACTTCGTCATACTTGTTACATTGTAATATTGTAATACATTATAATTACATTCTAAATTGGCATACATATCATAATTATGTTATATACAGTGAATCATTCAGTTTACTTATAATTCTAAGTCACTAGAACATTCACCATGGCTTTCATTGTCATATTCTTCATCACTTTCGCCTATACATATCTCCTCTTCCATCGTCTGTTTCACATTCAAAAACTATTTATCGAACTGTCTCTGACATTTGAGGCCCTTCAAACCATTTGAATTTATATGTTTGGTCTTCTGTAAGTCCCATCCATGTTCCTCAACATTCAGCTCTGTTGGGATTTTGTATAAGCATTTAGCCAAATACTTGTGATATATCGTGCTCGTAAAAAGTGTTGATGTAATCCAGATTAGGACGGTGGCAACTTGCCCCCTTTGCACCCACTCATGTGTCCGCCGCACGGAATTTCGTTTAGTTATGGTAAAACCTATCATTACATAAATTTTCAAGCGTATTATCGATGCTGAAATTTTCTCGAAAAATTAACCACTTTCAACCCTTATAACTACCCTCCGCACCAAGTAATCTGCCCGCCCGCTCGGAACTTTAATAACTGATGGTAATAGAGTTGATTCCTGTTTACGAATTCCATATTACTGATGACGATGACGTTGAAATTTCGGCTCTAGCTCTCTGCCTTTTCACCCCGTTTACCGTTGTTCGCCGCCCCCTTTGCATCTACTCTTGTGCCCGTCGCTTGGAATTTCGTTTAGGTATGGTAAGACCTATCATTGCATACATTTTTAAGCGTATTATCGATGCCGAAATTTTCCAGAAAAATTATCTACTTTCACCCCTTATAACTACCCTTAGCCCCAAGTAATCTGTCCGCCTGCTCGCCTGCCTGCACCTTTAATAACTGATGGTAATAGAGTTTATTCCTGTTTAGGAATTCCATATTACTGATGACGTTGAAATCTCGTCCCCAGCTCTTGGTCTATATAGGCAGTCGCCTTGTTTTGGTGACCAGAAAAAAAAATGTCATGGCTCAAACGCTTAACAAGCAATAATTTCTCAAAAGGAAAGGAATTGAAGGTATTTGAAAAGAAAAACTATTAGGAAAAAAATAAATATGACGGTAGCCAAAATAGGAGAATAGGAAAAGAATCATATGCCAATAAGTTAAAGTAAGCAGTTTGGAATTCGAACATATAAACCGACTTAAATATCTGGGAGTTGAAATACATAATATTACTGGTGAAAAAACAAACTAAATTAATGAAATGATAATGGCAATAAGTAACGCCTTTCAAAGTAATAGGAAAACATCTCCAAGCAAAACGCTTAGTTGTAAGACCTCAAAACGAAAATTTACAAAATGGTAATGAAATCAATGATTCTACATGACAGGACATGACAACAAAAAAGTGATATAGAAATATTAATAACTAGGGAAAGAAGAATTATGAGACCATAACCACAGACACCTGTGAACGTGGAAAACGTTACTACAGATCCTGATAGAAAAAGTAATCAGAATTTCTCTCCAAAAGCCCAAAACGTGGCTAGATTCTGGCCATTGTACTAGCTATAATATGACCAGATTCTGAAATAAATTTGAGCATATATTCTAGACAGACCCACTAGTGATATTGTCGCGACCTGTGTTACGCGCAAGGTCGAACACTGAGGGGTAGCTAGGGGTAGAGTAACGTGAAAGAATGTAGGCCTAAGTAAAAAGGGTATATTGAACAAAATTGAATGAAACAATAAAAACAAAAATGAGTACATTAAAAACGCGACCAGCGGCCAACACGACACCAGTTGAAAACGACACACAAAACAAAAAAGTATCAAAAAGTAATCAAAACATGGGACAACGTAGCAAAACTTAAAAAACACAAAAAAAAACTAATGATGAGGAGGGAGTAGGGACTAATAATAATAATACAAAAAGGGGACCTAGATAAAAACAGCACATGGAAATAACGACTTACCCTAAGAGGTTCATCTTGGTCGTTGCTCAGGGACCGACCAAGGGCGCGATTTGCAAAACTAATGAACTGAACTGAACTGAACCAAATGAACCCGGTTTTGTCGGTCTCCAGCCAATTTATAATTTTTTCCTGATGACCAATCAGCTTTTTGTCGTTATTAACCTAACGTGGAAAGTTCGTCGATTCCCGGACTCTTTGGCGGATGCTCGATATCGAATTCGAGAGGTTGCATCCGCGCGCGATAGCTCGCGGAAATCGCGGGTCGAATTAGTGAAGAGTATTATCCGGGAATTGCTGAATCTATAAGTTACTGCAAAGTAGCTAAATTAGTTGCTTTGCAGAATAAGGAAAAGAAAAAAATAAAACACGCGAGTTGACATGATGTAAGAATAAAAAGTTAAATTATCAGCGGAATTTGGATTAATTAATTGATTGATCGATAAGCTGATTGATCATTTCTTGACAATATTATGCTCATTTTTATACCAAACCAACTAGAGGAAATAACGAAATTACAGTAGGTATTTAAATATTGAATTAAAGAGGCTGCGTGGTAAGGTACAAGTTGGTTAGGTTATGTAAGGGGAGCAGGACATAGTGATATATTGAAAAATACGAAGTGCAAGAGAGGCTGCGATCAATACTAAGAAATATAAACGAATATGAAAGGAAATTAAGGGTTAAGCTGAGATATTTATTTGCAATGACTAAATACAGAAATTTATGGTACTTTCTCTTTATTCATAGTAACACGTTCCGTACATTTAATGATGAAATCAATGCACACTGATTTGCTTTCAGTAAACTCCATTTTCCACTTTCTCGTCGAGTTGTGCAATCTAATCATATCTATTATGTTTGTAGCTCCTTGGCTCTTTTTGTCTACAGATGCAACGACAATATCTCAGTACCTAGTGGCGATGGTAACGATATAATATGCTAATTCTGTAATGTAACCTGTAGAGAGCAGATAAAAGCGGGGATTACCTTAAGGCACTCCAGCTTTAATTTCCATCGAACTGGAATAAACACCTGCTTGTTCACTCCTGAGAATGTGTTGTAGCTAAATAGAATATAAGGATTCTAATGTACTATCTGGTAAATACATATATATTTTAAATTCTAATTAAATCGCTTATAATACTCCTAATAACGTTAGCTATTTTGTACACATGACCAACCGTAGAACTTTACCAGGAACGTAAAAAATTATATTTATTGTATATTTTGTTTCGTACATAAATGTGGATACTACTTGTAAATTTTGCGATTAAATCCGCTGTCAGACACTACGTGACATGTTCTCAATTTTAAATTTAACCGCTTACAATATCCCCTAATAACATTATCTGTTTTTTAATCACGTTCAATAATATAATGTTACCATGAGGGCAAATAAATTATATTTATCGTATAATTTCTTCCATGCATGAATATGGATACTTGGCGATATTCGCGATTAAATCCGATGTCAGATCCGTCATAGCTTGACATCAAGTTTAAATAGACTCGCGGTACTTAGACTGAAGTGCGCCAGCAATTTTATTCCTTTCATTCGGAAGCCGCATTGTTTGTCTTGTACTTGTTTTCGTTTTCGGTCGAGATCGTCTATGACAGTTTGATGTATTGTCTTCGGAAACTACACAGCAGGTCACGATTGAGTTGTAGAGTACACGAGTCGGTTTACTTAACGTGGACGACGGACACTTCAAGAAGACAAATTCTCGTTTATTTTCGAGGGTTTTAAAACTATTAAATGGTACTCAACAGAAGGTATTTAATAGGTTGATAAATGCGGTGAAGTTAATTAGAGGTAACGGTGCATGCTCGGGGTAGATTGGTGCCAAAATACGGAACGTAACTCAATGCAACCTGTGGCTGCTTGTGTCTGAAAATAGCTCCAATGGGAAGACGTATCTTTATTTCGACTTTAATAAAAAGGAGGATCTCAAAATTTTCATTCAATATTTCTGCGCTTCACCTCCATATCGGAATATTATCTGCCTGGGCCCCTAACGTCGATAACATCACCGTCTGTAGTAGTCTTTTGGGAAATTCATATGAAATTTGAAAATTGAAAGGTCTCCCCGAAGTATGCTTTCTTTGAATAAATTTTCATGTAAATCAAAACGCAAAAGAAACCTCTCGTGCGCATCTAATTCGTTACTACGGATCCGTTGAAGTAGGTATATTTAATTTACGTGATTCAAGAGGTTTTTTGATGTTCAAATAAAATTATTTACTGAACGATTTTTTTTATTTACATACAGCGGCGCTGCTTTTATACCAGAACCACCTGAAACTTCTCCTTATTTAAAAAAAAATAAACTTTCCCGAAATAATGAAACAATACTCACTCCCTAATTTATAAGACTGTAACTTCCCTATCCCGATAATTGGCTGTGGCTAATTCCACTTTAAATTTTAATAAAACAATTAGCGAAGTTGATAGTAACAGTCCGCAGCACTAATTGGTTTGAAAAGTTGGAGAAGTTTGACGTTAAACGAGAGGGGCGCGAGGGGATGAAGTGGGGGCGGTATCATTAGTGGAGAATGCTCGCGTTAATTCGTAGGTCGAATTTGGGTTCATCAGGTCGTTAATCAAAGATATCTGCGTTTGGCATGGCGAATGAAGAGATCTTTTCA
This sequence comes from Cryptocephalus moraei, assembly GCA_946251905.1. Classification (NCBI taxonomy): domain Eukaryota; kingdom Metazoa; phylum Arthropoda; class Insecta; order Coleoptera; family Chrysomelidae; genus Cryptocephalus; species Cryptocephalus moraei. The sequence goes on from OX276454.1 coordinate 19,035,764, forward strand.
TAATTTTAAAGTCGGTGAAAGATTTAATTGTCGTAGATTAGTCGGGGGTGGAACGTTTACAACACTTCAAATTAGAGTACTAATTAGGTAACTTGAGACGTTTCGTTGTCTAAAATGAAATATTGCTTGAGCTCATATGACTTTCTATGAATTTATGAATAATTTAACATTAATACATTCTCCTGAAAATATTTTACCAAAAGTCCTCAAACTAATAACTGTTATCCATGTAACATTACACAAGGTTTAAGAAGTGTCATTTGTGACTCACTACATTTATATATTGGCTTTGTATTACATTACAGAAACCTGCCATAATTTAAAATAAAAATTCAGAACTAAACTTAGGATCGATGACTCCTTATATTTTGATGTTTCTATTATTATTATTATTATAATATTTTAAAATATTTTTTTTAGTAACATACTTAATTTTCAATTTAATTAATTGGTGGAGTATCCGTTTCAACATATGTTAAAAAGAACAGTCTGGACGCAAGGTAGATTGTTTAATAGCCATGTAATCAAGGACAGCATTAATGAAACGTTGTCCCCAAAATACCATTTAAAATGACTATGAAAATTAAACAAAAGTAGTTATAAATTTTTAGGCATTGTCATAATTCATAACTTGTGTCTAATGGTTTTCAACAAATTTTAATAACTAGCTTATCAACACTCTTAAAACTTAGCTGGATCATTAACTTGATTGAATTCGATATTAAAATAGCTTTTCTTCAGGTAATATCTGAATTTCCAAATTTTGTGTTTAACTTTACCTAAGCATTTTGACATATTTCTGTCATAACTATGTTGAATGCTTCAAAATGTTATTACGACGTAAATATGATGATTATAAAAGATCAGTTAGGGCTTCGTTAAGTCTGAATATAGCAATTTTCTTAAAAGTTGTGAATCTGGCTGTAAGTCTTATAACATCAAAAAAGTCTTTGAAATTGTATAAAATAACAAAATAAAAGTTTGGAAACAAATTAGTACCTTAGCAACATGATGAGATTAAATGAACTTGGCTGTTCATGTGATGTCCTTTAAACTTCTGAAGTCGTACGTTAAACTAAGTAAAAATTGATGTATACTTTTAGAATAAATTTTAATTTAGGTACCTAACTTAGTGACACACTTTTAATTTTTATTAATTTGCTACCTGGCCGTCTAAGGTATTCCTCTATATTGAAACACCAACGTATTGAATACTTATTGAAAATAATGATATAATAAATGATTATAACTCGATTAGGATAACTAAATATAAAGGAATATTACATTTTAATTTAAATTTCAAATTTAGCATAGATACCACGATTCAGTTATGAATTATGTAATATATATGGGTAGTACCTACAGAAAAAATATATATCTAAGAATATATATCCCTTTCTAATGCTATCTGATAGTTTGTTAAAATAATAAACACGGGACATGCAATTTGGTAGCCTTAGTGAAGCATCACGTGCCCAAGATTAACACAAATGTAAACAAAACAAATGTAAGAGAATTTTTGAAAATGGAATTTGTAGCTCAGCCGGGATTTATCTGTTTACAAAAATGTAAACAGTGGCGCTGTGTTTAGTTGTAGAATAAACAGTATTGACCTATTTACTATTTACCTAATAATTACCTAACAGGTATATAGGTCACTATTTACTTGATAGTGACCCTATTAGCTATATGCAAAATCAATATAATATTTTATTTAAAAATATAGATATATTTAAATTTAGACATATAAATTTATTCAAAGTAGCGAGGATGATTTAAAAAAAATCCTAAGTTAAATTAGATTCGACTGTTTGATATTATAAAAATTGTTTTAATATGGATTTTCTCCCATTTACATTTTACCTCATAAAATTAAATATTTAGTATTTACTGCTTAGGTGATGTTACCAGTGAAAAACTTTACCAGTGAATAAATGAATAAATAAATAGGTATTGGTCCCAATGTGAGTTTAAACATTATGGTAAATTTCTAAGACTGCTTTATTAAAATAAAATAAGTCTTGTAGAATTGTTATTACAGTAGTGTACGAAAATTAAGTGATGTTTGATTACACTTAGAACTTTCAGTTACTTGTTAAAACGAGAGTCTGAAGATATTTTAATTCTAAAGTATATAAAATACTTTAAAAATAAATAATTATTTTGACAAGCTATTTTCGAAACCATCTCATCGACACATATAAAAGTTAACAAAGACTCTTCGAGGAGTTGTCTAGTATAGTCTCATCAAATTTTGGATATCAAATTAAAATTATCAAGTGCACCTGTAAAAATTTCTAAATATTTTGAAATAACTATAAATGAACCATTTCAAATTCGTTAAAACTTAAGAATAACTTGATCTGAATTTGTAATAAAATATAATGAGTTTTCATCAAGATTTCAAATTTCAATTAATATTTATAATCGTCAACATCAGGTGCTGTTGTTGTAGTTATTGTCGCTAGTTCTAACATGCGTTATGACATGTTATTAAAACTGCTTAATCACAGGGAGGTGGTCAGTTTAACAGAATCCTTAATGTAAGCAGTGTAAGATAATTAAGTGGAGTGTCGTCAAATTTGACGTTTCAAATCCACTTGTAAATGAGTCTAAGCTTAACGAGATAAGATATTTTAACACTTTTCTGAAATTACTAGTGATGCCCACGATATTCTCGTTTGCGAGAGTCTCGTCTCGTCTCGTCTCCTTTTCGACAAGACGAGACTTTCAAAAAGTCTTGTCTCAAATCTCGCACGAGAGTCTCGAAAAAGTCTCGAAATATCGCAGATAAAAATGGCAAATATTATTAATTATTCTAATTATCGCGAATGTTGTTGAAACATATTTTTTAAAGCCGCATAATAGCGAACAGCCTGTGATTACAATAACTGGATAATTCATGGATAAACAGTTAGATTCAGTAGACTCATTGTTAGCTAGTGGAAGCAGTGATGATAATTTTGAACCTCAAGAACAGGAGCAAGAAACGGACACTGCTAGTGAAACTTCAACAGTTAACGAATCTGTTACTAGTCCAAGCTGTAGTTTCAGCAGTTAAATAATTGTATATTAAGTTAGTTTTTAATTGAATTGTGGTAACTTGGCGCATAAACGCGACTTTCTAGAGTTAAAGACTTACCTAGGGAATATACAAATATTCGCAACAATTTTATGTTGGATAAAATAGTTTTTTTCTGTAACGGGGAAAAAGTTTGACATTTTATCCCTGTTGACAGAGTTTTTTGTTAAGCTTTACGATTATTAGTTTTTAATATCTCTACGACCAATTTATTTCATATTCGCCGACCTTTGGAGATCATCTACCTATTTCTCACCCGACTTCTCATATTATAATCGACCTATAATAAATTGTTTATTTCAGTTCTTGTCGAAAAAGCTAATTTGATAAGCATTTCGATAAAATTGAAGAGCAAGGAGGAACCGGACGTAATAAAACGGCAAAATGCAAGATATGCACGAAATCGCGAGTTTTTGCGAGAAATTTGCGAGACTCTCGCGCGAGACATGAGACGAGACAAGACTTTTATTGCGAGACGAGAGTCGAGACGAGACTTTCCTCTTTTTTGCGAGACAAGACGAGATTTTTCAAAGTCTCGTCTCGTCTCGTCTCGTAGGCAACACTAGAAATTACCACATCAAAACCATTAAACACTAGCAGAAACCTTATAGTGACTCTATAAAGTAATTCACTATAATTTTATCAAAATTGTAGTTTCAAGTTAAGCTAGAAATCTATCAACATCGACAGTTCATACGTGGTTTTAACGTTGTTAATCTTTCTGAAACAGCGTTGCTGAAAGCGGTAAAATTCAGTTGTATTTATGAACGAACTTTTGACGTAGAAAATTCTATCTGCATATACTATTTAAATGGTTTTAGGAATTTTCTGATAAAATATTTGCATGCGAAACGGCATTTGCTATAAATTGTGAAAGATTTTTAAATATTACTCTAAATTGGCATACTTGCGATACTAAATTATAAATCCTGTTAAACTTGTGATTTGCTTATGTAGTGACAAAGAGTCCACGTCGTTGGAGATATGTATGATCCGTTAAAACTACGTGTATGGAATGTGATAGCCATACATTACGTATGGTTACAGTATCCGTTGCCCAAGTCGTCCCTTTCGATTTGCGTTCACTTTCCGGCAACAAATTTCAAAATTTGTTTTCCGGTTAATCCCCCGCCGTTAGCCTTCCGCCCTTCCTCCCATCTATCTCCAATTTAGGACGGAGGCCGAATGTAAACTATCGATTCCTCCCGAGAGAAGACCTTCATTAGTAATTGTGTAGCAAATGGAGTGTCACAAATTTCATTATTTCAAGATCATTTACAGCTGTTTTTGTCCCAAATCGCGGGCGAAAGGGAGGGAGGAAGGGACGTCGATCGATACCTTAATTCGACGCGAGGGTGTGTTTTTAGGCCATCCCGACTTGATCCCGATTTCGTTTTTCCTTGCAGTGCGAGCCAGGACTGGCGGCGAGCGTAATGTACAACTTACTGTACAACGAGCCGACGAAGCTGATGCTCCTCGCAGGATGTAGCACGGTCTGCACGACTGTCGCAGAGACTGCGAAGATGTGGAACTTAGTCGTGGTAAGTGGGCGATGAAGTCAAAACCCGTTGATTGAATTTTAGTTGGAATCTTGAAACTGACGCATTTTTGTAAATACTGACGACAGAATTTTCAACGGTATCGCTTGTAATGAACTGAGATGTCGTATAGTAACCAATCAAAGCATTTCAAATTCTCGCAAAAGAATGAATCACTGTATCGAAATTTTACGAGAAGCAAACCCTATTCCGAATTAATTATTTAAATTATCATTTATTAATTATATTAATTATTTAAAAAAGATAGTTTGGAAGACACAGGCGCAGGTACTAAAATACAGTCAGGTCATGGTATACTCAACAACGGGTGTGAAGCTGGCCACATTCACAAATCCTGTAGTACGGTAAAATAGGTGCTATTTTTTTGTGTTAAAATTTGTGCTAAAAACGTCCTAGCAGAGACTGTTTATTGCTAATGAAATGTATCCGATACGATTTACCACCCTAGCATTCGTTTGGGGGTTGATACATGGGGTAAATGTAAAAAAAATCGAAACAAAAATTATTTTAACCACCCCAACCAAGTTTTACACTGATAATTTTTATCGGAAAATGTTCATTTTTACATAAAGTATACTTATGTACTTAGGTAAAAAATTACCATACGTAAGAGTCCTCCTGATTTTCGACTTGAGCCTGTTTCAGGGGGATAGTTTATGCATAAAAAGCAATATTTCCAGATAAAACTTTTCTATGTAAAAATTGGTTCACATAGTTAAATAATTTTATCCATACGTAAGAGTCCGAAATTTTGAGGTAAAGTCTCCAATTAACCCCCGAATGACCATTGCATCCCCTGATTTTGGACTTGAAACTACTTCAGAGGTGTAGTCTATATAACAGCGAATATTTCCAGATAAATATTTTCGATGTAAAAATTGGTTTAGATACTTAAAAAAAATTACCAGACGTAGGAGTTCGAAATTTATAAGTAAGTGTCTTGTCAACCCACTATTGGGTATTGCATCCCCTGATTTTCGACTTGAAACTGTTACAGGGGAATAGTTTACGTATAGACGAATATTTCCAGATAAAAATTTTAGAGACAAAAATTGGTTTAGATACTTTAATATTTTTTTCCATATGTGAACCTATGAACCTATGAACCCACGAATGACTATTGCATCCCCTGATTTTCGACTTGAAACTGTTTCAGCGGGATACTTTATGTAAAAATGAATATTTTCCGATAAAAATTTTCAGTGTAAAAATTGGTTGGGGTGGTTAAAATAATTTTTGTTTCGATTTTTTGTACATTTACCCCATATATCGACACCCAAACAAAAACTAAGGTGGCGAGTCGTATCGGATACATTTCATTAGTAATGAACAGTCTCTCCTAGGACGTTTTTAGCAGAAATTTTGAGACTAAAAAATAGCACCTATTTTACCGTACTATAGGATTTGTGGATGTAGCCAGCTTCACACCCGTAACTCAACATAGCTACTCTGATTCTATAGTATTATCATATTCGGTTAAAGTGCTTGTTGTCCAGCATATGAGGGCCTTTAGCTCATAATTCTTTCGGATAATACCGATTGGCTTGAAATTCAAACAGAAGTTAAAATATAACCCAGGGAGCAAAAGTGAACTAGTGCCATGGTGCGCTTTTAACATGGGGGTGGAATTCACCCTTGTCTGAGGTGAAAATGGGGTAGTTTCCATGTTTTTCTTATTCCGAAATAAAAAACTAGACAGTAAAATAAAATAGACGTGTTTTTCTTTTCACTTTTTTCCCATTTAAACGGCAAAAAACACCTTTGAACTTCGTGTGACGTCACTAAGTGCCCATTTAAAAAACGGCCGTTTGTCACGTTCTGTGACTGTAAAATACGTAAGCTGGAGTTTTTAGTTTATGTTTTACGTTAAATATACGCGGCATTAGTAATGACGTAGGACATTTGGGAGAAGGGATGGTAACTCATGGCAACTGTTTCTATAATATTTTTTAGTTGTGTCCTTATAAATCCACGTTCTGTAATGAATTTCACACCAATATTCCAACCAATGATACTTTAATGATTTCCCTCAAGTGGGGCCTTAGTGACGTCATACTAAAAATTTCAAGTTTAAGTAATTAGTGCAGTGCAAGGAACTTTTTTTATCGCTAAAATAATAAAAATAATAAGGTCTAAGATCCACTATATATCCAATTTCGTCTCAGTTGAAAGAAACTATCCCATTATTACAATACTGGGTGATCAAGAATGACTGTTTGAGTTGGTAATCCTTCCTGGAAGATTTTTTTGCCTAAGGGTTTGCAACGCTACAACCAGATGTGTTTATTTGACAAAAATTTGACATAACAATCAGCGATAAGATTGTAGATTATGTAAATAAAAATTGACGCTTAAAAAATTAAACTCGAAATACAGAACAATGATTTAATTAAAGAGCTAAAGGTAATGCTCAAAATGCCCCCCATTTTGGTCCAGACATAAATTAACTCTTCTGTTTAGGCTCTCGAAGATATTCACCAGCAAAATGGGGGTAATGTTTGCCACTTTCTGAACTATTGCCTCTTGCAGCTCTTCTTCAGTATGCAATATGTTCCTAAAGACATTGTCCTTCAAAAGCCGAAATAAGGAAAAATCTAATGGAGTGAGATCTGATAACCTGCTTGGCCAAATGCCCTGACTCATTACTCTGTCGCCAAAATTCTCTCTTAAATATCCCATAGTAGCACGAGCCGTATGTGCCCTTGCAGAGTTTTCTTGGAAATATCCATTTTGACGCTCTTCGTCTGTTAATTGGTTTATAAAAAGCCTCAAAACGTGTTGGATATATATCTCTCCAAATTGACGCTAAAATTAAAAAATGTGGGCCCATGCACCCGCGTCCTTGAGACTGCCAACCAAACACCAACTTTAACCGGGTGCAAATGTGTCTCTCTGATAGCATAAGGATTTTCACCTGACCAAATTCTGTAATTTTGTTTATTCACATAGCCGTTGAGATGAAACCAGGCTTCGTCGAATTAGAAGGTATTGTCAAGGATATCATTATTATTTAATATGTTATTGAACCAATTGCAAAATAAAACTCTCTGCGGGTGATCAGGAGGGGTTAATGACTGGACGATGGAAATTTTGTAAGGGTGGTACTTTAATTTCTTTTTAAGCACAGTGGAGCAACTTCCATATGATAAACCTGTAAAACCGTGAATTAGAACAACATGAAAAAGTGGAAGTCTTATGGGTGAGAATGAAAATTGGTTAAATAGGAGGCATAAGGACCAAACCTGTTTGAAGGGGGAACTTTCTTAAGGATTTGCGAGAACTTCTTTGCATTCGAGTTCTGATATCCTCGACAACTTCCTCGTTTGGAGTAGAAGGTCTACCAGTTGATTTTTGTTTGCTTACGCTCCCTGTGTTTAAAATAACGTTCAACGTTCAACTACTCGCATGCAATGTTGCTGAAAGACAGCAAAAGTGACCAAAGCCTCCGGAAACATAATATCAATATCAATATTGCCAACTCAAATAGTCATTCTTGATCACGTTGTACTACAAGTAACAACGAAAGCCGATAGAGGAACTAATTATAAGCAAAACTTCATCATAAACCTATATCCATAAGTCAATACTTTAGTTAGTAACTACGTAGGACATTTGGGAGAGTGGATAGTAACTCATGGCAACTGTCTATACTATTTTTTAGTTGTGTCCTAAGAAATCCACGTTCAGTAATGAATTTCATACCAATATTCCAACCAATGATACTGTAATGATTTCCCTCGAGCGGGGGCTTAGTGACGTCATTCTACAAATTTTAAGTTTAAGTAATTGGTGCAGTGCAAGGAACTTCTTTTATCGCTAAAACAATAAAAATAATAAGATCTAAGATCCACTATAGATCCAATTTCATCTCACTTGAAAGAAACTACCCCATTATAATACTACCAAAAATAACAACGAAAACCGATAGAGGAACTAATTATAAGAAAAACTTTTCTATCTATTTTCTATAAACCTATATCGATTAGTCAATATTTTATGAGTAATTCGTGATTGAAAATGTAGGTTTTCTATAAAAAAATACAAGTTTTTGGACGATTTTTCATGAATAACTCAAAACCGAGCTCACAACTACGTTTATCAAACAAGGTATATGGAACAAAAATAAAGCTCATTAAAAGCAAGAAGGCCTTGTTTAATTTTGTAGACAAAATATGAAATGGGGCGTTAAAGGTCACCTGGTGTTCGCTGAAAATTGGAAAAATTTTGTGAAGTGCGTATAGGAAACTTTTCGAAACACCTAAAAAGACCCTTCAAATCAGTTTTATGAAAGTTTCCAGCCTGACAGTCTTTTATGAATGTCTGAAAACGCTTTTTTGGAGAAAAAGTCCGCATTGAAACTATGGCTTTACCACAAGAATGGAAATTAATAGTAATCCGTTCCTAATTTCATTTTTTTTTAGTACTAATGATATGATCTAGAAATTTAAAAGCTTTGGAATATCTGGATTTAATAAAAAGTATGATTGCAAGATAAAACTAGATTATATTTTTTTTATTAAATGTTTTTTTTTAAATAATTGGGAGAAAAACTGTTGAAATAAAAAAGTTGTTTTTTACTTAAACTTTTCTCTATATCCCTAGCATAAATATTAATTCCGATATGACCGTTTGAAGTTAGCTTTTGGATGTTAGGACCACCTTTAAAGACCACCATAAAAAACGAAAAGTACAAGTAAGGTACAGCTTGTAGCCCTTGAAATTTTCTGCAAAATTGTTTCTGGGAAAGGTTATACCACATCATGAATTAATTTCCAGAAATTAGAATAACGTTCATTCTATACATTAAAACACTGTACAGCTAAAACAGAATATTAATAATTTTCAGAATTTTTGTCATAAGGAGTGGTCGCTAGGGGTTGAAACACTGTAATAAACAATCTATGATGTTAGAAACAACGAAGGAATTTTTACTTTCTTATAAATACATCATTATAAAATTTACATAAAGCTGTTGAAAAATATATTTTTTGTAATTTTATCATAATAACCACCCCAAAAACGTGGTTTCTAAGAATTACAACGATCTAATAATTTACAAATAGTGTGCTAGGATATGTAATAATTGTCATTTGATATATTATAAACTGTTAGTAAGTTAAATTTACAGTTATTTATTTTTAGGGGTTGCTTCCACCCCAAAAAAACATAAAAATACATATAAATATCGTTTTGCATAAATAAACGTTTTAATTTTGAATAGCAGTGTCACTGTACGCGAGTTTCATACTAAATATAATTTATCTACAACTTATTAGGTCTATCTAACATAAATTTTATTTCTTGGGTTAAAAGATATTAGCACTGCTTACGTTTAAGATGAGATTTCATTTGAAAGTAGCCTTGTGAACTAATTCTGTAACACGCTGTGGGTATTTAAGGGATTTTTATTATTTTAGCAAGGATTGGTTGATTAGATTTTTGTAATATTAAGAAAGTTGAGAGTATATTGAAAACTAAGTGGGACGTGAAGCTTAATTAGTATGTTACATACACCGGATCGGTATGTAGCACACACCGATGTTGGTAACCCTTATTACCTGCTTATATGCTAATGGTGATATTCCAATTTATTTACAAATAGCTTACTTTACAGTAATATGCCATAATTGTTTTCATTGCATTTTCAGAAATTCAATTATTATTTGCTTGGACTGCCACAATATTAAGGTTTTGTACTGTTATGCAATATTGCCAATTCGGGCAGCATGCAACCTATTTCGCCCTTTTCTTGAATACCATCCATAATCATTCAGTGATTGATTGACTTCATCTATTATGTAAGTCAGGTTCGCAAACATGACAGTTTCACAAGCATGAAACATACACGTAAGAACAAAACTTCAGAACACAGATTAGATATATTGTCTAGTTGTTTGGATTTTAATTTAACATAAGAGTGGATAATATTCTCTAGCCTTATGTCGTCATTATTTCATTGCAACATGAAACCCATCAAAAATTGCACTTTCAATGGAGCAATTACATCACAGTTGTAGATAAAACTATTTTTCAAATCATTCATGATTCATTCGTTCAGAATAATGAGTCGTTTTTTAAATAACCAGTTCACTTTTGTACTTGGAATCTGTGATTTCGCTGAAACTTTGATGAAATACTTTGTAGGCTGAAATAAGATAGAAAAGGGTTAATTATGTCCCTGCGTGTTCTCTGCGTCTGGGCGCTCAATTTAAATATTTGACAAAGGTGTTTTCCTTCATGTTTTTTTTTTGAGAGACGATATTCACTAAAAAATTGCTTTCAACACACAAATTTATTGTACGAGTTTCCCAGATCTTCCTCTTGCTTTCACAAAAATGTAGGCTACTATTCTTATAACCTTTTATCTCGCAACATTCACAGTCGCGATATATTTTTATGTGTGTACTTACGTCCCCATTCTCCTCCTCCCCACGTTAACTCTCTATCTCGCCTTATTTGTGTATTTCTCTTTTATTATCACCACCATCCGATAAAAATATGTTTGAATTTTTACGAGTGCTGCTCCTCTCGAGTAATCCCCTCGGAAAGGAGGTAATCTCCCCCGGCACCCCTTTCAATATTTCCCATTCTAGCGGCTCTGGAAAATAATGTCTGCATCCATTAGGCGGCTTAAAAGCTTAAAAAAGATCCGGAGAAAAGTCACAAAGCTGTCATTGCCACGAGAGTCGGTCCCATTGTTCGACTCCGCTCGACGTTTTGGACTCTAATGCGAACACCCTTCTGTTATGTGTGTGTGTGAATTTGAGGAGAGACGCCGTCGAGCGTAAGATTTAGTGGTCATAACTAATGTTTATTCGCGTTCCGTGTAATTTACGTATACGAGCCGTACGTGTACGTGTGCAGACGGGCCGGAATCTAATTTGCTCGGTACGTTCGGGAGACGGCATAAAACAGAGTTTTGTTGATATGGAATGGTGAAGTTTATGTGTTTCAAGGGTGGTTCCTGGGACAATATCAGCAAGAAAAGCTGTCGTAAATCAAATCTCTTGCATCTTAAAATCAAACTTTTAGTTGGCAGTCAACAATTCCTTCTAAATGTAGTGTGGGCACGTAAGACAGTCCGAACTGTCAAAATTTCAAAGAGGTCTATTCGTTGGGTTTAAGGGACGAGTTCACAGTGTTACGTTATGATTTTCTCTCTCTCCGTTAATTTAATTTGGCAAAACCAACAGTTTAAATTTTTGCATTGCCACCGCACTCCGACGCGAAACTCGATCTTGTTTACTTAGTATGTGTAGACTACTTTTTTGTTAGGAAGAAGCGACATTGGGGCGCCTCTTTACAATCTCTTGAAGGTTCGTTCGCAATATTTACTTTTGGATAATTAACTTTCTTGGAATTCAAATACCGTTAGTATTATCACGTGCTCTTAACATGAAAAGAGTAGGTGAAGAGAGGGATATTGTTAACACCCCGTGGATATTTGACGGACCGGTGATAGGTTGGAAAGGAAGAGAAAGGGAATTTTGGTGAATAAATGGGAGAGCAAGAGTCAAGGAGAGAAAGTGAGCAGGAATTAGTTTCGGGCCTCGGGAGAGGTATCACCTCTCCCGATGGGCCCTTTTGAGTTTAGCTAAGGTTAGTTTAAATTTTGATTGGTCTTGGTGAATTGGTTGGTGTATTGGTCTGGTCAGTGGAACCAGCGATTAAGAGTTATGTTGACAATCTTTTACTGAATGAACCCTAATAATTTGATGGGTACAGTGTTAGCGTAGACTCAGTGTCAACTCAGTGCTTTGATTTCGAGTGCCTTTCGGAGTGAATCACTGTTCAACTCGCCAACGAATAACGTGGCCGTTTGCAACGTGAAATGTCTACGTGCGGCACCAGAACAGGGCGATCCGCCTTGAGTCCAGTCTGCATGAGCGAACGCCCTCTTGTGTGTTGTGATTAACGCTATGTGACAGGTATTTTCCCCCCTTAAAGGCCTTTAAATTAAAACGTTTAATCGATCGATTTCCCCTTTAATTAGTAACAAACTGTAAGTAATTATGTGTTTCTGCTATTTCTTTGCGAACACTTCAGTATTTTAGTATTTTGAGTAAATGTGTAGATTAATTATTATGAATTTTTGGAATATATATTTGGACATTTATTAGGTATTGTTTTGGTAATCTGACTCACTCATGTATTTGGACATTGTTGAATTAAACAGCTATAATTGGATTTTGACATTTCTTTTCGACCACACCTGAGTCATTTAATAGTTCGAGCTAGTCGGCCGAGGAACTTCTAAGCTTAAATCAGTAAGTATAAAAATTACTTGCGTTTCAACAGGTTGAACTAATTTTAATTTTCCCCTTAAGTCAGATGGTTAAATCAACCCTACAATTAAATCTAGATCATTAGCGACACCTTTTTGATGGTCTTAGTACACATCAGTGTAGTTTTCCATTTTTCCGATAATATGCCCTCGGCTGCTTTCCCTAGATTTGAAGTAACTCTTATTTTATGTCTTTGCTCAATTTCCTGAATGATTGTGAGTTGGAGTGTTATTCATAGCAATCTTATCTTTAAGTTGAAATTGATTATGGGGTTCTGAACTAATTCATTTAAAATATATGAATTTTAAAAGTATGCTCTACACTTATACTTATTTTGTTTTTCAATGAGAAATACAGAAACAGTGCGTTGGTTTTGTATTCATCAATTGTACTATTTCGAAGTTCCTCTGTATTTAAATCTCTAACTTATACGAAACAGTAATTACAAGCTTCAAAGATTTTTCAAAACTAAACCAGTTTAAAAATATGCAAAAAGTTAAATTTAAATTGTTGCTGAAATAATAGAAAACAAATGCTTTTTCTAAAAAAGCTCCCTTAAATAATGTTAGCATCATTAATTAATAAGAAATATTTTCCTCCATTGATTTTGGGGTTAATAAAACTTTCTCATTTACTTGATGATAAATTTGTTTGTGTAAGTACTGAATGTTATGTGGGGTAATAATGTCTTATTGTATCGTGTGGGATAGCTCAGACACAATAAAACAACTATTTTTAATAAAAGTTTCGTAAGTAACATAGCCTACACGTCGAGATGGCATTAAGTAATACAACTGTTCATAACAATGCTCAAAGAGAAATAATTTAATAACACTAGATAACCTTGAAAGGCGACAGCGTCGAAATTTCGGCCAAGATGTCCGCCATTGACGCCAACATAACTGGTACATCTAAAACCAAATAGTAATACTATTAGGTACATTACATCATAAGAATATAGCTATAGAGGATAATAAATAATTGATCCTTTTGATGCAATTTAATAATACTAACCATTGGAATATAATGGATTTTTTAGATGCGTGCCATTGCTGTTGCATGACTTAGCTACCTGAAAAGATATTAATAGATTTATTACCATTTAATGAAAAGAAAATTTAACAATTAATATAAAATTACTTACCATCAGAAAACAAACGCTGCGGATGCCTTCCTGCCTTTCAATGATTATGTCACCACTACTGCTGAAAATCTTACCTGAAACAATTATAGCGAAAACACTATAATAGAAAATCTTGCAAATCGTCAAAAATCGTTAAAAAACTAATCTGCAAACAGCTGCTACCCTCTTATATGACTACCCTTATCTGAAGTTCTATGTCATTGTCGTCGATAATACTCACCTAAAATCATATTAATATATACTCGTATAATTATAACATTAATTTATAACATGTGGATGGATATTGATGGCAACGCCTCTAGCCTGGCCACTGCTACTGACTCCACGACGTTTACCACGTTTAACACCTACATTGTCACTATACTCTGCACCTGAAATAATAATAGCAAAGAAATTATCATTGATTGCAAGAAAAAATATGATAAAATTACGTTGAACAAAAATTTTCTAAATGACATTCAACATTTAATCAAGGAAAGTAAAAAGAGGGTAGGTTAGAAAACCTTACCTAACTCAAGTGCTTTGAAGGTGCCTCTAATAAACGCGTTGTAATAAAATTTAACATTTACATTATCGCCCTTCAAAAAGACTTGTCTTATCCCTGTTATGTACTTGTTAAATAGTATAGTATTTATCGATATAATATCCAGTGTTTACCAGACATCCTTGTCCATTAATGGGAGAGGGGGTAGCAGTTAGTAGCTTTTACTTAAGCACCTATCTCACGAAACTTAGATTTCCCAAAATATGAAGGTGAGATACTTGAATTATTTTTTTTTTATAACATTTATGTAATTTAGCTAGTATAATACTTAAATAGATGCTAAATTTGATCGAGATCGCGAGAAGTGATGTCGTCTCGATGAAACTCCTTTTCGATAAAGTTTGGTGTTGGTCTGGGCAATTTTTGAGGAATCTCGTCTGGATATCGATATTTCGGTATCGTCGATATTGAGGCGATACTAAGGTTTTGTCCCGGTATCATGAAGCCCTAATGTTAAGGCAGGATACATACCTGGTGGTGGTCGTGGGGGAAATAAATCATCTTTTAAATATTTAATTACATATTTTCGATATTTTCAGCAAGTACCTTCGACACTTAAATAAGAAGAAAAAGATTGTTATATAATAAAATCTAACTTTATGTAATTGATGGAAAGTGAAGGGCTGGCTGAATATAACTGATGTAATTATGGAAACTTTCCAGTAATTCACAAACTTCAGGTAACGAGGGTTTTTTCTTTTTAATTACGCTTTGTACTAAGCCAATAGAAATGATAAAATACAGCGGTTACAATCTTTAAAATCTTTTCAAAACTCGGTAGATCAATTTCACTTTGGGTCGCTGGAAAAGCAGTAGAGCCCATTACAAAGATTTACAGCTCGTTTAAGGTTAAACTACCACATTCGATCATTCTATTTTTAACGGAAACGTTTTTTACGAGGAAAAACAAAGTCGTTAGAGAAAAATGAATTTCCATTAAGCACAAAAGACGCAAATTAATAGTTCGGTCTGTCTAGCAAACCGTAACGTTTCCCATACTTCCTATCTAGTAATTTCATCGAAGCATTCCCTTTTGATGTACTCCCTTTTATTACGACGAGGGTTAAATATTTCATTTTTCATTGGTTCATATTCGCTTTAATTTTCGTTCTCTGGGAAAGTATCCAGTTATAGTACGGGAGCTGGTGGTAAGCTGGGAACCTGATATCTGCATTTGTAAGAATTGGTCGGATATAACGGGGATACCTAGCAGAGTACAAAAAAGGGTTTTCTTACAAGTTATCAGTTGCCGTTCCCCCGGGAGGGAGGAATGAAAAATTTGCGACCCGGACATATTTTTGCGCTTCTTAAACTTGGCCGAATAGTCAATGGAGATGCCAAGACCCCCCTTTGACCATTTTAAGAAGCTTATGGTGTGCCAATTCCGGAAAACGCGCCCGCAAAGTTGCAAAAAAAATTTGCGAATCAGACATATTTTTGTGCTTCTTAAACTTGGCCGAATAGTCAATAAAGATGTCAAGACCCCCTTTCGACCATTTTAAGAAGCTTATGGTGTGCCAAATCGGGAAAACAGGCCCACAAACTTGGAAAATTTTTTTTCGAATCGGACATATTTTCCCACTGCTAAAACTTAGCCAAATGATCAATAGGGATGCCAAGACCCCCCTTTGACCATTTTAAGAAGCTTATGATGTACCTGTTCCGGAAAACAGGCTCGGAAACTTGCAAAAAAAATTGCGAATCGGATATATTTTTGCGCTTCTTAAACTTGGCCGAATAGTCAATAGGGATGCCAAAACCCCCTTTTGGCCATTTTAAGAAGCTTATGGCGTGCCAATTCCGAAAAACGGGCCCGCAAATTTGCAAGGAAAAATTTGCGAATCGGACATATTTTTGTTTTTCTTACACTTGCCGAACAGTTAATAAGGATGCCAAGACCCCCTTTTGACCATTTTAAGAAGCTTATGGTGTGCCAAATCGGCAAAACAGGCCCACAAACTTGCAAAAAATTTTTTCGAATCGGACATATTTTCCCACTGCTAAAACTTAGCCAAATGATCAATAGGGATGCCAAGACCCCCCTTTGACCATTTTAAGAAGCTTATGATGTACCTGTTCCGGAAAACAGGCTCGGAAACTTGCAAAAAAAATTGCGAATCGGATATATTTTTGCGCTTCTTAAACTTGGCCGAATAGTCAATGGGGATGCCAAAACCCCCTTTTGGCCATTTTAAGAAGCTTATGGCGTGCCAATTCCGAAAAACGGGCCCGCAAATTTGCAAGGAAAAATTTGCGAATCGGACATATTTTTGTTTTTCTTACACTTGCCGAACAGTTAATAAGGATGCCAAGACCCCCTTTTGACCATTTTAAGAAGCTTATGATGCGCCGGGTCCGGAAAACGGACCCACAAAGTCGCTCCACGGGCCCCTTCGGCCGCTCTGAACTGAAACTATATGGCATCCCTGGGGAGAACAGTTTCAGGTCAGTTCGTATTATCAAATTTTTTTTTTTCCGAGCATCTGGAGGTCCACTCTATTATGTACTTTTTAAATAGCTTTATCGGCTTATATATTAATAATTGACTTAGAAGAGCACGCTACACTTGAAGAATTGGACGATGAAAATTCTGGTGAAGAGGATGATAGTGACTTGCTGGAAGTCGATACGAGAGACGAGGACTCTGACTCCGACGACAGTTCTGAAGAATCTGATGACTCTGATTGGGATGAGGAAATCGAAGAATTTGCGGATAGTTCAGAAGGGTACAGTTCAGATGAAGAAGAAAAAGATGGAGAGACTGATTAAAAAATATTAAAAGACGGATTATAAATATGTGTTGCACTTGTAAATACCTCATCATAATAATTTCAATGAAAAAAGACAATAAATAACTTTCATTCCTCTCACTAAACATGATGTGATTATATGAAATAAATTAAATCCTCAATCCCTGCCGTAAAGGAAAAGGCCTCTTCATTCGAGCATAAATATTGGAGCGTCATTCCACACAGGGGGCTATTAATAGATCCGACAAAAATTCAGACAAGTGGTGGATATTCATATCGCCAACAGTTTGAAATTCAGCCTCGATAACTGGTAGTTGGAACCTGCCAACCCTGTCCAGCATCCATGTTTTCCTTCTTTCCTTGACTCCATAATGGTTCTGATCCCTCTGTTGGGTACAGATTTTTGCAAGCCCCTTACAAGGAAATTGATGAACATTGATGAAGAAGTTGGATCCTACTGTGATGAGAAACCAAAACCATGCAAAATCTCCTAATTTGAATAATCCTTCACGCCGGGCCAAAAATCGCTGCTGAACTCCCTCTCTCCTGTCTGACTTCCTCAATTTCTCTGAAAATAGACTACTTTAACCCATTAACGCACCATAGGACGGAAATGGACACTCGAAAATAAAATTGGCTTGCTCAGAGGATGTAAATGCATCTGACGTGCACACTAGTTTTGGGTGTCAACCCTTCCTAAGAGGTGAAAATCTGATCTAAAGCAGGGCAAATGACGAAAAACCCGATCCAATAATCGAGGTCATTGTCAAGAACATAAGTGTATTTCATATTTTCAGTGTGATTAGTAGGGTCAACAACCCCCCAGGATTGTAAAAGGGGGCAGAAGTGAGTGCATTTGAGGCAGGAAAAATATTCGTAACTCGTAACTGATGGGGTTTTTCTACAAATGTCGGAGGTATCAATACGAATGTTCCAGGAATTTTTGGTCACAATTGTGGATTTTTTGGGGGTGGCCATTTTTGAAGAACGGAAACTCTTGTGCAAAAAATCTGATTCCTTGGACTCGCAGGACTTTTAGTTGTATACAATGTTACGAAAATGGCTATCACTTTTGCGTGACGGACGATTTTCTTGCCCGCGATGCGGCCCCACTTCTCCCCTCGTTTACACCCCTGAGGGGCTGCGCACGCCCCTGGTCCAACTGAAAATATAAAATAAAGTTATATTATGATGATTACTGACAAGCCCCCCGTTCTTGGATCAAGTTGTGCCACATGTGTCCTTGCTTTTGTTATATTCAGTTTTTCAGTTAATGGTGGCGTTTTCTCCGGCATTCCGGGACCCTTGACTATGGTGTCCCCTCTGGAACATGGAACATGCATCCCTCATATTCACCAGCAAAGTTGTGCATGGGCGCCATGATTTTAGAATGGTCTTTGTACCTCGCTTAATTTAAGATCCAAGATGAAAGTCTCTTCAGATGAGTTGGTTGTGCTACTTTTATACATTTTGAGCCGTTCTTAACGAGCCTAGGCCCACCTGAAGCTTCTTAAAATTGTCAAAAGGGGGTCTTGGCATCTCCATTGACTATTTCGCAAAGTGTAAGAAAAACAAAAATATGTCCGATTCGAAAATTTTTTCTTGCAACTTTGCGGGCCCTTTTCCGGAATTGGCACACCATAAGCTTCTTAAAATGGTCAAAAGGGGTTCTTGGCATCCTTATTGACTATTCGGCCAAGTTTAAGAAGCGCAGAAATATGTCCGATTCGCAAATTTTTTTTTGCAACTTTGCGGGCCCGTTTTCCGGAATTGGCACACCATAAGCTTCTTAAACTGGTCAAAAAGGGGTTTTGGCATCTTTATTGACTACTCGGCCAAGTTTAAGAAGCGCAAAAATATGTCCGGTTCGCAATATTTTCAGTGCCCCCCCCTGGGGGGAAAGGCAACGAAATACGCTATAAGGACCATACTTCCCGGTTATTGGCAAGATAGTCGTTAAATGTGTGCAGTTTTTGTGACCGTAAATATGGTGGTCACTCCATACCACTAGCTCCCGTACTATTACCAATAGACGAATAATTCCCGCACAAAAATCCCGCAATTCTTATTCCCCACGTCCCCTCCCAAATATTTGCCCTCGGGACAATCAAAGGAACACGATACGATTACGGCAGTCAACTCGAAAAGGAAATCCGATTCGACTAAATAGATATTGTTTGTCTCAATAGTAATCCATTAGTTATTGATTTCGCCTCTATGTAAACAAACAACTCGTCGACTATGACTCGTGCCTCCGAAACTCGAACGGTATCCATAACTTATAAGTGATTAATGAAATATCTATACAGGTCTGACGCAGTTCCAGCGCGATGACTTGAAATTAATTTAGCCATTACATTCAATTAGACCATAATGTATTTGAGCTATGGGCGCAATGCGCATCGATCGATTTGATGTAATTGCCGACTGAGACTGATTGGTGCACTGGTAATGGGATTATTTAGAACGGGGAAACAGATCAAAGTACATAAACCGAAGATCTGTTATTGAAACGGTCAAGAACTATATCGAACGATTCGAGAAAGTTAAACTGGAGAAGATATCCAGCAAACAAGTAAGCCGTACTTAGAAGGTAGATCAGAAAGTAACAGTAAGGGACAAGGGCACCTTGAGGGCGACATTTGCCAAGATTTCGATCTCACAATCAAAATCTCAAGACGTCCTTTGGTCGACGCATGCGCTAGAGGGAGTATTTCATCTCCTTCCTAAAAGTACCGTTTGAGACGACATGAGGATGGTTTTTTTAATATATCTTTCTACCGTCTAACCAAAAGTAAAGTCGCGGTTTTGTTATTAATTAGATTTCGATTGCGTGGTGATAAGGAAGAGTGGGACTACTTATTCGAAGATGTTGAAGACGAGGAAGAAGTTGTTCGTCAGCCAATAACATACCTTTCCTACTATAAAAACCCTTTGAAAGAATATTCTGAAGTACAATTTAGAAATCGTTATAGGATTGGCGGTGTTTATAGTGGTGTGTTGGTAGAAATACGGTGCTTACAGATATTTTGATTACACTAATTGTTAGTAAAAAGAGAAAGAGGAATAATCATTATTCCTTTTAACATGATGCAATCGTTAATTGCTTAATCAACCCTACATAATACAATACCCCATAATACAATCCTTCCCATAGATGAATGGCTCAGATGAGAAAATAAAAAGCAATTACCGATGGATTAGGTCATAGTGCCATTACTTGACAACATAGAAGAAATATTTTAAAGTGTTGGCAAGACATAGAAGTTTTTCCTTGCTTCTGCTCAACATGGCCAACTGTGAGAACTTGGACAACCTCCTTTCGTTGAAGTCTGCTAATCGGGCAAACATTGTAAAATGTTGGCAAGACATAGAAGTTTTTCCTTCCTTCTGCAAGAAATATTTTGTTTTAGAAGACACCAATAACAATTTAATATTCTTCTAGATTGTCGGATGAATCTATTCATTTATCTTCAGTTTTTCCTCAGAAATTTCCTCAGCTTCTTTCTCACAAATAAGTACTAGGCTAATGTTGAAAAACTGTTCATTTACAAAGTTTTCAAAAGAAATATCTGAAAAAAGAAGAAGCTTTAGCAGATGACTAATACTATATAGGAAGTTTTGGAATTAATCAGAAATACTATAAATTTGTGCTCAAAATTCGTCAAGGTTAACTACGAATTTTTAACTTTCCATTTGTTTTAACGAGCCGAAACATAGTTTTGGACGTGTATTCAATATTTAGCAAAAAAAATAAAATAAAAATTATTCAAAAATCTTTTGCCGTTTACTCATAAAATGTCCATTTCCAAACCCCTACAACGCGATTTTTGACCTATTTTTATGCCCGTACAGTAGCGACATCTCGGATATCAACGTTCGAGATCATTCGACCACATTTGATTGTCATGAAATTGTACCAGGGTTGTACTAGACTTATTTTGCATTCGAAACTATTTGGATAGCAATTCTAATAGTTCGTATTGTGGAAAATAATAGGAGAGTGTTTTGTAATATTAATGTAATTTTTAAATATCTACCTAAACATATACAGGGTGATTCTGAATTGCTTGGCCAAACCGTTGTAACGTGTGATCTACAGATGAAAATCTGCAAAGAAGATCATATATGGAGGTGTGTCTAAAAATGTTTCCTTATGAAGCTATATGCAAAATGGAAAATTGCCATTAATGAGAAATAACAGTAGGTATAGCAACAGCATGAAGTACTCATAATCTTTATTAATGGGTTACTTTTTTCATTTTTGACAGAAATTCTTCGTATTTCCATATTTCTCATTTTTCTCGGATCGATTAATTCAGGCAAACAGCACATCGTGTAAAAGTCATATAACTTTTTCCGCATACCTATACAAAACTTCTCATCTTTCAATATTATTTCATGTTTCATTCGCAAAGGTGTCCAAATAGCGAAGCAATAATACTTTCTTCTTGTGACCATCATTGGCCCTGTATTTGGTGAAACCATTTATGGTTCTGGTTAATCTCGCCATTCTTCTTCCAGAAGGTAATTTTTCTTCTCGTAATTGTTTCTTCTGTTGTGATATCTTTTGCGCTGTAAGGGCATTTAACTTCAACTAATCCTTCTTCTTCTATGAGGGCAATGAGGCCAAACAGTTTTGAAATGAAGTATATTGTAATTCGGTTTACCGAGTTTTTCACACATACGTAATAATTACTTCTAGGTTGTTCATGGGGATCTTAAGAGTTTTCCTGCGGTTATTTCTTCCCATGCCTCCATTTTCGCTCTTGAGCTGACAGCACCGCTCTCCTTTTTTTCGATATAAGGATTAGCCGGTATCAGCTATACTAATGCCACTTTTTCAATTTCTGATAAAAATTGCTTTTCCCATTTTATTGCCTTCTGCATCAACGTTATTAAAAAAATCACTAAGATTTACGTCAGTACTTGTTATTTTTGTTATTTGGTTTCATTTTTATTACCACTCACAGCGTTGCCACATCTTATTTCCTTACAATGTTCAACAAAATTCCTTACAAATTTAAACTCGCAATGAGTCCTTGAATAAAGATTCCTTAAGGAGGAGTGTGCAAGGCGTCAAGTAACATACCTGAAGGCGTCCTAAGCTAAGGCTTCCTTTATTTTTAAAGAGTCCTTACTAAAATACCAAAAATGTTCTAGTTACTAGTAGGTACAAGTACTTACCTTATCATTGTAGAACCATGGTTATGTCTACGATCGTAGACGAAACGTGGGTATAGCTGTTGGATTAAACATCATCCACATTAGTTGATTTGTTTATTTGGGGAATTTGAGAACCTTCGTCGTCTATGTTTACCTATGTTTATCACCAAATATTTCTAGATAGGTAAGTAGTATAATGTAGTTTTGGCCCATATTATAAATCATAGGTTATGTTATCGTTTTAATTTCATCAAAACTTATCATTTTTGTTAATTTTAGTGGTGCTGCTGTGTTAAAAGACCGTTTTTCAGGCTCGTGGTCAATATCTATAATCATGGTTATGTGTTTTGTGCCTGACTGTAAGCACTACAATGACCAAAAAGTTTGTAAATATTTTACATTCGGGGGCAAGATCGAGAACCTTCAAAGCACTCTTTAGTTTGCAGTTGTCATATTATAATGCCCAAAAAGAGCCAGCGCAGCAATATGATGACATTTTGTACCCCTCGGGTATGTACAAGTAGCCGAAGTAATCTCTCCTGATTTATTTAGCGTAAACTGCAATAGGAACATTTAATAAGATAAATATCTATAAAATCTATGGGGAGCAGAATACCTACCTGTACTCTATATATTTTATCCTTCATGCTGGCATGTATTTTCCCTCTAATAATCATAAAATCAGCATCAAACTGCATGCTTCTTACATGATTGGATTCCAATGCATTTGCATCCATTTTTATCATTTTATTCTCGTCTTCAAAAAATTCAATAAAGTCGCAGATCTTCAAAACATGTTTAGATGCCATTTTCAATCAAAATTCTGAATTCAAAAAATTGTTTTATTTAACCAAAAAGTACACAAAATAAATCACACTAGTAAATAAAAACATCATCTCAAAAAAGTAGAATGGGCAAAAATAAATAACTAGACTTACCTTTTATCAAAACTACTTTGTTAAAACGTTGAACCGCCCTAAGTTTTCACCAAATATTGACCTGGCCACTTTTAGTCACGTCAAAACTAATAACAAACTTGAAAATAAAATCTTCATATGGGAAAATTGCACGCTTTCTCGGTTTGTTTGGAAAGGTTAGCTCCGCCCATTTGTGACTTCAGGCTTAGGTAGTCCATTTCGAAGTTATACAGTTTTCTCCATCGGAGACGGTTCGCAGCTCGGAAAAGCTTTAAGAGTCCATCACCCGAGTCAATTTAAGGCGGTTTTAGAGGTACGGGGGAAGTATGATACCTCAGACATCATTTGAGATATTCTTTTCAAATAAAAACCACTCGAAGTGAAAAACTCAAATACACATCGGTCTAGTAACGGATTTTTGATATTTTCTTTTTGTCCGTTTAAAACCGCCCCTAAAGTTGCCCTATTTTACGTACTATTTTCAGATCAAAATTTGACCAAAATAAGAGAAAATTCAAAATTCTGTTACTAGACCGATGTAGAATGATCCTTTATCTCTTCATTGAACCCTATTTCGTTTTGACAAGATAATACACTACCCTAGGATCATGTTTTCCCTAAACCCTTACAGTAGCTAGAAAACTCGCTGTAAAGTGCTGCCATCGTATATATTTGGGAATTTAAAGTTAGTGGCAAAATTAACTTAGTCCTGGCTAGTTAAAAAGTAGTGGAAGGGAGAATTAGAGTCACGCCTACCGCTACTTCTTCCTTGTCTCTTACCCCGCAACAACGTTAAATTCTCGCCGGGTGATGGACTCTTAAGATCATCGCTTGCAACCGAATTACCTGCGATGACGACACGGCGGCACCACAGGTAATAAATATTCCACGGTGCATCAAAATTTCGATTGAAGTCCGCGTTCAATTATTCAGGGCTTAATTTAATTCCACGTCGCCGGCGTGTACTCCCTATTCCCCTTATCTGCCTCACTCTCCCCAAAAGCCGAAGTGTAATCCGGCCGTGAAACGACCTGTAGCTTCTCTCGACGTTTGTGCAATTGACACATGTAGTAGTGTAACGCCCTCGTATACACAAGCACAGGGGGTTTGTAAAGGAGAGGGAGAGAGAGGGAGAGAGAGAGGGAGAAGGAGAGTCCTTTGATTGCTTTAACGTGCCGCTAGACTAACATGGTTTGCTTTGATCACGCCTAGGTAACGGTTTTCGGCGTGGGTAGGTGAAGTAGCTTAAGGGCTCATACGGAAAATCTCGAGGGGAGCGGAATTTTATAGGCTCAATTTTCTAGATTTTTCCCGCATTAATTGCTTCAGTTACGACTAACTAATTCGATGAGAGTCCCACTAATCGCACGTAACGCAGCATGTGAAGTTACCTTTACTCAAACATTACACACTTTCAACCATTTATGTAACTCGGTTCGTCGTCAGCACATTTTGCAGATCATTTTATCGCAATCATACCCCTCGCTTCTTCCTGCTATTATTTCAAACTTACGGATAAGTTCCTATCGTTAAATACGAATTATGTCTCAAACACTGGCATGGCTCTTTTAAACTTTTAATTAAAACAACTGAAATAAAAAATGTATAAGAGAACCGAACTAATTAACATGGAAAGATACTTGAAATAAACGAGAGCCGTTCTGAAGTTAATCAGAAATGAGCTCCTGGAGGAGTAAGGACGGCTGCAAATTTTCAATTTAGGGAAATAAATGCGGTAAACAGGAGAGAAGTGAATTTTCTTTAGTGACGCGACATTTTCTTTTCATGCATATGCATATCTAGGATTAAAGAGGTTAATTATTCTCAAGCTATCTAAACAGATATTAACGTCTGCATAATTGCATTGATTTAGTGTGATAGTGCAATGGAATTAATCGAAGGAGTTTTTTATTTTAATTTTACGTGTTTTAAAGAATTTAGTTTGATTAAGCACAGAAAATTTAATATTAATATAGTTCCACTTAGCTAAAGAAATACAAAGTTTTGAAACATCGTTTAAAAATTTACGAACAACCTGACAGGTATTAAATATTACTGACATTTGCATGTCTGCTATTAAAGAATCTTTTAGTTGCAGAACTGACAAATTCTGTTTCTATGAGCGAGGTATGATTCCTCTTGTACTTACTGATGATTAGACGAGGAATAATCACGTTGTTCTGTCCCCATTGCAGTTTTACCTGGAACGACAAGTCCACATATTTTACCAAGTTGGTTTGAAGTGTTTCTCTCATGTTATTAGTGTTGGGAACAACTATATTTCTTATATATGTTTTCTGTGTATGGTTCTTCAGTACAATGTCTGGTCGATTTGTCAACACTGTTCTATCTGGGAGCACTGTCACGTCCCAGTATAAACGGTAGTTCTCATGTTCTAAGACACTCTGATGGGTATAGTGATAATGTAAACCAAGATCCTTTGATAGATTGTACATGAGAGCAAGTTTCAGATGGAGATATTCAGTACGTGCTAGATTGGTACACCCTCCAGTTATGTGATGAATAGTTTCAGCTGTTTTGAAACACTTTCTGCATTTGTCACCTATGGCACTTGCTTTTTTCACTACAAATTTTACCTAATTTTTGGTAGCAATAACATGATCTTCAATAGCTATTGTTGGAATTCCAACAATATCTTTCTCCATCTTTTTCATTATTTATTATCCTAATAGCCCCTCATGTTTCGATCTCGCGTCAATCTCTTCGGACTAGCAAAGTTATTTTTACACGCTGTATAAATCACTTGAAAATCATAAACAAGACACCCAAAGGAACAAAAGCGCTTCAAATATTTCCTATTCCCTATTTACTTTCACATCCCCTTATACTAATAACTTTAGTCACGGTATCATTTGTCCGAGGTCATAGTCCCTTCATATCTTCCGAGAAGAATTGTTCCACTGTCGCCATGGGCGCCCGCAGGGGGGTGCCAGGGGGGGCCATGGCCCCCCCTGGGAAAATCAATATTTCAATTTTAAATCTAATCTAATAATTAATAAAACATCTTTTAATGCGAGAGAAAGGTAAATATAATCTCAAAATACATATTCCCTACAGGTATAAGTAGCAGGTAGTCCACGTAGACAGACTAATTTATCATTACATATTCCCGTTTGTCCACCCGGACTAAATTTGCGGCATTTGCCAAGAAACGGAATTTTTATACGTAAAATTTCGGGTGCAGGTTATTTTTTTCTAGGTGCAGGTACTGCTCAAACGAGAAATTATGACAATTCTTCGCCAGAAACTTACTATCGTATAAGTATTTTTATTCCTTATTTGGATTCGTTGATTCAATCTTTAGAAACCAGATTATCTGAAGAAAATATAAATGTGTACATGTTATTCTGTTTACCATAAAAATATTTCCGGACTTTCCTGTAATTCGGAAGATGCATATATTAGAAGAATCGAGGAACTGTATAATATAGACAATTTTAAAGAGGAATCTAAGAGCTGGAAAGAGTACCTGGCAGAAATAAACTTAAACAGTAACATATCTTTAGAAAATGTAATTAAGCATACAAACTTTTACCCATCTATTAGAAGGGCGTTTTTTATTTTGCTAACTTTACCCTCTACAACTTGCTCAAATGAAAGATCTTTTTCACGCTTCGTCATATCAAAAGGGTTGAGATCTACATGTCCCAAGCGATAACTCAGGATCGGTTAGATGGACTAGCGATGAGATTAGAAGTGATAGAGAAAGAATTGCTAGCTATCATGATTTTGCTAAAAAAGTTTTAAAAAAATTCGCAAATGAAAAAAGGAAGCCGCAATCTTTGTTTAAAGATGGTTCTACAACCGTCTAGAAAAATTTATCTACGACATATTGTTTTGATATACCTATTAGTAGGTACCTACCCACCTATGCTTTATATCAAAAAATAAATAATTAAAAATATATATATATAATTATATACATATATATATATATATATATATATATATATATATATATATATATATCGCTCGTTCCATGCCGAATTTGGAATTTTTTTTAGATGTGGCCAAAAATGAAGGAAAATTGTCCTTTTGGCCCCCGAAACTATCCCTAAATTTTTAGGGCCGTGGAATAGAATTCAAGTTATGGACAATTGAAAATTGAAATTTTCAGTTTCGGCTCCAAAATCAAAAATTTTCAACCATCCATAACTTGTAAAAATACCCATTTTTATGAAAAAAGATTCAAATAAAGGTTGTTTGTAATGCTTTAAACTGTTGGTAACTGCTAAAAAAAGTTCAGCCGACAAGGTTCACTGTTGACAGATCTAGGCCTCATTAATCGTGAGGCCGCAAAAAAAACAGCGTTTCTGACCAAAAAAAATTAGGAGCGTAGCTCGATTCCATACAAAACTTTTGAGCCATAACAGAAGTTAGCTGGACCTAAGGGCTCCGAGGGAAAAAATGGTAAAATCCTGCAAAAATCGCTTGATATCAATAAAATTCCATTGAGCCCCCAGAAATCTACTGTTTGCTAAGTCAATATCAAACCATGAGCAAAATTTTTTCTTGAATTTGACTAGGAATCAATGTTACTAAGGTTGGTATGCTATTTTCATATAAGTAGAGCATTTCCCATGTCCCCGGCGGCCCAAAAACTCAAAATTCACTAAAATACTTAAATTTGGAGCCCAGACGACTTCGCTTGACGCACTTTTTTTATCCAAGAAGCGACTGTCTCCTAAATTGTTGGTTTTGTTGATGTTTTTGAAGGTCCACAACGGTTGAAGACAACGCTGAAGCAACTTTCCACAACAATTGTGTTGGAAATTTGAATTTTCAACACAAATCTTGAAATTTGGGGCCAGTCCTTAGGTCTGGCGAACTTCTGTTTAGGCTCAAAAGTTTTGTGTCTGATCCAGCTACGTTCCTGATTTTTTTGGTCAAGAAAGCTGATGATGTTTTTTTTTTGGCGGCCTGACGACTAATGGCGCCCAGACTCGTCAACAGTTAACCATGTCGGATGAACTTTTTTTAGCAGTTTCCGAAAGTATAAAGCATTACAAACAACTTGTGTTTGAAATATTTTTCATAAAAATGGGTATTTCTACAAGTTATGGATGGTTGAAAACTTTTGGTTTTGAAGCCGAACTTGAAAATTTCAATTTTCCATTGTCCATTACTTAAGTTTTATTCCACTTGGGGTCCTAAAAATTTAGAACGAGTTTCGGGGGCCCAAAAGGAATATTTTCCTTCAGTTTGGGCTACATCTAAAAAAAATCCCATATTCGGCATGGAACGAGCGATATCTTAAAAAAATTGAGTAGGGAAATATTAACAAAATAATGTTTGTTAAAGTATTGCTACTGTACATATTGTACATATATGTACATATTTGCTGACTATATAGGTATTTAAAGGTAATGTGTGTTAAAGTTATATTAGGTTTAATCGTGGACTGACGTTTTTTCCAAATCTTTAAAAAAGGTGTTCGGCATTGTTCGTATATTTTTTATATGACCGCTGAGGAGATTAAGGAAGATCTAGATATGCACTTTTTTTTGTAGGTAATTGTTCCATTTTTGTGCTATATTAGATACTCATTTCTTTTGGCCCCCCCTGGAACAAAATCCTGCGGGCGCCCATGACTGTCGCTCAAATAGAGCACATGTTCGTTATCTTCCAGCTTTCTCAGAAGGACGACATTACCGAAACGAACAATTTTTTTCTCTCATTGTTCTTTCACTTTCCAAATTTCACAGCCACTACCCTTATCGTCGGAGGGTAAATTTTCTCTTTTATTACCAACACATCTGGCGTACTGAGCGCTTAACTTACTTACCCAATCAGTACTCAGTAAGCAATCTCGGGTTCTCCAATCGCGAAACGAGATAAGGGGTCGATGGGCGGAGCAATCACATTTATCCGATGGACACACGCTTGAGACGAGAGAAACACTTTGACTCTCGCGCAAAATTCATTAAACTCACAACGACTCAATTCACTCTCAATCGCAAAGAGATTCGTATTTTACATAAAATTAATGTAGTGTACTTATCAGTGGAACTACTTTCCAAATATAAGTCGTAATTTTAAAGCACCCGCGTTTCAATCCTGATTTAACCAGGGTCCAGCGGAAATGCACCACTCAGTTGCATTGCCAAGCTGCATCAGCTCTACGAGAAACAACGTCTTGCCTGGTCCTTCGAGTCAAACTTACATGACGTAAGTTCCTAAAGAGTTGCAAATCGCAACAGCTATAATGAATCCCTCAGTTTCTGGAAATAGGACACCCCGAGTAAGAAACAGGGTTGATTCATCTTCATCCCCCTCCTGGTCCCTGAGATAATGGGGCTATTTTCCATGAAGAGCTTTGCCCTTCCAAGAATCCATTAGTGGATTCATTCGTTCTTGCTGGGTAACAGTTGCCGGGCTAACGGAAGATAAGTTTAAGGGTGTGTATCCAACTGTCGATTTGGACTGATGATTTCGATACTCACTCAAAGTAGTCCTAGTTTTTTTTTCAATGTATATGTCAAGAGGGGAATAGCATAGGAGTTTATTGCCTTTGTTGTGTTTATTAAATTCAGTTTAGTTCTCAATATGGACTTTAGTCGACCCATATATGCTTCTCGAATTCGACTCTTAACATCCTTATGATCAGTCCGGATGGATTGCTGTACACCTAAGTATTTATAAGTTTCATGCATTGTTTCGATGAAATTCCATTTTTGGAGATCAAAAATGTTGGTACTATTTTGTTCTCTTATTAATATCTGGGTTCTGCATTTACTAAATCCAAACTCCATATGAATATCACGGGAGAAGGCTTCACAGTTCTGAGTAGTGAATTGATATGTGCTGGTGTACTAGCACAAAGTTTAATGTCATTCATATAAGATGAGGTGAGTAATTCTATGTTAGACTTCATTGTTGGATTTGATTGCAAATCCGTGGTTACTGACGTTTAGTATTTGTGAAAGAGGATTCAGAGCAAGGCAAAACCATAGCTGGCTCAATGAATCTCCCTGGAAATTACCGTTTTGGATTCTAATTAAGTCAGTAGAAATCTTTCCCTCGCCATGACTTAGTTGCAATTGAGTAGACCATTGGGACATTAAGTGACGCAACAATTCTGTTACAGAAGGCGCCCTCTTGTATATTTGGAGTGTGCATAGCAACCATGAGTATGGCACTGAGTTAAATGCCGGTAATCTATATGCGCTGTGTAAAAGTATCTGTATTTATGCAAAGCTTGCTAAATAATGACAGAATATATTACTATAGTAAATCCACTGAGAAGAACTGAGAAAACACAAACGTCGAAATTAAAAGCGCGCGACCAGCTAGCGAATAAGTACAGGGTCGCATTAAGAATGATCGCCTTGACTGTAATTTATCTTTTACTAAGGATGTTCATTTCTTTCTTTTCTGTATACATTTAAAGTAATGGTTTTCTCCCCGCAGTTTAAGTATGTTCCAGGGCTCTTTTTGGGAGGCGAGCAGGGAACGTGTCTTTCCATAATTGCAATAAATCACAGAAATATATTTAAACAAATTTATATCAAAATCCTGAATAACAATAGCGATACGTTAAAATAAACCATTAACTAAAAGTCCACTATCACCGTCAACGACTTTCCTGAACGCTTGTAAACAGACAACCATAGATCAGACAACTAAACTTGTTAATTTTACTGAACTGACTCTGTACATCAACAATTCCCGCCAAAAGTTTTATGATTTTCCACCAATAGCAAACGACCTGTATTAGGTGTTGTCTAACTTTACTACCTTTTCTCGTTTCGTGAATGTTTTCTTTTCAGTGGATTTACTATAGTTGTTCTTTGCATCCCTGCGATTTCTTAATGCAGCCATTTTGTTCCATGGCAATGCTGTTATTTTCGTCGCAGTGTTTATATATTGTGTCAGCTAGGCATGCTGTTAAGAGTTTGCATATAGTTGAAAGACATGTGATTGGTCGGTGTTTAGAGGGGTCCCGTGTATCATTATCCCTGGGTAATAGATATGTAATACCTTGAGGTAGATATCTAGGAATACAATTTGGGTTTTCCAGGAAGTTTTTGAAAAGCCTAGCTGGGTGTTGATGGATTCTCGTTAGTATTTTCAGCCAGAAGTTATGAATTCCATCGGGTATTCCTATTATGATTGTTTCGCCTTCAGTGACTCTGTAGTAGCAATGTAAAAAATCTGTGTTCAAAGTTTAAGTCCACAGCCTGCGTTGTATGAGTTTTCCCGCCTTGGCGATTAGTGGCTGAGTTGCCCCTGAAACACAGTTGGCAGGTTGAGCTGAGGGTTCTTGAGTGCTCGTAGATTGAGTTAATCCAATCATTGTTATCATTATTATTTATATAAATATTAAATAAACAATTAAAAAGTAAATTTATCATTGCAAGGATTACAGAGGAAGAATCGTATTTCATACTACATAATTTGTCATTCTATGTTAATAGAATTCCCACCAGCATGTATTTATATGTTAGGTTATATTATATGTGATAAAATATGTGATAACCTATGTGTGATATAAGTTATGTAGTAAGTATCACAAGGACTGTAATGTAACGTATTTATTTAGTAATCATGTTTTGGGTGTACTGTCACGTGGTCTGATACTACTTAACATGATATTACGACTTATTAGCAATCATTTTCACCAAATTTTCACGTCAGTTATTTGGTTACATTGAACGACCTCATCTAATTCACTAAAATATACCTCAATTTCCACATAATGGGTAAATTTAGATTCTTTGGAAAACAATAACTAAATTTTTAATTGGGATAGAAAGGAATAAGAAAAACAATCACACGAAATAAAAATTGTTTGAATTTGATAGACTTAAAATGACTTAATTCGCGCATGCTAAGGAAAAATATTTTCCTATGCCATAGGTCCGTTTATGACGAGGTGCTGAGATAAAAATTCCTTTAGGGCGCGTCGTTATCGTGGAAACAAAATTTTTTTCGAAATATTCGTAATATTGAGCAACTGAGTAGTATCGGTGAGGTGGGGTCAATTTCGTACGTTTAATTAAGCGCATGGAACTCCAAGCTCGGACATTAATGGCGGAATTTTAACCGTGAATAGAGTGCAGATGGCGTCGAGCATGCGACCGCAGCATCTGCGAAGTCTCAAAATTTTCTCGATATCGGTCGATTAGATCGGTTCCGAGGCGATGCGGCGGAAAGGTCTCTCGACTCGGGGAACGCTTTACATTAAACACACTTTATGCAATGTAATGCCGTTTGGTATTGAGTCTAGCTCGGAAAACGGGTCAGTTCCGACGACGCTGATGATCCCCTCGGAATTTCGGATATTGCCCGATTTTCACCTGACGTGGAATTTTTGCGGCGAGATAAGATGAATTACTGACGATAACGTCGCCGAGAGGTTTCTCGGGAGACATTTTTGGTGCCATTAACGTCGCGAATCGATTTTCAACATGTAAACAGAGGGAGGGAGGGAGGGAGTCGAGCAAGTGAAGTGTGAAAATCCGACACTCGACGTCCACACTTCCATTATACTCCCTGACAATCCAGGACTACTTTGAATAATGCGGAAAGGAGGTCGCCCGGTTATGGAATCGCGCGATTCCTGAAAAACGCACACGTAAAGCAGCCGAACGTAATCCATTTCCCGCGAGGGGAGTTTCCTGAGAATGAAACCGTGAAGGCGCGTCATATCGTGTGGAAAATCCTACAATTTGCAATGCAACGCCGCTAATAACGCATTTAGTGAACAGGTACACAAACCTCCATTACCGCTCTCTACGTAGGTACATTTACATTTTCATGAGAGACCCGTAAACTACATTAACCTGCGATTCGGATGTTTTCTCCCTTTTAGCTTTTCGCTTGTTAGGCTCTTTCGTTAAAATTCATCGTTCAGCAGTTGTTCGATGCTCTCGCCAGGATCATTAATAAATTAGCTTCATCCGACAGACGTTCCAAGAAACCCGTTAATTATTCATAACAAAATTTTTCAAGTCCATTTTCATGTAAATTATTAAATAAGAAACTGCAACAGAATTATTAACCGCAACAGTGTTGTCCGCAGCGCAGCAAATCAATATAATTCAGATACATTATGACTCCATTACATACGTTCCTTGTATAATTACACAACCCGGAAAATACGATAAAGATGCATATAATGAAAAAAGACATGTAATGTACACAGAATCCACAGAAATAGAAAGCGTCATTGGTAGAAACAAAACCCATCCAAACGTAGCCCACCAAAACTTCCCCGTTTGCGAAGCACGTGTCCCTTACATGTTGCTGCGTGTGTTTGCATTTTGAGGTTACGTTCAAAAAGTGGTCGAGAACCAAAGCTGTACTTCTACTATCAACATAACAACAATAGTAGAAGTTGTGCTCATAGTCAGGGAGCTGGCGACACTTTTGATTGTCCCATTTTATAAAACTTGATTTACCTTTTATCTTGTAATATTAATATCATTGATCAAAAAAATTAACTCCTGCCACCTCTTTAGCGGGACAACGGCGTACTAGAAGTAGTTCCAAATGAGATGAACCTTGAGTGACAGTTGATATGCTCAAACCTTAAAGCCGGATTCTCACGGTGCGAAATGCGAAAGCAGATTCACTAAACTATTGGTGTCTATGCCCTGATTGGTGTATAAAGTGATTTATGTGATCTAAGTGATTTAGAAAACATTTTCTTCCCATTTTTTCAGGCTTAGAACTGACAGTTTAATAACTGGCATGGTTTAAACTTTGCCTAATAGCAATTTGTCAATACTAACTTAAACATAAATTAATATAGACCTACAAAATAAGTGATAATACATAGTTAATTAAACAAATTGACAATAAAGCAATTTGTCGCTACATTACAACTACTGACTAATATACTAATTACATATCAAATATCAACATCATCACAATCGGAATCCGATGTGTCGTCATTTGGTCTAATGATAATAGTCTATTTCATCAATAAGGTGATTTACTTCCCATAACTTGTCTTCTTCTTCTATAGCGTGCTTACTACATTTTCTCCAATGATCTGCAGTTACTTTAGATAACGCTTCATGCAAAAGTCTTCTTACATCATCTAATTTGAACGTAGTGTTCGATCTCGCTACTTCTTGTACCCTTTACTTGTGCTCATAGCAAGTTCTATGGGATTTAGTTGGCAATGGTATGGAGGTAAACGATGCACAATTATCCCGCGATGTTTGGCTATTTCGTCGATTACGTATTTTTAGTATTTCTGTATATTTGTTCTAACGATTTGCATAGTACCTTTTTAACCATCGGATCTTTTTATCATTTAGCCATTAATTATGTTGTCCTTTCTCCAAGACGTAGTCGGTAACTTTTCTAGTAAAGGCGAGTGGTAAACTGGCGTTATCCATTCCTATTACTGAATTTTGTGGCATGAAACTTAACATCTGCACAAAATAGTCTTCAAATACGTCAGCAGTCGTTTCCTCATGATAATCTTTGGTAGATTTAGAAGTGAATTTTAATAAACCGTTATTTAAATAACCATTTTCACCACTAATATGCGTAATTATCAATCTACGACCTTTTCCCACTGGTTGGTTCAATCCAGTAGAATAACCTTCCGTAAAAGCCTGCCGCGAATCAGCAAAAATTCTTATCAACCCAAATTTTGGAAACAGTGTGCCCCTTCTTTTAACCACGTTTCATCTAAATAAAAAATGGTTTTTCATTCGGTTCGAAACCTTTTAATCGCTCTTGAATATTCCCTCCTCCAACAAACAATATAATCTTTAAGAAGCAACGCCCTTCTGTCAGATGCTTCCCACGAAAAACCTATTTCTTTTAGACACTTCCATAATGTTGTACGACCAATATGCGGCAAATCGTCACTTCCATAATAAAATTTCGTATTTTGTCTAAGATAGGTATTTTAAATTTAAATAAAAGGAATGAACTTTACGATGTATAGCAGTTTTATTAAAATCGTCGATTGTTTTTCGTTTTTGTCCGGGATGTTTTTGTGGCTCAGCAAACCCTTTATCTTTTCTTTCTTTTAAAAAACCATAAACTGTTGCTTCCCCAACTCCTGTCATATTGGAACAATTACTCACGATTTCGCCAACAGATTTAGATATTTTTTATATGAAGCTGCGCCTATGGTTTAGGACTGATAATTGTATGCAGGTAAAAATTCGTGCTATCAACTTCTCGTGAACGGAGAATAGTTATTCGGATAATATGCCCATTAGTCAAAAAATCTACCTTGTTCATCACACAGTCACTAAACCGAGAAGGGGGCCGTGGCGTCACTGCGTTGACAGGTAATTTAGACGTTGGGATAACTAACCCGGTACATTTGAAAATCATAACGTAACAATAGCAACAGCATTAAACGTTTTCCTGACGCTCGCTCCAGCATTTTACTCTACAGTAATCATAATATAACGCCGGTATAGAAGCTTCGCTTCAAAATCAATGCAACTTGTACCAAATGTACTCTCCATGAATGCGTCTGTCATGAATCAATCAGTTATCAATCAGATCATCGTTAGAAAGGGATATTTTTCATGCCTATTCAAGCTCTGAAAAACGTGGCAATTTGTCAAAATTTATTAATGGAAAACTATCAACTTTAGGAAGAAAGCTAAGAGAAGAGTTTAAAAATCACTACCTTAGTTTTAAAAAAAGGGACATATTTTGTAAGAAGAAATCATTATTACTTGCCTAA
This sequence comes from Cryptocephalus moraei, assembly GCA_946251905.1. Classification (NCBI taxonomy): domain Eukaryota; kingdom Metazoa; phylum Arthropoda; class Insecta; order Coleoptera; family Chrysomelidae; genus Cryptocephalus; species Cryptocephalus moraei. The sequence goes on from OX276454.1 coordinate 19,071,902, forward strand.
CAGCCTTAAAAGATATTTTATACATATTCAAAGCTCTGAAGAACGTGCCAATTTGTCAAAAAATTTTATTGGAAGACTGTCAAAAAAGTTTAGAGAGTATTTTGTTCAGAATAACTCAAAAATATTATAACTATGTATTGTTTTTGCGAACCAAAAAAAAAGCAACGGAACCTGCTATTTTTTTAAAAAAACTAAGTAAAAAAAATGGGTTACCCAGCGGCAATAAGCAGATTCCTAGTTTGCATATAAATAACTTATATAATATAACTTGATTGTTAACTTGATAACTTGATTGATTGATTGTTATAATATAACTTGATTGTGCAACAAAATTCTGAAAATTTATTTTCCATCACTGTGGCGACTGCGTCCCGACTATAGAAAGAATGGAGGTCAAAACAGAGAGCTTAGAACGAAAGAAGAGTCGAAGGACAAGAAAACTACTCTAAGAGAAAACAAAGTAAAAAACTTTGTACAGTAGTTAAGAAAGAATGGTTAAAAAACGACAACACTGTATACCGAGGACAAAAGCTCAGGAATGACGAGGAGATTACTTTCAAGAAATGCTAAATGAAGGAAAAATCAATTAAACAAAGGAAGATTATCATTATGATGTCATTTTCCGAACAAAGTGTAATATCAACCACCAAATTCGACCTGTCTCGCCGATTTCCTTATAAATACTTCACAACGCTGTAATCAATTACGTCTCATACTTTATGAACCAACTCTTTGTAACGTTACTACAAGATAACCGAAATACTCATTTCACCCTGCAGCAAAACAAATATAACGAAAATATTCAAGCGAAAGCTTCTTCCTGGAAAGCTTATTTATGAAACTGACGAGACAAGAAGCTCTAACCCTGGTTACATCAAAAACTCCATCCGGTACTTACGAGTAGGTTCCCGAAATCCACGACTCTGCGGCTTCCCCGCGTCGGTCCAATTAATTCCCTTTCCGCCGAGCGTCTCCGAAAATAAAATTTTCCCCTTAAGAAAAGTTTACTGCGTCTCATTCGGGGAAACTTACATAAGCTAAATCCTTAAAACTCTGTAAACCGATCCCGTCTGTTCGTTTACTTACAAGAAACCATAAAGTGCCTAATTAGGTTATTTCCTTCGGATTCAATTTAACTAGAAGTTAATGTGCTGTTTTCGAGGATGCCTGCGGATAATCAACGGTGAGATATGCATACGCATGAAACGAAATGTCGTAGGAATAACCCAATTCGTTGTTGTTACAACATCCATTTTCTATTTAGCTGAAACATACCGTTTCTTTCGTGGTAATTTTTTCGTTACGCTCGTATTTTATATCCACTCCAGTTGGGTTAATTAAAAGTTTAAATGAGTTATGTTTTTTTCGAAGAACAACTCTTTTTACGAGGGACTAATTAAAAAATAAATGAAAAAGGTAATTTTATTTTACCGCAACGCAAATCATCTTCCATTGCGTAATTCGGTACAATAATTTAGATTACAATATCGAAACGATTGCGTGTTATTAAAACATATCCCGGACGATTATCGTGGGATTGTTGAATTTTGCTTTTATTGTATTAATTCCAAAATAGAATCCGGTTATAAAATATTAAGCTGTTATTGCATTGTTTTCAATCAATGTTCCAAACTAGGGTTTAATGGAGTAAAAATAGAGCTGGTTCCAGGATAATTGTCCTATAAATATTCGAATTCAGGAAAGTTATGCTTGTTGTTTTACCTTTGAATTTTTGTCGCCACCGAAATATAATTCAATATTCGAAATGATTGACCCGAAAGGTCCAAATGTAATAAGAAAAAAAATTTATATATACATGGTTATTGGAGAATTAAATTTACAAGTTTAGCTGTTTGATGCCGTATAAATGTAATGGTAAATCAACGGAATATTAAAATAACAAATTTCATATATCAATTTATGTCATCATTAGTATTCAGGTATTAATTTTAGAACAAGAGTACAAACTAATTAAAAACTAATTTATTTGCCATATTTTGTATTGAATAATGTAACATACATTAATTTACTGTAATGTATTAATATATGTAATAACTTTTAGCCCCAAATAATTAGCCCAAGATCGAGCTTAATCCATTTTACGCGATGGGGTTGAATTAATTTAATTATTTTTAATTAATTCAATTAAATGAAAAGGATTAAATTGATTAAAATTAAAATAATTAATTTGCTTATTTTAGTTTTTCAATAAACGTCCAAGGATTGAGAAAACTCTTATTATCATCCCTCCTGGATGGTTGTAAGCTTTGCTCAGCTCAATCCTCTTGTAATAGTCTTCCTTTTGTGAGCTTCCGTTTATTACCGACAAATGTCAGACCAAACAAGTAAACAGGTTCTCAGCAAAAGCTGAATGTACAATACGAACCAAATTTTCTGCAGTTCACATCTACTTCTCTTGTACTAATTGAGTTTTGGATAAAATTATGGTGTAAGTGATTATTTGATTAAGTATTTAGATAAAGCTACACACTTCAGTATCACGTTATATTAATTTAAAAAACAATTTTTTTGAAATTATGTCCACAAACAGCAAAAGTAAATTAATTTCTTTTGTCTTACTACGAAACTCATGTAAGAAATGAGAAAAGTGAGCTGCGGTGAGATTAGGTGGAAACGGATTGTTAATGCTGCAACATTATAGCAAGGTTAAATAGGGCGCTAGGGACTAAGGGATTTTACAATCAAAATTCAATAGGGATTTTACAATCAAATTTAACAGGGATTTTACAATCAAATTTAATAGGGAATTTTGGGATAGGTTGTTTTATCTTTGCGAATAGTATTGTTGTTTGTTTTAATAGTTCGTTACCATATTTATCATTTCTTTGGGTACAGGGATTTTACAAGTCATAAACAAGATCGAGGATAATTATAGACAACATCAGTGAATTGTTTTAAGTTCGTACACGAATCAATAACACGAGCGATCATTTCACGTTATTAACTACAACAGAACGTGAACTGGTCAAGTTCAACTCTCATACACAGCCTACTAAGCATAACACGGCGTTTCGGTAACGTGATACCGGTCGCTCCTCGAGAAGATCAGTCTGGGTGCAAGGTAACAAAAACAATAATATCTCATTTAACCAATGTAAAACAAGATGTATAAAATCTCTGAAATTTGGGACAATAAACCAGTATACGATATATGCTCAAAACGACAGTGTGTTGTGATCTTTCTTCACGCCACCCAAACCGACAACCCCTAACCTCAAGAAATTCAACCCCGGAGAGCACGTTACGCCCTCTCTCCAAGCTACTAGAACTTCAACCAGGACCTGCACGTTACGCCCTCAGGTCCACACCGGAGAGCACGATACGCTCTCTCTTTCCAGACTTCAAGAACTTCAAGCCCGGATCTGCACGAGACGCCCTCAGATCCAGACCCGGAGAAGCACGATACGCCCTCTCTCCGGACTTCGAGAACTTCAACCCCGGACCTGCACGTTACGCCCTCAGGTCCACACCGGAGAGCACGATACGCCCTCTCTCCTCACAACTAGAACTTCAAGAACTTCAAGAGATCACGTCACGCTCTGATCTCCAACCTACAAGAACGACTTCAGCCTTACAACCTGGAGACAAGATTCATCTCCGCAGCCATTCACGAGCTACGAGAGATACAGCCATTCTCTAAAGCGATCATTTCACACTTTCGTTTACGGGTGGAAAGGTATTATAAATATGGTTTTAGATGAAGCATCTGAATGTACGTTGCAATAAATCTACATTTACCTAAAATTTCATAAACGGAATTCAAAGCAATCTAACATAATACTAACTTTCCATGTATCTAACTGAATATTATAAATATTTTTTAGTCTGTGATTTGACAATAAATATTTTCATTTGATTTGTCAATAATTCACCGCCTATTGTTTTAGCAATGGTAAACACGCAGAACTCCATTAGAATGGTCGGCGCTCGAAGACTCTATTATGTTTTAAAAAACCAAAAGATACCCCTTCATTTAAGAAGCAAAGTATTTGTTTGCTGCATATTACCAGTTTTAACATATGGGGCGCAGAAGTGGACCTTCACCAAAGCAAATATGGACAGAATCTCTAAGACTCAGAGGGCTATGGAAAGTCATATATTGGAAATATCACTCAGAGATAGAAAACGTAATGACTGGATAAGAAATAAAACCAGCAATATTGACGCTATAGAGAGAGCAGCATCACCAAAATGGAAATGGGCAGGCCACAAGGAACGTAGAAAAGACAATCTTTGGTACCCAGAAATTGGAAAATCGCGCCCTAATGAAGGGACAAGATCCAGAGGCAAGCCACAAATGAGATGGAAAGATGATATAGTCAGACATGCAGATCTGATGTGGCAAAGAACAGCCCAGAATAGGAAGATTTGGAGACAATTATGGGAAGCCTATATCCAGTTATGGATGGATAGAAATTAGGCTAAAAGAAATAGAAAAAGTACCGTCTTTTGTTCAGTCTAATTTTAAATGTATATTTTTATGGAAACTGCAGCTTTAATAAAATTGAAATACACGTAGTCGGCATAATATGGAAGAACAAACCGTTAAAAATTATTTGCCAAATGTAGTCAAATATCATATTTGACCATTCCGCTAATCAAAACACCTTTTTTGGGGAATCCGGATTAACGAAGCTCCAATGAATTTAACGAGTATGTTCTAATTGAGTGAAAAGAGGATTAGAACAAAATGAATAGTATTTTGTTATAATTTCGAACAAATGCCTCTTTGAATATTTGAGCATTCAAAATTTTGTGTATTGGAGAATATATTAAATCGAATATTGGCATATTCATATATTTATCAAGTTCGTCGTTCGAACAACTGTCTGGATTCGATTCGATCATTTTCATAGTTAAATAAGAATTTTAGCAAGTACTGGCTTCAAGATTTACAAAAAACTCCTTACATCATGTTTGTGTAAACTTTGATGAACTGTTAAATCAAAACGTGTTTACTAATTGAAAATGTAGAGTTTACCTATTCGAAAAATCTGCCGAAGTATGTTCCCATCTTTACTTCACTACTCGTATGGATATTCCATTTTTGCTCCGTTTTCTGCGACCGTCACATTAAATTTCAAAACCAGCTCATCTCGTCGACATAATTAAAATTAAACAAAGTAGCCTAGCCGTTTTCCTTCCGGATCGAAATACACAAACAGACATTAAACATCCTCTCCTTCCGAAACTGAGCCAATTTAAAACTTTTCACTCGTCCGAAAACGGCTTCATATCCTCTCATGATATATAAGAGCTTAAGCGGAATTAGATAGAATTTCAGCAGTTCCACGGACCCGCGCTCGTTACATACTTTATCCACGCCCCGAAGGGGGATGATCTCGCGGGGCAATCAACGCGGTCGACAGGCGATTTAATTCGGTACTCTTCTGCACTGTCGCTTTAAGTTTCAGTCGGGTGGTTACAATTATAACTGCGGATTAGCTAATTGCGTTCGGGTATCGGGTGAGAGGACAATTAGGAAATTCGTGATCCTTGCAGTTCCCGGTACCCTAATAGGGAACATTGATTTTCACCGCAACGGCCGCTAATATTCGTACATGCGGCTTAGTGGGGTTAAAAATGTCCAAAATGATCGGTCAGATGTTGAAAATCGGCTGTAGGACAATCACCAAGCGATTTTTCTCGAACGAAAATAAGCCTTAAATTTATATCAAACACTGTGGCAGCCCGAATTAAGCATTAAAACCGTAAAAAAATACTATTTGCCCTACATATTGTTCGTAAGTAATTCAGTTGTGCAACTTACATACAATTTTCGCTGAAACAACAGGAGTGTTCCATCACATATACCAGTCGGTCGCATCATAACTTTTCTGTGAATCCGTCGGCATTAATAAGAAATAAAACAACATTGATATCCCCGAGCGGTCCACGTTTCCACCCTCGTGAATTTATTTACGAACCGTAGGTATATTGTGATAAACGAATATTCAAAATTTATATTTCTAAAAGCCCGAGGGAAAATATTAAAACAAGGTCTTGCTGTAACAGTATACAGAATTTATGTGTGGGGCTCCGCCCGTTACATCATTCTGCGGTACTGTTCGGTATCAATAAAATTTTTATATATATAGCCGAGTTTGTATGTATACAAGTCCTCCTCCTCCCCCTCGGCGCGGAATAAATTATGAAAACTCCGCGCTCCGATAATCTCGGAATTCGCTTTGAATTATTATTTTCTTAAAGCGATCAGCATAAATAACAGGCTTTATCAAATGTCATGTTTCCATGACGTCCCAAACACAAGGAGGTTATTTTGGCATGGATACAGCGAGGAAATAAATATAAATAAAAATAAAATAATTATAAATAATAATAAAATAAAAATAAGGTAATATTTCACTTCGTTAAAGTGTTATCAATTGCATTTACTGTCCTAATATTTCCATCTAAGCTCTCCATGAACCCATCAATAAATTTCGTTAAAATCAAATCGTTTTAAAGGTTATAAAACACTGAAATTCTGATGCTCTTTACAGCGGCTGAACAAAAAGTTTAGACAACTTAACTGTATAGATATTTTAAAAAGTCTGAGTTCATTAGAGTTAAATTTCTCAATTCTGAATAAATTAACCTGAAATCGGCTTCTGTTAACGTCTTTGCCCCTTAAGATCTTTTTTTTTTTATTTTGAACCCTTTGCTGACCATACAACATAGTATCATTTTAAATGTTTGGAAGCGATTTGAACTTTTTTGTCTTAAATTTTGATATCGTCACGGTCGTAAAGGCCTAGGGCCCAGAAGGGTGCTTTGGTTGGGGGAGGGGGGGTAGCTCAGGAAGAAGGGAAAAGCATAAACAAATGTAATAACTTTTATTGGCAACTAGTGGTTCAGTACAGGGGAGAGAGGGAGAGCCCATGATAAGGAGCGGCAAAGACGAAGTGAAAACAAACAAATGGTTAAACACAAAAAAGACAAAAATAATAAATGGTGAACAAACGTACGCTTACTAAAGTCCACAGGGAGCCTGGAGGGGTAGCTGGTGCAGGAATCGCAGCATCACAGAGGACATCTCTCCTCAAGCAAAAGAGATAACGAGTATATAGTTTAACTGGGCAGCGTGACAGGATACTTGACTCATACTTCACTGCTAATCGCTTCCGATCACCGTATTTATAATGTTTTTCATTTCGCATGTGATGCATAATTTCATTAAACATACGTGCCTCGCCAGGAGGTTTTATCCTAGTTATGTTTTATTAATTCTCGTTTTGCCGAGGATGCTTTTCCTAATTCTGGATTCCTTCGCCAGAATCTAGGTCTGCGAGACCAAATGGTAACGCAACCATTTATGCAAATTTGATGTTTATGTACTGCCGGGATAGCCCCAAATTTTGAATTTTCCTCGACTAAGCTTGAAACAGGAGAAATACGCAATCGATTATTTGAGTAAAACGCCATACATTCGTAACAGCTTCATGTATGGCTTCTTCAAAATCAATAGTAACAATTTTTGGTTTCATACCCAAAGACATTTCCTGACACTTTAAATGTAACATGCGGAACATACATTGGTAAGTTTTTGCTAATTTGTTGGGAAGTAGACAAAATACCAAAGGTACATAATGAATATCTTAGAACCCATAAATAATAAACATATGTTAAAAAAAATTGGGAGAATTCTCGAATATCCCATCCATATAGAGACAATCACCAGTCACATAAAAATTTCAAATTGCTGTTCTTCTTCTTCTTCATGTGCCCTGTCAGTATCATCCGACGTTGGCGATCATCATAGCGAAGGCTTCACGGTCTTCTGCAATGTGTAGGAGTTGTCCTGCATTTCGGATACCGGTCCAATCTCTAATATTTTTTAGCCAGGAAACTTGCTTTCTTCCGACACCTCTTCTACCTTCAATTTTTCCACACATAATCAGTTTTAGGATCCTATAGCGACTTCCTCTTAACACATGACCCAGATAAGACATTTTCCTATGTTTGACAGTCCTTAGTAATTCCCTATCTTTATTGATTCTCCTTAGTACTTCTTCGTTGGTTATGCGTGCTGTGTCCAAGGTATTGTAAGCATTCGTCTATGTATCCACATTTCTAGTGCTTCTATGCGATTCATTGTTGACAATTTCAGGGTCCATGCCTCCACTCCATACAACAGAACCGACCAAACATAACACTTAGCCATTCTTTGTCTTAATTCTAAGTTAAGGTGGTCGTTACATAGAAATGTTCTCATTGTTTTAAAAGTTGTTTTCGTCATTGCTATTCTGTGTTTAATTTCTATGTCTGGGTCTAGTTGGTCCGTTATAATGGTCCCCAAATACAAGAATTTGTGAACCCTTTCAATTGGAATACTGTTTAATTGGAGTCTAGCACCCGGGTGTGGGTTACGGCTGCAGATTAGAAATTTGGTTTTATTGACGTTAATTTTGATACCCATTTCTTCCCCCACCTCGTGGATACGATTCAGCACGGTCTGAAGACCTTCGACGCTGTCTGATAAAATTACTGTATCATCCGCATATCTTAGCATATTTAGCACATATCTTAGCACATTGAGTATTTCTCCATTTAGTTTAATCCCATATCGTTGATATATAGTGATTTTGTAAATATTTGATCTGAAAATATATTGAATAACGTCGGGGGCAGAATGCACCCCTGTTTTACTCCTCGTTCTATAGATATATAGTTGGTGAGATTATTACCAGTTTTTACATTTACGGTTTGATTCCAGTACAGATTCCTAATGACACGTAAATTTTTGCCACTAATGCCTTTGTTTTCTAATATTGTCCTCATCGTAATTCACACGAGTTGCCGACCTGTAATTGCAACATGTGCAATAATTTATATCCGATTCACGGTTATCAAACTCAAACTGCAATTGCAATTTTTACAATAAGTCAGATCCGCTTCCCGGTTATCGAACTCAGGTCTACAAGTCGATCAGGTGCAAACAAGGTAAGTCGTCTATTCGGCGATAATTACAAGTTCAACAAACTGCCGAATACGCGATCTACAAAATCGGCGGGCGAACTTTCGACAGCAAATATTGAGGGTACCTGCTTTAATCGAAGGGTCATATAATCTTACAAGAAATTTCGACGTCGGCTTAAGGCAGGTAGGTAGGGAGTGTATCGGTAGGAACGGTTCAAGTTCAAGATCTTTTAATATTTTCGTGATAAAGATGGGATTTCCCGTAATTTCGTATTCCCTTGCCCATACCCATTTTCCTTGCCCTTTAATATTTTCGTGGTAAAGAAGGGATTTCCCGTAGATTTTCCTTGCCCTCTTGTCCTGTATTAACAAATAAATTGTTTTAACGTATATATATCCCCTTATTTTTATTCCTAATCCAACTATCAATACGCGGGCTTGTTAAATTTCTTTACAGCCGAAAATACCTGTACAATAAAACCACCTTTTCGGTCATGCCGTCGAAAATAGGAATCAATCCATCGTAAAACACCTGGTCCCGTCGAAACTTCTTCCGCCCTACAAAATATAAATTCAAGCAGTCATATCGATCGGGGGGACCTTTTTTCATTCAGTCAGTGGGTAGTTCGCCAGGGCCCCGGTCGCCGTCCATAACAGCCGTCCTCTTCTCCTTGGAGTAAACATGTAAGAGCCCTCTATAATGTAACATTGTTCAATATCTTCATTCGTTTTCGTTTCACGATTTTTGATTAACTTACACTTCACTGTATTTAGTTACTCTGAAATAAATCTATGTGTCCCTAAGTGTTTTCTGTTCTCCACATTGAGATACCCTCTAGCGTACCACCAGGGTGACTTCATCCCCCTGGACGCAACATATCTTCATTGGATTTTAGATTGTTGCACTCTATCTAAGTGACTTGACTATTCAACAGTTTTTCACTTAGAGCTTCGTGATTACGCTCGTTGCACTTCTTAATAACAATGTTCTCACTTATGTTAGGAAAAACTGTGGCTATATATTTTGAATTTGTATAGCGCCATCGAATTTCACCAAATTTGCTCGTATGAGCGATTCAATATTTGAAGTTATCAAAAACCAAACACTTTGCAGCTTTATTAGAAGTTACAATATACGCCATACCACCTAACGGCAAAGAACTGACATATTTTGTGAAGCCCTCCCCCGAGACTCTTAAAACCACACCCTCATTAAGAGAGAAGTTGTGCCGGCAACCTCTCTGTTGCCGGCACAAATTACAATGTTATGAAAAATATGTCAGATCAAATATGACCTTTCTGAGCTATCGTGGGTATAATGTATATGACAGTGGAGCGTGTGTGCGCGTGAGAATGAGAATGGGAGGCTGATGTGAATCTATAACTAGGAAAGATTATATATATTAGGATCGATATTACACAGAAACGATTCCTGGCGTGACGCGTCAGTCGTTCAAGGTCGTTCGGGTCGTTACGGTCGTTCGTTCGTTTTTTCAGCGTTCATACCTCTCAGCTCCGAAAGTAAGTGTAGAGGTCAATTGGAATATTTTGCGATTTAAATCTTAGTTCACATAGGTACTTTAAAAGCAATCGCACTTGTCTTGTGCGATTACAATACGCAAAAATGGCGTACGGTGACGAAAAATACCAACGAAACGCACGTTTCTACCGTTCGCCTTAAACATGTTAATATTAAACCGTATTTTTTGTATTGTAGCTGTGCTACGGAGCCAGCTCGCCAGCCCTGTCGGACCGAAACCGTTTCCCGACCCTGTTCCGCACCCACCCCTCGGCGACCGTCCACAACCCCACCAGGATCAAGCTGATGAAGAAGTTCGGCTGGTCGAGGGTTGCCATCCTCCAGCAGACCGAGGAAGTCTTCATATCCACCGTCGAGGACTTGGAAAGGAGGTGCCTCGAAGCAGGTAAGCGCAACAAAAATGAATCGGGGAAGAAACAATAAAGCTAGGTATATAAGCTCTGAGATTGAGGTTCAATTGATGTTGCCAAGTTTTGAGATTGGGTAGCACGTCGTTCAGTTCACGACGCCGTTGCTTCGACCTGACACATTACATACATACCTAAAATGCCTGTTATGTGTGAGCAAAGTTGTAAATTGAGGTTTAAAGTTCGTAGGGATTCCTGGTATGGTTTTAGATCTAAATTCGGCGAAAATAATTATTATATTATAAAAATATGTAGGAGTATATTTCTCAACATATACATTATAAATGCATATCTACTGAATAATATAAAGACGAAATTGTTACATATAATTGAGAAAAGAGAAATCTTCTATATATATAAAAATGGATGTTTGTGTGTATGTTCCGCATGGGCTCCTATACCATTCATCCGATTGCAACGACACTTTGGTGAGTTGTAGAACGCATGTTTGTGAAGGTTCCTGAAATGGTTTTGCGTCGAAAAAAGAGCCAGGGGGCCGAAACGGCTTAAAAATATAAAATGCATGACAGTTAATATGTCATCTTTATTTGACAGACGAGTGACTGACAGATGGCGCCATCTCGCGGTGAAAAGGTATCTTTTAAATGTCGATCAGTTTGACAGCGCTTTGAGGATCGAATTGCTCAAAATTCAAAATCATTCTGTTAAAAGTAGAAATATGTTTGAACGTGTGTGTGTGTGTTAGTGGTGTTATTTGTGAACTTTGGACATTGGACAATAGAAAACAGGCACGCGCGCATTTATTTTATATTTACGCTGTGAATTAAGCATCCAAAAAGCAAATCGATTGGCAGATCCATATGTAAAGCAAAAAAATAAAAGGCTTTACGAGCTTCAGAAAATGACGGACAAAGGGAAGATAGACTAGAAACCTTCAGATTAAAAAACGCTCAAACCCGTTTATTTGAAAAAGATGAGCAAAGGGAAGATAGACTAGAAAGCCTAAGATTAAGAAATGCTCAAGCCCGCTTATCTGAAACAGACGAGCAAAGGGAAGCAAGATTGGAAATGGAACGAGTACGTATTGCTCGAGCCAGTTCGTCTGAAACAGACGAGCAAAGGGAAGTCAGATTGGAAATCGCCCAAGTACGCATTGCTCGATCAAGACGAATAACGCACGCTGATTTAAATCTTGCTGCATTCCGTTACGATTCTAATTACAATTATAGTCTACATTCAAGTGTTGTTATTGGAAAAATGGATAAATTAGGCGTGTATTGCAATGCCGTAAAATTCCATAATGAAACACCAGGAATGTGCTGCGCAGGTGGAAAAGTTAAATTGCCAGAATTACATTCACCACCCGAACCACTATTAACGTTGGTTTCAGGATACACAAGACAGTCGAAACATTTCCCATCAAACATACTTAAATATAATTCATGTTTTCAAATGACATCGTTCGGTTCAACTAATATCGTGCACGAGAATTACATGCCAACATTTAAAGTTCAGGAGCAAATTTATTATCGTATAGGATCACTACTACCACTGCCGAACGAAGTTAACAATTTTTTTCAAATATGTTTCATGGGAAACACTGATGAACAAATAGAACAACGTTATCGGTTCAATACGCACACTAAACAAGAAATTGACGTTGCATTACAAACTTTATTCGAGCAACATAACGAATTAATTCGATTGTTCAGAACTGCCATTGAACAAATGCAATATTGTGTTTATGTATTTTCTCGGTTAATCTATATTCGCTAGATTATCTACTTTTATTTAATCAATCATTTATTTCATATCAAACTGAGCCACAGCGAAGCGTGGCCGGGTCACGGCTAGTGACCTATAAACTAGTTATACCTCCTTAATGTTGTTTACCACATGAGTAGGGTAAAGTTCTAGGAATGTGCTCTGGTTTGACCCTTGAAATAGGTTTTTGATTGGCTGTCAGGGGTACACAAAGAACGGGCTGATACATATAAGCCTCGAACAAGCGGTACTCCTAGCGGCCCAGTGGGCCTTGTCAAAATTGAAATTACCTACATATTCATAAAGCTAAGGAAATACAAAAAACCAAGTGATGTTCTCAGGGCAGCTCAAACACAGAAGGAAGGTTGTCTCAAACAAGCCCTTTTCATAAAAGATTTATTTGTAGATATGTGTCAACGTTTCGCCTACATTCTAAGGAAATACAAAATCTCTCCAGAAAGTCAAACTAAACTCACACTAAATTAATGAACGTAAATCAAACCAGAGCACATTCCTGGAACATTACTCTACTTGTCACCGTGGTAAACAACATTAGGGGAGTATAACAAGTTCCCTTTTCATGAAAATAAAGATTACAGGTCAAGATTTCTCTTTCTCAAATATGTAACAATTTCTTCTTTATATTAGTGCGTAGATACACATTGAACACCATAAAACAAATTTATTTTGTTAGAAATATTTTCAGTTTGGTATCGATTCGTCGAGGAAAAAACAAGGATCTTAATAAAAATATATTCGCGTTAATCAAAATTCGCTGGAACATATTATTGAATTATAATCAATTTTGTATTGTTTCGTAGTGCAGACTACCTGGGAAAGGCCAACAGGTACGATCCCTAATGCCTCGTGGGGTCTAAAATCGGCCTGGTGCATTTCGGGCACGCCCTAATAATTGTTGCCGAAATTTTTCTGACTTTTCTCGTATTTTCTTGAAAATAAAATCTTCCATAGGATGGATAACAGGCAATTGAATGCTAGAATAAAATTATTAAAAACTAAATCCTAATATTCTTTTCATCTGACACTGAATTTTGACGTTTTCATAAATACATAATATGAAGAAACAAATTGTAGCGCGGCGTGTCAGCGTCGTTCGGGTCGTTAAGATACGGTCGTTCGGTTTTTCGGCGGTTATTCCTCTCAGAAATCCAGCGCTGCAAACGAGACTAGCTATAAGAAAGCTATGAAAATTCTATTAAAAGCTATGAACTATGAAAAAAAAGCTATGCTTCCAAAATTTCATCAAAATTGGTTATGTCCGATAAGACGAAACTTTATCGAATTAAAATTGAGTTCACTGGGCAAATCGTTCCAGTCGATGCATCTGAATGAAATAAATAACTATGTGGAATTTTTAACACATTAGAAAGCTAGCATGAATTATTCGACAACAGTACGAGACTGAACTGGCCGTAGGGAGAATTTTTACATAATACCAAACATGGCTATAAAACCAATGACGGCCTTGCAAATTAAATATTAACATCGAATACGTCCTCCTTTACCGCTTCGTCCTTTTCCAGAATAGCCCTAATGTCGTGAAACGTTTCGTTTTTACGGTCAAACGGCAGCGCGAAAACAATGAAAAGCTCCTCGTTTTCTGTAGGACTCGTAAAAAGGACCGTTTATTTAAATTTAATAGTTTGCGTCTCCACTTCTGCCGCTGATAAAACAAGCGGAGGGCCGTCTTCCTTGCGTCTCTTATAAAAGATTTACGGCCGGGAGTTCTTTAAACAAAGCCGTCGAATGTCGATCCGTTAATACGTCACTATCTCCGGAAGTTTTTGGGAGGTCTCCATCGGAAACGATCTTTCGATTTCTCTTCATCCTTCGTTCTCCGTTATGCACCCAGACGTTCCAAAGTATCGTTCTAGTTGTGCCTACCACCATTACATTTTGCAATTCACCGTAACTGTTTCATCATCATTTGTACACGGTAATTACCTCCGATGATTTATCTAATGTAAAAACTGAACCGTGAGTTACAATTTTTTTTTAAAGTCTACCATAGATCTTTTGAGATTGAAAGCTAGACAAGGAGCGATATGTAGTTGGCTCCAGTATGGCCCTGACTTGACTTTGCACCTTCTTAAAGATAATCATATAACTGAAGACTCTATTGTTACCTAATGGTTTTATCACTATTTTGTCCGGACCGATTTGTACTTCCATCAGAAACGATAAGACTGATGCAGGGCCGGGCTTAAAATATTGGGAACATTCGGATAAAATGAAAGGACGATATAATAGTGACTATTATGTTTCCACGGGAGAGTTTAGAACATTTGTTAATAATGATAAATGATACCCTAATATAGTAATGGTACACACTATAAATTATTTAATTAAAACATAATATTATATGTTCACAATCTATATCAATGAGCTAATTAATAACTACCTCCCGAAATATATTAATTTTTTAATTTAAAACATGTATGCATATATAAAAAAATACATTAATTCTCGTTATCTGACGAACTACTCATATCATTACTGTTTGTATTAATAACTAATTTAGAAACATATTCCCACCATATTCTGTATTCGTTTCCTTTCTTGATAGTATGTTGCATACAATTTGCCCAATTGCTTTTTGTTATAGTTTCACACTGTTCTCTAATTAATGTAATTACTGTTTTACATAGCTTTGAATTGTTATTATTTCATCTAATTCTACGTTTTATAGTTCACCAAATTGATTCAATTGGAATGATGAATGTCCAATGGTAGGGGCGGTAAACGCAAAATAATTTGAGATAACTTTATAGCCATTTCGTCCACAACATAAGAATTAGAGTTGAAAACCGATTATAAAGGTTTTTACAATAAGGATCATGTGTGGTATTAGTCAAATTTCAGCATATGTGAGTACTACTTTTTTATGCATACCCTATTTTCATCAAAAATTCACACACGCTCGAAAAGTGCAGGATTTACCGACTGGTATTTGAAAACAAAATTTTGGACCTTGCTTGAGAAGAAACGCAACAGGTTAACCTTCGTATCTCCGATACAAAAGGTTCAATTTTCAAATTTCAGTTTCAATCTCACAGGGAAGGTCAAAAAGCCTATTACAAATCTTTAACTGAATTTCAGCTAGATAGACCTAGCTCGTTTTTGAGATCCCGAGATTTTTCAAATAACAGAAAAGAAGTGACCTAACCTAACCGTGCCAAAAATTAAATTTTCGAATTTCAGTATCAAAGGAAAAGTCAAAGAAACTGTTGTAAAACTTTCGACAAAATTTCAGCCCACTAGTCCAAAATGTTTTTGAGATATCGAGATTTTATTTAAAAAACAAAAAACTGCATATACCTACTTACAAATATAGCAACTCGTAAAATAAGTACATTAAAAACATACCCTGCACTTTTGGAATAAATGACTTATTGTCTTTCATTTGTCATGAAAAATCAAACAGAATTTTGAGATTCTATTCAAAAAATCTCTAGTGATTCACTTAACTTTTTTAACCCAAAAAGTGAATTTTGGTATGTAACTCGTAGCAGGGTACATCAGTGAGACAATTATAAATCATTAAACTGAGCTTGAGCTTGCTGGACCCAACAGTTTTCGAATTATCGTTATTTACCAAACAATTGAAAATTATGTAATTTTTAAAACTTAGTAACTCGCAAAGTAAGTGCCATATAAACGAAACTCGCACACTTTAGGAATTTGAGATTTAACCTCGTTAATTTTGGGCGGAAATATCAAATACATAATTTTTAAGTTCTTATAAAAATTATAAGGGATTAACCTCCCATTTTCCGATCTAACATATTGAATTTAAGAATTGTAGTATGAAACTCGCAAGGAAAGTCAAGGCACTATTTTAAAACTGTTATCCCAATTGGTTTGCAAAGCAAATCCATTTTTGAGATATCTAAATATTTCCGAAATACAGAAAAATATGTATTTTTAAAAATGTAGTCGCTCAGAAAGTATTCGTCTTCATTCGTACTCTTTTATTCAGCATACATATTGGATCACTTATCCAATTTTGACCAGTTTATACAAAAAATCTCAATTGGTTACTAACCTCCCTCTTTCCGACTCAAAACATTAAATTTTAGAATTTCAGTATGAAACTAACAAGGAAGGTCAAAGATACTATTGTAAAACCCTAGCCTAAATTTAGCTCACTAGTCCTAACAGTTTTTGAGATATCGAGATTTCTCAAAAAACGTAAATATACGAATGTTTAAAAATATAGCAACGCGAAAAGTAAGAGCATTGCAAACGATATTCTTATACTTTTGGAAACAAGGACTCATTTAATTGGCAAATGCCACCAAAAAATATATACTCCTTTTGGTGCCGTTTTTGAGAGAGATCTCAAAACAGGTGAACGAAGTGTGAAGTGGCCTCTGTAGAGAATGGACTGTGTAGATACCTCTCGTAGCTCGTGGGTGGCTGCGGAGATGAATCTTGTCTCCAGGTTGTATTGCTGGAGACTGGTAGTAGTTGGAGATCAGGGTGTGACGTGATCTCTTGAAGTTCTTGAAGTTCTAGTTGTGTGGAGAGAGGGCGTATCGTGCTCTCCGGTGTGGACCTGAGGGCGTAACGTGCAGGTCTGGGTTTGAAGTTCTTGAAGTTTAGAAGTTGTATTATCTTAAAGATCTCGTAGAACTCTCAGGGCGTAACGTGAGAGCTTGTAGGTTGGGGTGATATAATTCAAGACCAACAACACACGTCGTTTTGAGCATACATCGTATACTGGTTTATTACCAAAATTTCACAAGCTTTTATGCATCTTCAAATTACATTGGTTAAATGGCAAATTAAGTTTTGTTATCTTTCTGCGTCCTAGATTGTAATTTCCCTGACCTAGCTGTGTGCTTGACCTTACCGAGCGCGTTTGTTATCATATTACGAGTACTTGTGTTATGCTTACGTGATTAATTATTGTTGTAAGATTTTGAAATTATCACTTTTGATCCGCGCTTTTTCGTCCACCTAAGCTACTCAGTTGTTTTAATACCCTCTTTAATAGTTATTAATTAATTGATAATTGATTACTTTATCAGCACGCACACTAAATTATTTCACTGACTTAGTTGTTCTAATTAATTTTGATTACTTAATTTGCAAGTGGAAATTTCACCTAAGATGTTTTAATAACAACTTGTTCTAGTTCCCTACTAAATGGTTATTAATCCCTAATTGATGAATATGTTCCCTAAATCCGTATTAAATCCCTACAACCCTACGCAGCTCTCTTTTATGTTGGTCGTAGAGTCAACAAAAGGTAAACCCTTTTTTGGTCCAATAAGGGGAATTATGAATTTCAGTACGAAATTTGTAGGTAATATCAATTAGAAGACTATAAAATGTTTGACTAAACTTCTAAGAAAAGTAAGAGCCTTACAAACGAATTTCTTGCACTTTTGTATTCGTCCTCTTTCATTGACCAAAACATCAAAAATCCAATATTTTGTCAGTTTTTTGAAAAAGTCGACGTTTAAAAGGTTTCTCTATTTTTGTTTTACTCCACTTTTTATTACTTTTAATCCAGTACGAATTTAACTGGTCAATACATTTACAAAATTTGTCACTGAAGCACTAGTGTAGAACCAGCCTCTCCAGAGACACAGGGAGACCAAAGAAACGTTGGAAGGTGACGTTCCAGAAGACATTTAAACACATTGTGGGGGAAATGGAAAGTGTACATCGTCTGACAGATTTAAATGGAAATATATTGTGAAACAAATCAAAGTCCACAAAGGACGGTAGCGCTCGAAGACGAAAAACAAGATGACATGTAAACAAATTTGTTGTGTTGATGCTACCAATCGTAAGCGATTCACATCTAATATCGACTTTCTTTTTTATTTTGCAACACACGACACGTGTCACACCAAAACTTATTTCAATCAAACCAGTTCATTCAACATTAGTCGCTTCTCAATTTTCATGGATGGAGAGTCCGTGATAAACAACAAACGTATAAATTCGCCGCGTTGGTGAAAGAATATTTCTTCATGAGCCATAAACTTACAAATTTTTATCACCGATCGCCCCACGGACTATAAGTTACATCGATGAATATCGCGTTCAAAATACGAACTAACCAGCCATTAGGGAAATGAATACGGCGACGTGTTCTCCAGGAAAATACGACAGAGGGTTCGCTCGGAACACCTTTTCGTTTGACACACATATATTCTTTTCCTGTCGTGCCATTAAAGGAAACATTCGCAGTTTAAACGCGCTTTGACTGAGGTCCACGATAGGACTCGGCTCTATTTCGGTTTATTTAACGTTATCGATAAATTGACCTCTCTCTCCTTATCCAATTTAACATACATATAACCAATGTGCCTTTGTATACAATGGAAATTAATTTTCCCAATCGATTTATTCGGTGCTGCGTTACATCGACGAGCAAACACAATACTTTCAATATAAAGTAGACCACTCTAAAACTGTACGGCGCACGTCGCGTAAATATTGATGCCCCCGGAAGGTTTTAGATGGGCGCACTTAAACAACACATCACATGTAAATACGGGTCTTCTATCATTCTGGATGAGTAATAAATATTATGCAGGGAGAGAAAAGAACCGAATATTGCTCTTATAGCACTTAGAGTTATTTTTCCGAATGTTTTCATCATACATTAAATTTTTATGATGTAAAATACAATAGCTTAGAAGTAGTGTTGGTGTTTTGTGCCCAGTCCTTGCTACAGTTCCCAAAATTAAATTTCTTTTTTCAGAAAGTTGTGGGGTTTACACCTCCAAAGGGGGTATAAAGTATTTATTACTTTTTATGAAACCCCTCAGATATCTTTTGTTAAAAGATATCTCTTGTTAAGATATCTTTTGAAAAAAGTCCTCTGGGACAAACATTTACAATTTTGCAAAAACTATTGTAACGTTCGTTATTTTATTACTTTAATTATTTTAGTTTTGCTCGTAATGCCGGCTAGCACATGAGTATCTCTGGGTCGGGTCGAAAGAAACTCAATTTTTGATTATAGCGGTTTAATTAGGTACGTCCAATAAGTAAAAAGCACAAAAACATCGATCTTATGCAATGACCAACGTTAATCCAACAAATCAGTTCGATCTTCTTAGATCGTACGTAAGTCGATTGTAAGACAAATATTTAAATTTTACTCAACAAGTCCTAAAAATAACACAACTGCATTCGGAAGTTACAGATTTTTCTAACTAAATTGTTCAGATTACAAATAACTAAATGTCAAAGTCTAATGAAAGGGTCGATCGTTTTAAAAAGGCCTTTTTGTTCAATAGATACCTGTTCACTTTGCACTTATCACAACACTGGTAGTCAGAAGCTGTGGATGAAGCCTCCGGATGGGTCACTCGTCTTCGGAGCTCATGGCTTATCGCTCTTTAAGCGAGCTCGACGCCGGTGTTCGTCGCTGCTTCTAGTGATATCCAACGGGGCCGTTCTCCGCTCTCAGCTCTCGGGTTCGTACGTCAACGCGTGAGATCGTTGATGTGAAATCTCCCAGCACACACAATTCGTTTAACCGTAATTAACGCAGCGTACCAATTAAAACACTGCCGTTGTTTCGAACCGACACACGAATTCACCAGTCACATGTATTAATGGACTATTTTAGGACATGGGCCCCTCAAATTTTGGGGTTCTCCAGCGAAAAGATTGTCAAAAAAATCACGTCTCAACGCTTTTAAAGAGCCGAACCGACTCCCAACTGACTTGAATTTCTAAACATATTAACTAATAAGTACCAAAAACTAAATAACTGGGCCACAGTGGCCCCAGCGATCCGAACCCTCTCGTGTATCGGAGACTTGTCCTCTCTCAATCTCATCTACTATCGCAATGTCCCCTTCCCTTGCCCGGAAATGACGTAATCACCAATAGCTGAACCTGAACTCTCCCTCTTTCTAGACTTTAAACCTATCCGGGATTTCTAAACACCACACTTTGCAACTATGAATCTCTCATCATACGATAACGTCAGTCACGTACACATTTCTTCTTCTTCCTCTTAATGTTTCTCAAACCGGATGTAGGTAATAAAACGTCTCCGTGCCAAAGTGAGACAGATGTTCTCGTTTTGCAATTTATGTACGAATGGATAGTGACTAAACTAACCAGGGAATCTCGTTGAAATTTACACAACTTATGATTAAATGGACCTACATTAATCTCTCAAAATCTCAGATTTTTACCTATTATAGTTTTCGTCATAGTACGATGGCGACACGGTGTCGCTAGCATTCCAGTGAAAGTTACCACACGTACTCGTAAGCAAACAAACATTCGATTCATCTCAAGCACAGTTTCGGATCGGGTTTTTGACCAAGCTCATTGGGATGGAGAGTATGACGCAGCGCTGCGTTAATATTCGGACTCTGTTAACATAACGATCGCGGATTCAATTCATTGGTTAATTTGTGATTAGAAAAACGTAACGTAACACTATTAAATGAATCCTTGTGAAAATTTCATAAAATATTAAGCACTAGAAGGCACAACTTTTTACGCAGTCTTAAAGTTGTAAGTTAATTTTTGCAATAGTTATTATTAATTAAAAATTTGGTATATTTTTACCTTTATTTGCAGTTATCTAAGAAAAAAATATTGAATCAATATTTGTGTGCCGTCGTTTTGAAGATTTTTCAATTTCCTATAAGACGGTATCTTTGAATTATTCATCAGATACTAAGATTTTTCAGGGAAACAAGAATGGAAAAAATCCACATTTTCCAGGTTTAATTGTTGTTAATTAAACAATAGCAAAAAATTCTTGGTGGATAACCTATAGGTTTTACTCCAGGAAATCCATTTTACATGAATAACTACTTGGTTTCCTGAATGAACCAGAGCCCCAACAGGTTTTTTTTTCTTATTTCTGTAGTCTACTACCTGAGCACATGTGTGGACTCATCCAACGATCATCCTACGAATAATTAGACTTAAAGGACAGATCACAAAAATATTTCGACGTTCAACTCCAAGAGATTTGCTACGTGTCTTATAAGTCTCGCGAATAATGCACACTGAGGTCGAAGTATATTTCTCATCTGGAATCGAAATCCGTCTGGTATATCTCGCAACGTCTGCTCGTATTCCTCGCAGTCGCTCCTATATTTATTACCTCACCGTCGGAGATACGTTTAGCCCTTCCTTGCACCCTGGGACTCATAACTTATTTACATGCTACGTATTGTTTTGAGCGCGAACTTCAGGAAGAAGGTTTTGTGATGAGCAGTTTTTATTTATTCACGGGAGAACAGACGGGTACGTATATACATACACGCACACAAAAAGAATTACTAGTCGCTTGCGATGTGAAAATTTAATGCGCTTAATATCGGGAACGCTTAACTCTAAGCTACGGGAGTGAAAATTGCATGCGCCAGGGATAAAAGGCAAAATGCATACTCGTCGGAGTCGGCATTTCCGAAAAGTCGCTTCGAGTGATTAAAAACGGACAGCGTCAGTCGCGCCATCGAAAAATCCAACAAAATATTAGCCGTATCACTTTGAAATCGGGTTTACCTACCATACGCGTCCCGGGAACTTCCATTAATCCGAGTCACTCTTTCTGTTGCGACTGAATTCAAAAATGGATTTTCCATCGTAGGAGAGGGACGAACAAACATTTCCCGTTTGTTCTATCGCTCTACTCTTTGCAGCCGTTTACTGGACGATAGCGTTTGCCTCAATTGTTGCCTGAATCATTTACGGCCTAAGCAAATAAAATAAATGTAGTGTCGGGACGTGGTAAAAGACTAAATTTATCGGTAACAGTAACGGGATTCCTTTACACAGTCGAAGATTGATGATAGAAAATGTTTGGTTTTTATTTAGACAGTGTAAGCAACAATTTCTAAACTTTATGACTAGTTCAAATGGCCCCTTTGTTGTAAAAGAGAGATTAGGTTGAAAATCGATGCGGCAAGCAGTCGTTAGGGTATTAAGTATTTAGTATGACGAATTAAGAGGTCGTCCCTTATTCTCTGTCAGGGTTACCTTTTGTTTCGTGTTCGTCTGGTTTGTTGTTAATGTTATTCCGTCCATCAGTATTTCGAGCCGGCGTTTTAACCCATTATTACCAACTACATAAATAATGTGATACTTATCTTAACTGTTACAATTATTACTAATTTATTTAGTTTAGAATTAATCAAGTCGAAATACTAGGAACATTTTTACAAAACACGAAATCGAAGTGGCTGCCCATTTGCAGGGGCGCTAAAATATTAGTATATATAGGGTGAGCTATTGTCACACGCCTGAGGGCCTAGGGCCCAAAGGGAGTGCTCTGGTTGGGGGTGTAGCTTAGGTGGAGATGGTAAAAGACAATGACGACATGGACAAAATGTTTATTTGGGCACTAGACTAACAGGGGAGAAAACATCAGAGACGAAGAATGAGCAAATACCGAAGAGAGAAGAGGTTAAAGGGAGATGGTTGCTTACTTGGATGTGACGAAGGGCAGCAGGCGCGAGGCTCCTCCAATCAGCGTCATGTCGAAGGACGGACGTTCAGACGGGCAGCGTGACAGGGTGCTAGCAGACTGATTGATTGATGCCGATCGATCTAATAGATCCAAATGCTTTAAGTTTGTTTTATGAACGTGCCTGAAGTTTACCCGCGCGTCACGGGTCGTCCTTGGGTTTAAGGTCGCCTCGGTGCTGAATTAGCTTGGACGGCGACCTATTTTCGCTAATTGGGGCTGCATCGCGACACTATGGTCATATCCAGAAACCACAATGTAGTTGAAAACTCCACTATAAAATCGGAAAATATATGGGAAGGTTGATGTTAGTTTTAAAATTACCCATTTATTAAGGTTAATTAAAATTAAATAAATAATCAACAATTCCATAACAATTAATAATAACTAATTAATTTAAAACTAAACGAAAATTCAGTTTTCGAGTAATTACATCGTAATATGTTATTTAAATGAAAACTGTCATTTTTAAGTGACTTAATTTAAATAATTAAATTTTAATCAAGAAGTCTGATCAACTTTCAATTAGGTACTTTTCAAAATTTTTCTTGTGTAAAATTTGCGAAATTTTAATGGCCGTGTATATAATTCGATAGTAAATCTAAAATAAAGGGGGGAAATAGCAGTTTCCATTTAGAAAACTATGCGATAATTCAATTACTGAAAAACAATAGAAGTCACCTATTGCTTTTTTAACAAGAAAGATGGAATGTTAAAAAATAAAATCGACGTGTCCCAGCGATTTTTTCTTAAATATTTAATAACGCTACAATAAATTTTAATTAACATCATCCAGGGATGGTCCTGGAGTTGTACAAACAATTATGGGAAAAGTTTTGCATTACGCTATATTGGAGGCTTTGCGTTATTTAAGATTTCCCCTGTATGTTTTCAGTGGTGAGAAATGTATGCAGGTTTATTCCGCCAAAATTTCCAAACGGGTCTAGCGATTTTGGTGTACAGTGAATCCAGCAAAACAGCAAAATGGCTCAACGAATTTTGTTGTAGAAATATAAAGTCACAACTCACAACTAAGTGCGGTACATGTTGACTTTCACTTGCTGTTATGACAGGAAAAAATATTTCCGCTATTCTATAAAACAAAGTTATTTATAATTTTGGTATTGGGAATCGTCTCTTATATGACGATTATTAAAGATGCTTGTTTAATATCACGGTTTCACAATCAGAGTTTCACAATATTCTCTGTACTGGAGACTTCGAGTAGTAAAATGGATATTTTCCGAGTATTTTGAGAGAAATGAGGCAATATTTTTTAAATTTTTAGAAAATTTAAAACAAAAGAAATATAAATTATTCGTGTGGTACTTTACATAATTACAATTATAAATATAATTACAATAATTATTGTATTATTTGAACGTTGCGGATTCAAGTCCGATTCTTCAGGATTATTTTTTTAATATAAAACACATATTTACAAAATCTACATATCGATGCTTACGTCAGGTTTGCTGTAAAGGGGCATTATCGTGGTAACGGATGATACAAATATTGAAGAATTTAAGCTGGAATTATCGGAAAAAAATTTTGATTTCAGTGAGTAATTGGGATTTCTAAAATAGTAAAAATTCGCAATTGAACTAATGTTGATACTGTGAGTTTTGGAAACTTTCGGTATTTTAATACACTGGCATTGAACGAAGTGTGAAGTAATCTCTGTTGAGAGTGGACTGTATGTAGACATCTCTCGTAACTCGTGGGTGGCTGCGGAGATGAATCTTGTGTCCAGGTTGTACGGCTGAAGACGTTCTTGTAGACGGAGGTCAGGGCGTAACGTGATCTCTTCAAGCTCTTGAAGTTCTAGTTGTTTGGAGAGAGGGCGTGACGTGCTCTCCGGGGATGAAGTTCTTAGTCGTTTGGAGAGAGGGCGTGACGTGCTCTCCGGGGTAGACCTGAGAGCGTAATGTGCAGGTCCGGGTTGAAGTTGTTGTAGTTTGGAGAGAGGGCGTGACGTGCTCTCCGGGTTGAAGTTCGTGAGGTTATGGTTTGTCGTGTTGGGTGGCGTGAAGATTGATCACAACACACTGTCGTTTTGAGCATTCATCGTATACTGGTTTATTGTCCCAAATTTCAGAGCTTTTATACATCTTGTTTTATATTGGTTAAATGAGATATTATTTGTTTTCTTGCAATGACCTGGCGTTGCAGAAACTGACCTTAATTGGAGCGCGCTTCTTATCACGTTCCGTAAACGCCTTTGTTATGCTGACTCGGTTAATTATTGTGATTTTGAACTTAACTTGTTGACGTTCGGTCGGCGTTATTCTTCGTAATAAAATAGGACGTGCTTTTAGTTTAATTAGATATCCCAAAAACCTTGTTACCTAAGCTGTGTCAGTGATTATTATCTGTTTGTAAAACAAAACGTGTTGAAAAGTTCCCAAAATTAGTTCACAATAAATTACAATTTCTTAACCTAAAATAATGTTGACGTTAGGATCAACAGTCATAACAGTCATAGTTTTACTTAACTGTCTTACAAGCATTATTTTTTTAAGGCACTTTAAACCTTTTAATAACGCTAATAGCGAAAAATTCATGTTGACATATATTTAATAAGTAACGATATTCGGACTATATCAACTACTATTAATTTAGTCCATACATCTTGATGAAACCACGGTATATGAGCGACAGAATAAGAGTTTAAAATGATGTGGAAAACAAGCTTTTCAGATCTCACAGATTGTAATTGAGATTTCCAAAAAATTCCAAGATAACCTTCACTCTTTTGATTCACTTTGAGCAGGTAGTTACGTTCTTTCGCAATTGTGATGTTTTGTTGTAATGATTGCAAATCTGCTAAACATAGTGCTTACTGAAAGTACTTGACATGAAAATACCTAAATAAGGTCTACATTTAAAAGCAATCAAAGCAAAGTCTGGGACCAGTTTTATAAGCCATTGGGCCGAATATCAAAACTGAACCAATCTGTTACCCCAACCAAGAATCCCATCTCAGTGGCTACATATGCGAAATGAATTCACAAGATTTTATTGCAAAATTACATTAAAAAGCCAAACTCATTTGACTCAGTTGACCATTTCTCAAAAATAACCTTCTTATTTCAGGAATTGAGATAGTGAACAGGCAGTCCTTCCTGACCGACCCGAGCGATGCCGTGAAAAATTTGAAACGACAGGACTCGAGGGTCATCGTTGGGCTGTTCTACGTCGTCGCAGCGAGGAGAGTGCTCTGCGAGCTCTACAAGCAGAACTTGTATGGCAAACAGTACACGTGGTTCTTCATAGGTAAGGAAATATTTCAGTCACTTTCCTGGCCTTTCAACTGACTGGCCTTTTTTCCTTCTCAGTTTCAAGTAGACCTACAAACGTTTTGGATTAATTCAACACTTTAACAATACTGACGAGTGTTGTGTTTCCAAACCAGCACGATTACGCGAGTGTCTACATAATTTCTTCTCATATCCTAATGAGACAGCCCATAGGATAATACATCTGACGGAGTGTCAGATCTCTTAGTGTGTTACAAGAGATTCAATTTAACCTTTTAACTTGTTATCCTTTCCGGTTGATTCGGTTTCCAATAGAGAGGAACCCTCCAATAGAAGTAACTTTGTCTTGATAATGTCCCCAATCCAAGGGACGAAACGTCGACAAATAAGAGTTTGAATAAATACCTCCAATGGACTCCAATCGTTGTTTAAATATTTGTGAGGGGCTACAAGAGAAAAGCCCTTCTGGTTGTCTACTTCCCCTAGAACTAACCTGCTGTTCCTGGTCAAGTATTTGAAATAAACATCAAACAGACATGTAACCATAATTAGCATTCTGAAGCGTATATATGCATTGTATGAGGATGGTGATAATAGAGAACATGACAGTAAATACGGAATTCAATTAGACACCTTAACTCTGACATCATCAATAATAATTGTTACAATGCCTATGTCGTTGACGACGGGTGGTTGGGCTTTTGGTAAACATGTGGAATGGTTAACAAACAATTTACAAGAGCACCAATGGGATATAAAGAGTTGAATAGAACCGTAAAACGTTCTGAAATATGAAGAAATATCATAGTTTCTAGAGCTTCCATACTAAGTAACGCCACCTTCTTCGTTAGAGGTTTCCAGGAGAAGAACTAAACTGTCGACCTCGCTGCTACCTCCACTTATCTGACATACGAAGAAATGAAGAAAATTTTTAAATTATACCATTGCAAGTTACATGAATATACTAATTTAAATTGTAGTCTCGAAAACGCCTGGTTTATAAAAAATTGGGCACACTCTGTATGAAATACAACTAAAAATGGAGTTTATGCTTTCGTGATCAGATGAGTAAGCTACATGAGATATGCAATTACCTTCGCAGCCGAAAAATACGTATTTATTCACGATTTGAACTCGCAACATGAAAATCCTACGAGATTATTAGAGCAATTATGTTTGGAATACTGTTGTCATCAAATGGGAAAAATCCCTGATTCTGATAATTCTGGTATTTCAAAAACTCAGCAAACAGAAAACGCTGGATTGTAACTGTAATCGGCTTTGGAGCACATACATATATACACCACTTTTACTAAACGTAAGTCCTAACATGTTTCCCTTGCGAAACCATTATATTCTCCATGTATCGTCTTGTACTTTTCAAGCCTCCTTACACTTCGTTACATTTTTCTGTCGAACCCCTCCATGTGGTAGAAAAGCCGACATGCACTTCAGGCGTTCATTAGCCATCAATCAATTTCGGTGCAGCGACAATTTCAGCCGGACGGATCGTTAGCGTTCCTCGAACGAGTTGAAGTAGGTCAAGAATGCGCCCATCGATCCGACGCCCTTGTTTCTATCGTTGAAAAATTTAATATCCGGCGAGGATGCGGAGTAAGATCTCCAAAGCGACGCCTGGGCAATTGTTTAAAGTCTTCGGTCATGATGGATGTTCCATACGAATCGGCGAAGATTTTGAGTATCAATGTCTTGTTTATTCTACGAGGGAAGCAAGTTACTTTTATTATAAATTATTACGTTATTAGAGGTAACCGATATCCCCATGCCTTCTTTCATTATAATACTGAGCAGTGATACCAGATGCCCAAATTCTTCTATTCCTTCGTATGTACTACACCATCAATGTGTCGTGTATGGTTTGTTGCGCTATTCTAATTACTTTGATATTGTCTTCATTCCCTCATCATTCTTTTCAAGAACACTGAACCTAAATGCATAATCCCCTTGCATCTTCCAATTTCAACCTTACGTTATGTGCCCTCATCACTAATACTCTTCTAATGCTTATTGCTCTTATAACGACTATTATGGTACTGCTTCCGTTTCCTCCACAATCTTCGTGAGCGTTGACTCCAAGTGCAAAATCTTGTAATTCTCCGTATTTCAACCTTAAGTTAATTGTCTTGTTGGCTCACCCTACATATTTTTGTCTCCTCTTGGTTTACTCTTAAATCCAAATTTTCCCTTCAAAAATTTGTGTGTTTGAAAACCGAATGTATTCAGATATTATGAATAAACAAACGATCCTATAGGAACGGGCCATCCCAAAAAATAGTAGCCTGAAAGCAAAGTCTACATTTATATTTCATACAGCAATCTAATTTCGATTATCCAAATAACGGCTGTTTCACGAACGTTTATTTTGTAATGAAATGTCTGTATACACTCCATGAATATACGTATGAATAGGCTTATAAACGTATATTGCAAAAATAAAACATTATAAGGGAATACATACATCAAAATCCGATGAACGCCATACCTACTTTAAAGTACATTGACTAATATTTGTTGTATGGATTCTCCCTATCATGGGTTCCTCCAAGCACACAATGGGGCAGTTGGGTAAAACAGTGAACCAAATTTGATTTGACGATGTTCATTTTCTGAAATATTTGAATGTTGAGGTTATAATGAAATACAGTTATTGTTCTTTTACTTGGAACCATCCGACCGTACCAGAAGTCGCAAGCTGAATATCGTTTGTGTTCATTCGAAATTTCTTATAGCGAAATTAAAGTTCAATATAATTCAATAGTGTTACTTCCAATCCCAAAACATAATTGGTATTATTTTATTATTGAAGCTTCAGAGCCTCACCACTTCCTGAACCACCACTATCAGTACGACGAAACACCAAATATAATTGGTATTATTTCATTGTTAAAGCTTAAGAGTTTCACCACTACCTGAACCACCACTATCAGTAACACCAAACTCCTCTACTAACACCTGTTGAAGAAGACGATGGTGGTTGTGGTGGTGGTGTTAAAATAATGTTAGAGGTGGTGATGGTTGGCGTATTTTTGGAGGCGGTGGTAGTGGTGGTGGAAATGGTGGTGATGGTAATAAGTAATAAAGGTAGTAACATTTCAAATAACCAGTAAATCTCAAGATGCAGCAGAAGCATGCTTAAGAAGAAAATACCACTCGTCAATGAGTTAAATAAGTCGATAAATATAACCCCTTGACGACATACCATCCTGCTGACCCTGACTATCCATCCATTCAAGCTAAGAATTTGCTTGAATTGCTCTAAAGAGCAAGAAAACAACAGAGAATTTTCGCATAAAGATGGAAAACACTAAAAAGTCAACAGACTGCTATTAAGCTCTTTCCATGTTTGTTGAAGCATTTTCTAATATATATTTTGAGGTTTCTATATAAATTATATAAATTATATAAATATATATAAATTAATGAGCCACTTCCTTAAACTCTTTCTTCGAGTTCTACACACGAGAATATATAGGAAGTGCGAGGAAGTGAGTGGTGCCAGTCAATTTGGATTCAAGAACGGCTTTGGAACAAGAGAAGCCATATTCAGTCTCCAAACATTAGTGCAAAATTGCCAGGATCAGAGAAAAGATGTCTTTTTGTGCTTTATCGATTACGAGAAAGCATTTGACAATGTAAAACACGATCTTCTCATATCATATCTTAGGGACCTGGGACTAGATGGAAAGGATATTAGACTTATTGGTAATTTATATTGGAACCAAAGAGAGGAAATTCGAATTCAAAATGCAGGAACAACTGAGGATTTTGAAATAGGAAAGGGCGTCCGTCAGGGGTGCATCTTGTCTCCGATGTTGTTTAACTTGTATGTGGAAAGAGCTTTCACCGAATCAATCTCCGACAGTACAATGGGCATTAAAGTAAACGGAATTCCCATCAACAACATTCGATATGCGGATGATACCGTAATATTAGCGGATAGTGCAAATGATCTACAAACTCTACTTAATAAGGTCAATGAGGAAAGTCAAAGATTGGGTCTGAAAATTAACATCCGCAAAACCAAATGTATGGCCATTAGTAGGAACGGCACTCCAAATACCACAATATCCGTAAATGGAGAGCGCATTGAACAAGTCACTCAATTTAAATACTTGGAATGCATGATCAACCAAAGATGGGACCCAGATCAGGAAATAAAATGCATAATCGAGCAAGCTCGAACAACGTTCTTAAGGCTTAGAAAATTTTTGACAGACAAAAACTTTAGTTTCAGTCTCAGATATAGGATGGTAAAGTGCTACGTCTGGTCCGTTCTCTTGTACGGAGTCGAGGCATGGACGCTGAAAGCATCAATTATCAAAAAAGCTGAGGCCTTCGAGATGTGGACCCTGTGACGAATGCTGAGAGTGTCGTGGGTTGATCATGTAACAAACGAAGACATACTGAGAAGAGCTGGTTTGCTGGACAATGGACAGGAATACAGGACTTCCAGGCACTGCAAAATGCTGCAATCAATAGGATTATATGATGAGAGAAACGATGAACGCGTACGCAGGAATCTGCACGGCACTTTAAGAAGAAGAAGAATATAAATTATGGATGATGGAATTTGAATAACTTAAATTTTAAAGGTACATCTTTAGTGGAGCATCTGGTCGTCCTCTATTTTTCCTTAATTTTTTTTTTAATTTTTTTCTCATTTTTTTATGCTATTACTTTTTAAATTAGACCTTTTATCGAGTCTAAAAGGTGTTAGAACCTTTGGATAGGTCTAGCTTGGCAAATATTAATACAAAATATCTGCATAAACAGTATATGTCAACTTCATTTTGACTTTGATTGCCTGATGCCTACCACAAGCACATCTGCAAAGCACCTATTTTAGTGAGAATTCGCAAAACGAATCTTAACCATTACATTGTAAAGTATATCTGGCGGCCGCTGGCTCTTACTCTAACAGGATTAGAACCGAAACGGTGGGTCAAATTTGACAAAACAATTACACAAATCTAACCATCCTTGCCAAAACCGTAAGCAAAATAGTTTGTGGGTAGTCGCAAGGTCTATTGAGATAGGGTCCTATTTCCTAAGTTCAGTTGATGCAAATTGCAGAAATTTCCTAATTTTCTACCTCTACAATAAATTGCACTATTATCTCCATTACACCACATACATATGTATGTACCTGTGGCGAGTTTAAGCAATGATAGGAAATTGTATTTTAAGTAGAAAGGGAGCAAATAAAATAGCATGGAAGACACTACGGAAAGCGAGCTCGGAAATATGATCGAGAATGTTGGATATAACATCAGAACATTATCAGAACAAAAAATTAAGTCTCCGGCAGGTCGATACCTTCTTTAAAATAACGTTCATCTAATGTCGATATGTCATTAAGGCTGTTGAAATAGTGTCACGCCTAATACCCTCAGTGAGCGTTTTGGGGTTGTATTTTAGATGGTAGAGTAGCCATCTATATAGGTAGTATGGACCTACTTACCTACCATCATCTACATTATGGAGGCGTAACTGTAATAAATACAACGCTTAATTAGAGGAGAAATGATAATTGGACACATCAGAAGATGGGACAAAGTTGCAAATAAATATCAAATCAACCACAAAACGGATAATGGATAAATGATGAAATTACATAACAAAAGCCATAAATGAAATAGAAGACAAAAGTGAATGAAACTAACAAATGGTTTAACTTACATTAGCCGTATTCATTCCAAGTGTTTATTTGTGTTAATAAATTTGCTTCTGGTTTTCGCGGCGGCCCGTGTTACTGCGCTTTCAATTAGCGGTCACTTTATAGACTGTAGTTAAACGAACGTGTAATGTTAGCAAATTGCTCATTGTTTAATTTCGTGACAATTTTCGATGCATATGTAAAATTTGGTACAAGGAATCATAATAGAAAATTATAAACTTAAAATGGATGGAGAATATAAAAAAGTAAAAATGAAACATGCAATGAACGCTAACGATGCGAAACGAAGTAGGCCACATACAAGCTAGGAAAAACGTGACTTTAGATATTCGTATATATGACAAAAAGTACTTAAGAAAATTTAGCGATATTAAAGCCAAAAAGAACATTCTGTATTGTGACAAGACATCAAATGTATCACAGAGCTGACTCGCTGTTACCTTTACGCCGCATTGATTCTTTCCCATTTCCTTTTCCATTATTCAAAGGTCAGAAACACCTCGTATGTCATGATTTCGCAGAATGCGCCACGAGGCCGTATAACATGATTTGTTCTTCTCATAATTCATTTAGGCGGGAGAAAAGCGTCGGATATCAAATCTTAGAGGTTTAGTACTCGCCGTATTGCTTCCAAGAGGGCCGTCGTACTAAGAAAAATTTACGCCCGCTAAATCTCCATCGTCGCTATTACATAAATACCGTGTCCTTTCGAGGCGATTGTTGTTTTTGGGGCCGATAAACGGGAACAATAAATACGCGCCGGGTCGGAAAAAAATTCTAATCCGAAACCGTCGTCACTCGGCTCGCATTCAAAACAGATATGAATTGAATCGAACCCTCGGTGACGTAATCTGAGTTTCGGCTCGATCGGTTCCCATTGAAACAGAAACGATTCGACGGCATTTAGGCGGAATCTGTTTAAGCTCGCACAAATCAACGTGTAACAAAATAGATACATCACTCGGCGGCCTCCATTACGCCCTATGTTTTCGAAAAATTAATATTTTATCTCGCTGGCTACGCTGCGCTCAGAATAAGCTCCAATTTCGCGAAGTTGCGGTGAAAAATTCCCCTAGGGAAACTAGCACCTGTGCATACTTGTAATCGAAGAAACCTCCACGCGACACTAATTTACAAAGTTGGAAAAATAATACGCACTGGTGTAAAAATACGGTTATTCAACGACACTGCGTAATATTGTCATTAGTAATATTCACGGAGTTGTTCTGCTATGAAATTCAATTACTTTGTATATCATATTAGCTTTTTTTCTTCTGTTTATCTCCTCGTGTCCTATTCTTGTCCTTCTTCTTTTTCTTCCATCTTCGTCCTCCGTTGGTCTCATCCTTAACTCTTCATTAATTCATTCTTGAGTTTTATTCCTAGTCGTAGTCGATTGCATTTCTTGTTATGGGGTCCACGTGCTTCTCCAGTCTTCTTAGTGTCTTCCTCGTCCAGCCCTTGATTTTTTATTGACGGTTTTCCCTCCGTAGTTGCTCGTTCTTCATGTGCCATGTACCATGTTGCGTCCATCGTCCTCCTCATTGCTTGGTTCCGTATCCTGTGTAATTTCGTGATGTTGGTGTCCGATGTTTGTCCCCATGGTGTTGCTCCGTACAAGATGATTGGCTTGATGCAAGCTTCGCAAATCCTATACTTTATCATCAGTTGTAGCTTGCTTGTTGGTCATATCATTGGTCTAAGTTGGTTAAGTCGTTGCTTCGCTTGTCTCCTCGATATGCTTTCCCACGTCAGAGCTCTATCGATGTGTATCACTAGGTATTTCTGGTCCTTGCTACATTCGATTTCCTTATCTTCCACACTGTTTTCGATATACGATCTCTCCTTCTTCTTTCCTAGGCTTGTCTCTTCTCCTTATCTTCTTATTTTCTCTTTCCTTATCTCCCATTTCTTCGTCATGTTTTCTATCTTTTTCAGTTTCCTCTGTAGATATTAGGCTGCTCTCGTTGGGTGAACAGATGCTGATCCTAAGTCCATCCTGGGTATGTCTGTCAGGTAAATATTGTATAGTCCCGGTGCCAGTATACCACCTCTTCACTGGCGCGTTGTTGGTCCTTGCTAATCTTTCCGTGGATTCCTGACGTAGTTCCTTCAGCATCCTTTTCGTTATCCTGTCTTGTCCTGATGGAAATTCTAATACGGTTCTTTCGTTATTAATTTATATGTAGGTACCTACCCATTGAATGAGGCCCAGCGTGACGTGCCTAAGGGTTGTAGAGACGAGGCAGGGCATAACGTGGCTCATATTAGAAGATGATGCAAAATGGCCATATATCGCCGGTATCTACTCTACTTGCCCGCGAAGAGTATAACTCCTAAAAGATTTACAGCGAAAAAAAATTACTTCCCAATGTGTGACTGCAAAAAATATAATTCATGTTAATGTGTCAACGAAAACTATAATTTACAAAAGTTTAGCGGCGAAAAAAATTATTTCTGGGGAGATGTTAGCGAAAATTTTTTTTTCATGTGTGTGCTGGCGAAGAGTATAGCTGCCAATAGATAATAAACCAAATAATTGTTTTAATCTACGTATCCACGAAGAGTATTACTGCTAATAAATGTTCGGCGAATAAAATAACCTGACTTATCAAGAAGTCACTTTTTTCGCCGCGTAGTATGAGAGTTATACTCTTCGGTGACCCCGAAACTGAAATAGTTTTTTTCGCAGACACTTATTAAGCAATTCTTATTGTCGTCACGTATTATAAGGAGTTATACTCTTCGCGGACTCAGAATCAGAAGTACTTATTTTCGCTGAAACTCATCGAATAATAATTTTTTACCGGATACTTTTTAATAATAATTGTTTTCGTGGACGCATGCATAAAACTGACTTTATTCTCTGACACACGTCAAAGAGTAATTCTATTCGCTAAGGCATTATTAAGAGTTATACTTTTCCCTGGCATACAATTAGAAATAATAGTTTTCGCCGTGTTTATTGAAAGTAATACTCTTCGCCGCGTTTTTTAGAGTTATACTCTTCGTAGGCACCGGCGATATAACAGGAGTATAGAGCAAGTAATGACATACACATACCTTGGCCCAAAAAAAAAACAAGTAGTAGAAACCTAAAAAAGAGGTGCAGAACCAAACAACAAAAGCTACCTTGATATCAGGGTACCTCCGCAACATAATGTGGAGGAACAAACACTTAAGTACATTTACCAAAGTCAACATCTACAAAACGTGTGTCAGACCCGTGATGACGTATGCCATTGAAACAAGGGCCGAAAATGCCCAAACCAAAAGGATATTAAGAACAACAGAAATGAAAATACTAAGATCAATAACAGACTATACACTGCACTACCATCAGAGAAATGAAGAAATTGGAGAGATCTGTGGAATTCAATACGTAGTAAGATGGGCCAGAACAAGACGAAGACGGTGGAAAGACCACGTGGATAGCACGTACGACGACCGACTACCCAAAATAGCAAAAAAGGGAAACCCAACAACACGAGACTCCTAGAAACACCACTAAAACGCTGAAACGAAAACTGGACTTCGGCATCTCAAGAATAAGGGACATTGTAGATAACACAGTACTAAGTCCTAATGGAATAAGAAGAAGTATTAACAGATGAAAGGTGTCGACCCTCGCTAGTTTTAATGGATAAAGCATATTGACCGGAGAATCAAAATAAAACACCTTCGTTTCGAGGTTATACTATGTTGATAATTTTACTTTATTGAAACGATCGCGGCTCTTTGATGCATAAATTTTGCAAACTAAGGTACTTGAATTTTGCTAAAGTTTCAAAGTTCAAAGTTTAAAAAAAAATGAAACATAATAACACAGACATATTTAAAAAAAAATATTTACCCCGAATTTATTACTAAAAATTTGTCAAATATGAAGGGTTCTGTAGATAAATGCAAATTTCACGGAATTCCTAACCATTTGTACATCTTTTTAAACGTTTCCGACGTCTGTGAATAATTTATAATCGCACGTTTGTAATCACGGCCATAAATCACCCCCTCTCCTCCCCGTTTCACTCCCTTTCCAATTGTGTTTATTTTATTTTTATATCTTCAATGCTCTACAAATTGTAATACAATTTCTGCCTTTCCGAAATATTTTAGGGGCGATAAGCGTATCCGAAACGGGAACGTTTATTCGGATCGTTCGCCGCCGCGACCCAGCAGTAAATTTCGCTTGATTTTTACTGTTGCCACTATCCCAATAATGCATTAGTGGGGCGACCCCCTGAAAATATTTTCACGCACTTCGCTAATGGAATGCTGCGAGTTACGTCGTTAACAGTTATCGTATACGAGAAGTTCGCCACTAATATTCACCCCTTTCTCGGTCCCCCAACGCTTCCCGTATTACGTAATTTATCAGCGCCCCGAGTCGGCAAGTTTACGACAAATTTTATCTCGGAATCTTCTTCCCATGAAGAGTGGGAGACCTCATATGCGGTTTATGTATGTAATAACCTCAGACTTTGTAAAAGTTCGCGGGAACTCGCACCTATGGAACGGAGCGAGTGAAACGGATTTTAAACTTTAAACAAGGCGATTTTACGATTAAAACCGTAAACGAGTGTGCGACGAAGTGCTGAGCACCGAGACTGCCTGCTGAGAATTCGTAGCGAGGTACGGGAGGACGGAGTTGTGTTCTGAGCGAAATACGCAGAGAACATACTCTACAAGTGATAACGATTACTCTTTACTACCTTATTTCTAAAACACTAATCCAATGAACTTCCAAACTTATAATCAAAGAAAATTTTCACAGCCAAAATTGATACTTAAGCAAACGATGTACGGACTAAGTCTCTGTACGAGCAATACACTCTCTTAAGCAACATCCCCCACCAGCATTAAAATTTAAATTTCCCCTTTTCCTTCCTTCCATTACCTTAATATTATAAAACCTCACAAACTGTATCAACAGCAATTTTATATTATTCTATGAATGAAAGAACGCTCAAAAAGTATTTTCCATGTTGTAAGGAACAAAACAGTTACCGTAATTTGAAACTTAAACGAGTCATGATGGCTCCCAATACAAAACACGTAACTTTTTGGATGCACTCACAGGTCTTGTTATCTTACAAAGCACCACAATAATGGACTCGAAATTCCATAAGAGTTCTATCCCGTCTCGTCTTGATCTAACCAATGCATATCTTCTATGGGAATTGTCTTGGTTTCAAATAAAATGAAAATTTTCCCTTTTTTGGCCACACTGGCACTTTTCCTGATGAACGAACTGTGAAGTGGCCTCTGTAGAGAGTGGACTGTATAGATCTCTCTCGTAGCTCGTAGGTGGCTGCGGAGATGAATCTTGTCTCCAGGTTGTAGGGCTGGAGATTGTAGTAGTAGTTGGAGACCTGAGGGCGTAACGTGCAGGTCTGGAGCTGAAGTTCTAGTCGTATGGATGACGTGCTCTCCGATGTGACCTGAAGGCGTGACGTGCAGGTCTGAGGTTGAAGTTCTAGTCGTGTGGAGAGAGGGCGTGACGTACTTCTCCGGGTTTGAATCTGAGGGCGTATCGTGTAGATCCGGGGTTGAAGTTCTCGAAGGTTGAAGTTGTCGTATCTTGAAGATCTCGTAGAACTCTCAGGGCGTAACGTGAGATCTTGTAGGTTGGGGTGACGTAAATCAAGACCAACAACACACGTCGTTTTTGAGCATACTACGTGTACTAATTTATTGTTCCAAATCTCAGAGCTTTTATACATCTTATTTTACATTGGCTAAATGAGACACTATTTTGTTTTATTACCTTGCACCAAATTGACCTTTTCGAGAAGCGCTTGTTATCATGTTTCCTAGACGTTGTATTATGATTAATCAGCTGAGTGAACTTGACCGCCTCACGTTCGATTGTAATTGTTTTCCTCTAGTAACGTGAAACGATCGCTAGTGTTATTGATTCGTGTGCGAAAGTTAAAACAATCTAATAATGTTTTGCACACCTATCCTCGCTCTTAATTATGAATTATTTTTCTCTTTTGTAAAACAACGCGTATTACTTTCAATTATTAAATTATGTAAAAAATTCCCTAAATTCGGTTACAATAAATCACGATTTCTTCACCTAAAATTCCCTTAAATAATGTTGACGTCAACACCTGAAGTATACAATTGGTTGCGTTGAATATATACAGATTAGTCTCAAATGGCTTCTACATTTTAGTGCAGAATAATGATTTTAAATTATATAAATTATATTATATTATACTGCTACTTCATAGATAAGACATACCTCATTACAGTAACAGTGTTGTTGGTTTTATGCTGCCCGTTGAAGGAAACGGTAACATTTTATACAGAATATAAGCTAAATTTGGCCAAATTTACAGCAAACTTTACAACTATCTCGTTCGCCTTCTATCACATTATGACTGCTGTAGATTTTACAGGTTACTTATCAACTGAAAATTGACGAAGCTACGTTCTGACCTTACAGATGCTTGGATTCGTAGATAGGATTGTTGCAGCTAAACAACTTAACTCTGCTTAGTTAATGAAAGTTGGTGAAAGATCTTAAAATTTAATCTTGCAGCTGCTGGGTTTTATACGTTGGATTGTACCATATATTATTGCATCATAGGTAGCGTATTAACGTAGCCGAGGCTACAGTCAGAAACTGAAATTATCGTGGTTCTTACAGTTGTTTGAATTTGTAGATCAATTTGGTATGGCTGCAGGCGTTACAGTTTATTTGGCAACTGTGGGTATTTAAAACTATTGGATATTATCTAGTAGGCTATATAGCTCTTTGAGTTTGTTGAAAATAGATCTGTAGTACTTAAAATTTACTTGTCAGCTTTAGTTTATTGAATATTACAGACCATACAGCAGCCTCCTGGAGCCAACAGTTGATTGTAGCGAAAATTTTACATTCACAATGGTTTTAGTCTTATCCTTCCATTGGAGAAAGCTGTAATTCTTTTCACACAACCTATCCTAAAATTAGCAACAGTGCAATAAATCACTATCTCTAAATTACTATAAATACATAACAGTCATGTAATCATCCACCAAAATTCCAGTGAAAATTATTTACTTTGTGTTTAACATGTTCTTTATATTGTCGTGGTGAACATATTTATATGTACTTCCTTATAAGGTTTGATAACAGTCAACGTTGTTTATTTGAAATATCGTAAAGAAGATTTCCTGCAAGGCCAATAATTATTGTTGACTCCTTATGTTCTGCTGCTTTAATTACTGCTTACGCCAGTGAGTATCATTAATTAGTTAAGTAACTGAATATTTATTTATATTATTACTTGTATTAAATTTAGTCCTTGCTTACCTATAATCGGCGGCGGTGAACACGTAAGAAAATTTAATCCCCAACCCTAAGATCGGTCAATTGGTAAGCGAACCGACACGTAAATTTTTAAAGGGTAGTTTTGGATGAGTCAACTCGTAAGAGGATTCTCAGAAATAATCAAGGGGATGATGATTGTAACGAAGTAGTTCGGATATTTGTTGAAACTAAGAATGTGATATACGGGGGTGGTTTGTTACGTTCCAACTAGACGGTGACGATGGATCGCATCGAGATAGTTGTGGATTTTATTAAAAGTCAACGCGGCAAAGACATGCTTGTTGTTAATGATCATAAGCGTTTCAATGCCCTAGGGTTCCGCAGGGTTTTCCTTGCCCTCTCGCAAGGAATACAATAATCCCCCCTATGGAATTTTTCAGGCCGTTCTAACCCTTACGAGTTGACCGATCTCGAGAACCATATTCTTACGAGTTGACCAATCTCGTGAAGGTAAAATGCGGATATTAATTCTTACGAGTTGACCCGTGACCCTAGAATGCCCTGAGGAAGAAGTAAAGCACCTCCAAAAGTTAGGCTATTTAGTAAATTGTCTTTCTTTTAAAGACCTTTTGATTGCATACCCAGAAGAGAGTTGATCTCCTTCAACATCGATATATTATAAGTCATGGTATATAGAATATATTTTGTTCTTTTATACACCGAATTTAAATACGCCTTCCTAAAATTTTAGCTTCTGGCTTAACTGTCTCCACAAGATATTAAATATCGTTACGAACAAACTTTGCAATAAAATTGTTAATAAAAATTAATGAGTCGGTTTATGAGTAACATCTTCAATTCTACCGCCTCGTATAAACCGTTACGGTCCCTCACTAAAATCCAATTCCCTTTCGTTGGTTACAGGCTGGTACGAGGACAACTGGTTCGAGGTACAGATCGAGAAGGAGGCGATAGAGTGCACAGTCGATCAGATGAGGACAGCGGCCGAGGGTCACCTGACGACCGAGGCCCTCATGTGGAACCAGAACAAGAACGAGAAGACGCTGTCGGGCATGACATCTGAGGACTTCAGGCGCAAGCTGGATGACAAGCTGAGGCAGGAGGGTTTCGACATTGACAACCAGAGGTACCCGGAGGGGTACCAGGAGGCACCGTTGGCCTACGACGCAGTCTGGAGCGTCGCCCTGGGTAAGGCTCGTCATTCGAAAACTAGTAGTAGTAGTAGACAAGTTGAAGCTAGATGCTAAGTATGC
This sequence comes from Cryptocephalus moraei, assembly GCA_946251905.1. NCBI lineage: Eukaryota > Metazoa > Arthropoda > Insecta > Coleoptera > Chrysomelidae > Cryptocephalus > Cryptocephalus moraei. The sequence goes on from OX276454.1 coordinate 19,112,502, forward strand.
TAGATCTATATATATATATATATGTATATATATATATATATATCACAGACCATTAATATAACTAGACCCGGTGTTCCCATTAGAAACTGATCTTTGTTTACATGCCAACATAGCCGATAGGCGCGGTGTAAAGGGGGAAGAAAATATGGCCGCCTTTGACGAATTTTGACAGCATACAAAGTAGCTATCCATAGGCGTATCAATAATAAGGGGCAAAAAGGAAACAAAATTAAGAAAATAATTTATTTATTATTTAGATCAAGGGGCAATGAAGCCCTTTACACGCTAGGTAACAAAGGTGCGAAATAAGAGACAAATGAAGTATAGAAGGACATAGATTATCAAAATCATCATGACAGTAATAATGCATACAATAAGTATAGTCCAAGACCCATCTGTCAGAAATTTGCTTTAGGTTGGCATAAGAGGTAACCGCAATGTTTTTACATGAACACCTCATCGGGAATAAGTCTAGAATAAGGATTGACTTATCCTCCAAAGCGCATCGGTCGGGAACATTGTTAAAAAAAACTGGTTGCCTGTAAAGTCGGTTTTACGGACGAAGATTTTACGTGACAACGTCTTTTTCTCGGTAGAATATTTATTGATATGAATATAATTAAATTGCACAATAGGAACAAGGAATTGAATGAAAATAAGAATTGCACAAATTTTAACTATAGAAATATATTTTGTTTACTAAAACATTGTACATGTAAACTTAAACTTAACTAATTCCTATTTGAGTGATTTTGTTGAGGATAGGACGATGATAGGAGAAATATGAAATGAAAGGAAGTGTTTCTGCTGTAATGTGTCTTGCGAAAGTCAAGTCGATAGTTGTTCCTTTTAACGTAGTTGACTTAGAAACGTTTGATACGCAATCAAGATTATACGTATTTTTCATGAAATTAAGAAACGAGTTGTCAGGCTTTACGTTTTTGTTAAAATCACCACACAGAAGAATCGGTATACTAGAATCAACTTGCACGAACGGTGGCACGTACTGGCTGTTGTGAGTGTACGGACCGAGTCCTTACAACAAAGACAAAGACAGAGACACAAGCATGCGCCGATTCAATGCGCCTAATTCTCTAGTGCTGCGCGCGCGGCAGACCGATCATAGTTGAGTGGGAGAGAGACGCAAGGCACTCATCGTAACGTTACCGAGCGTTACACTTTTTCATAAGTGACTCCCAGCCGCAACCTAATTTAAGACGTTGTCACGTCAAAATGCAACAATTTAAAAAGAAATTAAAAAACGAGTTTTTTCCCGAATTGTTTTGCTTCTAACTTTTTAAGTATTGAATTTAGAAGAAAGTTGAAGAGAGGAAAAAGTTGCAAAATCTATTTTTACATAAAATGGCATAGGTTATAAATTCAAAAATTTATTAGCGGTTTTGCCAAATAGTAATAAACAACAAAAAATCGGCCCAAAAAAGTGTTTTTTTAACTTATTATTTTAGGCACTTTAAAATGTAGTTAGGACTTTCATATCACAGGTACAAAATCCTCAAGTTATAATAAAAGAATCGAGTAAATTTCGTTTCGATCGGATTATTAGAGTTTGCACAATAATTTTGCAATCCAGAAAAATCGAAAAATATTGAAAATTTTCAAAATTGTTTAAATTTTTTTCCACTATTCGATTTTAATAAACTAGCGGTCATATATAAGAGGAAACAAGCTTTCATGTATTTTTGTCAGAATTAAAAAATATTTATTAGAACGGATACAGTCATTGTTTACAGTTGGTGTCGTTTTTTTTGCTTATAAACAAATAGATTATCTCGGCGAATTTTTTGTTAAATGAAATTCTGAAAACATAGCAGGAAAGTACTCGGAAAGACGCTTCTTTTTATTCATAATAAGTTGCTATTTTGCTCCTTAGCTTCTGAGATATAACTCCTCAAAGTTGTTTAGTGTTTAATAAAATAGTTAATAATGGTTAAAAAAATTACTATTTCTTCTCATATCTTAAATAATTATTGTTTCTCACAGTAACCAGTATAATATTTTTGTTGAAATTTACATTAAAAAGATTGAAATTTAAATTTAAAAAAAATGTCCCGCTTCGAATTTTGACAAATTCATAAATTTGACATTTCTATTAAACACAGTTACAGGGTAGAAATTAATTACCTTGTAGTACTTTTAGGTTCAAAAACTTGATGCATCGGCAATGAAACAGCATCTCTCTTTAAATATCTAGCATTGTCGGTTGCACCTATTTTAGACACAAAATCATCTTTATTGAAATGTTTTGAGCAAATAAGGACGATTTTGTTATGTTATCATTTTCGCCAAGTCCCAAAACAGAAATCCAAATATTTCTTTTAATTGGATCTGCTGGAAACCTAAAATAATAACACTGATAGAACGCCACTGAGATGATACATAACCTCAAAAAATTTCATTAATAAATTTCTTTATTTACCTATGAAAAGACAATCCCGAGGCTTTCCCTGCATCGCTATAAACGTTGCATATCTTGCACCTATTAACCATTGTTAAATGTTTCCTATTTTTATCAAAATTACTCCCGGTTAGTTTTGGTTTGGTTAGGTTAGCGTGTGACAGACTATGACGCGATGTTGCCACGTTGCCTCTCATAACGAAAGTCTATATTATTTTAGATTTACGTACAACTGACCAACCGCAGGCGAAGTAGGCTGGATGTATAAGCAAATCGTAAGCGAGAATTCTTCATTTGCATTCATGCAACAGCGCAAAAAAACGCTTAGAATGTGCTAAGATCTTGTCAATACATTATTTTGTAAACAAACGGGTCTAGTTATATTAATGGTCTGTGATATATATATATATATATATATATATATATATATCACAGGTTTTCTAAAGTTATCGCTATTTCTCAGATAGCAACTTCCATTTTGTCTAATGTAACATGTATCTTCTTCTAGATCTCTGGTAGTCATCGCCTCTTCAATATTGTCTCTCTAGCTTCCCTGTGGTCTCCTACTTTTCCTTCGTTCTAGTGGTATCAATTCTAATATTTTTAGTGGCCATCTCTCGTCTTGCATTCTCTTTACACGTCCAAAACCAATCAACCGCTTCCTTTCAATTTCTTCTGCTATTGATCGATTCATATTCATTTCTGTTCGTATAGATACAAAATTTTTTTTTAATGAAGGTAGTTGCATGTTTTGGTTTCATTACAATGATTGAAACAATACTTTTTCACGGTTTAAAAGTTGTTTACGAGAAGTATAAATGTTTTGGTTATTCGGTAAGGGACGAGAAATCCTTAGGAAAGAAACACGGGTGACTTATCGCTGTGGGAGAACGTATTTTTTACGACGCTTCTTTGGTTGAAAGTGGGGGATTCACGAATTCACCTTCTCCGGTGTTTCGGAAAAACATCGGATAAAGAAAGACAATAGAAAACCGCGGGACGTAAACAGTCCGCCAAGGATTCCGTATAAATATTAAATATGTCCCATCCCAGAACGGTATTAATCCTACGAGAAACATGAATGTGATGGTCGGGAATATGATGCTCGCCGACCGCTAAGCTACCCCTCAGTGTTTTCGAGGGAACTCCGTTAAACAACTTAATAAATTTAATAAACAACTCCATGAATAGCCGAACGAAGAGAAAAAAGTAATTGGCCCCGTCCCCTCCCGCTCTTTCTCTCTCCCTCTCTCCTTTATTTGCCGAGATAAGATGCTCTCCCAAATTTACTTTAAATTTGTGGTGTACTCAGGAGAAACTTCGCATTATATTTAACTTAACTTTTCTCCGAGGAAGTTTGTAAGGTCAAGTTTCAATAACAACTCCAAGGAAAAATGATGGAAGGGAAAATGAGGTCGAAGCAAGTGCGCGGAAATTTCACCGGCGTTGCTCGCGACATCTAATTTATCTACCGGAAGTAACAGAATAATGTATTTTAAATCCGACAGCTTCCATTTGATATAGTTACCTCGGGAATCGTTGCGCTTATTCTTCTCTCGTCGGTTAGATGGGATTTTGATGCTTTCCGCTCAAAGAAATAGATTTTAATAATGAAGTTTGCAACAAAACTAGTTGAAATGTGAATTTTCCGACTTTTGTAACTAACGATCAAGCATTTTCCGTCCGTATCGTTCTCACAGAACCGTTAAGAACCAGATTAAAAACTCAACAGTAAGACAGCGAATTTTCCGACCTTCGCGGAGTAAATTCGCTCATTTTCCGAATGCACCGTGTTGGTATGACTGACGTCGATTAATACCGAAGACGCCTAATAAAACCACGAGTTTTCCGACCATCACGAACTACGATCGTGAATTTCCCGACATCGCCGTATCAACAAAGGACCCGGAAATCTGTAACAACTATAAATAAAGATTGGGAAGTTTCCGATAACGCTCATTTATATAAATACGCTCTTTATTACTTTTATAATTTATCGTATTGAATAATTGTTTAATTGCTAGGATCCACTTCTTGTCGATATCTACAGATTTAGTTATTGCTTACACCACTCTCCTGATTTAATTGCTATGGTTGTTGGTTGTTTAAAGACCGCTTTCACTATTCCCGCTTGTATATATCCTATATTTCATTAGCGTTGATGGCTTTTGATAGTCAAAATCGTAACTACTGTGAAAATAATTAGAATATATTTGCTACACGGTTTTTCTTATAGTTAGCGTAGTTTTCTCAATGCGCACTGTATGACACATTACATTATTCTATCTTGAATTATACAAAATAAACCAAGTTATAGGTATCTATCTTCGGTGTTTTATTTTCACATTCTCGAATTAAACTATCTCAGGTTTAGGGAGTAAACCCTTCAAATCTGGCGCCCGAGCAAAGCGTTTCATTAAGTAAACTTTTAGTCTAAAATTCCGACCAAAGGGCGTTACACGCTTTAAGAACTATGCCCCGCTCACTATGTTTGATTCACTTTTTGATCCCCATTTTTAGTAGATATCTCTATGACGTTTGGCCGCTCTCGGTTTAAATTGCATTCCTACGTTTTTGAATTTCCATATTCGGTTATCTATTCTGACCTCATGCAAAGACACATCTTTTATGTCTACAAGTTCTACTTAATTTGTCATTGGAAATTGAATTTGTGGGGGTCGTAACTAATTTTGTTGTTCTTGCCATTTCCGAGAAACTATGGATATTCTAGCGCAATACTACGTTAGAATGGCCACTTATGTATCTCCTGAACGCAATAAGATGTAGATATAATTCATACGGTATATTTTGTTACTAATTTGTGTCTGCATCTCCAAAAATCCACCACATCCGACAGATACGCCCCCTGCATCCCATGGAGAAAGAAATAGTGAGTAAAAACGAGACTTGGGGAAACAAGCATCATCGGAGATTTTTTTGTTAATTTGTTACCTTGTGCTTTCCTGGATCTCACCCCAGAGAATTACAGAACTACAAAACATAAAACATGAACTTATAAAAATTAATTCGAATTTGATAAGTCCAATATTTGATAATATTTCAATTATACCGAAACATTGTAGTTTCCATTATGTTGCAACATGTAATTTTTACGAATCGATAAAGGCAATATTAGGCCAATGGAGACATGTTAAAAACATACCTTAAAGTTGGAATAACCAAATTTAAAGAGAAATAATGTTAAGAATTTTTCGTTTCTTCTAAATTGCTTGTTTAATGTAAATTGCTGTAAAATGCTTTTTATCAGAATATAATAAATAATAGAGGATATTGAAAGCCTAAGAATATAACCCACAAACATCTAGTAAAGATTTGGAAATAAAGTGCGACATTGTTATCACTAAATTTATATACAAACCATACATTTTACGGTTCCACTTAAATCACAGTTTCAACTATAATTTGAGGAAACAACTCTTTACAAAATAAATTCTGTATATAATTTTAAATATTCCATTAGCATTGTCGGTTGCCTCAATTCGCGTCCTCTGCCACAATGTAACCAGAATTCATTGTAAATTCCGTGGAAAGATGGCTCAAAAATTCCAATAAAAAAGTAATTTAAATGTCTTATTGGAATTCAACATCCTTTTATGGTATTCGAAACGTTCGCGAATGAAATCGTGCCAACGTTCGATATAAAATTTATGTACGTTTCATGTAAAAATGGAAAAATCGCGGATTTTACAATCCCCATCCGGGAGATCGTACTCCATCGCCCCGCAGCCTCTATCTGTCCCAGTTAATTTCGCATAACTGAAGCTTCTCCTCTACTTTCCAGCTTTCAATAAGACGATGGACCGCCTCCACAAGTTCGGCAAGAGTTTGAAGGACTTCAATTACAACAACAAGGAGATCGCCGACGAAATTTATTCAGCGATCAATTCGACTCAGTTTTTGGGGATCTCGGTAAGTTTCCGGCGGCACGCATTACCATATTAAGTAGCATTTTAAGGGAGCGCGAGGTCTCAGCGCGGCGAAGAGAGTGAATTCTGGTGTAACGATGAGGGTCGGGTGTTCATCGCTATTTACATAATACCGAGATTTGCAGACGTTTGAGGATTTCTTGGGGACGGAATTTCGAAATCTGCGAAGAGATTCGATATATCGGTTTGGGGTTAGTCTATTTTCGTCATGGTTTATCTGCGTTTCCTTCGAATATTTCCTGGATGACGCGTAGCTCCTCAACAGGAGTCAGAACTCCTTTTCTGTTAACTCCTCAACAGTGAGAAGTTAGCGTCACGCTTCCTTAAAGGTAAAGGGGTTCACTGAAAATTTTCCAATCTAATTGACGTTTACAAAACGAAATTCCTTAACTGCCGCTTTCCAAATTTACCCATAAAATACAGTAGAATCATTCAATCATTAATCTAGTAAAAGCGAAATGGAACCGATGATTGAACGATGGTTTAAATGAACGTTCGTGATTTAAACCAGGTTTAAAATAACATTTATACGTATTTTCTATATAACAAAGTAAATAAATTTTTCCAATTCATATCGAAATAAATATATAAATTATTGATCCTCGTTTAAATTGCAACAAACGGCGATTTGTAACATTTATAGTTTCCGTTTTCAGGTAAAATTGTTTTAATTGCTATTTATGGCAGTATTACGATTATTGTTTCGCGTTTACACTATAACAAACGAGGGTTCGATTTAGAAGTGAGACCAAACTATGAAATTATCACAAACGTCAAAAGAAGGTAAATTTAGTTTAAACTATATTTTGAACATAATATGTAAGAGGTGATATAATTTCAAAGCTATTTCTTCTCTGTAGCTAACCAATAAAGATTATTAATTACAATGTAGCTGAAACGTCAGTTTGAGTTAAACTGGGTTCAATAATACGGTCATAAGTGTTTATATTTTTCCCTTCTGAAATAATAATTTTTGACGTGATATACGTCTTATAAATCGGTTTGCGTGCTACCTACCATCTCAGAAAACATTGTAACGTTACGCCAGACCCATGCGTGCGAGCGAGAGCGAGAACAAATGACAGAGAGCGACCTAAGCGTTTGCCTTGCGACGCATCTATCTCTCGTCCACTACAGCTTCCGAATCAAAGAGAGATCAGCACCACACAACCAATGTGAGCCATGCGGTAGTGAGATGACGTATCTATCTCCCTTCCACTCCGTCGGCGGCGACAGCGGCAGCACACAGCTGGACGTTAGCGATATTTCCGATTATTATTTATGAAGTTGTCTGAATATTTACTGTGCATACCATTGCTTATTATTATTACAATAACAATTGCGGCAATAAGGTATTTAATTCTTGCATTCTAAGAGTTTGATTAGCTATATAATCTCATATATTTGTTCTTGAATCATTAAAACAAAGTAGCATCGGTCAACGAGTGCAGTAATAATACGTTATGTTACGATTTCGACTTAAAATTATGATGAACGATATAAATGATCGTATAAATAATAATTCAATGCAATTCATAAACGTATGCAATTTTTCATCAATGTTCATGTTGAACCTTACATAAATTGCTGCGCAGGATAACTGTTTTAATTGAATACTGAATGAAAGCAGTCGACTTTTTACACAATCATTTATATCATTCATCATAATTTTTTAGTCGAAATCGTAGCATAACCTATTATTACTGTACTCGTTGACCGATGCAAGAACAAAAATATATGAGATTATATAGCTAATCGAACTCTTAGAATGCATGAATTGAATACTTTATTGCCGCAATTGTTATAGTAATAGTAAGAAGCAATGGTATGCACAGTAAATATTCAGATAACTTTATAAATAATAGTCGGCAATACCGCTAACGTCCAGCTGTGTACTGTCGCCGTCGTCGCCGACGGAGTGAAAGGGAGATAGATGCGTCACCTCACTCCCGCATGGCTCACATTGGTTGTGTGGTGCCGGTCTCTCTTTTACTCAGACGCTGTAATGGAAGAGAGATAGATACGTCGCAATGCAAACGCTAAGGTCGATCTCTGTCTGTTGTTCTCGCTCTCGCTCTCGCTCGCACGCATGGGTCTGGCGTAACGTGGCAATATTTTTAGGGACGTGTAGGTAGCCCGCACACCGATTTATAAGACGTACATCACGTCAAATGACGAAAATTAACCAAATAAAGCACATACAGATTTCAAGACATTGTAACCTTTACTTATGTAGGCATCGCATTTGTTGGGAAGTCAAGAATTACGAAAAAGTTTGAAGCTCATACACTTACGAACACTTTTAAGAGGATACACATATTTTGTCTTAACAAGCTTTAGCACAAGTTTACAAACTTTGTTAGTCTCATAGGATTGGCGGAAGAAGATAATATAAATGAGAGGAGTTCAGTTTACGTGATCAATTAAACTAGTTTCAAACAATTAAAGAAAATACCTGACAGTAAGTAACGCAGTTTTTTGCCTACCAGAAACCGGTACAGGAGAGCTACAAGAGCAATAAAGTTATTACACAAGAGTTAATACAAAATTAGTATATCTAACTAATAATAACAGGCCAGGGCCGCAATAGGAGTCCGGAGCAAGCTCTCAGGAGAATATAGCGCCGAAGGGTCACAGGAAGACTAACTTCAATCAATCTATTTTTAAACAGTCAAATATAATCAACACACCCTTAAAATGTAATCCGGAAATAACACCAATTTGCATAAAAATTACCTTATAGGCGGCAAACAGTTGGGATGGAATCAATTTTCCAGTTCACAACGGTTTTACTTCTCGACACCAACTTCCAGTTTCTACTAAACATTGCCCCAAAAAGTAACAGTTACAATACAAGATCATATAAGTTTATAATAATACAATATAAGTCTGACGTGACCATAGCTACCATAGAATAGAACCATGTCGTGGATATAGGAACGAAAATATATATAGAAAATATGCAATGTTAAAAATTAGAAGATAGGTTGGGAAGCCTATACAGAGAAGGTTTAGGGAATGTAGTAACTCAGAAAAGCAACGAATTAGCTAAGATAGGATACGTTTAAAAATTTCCACAATATACAGTATCCAAACAGTTATAGAGAACAACGTAGGAGGAAGGAAAATATATGGAAAATAACAAGCACATTGAAAATTTGGACAAAATGGGAAGAAATGGATAACCAAGCCAGGATAGGGCTCCAAAACTCCCATTAGATTTTAGCTGAATGCGATGATTATGACGTGAAGACTTCGTTACATTCCTCAGTTTATTAAGCCACTTTAAGAAAATGGAGGAGCTACATCGCAATTAGATAATATTGTGCCACCGATAAACGACAGTACTCCAAAATTATTTCAAGCTCCAACGGCAAGACAAACCACTTCAAACAATTTCCCCGTCAGTAACGTTTTAAAATCGGTCCATCGACCATATCAGAAACACACAGTGATAAATAATATATCGCCCTGTGCACGAGACACTCTCTCGGAAGATCTGGCGCTCGAGGTGTCGAAGTGTGAATAAAACGCCAAGATGTGAACCTCCCCAAAGTTCACTTAAAATATTCAAAGGTGCGATATAGAGTCGTCTCCTCGTTTTATTCCGTTCATCCTGAGCGTCTCCGCTATTCGCGTCGTCACGAGCTCGGGGGACTCGACGTCTCGCCGAGGGTGAAGACGTACACAAACACGCATAACTAACACAAAACCCCCGAGCCGGCGTTGCCAACTGGCGAACTTCAAAGAGGTAAGAGAAGGATAATGATTTAGATAGGTAGAAGTTGTTAGCGATTTTCATCAAAGTAGCCTGGACGAAATATGTAAGCGCTGTAAAAATCGTGGCGTATTAGGTGTTTAAGATCTGATATCAAAGGGGAAATAAATAATGATTCCAGAGTTTTAGCTTTGAAAAGGTAAAGGATCACATCGGTTCAGGCAAAAAATACAAAGGAAAAATATCGGATCGGGGCACGATTTGAATGAACTCATTGGGATCTATGATGTTTTTCTGTATATTCCAATGCGTGGATTCGTGCCATTTCTACCAAAGACAGCATTTGCCGAAGACCGGATTTTGAAGCAATAAAATAGGTTAAAAGGTACAACAAAATTGTGAAAAAGGTATATAACACTTATGAAAAAGGTAAATACAATTTACCTGTTTTCATAATGGATTATCAAGTACATACGAGTAATTTTTAATTAAAATATTATATATTTAAATAGAATAAAAAATAAAAGAGTAAATATTTTAAGTAAATACAAAAACCACACTTCATTACCGTTTATTTTCCAGGCAATTATAATTCACACATAATCACACATAATAACAGGTGAACAAGGGCATGTTTTAAAACTGAAATATGCTTAGATTTCAATGCGAATTTGTAAGGAAAATAAATGAAAATGGAATTTTCTTACATTTTCACATTTTCTTAAAAAAAAGGAAGAAATCGAGAGAATCATGGAAAATGGCAAAATAGGCAACACAAGGCATTTTCCTGAAAAACCGCTTTATATTTTACTTTGAACATATTTTATTATTTTCTTATTTATTATTAATAAAGGCTGAAACCTAGAGAATCATCGAAAATGGCAATATAAGCAACACAAGGCATTTTCCTAAAAGTCAAATTTATATTACTTAAAAACATACTTATTTCAATATTTCTTTAGAAAGATTTCCACGTGTAGATTAAGAGGTTAATTAATTGTCCATTGTACCTGTTAAGGTTTGCACACTGTGTTGTATTGTACTTCTTGCTGTGATAATGTGTTAATTTAGGTCTGATGATGGTGGGTTCCACCGAAACCGGTCATTGTTAATCCCAAATAAAATTCGTATGTTATGAAGACAATTTTCTCTTCCTCCTTATATTTCATTATTTTCTTATTTTTTATTATTAAAGGCAGAAAACAAGAGAATCATCAAAAATGGCACAACAGGCAACTCAAGGCATTTTCCTGAAACTGCGATTTATATTACCTAAAAACATATTTCATTATATTTTTATTTGTTATTATTTTATTATAACAGTATTAGTAATCATTCATTATTCTCACCATTATCCTCCATTCCATAAGATATGCCTCGCCTAGATGTGATCCAAAGGACTTCAATATTGCAGTTTGATTTGAAATATGGAATAAGCTAGGATGTGACAACAGTATGAATATTGAATATGTCCATTAAGAGGACATATTCAATTCTAATCAAATATTCAAAAGCACAGCTTCTACTGATCTGTATTCTGTATTCTGTCGCTTAAATAATTTCTTATTAATGTAACAGGAGATTGAAATTTGTGCAGATGATTTCAAAGAGTTATTACATCCTAGGTATACTTACTTATTAATTATTTGACTTATATTGGAGACTCCATTAGGAAATAAATTCCAGAAAATAATTAAAGGACATAGAACATCAAAAAGTTAATGACAAAAAAACAATGTAAATTAAAATATTGTTTCACCTTAACGTAATATCCGCAAGCAAGATGGAACTTTTAATTATATACAAGTTAGGTCGAAAAATAATATAGAAGTAATGATGTTTAATATTCATTACTGAACGCTTTGAAGCTAAACTCACAAGACAACCATCGAACACATTCAAATAACAATCTAAAGGAGACTGCTAACTGTTCATAACACAACGAAACTCAACCTTCTAGTTGTCATTATCGTTATTACATCGATTGTGACAGATGTGCCAGATTAGGAATTTTCAAAGATATCCTGGAACAATTTAGTACGACAATGAACAAATTATATCCAAAATCTTCGATCCTGAAATATCAAATTGGGGTTTTTCCGTACAATAGGACAGTTGTAGTCCCTTATTGGGAATGATAGTCTGTAGGATACTTGCAAAAAGACAAATATTCCAATTTTTAACACATGTAAGATATAATTCGTCTGAAGTTAAAAATCATCTTAATAGCAATTCATCTTACTAGAAGTTCATCTCATCTAAACCAAAAAGCAAAACTAATCTTGACAATTTAGAAAAAATTATTACTCGTACTACAACAATTAAAAATAGCGTTAAACAAATATTAGATAAGGAATATTACTAAAGATATTTGTTTCTATTATCATCCGATACGATCTACTTGTTCACTGCAATAACGTTCCTTAATTTATAAATATGTTACTTCTTGGAAATTAACCAAACAACAGAGTCTAACAAGTATTGCTTAAGTATTATAAATTATTGCTTTCATTAGTAATAATTATTTATTATACAAGCGGATAAAATTAACGTTTAACGAGGGAAATGTTTAAACGCGCGCGCGGCGCAGCCGCAAGCGCGTTAATATCGCGAGTTAAACGTTCATTGTATCCGCGAGTGTATTACAACGTTTTATTCAATTTTCCAATATATAAACTGACGTTTAGCGGAGTAAGTCCAATTATTTTGAAGAGAAAATTTGACAAGATGACAACTTCAGTGCCGCAAACTTGACAACGACGAAAACAATTTTAAACATATAAAACGTCACTTTATACGGCAAAATTGAATAGACAGCTGATTAAAACATTTTAATCCGCTGCCAAAATAAACAATAACTTCATAGGTTCGATTTGACGTCAACAAACGTCAGTTTATATGGTAAAATTGAATAAATATTATTATTTATTTAAATACCTGCATCAGCATTTGTATTACTTACTTGTACATTGCCATTCTTTGAAAGGCATTTTGACTGTATACCCAGAAACAAATTCATTTTCGTCATACAAAATTTCAATTAGTACTAGTAACTCTACTGAGTCATTCTAGATAACTTTGTTCTAGAAATCACTCTTTTTAGAAAGCAATAACGGTTCATGAAATTGTAACTTAGAACTAAGAAAATCCATCAACAATTGTAATAGAAGTACTTTGGGTCCCAAAAGCGTTTCAGCTCGGATCTCTTGTGTTATCTGTAGCCTAACTACTCTCTGCTAATCCCATGCATTGCTTCCCCTTTTGTACGATTTCGAAATGAGGTAACCCTTCCCGGTGAACAGGCAACGCCGCCTCCACGCTAAAGCTCACCTCGGTCCCTTTAAGTAACGTCTCCATCTCTCCGTCTTGTTGCAGGGCTTCGTCGCATTCAGCTCGCAGGGAGATCGCATTGCCCTGACGCAAATCGAGCAGGTGATAAACGGGAGCTACGTGGTGCTCGGATATTACGATACGCAAGCAGATAATCTCACTTGGTTCGACAGGGAGGTATGGAGCGGTAAGTCGACTCTTCCACCCCTTTCGTCCTATTCCATCGCCTCTTTTATCGACGTCGAGTTTATTATTGTACGGGAGCGGGGCTTTCTGTTGTGCCATCCGGGCGGGTGGTAAACGAGATTTCGATGCGGGGAAATGACGCCCTCGGACCGAGAGAGGGGAAAGTGTGTATCTCCCGAAAATGGAATGTATACGTGAAAGGCGGCCGTAATGCGTTCTGATTGAATGTTGGGAGGATGGAGGGAGTGACGGTAATTCAGTCCAATGTAGTTGTTTTTCTAAGTTTTTTCGGCGTTCACCTCCCAGGAGACAGTCAATTTCATAGCAGTGCAGTTGCAACAAAGTACCAAAAAGACGGTTAAAAGCATATCATTTGTTTGAAAAATTCAATCCTGAATCTAAAGTAGTGTCAAAAATATGATTTGGATTTACAAACAGGAACAAAGTGCAAAGGACCTGCATTATTTTTATTTCAAAGTCACTACTCCACAATAAGATAAATAATGGTGAATGTGTCGACCACCGTTTCTTCGTTAGTTGCTATCCAAAATGTTTCCTAATTTTCAAATGGAAACGTACAGAATTAACAATTCTAGCTCCTGCTAACTATCCACAAAGAATAAATAACACAACGTGATAAAGAATGACTGTTTGCGTTGGCAATACTGAATTTCATTTTTAAATGGTACAACTGGAGTAACATCCGGTTGGTGACACTGACAGCGTCATTGACAGATGCCATTTGCTATTTCACATTCAAATTTCTGATATTCTTTTCTGATATTTAAGAGAGAATTTTGGCGACAGAGTAATAATTAGTCAGGGCATTTGGCCAAGCTGGTCACCAGATCTCACTCCATTAGATTTTTCGTTATTTGGGCTCTTGAAGGACAATGTTTTTAGGAACATATTGCATACTGAAGAAGAGCTGCAAGAGGCAATAGTTCACGAAATGGCAAACATTACCCCCAATATGCTGGTGAATATCTTCGAGAGCCTAAAAAGGAGAGTTAATTTATGTCTGGACCAAAATGGGGCGCATTTGAGCATTACCTTTAGCTGCTTAATTAAATTATTGGTATGTATTTCGAGTTTCATTTTTTAAGCGTTGAACGAAGTGTAGAGTGGTCTCTATGGAGAGTGGACTGTATAGATCTCTCGTAGCTCGTGGGTGGCTGCGGAGATTAATCTTGTCTCCATGTTGTAGGGCTGAAGACGGTCTCGTAGATTGGAGATCAGGGCGTGACGTGATCTCTTGAAGTTCTTGGAGTTGAAGTTCTAGTTGAATGGAGAGAGGGCGTGACGTACTTCTCCGGGGTTGGATCTGAGGGCGTATCGTGCAGATCCGGGTTTGAAGTTCTCGAAGTTTGAGGTTGTCGTATCTTGAAGATCTCGTATACTCTCAGGGCGTAACGTGAGAGCTTGTAGGTTGAGTTGAAGAATCAAGACCACAACACACTGTCGTTTTGAGCATACTAGGTATACTAATTTATTGCCAAAAATTCACGAGCTTTCATACACAGTCATTTTGAGTTACGTTACCCTTTGGTTTCAATTATTTGATAACGTTGTTAATTTTTGTTGAATGTTATCTTCCAATGTCCGAGAATTGCTTCACTGACCTTACCGATGCGGATTTGCGATCAAGTTGCGAAGGAGTATTATGCTGACATCCACATTCTGCACCTTAGTGGTACACAATTGACCTTATTACTGGGTCAGTGTTATGCTTCGTTTCGTAAAACAAAGCGTGTTTTAATTAAGTGATGTAAGAGGCTCCCTGAATTAGTTCGCAATAAATTACAATTTCTTAACCCTCAAAAATTTCCTAAAATAATGTTGACGTTAGCGTCAACAAGCGTTAACTTTTATTCACATAACCTACAATCTTATTGCTGATTGTTATGTAAAATTTTTGTCAAATAAACATATCCGGTTGTAGTGTTGTCAAAAGAACAAGTAAAAAATTCTCTCAAAAGTGTTGCCAACTCAAACACTTATTTTTGATCACCCTGTATCATAAGCAAACCTACAAGCTACAGAAGCCGGTACCCATTACGTTCTCGAATGTTAATAATCATCGTAGTACAATCTTCTCCATGATTTTTTCGTTATATTCACGATTTTTTGTCCACCTGAGGATGACTGCTAAGCAGTCGAAACCCGGCGTAGCATTTTAGTCAACATTAAACTTATTGGCACATATACCTAGGTCATTCCATCAAAAGAGAAAAATAAAACCAAACTTCCAATATATCTAGAAGAACGAAATTGATCTGGGCTGCCTTTGGAAGGCTTGGGTACATTCTTAAATCGCAGGATATCCCATTAAATCTTAATCGCAATATTTGCGAAACTTACATTTTACCAGTTACAACATATGGCCTCGAGACATTAGCTTTAACGAACAAAGGTGCTGAAAAACTAAGAACAACCCAGACAGCAATGGAGCGTGCCATGCCAGGCATTAGCCTATGAGATCATATTAGGAAAGAGGAGATACGGAAAATAATAAAAGTAACAGACGTTGTGAAAACTGTGATAGAACTGAAGTGGCGATGGGCCAGACATGTCGCCAGACAGGACCCATTAAGTTGGACCAAAAGAAGGATTCAATGGCGACCAAGAACCATCAAGAGGAAAACAGAAAGATCCCAAATGCGACGGCGAGATGACATTCTAAGAGTTGCAGGGAAGAACTGGTTACAAACTGATCAAGAGAGAACGACATGGAAGACAATGGAAGAGGCCTACATTCAGGAGTGTATAGATTCGGGCTGAAGAAGAAGAAGAAGAAGGAGAAAGTTCTTGGCAAGACCTTCAGTTTTAATTCTGATAAAGCATGGTCAACTATGAAAGGTACGACAACTTTCTACAATCTTAATAGGCGAAATGATAAAGGCATAACAAAAATTACCAATACAAAATATCTACTAATTTAGTAAAGAATCACTAATTTTAAACTAAACAGTACTTGATAACTACTCTTCTTCTGAAAACTTTACTTTTCCTTTCCGTTGTAATTAAATCCATGAAAGTTCTGTCCATTTCACCCTACTAACTCATTAGAGAGTAAGTTGTCTGCCCCGCCTCGAATCTCCGTCATCTCTCCGGGTGTTTGTTAATTTTGCAGAGCGCTCGCGAGACTAACCTTAAAATAATGAATTCGACCATAATTGTCGGATACTTTGTTATAACTGCTAAAGTCGTTTTCCCGGAGTTCATCTCCATCGCCGTACCTATTATAGTGGTAATTCATCCGTGTAATTAAATTTGAGGATCTGATAACTTTCCTGCCAGCGTCGCTAAGGTCATCACTTTGACTTACGTTATTAATGATATCAATTGTCTCTCCGCTCTCCAGGAGAAGTGACTGGAAAGAGCCGCTTAATTATTTATTTTAGACGATTTCGTTCCGATTGAAATGTAAAGTATGAATGTTAATTTGTCAATTATGGCGGCAGGTTCGTTGTTGCTATATCCAATTATCGAAAATAATGAGGTAATTACTAAAGGATAATTTAATTTGTGATGCGCCTACGGATAAATAATGGAGGTCTAGCATAGCTGGTAACTGTAATGAACTGTGTAACCTAAATGTACACATACAATCAAGAATTTCTAGAAGACTTGGATTTTAGTTATGACGAAACTAATAGGAACAAGGACTAATTCCCCTACCATTGTAGTTATTTTTGTATTGGAATCACGTTTAAAGATGGTATTATTAAGTTTATATTCAGATGACAAGAGGGAAAAAATAGTGTTTGAGTTCAGGATTAAGAATTTAAGAGCTTAAATCCTTTTTGTACATTAATCTGCAATAATTAAAATGAACCAAAGTGTTAACTAAATTTCATGGAGGATACCATCATTAATTGTACAATAAACTTCTCACTGATATGGTCTCACACCAACGAGATCACTAATGTTCCTTAGAAACCCACTGAGTTTACTACTAAGGATTCAATATATTAATGGACACAGTGCCTTATATTTTGATCTATCTTATAATCACGAAAAGTAGTATTATACTTGATTTCACGAATAGATGGAATATAAAATGGCGTCGTATCACTAAATAAGGGGCAGCGCCTCCGCTAAATCCTGGGACTATTATTAAATCATGTTGACTTAGTAACATTACCGGGTCACTTTAAAGACATTCGTGAACATATAACATCACTATTTTACGAACGGTATGCAACTATGAAGAAATAACCAATGTAATATAGGAGAACAAGGGAATGAAAGTACTGAAGAAAAAGTTGTCCGAAGGCAAAAAACAGATATGCAAGGTTACAGATAGTAAGACTGGATTAACCACGACTAATAAGCAGGAAATTCTGAAAGTTGTAAGAGAATTCTATGTGATCTCTACAAGAAAACGATAGTACCGGTCCTAAAATACAAAACCAGGGGTCATAAGATATCTCAGATATCACACTCGATGAAATCAACAACAGCTTGAAGGACATGAAGAAAAACAAATCGCCGGAGACGACGGAGTTAGCATTGAAAACATCAAAATGGGAGGAGCAGCACTACTAAAGATACTGTGCAAACTATACAATGCTTGCCTGAGAAATACTACAACGCCTGAACAATGGGACAAGGCCATCATAGTATTGCTGCATAAGAAGGCTGATATAGCCAAATTCAAAACTACAGGCCCAAACAGCTTACTTTCGCAGATTTATAAACTCTTCATGAGAATCATTACCAAAAGGCTAACAACGAAATTTGATCTCTATCAATCAAACGAACAGGCAGGGTTCCGTAAGAGCTATGGCACCAATGACCATCTCCACACAGTGAAAATTCTTATTGAAAAATGCATAGAGTACAATAAGCCTTTGGTGCTCGTTTTCGTGGACTACGAAAAAACTTTTGATACAGTAGATCATCGAAGTATGCTCCAGGATTGTAGAATCGACCATCGTTACACCAAACTTATCGAGCATATTTACAAGAAAGCGAAAGCTGTTATTAGACTCCATGAAGATACTCCAGACTTCAAAATAGAGCGAGGTGTGCGGCAAGGTGATGTCATCTTTCCCAAATTATTCACTAACCTTCTGGAGTACATGTTTAAGCGTACTAGGATCGACAACGTTGGTATTAACATCAACGGCGAGAAGCTGAGCCATCTTCGCTTCGCCGATGACCTAGTATTGATTGCAGACAAATTTGATGAAGCAAAAGAGATGCTAAAGGAACTGGAACTAGCATCCAAAGAAGTTGGGCTGAATATCAACATCAGCAAGACCAAGTTCATGACAAATCTAGCCAACACTGAAAATCTAAAAGTAAACGACTCGAATATTGGGCAAGTGTGGTCCTATAATTACCTGGGTCACGAAATACGATTGGGGAGAGACAATCAAACCTGTGAAATTGGCAGAAGAACTGGTCTCACCTGGGCAGCCTTTGGAAAACTAAGCTACATCTTAAGATCCAATATTACCATATGTCAAAAGAGAAGGGTATATAATCAGTGTGTTCTGCCAGTGTTAACATATGGAGCCGAAACAATGACACTAACCAAGCAAACGGCAAACACAATAAGAGTGACACAGAGAAGCATGGAAAGAGCTATGTTGGGTCTCTCTCTGAAAGATAGAGTTCCGAATGCGGAGGTGACAAAGAGAACTGGAGTGACAGATGCCATTGAAAAAATATCGAATCTTAAATGGAACTGGGCAGGCGACGTGGCTAGAATGAACGATGGTAGATGGACAAGAAAAATAACTGAATGGAGACCTAGAGAAAATGCACTTCGCAGCAGATGCAGACCACCCACTAGATGGTCGGATGATTTGAAGAGCATTTACACGAACTGGATGAATGCGGCACGGGATAGAGAGATGGAAACATTTACGGGAGACTTATGTCCAGCAGTGGACGACTATATAGCTGTTTTATGATGCAACTATGACGATTACCTCGGAATAATAATCAATTGTTATTTGAAAATTTGTGTACAGTTTTTTTTAGGTAGAAGGTTTGCGTTTAAGTTTTTAAGTTTAGGGCTATTAGTTGTTAGAAGTATATACCGGAAGTTTAATAGTGTCTACCCCACACTATGAGTGAATAGAGCCCAATCTAAAACGAGGACACCACTGTTTTCATTGTCACATATATCTTCAC
This sequence comes from Cryptocephalus moraei, assembly GCA_946251905.1. Taxonomy (NCBI): domain Eukaryota; kingdom Metazoa; phylum Arthropoda; class Insecta; order Coleoptera; family Chrysomelidae; genus Cryptocephalus; species Cryptocephalus moraei. The sequence continues at coordinate 19,132,249 of OX276454.1, forward strand.
TGTCTGTATATTATGTAGACAAGACAAAAATATCTAAAGATAATTTGAGGACAAAACTGGATGACTTTATTATTGTCCTTATCTATACAGACAGTTTCTAAAGAGTCGCACGGTGGGATCAACATAAGTGCGAGAGAAAGGCCATATATTTCTCGTTAGCGAAACAGAGAACGACCTTTTGCGATGTTGCTAGCTCGTGGAACATTACAGTCATCCGCTCCGCACACTGTACCGCACACATCCGAAAGTGTGAAGCGATACACGCGTTGACTTGGACTGCGTGCTCGGCCGGCAACGTTGCAAAACTTCTCTCTCTGTCACGCTAACGAACTACTGCTGGTTTCTCTCTTGCTCTTGTTGGTTTCCTACCAAGCGTTTCGATAGGAAAGCTCCGTATGTATCCCGAATGGAGCAAAATGGCATACTGCCATTTAGCAGAAAGGGGTGGTATTTGTCCTTGAATTTCATCATAAATTGGCGAAAATTAAGGGTGGCTTTTTACAATATTGAAGTTTGAAAAAATGACCTTTCCCAGTTTTTACAAGGGCACGATTTCGACCAACTTGAATAAAATTTATGTGAAAGCTTACATAATTGTGCATATTTTGAAAAAATAACTTGCAATAGAATTAGTTGGGTCAAAATAATGGCCAATTGAGAAATAAGGGAATTTTTACGTACAAAATGACACTCAAAAGGTCAATTTTGATTTGACTGTGAAAAAGTTTGTTGGTAAAAGGAAAACCATTTGTTTCATGAAATTTCAAGTAGAATAATATCTGTTTCAAAATCGAAGCCACCGAGTTTTTTGCCCGTTGAATCCATATGGATTTGGATAAGAAATACATTATATATTATCATCAACAACCGAATTGCAAATCATTTTTCTTGTTTGTTTTTAGACGGATTGCTAGCCCAATTTGCGAATAATGTGTTGGTTGTGATGATAGCGCCAAACTAATAAGTGTTGGGAGTTACTCATTATAAGAGCCTCGGAATACATTAATATTTGATATTTTCATGAAGACCTCAAAACAGCAAAACTAAAATCATTAAATTCAGCAACGACTATGTGCTAGCTAACCAGCAATTGAAACTAGAGGACAGGACTAGGGTGATTGGCCTAAAAAATGTTCTAAATATCTGGGATTAAATATACAATGCAACTAAACATGAAATAAGTAGTTAAATCACATTTACAAAAAGAAGCAAAGGTATGATATGCTACATATCAATTATGATCAAGTCGTTCTTTCAGAAGTTTAATAAGTATAAATTTCCCTAACTTAACAATGCATGTTGCCCTCTGGGGTAGTTGTGCATATTCAGGAAACGTACTCAAGTTTCAATAACGCATAATAATGCATGGGGCATTCCACGCCAACTCAGCAGTCGATCCCACATCACCCTCTCGGATCGGGCTCAAAATTGGTACATCGATTGGCACTATCGAAAGAAGGATAGTCCCAAATTTTTATCCCAGGGGACCGCTTCTTGTCCCCAGGGGTCCATATTGAAGTTTTCGGGTATAATCTCACCACTAGGTGTCCGCGCTCGGTTTTTCGTGTACTGACGCGGCATTTTAGTCTATAAAATGGTAAAAATCACACAGCAGATGCCAAATTTCCCGGAGAATACGATAGTGGAATCTTGGAATCTGTTTTTCGATATCTTATAACCGGAACTCAGAAATCGCAAAAAACTCGCTTTTTATTCAAAGTCTGATGTCTCATGTGGGGCCACTTCAAATTGGCTAAAAATTTACCAGAAGGCTCTTCGATTATCGCTCTTTCGAATGTTCATATGCGTGTAGTGATCATTTTATATAAGAAAAAAGTTACATGCATTTTACCGATTTTTCAATGAAATTTTCGTAACTCTGTGACTTTAACCCTTCTGTAGGTCGTCCTAGTTAGATGCGAGTTTAAATTTTGTGCATTGGAAAGCGCCCTCTTTGTTTTTCGACCCTCAAAAACACAAACATTTTCTTTTCTGGTAGGTATTAGGTGAAAAATGTTAAGATTGATTCAATTTTTTCGTGAATTTTTCGATGTGTAACAAATTTATATTTATTGCAGACTAATTCCACCAATCATGAAAGAAGAAACATAATTACATTGAAACGCGATCATAATCATATTAAATTTTACGTTAATACTTCCCAACTCTATAATATTATCGATAATTTACATATAATTTTCTTACACATAGAACAGCGTCCCTTATTCACTGATATATTGTGACAGATAGTAGCTACCGAGAAAGCAAGTGAATTCACCATAAAACTGGACCAACAGGCAGCAAATTCAAGAAATATAATAATCAAAATGCTTCCATAAATTAGACAAAACGCTGTTCCATGTGTAAGAAAATTATATGTAAATTATCTATAATATTAAAGAGTTGGGAAGTACTAACGTAAAATTTAATATGATTATGATCGCGTTTCAATGTAATTTTGTTTCTTCTTTCATGATTGGTGGAATCAGTCTGCAACAAATATAAATTTGTTTAACATTGAAAAATTCACAAAAAAATTTAATTAAACTGATCATTTTTCCCCTAATACCTACCAGACAAGAAAATGTTTGTATTTTTGAGGGTCGACAAACAAAGAGGGCGCTTTCCGAGACAAAAAAATTAAACTCGCATCTAACTAGGACGACCTACAGAAGGGTTAAAGTCACAAAATTACGAAAATTTCTCTGAAAAATCGGTAAAATGCATGTAACTTTTTTCTTATATAAAATGATCACTGCACGCATATGAACATTCGAAAGAGCAATAATCGAAGAGCCTTCTGGTAAATTTTTAGCCAATTTGAAGTGGCCTCACATGAGATATCAGACTTTGAATAAAAAGCGAGTTTTTTGCGATTTCTGAGCTCCGGTTATAAGATATCGAAAAACAGATGCCACTATTGTATTCTCTGGGAAATTTGGCATCTGCTGTGTGATTTTTACAATTTTTTAGACTAAAATGCCGCGTCAGTACACGAAAAACCTAGCGCGGACACCTGGTGGTGAGATTATGCCTGAAACTTCAATATGGGCCCCTGGGGACAAGAAGCGGTCCCCGGGGCTGAAAGTTTGGGACTATCCTTCTTTCGATAGTACTAATCGATGTACCAATTTTGAGCCCGATCCGAGAGGGTGATGTGGGATCGACTGCTGAGTTGGCGTGGAATGCATATATCTTCAAAATTAACAAAGGAAACAGCTTGTAATGGAAGATTCCCATATAATGGATTTTATGTATACTTAACACTTAATAAATACGAAACGAATAAATTCACAAAAGTATAGACTACCCAGCAAAGGGAACAACAATATTTTACTATTAAATCCTAAAAGAGCATAATTTTTTGGAAGAACTCATTCGTCTAAAATAATATGAAAAAATTACTGATCCAATTCAAGCATTAAATTTTAAAAAATTCAAACAAGTGGGAAAGAAGACTTTAACAAAAGTGACGTACAATTCCGTTAAATGATTTATAAATGATATTCACTTCAAGTCTAGATCAGTACTGCAGTATTGCTTTGTACATACGATTTATGTCTATGTAACTTTGTTAGATATAGATATGTAACTAATTATAACTATGTATAAATAATTCAATGTTATTCTATTTTTGGTTTGATTCGGCTTTTAGTCAGACTTGCCGTACTTCAAAATACCTATTAACCTAACCTAATAATCAGCGCTTTGTGTTAAGGGTATCGATTGGTGGGTTTGGATAAATTCGTAATCAGAAAATCTATGCGCTCCGGGAATTTACGGTCGTGCAGGCTGCGAGTAATATCCCTCGAATTTAAACGTAATTTCAGTATCGCTCCGCGGCATTATTAAACTCCAAACAAAAGAGTAATCCCGATGAGTGCAAAAAAATCATTTAATATCCCTGAAAACAGCCGTCGCCGCGGGCGCTCCTCCACCAAATTACCCAATATTCAGTTCTCTCTTTACCAACAATTTTTTTTCTCAAGTAGCTTCCCCCTTCTTCGCTTTCGGGTTTTGTTCTGATTTTAATCTAACGAGCTCGGCTAATATCGCCACTGTAAATTAACTCTGCCATTCTCATCTCCGGATAGTAGACTGCTGAAGTTTAAACTTACTGCGAAGTTTTATTTAGTCTTAGGGGAACTCGAACGTATCCTAGCAAACTTTGCACCTAAACACAAATTATAATAAGGGCCGTCGTGAATTATGCACAAACTGGCGGCGGGAAGGGGAAACGAGCTCTAGCGGCTTTTTTTCGGCCGTAGCTCAAAACGACGATGCGGCATTTCCGTTTATAAGAAATGATTTAAAAATTAACGCCTCAATTTATCGAGCTGTTCGAGAAACTTCCGCTGCAGCGATATTCAACTTGTGCCGACGGCGATGCCAAGAAATCTCCGTTTCAATTTGACGATTTTTATTTTTAGTCCTTACGCTCATAGTAATGGATAACATTCATCAATATCTGGAATAGAGTCGTACTCGTAATCAACTAATGGGAAGTTTTATCTCAGGCGAATCTATCAGAAACGCAACTGACATAAAACATTCTTATTGTCGGATAAAGATTTCTAAGTTTATTGGAGGCTGCATAAAGCACAAAAGGAAGTTATTACTGAAAACACGACTATTAATTTTTATTCCACTTTTAAGGGGAAGAAAGTGGGGGGGTATTATTTTTTTTATGAATGCATAATTTAACTGCTTGTTATTGTGCAATTCATAAATTTGTATTTGAAAATATGAATGCACCAAAGGATGAAATAACTACAAATATTAAATTTGAAGGATAAAGGCTTTAAGATGCAAACTTCCATTAAAAACAATTATTTTAGTACTTCATTCATATGAGGAATATGTGTTTATAACGTAAGCTGATGATTTAATTTCTGTTTGTTAGAACTGATCATTATATTGATTACACTGATCATTCAGAAAATTTACGGATTCAACTCTTATGGGTTAAACGGTGCTGAATTGTTCTGTTACTGTTATTCCAATAATTGCACAGTAGCACAAAGTTTTGATCATTGGTAGCTTTTAGTTGCCACAATCCATAGAGAAGTTTTTGAAAATTGAGGCCCCCAACGATATCATGGAACACCAGGAACTGAATTTTCAGTGACTACTATCTTTACAGTTTAAAAATTCTAAACGAGCTGAAAGCCTTCAATTAAACCTCTAATCTAAACTATTAGGAATTGAATGAAAGCTTCTCAAAACCAATTAGTACCTCCTGCAAATATTTAGTAGTCTTCTTCTAAAAATTCTAATCAGTAAACAGACAGTATTATTCCCTAAATGTTCCTAAAAATATTGACTGAAATTTCGATATGCTTTTGGATGTTTCAATATTCCTAAAAAGTTATAAAACTTTCATCAACATATTTTCTCTAAATGCCTTTCTAAAAATTGTAAGTACTTTCGCAATGTCAAAACACATTCTCAGTAACAAAAAACTATAAGAAATGCTTGAAACTTTTGACAAGTTTGAAATTTGCTTCAACGCTAACAGTTAATAATTAAATGTAAAGATACTTTGAAATTAAATATTTGAGGAAAGTGTACAACATCCATTAAATGTTACAATCGCGTTAACGTCCCTTCAGAAATCATAAACTTCTTCCCAGCTTAAAATTTTCCAGATTCCAGATAACATATCTTTTAAATATATCTCTAGAACCACCCCAGTTCATAATCTTAACAAACTTGCTTCTACCCTAAAGACAATTAAGCCTGAGATCATTTATGCTGACATAGATATTGACGATAATTTAGAAAAATTCACATTACTGTAATTAACTAACGTGTCTCAATAAAACTCAATCTAAAAGAACCTGGATCACTTAACCTGGACCAAGCAAAACATGTCTGTCGACATCTCAAAGATTGGTATCAGTAATGCATAAGTACTCCAGATTCACTATGCATATAAAATTGTCCTAACTTCATATAATAAATATATTAATTAGTACTAAATATAATTATGATCAATAAACTAATAGTCAATTCTACTAACTCATCGAGATTTAAGAAAACAGTCAATTCCGTAAACTCACTAATAAGTTTACCTTGAATTCACGTATAGATGGAATATAAGGAACATAACTTGTATTAACGCCGCCACCAAATGTTTGAAGGAGTAATAAACCATCTTCTTCTTCTTCTGCACTTCAAGGACTAGGCTTGCAGCCTGTTCCGTCTTCATTCTAGCCATCTTCTTCTGGGTCTACCAATGTCTCTTCTTCCGTGTGGTCTATAGTTTACCACTTGTTTGACCAATCTGTCTTCGTTCATTCTTTCCATGTGATGTCTCCATTTCAATGAGTTTAACCCCGGAATAAGACTAACACCCGCCAATAAATGTATAAACACAGTACTGTTTGCCGATGACCAAATAATTTTATAAAAAACAGAAAACGGCCTACAATACGCAATCTACCGCTTGAATCAGATATGTAAAAATTACAACTTAAAAATATCAGAAAAAAAGACGAAAGTTATGGCTTTTCGAGCAAAACAACCTGTTCGTTCCAAAATACTTATAAACGAAACACCCATAGAACAAGTATCACACTTCAATTTCTTGGGATGCGATATAAGCTACGAATATGACAAAGATGTTACAAACAAACTACATAAATACCAAATGATGTGTGGCACCATACAGAGAACACTACAAAACAAGACAAGCAAAGTAATAAACCATGTTGACTTAATAGAAGTGGCGGACGTTCGAAAATTTTGTGTTTTGTTGTTATTTAATTAATTAGATATTCAAATTAAATTAATTAACTTAAAATTGAACTATATAATTTTTGCATTTATTAAAAACATTATTAGGTATTTTCATCCAAAATGAAACATAAGGCTTAAAAAAAATCTGAACATAATGTGATAACAAAACTGACCATTGGTTCTCATGTCAAAGAAAGAATTAAAACGCGGTATTAATTAATGTAATAGTGAATCATGTGACACATTTTACCTGCCATAGAATCCATATCCTTCTGCCTACTTCTGCGTTTTGAAAACAAATATTTGTTTTATGTTATGTTTGGATATTTCTTAAGAAATTTTGGACCTTTCATAGCTTGCTGTAGTGCTTATTTAATTCGGGGAGAATTCACGGAACTTGAAAATTCCCATCAAATATAGACACCTTATGAATTCGAAAGATACATCGTCCAACATTTAGGTTTGGATAACATCTGAGATGGCGCGTAATTGTTTTGAAAAAACGAGTATGTTAATAACTTACCGCATGATGGTATTTAAATAGGTTTTAAGCTGCGCTATCTGAAGATAACGTTGTTTGGAACATGCATTAAGCACCCGCGACTTCAACCGATGAACGTGTAAGCGTACAAATTAAGATGATCTGCGACTTGTATTTTCATTTATATCCTGTGACCGTTGTGGTTCCGTAAATGACGTATTACAGCAGACGTTTTAAATGCGAAACGTACTTTTTTCGTTACTTTAAAGGTGAGGTTATAAACTCAACTAAAGTAAGAATTAAATCAACAACTAAGAATTAAGAAATATAAATACAGGAAAATCTCATCTGCAGTTTATAAACTTTCGTATGTCTATTAAATTAATAATTAAGAATTAAGAAGATGGTTATCTTTCACCTTTTCAACAAAGAATTAATAATTATGTTTTTCGCGCATGTGCACAAAGCACACAATTTTCGGTTTTAAGCGTTAACCTCTAAACTATCACTATCAATATGGATAGTGAAGAAGTTGTCGAAATGATGGGTGTTCTTTTATTGGTGACTACAACTTTGTTTGCAAGTGGAATCACCAAGAAGCGAAGAAATCGGAAATTTAAGATACGGCCGATGAACAAAAGTCGAAGAAAAACCAGTGTATATAAAAATATCGTTAAGTATGCTGAACTGAATGATAGGGAACAAATTTTTTAAGTACACCAGGATGAGCCTGAAATGTTCAAATATGTGTTGTCTCTCATTGAACCATTTATCCAGAGAAGTACAAGAATAGATTCCATTTCCCCTGGTCAAAGATTAGCGATGACTTTACAGTATTGCAATAAATAAAATGAAAACTAGGAGTATAACCACTCTTTATATTACAGCTACCTAGCCGAAGGATGCTCTTTTCAAGAGATAGCTTTTAATAATTTCATAAGAAAAACCACGGCTTCGTTAATAATCGCTGAAACTTGTGAAGTATTCTGGCAAGTACTTTCTCCCATAGTGTTGCCTTCGCCAACTTAAAATACTTTTCGCGAAGCTAGTGATGGGTTCTTCTTCAGATGGAATATGCCAAACTGTATTGGGGCTATTGATGGCAAGTTGGTAAAAATTCAGTCGCCGAAGTACTCTGGGAGTGACTACTTTTCATACAAGAAGTCTTTCAGGTAGGATTTGGTTACTAGTATAATCGTTTTTACATATTCTAACTATCGCAGCATCCCCTTAATGGCTATTTGTGATAGCAATTATAAATTTCAATGAGTGGATGTCGGTGTACCAGGTTCAAACAATGATGCCTCAGTATTCAGGGAATCAATACTTGGCCAGTTGCTGCTACAGAAAGAATTATCAATTCCTCCCCAAAAAAGCTACCAGGAACACATCTGTGTTTGCCTAACTTCTTTGTAGCAGATCAGATATTTCCACTCCACGAAAATATCATGAGACCCTATCCTGAAAAGTACTTAGGGGAGAACAAGAATATTTTCAATTATAGATTGTCCAGAGCTCGTAGAACCATTGAAAATTCGTCTGGCATATTGGCGCAGCGTTGGAGACGCTTACGGAATAATATAATTGCAAAAACAGAAACTTGTGAGAAAATTATATTGGCCACAATTGTTCTCCATAATTTATTACAAAAAGGAGAGGTAGATTTGCCTATTGAAGAGAGGAGGTATTGCCCAACTGGATTTGTCGATACTCTGGATGCCAATGGCAAGATAAAAGAAGGTGCTTGGAGAACCATGCCTGGAAATCTCCAATCTAACACTTCCTTTACCTGGAACGTCTAGTACGAAACACTATACAATGAAATTATTAATTTAAAGTTAATCATGTTTATAAACGCCCCTTTTAAGTTTATAGTTGTTAACTGTTAATTGTCAATTCTAAATTTTAATTTAGTTGAGTTTATAAACTCACCTTAAACGTCATGTAAAACAGTACAAATAGCTTTCGTGGATTTAGAGGTGCGCAATCCCCTTACTGTCTCAAAATTTTACTGTATATCAGGAAAGCCTCCACCTTGGGAAAATTTATTTGGATCATAAATTTTGTTTAAGAATTTGTTATTGTTGTTGAAACTTCATATTGAAATATTAACACGTAATGACAATGCTAATATTACCATGTAATTGAATTAGTGAAATAGCGGTAAGCAGTTGTGCCTATTATATTGTTACATTTGTAGTTGGTTTCAAGATATAGAAACAACAGACATGTTAATGAGGAGACCGATAACCAATTCCTTGTTCCTCTCGAACAAAACCTCTAATAAATTGATTGATATAAATGCATCAATAATAAAATTAATAGCGGGTTTTTTATCAAACGGAACAATGGATTTGAAATTAAAGTATAGTGAAATTGAATAAAAAATAAATAATTTATAAAAATAGTATAAAATGTCGTTCTGAGACTAATGCTTTATTTGATGACACACAATTTTTTGATTTTATTAGTAGTGTAGTATCTATTTATTTCAATTACTTTATTTTATTCTGGAAATATACCGACCTTTGGTCTCCTCGTTAGCGTGATTCCTATAACTTTCGACTAGTAACAGTGGCAAGTGTTTTTTCTTCAGGGAGGTGTTCTTATATCTGGAATTCATTGTTTAAATTACTATTATACATACACCCATAGACAAATCAGAAAATAAACAGATGTCCGCCACTGCAACTATGTCACAAGTATAATTTTCATTAATTTGGCGAACTGCATTAGTGTCGCCATTTATATTGCAAACTCTGCGCATTCGAATCTAGTCCTTCCTACTTTTTCAGACATAATAAGAAGTAGGCTGCCATTGTATTATACCAAATAACTTCAGGGGGGCATCATTCGACGTCCTGCACAGCTACAATTTCTCTTAACGTTATTGTCTACGAAATGGAGAGACAGCAATCTAACTGGCGGCGGATTACACGCCTCAAGACATTCTCGTGTACATAATACACACGTTCGCAGGCGAGAGACAAAGTAACCGGCGTCGTCTTCGTGTCAGACTTTTAATATTCCACAAAAAAGTAACGAGTCCGCGTCCCTTTTCGTACGTAGAAGAGACTCAATTCGGAGACGTCACGGCCGGGGCGTTGATTCCCTTATCGAATCCAGCGCGGAACAAAAGCCAGAAATCTTCGATATCACAGAAACGAATCGCGGAATTTCAATTTTTACTTCTCCCCGACTAAATCAAATAATAAAGCGAATGGAGGAGCGAAAAAATGAAATGTTCCGCTCGAAAGCGTCGTAGTACCTATCCGAAAGAGAGAAAAACGTAATTCCGTTATGTAAGCCATCGAACTGAATGATATATTTCATTTGATGCCTTTTCCAAAAAGTAATTTGAAGCGTATTGAAAGCCGATCGCTCAAGTTCAAAGCGTTCCTGAATGGGAGATGGGCGCCGATCTTGTTACCGACTTTTTATCTCGCGAACGGTGGAAAAAATATTCGCTCCCCGAGTACGTGCCTAATGACGCTTCGTCCCAAAATAGTTATTTCGACATATTCGTTTGCTAAATCAAAACCATTTCACTGACGTTTAGTAAAAATATTAAACCGAAATTTACATCAATCAGCAAACTAATATTGTCGAATAAGTAAAATGTTATGATAATAATAAAATAACTCGCTATTTGATTAATGCAACGTTTATCGATAATATAAATTGTACTCTCGACAATAGAGATTATAGTATATAACGTATTTATCACAGCGTGTAATTGGTAAATAGAACAAAGGGGTTAACCGGATTTATCAGAATCTGTTTGAACAATTTTAGTTGTCGCACTACCAGCTAACCAAATATGTATATGCTTTAATGTTAAATGAACTTTGGAATCGGAAAATGGGTGTGGACTTTAAATTAATCAGAAAATCTACGAAAATACATACAGAACTAACTGACGGGTTATCGGACCACATTTTGACATCCACGAAGGGAATGATCGGGGATCAATAAAATACGAAGTTAATTCATTTCATAACCAAGAACCAGCAAAGACAATTTAATAAATATATATTGAAATCATATCTAACAAATTGATGGGGGAAATATGAAAATACATGACAAACTGCAAGGTACTGTCACTACTAGTATCGCCACATTATACTACTTATTAATCACCTAATTAATAATTACAGCACTAAGTGGTTTTAAAAAAATTTTACGAATAGACATGCTGCAGTAAACAGTAACTCGATCTAATTAACTAAATTAACATATTCCTTAAGTGTAGAGATACGATCGATTAATAAGAAAGTGCATACGGCGCACTCAATGCGAAAATTAAGTAATAAAACAACAGAAAGACGAACGAGGACAGTGATAGACACGGGTCAATTCCAAAAGGGTAAAAATATTTTTTGCGCGATGTGGTTCTTGAATTTTTTTCTGTTCTGCACTCTAAGCTACCCCCAAGCTCACCCTCAGGAGAAGATCATCCCCATAGGCGTGAAAATACAGTAACAGTAGAGTAGAAGTAGCATTTCATGGCCCAAAGGTCGAATTCAATGAACTTTAACTCTAAAAGAACTTAAAGGCTGTTTTTAATAAAACTTATAAATGAAGAAATTAATTCAAAATATTTATTGCAGAAACAGAAACAATAAGCACCTTCCCTTAGGAAATGGAAAAAAACAATGTTAAATTAGAAATCTCTATTTGTTGAAGACTCAAATGCTGGAATGTAACAGTAATAACTTGAGCTTCCAGCGATATTATTATATTTGCCGGACGCCTTATATTAACACCACAATAAAATTTTACCATTTTGTTGAAATCGTGTGAACTATATAATATACGAATTCATCTAAATAACCACAATTAAAATTATTGGAATTAAACTAATTAATAAGGTAATTACCATTTCAAAACTATTTGTTTGTTATAAACATGCCAAGGTTTACTATTATTTGAAATAACTTGGGAATAATGTCAGTAATAATAATAATCGACCAATGCGTCAGTTTTCAGCCATGAATGAATGTACTAGGGAAAAATTAATTGGGGTGGTTTCCCGTAAGGACAGAGATAAAAAATTATATGACAGAACAAATGCAAGATATTGATAACAACAATGAGGTGAGCTATGAACTAGTGAAGCTAAACAATGTAGTCAAGAACGCCAGTGAGATATACTTAAAATCAGATTCAAACATCAAAAGAAAAACATGGATGACAGATGAGATTCTACAAATGATGGAACAGAGGAGACTCATGAAAGACAAGCCTACATACTTAGAAATTCATAAACAAATTTAAAGAAAGATCAAGGAAGCTAAAGGAAGGAAGTTGCAAGAAGACTGCCAAGAAATAGAAGAACTACAAAAAAATATGACAGTTTTAATATTCACAAAAAAGTTAAAGAAACAACTGATATATACAGGCCCACAGTGATATGTAAGCTGACAGACAATCAAGGTAGTATCATCATAGACAAGCAAGACAAAATAAAAGTATGGGAGACCTACATCACGGAGTTATTCCAGGACACGAGACCACAACGACCACATAAACTAAATGATTCAGGACCTTCCATCACTACAGATGAAGTACAAATAGCGATACAACCACTAAAGGAGGGAAGAGCACCTGGGCCAGATAACTTCAGAGCCGAATTTCTCAAACTTCTTGATGGACCGGGAATCAAACAAATAACAAGTATTTTTAATCGCATCTATGAATCTGGAGAAATTCCGAAAGAATGGCTTGTGTCAGAATTTGTCATTATACCTAAGAAAGCAGGTGCAAAGCGATGCGAAGAACACAGAACTATTAGTCTCATGAGTCATCTACTAAAGCTATTTCTAAAGATAATACACAGAAGAACATATAAAATATGTGAAGAGTATATGTCTGAGACTTAGTTCGGATTTCGTGATGCAGTGGGTACTAGGGAGGCTCTGTTCAGTATACAGGTATTGTTCCAAAGGTGTAGAGATGTGAGCTGCGACGTATATGCTTGTTTTGTCGATTATAGCAAGGCTTTTGACCGAGTACAACACCACAAACTCATGGAAATAATAAGAAACATCGGAATCGACGGAAAAGATCTAGAAATTATATCGAGATTATACTGGGACCAATCAGCATATATAACCGTAGAGGGAGAACAATCAAAGACGATAAATATTTCACGGGGCGTAAGGCAAGGATGTGTATTGTCCCCACTTCTTTTCAATGTGTACTCAGAACACATATTTAGAAAAGCTCTCGAAGATGTGGAAGAGGGGATAATTGTGAATGGGAAGAGACTGAACAACATCCGATACGCTGACGATAGTCATTATGGCTGATAGCTTAGAAGGATTACAACGATTGATGACCCTAGTGAAGGAGGTAAGCGCAGAATACGGGCTCGATATAAATACCAACGAAACAAAATACATGGTAATAAGTAAAGAGCAAATCCCACACGAACATCTCACACTAAATCAAAAACAAATTGAGAGGGTCAGTAAATACACATATTTAGGGACAGTGCTTAATGACCAATGGGATCACTCACAGGAGATCCGCTACAGGATAGAGAAAGCAAGAGCCGTGTTCCTTAAAATGGCATCAGTATTCAAAAGCCACTATCTCACTATAACTACAAAAATTAGACTCCTCCGCTGCTATGTCTTCTCAACTCTACTTTACGGAGTAGAATCATGGACCTTGACAGAAGCAACCACCAAGAAACTTACAGCTTTCGAAATGTGGCTTTATCGCAGAATCCTAAGAGTTTCATGGATGGACCACGTGTCCAATGAAGAGATCATTCGAAGAATAGGGAAAAATGCCGAACTAATAACAACGATAAAGACTCGCAAACTCGAATATCTTGGTCACATAATGAGGAACGAAAATAGATATGGCCTACTGCAAAACATACTGCAAGGAAAGATTCCAGGGAGACGTGGACCAGGTCGACGGAGAAATTCTTGGCTCAAAAATCTTAGCACATGGTTTTCTACAACAACAAGAACACAGGACTATTCCGTGCCGCAACTAATAAAGTAATAATTGCCAGAATGATCGCCAACATCCGGACCGGATAGGCACTACGAGAAGAAGAAGAATGCATCAGTCTGCAACGACTAGCTCGAAACAAAAAATTATCTGTTGCATTACTTTGAAATTTTTACATACTTTTCGTCAATTTCACTGTTACGTCTTCGTAAATGTCGAGTGAAAATGGTAAGACAATTTTCTATTGACCTCTGTCACTTTGATAATTGAACAAAACTATGTCGCGAAATGAGGAAACGCGAGAAACAAGATTTTAAAAATGATCTCTTTTTAACTGAACGATAGATAGTTTCAATCTGAGCCAAGTGTTTGGCTTTTGGAGTAGTATAATTTCACTTTTTATCTTTGTAATCTGATCCCGATCGGTCAAATATGTTTTGCACAATTATTTGTTAATTTGGTCTGGCGCGTTAAAAGAGGGTTACAAACTTTTGTTGAAAATATCCTAAATATTGATTTCTAGAGCGCGCCGAACATTGTTTTTTTAAGATCGGATAATAAGAAGTAGCCCGGGAATTTTTTGAAGGAAAAGCTCATTTTAGCTTATAAGAAAATCATAACGAAAGGAATACTTAAAAGTTACATGAATTATTGATAAACGATGAAAGCCGCATGGCGTAAAACGCGTCAGATTACTTGAGTAGAAACTACATAACTGAAGTAGTACATTAGAGTTTTCAATAATTCATTTTTTCTGGATTAAAAAATATATAGATTTTTTACAGTTCTAGTGCGTTATGTTGAAAATAATTCACGGGAGAAGATTTATACCACGAGGCCGTCCGGCCAAGTGGTATAAATTCTCAAGTGATTTCGAAAATATAACACGCTAGTGGCATACAATGTTTTATCCAACAAGTGGAAGAAATAAAAATTTTATGAGATAATAATTAATAAGCTTTGTGATCAAATCAAAGCTACTTGCGTCTCAGTACCCTATAAATGTCAGAAAAACTTGACAGTGACTTTTTTATATTTTGGTTAAAGTTGTAACGAAGCCGATTTTCGAGAGCTGAGGGTAGACATCCCTTCTTAAGAGGTCGCTTAAACATCCAGACTAAATTTAGCTAAGCCAATCGCCCCATCCAGCTGTCCTGTACCTGAGTTAATCCACGGTCAGAACCAATACTTGTCTGTGACAAGCCCTACGTTATCCGTATTTTTCCGTTGCGTCTGATATCCGTTTTCCGTTCTACCGACCGATATATGTAATTGTGTACGTTACCGACCGTAGATCTAGACCGACCGAACTATCCGTGATCTGTTACGTAATTGTCCATAAACTGTGCTTGTCACCGCCGTTAATTTTAAGACCGCCAAATTCTTTGTTATATGTAACTGTGAGCGTACCGCCGATATCCGTCAACTGTGATCGTCACCGCCGTTAATTTTAAGGCCGCCGAATTCTTTGTTATATGTATCTGTGATCGTTCCGCCGTCATATGTTATGTAATTGTCCGTTACCGACCGATATATGTGAGTGATCTGTAGCACCGTGAAAATGTCCTTCTCTCCGAACCACTATGAGTTAATTTGTCCCTAACCACAACCTCCCGCTTGCTCTTCCTCTCTCGCTCTCTCGAAATGTAAAAGCCGCATTACCGAATATTAGACACTGCACGTTTTCCTATCATCTCCGTATTTAGCTATTTCTATTTTATTGTGAAATTGTTAGGATAATTTTTCGTTTTCGCATTTTCAGTATTGAGAAGGTTTTTCATATCTCAGGTTCTAACTATTTGTAAGAGCATTTCTACTTTCCGTTTCCGCATTTTCGATTTGTAAAATAATTTCTTCTCTTCTCACTGTTATTTAGAATACATTTTATTTCTCTCCAACTGTGATAATAATAATATTTTCGCATTTGTGTGTTTCCTTTCCGAAATACATAAATAATTGTAAATAAGTTTTTGCCGGTCTCCGTTCGACGACCTAGCAGGTGTTAGTCGTACGAATTGTTTTCACTGCCGATTGGGAATAAAATAATTTTTGATTTTCTATTTTTGAGCGTGCGTTTCATTTCTACAGACAACCCTGGTAATCTCCTGAGTTCGTAAATTACACAGGCATAATCCAGAGGGAGAAAACCCTTAAAAATCTGGCGCCCGAGCAAAACCGAAAAACCGACTCTTAAAACCCTTTTCCGAACTCCCGAAATCCATCCCAGTGCCAAATCTCACAAGAAACCGCACAAAGCGCGTTACAAAGTAGGTTGTTTGTTTGCTTTAAATATAAATACTTTAAATATGAACGTGACGTAACTCACAAGTGAGTTATGGATTATAACACACTAGTGTGTTATTTGATAGTTTACTTGTCTAAAATGACATTAATAATAACAGTCATAACTGTCATGTGTTGGATAAATTCATATTATTATTATTATTAATCATTAAGCGCATATGGTAACTATTTGTAATATAAATCTAATCCATATCTCTTTGAAAATGCTGTAAACGTTTGAAAATTTTACAAAAACATTTCTTCCTGCACCAAGCTCACATTTTCAGACTAGCGTATTGGTCAGTTATCTCTCTTGAGTGTCTTACCAGGAAACTAAACTTATGTCAAACTTCAGCAACCTTAATATCTGATTTGACGTAAATTAACTTAAATTGATGCTTAGCTTCATGCAACGTTAGACGATATAGATAACGATAACAAATGGAAATTTCGCGATTAACTATGGACATCTTCTTGAAATCGGTGATCCACAAGTTCTAAAAACGAAAACCCCGACCTCCCAATACAACTTTATAAATAGTAGTTATTTGAATACTCCCTAATTCGACAACTTATAGAAGTTTTACAGATTTGAGCAGCTCAGTTGGAGACAGAGTTAAAGGAAAGGAAAGGAAGAATAAAGAAGTTTGTCAAGAAGAAACTAAATTCAAAGAAAAAGAATAGCGCCAAAATGTGAACGCAGCACCAGGAAACATCAGACGTTCCAAATGGGACAAACGAAGAAACAGTTAAAGAGGCAACTATTACTAGAGAGAATACTACACCTTAGGAAAAAAAGACAGAAGTCCAGAAGACAGAAAAAAAAGAAAACATGTTGGTCGAAATAGAGACCAGGATTTCAGTGGGAGAGTTTCCTCAGAACCTTCGGATCAAAGCATGTCTTCTTTCTTCTTCAAAGATTGACAGCTTCTCTTTGGAAGAAGCAATTCTTCCACATCTTTAATTAGGAAGATGTCCAATGAATTACGGTTCCTCACCTTACCAAAGTAAATGTGTACGGGTCTATTAATAATTTGCTAGAGTTTAAAAAAAACTTACCCCAGCCACTGCGGATTTCTCGTCAGTTACCTGCAACAAGAGAAAGTATGGTTTTATTAATGTATACTTTTTTGGTTAAGTTACATATGGTTATTTCGCATATGTGTACATGTACATTGTATATACTTATAACACGCGTTTGGATACACAGCGTAACTGATTTCATGCTGACGCCAAGATAATCATTTTGCCCCATCTTAGACAGTTTGTTTTTCTCGAGCGAGCGTATATAATGTGACGCGAAATTTAAACATCAGTGTGAAGCGTGCTCTTTTTTATCTGACAAAGTCGGCGCACTTCAGAGAACTCAGAAAAGCGCGACCATAAAAAAATTTTTCTCCAATAATCGAGAACATCCAATTAGAGAACGAATAACCCTGAAGCTTCTGGGAAAACATTATTAGAGGAAATAAATTACGAGCCGGTTCCGTGGCAGGCAGAGTAGACTAGGAGCCGGCGTGAGTAAAATGTGTGATAAGCCGACTAGCGGTATTTGTACAAATAAATTAGCGCATTAAGTGTATAACGTAAATGAATGACTTAAGGGATAGACTAAATAAATTAGGTAGTGTTAAGAACTGTAAAAATAAATTATAATAAATGTTACAATAAGTTTTCAATTCAACATAGCGAAAGCACTACCTTAAGTCGGTAGAGTTATTTCCTAAACTGTGTCCTTTATTTGAGTTTCGACACTTCTACTAATTTTCCGCATTTTCCAGGTGGAAAGGTGCCTCAGGACCGAACGATCATCAGGAGCGAACTGCGCACCGTCTCGCTGCCTCTTTTTGTATGTATGTGTATATTTTCGAGCATAGGGATAATCGTGGCGGCGGCCCTGATCGGCTTCAACATTTGGAACAAGCACAGGAGGTAAGTAGTTCGCCTTTCACGAAACGCAATCAAAAACCTTCCAAACTCCGCTTTAAAAACTCCCCCCCTTCCCCGATCTCGCCCGTGGGGAAAACTCCATAAAGTGATAGAACAACTTTCCAGAAATTTGACGTTACCGAAAACGATTTCCGTAACTGTGCGGCGGAATTTTGTGTGTTTACACAACATTAAGTGTCGAGCGAGTGCCGGAGAGGATAACGAGAAATTATGAAAGAGGAGGACGAGTTTTAATTAAATATCACGGCCGAATCTCTCCGTCTCCAGCGCTCACACTCGAGTTTAACGTTATTTATGTCGCTGGTATCCAAATAAATACGGAGAAAAATAATAATCAAAAAGGGGATCTTTTCATTCCGTGTACCGGCTCATTGGAAGGGGGGGGGGAGAAAGAGGGGGATAAGTTTTAAGTGGCGCAAAAAATCGTGATTTGATTTAAAAAGTTCGGCGTTAGGTAAACGGGGATAGGGAGTTTTGGCAACGGATTTAGGGACGATTTTTGAAAGCTTCTTTAATGAGCTTATTAGTCGATGATTCGAAACCTTGGGTATAAAAGTGAGTGAATTCCCTTCCTTCTTAATTCGGAGAGGGTTCCGAGGATTTTCCACGTCACACCAAAACGCGACTCGTAATCTAATTTGTACGCCAACGTTAAATAATTCACGATTTATTTGGCGTCGGGGCCTTAGAAGAGGGATTCTGAAACAAGAAGAATAATAATCATGTTTCAAATCACGTGCCGGTCACCATTAGGTGAGGTTTAAGTAGAAATAATTTCTCATAATGCCCTTGTAAACAACATTAGTGTGATGTATTCATCATCAGGCGGTAATGGTGTTTGTAAATACTTTACTCAGTTGAAGTCTGCTCTTGTAACATTGGTACTGTTTCTGCCTTTCTGTGATTCAGCTTATTGTATGCGGCTTGTTCATCCCATTACTCATTACTCATGTTAGATGACGAAGGTTCTCAAATTCCCCAATAAAACAATCAACTAATGTGGATGATGTTTAATCCAACAGCTATACAACCGACGTTTCGTCTACGATCGTAGACATACTCATGGTTCTACAATGATAAGGTAAGTACTTGTTAGGAAGGAGAGACTGACACTTACATTTCCAGTGAGCTGATGAGTCAAATTAAAGTGAAGGATGACTTGAAGTTTCTATGTAGGTCCAATCCAACTTTAACTTTAATTTGACTCATCAGCTCACTGGAAATGTAAGTGTCAGTCTCTCCTTCCTAACAAGTACTTACCTTATCATTGTAGAACCATGAGTATGTCTACGATCGTAGACGAAACGTCGGTTGTATAGCTGTTGGATTAAACATCATCCACATTAGTTGATTGTTTTATTGGGGAATTTGAGAACCTTCGTCATCTAGCATCGCTTTGTACCCCGAGAACTTTTTCTTCGTCATTACTCATGTTGTTTCGTATTTGCTTATAGCACACTGGTTCTGTTCTAACGAGCTACTGTTATTCTCGCTTAAGATTTAAACTTATTTATTTTAAGTTCAAAGGTGTATCTTCGCAATTTCAAATCTTGAATAAGTTCATATTTTTGAGATACCTTTGGGCACGTTGATTAATGTAGATGACTTTTCTGCCTTTCTGTGATTCAGCTTATTGTATGCTGCTTGTTCATCCCATTACTCATTACTCATGTTGTTTCGTATTTGCTTATAGCACACTGGTTCTGTTCTAACGCGCTACTGTTATTCTCGCTTAAGATTTAAACTTATTTATTTTAAGTTCAAAGGTGTATCTTCGCAATTTCAAATCTTGAATGAGTTCATATTTTTGAGATACCTTTGGGCACGTTAATTAATGTAGATGACTATGATAGCACATTAGTCAAAAACAGTGGTTACCTATGTTAATTTTCATTAAACTTTCCGATTGGTTATAGCGTTTAAAATTGATTATCCAGACAATATGGATCGATTTATAAGCACAACTAGTAGGGCTGTAAAGTGATAGACGTAGATATTGCCAAACTAAATAAAATCACATTTTCACTCCTGCCCATATCCTAAGTGATAATTGATAAAAGACTGATTCAGATATTACTACTAATATAGAAATAGATATTGAATAATACCCCAGTTTCGATCCAGTGTCTGGTAAAAGAGACGGTATTACGAGTAATATCATAACATCTATTTGCTCATAGTAATATTTACAATATTACTGAAACTACAAGTTTCGAATCACAGTTGTTCCTACGATATTACATGAGTTATTCAGGATTGAAAAGGTCATTCTGTAAATATCGATATGACATATCGACACGACTAATAACTTAAGAATTGAAATTGTTTTCCCCGAGGGTTTTATCAACTTGAAATATGTTTTCTACAGATATTGAAAATATGTTTTTTCCTTATTTTTATTATTATCTTGTCAAAGTAGGTCGTCTGATTCAGTGAAAGGAAATTGAACTTGTATTGCTCCTTGCTGGTTATTTTGTAGTGTAAACGCCATTGAGGAAGATGAAATTGATGAGTGGAGAAGACATTCGAAGAAAATTAAAATTCATGAAAGGTTTCAGCATCATATAACTAAATAGGTACACTGTTTAGGTACTGTTTTTTTAATGGCAGCCCCTCATTTTTTTATACTTTTGAATTCGCCACTAAGTTGTAATAAACGCAACGGATTTTTTAACTCATCTGCAATCGTTTTTGACTTATGTTAATTTATGTGTCCAATTAACGTCCTGCAGATATTCATAGTAATTCATAACTACAGAAGCATTCAAGTTAACATAACTAAATATTTCCAGTCTATCTCATAAGTTTCAGCGCATCTTCTGAGTTTCAGGCAAACTCAGAGTCGATGTTTCATCGCATATACGATTTTGTGAAAATGAACATTACAAATGGCAAAAACTCGATTTTCCATATGCAATAACTTATATTTTATTGCATCATAGGTCGACATTTTTTAAGATCTTTTTATCAATATAGGGTTCATGGCTTCAATTTTGCAAAATTTGCGAGATTTGTCCCTTTGGTCCTATGGAAAATAGAAAAGGTTTTGCAAATTTTGTAATTGTTGCAAATGACACTTTGCCCCAAACTTTATGGAAGCAACCGCAACATTAATGTGCAATTTTATTACTGCCATTGAGCATTGCATCTGGATAGCGATCATTTTAGAAATTAAAATTTCCGAACAATTATTTACAAAGTAACTTAATAACAATGAATAAGTAATTTATCTATGCTATCCACAAAGGTTGAAGAACCTTTCAAAATGGACAAAGATTACTTCGTTAAGTCTTTTGCAAGAGCAAAAGCCACGAAAAAGACGGTTTTAGAATAACTTTTTTTCACAGTTGTTCACCGTTATTTTAATTTTTCATGAATATATTTTCTATATCGAATTGTGTGGACATGAATGGGACTCGGAAATTTCGAAATAACTCAGTTATTGACATTTTTTAAAAATCCTTGCTAGAGCTGTTGCATGGGTCATTGTATTATCTATCCACTGCTATAAAAACAAAAGTGTACAAAGTTATACTTCAGGAGTTACAGCGTTTTAAGTAACTCCATTACACATGAATGGGGCTCAGAAATCTCGAAATAACTCAGTTATTGACATTTTTTAAAAATCCTTGCTAGAGCCGTTGCATAGGTCATTGTATTCTCTAACTACTGTCATAAGAACAAAAGTGTACAAAGTTATACTTCCGGAGTTACAGCGTTTTAAGTAATTTCACATTTAAGTACACATGAATGGGGCTCGGAAATCTCGAAATAACTCAGTTACTGACATTTTTTGGAAATTCTGGCTAGAGCCGCTGTATAGGTAATTGTATTCTCTATCTACTGCTATAAGAACAAAAGTGTACAAAGTTATACTTCCGGAGTTACAGCGTTTTAAGTAACTCCATTACCCATGAATGGGACTCGGAAATCTCGCAATAACTCAGTTACTGACATTTTTTGGAAATTCTGGCTAGAGCCGTTGCATAGGTCATTGTATTCTCTGTCTACTGCCATAAGATCAAAAGTGTACAAAGTTATACTTCCGGAGTTACTGCGCATGAAGTAACTCCATGAGACATGAACGTAATTGGGAAACCTCGAAATAGCTCAGTTATTGACATTTGGAAATTCTTTTACCATGAGAACAAAAGGATTGAAAGTTGTACTTCCGAGGTTATTCAATATTTTCGAATCATCTTTCATAGTTTGAAATGAATGGAACAACCGTTGGCGGAAATGACCCTCGTACAAAATTCGTCGCTGGAGATTCTTCGCTCACTTCACACACATCCCCTACAGTCTCATGGGTAAAAACAAAAAATTCATATAATGATGTAAATCCACTTTAGACAGTCAATTCAACAGTTCCAAATTGAAATATGGCAAAACATAAGGCGTACTTAAAAACTCTCTCTTAAAAATCTTCTTCACTATGGAGGAGGCACCAATACATTTTCGTGGGAAGCATAAGAGTATTCGCCAGTTCATATGTTTTAGAACCTAATAACTAATAATGCGATGGCTTCCAGGGTGATCCAGTCCTCTCACCCCGTCTGCAACACGATAATGCTGTTCGGCATCATCGTCTGCCTGACGGCGGTCTTCCTCCTGGGCCTCGACGGCCGGTTTGTCAGCCCCGGCGTCTATCCCGCTGTGTGCCAGACGCGCGCCTGGTTCCTATCGACCGGGTTCACCCTCTCCTTCGGCGCGATGTTCAGCAAGGTGTGGAGGGTGCACCGGCTCACGACGAAGGCGAAGAGCGATCCCAAAGTGAGAACGGTAAGGGGCGCAGGACTGAACGAGGTAGAGTGAAGCTCGATCGCTGCCGACGCTATTCCGAAAACGGAGACCGAAAAAGTCTTAGCTGTCGCGGTCGTAGTACGAACGTAGAGTTTCTCCAGGAGCAAGAAGTGAAATTGCACTGGTTAATCTTGTGTGGAAGGTACGTCGAGGGAGACAATATTCCAAATGATGCATTTGATGTATACTATTATATCCTCACAAACACATCTTTTCTTTCTTTTTCTTTTTTCAGCCATCTTCTATCCATTGGATATAGGCCTCTCTCATGTTTGACCATACACTTCTATTGTCTGCTCTCTGGTACCAGATCAGCCCAGCGAATTTTTTCAGATCATCGTACCATCTCTGTTGTGGTCTGCCAATACTTCTTCGTTCTCCCCAAGGCCTTCATCTAGTGATGTGTCCACTCCAATTCTCTCTGTGTCTTGCAACATGTCCTGCCCATTGGCAGGAACAGGAACTGATTCTCTGTACGATGTCGGTTACTTTTGTCCTTTCTCATATCCACTGGCTTGTTTTGTATTCTTAGTTTGTTAATAATCCTTTTAGTCAGGACCCAGGTCTTGCATCCGTATGTAGTGACTGGGAGAATGCATTCGTTGTAGATTTTTGTTTTTAATGCGATGGGGATTTTCATGTTGAAAGCCTATTTTAATATTCCATAGGCAGCCCATCCCAATCTGACTCTCCTATCGATCTCAATTTCTTGGTTTTGTTTGCTTAGTGTCACTGATTGTCCAAGATATATGTATGATTGTGTTTTGTTTATAGTTACACAATTTTACACAAACACATGAATGTGCCTATATAATTACTCCCTGTTTACTAAACACTCCTATATTTGGACCATCACACGAACTGGGTTTCGGTGTACTTCCTACCAAAATATTTGATTAAGAAAATGTTCAAACCACGCCAGTCCATCTACAAAGTATATCTGTTCTGTAGCTTTACTCATATATTCAACCAAAAGAGAACTAGCATTTTGTAGTAATATATCTTAAATAAAAGGAAAAATGTTTAAAATACCTTGTTTAAAGCAACATATTTCATAATGATTCCTGAATCTTATCTAGATTATATCTACAATCTATATATGGCGAGCTATCTACGGATTATGCCGTTTCTCTCATCCCAACTTCCAATATTTCCTATCTGGACAGTCTCCTTCTTTGAGTTCTCTGGCTGCCATAGTTCACTTCGCCATTCCAGCTTCTAGGTGGTCTTACTATTCTCTTTCGCTCTACTAGAACCAATTTCCAGACTTATTTAGGCCATCTGTTGTCGCCTATCCTTTGAAGGTACCCATACCACATTGGTGTGTGTTTTCAATTGTATCTACGATGTAATTTTCGACGCTCATGAATTCGCGTATTCTATCATTACTATAGTTTTAATGTTTGGAGATTCTGGCACTTTTTTGTCAAAAACCAATACCAAGGAGTAGTACCACTAGTGTGCATCTGTGACACTTCGATGGCACCCAAACGGTGGTAAGGGGGTCTTGAGCGATGACGTCGCCGAAGAGTGCCCCAAGGTCGTCCAAGAAGTGGTCGACAATACCAGAGGGTGTAAGAAGTGCCTAGATGCACACTAGTGGTAGGTACAAGAAGTGTTGGTCAATACCAGTGGGTGTACAAGAAGTCGTCGGCAATACCAGAGGCTGTTGAAATTTTGGCGGAAGGGCGCTTATACCTGCGATGGTCAATACCGGTGGGTCTACAAGAAGTGATCGGTCTACGGGGCGCTTATACCCAGTAAGTGCACACAGGTGTGTGTACAAGAAGTGTTGGTCAATACCGTCTAAATTTGGTGGATGCTCTCAGGTGATTAGCAGCGGAGGTGTGGTTATCTCCGTCGAAGTTTGTTCTAATAAGAACAAGAAGAAGAATCGATACCTGGTGATCATCATCGTCGAGGCTGGTGGCTATCGAGGTTAGACTTTGCTCTCTCTCTTTCTTAATAATAACAACAAGAACAGTAAGTTCCCCGGCAAGGCTAGGCGAGTCTAGACTTGTCACGACTTGTGGAATTTCGCTCTTAATAAAAACACGATTCAAAATTATTATTTTATTTTAAATTCAATAGGTACACATACACATATGGTAATGACAACATATTTACAACTCGACATATGAATATTTTTGAGAATTATAATCATCAGCATCAAAATCGTATTGAGTTACTATTTTTGCCAGCGGTGATGTAGATGGTGATAGTGGTGTAGATGGTGTAATCATCCTCTTCTCAAGACTTTTGTGTTGATCAGGTCTTTTCCTCTTCAGCTCATTCAGTTGACTTTGCTGCCGCTGCTGTAGCTGTTCACCATATTGTGGTTCAATTGGTTTTAAATCGAATTTGAATTTTCCGATATAGGTCTTGAGGATTTCCAATTCTTCTTCAGTTTCCACATTTAATTTTATGTATTCAACTGGTAGATTCCCCATTTTCGCGACTAGGGTCTCTGCTTTCGGCATGTAACTTAGCTTTATGATGATTTGATTACCCTTTCTTTCACACGATTTCACACCATATCTAAGTAATAGAAGATTATTAAAAAAAGTTATTAAAAAAGTTTTTAAACTCTTACCTGAATATTTGTTTTGCGATTACATGAAGGGCATCTGTAGGCAATGCTGTGAAATCGGTAGATTGTATTAAAATTACACTTGGAGTGGTTGCCATTTTCTCTTAATCAACAATAACACTTTGTGATTGAATGAAATGAGTGAGACTTTCGGCGTATTTATACCGAGTTCATGTTACCCCACCTTCCTTTTTCTTAGTAATGCATTTTCTAGAATTATTCATACACTTCCTCTCGAATATATTTTTAACCCAATTAAAATTTATGTTGGTGCCCACGCGTTTCCTTTGTGGTAATTCCCCAACACATCTGCTCAATTAGTAGAATATTCATTATTTACTTATTTCCTTTTAAATATTTTTACAATTATGCTGGCACCCACACATGTTTCCTTTGTGGTAATTTCCCGCGCACATCCGCTCAGTTAGTAGAATATTCATTTCCTTTTAAATATTTTTACAAACTATTTTAAAATTGTGTAGTGGAAAGGCGCCAATTCCAATTATAAATAGCTGATCCTCGAGTACGTTTTTTTATTATATCTATGTACGCTGTTAACTAATCATCATCATGAGTGCTGATAACGTTGCAAAGTTGTCTACTGATATGGTCACACGAATGCGGAGTATTGGTGAGTTAATGAAAAAGGAAAAAGATTTTTTAAAGTGGATTACTTTTACGAAGAAACAGATTAATTTGTTGCGTAAATACTTGAGGGTTAAAAAAACCGATAAAAGATCTTTATCGACTATTGAAAGTTGTTTAGCAACTTACAAATATTATTTGCGAAAATTTCAAAATTTGTATAGAATTAATATTAAAAATTGTGTGAAATCTCAAAAGAGTGAATTAGTTTGGCAAAATTTAGAATCATGTTTTAAAAATCGAATACGAACAGGACTCATTATCAACTATGGTGGTATAAAGGATCCTGCGATTTTTTTTGATAAAGCTTATAGAAGTTTTGTAAAGCAAATTAGGAATGCTTTAAAGATGTCGATGATAAAAGTAAACGTTAATTTCTATGGAAATTTCGTAAAACCATCGAGTGGCGAAGTAGACTTGAAACATTTTGTGACTAATAATCAACCAATCGATCTAAACACCGATATTAAAAATTGGTATGCTGAGAATGTGAAACATAAAATTTTAACGAGGCTTGAGGACTTTCAAGAGCGTGATTCTGGCTGGGCACTCTATGAAATATTACACCTAAAAATAAATATTAATCGTTATACACCGATGACAGTTGGACAATCTACCTTTGTTAACATCCCGAAATTTATTCAAGTTAAAAAAGCCGTTTTGAATATTAAGAATAATGATCAGCATTGTTTTTTATGGTCGTGTGTTGCAGCTTTACACCCAGCTTCCGGAGATAAAAATCCTCAAAGAACTAGCTCGTATCCACATTATAGTCAGGTATTCAAATTTAACGGTATAAAATTTCCCATGGTGTTAGATGATATCCCAAAATTTGAAAAATTAAATAAGTTATCCATAAACGTATATATGTGTGATGAAAAGAAACGTCAAATTTCACCCTTAATTCCTAGTAAACAAAATTACCTAACAAAAATTAATTTACTCGTTTTGGGCGAAGCATCGATTTATGAAAGTAATTCAAAACCACGTTTACATTTTACTTTGATAAAGGATTTATCACGATTAATTGGAAAGCAAGTGGGCAGTAAGACACGTAGAAAGAAATGGTTTTGTGAGAGGTGTTTCAATCATTTCTATTCAAACGAAAAATTAGTACGACACCTATATAATTGTAAGTTAATGAATAAAACTAGAATCATTACACCAGATGAGAATACAAAAATGTTATGCTTCAAAAAATTTAAAAACAAGGAAAAAGTCCCCTTTGCAATTTATGCTGATATAGAAAGTATTTTGGAACCTTACTCAGATAAACAACCAACGGACCGAACAATAAAGACACATAAACACGTTGCGTTTAGTATTGCGTATTATCTAAAATGTTCTTATGATGACTCACAATCAAAATTTAAAAGTTATACAGGGGAAAATCCGTGTGAGTGGTTCATGAAAGAACTTGAACTCATAGCTCGCCAGGTTAACGATATTCTCAGAAACCCCGTTAAAATGATACATTTAACGGTACAACAACAGGCTGACTTTAATTCGGCTACTCATTGTCACATCTGTTCAAAACCATTTCTCCATACTGATGAAAAACATCGTGACCATTCACACCTGGATGGACACTACAGAGGTGCAGCCCATAGGGCTTGTAATGTCCTGTACCAGGATTCACACTACATTCCTGTCATTTTCCACAATTTATCAGGATACGATAGTCATTTCATTATCAAAGCTGCAAGTACGGCAATCGAGGGTAAAATAATTCTACTCCCTCTGAATAAAGAAAGATACATATCGTTTACTAAATATATTCCCGGTACGAAAATTAATTTTCGTTTCTTGGACTCGTTCAGATTTATGGCTAGCAGTTTAGATAAATTATCTTCCTATTTGGAAAGTTCTCAAAAATACATTACCAGATCACTCTGTAATAGTGAATTGGAGTTTCAATTATTGCAGAAAAAAGGTGTTTTTCCGTATGAATTTCTCGATAGCTGGAGCAAATTGGGTACGACTGAACTGCCACCGATCGATGCATTTTTTAGCACTCTTTCAAATGAATCCATCACCCCCCAACAATACGAACACGCACAAAATGTTTGGATGACGTTCAAAATTCAGAATTTGCAACAATATGCAGAGTTATATTTGAAAACGGATGTGACACTATTGGCTGATATCTTTGAGAATTTTCGTGAAGTCTGTTTGAAAACGTATGAACTCGATCCCCTACATTACTTTACGGCTCCAGGATTAGCCTTTGATGCTATGTTAAAAATCACAGGGGTTAATCTCGAATTATTGACTGACGTTGATATGTTAATGTTTATTGAGAGGGGTCTTCGTGGTGGTATATCACAATGTTCGAACCGGTACGGGAAAGCCAACAATAAGTATATGGGTGAACGATATAACCCCAATGCACCAACATCATACTTAATGTATTACGATATAAATAATTTATATGGAACGGCCATGTCGTGCCCTCTTCCATATGGTGGTTTTGAATGGATTGAAGATCCGTATTCAGTCAACATCTTGGAAACTCCTGATGATGCTGAATACGGTTATATATTGGAAGTCGATCTCGTTTACCCGAGAAATTTACATGAATCTCACAAGGATCTACCCCTATGCCCTGAACATATGATACCACCAGGGTCTACTTGTAAAAAATTACTAACGACGCTTATGGATAAAACAAATTATGTTATTCATTATAAAAATTTAAAGCAGGCTGTAAAATTAGGTTTAAAAATTGGTAAAATTCATAGAGTTTTAAAATTTGCACAAAGTGCATTTATGAAACCTTATATTGATCGCAACACACACATGCGACAATTAAGCAGGAACGATTTTGAAAAAAATTTTTTCAAATTAATGAATAATTCTGTTTTCGGAAAAACCATGGAGAACGTAAGAAAATATCGTGATGTAAAATTAGTAGCCCGTTGGAATGGTAGATATGGGGCGAATTATTACATCTCACAGCCAAATTTTAAGTCTCTAACAATTTTTGATGCTGAAAATGATCTGGTATTAATCGAGATGAGCCGTGTGGAAATATATTTTAATAAACCCATCTATATAGGCTTTGTCATTTTGGATATTTCTAAAACGTACCTTTATGATTTTCATTATAATTATATTAAAAAAAAGTATCACAACTCCCTCTCTAAATTATTATATACAGACACAGATTCATTAATATATCAATTTAATATTGATGATATTTATGAGGATATCAAGAGAGACATCGTTAGATTTGATACATCTGATTATTCGCCTGATAATCCTTTCGGAATACCATTGGTAAATAAAAAAGTTCTAGGCTTGATGAAGGATGAGAACAACGGTGAGATTATGATTGAATTCATCGGACTTCGATCAAAAATGTACACTTTTAAAACCATTAACAGTGATAATAATGATCAAGTTCAAAAAAAGGTTAAAGGTATAACGAGGGCCACTCTTCGAACCATAGGGTTTAATGATTATTTTCAATGTCTGTTTGAAAAGTCAATCATCGAGCGAGATCAATACCAGATCGCATCAGAAAAGCATACCGTTTATACTAAGCGTTTAAGAAAAATCGCACTTTCACCACACGATGATAAACGGGTTATCAATTACGTTTACACCGATACCAAACCTTGGGGTTTCAATCCGCTTTAAGAAATCATATTTTCATTAACTCTAGTAATCATTTTTTATGAAAAGGTATATTTTTACCTGTTTATTTTTTAAGTAAATGTTTAGATTTTTTTATTTTAGAAATTACTTCATCACCACCTCCGTTACCAGAGCGTGAAAGTTACACTCTAGACGATGGTACTAAAGAAGTAGTTTTCAATTACACAATGGATGCAATTTCAATGTGTGATAAAGATGAGCAGGATGCTATAATACAATTTTCACCACGTACTTTCAAGATCTTCCTCGATTTCTATAAGGATACCATGATGAAGACATTAGAGGATCTTGATTGTGATATGAAAATGATTTGTGGGTCAAATATATTGTTTGAATACTGGTGTGGTGATAATGGCCAGTCTCATTTTAACATAGGACAAAAATTCTGTAGGCATGTGATTCTTTTTGGAGTGGTCCTAACTGATGGTGATATAGACAGCTTAGAAGACCTCCTATCAAACGTGGTTATTTATGGAAAAGAAATTCAGGTGAGACTCACATGCTGTGTAACATCTATTTAAATTAAGTGCTTGTTTTTTTTTCTTTGTTGCAGATTCCACATGTTTGAGGATGAAAAAATAATTAAATTATTTTTTGTCAATGTATGTATGTTATAATAAATATATCACAAATATAGTTGGTTGCTTTATTGAAAAAGGGGGGGTGAAAAAAAGAAACACCTAGTTAAAAATAATATATTAATAAAATATAAAAAGAGTATAATTCATTCAACATCAGTAAAATCCATACCTTTTTTACAATACTTGTACCAATAGAATAATAAATATACATTTTCCAAGGAACAATCCAAATTATTTAAATAATGCTCTCCGCAGTGATGTGACTTAAAAACCTTCTTGAGCGTTGCTAAGGGTGGACAATTTAGGGCATCCTCCATCTCCAAAATTCCCTCGATGTTGATTAATCTCGTTAACCAGGTCTTCAATAATGGTCCTTTAACCATAACGGTCGCATCGTTCGGGATAGATTGCTTAAGGAAGGCACCCAATTCTTCATAGCGAAGAAAGTACTCGCTGTTCCACGTCTGGCCGCCCCATTCTAGTCCGTGTATGTTTCGTGTTAACCAATCGACTTGTCTTTGGAACGACTTGTTGAGGCATGATGCACGTTCAAACGGTAGAGTTATGATTTTATGATGACATTCACCACTATCGACGTTAATTAGTGATATTTCTTTACACAAGAATTCAGATGACCCGAATTGAAAACCATGTACTGTCAAAATGAACGTTGACATTCTTGATGTTGTTGTTGTTGTTGTTGTTGCTGCTGCTGTTGTAGGATCGTTGTTTAAAACTGAATTAGAGAATTATAGAACGCTGCTTTTATGTATCCAACTGTTGTGCTTATCATCAAAACCGAGCCATTTGACGAATACTTTTGCCCCACTTCTCTTGATGACCTTATCAACCAGATAAACATGTGGATATTTCACTTTTTGTAATTGTTCGTTGTAAAAAGAACCGGATATATTCTGATTTTGATAATCTTTTAATAAATATGTAATTGGGTTGCTTAATTGCACTTTTCTTACTGTGAAAATTTCTGTTGACCAATTAGGCTGATACTTTTTGTCAAACACCCCACGAATTTTTGAAATTCTCACGTGATCACCAACGTTGAATTTTTTTTGTTTTAAGTTTATGGATTTTATGCGGTTGTAAACAGTTTGCAATAATTTTTTCTCATTTCTCTCACTAACATCAATAGGCTTCATTCGTATCGTACGGTGGGTGGTGTTGTTATATTTTTTAACGATTTTCGGTAATAACTCTAACCACCTGTAACTTCCTTGCATACTGAATTCTTTCCACATTAAACTTTTTAATGTTCGGTTTACTCGTTCGACTATTGAAGCTTTCTTTTCACTAAAGGTGTTATAGTGGTTGATTTTATATTTTCTCATTAGTTTCTTGAAATCTGAGTTGAAGAATTCCTTACCAGCATCAGTCTGTAAATTTATCGGTGAACTTTCTTTGAGAATTTTTTCTGTTGCATTCACAACTTCAGCACTGGACTTATTTCTAAGGGGTAATGCCCACACATACTTCGAGAAACAATTAATCGCTACCAATATGTATTTATATCCATTATTTTCACCAGCATACTTTATCATATCAACAAGATCCATTTGAAATAGGTCCCTTAAAGATTTAATAATTACACGACGTCTCCTGAAATTTATCCTGGCAGGTTTATGAATTTCTTCAACGACTTGTCTTTTCTCAACACTCATTTTTCTAGGTGATTATACGTGCCTCTTTTAACTCTTCTACAATAGAATTTATTTCATTTGTATGACCAGTATGGCCAGCAGCTTGTGATGCAATAAGCAAACGTAGCCGATCTACAAGTTCATTCGGATCATCCCAGTGCACATAGTCAATTGTTGTATCCCACGGTAGGACCTTGTTCATCATTCCCTTACCTGACACGATTGGTGCTATCACATTTTTATATTTTTCTAATTTACTGCCATCTATCTGTTGATTAGATTTATAATAACGTCGTGCAGCATTAGTTTTTACAACAATTTGTTGATAATTTTTCACATCGTTTTGAGTAAAATTTAGAGGGTTTTTTTTAAATAATAGCTCATATAAGCCCTGTGTACCTTTATATCGTTTATTTTGAACTATAATATCTGAATCGACTATGGTTAATATGGAGTCACCAATTTTTAAAGTTTCAGTTTTTTCATCAAGTCTAACTCCATATTTTTGATCGTATTCTTTAATATTCTCATAAATACCTTTAATATATTTTTTAGGTAAGGGTGCATATTGATCTAAATAATCAGTGAAAGATTCATCAGATAGGTTTTTGAAACGTGTGTGTTCATCATCATCAGTTTGAATATTATCTAAAATAGAAAGTTTAATTGCACTAGGTTCCTCTTCTTCTTCATCTAAAAATTGTTGATGAATTTTTGGTAACTCATTTTCATAAGTTTCTTCATGTTGTTGTTGGAAAATTTTCTTTTCGTTTTTAACAATGACAGAAGGATCACTTTTTGTCGGTGTTGTTGATTCATCAGCATCAGATTTCTTGAAAATATTTTCAATATTTTTTAAATGTTTTGTGATTGGATTAAACATAGTCTCCTGCACGTATTCGCCATGTTTAAGTTGATCTAATTTCCTTTTTATATGTTTACGTTTTATTATCAACCTTTTTTTTAAATCTTTTTCACTCAACCCCATTGTGATGAAAATTTTTTTCGAACAGCGATTGAACAGCCTTTGATCAGCTTTTGATCAGGTTTTGAACAGGTATAGCAGATGAGCTGTTTAAAAATGACTATTGAATGAATATTCAAACCTTTTTATACACCTCCACGATCGGTTGAAAAATGAATAAAATTATCAAAACCTTTTCTATATCGCCCCGCTTCAAGATTCTCATCTTTGAAAATCGCCATGAATCCGTATGGTTCTCGCCAACATAAAGAGCACATATTTTTAAATTCTTCAAAATTCATATCCGTACCCACATGATCGTTATAAATGTGTTTTAAGTTTATATCATCCTGTTTGAAGAGAATGATAGCGTTCGCGTTATCTCTTATTAGATGCTTAGGTATTTTTGCATACGTCTGACAGAGATAGAAACTATCTATATTGTTATGTCGACCCATGCAGAAGTATTCTCTAATCACCTGTTGATTAGCACATGATACATCATCGAAAACAAAAATCGAGTTCGGTCTCGCTTCCGATGGTTGCATGATATCCTCACCGGCGCGGAAAGGAAAATAACTCACACCTTTAATCGGTTTTAATAATTTCTCCAAATAAACATATTTAGGTTGAAATAAAGATTTAGAGTAAACATAAATGTTCTCAAATTTTAAACCATGTTCGTGCTCGATGAGATTGATCATTATGTTAGTTTTCCCACAATTCGATGGTCCAACTATTAAACAACGTATTGTGCTTGGAAATAATATACCATGCTTTCTTGACCGCGCCTCTTCCTCCTCATCACAACCGAAAACGTTATATTCAATGGGAAATGTTGTTTTCTGTTTTACTATTTTCATGTTGTTGTTGTTCACACGCATTTCAATAACATACAAAATGTAATAAAAAGCTTGTACAACTATATATACCCATTATTATAAGTTATGATCTTCAGGTGTAAACATATCTATGAAGTATTATAGTGGTGATGGTCTTCTTAACAGCCTAATTAATAAATTACCGTTTGAATTACATCTGCCTAAATATAATTACTGCGGGCCTGGCACCCGATTAGAGAAGAGATTAAATAGGGGTGACCGTGGTATTAACGGTTTAGACGAGGCTTGTCGTGAACACGATATAAGTTACTCGAAGGAAAAAGATTTAGAGAAACGTCACGAGGCAGATAGGGTTTTATCACAACGAGCTATGGCTAGATTTCGTTCCAAGGATGCTTCTGTAGGAGAGAAGATTGCAGCTTTAGGTGTCGCGGGGGCTATGAAGGCCAAAGTTAAACTCGGAATGGGTCTTGGTGAACGTAAACGACTTGCTAATGTTGTAAAATTATTACAAAAAGTTAATACTCAAATAGACAATTCTATAAAGATGCTTCAGGGAGGTGAAGTTGTTGTTGC
Organism: Cryptocephalus moraei; assembly: GCA_946251905.1. Lineage (NCBI taxonomy): Eukaryota > Metazoa > Arthropoda > Insecta > Coleoptera > Chrysomelidae > Cryptocephalus > Cryptocephalus moraei. The sequence continues at coordinate 19,166,989 of OX276454.1, forward strand.
GAGATCGCAGCGAAGACCTAAAAAAATGAATAAGAATATGAGAGAAGATATTGAACGGAAATTAAAAAATCACGAACGAGCTAGAACAAGGAAACTTAAATTGGATGATTTTATGGATGAATCACCATCATCATCATCATCATCATCATTAGGAAGAGGAAATAAAAGGGGGATTGATAATGATGGTGATGGCGATTTTCCACTCACTATTCCAACAAAAAGAAAGAAAATGGATAATGAAAGTCCTAAAATAAATTTAGATGAGCCTATAACAGTACCAATCAAATCGAATAAACGAAAATTAGATGATGATGATGATGATGATGATGATGATGATGATGATGTGAACTTCAAAAAAATAAAATCATAAATAGGTAAATAACTTTTATTTCCTATTTAGTATTAAACTTCAGTTTGATCAGTGAAGATGGTGTCTAAAAGCCGAGGGCGACAGCGTCCGCGAAGGAAAACTAGAAGTAAAAAGAAAAAAAATATTAAAAAATCGTTATGTTTTGCAAATGCAATCAAACAGATAAAAAGCGTAATTTCAAAGAAACAACCGAAAACCTTTGGCGATGCTGTTAAGGTTGCTTTCCAAAAAGCTAAAATTCTCAAGAAACGAATGAAACCTACAAAAAATCGCGTAATAAAAATACCAAAAATTGGTGGTATTTTACCCCTAATCCCAATTTTTAGCGCTTTGGGAGCCCTCGGAGCCCTATCGGGAGGTGCCGCAGGTATTGCAAAGAGCGTGAATGATGCTCGAGCGGCTCAACGTGAATTAGAGGAGAAGAAACGGCATAATCAAAAAATGGAGGCTATCGCCATGGGTAAAGGAATGTATTTGAAACCGTATAAAACCGGGTTAGGCCTTTTTTTACATCCATATCGTCGAACATGAGTCGTGAAGCGATGTTAAGGACATTACTGAGACACACTGACACTCCTCTGACGAATATAGATATCCAAAATTTCGGGCGAGTATTGAAAATACCATATTTCAGAGGTGTATTTATGCGAAATGCTCTACCTGGAAAAATTCGTAAGAATGAGTGTGGTGTAATCAATTTGGATGATAGGGATGGGCCTGGAACACACTGGACTGCTTACAAGAAAACTGGCAAGACGATAATCTACTTCGATAGTTATGGGAATTTACGACCTCCGTTGGAATTATTAACTTATTTCGATTCAAACGGCTCGAGCAACATTTATTACAACCGTGATATTTATCAACATTTTAATAGTGTTAATTGCGGTCATTTGTGTTTATTATTTTTATGTCAACAAAAAAAATTTTAATATTGGGTGTGACATCAGTGTTCAAATAAATCCATGTTGAAACGTGAGCTGCATATTAGTATCAAATATGGCTTTGTTGGCATCACACCTCCTAATTTTAGTCGCAGTCACGAATAACACGTTTTTCGTGTCACATCCTTTGGGTGTGCACACTAAAGCATACGTGTGTTTCACTCCGGAAAATGATGACTGGCCAAAAGCATGGCGTGAATTGGTAACCACCCAGCCCACCAACATCACCCACCCACGCTTGGATTCCATTTTAAGTGTGAATTTAACGATTGAAGAAACACGCTCACATTCTTACAAATTACGGTTTATTTTTGAAAATCATTCGTATGGCGACACCGTTTGGAAGTATCTCCCCACAGTTGCGACATCAGTCATAGCACCCCCTACCACCACCACCAACACCGCAGGAAAAGCTGGTACCATGGATGTGATTATTTTGATTTATTATATCGCTCTAGCGGTATCGGCATTGCTCGCTAAACTCACTGCGAAACTTATCGGACTCTACCTACAACGTTAATCAGGATGGGGAATTGTGTATCAAGAAACGTCTCACCCATCATCGCTCACTCGATTTCTAAGGAACACCTAAATGAATTACGTCGATACCTGCTCGATTTACGAAGCGTTGAGAATTTTAATCGATGCTTTGTAAGCATGGTAAACGGACGATCAACACCTGTTGATGATGCCTGGTTACTGGAACATTTGAAGCCCTGTTGGGGTCACCACACTACCATTCTCGGTGATGATGACATCGATGGCCCTTATTTATCATATAAATTGGATTGTGATGAGTGCATGAAACCATTCCTTAATGCTCGTTAACATATATAATGTATTGTAAAAAGAAGTTTTTGTATGTATTTTATATTGTTATATTTTTTATGTAAATATATTGTAAAAAAATACCACGGTCGTTTCAAATACATGATAACACTCAACCTGTAAAGATGTGTTCTGCCATATTTACATTTTCTGAAAGAGATTCGATTTTACAGCTAAAAGTATGTCCACCACTCATTTTAGACGAAAATAAAAATTATGTAATAGGATTGATTGATTTAATAACATACAATACGATAACTAATGTCGATAAAGATAATAATTTATTTAAAATCGGTGAATATGAAATTGTAATACCGGAAGGAGCTTATGAAATTAGTGATATTGAGGAATACATATGGACAAAATTAAACAGTAGAGCCCAGAATGGCGAGGATGATCAGGAAGAGGGTGAGGGGCAGGAGGAGGAGGAGGAGAATGTGGAAGTGGAACCTATAGAAATCCCTCAAAATGAAAATGCAATCAACAAAAAGAAAGTCAATACACCACCTATTACTATCGCCAAAAATGAAATTGGGGTTCGTAGAAGGAATAGAAGAGAAGCTGTGAATCCAATTGGGGTTCGTAGAAGGAATAGAAGAGAAGCTGTGAATCCAATTAAAAAAAGAAAAGGAATGGAAAATAGGATATTTCTAAACATGAAAGCTAACCGCAATACGTTAAAATATGAACTGAAATGTAATAAAACCATTCACTTCGATTTACCAAATTCTATTGCACCATTATTAGGTTTTGAAAGAAAAAAATTAGCACCAAATGTCCGACATTACTCAGACCACCCGATCAATATCTCTAAAGTGAATGCTGTCTGTGTAAACTGCAATTTAGTCACGAATTCTTATCATAACAATAGTCAGGTTCATCTTTTGCACATGTTTTATCCTGAGGCCGAGAGAGGATACAGAATCATTGAAAAAGCATGGAATGTTATTTATTTACCCATTAATACTCGATACATCGACGAAATTGTTCTTAAAATAGTCGATGAAGAGGGTAGATTGATTAATTTCAATAAAGAGGTCATAACGATAAGACTTCATTTGAAAGAATTATAAAAGGAAATGGTTTTTCGTTATAATATCACCGATAATTATCAATCTCCCGGAGAAGTTATAAAAGAGAAGATTCCTGAAAATCAACGTTACAGTACCAACAGGAAGCTCGTAGGGTTAACATCTGCGAATAAGTCCTTTCTTACATCAATAGGATTTAAAGTGGTAAAATAAATCAACCTAAAAGAGGAAGAAAAAAAAATGAGTTTCAACATTCTGAACGTCGGTGGGCGTGTTCACAGTGATGATTCCATAATCAGTTATGAATATCACACACATACCCCGTACGCTAATGCGACCTTAAATAATTCTGATGAGATTCGTTTACCAATTCAAACTGAAAACCTTTACACCTTACCACACCAAAGCTTCTTGTACATCGAGGGAAAATTGACCGATACTGTGAATAAAAAAACAGCAACATTAAATTTCACCAATAACGGGCTCCCTTTCCTATTTGATGAGATACGTTATGAACTTGGCGGTGTAGTAATAGATCGAGTGAGAAATCCTGGAATAACATCCACAATGAAAGCTTACGTATCATTTTCACCAAATGATTTCCTCCGTTATCAGACTGCAGGCTGGGGTAGTGCAATCGAAAAACAGTACAATATCATAGATAACGATGGTGACTTTAACGTTTGCATCCCGTTAAATATATTAATGGGATTTTTCGAAGATTTTCAAAAAATTATTGTCAACGTTCGTCAGGAGTTGGTTCTAATTCGAAGTTCTGGTGACATAAATGCTGTCTATTCATCGAAAGAGGATGAGAAACCCAAGGTCGAGATTCGGAAAATCCATTGGAAAGTGCCCCACATTAAAGTATCCGATGAGGAAAAATTAATAATGTATAAATTCGTGGAAGACGGGAAGGACTTACCAGTGATGTTTCGCAGTTGGGAATTACATGAATACCCTGTACTACAGCAAACGACGCGACATACGTGGCATGTGAAGACGTCGAATCAAATGGAAAAACCACGTATTGCTATCGTAGCTTTTCAATCGGGTAGAAAAAATGTTGTGACAAAGAGTATGAGCCAATTCGATCATTGTAATCTATCAAATATTAAACTCTTTCTAAATTCGGAAGTTTATCCCTATGATAATTTAAATTTAGATATTGGTAAATCTCAATATGCCTTGTTATACGAGATGTTTGCTAAATTTCAAGAATCCTACTATTATAAGAATCGCGGTGAGCCCTGTCTCGATCCTAAAAGTTTCATCGATAGAGCACCACTAATCGTTATCGATTGCAGTCGACAAGATGAGTCTTTGAAATCGGGTAGTGTTGATATAAGACTCGAGTTTGAAACATTAAAAAATGTACCTGCAAATACCACCGCATATTGTTTAATCTTACATGATCGCTTGGTGAAATACAACCCTCAAACGACAATAGTCAAAATGTTTTGAAGTGGCATTCATGAAATATTTAATTTGTTACAATAATTTTAGGATATATATCTGTTGTATTAATAATATTCATATGTCGATTTATAATTAAAAATAAATTGCTTTCAATCTTTTTTGAGTTTTTTTTTTCCACATGAAGTTTATAAGTGTGATGGTGGGGGGTGGGTAATAATTAGAGCTGTATATTTACCAAGGATAAAAAAGGGGGGTCCAATGCAATTATGTTAGTAACGATTAATCGTTCCCCCGGTGAAAAAATGGACCGTCAAATCCTCGCCCTGCTTTTACTTTCCGCATTCGTTAATGTTAAAGCATTAAATTGGGTTTTCATTAATAATAAGTGGGTGTCAATTGAAGAGGGTAAATTTATGCTATTAGAAAGACATAAAAATGATGTTATCATTAACGAATACCCAGCTTTTTTCTCAAACCAAACAATTGCTAATTGTAAGTATTAGCACTAAAAACTTTTTTCCTCTTAAATAGAAAATTTTCGTTTTTAGATACTGAAGTTATTTGCCCCACTGCTAGCATGACAACATATGTATGTGGATACATCATCGGATCTCATAAAAACTACTATCCCATTGTTCCGTTTAATAAGCTCATGATGTGTGGTTATCACAATTTGGAACAATTTTTAAATGTTAATCAAACTTTAATTTATAAAGACCATTATTGGAATAATATTGATGAATTTAATAGTGATACTAAAAAGCCTATACAAATACAACAATATGCAAGGTTTGATGAAATATGCTATATTAATTTAGAATAATTATAAATAAAGAAATTATATCTTTTACTCACAGTTTTATTTTTCCTATACAAACATACCTATATAATAGTCCTCCCGAAGGATCAGCGTCATCTGGTAGCCTACTCCAGCCTCCTCTGGTCCTGAACCCCCTCGATACGTCTCGAGTGCCATTGTTCAGCGGCACTACACATTCGCCTCCAGAGGATTTCGGCCTCCAGACTCCATACTCCAGTGTAGGTTATGTCGATTGAATCATCACCAAACAGTCGCCGAAGCTTTGCTTTTAAGTTTTCTTCAGGCGTCGGGATCGATTTGTAGTCGGGTTTGCTGATGCAGCTCTCGTCAATCTCGATCAATTGCCACTTCATTTTAACAACAATAAAAGTGAACTGTCGGTTAAACACTGCGCTCCCGGCCTTTTTGTTATTTAATCGCGCTCTACATGTGTAGGATACAGATAACAAAATATCTAAAAAGCAAAAATAATTATTAATACTTGCCAAATGATTAACAGAATGCATGTGATAAGAATTAGTAACAGGAAGTGCATGTGGGTACATGCAATTATCTAAAGGAAATACAAATGTGTGCCGTTACGATAATGACTAACTGAACTGATGTGATAAGAAAACCGCAAAAATGAATATGTGGGTAATAACAGGAAATGTATGGGTGTATGTGATTATTCAGGGAAATGTGAATCTGCTGCAAATTAAAAATAACAATTTTTCACTTGGCGCAATGTGTATATATAAAGAGATGTCTAAATAGGAGAACATTCACACTTCGCGATGAACAACTACAAATTAGATTTACTCCGGTCAATTATTAAAACTTGCGCGCTCTGTTATAACGAGCATGATATCGGGAATATATTTATTGCAATATTCAGATTAGAAACCGCGTTGAAACAAAAACTTGCTCGATTGGACGTAATCAATAAATACACCGGAGAAGTTTCATACGTGAAGAGGGCCGCATATTTACATCGGATCACAGTACATTGCGAAACCATCTATCGACTGTGCCGTTTTACACTAGATGTGCGAGACGTATGGGAGGACATTTTCGTGCTGGAGTTCGTGTTAGTTCAAGAGTTGTGCGATTTCGATGTCCGAAAAAAACCAAACAACACTTCTGCAGCGCAGAGAGGCCAGGAACTTGGAGAGGTACGGCTTTGTCATACACCTTCCACAGCTTAATCTGGCCGAGGTGCGGAGGATGACCGAAATGGAGAATGCGCAGGACCAGGTAGACTGGGATGGAATACTGAACCAAATTTTAAAGTGTGATGAGATAATGCTGGATACAGTTTTATTTGGTGATTCAGACACACTAGGTATTTTCTTTTCATAACTTTTTAAATAATTAATTATAATTTCTTTATGCTTCTATGTACTTTTTATAAACGTATTCAAATTTTTTTAAATGATTAATTATAGTTTCTTTATGCTTCTATGTACTTTTTTATAAACGTATTCATTATTAGGTGATTCTGGCCATATAACTTTTTTATGCTTTTTTATTTAACAAGACACATTTAATTGGGTTTTTTTCCATAATTTTTATACTTTTTTATTTTGTACTTTCTTCTCTTAATTTTTGTGTAAAAGCAAAATGTAACGGCTATATTTTTTATTTTGTACTTTCTTATCATAATTTTTGTGTAAAAGCAAAATGTAACGGCTCCACCCGGGATTGAACCGGGACCTCCCCAGTCTTACTGAGGCATCCTCCTCTTAGACCATAGAGCCGTTACACTGTAATCTATTGTTAGTACATATTTGTACCCATGAATGTAAAATAAAATAATAATTTTGAATCGTGTTTTTATTAAGAGCGAAATTCCACAAGTCGTGACAAGTCTAGACTCGCCTAGCCTTGCCGGGGAACTTACTGTTCTTGTTGTTATTATTAAGAAAGAGAGAGAGCAAAGTCTAACCTCGATAGCCACCAGCCTCGACGATGATGATCACCAGGTATCGATTCTTCTTCTTGTTCTTATTAGAACAAACTTCGACGGAGATAACCACACCTCCGCTGCTAATCACCTGAGAGCATCCACCAAATTTAGACGGTATTGACCAACACTTCTTGTACACACACCTGTGTGCACTTACTGGGTATAAGCGCCCCGTAGACCGATCACTTCTTGTAGACCCACCGGTATTGACCATCGCAGGTATAAGCGCCCTTCCGCCAAAATTTCAACAGCCTCTGGTATTGCCGACGACTTCTTGTACACCCACTGGTATTGACCAACACTTCTTGTACCTACCACTAGTGTGCATCTAGGCACTTCTTACACCCTCTGGTATTGTCGACCACTTCTTGGACGACCTTGGGGCACTCTTCGGCGACGTCATCGCTCAAGACCCCCTTACCACCGTTTGGGTGCCATCGAAGTGTCACAGATGCACACTAGTGGTACTACTCCAAGGGCTAACAATTTTTGTCTATCTCTTTTTCTTCATCGTCACGCCCTGTCTCCAGTCTACATGTAACACACCTAGGACCTACACGTTACGCCCACAGGTCAACACTGGAGATTACGTTACGCCCTGTATCCATTATACAAGACCATCTACAGCCTTACAACCTGTAGACAAGATGCAATACTGTAGCCAATCAACGAGCTCCAAGATTCCATACACAGACCACTACACCCTTCGTTCACAAAGCAAAGAAATAACAGGCAATAAAATCAACAAAGCTTCTGAACTTTCAAAAGAAGCCGTAACTCCCTTTACCACAACACTTTCTTTGATTTTCCTACCAAGTCCCATGACTCGCCCAATCTACTTTTGTGCTATGACCGCTTGGTGTCGCCTCGATCACAGGACATGAAAACAAGTCCAGTTGATTCGCAGACGAACTATTAATATGTATAGTCACATAAACATAGTTTGTTGTCGGGTTTATTACAAATTTTGGATTTGGATTTCGTTTGCGAGGTAGCGTCGGCATCGACTATCCAATTTTACGTTTTTATGGTGAACGAAAATTGATGATCTTTATGTTAAAGTATTGTCTCCACTTGCACCGAAATTTTAGAAATTATATTGGTCACTGACGGTTCAAAGAAGAAACTCGATTTCAACTCATGATGTAATGAAATAGAATTATAAGTTTAAACGATCTGGTTATTATTCAGTGAAAAATGGTGTCCGCATGACTTGAAATTTGATAATACCGAAGTTGGACCAAGATAATTTTGGAATGAAGAGAAAGGGAAGGTTTTGGTTAGGTGACTTCAGACAAACAAACCTAAATGTAGACTTTACCAATAGGTTTTACTTAGCTGGAAACATATCTTATACAATTAAGCTGTAGAGTAAAGAGAACCGATCAAATATTTTAATGGAACATTGTGTAATCGCATAACCATTAAAAGAACATCCTATGAAACCTTCCCTCCTCGACATATCGAAACCTGTTAGCTCTGACCGGCGGGTTCAGTCACCAAACAAGCAACAGATGATTAATATATCTAGACCCGTTTATTTACAAAATAATATATTGCGAAAATAATGGAACATTCTAAGCGTTTTCTACATTGTTGCATGAATGCAGTTGACGAATTCTCTCTCTGCTAATATTGACTGTCAATAGGATTCGCAACATCAATTCGATGCCTTCAACTTGACATTTGTTGGAGTTTGAGACGCTCTTTCATATGGTGACATTCAGAAATGTATAATTTGTTAAACAATCTACTAAAAATGAAAAGAAAGATGAGTACAAATACGAAAAACTTTTTTTTGAAAATCTGGAATAAGCAGAGAGAGGGAGATTAAATCTTTATTCCGGACGTCCTTATTACCATATACAAGACTTAGGAGTCTAGTCCCTATTTCAAGTATTGTGTACATCGATTTATAACATATAAATACATTATATGCCACAAAATCATTACTAGGTAGTTTTCGTATTTTTCTTCGTCATCGTCTTTCTTGGGACATTTTTACGTATTGGTTGTGAGGACGATACACTTTGTTCCACGTCCAGTTCGAGAACATCTTCACTAACCTTCGTCATTCGTCAACTGGATGCTAACTCTTTTTTCGGTAATGGAACCATACGTTTCTTCGATGGCAACTCCTGTTTTGGTAATGGAGCCACAATATCTGCTTTACTTATATGGAAAACTATGAAGTAAAAGTTCTAAAAAATATACCTCTGACCAACAACTAACAAGAAACTGATGAAACGAGTTGTTTTCCTTTACCAACTATTTTCTTGAAAACTCGTTTTCGCACGTAAGACCCCTTTTCATATATCAGGTTACATAGAGTCCACAATATGTAAAATGGATAAGAAATAACTTTTTAAAGGGTTCAATATTTCATGTATGAGTATGTCCACTTCTGGTATATTCAACTTTTGTGGACAGTTTATGGATGATGGTCCTGTTATCGGCCACAGTTCCTTCTCAATAAAGTTAGTTTAAAAGGGTATTTCAAGATTACAATACCACGTAACGACAAGAATGTTCAATATGTCGCTACAAAATAAGATAGGATATATGTGGACAAAATTTGTTTTGTTTCGTAAGGAATGGAAACTAGATTCTCTAGTTTGTCAATTTTGCTTCCTGTTGGCCCTTATTATTGATACGCATACGGACTATCACAATTTTTGTTTTGTTACCTATCACAATTCTTCAGAGACGGCCATATTTGCACCACCGCCATCATCGGCACGTGAACAAATAGTACATTCTAATAGGAACGCCGGGTCTAGTTATATTAATCGTATGTGAACCCAACCCAACTTAGACCGTAGAAAAGTAGATCAGTAATAGTCGAGCGATCGTTCTCGGACCATCTTCCCAGCAGCCCCCTTTCCGTCTTTCCAGAAAAAGGTCCAGCCCTGGAAGTTGTACTCGATGGTCTCCGGCCTCCTGGTGATCGACCTCGCGATAATGCTCACGTGGCAGCTCCTCGACCCGCTGCAGCGTCGCATCGAGACGTTCCAGCTGGAGGCGCCCGACTCGGATCAGGACGACGCCATGATCAGGCCGGAGCTCGAGCACTGCGAGAGCCAGAACAACAACGTCTGGCTCTCGGTCATCTGCGCCTACAAGGGATTAGTCCTGGTGAGTTCGCAGCAGGAAAGAAAGTGTGTGTGAGAGAAAGGGAAAGGGAACGGGAGAAGAGAGTTGGCGCCCTCTAATTTCGCGGATTAAAATTAATAAGGGGGTAATGAGAGGGTCGGAGGTGGCATAGGGTGGGGCGGTTAATTCCGGTGTCCGCTAATGGTAATCTGATATATTCGGTGTTGGGGGATTAGACGGGGCCTTTCCTCCACGGGATGAAGCTAACCGACGTTATTAAATATTCATGTGATGATGCCGCTTCTTTCGGTAAATTACTTTCATTAATGGACTACTCATTATTCGACATATGGGACGTTATGGCTTCCTGGCGCCTCAACCCTTAGGCATGCGTACCGTAAAAAAAATCTAAAGGTAAACCACCACGATTCGTAATTATTAGGTCTGTTGTCTGTTACAGCAGGAATTGTATGAACATGTTCCAAACATGCCCAAAAAGATAACGGTTTTCTAACATCACCGCTCATAAGTTACTTCGTTAATTTAGTTAGTACGTTACGAACGCACTTCAAACACGTGTCGTCCAATGAAAGGTTCGCCACTTATCATATGCTAAAAGCAATAAAATTCTACAAGTAACCACACACCTCAAGTTTTTTACTTAGTTATTGATAGCAGCCAATATGGTCAAAACGTGTTAAATTTAATTTAAGGTATGGTCACTCGTCAAGTTTACTATACAGTAAAGCTGGTTGCAGCAGGTAATCATAACATATCCCAAACATTTCCATTCAATAAACTGTAGGTTATGTCCTTCCAACATTGTTTTCGTTTTAGCCAGTAAGTTTGTTTCTGCAGAAGTTACAAAAATATTTCAAACACGTTCTGTCCAATGGAATGTAGGCTGCCTTTCAGTGTTTACTATCTCATAGGAGGAGTATTAATTTTTCCGAAATTCGCTCCAAGATATTTTTTAACCTTAAAATTCTTATTTCTCTATGGATTATGTAGAAGTTTATTAACATATTTCTGAAGGGCAGTTGCCACATTAATTTTCAGCTTTTTCAATTTTTTCTCGAAATTTGCTTCAAATATTTTTTCATATCTTTGTATATTTATTGTAGTGTAAGATAGGAATACAATACAATTTTTGCTAAATATGCTGTGGAGGGCACTTTACACTTCTCGTCCGCTGGACACAACAATTTTTGATTAATTGGTCTGTTCCAATAAAAGTTACGAGCATTATCCAAATATTTTATAGCCAGGGAAATGTAGGCGAATAACATTTACCACATTTTTTTTAAATTTGCATACAATTTTTGATACCGCATGGTTCTAAATTTTGTTCTTGCGTCGGCGTCTTATGCTTCTTAATTATCCTATAAGTGGTTTGTCAAAAGTTTTTTAATTCCAATGTATGTTTCATAAGATACAAATAGGAACAATTTGTGTGTTTGAAAATCAATTATAAAAATATTTTCCCAGTTTTGCTAACATTCTGCAACACACTATTTTGCTATAGATTAAAATTAGTTTACATATAAGTAAGTTCAAAGTATAACAACGCAAAAGGACGCTGAGTAGTGATCAACAGAAGCTATAGTAGAAAACTTTAAAAGTAATACTTCTTTGCGTCTTGGAAATATTGCAGAAATCTATTTGTTTTAATGTGAAAACAAATGATAGAACTGTGTTAATAACTTTAGTACATTTGGAAAGAAGTGTGCAAAATGATAATTTAGTGTGTCCTATAGAGATTCTTAAATTAATTGTGTGTTAAGTTATTTCGGAAACTTTGTGTTGATTTCTTGGTCTCTGGTTACAATTTTATTCATTTTTTATTATATATATATAGTTATAATGTAATAGTTATAATGTATATTATTTATATTGTTTTTATTATTTAATTAGCTGGTTTTTCTATTACTTGCACAAACGTGCTGCTACTAAGACAAACTTCATTAAATTTCCTATTGCAATAATCTACAAAAAGTCTTTTTCTTACTTAAAATGCCTTCGAAAAAGTTTCATAACAACGAATATACTCTCAAGACTACAAAATTTGAACACAATATACTATCACGCCCAGGGGGGTGTGAGGTCTTCCTGAAGTTGCGCTGGTGTAACACAGGAGAGCAGAAAAGAGTTAGGAAAATGTAAGTTCATTTTCGTACAAGAAAAACTAACAGTACATACACAAATGGTATTTCACAAATTAGAAAGGGGAAGAGAATAAATACAACAAAAGAATTCGTATGATTGAAAAAAAAAAACAAAAAAAAATGATTACACCATGGACAACTTACTATTGCTCCCGCGGACCAAATGGAACCGTAACTTCTTGAAAAACATTAACATTCTTATTAGGAACTTGACCCGTGTCTCTGACTGTCATCATCTGTTTATCGCGTTGTTTTTCAAATTTTTCGACTTTGTTGATTTCGCCTTCTTATGATGTAATTTAATATTCGTGTGCAATTAATGAAAAAAAAATTAATATACCTAATTAATTGATTACAATATTGATCCGCCGGTATTGTAGTCTAACAGTAATCAACATGGCCTCTTAAATTGAGGAAGGTTTGAATTTAGATCATTAGATCTCGACATTATTTTCTGTGGCACGCGTGTTCGTTAAATTGTTGTAAGACCTGACTTGGAACAATACTAATATTATTTAGACGCACGCTTCAATCGCAACTAAATGGTATGGAATTAACATATTTTTTGGAAAACGCTATGAATGGAATAATAAATATCTCATTTCGATATATAAAAGATGTACTGTCGGAATGGTACTGGAATTATAACTAACTGAAACTATCCGACTTTTTTATGGCTATTAACACATTCATTATCCAAAAACTAATATAGTGATAAGGATCTAGTGTAACACACTTGTTCGAAAACCATCAAAGATTTACAAATATGCTCAATATGAAGTGCAAGTGAACCTTGAGAGTTGTAAAAGGTTTTACAAAATTCGTTAGTATGGTTTTGCTTTTAAAATAATTAATATTTTTATACAAATAATATCTGAAATATTTCTTTGTAGATTTTCACTGAAATTTCTAAAATAATTATTTGCCATCAATTTTGTAACATTTCAATACTATGTATTAGCTGTATTATAAACTGTCTACTCAAGAGACGTTAATTAATGTTAACATACCACAATCGCCCGTTTCATCTTGTACATGGCCTATTTATTGGAGCACGAGGATCTCACATCTCACTGTGGGCATCGATATTGTTCGTATCATTACTGATTGAGAAGTACGTTAAATGATGTTACATGAAATTAAGGACGGTATCATAATATCCTTGCACCTTAGGATACACACGAGGACAAGTCGTATGTTTTTAAATTCTATCGTTTCGTTCTGACAAAAACAATCAAGAAGAATCATTAATAGTTATTTATTATACAAGCGGATAAAATGAACGTTTAACGAGCGACATGTTTAAACATTAATATCGAGAGTTAAACGTGCATTATATCCGCGAGTGTATTACAACGTTTTATTCAATTTTGCCATATATAAACTGACGTTTAGCGGAGTAAGTCCAATTTTGAAGAGAAAATTTTACAAGATGACAACTTCAGTGCCGCAACCTTGACAACGACGAAAACAATTTTAAACATATAAAACTTCACTTTATACGGAAAAATTGAATAAATCACTATTAATCCGCTGCTTAAATAAACAAAATATACAATGACTTTATAGGTTCGATTTGACGTCAATAAACGTCAGTTTATGTGGCAAAATTGAATAAAGTTATTTTTATGTATAATATGGAAATCAGTCAAGTTAGTCACTAGCTTTACTTACATTCAACTTTACTTCAAGGATAAAACTCATATCGATAAAGCAATGAGGATGAAAATAAATGGAAGGAACAAAGTCGGCTTTAGGACATAAATAACTGAGCATTTATAGTTTTCTACCAAATGTAAGTCCCGTACGTTTAACCAAATTCATTACTACCTTGTGCCACAAGAATAAAGAGATAATCAGAAGGGTAACACCGAGAGAGAAAGGTCCGAAAGGTTTTTATTTACACTTTAACACTCTAATTTAAGTAGGTACCTGTGAAAAGCAAACGGCAATTTATTTTTCAATTAACAAAATATAAAGTACGAACCTGTCGTGCAGAGAGCGTATTGCGTAAACGTTTCTAGAGGCGTCCTCAATTAGTATCTCAGGATACCGAATAAAAAAGTCTGAGGTCATTCAAAGTTGGTTAATTTTTATTTTACTTAGAGTAAATTCTGCCATAAGCTTCTGCTCCTTCATCATTCTTGTGCTTGGGCCCACAAAGGTGTCCACAGCGGTCGGGCTTGAAATGCACCAAGCCGATTATAGACCCCATCCGCATCCCCCGTGCGTTAGGGATCGTACCTGTCGGGCGTTCGCAGGTAGTGGTTAGGTAGTCCGCACTACCAAACAATATAAAATTGATTCTTATTCAATATTATGTTCCAGCGAATTTTAATTAACACGAATATATTTTTATTAAGATCGTTGTTTCTTCCTCTACAAATCGATACCAAACTTTAATAATTTCCAAGAAGATCAAATTGTTTTATGGTTTGTGGTCTATATTAGGTGAAAATAATTATTATATTAGGAGTACATTTCTCAACATATACGAAATTATAAATACGTATCTACTCACTGATATAAAGACGAAATTGTTACATATTTGAGAAAGAGAAATCTTGACCTGTAATCTTTATCTTGATGAAAAGGGAACTTGTTATACTTCCATTATGTTGTTTACCACATAACTATCTCTTTCTCTCTCTATGATATATCTAAACTGTGGTTTGATCCCTGAAACAAGTTTGTGATTGGTCGGCCTTTATGATTGTATTAAATATTAGCAAAATGTTATGGTCAACTATATAAAAGGTTTGTTTTAACCGATAGTTACGTGCCTTGGTAGGGTTATTGGTGCCTGGTTCTGTTTCTCAAATATGTAATAATTTCGTCTTTATATTAGTGAGTAGATACACATTTAAAACCATAAAACAATTTGATTTTGTCGGAAATATTTTGAGTTTGGTATCGATTTATAGAGGAAGAAGCAACGATCTTAATAAAAATATATTCGCGTTAATCAAAATTCGCTGGAACATAATATTGGATTACAATAATCATTTTAATGCGGACTACCTGACCACTGCCTGCGAACGGCCGACAGGTACGATCCCTAACGCTACGGGGTGTAGTATATAATCCCGCTGGTGCATTTCGAGCACCACCGTCCACAGCAACCCTATAATAACATGATCAAACTTTGACGATTATACGACATTAACTATCCGAGACAACGTTAGAGTTTCCTTCAGCGAATCGCGAAAACCCTAAAATATCTCATCCCTTTGCATAACCGTTTCTCGTGTAACTATAATTTTAAAGCGACCGAGTCTACTATTCGTTAAAGTGGGAATAATTCAACCCGAAAGCTCGACCAGAACCCGCCGGGATGATATTCAAATGAACAGTGAATAATTCAAATTACAGCGAATCCGACTAGGTTAGTTTATTACCCATTTAACTACGATCCAGTTTAAGTCCTTCTCCACATCGCTCCGTAAATATAACCGGGCGGTATATTTAATGTGGGGGTATCGGTCATGACATCCGCCGAGCACGCAATATCGATAATTAAGAGCGTCGCGGATCCGGAAGGATTACATCCCCGGGAAGTCGATGGCGGCGGGCACCGAGTTCGAGATCCAATAAATGCCGTACGGGCACGGGTACGCCCGTATAAGTGGGAAGGGAGATGGGGAGGGCATCGTAGGAGACATCTATTAATCCAGAGTGGATTCCAGCATATTAGCCGTGTCTCGGGACGCTCGTCGGGGAGCTTAATGCTCTCCCGAGATAAGATTAAAGAGATCCTTTTAGTTGAAATAATTCCGGGAACGGCCTTGGAAGGACGCGCTTACATGAGGGACACGAGATATATCGCTGGATCGCTCAGGTTGCCAAGATTGTAATTTGGTCCCAGTATCCCGAGGGAAACATCCTGTATGGGAAGATATAAAAATATTTGATGTCGTTAGCTTGCTATCAGCGTAAATACACTACGTACTTTTGACCGCATTCAAAAAAATGAGGTGAAGTTTAAACAACTATTTATAACGACAATCTTGTCATAGCCTTCTGTATGCTGTCTGCTTCCAATCCAAGTATTTTTTTTAAGAAATGGACATCGTTGTTATCTAGGCCTATTACTTGCAGAATGTTGAATAGTACTGTCTGTTCGACTTTATCGAAAACCTTCTTGTAGTCAATGAAACAGATGTATACATCTTTCTGCTGATCTCTACACCTTTGTAATATAACATATAGCCCAAACATTATTTCTCTGGTTCCCATTCCTTCTCCAAAGTCAGATTGTTCGTCATTTAAGTCCATTTCACATTTTTTATACTTTTGATGATGAATTATTTTAAGCAGCAGTTTTAAAATATGGCTCATCAAGCTTATTAACCTGAAATGCTTGCATTTGTTTGCGTTGTTATTTTTTGGAATAGGAACAAAAAGAGACTTCAGCCAGTGCTGTGGGATCCTTCCGCTTTTGTAGATTTGATTGAAGAGTCTCGTTAAGATTGGAAAGTTTTCATTTACCAATTTGTAACGCGCTTTGTGCGGTTACTAGAGTGATTTGGCGCTGGGACGGATTTCGGGAGTTCGGAAAAGGGTTTTAAGAGTCGGTTTTACGGTTCTGCTCGGGCGCCAGATTTTTAAGGGGTTTTCTCCCTCGGGATTACGCCTGGGTAGTTTACGAACTCAGGAGAATACCAGGGTTGTCCGTAGAAATGAAACACACACTCAAAATAGAAAATCCCTAAATTATTTTATTTCTAAATGAAAGTGACAACACTGTATCGCCTAACACCTGCTGGCGTTTCGGAGATCGGAGACCGGAGAATTGCAAAAAAAAATATGTTTATTTACAAATATTAAAACATTTCGGAAAGAAAATACAATTAGGACAGTACGAAAACTAAAAATTACTTTACGTAGAGAAAATCGGAAAGATCGAAAATTGTTCGGCGAAGCGAAAAATGCGGAAACGGAAAATTAACAATTTCACAATGAAAGAGAAATAGCTAGATATGGAGACGATAGGAAAACGTGCACTGTCTAATATTCGGTAAAACGGCCGTTTACATTACGAGAGAGCGAGCGGAAGATTGTGGTGAATTAATTTTTCCCTAACACGACGAGGGAGAAATTAATTCAGAGCGGTTCAGAGAGACGGATATTTTGACGGTACTACAGATCCCTCACATATGGGCGGCGGTCATCTCGTACGGAATTTTAATCCCCAACCCTAGGATCCGTCATCTCGTACCGCTCGATCCGTCATCTCGTACCGCTCCTCTCAGGTAAATTTTTGGGTATAAAATGAGTATCGAGATGGTCATCGGTCCTGTTCGTTTTACTTTTTACTAAACCTCAATTGTTTATCCTTGCCCTTTAACAAGCGATAGCGAATAGAACGAAAATAGTGTACTAATGTAAATAGTGTAGCCCACTTCGGTAGGTAATATGTACCACTTCCGGAAGTTCGATACATTATTTTTTATAACATCACACAGCTACGAATTTACCTATCTTATGATGTACACCCGTACAAGTTGACCTGTCTCGGTAAAGGTAAATTTCAGGTAGGGATTAAACCGTACGAGATGACGCGTGCCCTCACATATATCGGTCGGTAACGGACAATTACATAACATATAACGGCGGAACATATAGCTCGGTCGGCGGTACGTTCACAATCGGACGGTGGCGGTCGGTCTAGAACTAACGGTCTAACGTTCACAATTACATATATCGGTCGGTCGTTCGGAAACGGATATCAGACGCAACGGAAAAATACGGATAACGTACGCCTTGTCATAGACAAGTACTGGTTCTCACCTTGGATTAAATCAGGCACAGCTAGGGATGGCAACGATATATCGATTTTTTCTAAATATCGATGTTTCGTCATCAAATGTATCGATATTTCAATCGATATTTATTTCCTGTCGATGTATCGATATATCGGTAAAGTTTTCATAAATCGGTGGCCAAGAGTACAAGGGGCAAGTCAATTCCCGCTCATATTGTTGGAACCAAAATCCGCTTATTCTGCTTATAGGAGTTATAGGTTAGGCTCAGTATATCCTTTATAGGTATATGCACAGGTATATGGCTGACACACACTTTTCACCTTTCCACGTGGCCCGTGGCGACCGTGACAACATTCCTGTGTTTTGTGCCTCGGAACTCAAGTATTTTGAATATTTCGTCGCATTTACACTGTTCTATGTTTATGTCTATCGTTGTTGTGACTATTGTTTGCTCTTTCTAAGATTGTTTGGCAGTTTGGGTACAAACCGGGTAACCCCCTGTACCCGTATAATTGCTAAGTTGCTTACAAGTAATACAAGTTACAAGTTCTGAAGTGAAAAGCAGTATGCACATTTCTCATAATCATGAAGTGCTTCGATCATATTTGGCCACATATTGTTCAATGTATTTGGCCTCACGGCCTCACTGTATCCTTTGGTATCCTCCTAGGCACTCATTTTAACTTTATGGTTATAGATTATATTTCGATATAAATATATCGATATTTTGCAACATCGATATTTTCATTTCGATGTATCGCGAATATCGATAGTACGCTTACGATATATCATTGTCTCGATATATCGCAGTTTTCATTCGATATTGCCATCACTAGGCACAGCACAGCTGGAGGGGGCGGTTGGCTTATCTAAATTTAGTCTGGATGTTTAAGCGATGGTAGATTGAACAGTGCCTTATCGGCCGCCATCTATCCGAGATAGGTTTGATTTCGCGATTAACGTATGGTGGGTGGTCTGCCCTCAACTCTCGAAAATCGGCTTCGTTACAAATTTGAGCATCTCTGCATGCACTTCGTGTGGACCACAGGCTTTTCCCGCTTTACCATCAGTAATTGCTTTCTTGACTTCTGAAGCGAGTATATCAGGTGCTTCTTCAAACTGATTCTAGATGTTGAAAAATCTATGTGATGCAAACGGTGCTTCTTACGTATTGTTCCCAGTGCTGCCTATTTGCCGTTTTGGAATACACAGCACAAATTTTTATAGAAATAGACAATTCAACAGTTTTTCGTCTCCAAGTTATGTATCTAAAATATCACCCAATTACCCCTCACAAAGCAGTTAGTTGTCTATTTAAGAATTATATCTATATAGCATCTAATCTGCTTAAATAAACTGCATATATAAACGATTTTAGACCTATAATAAGGGAAGGTAATAAGGACCTATTCAATTTGTAAGAATATATCGCTGTTATCCATACATGTTATTTAACTTTAAAACAGATGTTAACTTTAAAATATGTTTAGTCTGTGTTTAACAAAATATTGCAGTTACCAAAAACAGTAGAAAAACAGTATAGTTACTTCAGTGAAAAACATTCAAAACGTATTGCAAAAGTTAAAATGTGTATTAAAGATAGATGGCGTTTAAATAGCGAACAACAGGGTACCCATGTCTTTTCTTAGATGTACTCTTTAATTTATTTTAAAATTATGTATGGCCATATGTACCTTGTTAGACCAATACTGAAAACTGGTATTACCATAAAACTATTATTTTTTTTTTATTTTTTTTATTTTTTATTTTTTATTATATATTATATATTTATATTTTATTAATTGTTTTTAAAAAATGCAATGAAAACAGTTAAACCTGGTTGTTCTTTTCCCAAAAAGGGTTTAGTTTTGTAAAAAAAAAGCAGAAATCAAAAGGGTTTTACTTGAATTTAGTAAAATGATTGAATTCATTACACATTTACTCTTTTGTCAATAATGCTAAGCAACGTAACAATTTAACTTAAATCATGTTTCAGTAAAAGAAATCTGTTTAAACTGTTATCAACATTTTTTACAATAATTTGTGAAAAGTAGAATTTATCTATTTCAGAGATAAGATGAAGACACCGATAAATCAAGTTATTATTAAACAGGTGTAGAATAATTGTTAAAATGAGAACTGCTCTTCGAAGTATTTAAATTCTGATTTTGCTGAATACAGTAATAAATACTTACAACTATCTATCTACACTTACACATATTACACATACATACACATATCTATACACATAAATAAATTTAACTAACAAATATATCATGGAAGTGCCTTTTCGGGCAATTATGGATAGAACTGTTTCAAATAAAAGGTATAGGCATTAAACAGCTAACTTAAGTTATGAAATTTGGTATAAATCAACAAAACCGTTTTAAAGAAAATTGTACAACAAAATAAATTAAGAGTAAAGTACCCTTTAGGAAAACATTTTTCAATTAAAAATTGTATACATTTACTATGTTAATTCAAATATAAAGTTTCGTGAAAATATTCAAAGCATTTTTGAAAAAAAAATTTTAGAAATTGAAAATATTCAGGAGTAAAGTGCCCTTTAGGGAGGTTTTAGAAAAAAATCTTTCAAATAAAAGTTGTAGCTATTAGATAAGTCAGTTCAAATCTAAAATTTTATAAGAATCGGTAAAGCCGCTTTGGAGAGAATTGAGAAAAACTGAAAATTCGCAGAGGGCCCTTCGCACAAGATCCTTAAAAGAAAAATCCTAGATATTACGAGCACAATGCCCCTTTGCGCTTTTCTGATTATGGTGAAATTTATGTGGTCGCGAGTTTCCAGGGGACCCAACAAAAATACAAAATTTCAACTTTCCACTATTTATAGTTACTGAGAAAACGTTGACCATATACATACACACACCGACATGTTTCCAAAAACATGTTTTTCGAACTTCCAGAAATGGCAATATCTCAAATTTGAAAATCAGCACGCTTACAATACTTTCTCTTATTATATGGGTATCCCGTATGAGAAAGTAATAATACACACTACTAGCAACAATAACTGCAAGGTGTTATGAATGGGAAAAAACATCGCTCAACCATGGTTGCCGAGTATTAAATGGGACTTGTTAAACTATACGTAACTTATAGGAAAAGCACTCCCTTAGAAAGTTATAGTACCTATTTTAAAGGGTCTTTATTTGTCCTTGGAAAGTGTGGCAAAACGTAACCAGTAAGCTCATATTTACACATAGATGATATTACATTGCTAACATAGTGAAATGGGAAAGCATCTGAAAATTTCAGCTGAATTAGTTGACAACTGAGTATTTCATGAAGATTAAAGAGTTCCAGGACGCCAACTCTCCTCCCGGTCAACTCATTAAATTAATCCTGAAATTCGCTAATTACAACTAGCTATCTCATCCACATCTCACTCTTCTTCCCCAAATTCGCCACAATTATGTTGTGTTAGACGAACCCCAGTGATGTTCCCCTTTGTGCGTTTCCTTTTCCAGATATTCGGCCTGTTCCTGGCGTACGAGACGAGGTCGCTGAAGGTGAAGCAAATCAACGATTCGAGATACGTAGGAATGAGTATATACAATGTTGTGATACTGTGCCTCATAACCGCTCCAGTAACCATGGTTATAGCAAGCCAGCAGGACGCCAGCTACGCGTTCGTGGCGCTCGCCATCATTTTTTGCTGTTTTCTTAGTATGGCTCTTATTTTCGTGCCTAAGGTAAGTGTGTTGGGTGATAGCCCCTCGGCCGATACGTTCACCGCCTGTGTCGTTTTGCAGGTAATTGAGGTGATTAGACACCCGAAAGATAAGGCTGAAAGTAAATACAATCCCGATATGGGCTTGTCTAAGGAAGACGAAGAAAAATATCAAAAACTGTTAAGTGAAAATGAAGACTTACAACGACTTATAGCACAAGTAAGTTTCCGAATTTTTATATAACGTCCGCTCGTAAACTTCACTTTGCTACGTATTAAGTAATAATCTTGGCTTTGCCTGCAGGTGACGGCAAATTCAATTTAGTCGTTTTAAGGGTGTGGGAGGAAAAAAGAGAGCAGGAAACGTAAAAAATACCCGAAAAGCACTCCGCCAAGTATATTGAAAAAGTTCCAAAGTCCTTTTATCACTTAACATCATGTCTAATGGATATTCGTTCCTCTTTTTCTTTATTGAATTATTCAACTCCTCGGTTCGGGTATCGTTTACTTTTTAAAAGACCAACCGTATTTATACGTCCTGAAAGTGGCTTTCCGAGATTGCCGCCACCTTCGATGAAACTCCTCAGACGGGAGATACGAAATTTTAAATCGAGTCACAATTGCAGGAAATCGATACTTTTTACAATGCTGTACTTATCCAACGTGAAAAACCCATTTGGTTTAGATAACAATGAGCTTACGACTCGCAATTAAAATTAGCAAACAGCGTGAGCTTCGTGAGAGACGTAGAAAATTTTATTGCGGCTTTTAGCAACCGGGAAGTTGCAGTTTGAAGGTAATGGAGCGGTTGATGCTTCAAAAATGTAAATGGTGTATTAAGCCGCTAATTATGAAAGGATGGAAGTTGATGGGAGGCTGTTTTGTCGAGTAAATCACATGAGATGAAAATTCGAGATTGAAAAATAAATTGAGCACTCTGATCATGTTTATAGTCGTTTTAAGTATAATGATTTTTTCTCATGCAGTGATAACAAAGGCATCGTTATAAATAGCAAAGCTGAAATGTGGGTAATTGCACAAATTTGTGCAGTTTTATGTTTTAATTAACATTACAGTTCATGATAAATACTTTATCTTAGGATTTATCAAAAATTCGATTTGGATATTATTCCATTGTTTTAATAGATTAGGTTAGTCGTATTGAATATAAATTCTATATATGAAAGGTCACACTATTAAAAGAAAAATCGTTTTTAATATTAAAATATTTATAATGGAGCTCGGAGTTGAAGTTGTCCAACTTTTCTCGAAATTGAATAAATGAGAAAAAATCAAAGTTGCAGCATTAAAAAAGTACAAGAATTCAATGGAAAGAAAATATCTGAAGCAAATTTTGAAAAATCCAAAAATGGAAGAGTTGCAGTGAAATATTACTAATAAATACTAATCAATATTACTGTCGTTGTCACTGGACAACAAAAATCAAATTTAAGGCATTATAATTTCCTTTAAATTCGGTGGTAATTTCGGTAATTTTTTTTTCTGACATAGTAATTCTACTTACTCGTATTATTTAAATCATTTGCATTAATATAAACAGTCTTCAGCTCCATATGGATTAATTTTGCTGGTTTGTCGGCAATGTCAGCAACTGCTTTTCTTTTAACGGAGTTCGTAATTTTTGACGGGACAACGTTGTAATGAACATTCAGTTCTGAGAAGCAAAATACAATATATACTATATACAATGACTCTACTTATTCTTAAATGTTTAACAAAATTGTAAAATCTCTATTTTCCTCTGTTTTATGCTTGAATCTATACATACGTAATATAGTAGTCAGGCCATCATCAGTAAACAAATTAGCCTGGCAGCTCTTCACGGAACATCTACACATCACCCCCTATTGTGTTGTTCAACTAATATGAAATTTATGGTTTTCTGCCATTATCTCTTCGATTGAACATAGTTTGCAATTTTTCCATTTTTCTTACACTTCTTTGTTTTACCAAATGTATATACTTAATTACTTACGCCATAGCTCTACAACCCATGATAGGTTTTGGCTGCCTTAATATTTGCCTCCATGTGTTTCGGTCATGTGCAAGATGGCCGCCATTCTGTATACCCATAATGTTCAGATTGCTCAATGTATTGCTATTCTCAAATAAAATTTTAATAGACACTTTGGGATTTCTTCGTCACCTGTTTAGGTCGTTTCGTAACTGCACCACTAACACTAAGGTATCATTCACATAAGCAGTAGTGCAGTTGTAGGTGTAGTGCGGTGGTATTTTAAAAAGTTAAGCCTGTGTATGTTAACGACAGCGTTCACATCGATGACCTTGTAGGAAGGTAGTGGTAGCGGTAGTGTAGAACCAAGCAAGTTTTTAGCTTCTGCACTACACGCGCATACAAGCACCAATCAGAGACGAGGACTGACGTCGGCCGCGTCGGCGTGTGTTGTTTTGTTTACAAATTGTTTAACCTCAACTACAACTACAGTTTGGTTTCGCGTTAATCCTTTCAGTAAGTTTAAATTTTCAAGATGGACTATCCAAATGAAGAATACAATTTGCAACAACGATGTGTTTGTCTACTGTTGTTGGGTGCTACTGCTATTCTCTTGAAACGAGCAATGGACGAAAAGGAAAGAAAACGACGTAAACGGAGAAGCAGCCTTTCACACTATGTCCAATATGAACAGGACGACTTGATGCGTTACCACTGCTACAAAATACACTCCCCCTGCACTGCAACTGCACTACTGCTTATGTGAATGATACTTAAGCCGATAATGTCTACCCGTGCAGTTTACGCTCAAACATCAATTCACTTGCACGTATACCTTCTAAAAAGTCATTTCTTCTTCCCATCCAGAAAGAAGAGAAAATCAAGCTCCTGAAGGAGAAGCTGGCCGAGAAGGAGACGGGGAGCAGGGGCGGCCTCGCGCCCCCGACGCCCTTGGCGCAAGGTAAGGACAACTTGATTGTCGCCGATTTCATAACCGACGCGGGCACTTCAGATTCCGCCTTCGGTGGCGGCATCTCTGTTTACACGCGCTCGTCCAGATGCAGCCAGTCGGATATAGAATTCAGCGAGAGTTACTTATAGAAGGCCGCACGCTGACGGCTAAGTCGTTTATCGAACAACAATTAAGAGAACGTCGTTGTCTGACGAGAACATCGAAAGATTTCGAATACTTTGTGGGATGAGGAAACGTGAGGAGCTAAAGTCACGATAGGCACAAAAGCGTAAAATGACAACTGGAACTGATTGCCATACAGTTTGCCTTCCTGCGACGTATCTACGACAAACTTTGCTTTGGACATTTTGCTCTCCGAAGAAAATATTTGCCTCTACTTACCCAACCCTAAATTCTGTTCCAAAATTACCTTCGCTTGCATTTGCTGCACTACAACTCGCGATTTCAAATTTGCCTGTACCATCACTGCAGAACAGTTTACCAGAAACTTGTTATTATACCTGCAGGACAATTCTGAGTGCCCTTTCGTACAAAAATCTACGACATAAGTCACTTTCTCAACGTAAATTATACCCAACATCCTGATCTGAGTTTTGTTTTCATTGCACGCTGCATTTTGGGTTGGAGTTGTTCCATTATGTTCACTGCAAACAGAACGTTTAAGCCCATAGAGAAACATTATTAAATCCGCTTATTCCACAGTGCCGAAATTACGGGTTAATCACAAATTATTTTTACCTTTCGAGAGAGAAAATGTGCAAGATATAACCAAAGACAAAGACAAAGAAAATACCGTATTTGTCTTTGATATAACAATCAAAAACAAAATAATCAAAAGTGGCGACGACCCCGTCAGTTTCATCTAAAATGAAGTGTTTTGTGCATGACTTGCTTTGGCTTCCTACGTTTCGTTCATCTACATCTCGCAAAGTTTGTTCAAACTACTTTTTTATATTATATTCAATAGATGTTTCACATCTCTATTATAAATCTATCCCTCTATTTACATCGTAAGATATATCTCACCCTAGACAATCCCATATAGGTAATTCGTATTGAATCCCACAAATCTAAGGCCCTTTTTGAACCCAAGTCAATTAAGATGCATTATTTTTAAACTTTTACACCCTTTTACGCAATTTTTAACAATGTTTTTAAAGTATATATATAATCTTGTTATTAGGATATGTAAATAGGGACCGGGTACGGCCGAAACAAAGATTCACTAAAACAATGAACATTTGAGGTAATTTTTAATAGTTTTGAAAATCCCTGGTAGAAATTGATAATTTTTATCTGATGGTAATTGGTCATTTTTGTAGCTGTGGACCAAAACAGTAGCTAAATTTAGGTAAAAATAAGCTAAACCAAAACGCTTCTTTCGCTTAGAATGAACTAAATTCTACTTTCTTTCCAATAAATAATTTTATTCAATTTTGCCATTATAAACTGACGTTTATTGACGTCAAATCGAATCTATAAAGTCATTGTTTATTTTGTTTATTTAGGCAGCGGATTAAAATGTTTTAATGCGCCGCCTATTCAATTTTTCCGTATAAAGTGACGTTTTATCTGTTTAAAATTGTTTTCGTCATTGTCAAGGTTGCGACACTGAAGTTGTCATCTTGTCAAATTTTCTCTTCAAAATTGGACTTACTCCGCTAAACGTCGGTTTATATATGGCAAAATTGAATAAAACGTTGTAATACACCCGCGGATACAATGAACGTTTAACGAGCGATATGTTTAAACGCGCGCGCGACGCAGCCGCAAGCGCGTTAATATCGCGAGTTTTTTTATCCGCTTGTATAATAAATAACTATTTCTAGTTTTCAGGCAAAGATGAAGTATTTTAGCTTCGTAAAGCAATACAGTATTTGTACCATTTTTTTTATTTAAATATATAACAGTATTATAAAGTCTATTTTACAAAATAATGTTGCATGAGGATTACAGACTTCAATTATAGATAAAATCTGTGGATATGTTTCTTTATAAGCGTGTTGTTTCGAATAGCTTATTCCTTTTTATGGAAACTTTTATTTCATCTATTATGTGAAGTATACCTTATAACGTCTAAAACCATTTAAAACTTCATGAGTTACATTCAAACTTTATGTTATTTAGGGACAATTACGGTTTAATACAATCTCTATAAACATTCTCAACTCCTCTGCCTTTGAAATAATAAAGACACATTTAAAAACGGTACCAGTGACATTTCAAATGTCATATTTTGCTTTAAAAATGTGCTATTTTGAATTAAATACCGTTTACTTTAAGCTATTATGGTTTACGATGGCAAATACTTTTTTTAAAAATTACGCCAGTGAACTCAAAATGTCTTAGGTGAGTTAGCAAGTTTTCCGCTCTACACCAAAATTTACATTTTAATCCTAATGCTGTTCTTAAAATTACTTTAACTCCATTAAAAAATCTTGACTGTCCTCATGTCATGTTCTACAATTGTCAAAAGATCCAGGAACTCCTTTACTCCCTTGAAAATGTCCACTGGCCTTTAAAAATACAAGTGACATTTCAGCCGTCATATTTTTCTTTAAAAATATATTTAGATCATTACAATTTTAATAAATAGGTTAAAATTCTCAATTTCCTTCAAAGTTGAAAGTCCTTCAATCACAATTGTTTTCAAAATGTCACCCGTCCTACAAAATTGTGACAAATTTCTTACAAACTCCTCAGCTCCTTTACCTATACGAGAACTTATTTTACGACTTAAATTATACCTTGAACATACAATTACGATTTGTTTAAAAATGTCGTCGACCGACTAAATCTACTCTAAAAACCCCATGGCATGTCATGCTGAAAGGTAGATTTATGGGTAGGATATAGAATAATATAACAGACACGATGTGTCAAAAAAATGTATACGAGCTGTGAAAAAATACAAACGTCAAAATTTCTAACTATTTGCATATAACTTTTTTTATGTACATTTCTCAAAGATATGTTTTATGCAAAAGTCGTTCGCTTCTATAAGGGCAACAAAAAACCTAAGTAACGTTTTTCTCTCAGACGCGAAATACATTTTTTTTGAAAACAATAACTTTTTTTCTGTACATTTCTCGAAAAAATATTTTATATAAAAGTCGTTCGCCTCTCTAAGGTCAACAAAAAACATAAGTAACATTTTTCTCTCAGACGCGAAATTAAAGTTTTTTGATTTTTTTTTAAAATAACAAGCCGACATTTTGAAACCGCTGGACCTATTTGGCACATTAACGAATTCGACCGAGATTTTCCGCCAACTGATTTTTGTACCAAATTTCGTTGTCATTCTTTAAAAAATGCAACCTGTAGCTTGCCGAGAAATTTCGTTATATCCGTTAACTTTTGAGAAATGATTAAGTATGATCTCTAGATACCAAAAAACTGAAAACCACATTTTGATTCCTCTTTTTTCGACTTCGTTAACGAATGCAATACTAGATATATCTACCAAAAGGTGATGACTTACTTCATTTTATTTGAAGTCAATTGGAGTTTGCTGTAAACTCTGGTTTAAAATTACTAAAACTTCTTTAGAAGTGACGTCGAAAAGCTTAAACTGTCTTAAATCAATTTACAACTCTTCCATATAATTTATAATTTAAGTTTTATGTCGTTTTTAAAACAACATTTGTAACTCATTTCAAAATGTCACCAGTTTCTTACAATCGTCAAAAGTGATAGTAACTCCTCTTTTGAAAGTGTCAAAATTATTTTAAAAACGTTATACATTATATTTCAAATGTCATGTTGTCCTTAAAACACTTACAAACTTGTTAAAATTGTCCTAGGATCATTACAAATAAAAAAGTAACTTTAAAATTCATTGCTGGTTAGATTTTTTCAAATCATTAGGCTCCTTATTTCAAACCTCAAGCTTTCCTAAAGATCATTGCAAAAATGGCCCCTGTTCTTACAATTCTTACAATTGCCCTAAGTTTCTTGGAAACTTCACAACTTCTTTAACGGCGTTTGAACTTATTTTAAAACGACTCAAGTTCCATCTTAATGATAATTTAAATTCTGGTAAAAATGTCGCCGACTTATTACCAATGCTATAATTCTCTTTGAAACTTCTTCAATTTATTTAGCGCCAAAACCACTTAAAAAAGTTCAAGAATTACACTTACAGCTATGTGTAATTTTAGGACAATTGCAGCTATTTCAATTATTCTATGGAAACTTCTTCAGTACCTCTGAAACAAAAATGGGTTAAGATGACAAGGAATTCTTAAAAAATGTCGGCAAATTACAATTGTCATGAGTAATTTAGAAACTTCTTAACTACACATCGACAGTTAAATAATAAATTTCATGTTGTTTTTAAGATATCTTCGACTCCATTTAAATATCATCAGTTCATTACATTTGTGAAAAGTTTCCTAGGGACTCCTTCCAAATATATAACGTTAAAAATCGATTTAACGAGGGTGATAACGATTTAAACATTAAGCTGTATTAAGTAAAAATAACTTTTCCAATCCACTCATTATCTAAATAATTGATACGGTCCTGAAATAGATTCTTTATCCGTTTCAAAAAACAATAGAATATTTATAATAGCCTCTTTCATTTTTTTCGCTACACCATATTTTTGAATAGGGTATACATCATTCAACTGAAAGAGAGATTAAAATGAGTGTAGATACATTTACTGTCATTGCAGAAATCATTCTAAAAGTTTTATGCACAATTCTAATCTTCAGTTAATAAAAAGGCAGAAATAACTGGTAATAAATTCTAGTTACCAAACAACAGTTCAAATTTTATTATTATTATTTAAATACATACAGATAAAATGTGTAAGCTTAGAATATTCGTAAAATTTGGCTGAAGTAAACTCATATAATCATTAAAGAGTGGATTACTCAAGGGCGTACCCAGGATCAAAACTAGGGGGGGGGGCAAGAGCATCAAAACTAGGGGGGGGGGGGGCAAACCATGGTCGTTCAGGTTTAAACATTTTATCACGGAAAAGGGGAATGAAACCAAAATTTTAAGAAAATTATGTATTATTATAGCACTGCTAAAAAATTTTTTATTCAAGTTACGTCTTATACAATTATAATTTTTAATAATTGATTATTATATGTAATTAATAATTAATAAATTTCATAATTTTCAATAGTGTACCTAAGTATTTTTTTGATTATTATAATAGTTACGATTTATTTTTTTGCTTCCAGGAGGGGGGCAAGTGCCCCCCCCTGCCCCTCGCTGGGTACGCCCATGGGAGTACTACAGCTAGAAACCAATATTATTTTGTAAAGATATTATTCTAAAAGCAGTACTTAATGTCTTTGAAAATTAACTTAAAATTACTTATTGACTTATTAAAATTAACTTAATTTAGGAAACTCAATACATTTATCCCTAAAAATTAGTTAAAATATCCCATGTGCTACAGCGCTAGAGGTGAGAAACGAATACCCATTCTATTGATTAGCTAAAAACTATTAATTTTGTATATTAGGCAAATTTAAACTTGGTGTATTTATAATGAGGAAAGCGTTTCGGTTTAGCTTAATTTTAACTAATATAACTAGCTGATATTTAGCTTATAACTAATAAAAATAGTCTGAATTTCTACCATGGTGTGTTACAGAGATTCGACTAGTTTACAAGGATATTTCTATTAAATTCAGCCTTATTAAGCCATATATCAGAGAATTGCAAAAGTATATTAATAGCAAAGGACAGTCGGCCAGGTGAGGCCAAACTGCGTATTCAGTTAAACAGTCTAATCAATTTTAGCTATTTTATAAATTAAATTCAAGTTCCCGCTATGTTTCTATAGGTATTTTTATATATGAGTTAGGATGATTTGAACTGGGAATGTTCTTAGGGTTCTCCACATATTCAAACTATATATTTTTCAAAACATGACGAATACGTATTTTAACAGGAAATTGACATAGTACTTCTGTAAGGAGTTGCAAATTGTTTTCATTTTACTAGCTTGTGGCGCTTATTTACATAATTGCATTCGTGAGAGACGACCATTTCCACCCTTGCTATTTCTCCTTCGTTGTGTAATACTATTTATTCATCGGTTTATTTTCAAATAACTTATGTCAAGAAAGGAAAAGTGAAGCATCTGTTACTAATTTATACTATAGTGAATCTTCGTTTTGACAAACCGAGCTTTAGGTAAATATATAAATAATGCTCCAATCCCTCATCCACCTTCAGGTATATTCGTTAGAATTTGTGATAGGTCACGGAACATTTCGCGATCAACCAGAATATATTCCACTGGCTGTCGTATTCTGAGCCTAACATAGTTAGATTATGCAGCTTGTGTTAGTTTAGTTTTTGTTTCACGTTTATATAGCTTCTAGTGTCGTTCTTACGTTTACGACTTAGTCGAATCTCGTTATAACACAAACATAAAAAAGAAAAAGGAAAATGTCTTATTCTCCCATGTGATCGAGTCAAGGATCGATTAGTTATTGATTTCGTATAGTATTATGTTTTGTTGTAACGAGATGCCATTAGTTTGTACCCTCTAGACAGCGAGAGGGCGGTACGTTCGATGGGAGTTTGAGATGTTTTTCTTTTTAACAGATACAAAAGACGAAAGAATATAGGGCTACGGCGACAGGTGTGTAGATATGAAACGGCGATTCGGTATGTATAGGTGAAAATTCAAAAAATATTATAATAAATCCCGGGACGGAACGTCGTAAAGGAGGAGACGCGCGAAATGAATTCCAAACTTTTACGACGCCCCGCTCCCTACAAAAAACCACTTTTGTTTCTCAACATTAAAATGACAATATTAAAGGATATTATACGAAAAGTGTAGCTGGATAGTTTCGATTTTATTTATTGCCGCGTCAGAATTGCTAGTTACGTTTATGAGGCCGAGAAAGGTATTCGGGATATCAGCACAGCACTGGAAGTGGAAAACACATACACACACACTTACCCTACTAGCCTAAAGTCAATTGCAACATTAATATTCAGTGAAGACACTTATAATAACACTTAATTAATAACAGTAAAGACAGTTTCGAAATTGACGCTTCTCTTTGGTCCTGTGGCAGGTTCGCGTGAGGTGAACGAATAACTTTCTTGGAGCTCATATCAATCGTACAGCGATGGTCTATTTACACCGGATCGCTCGCCAAGAAATAACGGCGTATTCGCCAATAATTGGAAAGCAGGAAGTAAATCTTATCGTTCCATCGACTGTTTGATTCCCACGTTTCGATTTAGATAGACCACTGGCGTACGGGCAACACGTAATGAAACAAAAATCTTTAAGTCAATTTAACGAGAATTAGTCAGGGAAAATTTTGTCATTGTTAATTAAGCATTGTAACCGATTCACCGACTTTATAGAGAAACTAACGAATTTATTTTTAAAACAATTTGATGGTTGTCATTACTGTAAATATTCAAACATAGAACTGCTAAGTACGACGGTCTCGTGATAAACACAATAGGCTATTGACTATGTTGAAAATAACGGGGGTAAAAGGAACTAACGCGTGCAAGGTATTTACTTTTTTATACGGTCAATTGACCTCTAAAGAAATAAGATCCAAAAGTGCTACTACATTTAGCAATGCATTTTGGAGCACGGGGTGTGTTTGTCCACTTTTCGATTTTTCGGCTATAGCGCAAAACTATGCCTTTTTCGAAGATATGTGTCGTAAGATTTCTTGTAGAGAATTTAATTTCTTATGAAAATAATATTTTTTAAGTAAAAAAAAATGTTGTATTGAAATAAATTCAAAAAACAAAGTTAAAAACTTTTTTTTCAATTTTTGGCTATAACTTTTGCTGAGTGTATTTAGGTATAGGCATTGCTTCATAAAAAAGAAAGTTTATGAAATTCTCTTTAAAACGGTGGCTTATAAGACTTTATATGTTTAATATTGACTGAGACATAAACGTTTGAATTCAGACATTTTTTCTTTATCTTTTACTTTTTCTTTAAAAAGCGTATTATTTCATATGTGTGTAAGTTTGAAAACCTCAAACAAGTCACGTGACCATATCAGCTGGTGTCGAATGCTCGTTAGAAACAACGTGCCTCGAGAGAGGTCAGAGGGTAGTCGCTGACGAACCAGCCATAGTCACGCTCGCTCTTCCTAAAGAAACACATGCGTCATATTTTCTTTAATACAATTTATTGTACCTGTGAAAACCAACAATTTGTGTTGATTCAGGTAAACCTGTTGTGTAATGTTATAAGGTCACGTAACCATACAGTTAATTTTCTTTTATTACAGTAATTTCACTGCAACAGCACGTGTTGGTTATTTAACCTAACCTTAACCGTTCCAAATTTTTAAGTCTCTTCGATAGAGACTTACATGTATACCTGAAAAAAAATATTTATTCAATAAATATCTTATGTACGAATAATTTTATTTAAAAATGATCTAATTTATTTATATTTAAAGTCAGTGTACGTACACGTAGAAATAAATTCTTAATTCATCTTTAAAATAATTATTTTAAAACTAGTTTTATATGCATTGCCGTTTAAATTTGTTTCAAATGCACTAAGTTTATTTATGTTTGCCGGAAATCCATCAGTTCGCAGAATCTACCTCGTTAGGAAGTTTCCAGAAGCGACACATTCCGACGTGTGTTTATCTTTATGGCAGGTTGTTTCGTTACAATATATTTTTCTTTCACATTTCGAAGGTTGGGTCACTATACTTCTAGAATTGGCGTAGCACAGTTGCGTTTTAGAGTAAATTCGAAAATGGAAAAGTGTTTTTTTGATTGTAACAATGATTTGAAAAGTGATACAACGAGAACTTTAGGAAAACAGAGTATCGAAAGTGTAATTGCTGCTAGTATTGAAAGAGACGATGGAAAACATGAATTATTGAGTGATGTTGCAAGTATTCAAGTGCATTAAAAATGTTATAAAGCATACATTAGGGAGTCGCATATTAAAGCAGCAAGAAAAATGGAGAGCAGCCAACCTAAATGAGTTGATTGGGGAACCAAGTCGTACCAGGGAAGGTGTTACTTTTGATTATGCTGAACTTCGTGTTTTATGTGGTGATCAGGCGGGAAATTCATATTTAGTAGAGGGGCGAAAAAGAGGTCGCTATTCTTTAGGTAGGTGTATTTAAAAATTTAAATTTTTTATTGTGTAATTTTATAATTTAGTAATTATATATAGAAACTTGCAAACTAAATGCAACCATTTCGTAAAATAAAAATTATATTTTGCAATAATGTAGACCGAAAATTATTATAACTAAAACCTTAATATTTGTAGTTTATTATTGCAATTGTAAACCTCCAACCATTTAAATTAAATATGTAGACTATGTTCTAGTAGAATAATATCCAATATTATTGATAAATTTATGTTCATAAAATTATTTTTGCATAATTTTTTTTTCAGGTAAAAATATGAAACAATACGCTTCTTAAAGAAAAATTAAAAAAATAGAGAAAAATTAGCTGAATTTAAACGTTGATATCTCTGTCAATATTCGACATATAAAGTCTTACAAGCCACAATTTTAAAGAGAATTTCATAAGCTTTCTTTTTTATGAAGCAATGCCTATACCTAAAGTCACTCAGAAGAAAGTTAGTCAAAAATTCAATTTTTTTATTTTTATATTTTTTAAATGTTTTTGAATATATTTCATTAAAAAAATACATTTTTGCATAGTTTTGCGAAAATGCATAGTTTTGCGCTATAGCCGAAAAATCAAAAAGTGGACAAACCTACCCCGCTCAAAAACGCATTGCTAAATTTAGTACCACTTTCGGATTTTATTTCTTTAGAGATCAATTGACCGTATGAAAAAATAAAATACCTTGCACGCGTTAGTTCCTTATTAAACGACATAGTCAATAGCCTATAAACAGCGATAACCGAATCGCTTTTGTGCGATTATAACGCGACCGGCTAGATCAGTTTCATATATTTTCTATTATCACGAGATTACTGCGACTCTATGTGGAATATCGTTATGAATAGTTTGTGCGGAATGTTCGACACAATAGGCGTGGCAAATTCGTCACGGGCGAAAGATGAATGCCGCGCTGGCGTCGAATGGACCTAATCTATCGGAAAAACGGTTCCGATATTACCGCCATTCGATTTTCTCTTAGATTAAGCGTCTGTCTGTCGAAACAATGCCGCAAACGTGGTCGCTAAAAATATTTTCGAAACGTCGACGGGCGTTTTGTCTTCGGCGAACATTCCGGACGGACGTCCCTCTGTGTCAATGCGAAGTTTTCCGTAGCATTACACTGTCATAGTGAGAGATTACGCTCAATTCATTTGGATTAGTTTGTATATAAGGGATGTATAGTTTATTATCGGTTTTTAAAACTGTGTTGCAAAACCTGATATGAAATGTTTATGGATGTTTCTTTGATAGGCTCACAAATAAGTTCCAAAACGTACTGCATAGTAAAATTAAAAAATTTAAATTCTATAAAGAAATCTCAAATTCTACCGTTTTCGTTTGTGGTTTTCGTATTGTTTGAGATTCGTTATAGGGTGCCAATATAAAGAATTATGATAAAATTCTAAATGTTGTGATAGTGAGATTTAGTGATAAATAAAGGCGGTATTTTTGGAACGAAACAATTATTCATGAGTTTCATGTCAGGTTCGATGGAAGCTGACATGTCGACACCGTTTATTTATAATAATCAGTGATGTTATAACGAGACGACGATTTTTCTGACAGTTTCACCGTTTGTTTTCGATGAAAACAAACTTACTTGTTGTAGCATAACGTACTGAAACTATACAATGAAGCTCTAGGTTTTTAATAATATTTACAAAAAACCTAAGTGTTATCTCTGTTTACCTCAACTTCAAAGTTACTCCAAGAACAGCACTCGTGAAACTATATTGACATATCATTACCTCTGTCCACTTGAAGATCTACCTTGTTTTACTGCTAACTACCTCGACACTTGTTTTTCGTCTTTTCCCTTTCTCTCTACGTCGATTCTCGCTTGGGTTTCACGTTCTCAGGCGAAGATCGACCCTTTCCCACTTTCACGAGGTTGTCGTTTTCACTTGTACTGAAAATGTGATGAATGTTAACTGAATTATTAAGATATCAATTTAACGTCGTTTTCTGGCAGAGTTTTAATCGTCTGGTTTTGTTAGATATAATCGAGATATTATAGAAATGAGAAAATCTATCCCGAAATAGCCGTGACCCAGATTTAATGTTTAGCAATATTGTATGTTAGTTGTTAAAAGATGCTCTAAATATGTTATGAGTTATGTTCTCCCTTTAGGTTTTATCTTGTTGTTATCGGAGTTTTCAAGTCTAATGGCAATGGATCAAGACGGGGCGGGAAATATTAGAGGAATGAATTCGAAAACCATTGGTATGTAAGCACCGTCGACTAGAGCTTTGGATTTTGAGCTAACGACCACCGTTGACCGTCGTCAGCTCAAGAATCACTCAAATTGACGGTGTATAGACGCAGTGAATTTATATTAAATTTCTGTTTAAGTTGAATTATGCATTCCATATAGATTACCTCCTTTGGAATTTTCAAGGCGCATTCGAAGAACATTCTAAATTCTACTTCCTTCCGACAACACATCCTCCATCTGATACTTTTGCCGTACCAGGTGAAGTCACTATTATGTACGCCGCAACCTCTGAAAGCTCGATCACCTTAGCGAGTAGTACCTAAACACGTTTATATATACACACACATACACATACACGAAAGACACGTGAAAGATATTTTTCAATCACAACTTTCACAGGTTGCGACGGTGTTCCGTTACCTAAACTCTCTTTCCCCGATAAATGGACGGCGGAAGGGAACCGCAGTGGTGCCCGGCAGTGCCCCATTATGGCTCAAAGTGGGGCTCGCTGAGTAGTAAAATTTCCCCCTTTTATATATATATATATATATATATATATATATATATAACAAATGAGAGAAAAAAACGTTGTTTATTACATAAATACATAAGATGAAGAATAAGTATTGAATAGTACCTAAATACGTTGCAGTTTTACTGTCAGAAAATATGTGTTCAGAAACCCAATCAAGCTACCTAAAATCTTATGTCGAATAATAAAATTTAAGTGTAAGACGAGTATCTTTTCATCCCCCACATTTATCCCTCTTCCTTTCCCGAAACGAGTTGATACAAAGACATCCAAAATCAATTAAGACGTTAATTAATTACATTAAAGAGCAACGAGTGCTTTGAGGGGATGACTTTCGCTACATCGATCGGCCACCACCGAGCAGCACCACCTATGTCCAAAAACATATAACTCGAGATATGGATTTAATTAACTATGGCGCATTCGCCATCATATAAT
This sequence comes from Cryptocephalus moraei, assembly GCA_946251905.1. Lineage (NCBI taxonomy): Eukaryota > Metazoa > Arthropoda > Insecta > Coleoptera > Chrysomelidae > Cryptocephalus > Cryptocephalus moraei. Next base: position 19,204,332 of record OX276454.1, read on the forward strand.
CGTCATTGGTGAAGGTCCCTTCAGTCACAGCACACTCCCGCCATCTACAAAGTGGACGCCGTGAGAAGCACCCTTTAGACTTTTTGGACGCAGAATCGATTTATTGGGGACTTTCCTCCATCTGACGGACTATAGCACAACCACATCGCGGTGAAGTTAACTGTACGAGGATATTTTAAGAACGATTACTAACCGATAAATTGGAAACTTTACCGATGGTTTTATCGACGGTTTTATCAACAGCGTTAGAGTGCAATGCAAATTTTACTTTCGGTATTAATTACGGTAAAAGGTGTTTAGCTTGCTTTTTCAAGTTTATCGAGAGATATATCGTAATCATCACATAGTTTGTTAAGATGTAGATAAGATTGATATTTCTGCTAAGCGAAAATATTCGTCATATTTGGAAAATAGCCGGAAAATGGCCCGACGCTTCCACACTGCGGACAGGGGAAAATCCAGCAAAACGTCGACGTTAGGGTCAATAAATAAGGGACGAAGCGAGAGCGAAAGAGACGGAGTGAAAGCGGGAGGATTCAGTGGACCGGAAGTGTTAACTGCGCGTTATTAGGTCCGTATTAAAGCACCCCGGGAGACTACAAACAGCATTAAGGGGGGGCGAGATAATGCGTCTCCCTTTCTCCACGGAATGGACATCTATTAATAGTTAATCATCTATATTAGTTGGAATTTGTCGGAGGAGCTGATGGCGGCGGTGCCTCTCCTTGAATAATGTAGTGCGCCGGGGATAGAGATAGGGGATAGACTCAGACGACGAATATGGGGAAGTGTGGGACGTTAAATGGGGAGGGAGTTCGAGATGGGAACGGTGGCGACAGTATCGTAAAAAGAAAGAAGTCCGGTTGTGATGCGACGTAGCTTTTTATGTGTGTCACTAAAAAGAACAATAATGTCAGGAAAACTTATCACAACACTATTTTTGTATCTTCATCTGTAAGGGTGTAATGTCGGATAATGAGTGTATCCACATCTGAAATTTATCATGCTTACTCTGAATTTTTGGGTTTGAATAACATTTTCCGTTTTTGACTTGCCAAGTGTTTTCTGTCTACTACACTTTTGGCGTAAAGTAGGCATTTTTATAAAACATATTTGCAAATACTCGTTGCTTGTTGAATTTTAATTTTGTTAATGTTTTTGTTATAGTAGCAACTATAGACCGAGCATTAGTTATGGCCCTGAAATGGAATACATTTGCACTTGTATTTATTCACTCATTAAACATCATCACTACATCATCGCCTTCATGTTAAAATTCATGATTGTTTGGAAAATGGGTTTCTTTTTGGACTTTTTGGCCTTGTTGCACGAATTTCACAATATCGGACGTTCTGATGGTCTGGTTTTCAATAAGGATGATTCAAGTTCATCGGTGGGACTTGAGCTTGAGGTCCATACCAATATTTACAACTTTTATCACTCCTTTCTTATGCTTAATTTACCGTTTTAGGCTGATTTGTCCATTTTTTGCCATTTTTCGCATCTTTTTGCACTTAAAACCAAAATACACACGGGAAAATTAAAAGTCCCCAAAAGTACACGAAAAAATTAAAAATTTACGCTCCTGTAAAAAAATCAAAAAATTGATTCACGCGAGTTGGAGCGAGTTAAAAAAATATATTTTTTTTAATTTCTCGAAAATGGAAAAATCTTGGGAAAATTCTAGAAGCGAGAATGGATTCCTTGGAGAATTTTACATCGATTACATATATTCTCAAATATTTTCAGCGTGCGATGTGTTTCCGATAACTCTTTGGAGAAAATTTGGTGGCAAAAATGGAAAACGCGAAAAGACAGAAAATTGGCCCTAAAAAACGCTAGGAGTAAAATTTTTGGCTGAAAATTCTGGTTAATACTTGTAATCGAACCTACAATAGGATGAAATAGTTTTGGTTGTGAGAAAAAAATATGACCCGCCAACCTCAAGACAATTAACATTGAATCACCCACGTATCACCTACATATTTTTTGAAAAATATGGTCAATACTTAATACAAAATTTTTATCAACATTAAATTAAATGCAATACAGTTATACACATAATCAAGTTAAGGCTTTCTGGTGTACTATATTTTTGTCTTTTTTTGCGGTACGTAAGTATATAAAGATGATGATTTTACGACTCGCAAACACGCGACATACATATAATAAAATTGCCCATGCGCGAAACAGGGAAACTCCAAGTTGATTCCTCAAATTGTCCTTGTATCTGCAATTATTGTATATTATCTTTTTCAATTTTTAATAGTACGCGCTGAACCAAATGACGTCATTTGAAAGCAATTATTATATTTTTGAATATTGGCTAAGAAATGTTTAGAGTGATTTCCCACGTCAGAAGAAAATCAGCGTAATTGATCTAATGGTGGGAACAATTGTGGCAATTTTACTTTACCACCAGCACAACATATTCGAGCTGTATTTTAACGCTTTACAATATTGCTAAATTATTGTCATTTCTCCAATCGTTATGGATTAGTCGGCACAATAATCTATTTCCGGGTAGTAGTGGGATGCTACTCGTTCCAAGTTAACAGGAATATTGCGTCTGCTGAATCGCTCTATTTCGTTGTGTCTTGCTCGCTGCTGTTGTGTTTGATGTGCCCGAACTCGTTCCTTTCTAAGCCTATCTACTTCATAATTATTTACTGTTGAACGCAATTCTGTAACACCAATACGAATGTTATCATTATCTGTCTCTCGCTGTCGTCAGTGCGATTTGCACGTGAGACAGCTCGTCGCACATTTGATTGATTTCGACGACGTAAGTCAGGTCGTCTTCTCCATTGCATTTTAAAAACAATAAAATTCTTGCGCACTGACAAATTGATGATGGATTTTAATAATCGTCTTGACATTTATTTATTTGACAACCAACTAACACTATACTATTATTTGTTTGATTACAAATTGTCAAATTACAAAACGTACCTTTTTTAGTATTTCCGTTACTTATTATTTATGTTTTTCACCGCTTAAACCCACCCTGAACTTCCACAAATATTTCAAGATCAAAATTAGGAAAATCGGTCCAACCATTCTCGAGTTTAAGCGAGTCAAATGAACAGCAATTCATTTTTATATATACAGACCGTTTCTACAGAGTCGCAGGATGCTATAAACATAAGAGCGAAAGAGAGGCCATTTATTTCTCGTTGACTAAACAGAGTACGAACTTTTGTGATGTTGCTAGCTGGCGAAACATCACAGTCATCCGCTCCGCACACTGTACCGCACACATCCGAAAGTGTAAAGCGATACGCGACCACGATACGAGTTGACTTGGACTGCCTGCTCGGCCGGCAACGTTGCAAAACATCCTTCTCTGTCATACTAACGAACTACCATAAGATTCTCTTTTGCTCTTGTTGATTTCGGGACATGCGTTTCAATAGAAAAGCTCCGTATAGAGATTATCATTTACTTGCTATTAATGACTGTTAGAGCCGGTTGTATCGTTATGAGTTAACCTAAGGTTAAGACTAAACTGAGGTTTAAGATGAAATATGCGTTATATCGCGCCTTATTCAAACGTTAACTTCTGATTAATCGTCAGTAAAGACGGGTTTAGCCAGCTCTTAATGCACAATGGATAACTCTTAGTGTTTAATGCATAATTTTGAAACCAAAGTTTTATATGTACCCGTTTATACAACTCATAGTGCACAATTCACAATTTAGTGCATAATGCACAGTTCACAAAGATGACTAACTTTTAACTTTATGCATTACGAATTATGAAAATTATGCTTGTGGGCATGCTAATGTCAAATCGACTTATTCCTTTGACGGGCTCGGACTGGTTCGGACTTCGTGTTTCGTTTCATAATTTCGTATCGTGATTGTCTGATTGTTTTGTAATATTCTAGCGACCAGTCCTTCTGTGACTTGTCAGTTTATTAATGCATAAAAGTTACGCGTTGTATAAACACTAATTTCTGTTGTGCATTATGCATTATGAATTGTCTATTATCCAATAAGCACTACAAGTTATTCATAAAGCATTGAGAGCTGGTTAAACCCGCCTTAAGTTACCCAAGTGACAGCGTCGGGTTAACTCTCGGTTTAGAAAACCATTGAAAATTTGAATGAAAGATTGTAACGTCATTCTTATATTTTGCTTTAATATAAATTTATAATAAATTATACCTTGTGAAGAACGATAATTGGTTTGCGAACTTTGAAGTTCTTTCACTAATTAAGATATGGACGACTTTATGGCTCTTAGGACACGGTGGATATGCTGTTAAGCCTTATTTGCTAACTCCATTAAGGAATCCTCTAACTCCTGCCGAACGTTTGTATAATGATGCCACATTACAACACGTAACACGTTGAAAGATGTTTCGGCGTTCTGAAAAGAGGATTCCCTATGTTAAGACAGGGAATTCGATTGGACCATAAGAAAGTTAAAGAAATTGTAATAGCTTGTTGTGTTCTGCACAACATCGCTATGGGCCGAGGAAAAGCGGAACCCCATATGGAAGAGAATGATGACGTACAAGATGAAGAATTTGATTCGGACGTTGAACCTGATGTAAGATATACTTTAAATAATATAGTGAGGGTTAATTTAATGCTACAATATATTCAACATCTACTGTAAACAGAAGGAATTAAAGCATTTAAGTTTTTATGTATTTCTTCAAGTTCACAGCACAACTCATCATTAGACAGGGCACGGATTTGCTATACTGTCCCATCTGCTTTAATAAGATAATCTAACAAGATAATCAGGAACCTGATAGGAAATAGAATATTTGCCAATGGTGCCAACTGTGTATTAATTGTTGGTTAGTAAACCATTTGTTAACTATTGACAATACAACGCATCTCGAGTTAAACTCAGTTCTAACCAACAGTTCAAATAAACTGAAGGTTAAATCATAACGATACAACCGGCCCTTAAAATTTGTAAGAGGGAAAAATTATCTGTCAATTATTTATAATTTTTCAAAATTAGGCATTTACACACAAACCATGACGTCGTTGATAAAGTCTCTATTAACAATGAATACCTAATCATTAATGTAATAAGCACAGTTACCAGCAAATTATAACACATATTGAAGGTTAATTGCAAAACTGCAATTAAAAATGATTTAAATAGTGGGAAACAATGAAATACACCATTATCATATAAGTACTCAAATTGTAAAGCTGCCTTATGTATTAAATTATTATTAAATATTTATGAAATATACTTGTAGGTTTCGATAACGGAAAATTGATAGGCTTTTTCCAGAAACTCAAAATTGTTGATAATTATGTGACACCACTATTTTTTAACAATAATATTTACAATTATATTACGTTTTGTTTTATGAACATTTCATTGAGTTATCGGAATTGGCATGGTATATAATTGAAAGCCAAAATTGGAAAATTTTAATTTTCCAAAATAACCTACTAACACGAGATGGTTGTTCTGGATGATTCCCCTACATTTATATGAACCTTTTAGAAATTTGTCAAAATGTGTCAATTGTGTAATTATTGATTTTATTAAATTAACTTGCCACTGCAAGAACAGTACCTGAATATATAAAAATTAACTCGTAATCGTCTTATATCATGTAAAATTGATTAAGATTGTGTAGATACTTAAATCAAGCAGCATGGAAAGTGAACACGTTACCAGTACGACTAATAAAAACTTTAATTATATCGTTGCAAAGAATTTTAAACAATTGTTTGTTGATTATTTTAATTCCACGACAAATTTGTAGATACTTATCAAAAAATGATTTAAAACACGGAAGTCGTGTAAATCTGGTATCAATTATTTGATGTAACATCAATCCAAACATCTCAAGAAACACAAATGTATAATAGACTTATGTCATGATTTGTAAATTTGAACAAACAACTTACTCTGGGAAATATAAAAATTTGATTACAAGAAACTACAAGAAACTATGCTTCCATTATATTTATATAATTTTATAATATGTTACACTGACCACCTCACAGTGTTTACCACATAGATGCAACGTGGCGAAAAAGAACTAAATCGCCCATCAGCGTTAATATCGCAAACGATAGACATAATTCTCTCTCGCACAAAGCAACCGAAACGAACTTAATGTAATGTAAAGTGTACCGAATAAAAGAGAATAAAAGGGCCACGCTTGATAAACGAGACCGCAAAGAATTCATTTACGGCTAATTTTGACGGCGACAAATCCTATTGTGGCTCCACTCTGCGGAGTCGTTAGCTAAGTAACGCTGCGAATTAAGAGGGTTTCTTTCAGAGCAACCGGAAACAATACATATACGCATTCATCTTCCGGTCCCCGAATTCGACCGCCCACCCTTCGTCGCTCTCTTTCTCTCTCTCTCTCTCTCTCTCTCCCTCTCTCTCTCTCTCTCTCTCTCTCTCTCTCTCTCACTCTCGCAGACTTCGGGGAGTTGGGGAGGGAGTTTCGCAGCCATACATCACCCACATGCTGCTGCTTACCGATTTCTTTTCTTCCCTCTCGGGCTATTCGTTCCAACGTAAACAAAAGGATTTTTCCATTACTCCCGATCGTTTGTTGGTTTTCTTTTGGCGTTTAAACGCGAACAAGGGACACGTCCCGCTTTAAAAAAATCAGTCTAAAATAACCCAAAGTCGGGAATATCGACCTGACAACTAAAGATACACAGTAAAGTAAGTTACGAGCAACGGTCACTTTAAGGAAGAGCAAATCTATCACAATATACGTTGAAGGCGATAAGTTATTATGGGGAAAAACGTTTGGTTTTGAAGAATCGTACAGTCATGAAGGATACTGAAGTAAGAACAAGAGAAGAGGGATGTGTTAATATGCAGAATGCATTTAAAAAAGAATTAAGAGTAGAGGGATGGCATTACATAATTTTGAAACTCAATGCTTAAAATACGGGGAGTACAAAATGTCCCACAAAGTTGGAAATATTTGGCGAACGCGTTATGGTATACCACCAAATCTTAAGGCAAGCAACTACACACTAGTTATGGTTCCTTCACATTTTGTATAAAGAATTATTAAAATTTGGTACGACATCAAAGCACATACCGTAGAAGGAGAGACTTGTGGACTAACAAATATATATCTTCACTGTTAGTTTTTTAAACTTAACTTTTCGATTTTAGCAAAAGTTGAGTTACAATTCAACCGATAACTAATCAAACCAACTTGAGTTAAGTTAAAAAGTTACCTATTAATAATCGCGAAGTTAAAAGGTAAGTTAAATTAACTTTTAATTTAAGGAATCATCAATTATTCATTATGTACATACATTACATTGTATAATAAACAACGTTTTATCTATTTACAAATACTTATTAAATTTTAACAATAGGGCCATTTCAAAATTTTTGTCAGTGATTTTTACCCTGAAGTCATCAAAGTCTATACCACCTGCACTGAACAATCTTTCCACGTGTGCAGATGACGGGATCGAAGTGTTGAATTTAATCAAGGTTGGGACTAACTAGTTGAAAAGTTAGAAGTTATGTTAAATAGTTAAAAACTTTTAACTTAACTTAAGTTGATTTTAGAATTTCTTAACTAGTAACTTAACTAGTCACTTTTTATGGTAACTTTTAAACTTTTTTAACTTTTTTAAAAAGTTGAATTTATTTAAAAATCTAGACTAAGGACGCAGCTGGAAATGTATGTCAAAGAATATTGTCTAAATGATACCGTTGAACCAGAGAACCAAATTAAGCTAAGTTAAAAGTTAGTAACTCTTCAACTTTTTAACTTAGCTTCTAATTTTTTAACTAGTTAGTCCCAACCTTGGTTTTTACTGACTTTGTGAATATCATATAATACTATATGAATACTTTTGAGTAATTATCAACAGTTCTCATTATTGTTCCACCATGTAACATCCAAGATAATCGCAATAATAACAATGATATTCCATAATCTCCACCTATCTAATTAATCTCCACCCATCCAATTGTCTGCTTATCGATATTGACTAGTATATTAGGCAACAAACCCCGATCAGACAAAATCGCCGGATTTGACACGCGAGGAAAGCTATACGACGGACACGTAACTTTCCAGAAAACCGACCATTTATTCGTTCCGTACTTTAAAACACGACGAACCGAAGGGAAGTTTCCAGACGTACACGCACAAATTCAATTCGGCACTTAACTTCTGGCCCTGCGTAGCGTAATTACGGATGGAGTGTGGCGCATTATCGACAACAAAAAGGGGGATTAAGTAGCACTTTAACGTTGCAACTCGCCCCCTCCTCATAGAAACCATTGTGTTCGTCCCACGATATTAACACGATAGCCCGGCCAGCTGACAAATTTAGAAAACAATAAATTTTAAATGTAAACTTAACAGTTAATGATTTGGGTGAGGGACTCGAGGGTTTTGGTGGAAAATAGATGTGCATTCACCATTGCGCATGTGAGAATTATTTACTATACATTTGTTTTTCTAATAATCTCGAAAAGGCACTGTGTATGATTGTTATAACTTTGTCCTTCTAATTTCCAAATATGTGATAGCAAAAGATGGTGAGGTCTTTACTGATATACCAGTCTTCGATTCCATATTTCAAGTTTCGGGCGGAAGAACGGAAATACTAGTTGTCTTGTAATAATGTAAAATACTAACAACTGGAAAGGTGGTAACTCATAGTTAAAAAAGTATAACATGGAAAATAAACATTTTTACAGTCATTAGATACCGGTTTAGGTTCTCTAGCCATCATTAGATTAATGAAAAAAGATCCCGAGACTAAGAGCTAAGTGGCTGTAATAAATTTCCGTTCGTTAGCATCTCCTTTAATACTAGATTATATGATAAACTGATTATACATTATATTTATGTTAATTTCACATACATTAATGAAGTTCACATACAATTATGAAATAAACGAACGCTCTAAGTATTGTAAGTATCTTACATTACTTGCTTTAAAAAAAGTAGGTAAAGTCCTCATCCAATTATGCTGAAAGTTAATAGGAATTTAATAGAGATGTTGCAATAATTGCTAATATAACGTAAAATTGAAATAACATGTACTATTTTAGTTGCGCACGATATTTTCTTGTTACAATTAAATTTATTTAGTAAAGGTAAAATTTCCAAGTTGGAGAAATCTCTCTTCTCCTATTTAAACATATGTTATCCAGGTATATATTTGTAGATATTTACAATAAATGCATAGATCCGATAATATTGCTTTCAGTATTTACCTTACATCATTGTGCGTCAGTAAATGAGTAGTCAGCCGTCACCCCTAGGATTTCCAAAAACATACGGTATTCAAGAAGTGATGAAATATATGAGAAAATATTGAATTTCAATGAGGTCACCAGATTTGACGAGAATTTATCTCGTCTCGAGACTCTCGGTAAAATTAATATAGTCTCAATTCAATAAAATGTCTATGATTTTGTCAGTAATTGGTGGTTAACCCATCTCTTAACCTGTCATTGACAAATTTGTATTCAAGTTATTGAAAACAATTCTTCTCAAATTATTTTATTATATTGCACCGTTGTTGCGTTATCATATGCATTTATTATATTGGCTATTGATCTGTTGTTTTCAGGATCTATTGACAGATTCAATTCATCGAGTCATCAATTTAGAGAATTTTAGAGAAATTTATAGAATTAGAATCCCAATATATCGGGTGTTTTTTTTTTAAATTTCACCTCATAGTAGGCTGTGGATAGTGTTTGTGAATGCGCCTTACTAAAAAATGTTAAAATTGACATAACCTCACTTTTTTTAATAAAAATTGAAACTGCTCTGTGTCTTGAAAAAGACAGCTTGGCTCTACTAATTAGGAGTAGATGAGTGAGCTGTCTTTTTCAAGACACTATTAACCGATTGGAGTAGTTTCAATTTTTATTAAAAAAGTGAGGTTATGTCAATTTTGACATTTTTTAGTAAGGCGCATTCACAAACACTATCCACAGCCTACTATGAGGTGAAATTTAAAAAAAAACACCCGATATTATTTATAAAGGTATAAACAATTGTGTTACATATGTTCATGATGTTATGTTGACACTCAAGAACGATAAAAGAAATTAACATTTTCCTGCGCATTGACTTTATATAACTATTTTACTTTTGTGGAGTACTTACTATAAGCTAACATGTATTACGTATTGCTTTTAAAAAAATTCTATGTTACCATTGAAGAGAAACTGAACGCCACACCCTAATCAGTCCCATAGGACAATGTTACGCTGCCTATTACAATTTGAACAAGGCTTACCCATAAGATATTTCTTGGACTTTTAAATGTGTTCAAAGGTCCTGAAGGCCAAAAAGTAAACATTTTTTCGTTTCAAGGAAAATATGGCGATGTGTCCATCGGACTACGTTTTTAAATATTCGACAATAGAATACATATTTTAACATTAAAAAACAATTTTCCAGGTGGATTTCTAGGTAAAATTTCGAAAAAAGGGAAAAAAGATATAAATAGAGTAGCCTTCAGACTCAATTTAGCCAAAAACTTTTTTAAACTTAATAGTATACACGTTCGGTAGTAGAAAAAAATGTTTAAAATTTATAAACAATTCTTCGAGAAAATTTAGGAAAAACGAAAAACGGCTAGAATAAAATTTAAAAGAATTGAAAATATTAACATCTAGAATTAATTATACTATTATTATTCTGTCATTCTTCTTCTTCATATTATTCTTATAATTATCATTAACACCATTATTATAATTATTTTTATTATAGGTAGTTATAAACATCTAGAATAATCGAAGGGAATTTTTAACGATTAATTAATATTAACGTTATAAGTAAAGTACATATCTTCGAATTACAAGAATTTACTTTAAAAGTGCTATAACGTTTATTTATTCGTTTTTTACTATATTTGTTACTATTCGCATATATATTTTTGTCCAAGATTGTGCTTTTAATATTGCTCCTTCTATATATTTACTTTAAAGTTATGTAAATTTACTTAAGTCAAATAAAATGAAAAATGTAATATAAGTACCTACTTATATTGAAAGATCGAGAAAATTCAAAATAAAAAAGGAAGCCCTAAATACCGCAAGCAAGTGATCATCCTGGTTTATTTATCGTGTGTCATTTTGGATATTAAACTTATTGACACATCAGTTTATAGATGTCAACATAGCTAAGAACTTACATTTGTAGGAAATCTGAAATTTTAACTAATGAAAAATATAAAATTACTTGGTAGGCAATTAAACATTGCAATAATCATATTATTAATTAATTAAGAATTATTAATTATTCAACTAATTATTATACCTATATATTATGATATACTAATATGACTTTAACTGTGCAATTGTACTCAAAAAGTAGGTAAATTTAATTTAAAATCAGATACTGATTGGAGGATTTTTACTAAGAACTTAGGAATTTATTTTTTCATATAATGTACTGTAGGTACAATAATTCTGCAATAACTCCAAAATAATTATTAGCGTATTTTGCAATTAAATTGCAACTAGAAATTGTAATAGAAAATTCTAGTTGGTTACAAGGCTCATCTGCATGTAGAAAAGATTCAGTAGAACAAATATACCGATTATTTAATGCATCTAATTAAATGTAATAATTCAATGCATTCATTGCAATGGGTGGTAACTAACAAAATATTTACGAGTTAAATCGTTATAAATATGACGATAAATATATTAATAATTATATTTATTATAATATGGCAATGACAACAATGCCAATAATATGACAATATTTTTAATTTACTTAATAAAATTTGACGGTTACCTACTAAATTAGAAGACTGTTGATTTTTCGAGCAGTTAGTCTATAAGTTATTATAGCCTCGTAATGCCTCGTAAGCCTCATTATAGCTTACATAATGCCTGTGTTAGGCATTACGGAGGTAAATTAAATGCATATTAAAGAACTGATGAAAAATTGTCAGGTAACAGAGCCGACCTACTCGTGATTTCGCTTGATAACGCTAACTAACTCTTAAAAAAGCTATTATTAGTTATGAAGATTAGAAACTTTGGATAAATTATTTATTCGAAAAAGTGCTTGTTAAAAGAATTGTCCATTCGAAAAATTGTATGTGTCAAATACGTGAAAATTGCTGAATTGGGCGCACCCATCGCTGATTCAATAATTCATTGTGTCCATCAGAAATTAACGTTCTTCTTCTTCTTCAAGTGATGTCTTCGTTACGAAGGTTGGCAATCATTAGGGCTACTTTTATCTTCGAAACTGCTGCTCTGAATAGACCATTATAATTACAGTTTTATCAATCAGGTAGACTTTTCGGCCGTGAAAAGGTTTGTAAGTAAAATCACAAATCCCCAAAAACACTGTTAATACAACAATTCGAGAAACCCTTTCGACACTCGCACGGAAACCCACCCGTCCTGATCCGACTCCGGGCGAACCTTTCCGGTCCATCGGCCCGGAGGCGAGCGAGGCGTCCCTTTTTCCATGAATATAAAATTTAACCGGGCGTCAAATCATTCGACGACTCGTCGAATTCCTCGATCGAAAAATCCGGACGGACGCCGCAGACACCGGAATCGCTTCCTACCCCCCCCTCCCCATCCCCACCCCTCGCCAGTCAGATATTTCACTTTCGGTCCGATGAGCACGCTAAGGGTGGATCTTTTATTGGCAATTTGTCCGGTTTTATTATGATTAGGAGATAAGCAGCGGACTGCAAAACCGTCCCCTCCGCCCGCACGATGCCGAGCTTGATCGCAGAAGTAAAAATAAAAATCCGGGGGGGAGGACGTCGCTAAATTTCGGACGTTCGGTTAATTTGACGTGCCGGATTGGCAGGTTGATGAAAGTTTGATCGACGTGCTCTAAAACATTCGAGCAAACGAGTCACCCTCCTTCCCACTTTATCTTTCATTCTTACTTCTTCTTCTTCCCCTTCACTTCAGGTTTTAGGCACTTTGCCTGTTACGATACCCACCTTTTTCTCGGCCTTCCGATATCTCCTCCTCCATTGCATTAATAAAATCTGACTTTGGCTGGTATCCTCTTCTCGTGCAACCGCTCTACGCGTTCTTTCCACTTATTATCCTTAAGTAGCTATGTTGACTCAACATAATTGATTAACATAAAAGAGAGCTATGTAGGGTTGTAGGGATTTAATATGGAATTTAGGAAACATATTCATCAATTAGGGATTAATAACCATTAAATATGGAACTAGTTAGTTTATTTCATTTAAGTTTAAAATTTAGTGCTTGCTGATAAAGTAATCAACTATTACGTAATTAATAGCTATTAAAGAGGATACTAAAACAACTGAGTAGCTTAGGTGGACGAAAAAGCGCGGATCAAAGTGATACTTTCAAAATCTTACGACAATAATCAGTCGCGTAAGCATAACACCAGTCCGTGTAACATGATAATAAACGCGCTCGGTGAGGTCAAGCACACAGCTAGGTCAGGAAAATATATCTAGGACGCCAAAAGATAACAAAAAACTAATGTACCAATTAACCAATGTAATCTGAAGATGTATAAAAGCTTGTGGATTTTTGGTAATAAATCAGTATACTTGTATGCTCAAAACGACGTGTGTTGTTGGTCTTGATTTACGTCACCCCAACCTACAAGCTCTCACGTTACGCCTTGAGAGTTCAACGAGATGTTCAAGATACTACAACTTTTAACTCCAAGATTTTCAAACCCGGAGAGCACGACACGCCCTCTCTCCAAACGACTAGAACTTCAACCCCGGATCTGCACGATACGCCCTCAGATCCAAACCCGGAGAAGTACGTCACGCCCTCTCTCCACACAACTAGAACTTCAACTTCAAGAACTCCAAGAGATCACGTTACACCCTGATCTCCAACTACTACTACAGTCTCCAGCCTTACAACCTGGAGACAATATTCATCTCCGCAGCCGCTCACAAGCTACGAGAGAGATCTATACAGTCCACTCTCTACAGAGGCCACTTCACTTTCGTTCAAGCTATATTCTACTTTCTTCTTTTTTTGTCGTTGTCCATGTTTCACTGACGCATAAGTATCTCTTCTAGTTTTATTCTTTAATGTTCTGCTGATAGTTCCGCAAACATGTGTGAATTTATTAAGTTTTTCTTGTATGTCTTTGATTTGGTCATAAGATATATCGTAGCCTAAATAGCGTTTTATATGTTCCAATACTATATCATTTACGACTATCTTTGCCCTGACTGGATACTTACCAGAGAAAGCAATGGTTTTTGTTTTGCTTGCTGATATTTTCATGTTGTATTTTTGAAAGGTTGTTTGTATAGTATTTATTTCTCTCTGTAGGACGTCTTCTGTTTCCGTAAAGAGTACTAAGTCATAGGCACACAAAACAGAATTTAGGGTAGTATTTTCGTCTAAATATATACCTTTAGGGCACTTCGTTTTCCACTCTTCCACATTGGCATCTATATATAAATATGTTAAATAATGTTGGTGAAATACAGCAGCTCTGTCTAACTCCCTTGTTTATTCATATTTCTCTAGTTAAATTCCGCCCATATCCATTGCAATTTTAGTATCAACGTATGAGCTTTGTATTGCTCTTATTAAGTGTTTTGGATATCCCCGTTCTTTCGTAATATTCCATAATTTGCATCTGTTTACTTTGTTGAAAGCTTTCTCAAAGTTAATAAAGCTAATATGTGTTTCTCTGTTGTATTCTCTGTATTTTTCTGCTGTATTGCTGTATTGTGAATATTCCACCTACTGTCTACTGTCGATCCACCTTTTCTGAAACCCATTTGTTCTTCTTCTACAAGTCCTTCTGTTGTGCTTTTCAGTCTATTATTTAGTATCCTGGCATAAATTTTATAAGCGGTATTGACTAGGCTAATTCTTCGGTATGATTCTTCTTCATTTATTCTTACTTTTATACGAATATAACCGCTATAAACCGAATATAAAGGATTGCCCGCCTCTACTTCTCCACTTCCAACGTATTAAAATGGGTGTGAAAATTTCCGTTGGGCTATTTTCGTAACTGGGAAACAAACGAAATTAAACTTCCTTTTTTCTCTCGCCGATTTCCCTTCAGTTCCGCATTAGGCGTCCCTAATTCCGTACCGAATCGAATCCATCCCGACTTTACATTACACACGCCCGTAAAACTAAACCAATTCGATGCGAAAAAGAGAGAAAGGGAGAGCGTGTCCCTTATCCGAGAGAGGGTTACACCGTCTGGGACCTCCGGTAACCGGATATGTTAACCACCGACCTCGATCAAGGGTCCCAATCCATGAATAACAATATATAAAGCGATCTCCATCGCTCTCGAGGCGGAAAGCGTCGTCTTGTGTGTGTATGTGTATATACGTAACGATGATATGTATGTATGCATACCGGCGAACCGATGGATCAATGTTCGATATCAACCGATCCAATTCGGAAATTCAAATTTACGCCGGGCGCTTTGAAGTGTTCATCGGCGAAATTTTCAATTTTTTTTTCCATTCGCTAGCGACGTCGACTAAGACGGTCTTTCGCAGAACACGTATCCACTCGAGATACAGAGATATACAGTGAGGTTGTGAGCATAATACACGACCTCATAGATACTCGCTCAGGGGGACTATTTAGTTGTACCATGAATACCTGAGATAATACCCTGGACCCTCTAGAAAATTTTAATCCCACCCTTCAGTTGTACCAGCACCAACTACCTAATTATGACTACAAGTATCCACACCCTTCCACAAACCTATAAATAGAGCAACATTTTAAACAATAGCTAATAGTGCTTCTCACTTTTTCGCGTGTAATACTGTTCTATTTCTGGGTTAAGTGGGCTACACTATTTTCTTTCTATTCGCTATCGCTTGTTAAGGCAAAGATAAACAAAGGTTTTGTAAAACGATCTATAAGCCGTTAATCCCCTTGAGCGACATCCGTGGCACAACTGTAGGGTAGGCTTATCGATTCCGTACCCTCCGTGGTACAACTGACGACCCCCGTCGCTCAGTACACAACCTTGCGCCACACTTAGGAAGGCGCACTGGAAAATTGTAAATGTAAAATAAAAGAAAATTTAAAATTGTGCGTCGGACCAGACGGTGGAAGCAAACTTCTTTGGCCATATGCACACACATACACACAGAGAGACCGGATATACAAATGACCAATAAGAAATTTTTTTCCAGTCATATTCAATATGACTTGATTCATTAATTATATATAAAAGTTATTTTTGATATAGAAGTGACTTTAGTATTATATTAAACACCTACATACTATTATTATTATCAGTAATTTCATCTAACAATCATTCTTTCATCATGGTCATTTCGTGGTTGGCCATTAGAAATCGAATCTACCGTATAAAAGTTATTAACAATAAATTAAACGCTAATAATTATTAATAATAACTAAATTATTAATACTAGTTTAGTTATGTGCGGTTCAACAACGATTATAAATTAAATTGGAAAGACTACTTTTTGTTATTTAATTAAATACAGTGCAATTTTTTATGTATAAAAAGATATTATTATTAATCTAATCAACATAAATAATAATACAAATTTATTAAAGCAGAATTTTTCCCGTGCAAACCGTTGTTAAATAGGTTCGATTGAAAGAATCGAAGCGCTCAAAAGACAACGCCGTTAATTGATAGTTGATTACGCGGATTATACGCCGCAATACGTCGTCTACCGCGTCTGTCTTGATAGGACTGCCCCCACCCGGCCGTCCACTCGGTAGACTCCATTTCACATAAGAAGAACCGTGGCCTTGAGTTCCATGCAGACCGCATCTCCGTCACGAAGTCGCCCGATCGGCATCTGGACAGTAGCGGTCCGAGTAGTAATCGTATTAGGGGATAATATTAATTCGTGTACTGTTACTTGCCTATGGGGCCGTCCATAAATTACGTGATGCTAAATTTGCCTTTTTTGAACCCCCTCCCCCCCCACCGTGATAAACCGTGATATGCCGTAATACCCCCCTAAGAATCACGTGATAATTTTTGACACCCCCCCCCTAATTTAAAATAAATTATACCAATTTTATTCTGTTTGATAAAAGAAATTTATATAATTTATTCTATATTACAGAGGAGAAAAATTAATTATAGTATTAAATTTAAAATTGGTTGGGATAATAAACGAAATAAAGAAGATATAAACTTTTCAATGTTTGGAACTTATAGGTAGATATTTATATTTTACAACGTAAATAGTCTTTAGTTTAAAGGCAATAATATTTTAACGACGTCCATTTGAGAATTCAGTAGGGATTATAAACAAAATTTCTCCTTTAAGGTTGGTAGGTAGTATTGGGAAAATTACCGGCAATTTTTGAATATCACGTGATACGATTACGCACCCCCACCCCCCCTCCGTGATAAACCGTGATAAAGAGGTAACCCCCTCCCCCCCCTCGGAGCATCACGTGATTTATGGACGGCCCCTATGTTGTGTAAACAACAAGAATAATTTAATCTAAATCTTTTCGCTTTAGTCAAAATACACAATGCACAACGTACAAAACTGTAATAATAATAAAATAAACGACCACTACGTTACGTTAGATACGCGAACGCCGGGCGAGAAAATCGCGCAAACGCGCCTCCGCTAAACCCTCACCCTCCCGCCACTGCTTATACACGAATTACATGAAACTATGGAAACCGAACATAGCCGACGGAATATGTCGTTCCGTGTAACTCTAGCCCACGGTTCTTCTTATGTGAAATGGAGTCTACGTCACGACTCGCCGAGCTGGGCGCTCTCCGGTGTTGCCACGTGTCCATTGGTAGCGCACGGAAACATCGGGTAACACCGTATTATTTTTTTCGGCTACGCTCGGCTTCTTGAAATTAACACGGACACGCGGTAATAGTTGTGAGTGCGACGTCTCTGCGTTGCTTGGCGGGGGAAACATTTCTCCTCGATTTGGCGATCGGCTCAGTTCGCGGGCGCGATGGAAGAAGTTCACTTTACGCGCATTCTGGCAACACCGCTGTGTCATCGGATTTCTCATCAGGCGTAACGCGGTTTGTTGACCAACACCCTATCCCAATGTATACAACGTGCGCAAAGAAGTTTCACTTCAAAAATCCCAATAAATGTGGTAATGCAGAATACTGCAAAAAAAAGGCGGAAGAAAAACTGACAACAGTTAAGAAGACAACTTTGTAAATATGAGCAGTGTTGTTTTGTGCAAAATTGGTAAAAATCCACAAAATAGTATAACATACAAATTTCAGATAAATGATATAATACTGGTATCGATATTTTTCAGATTACGTACATTTCAATAGATCAATACGAGCGATGTTCTGAAATCTATTTAGCGTTACCTAATAGCAGAGGTATCAATTTTGGGTTAGGTTATGTGGTGGTCAGTCTAAGTTAAGTGTTTGTAGTACAACATTGCATGATGCCCATGTTTTGCTAAATACAAATTGCAGGTAATAATAATAATTACCAGTAATACTTAAAAGATTGTTTCTTCCATAGATTAATATCGTTTATTTGTACCTCCGAAATTTATATCTATTGATTACTATTCTTTTCAAAAAGAACTATTGTTTTAAGGATCTCATTTAGTCGCTATAGTTGAAATATTACCCATACGCATACCAAATAAACCGTATTCAGTCTACCTTATTAGTTTCTATTTAGTGCGCATTTTTTTCGAACGTAAGTAGGTTCAGTGAGATTTCACGTAAAGTTGAGTGAATATTTCGACTTGAAGCTATTTCAGGGAGAGCGTTCAAGTACATACGAATATTCCAAAGAAAAATTTTCGATGTTAAAGTTGGTCTAGATAGTTAAATAATTTTTTTCCATACGTAGGAGTACGAAATTTCGAAGTAAGTCTCCTATGACTATTGCATCCCCTGATTTTCGACTTGAAACTATTATAGGGGAATAGTTTATGTAGAAACGGATATTTACAGATAAAAATGTTAGATGCAAAAATTGGTTGAGATACTTAAATATTTTTTCCATACGCAACCTATGAATCCCAAATTTTCCATAATTTTTATAAATTTACTCCATGTATCAACCCCTAAACGACAACTAGGGTAGTAAATCGTATCGGATACATTTGTTTAGTAATAGACAATCTCTCCTAGAACGTTTTTTGGACAAATTTTGAGATTAAAAAAGAGCACTTACTTTACCGGACCTCAAGATTTGTGGATGTGGCTATCTTCACACCCGATACAGTCTTACCATATTTTAATAATAACGAAAATATACTCAATAAATTGCATAACTTTTAACTCAAAATTTATAGTTAAAAGGTATTCAAAATATCGTGTTAAATATTTAACTTAATCCAAGATAGGAATTAAAAAACTTGGTTGTCTGTGAAGTCGGTTTAGGGACGATAATTTTACGTGATAACGTCATAAGAAAACATTGATGAAAAATTGCATACGTTTATGAATTATTATCACTAAATTATTGTTGATGTTTTATATTATAGAAGATTTCTTCGCACTGCGGTTGAACCTAACATGAATTGCTACACGGGATTATTGTTTTCATTGAATACTAAATGAGAGCAGTCGACTTTTTATACGATCATTTATATCATTCATCACAATTTATTAGTCGAAATCGTAACCCAACCAATAGGTTATAGTAATAATAATTACTGCACACGTTGACCGATGCTACTTTATTTTAATGATCCAAGAACAAACATATATTATGAGATTATATTGTAACATTTTTACTATTTACTAAAACTAAACACTACGCGATTTGTACTAATTAATTTATTTCTTACACGACACTTATAAACTTAACTTAACAATCCCTTAACTTAATTTACATTCGCACACAGATGTTTATTTATTTAACGCGCGCGGTCTCTCACCCGAATGTTTACACACCGATTTTTTAACTGCCTCGCCTTGGGTCCGGCATTCCTTTATATGCCAGGTAAGTGCCTTCTCGAACATTCTGGATAATTCCAGGGAATTCGTTATCGCGTCGAACCTTCTTGACTCTTCTCGTCTGTTCGCACCGCACAGAATTCTCGGAACCACGGATACTGCGAACTTGTGTAGCTTCCGGCGTGTTTATCTCGCGGCGAGCTGTTTTGTTACAATATAACTAATGAAACTCTTAGAATGCAAGAATTAATTATCTTATTGCCGCAATTGTTATTGTAATACTAATAAGCAATGGTATGCACAGTAAATGTTCAGATTCAGATAACTTTATCTAACGCGTGATGTCGCCTACCCCTTCCATCGCGCTCGCGAACAGAGCCGATCACCAAATCGAGCTTTCACTCGGAGGCTGTAGTAGATCCACGCATGGATCTGGCGTAACGTTACAATGTTTTCTGAAAAGTGCAGGTAGCCCGCACATCGATTTATAAGACGTTTGTCACGTCAAAATATGCAAATAACGTAATAAAAAATATTATTCAGTTAGGTTAAATTCTTCTATTCCTTGGTACTTTAAAAGAGCTAGTTATTTAGCTCAGTTATTTTGTTGGGATGCGGCACCCTTCATTGCCATATTGGTATACTTTTTTAATCCTTATACTCTAATCGTCATTTATGGAGAAAACGTTAGTGGCAGAACGTATTAATTGAAGTCCGCATTTAGTAATATTATGTACAGTAATAGAAAAATATCTTCCTTGATTTTATTCGTCTTTTGATTCACGTAAAGCGATACAGCAAGGTAGACTTTACGAAGTCAGAATTAAGAAAATAAGAATGTATGAATACGAGTGCATAACATTTATTAAAAATTATTGTCTTTAAAATACACTCATGGGTAAAAATCAGATTTTTGTCCAAATTTTGTTTCGATATGACAACTTTTTATTGAATGCGACTAACTTCTTAAATAATGCGTTATTGAGAAACATATATTGCTATCATTATTTTATAAAATTATGAACATGGATGAAATTCTTGTTTCACCCAGTGAAATGCTGTGTTGCATCTTAAGGCGATTGAATATCACAGTGAAATAAGATGTATGAGCAGAAAGTATTGGAATTTTTTCACGAAAACCCATGAAAGAGTAGATTATAAAAAAACCGGGGCAGCCGATTTCAGCCACGAACCTTTTTCAGCCTAAGCGGAGGATTATGGTACGTTGATAAGTACGCCGACTTCGGCCACCGTTCTACCTGCATTGCTTAGGGCTTAGCCTAGGGTTTCAATGGGTCGGTGGATCCGAAATGCGCCCTGCTGTCAAACTGTAAGCTGTAAGCGAATCAATAAACCGATGAAATTGCAATGATTTTGAGAAAAATGGCTCTTTGGAAAATTTTTAGTATTAACCAATTATCCGCTAGTTAATAACTTGGCTTTGTGCTAGAGAGCAAATGTTTCGTTTTTCAAAAACTTTATTTCAAGAAAAATTAAGGTTATCAATAATAAATTTGTAGACCTATACCTATAAATATAACAAGATATAAACTATATATATATATACCAGGGTTAAAGAGATGGTTAGAGAAGATTCTAATATAAATATGTTTGTTTTTGTTTCAATCCAATCAATTCATTGTTTTGTTTTTGGTCAACTTTCCATCATGTGATCGGTCCTGTTCGTTTCGTTTTACTAAACCTCAATTGTTTATCCTTGCCCTTTAACAAGCGATAGCGAATTCCTATAATAATTATGGTCGTTGGGGAGGAACTCGTCGGTCCTCTGAGAGGTTTACCTACCTACTTTCGAACTGACCGCGGAAGGAACTCGCCGCCGCTATTTAATAATCTCTCTATTTTTCAATTTTACTTTTATTAACTTAACACTAAACTGAAAGATGTTAGTGACCGAAATCGGCGCAATCTTATTTTACTGCAGCTACCTGGCCTAACGAGCCATAATCCTTACTAATCCTTACTGATAAAATCGCGTGGCCGAAGTCGGTTGTGATTTTCTTCTCTGTGGGGAATGGTGGCCGAAGTCGGATGTCCCCTATAAAACAGTGTCTCATGTTAGTTGATATCAAAGCAATCCAACACGCGTTGAGTAAGCGCACATGATATGCATAAATATCACATTATCGAAGACCAGAACGTAAATCACAATTCATATTGCTGCAATGTATAGTATTTGAGGCACTACTTGCATAATTTAAAATACATTCATCAGCATCTGCAGTGTCATCCCATAAAAACTTTTCAGTACCAAAGGCCATATCTTTCCCAGACGTCCCTAGTGTAAGCCGTCGCGCCTATTACCCACCACCTCCTGCGCCCTAAGTACACGATTCACGAAAATGGAAAAGGTTTTAAAAAAAACAACATAACGCTCCTACCGATTTCCTCCTGACGGACTTTTGTCGGTCTATCGGATTTGCGGAGAACTCGTACGAGGACGGCGAGAGGGTGAGGAGGACGAGAACAGTAAATGCAGTAAAGTGGGCTGATTGGTTGTGAAAGGCCAAAAGTCGCTGGAGAATTCTCTCGCTGAAGACCGATGGGGTCCTTTTAGTGGCCGAGCAAATCGATTCGGAATTATTTATGGCCGAGCAAATGACGTTGAGTGAGCCCTGAATGTTCAAGGAGTGCACTTCAAAGGCAGCCAGACGGTTTAGCAGTCCGACGATGTCTCGTCGTATAAGGTATATATTCGTACCTACAAGATTCGCAGACGTTTGATAAGTTCTTTTTTTGTCGTCGGGCTACTGAATCGCCAAACGGTTCTACACTCACGAGTTTGTATCAAAACGCATAGAAATTCGCAATGTGATATGTGCTGTATAATCCCATTAACGTAACACTAGATTTCAACTCTTCTCTCATCCCTCCTCAGTCAAGTAGGTATAAGAACAATAATCAAGAACGGGCGGATATCTCCTCAACCGCAGGATTTTTTCACGTGCAGCGCTAAGCAAACATTCTCGTTTATAATCTTTGCGATCCCGACTACCGGTCTTATTGCCACTCTACCGGCTTTTAAATTGTGTGCTAAACATCACGTCCAATTGCGGTTTTTCAGGACTTTACGAAGCCAATTTTGGCATTTATTGCATTTCATCAATTTTTCAATCAAGGCAAGAGTAAAGAAAAAAGAGAGAAGAAATGATGTGCTCATTGGACTAATTTCTCATATTTTATTACAAATATTCGATAGTAGAAGAAATGTTTAATATTTAAGGACAATTCTTTCGGGTGAATTCAAGAAAGTATTACGAAAGTACGGAACTAAAACCTATTAGTCATGTGGGTGAAGCTCCACCTGATGAATTCGTGGAGTTCCATCAAAAAGTACTTTTCGAATAATTTATTTTGATTTTTCGAGACTAGGATTTTGGATTTGAAATGGGATTTCGATCATGTTTTTTAAATTTAATTGCTAATTGTATTCAAACACTGCCAGGTTGTTGGATATAGATTTTTATGCAGTTTCGAACCAATTGGTAATATGGTTAATTTCTTGAAAAATAATTCACTGGTCATTAACATTCAGCCAACTTATTATAAATACCACGCCTAACGAAACAAGTGAGCTTTATCAAAGGAAACAGCTCCGGTAATTGTTTTTCAATTTTTTTTTAAATTTTTTCACTTTCATATTTTTGGGACTTCGTAAATCCGAGTGAACGATGCACTTATACGTTTCCCAATCTCTTGGGATGCAAAGATCCTCTATCTCCAAGTGTGTCCCTTCCATTGAATTTATACGCACACGAGCATCTCCGTTTGATGGCCGTTGGGCAATTTCTCCGTCCTATAAATTTTTACGTCCCCATCGATAATCTCACCTCTTGCATTTTTATAACTCATCGGAAATTAGAAAATATCTCGGGACCCACACCTATGCGAGCAATAAAAACTCATGCATATTGATACTTCTCCCAATCAGTTTCCATTAAACCGTAAAAAAGTCGTAAAACTAAACACCGGCTACACGAACAATTCCATAATCTAACTGTTCCCCTTATCGATACTTAAAACTTATCTTTTCGATGCCGACAGACGTACACACACACGCACGCATACGTACTTTCTCATCCTCGTTCTCTTTAACTACCAATAAATTTAAGAGTCCAACATCGAAACAAATTTCCATCCGTGAAGGTTATCGCGTCGGGAAAATAGACAAGTCGACTAAAACCCTGTCCCGATAAAGGAAAACCATCCATCACATCCGAGTTCCTCGTTTGGGAAAAATAAAACTGACAATGCGGTAAGAGTCCGGGGAGATACAGAACAAGCCACTAATTATACGATAATCTATCGGGATTGATACCCGGGGACCTGTTCTACTGAGGAATGTTTGCTTATACTAATTGTTTAAAAAGGAATTGACCCATGGGAAGGTAAACCGTAATCCCATTTAGGCTGTTCTCGTAGTATTCGTACTAACGACCTGATCTCAGGAGTAAAGGTGGAACTGAAACGTGCATGGAAGCTATGAATCAACATGTCACCTATCACTCTTATCCCTAATACTGATAATTAACTTGTTGGAATTGTACACTAATTGTTCATTAATTATCCAAATTGATCAAGAAGTATCAACAAGTACTTGAATTTGTTTGCTTGAAATTACTTTTGTAATGATATATCGTCTCTGGAACAAAACGTGATATCCAAAATTTAGCATTAAAAGTTGATACGAAAGGTTACGAAACGACCGACGGTTCTAAGAGATATCGCCAAAAATAGATACGAAATTTATTACAAAATTTACATGCGTATAGGTGCTTCATGTAAATGACATGTAACATTATGACAAATTAGTGAAATAATAATAAACTTCAATGTGACCGTGTTGTTTTTCTAAAATTATCATTAATAGGTAATTAATAATAATAGACATTGTAATATGTATTTTAGATCGGATTACTTTTCACAATTTCAGTTTTATAAGAAAAGCAAGAGCAATAATTTCGAAATTGAACTGGAAATATAGTAAATATTGACCAGCTAAATAAAATTTTTCAAGTGAAGCTATTAGCGGCACTAGAAAACTCATATTTTAAAATTTAAGAAATGTATCTGGAATGTTTCGGTAATTTGTCTCAAATCACTGTAATACGTAACTGATTAATTAGACAATTAAACATTAATAGACAAATTATATTTTAGCTAATATTTCCACTGTATCAATTCTATAATAATATGATGAAAAGCTATTTGGTTTGTTTGAAAAAAATTGACAAACATTCGAAAGACGGTTGGTTATTCACTATTAATGGACAATATCAGGTAAACATCAGACGAAATAACGCTTATAGCATCTTGTCCACACATTTAAGACACTATAAGACATGGTAAAAATAAATATGGTACCATCTATACCAATATGTGTATAAATAAAGGAAAAATATTTGTCTAATTTTCTATTGTTATAAGTATTAAACCTATTTAACGGATTAAACTGATGAAAGCAACACCATTACAGTAGTTATTAAGAATTACAGAGTTTCAAAATCTTACAGCGCCATCTTATAAGGTGGTATTTCCTGGGGAGCTTAAATGTTTAATTTTAGCATACCATTGCCTAATTATTAGGAGCACATACAAAGCACATGGATATTTATTGTTTGTTACCTACGAACTGTTTTCATTGGTTTTAACTGAGTATTAAAAAATAATTTAGAATATTTTTGATTACTTTATCTTTTGGTAGGTACATATTTTCAAATTCAATTTTAAATTGATTGACTTATTCATTACCATAAAAAATGTTATAGTAATTATTATCTTTAATTTACAACTGAGAAAATCATTAAAATCTATTATAAAAATTGAATATTCCTTTGAACTTTCCATTAAATTTTTTGTTTCCTATCTAAATTCATCTTATCTAAATGCATGTCACTTAAAAGTCATTAAATTCAGAGATAAATACGTATTTGTCATTTCTTACAAGAATGTTTTTAAAGATTTCTTAACACTCTAAAGATCTTTTTTAAAGGTCTATTTTTAGACGTTTTCAAATTTTACTTCCCAGTTTTGCTCTCAATACATCTAAAAGCTACTTCGTATCATTTTCTCAGTATTTTTATTTTAGACTTTTTGAAGACGACATATTGCTGACTGAGTTATTCTAAACGACTTATAAATAAAGCAATTAATAAATGGGCAATACTGTTAAAAAAATGTTTTCCTGGTATTTTGTTGGCTTGCAAAGGAGACTGGAGACTGTTTCCTTTTTCACGAGTCAAATGTTAAAATTTGTTATAAAAATGTTTGTCAGGAAATTTACCTAATAGCCCGAAAATCCTCATGATCAAATGAAACATGAATCTATAAATCGAAGTAAGCTATTGGACAAGAAGATTTTCTCTATTTCATGCATTATATGTATTTCTGAATAAAAAGGTAGAAAATAATTAAGGTAGATATAATTTTTATATCTGTTGATTACCTTATTTTTATTAGGAATTTTTGTAATTTTCATCAAACGAGCACAAACGGGCAAGTCCAAGGCGACGGGAGAAGACATTCTCCCCAGTTGGCAATTATATAAAATGATCAATTTTTCCATAGGATGCCAAAATTATATACATAGATACACTCAGTAGTGGGGTATATACAGATCGTTTCTGCAGAGTCGCAGGATGGGATAAACGTAAGAGCGAGAGAAAGGCCATATATTTCTCGTTGGCTAAACAGAGAAAGAACTTTTGTGATGTTGCTAGCTCGCGAAACATCACATTCGTCCGTTCCGCACACATCCGAAAGTGTAAAACGATACGCGACCGCGATACGCGTTGACTTGGACTACCTGCTCCGCCGGCAACGTTGCAAAACATCCATCTCTGTCATACTAACGAACTACTGTTAGTTTCTCGTTTGCTCTTGTTGATTTCCCACCATGCGTTTCGATAGAAAAGCTCCGTATGTTTCTTCCATCAGAAATTCCCAACAGCTCTGCCGGAGGTAATGTACGTTTCATTGAATTACATACTTCTTCACCAAGCGTCATAGGCTATATATGACCGGAAACTCCCATCCTGATTTGACCGGAAATGAATATAACAGCGATTCAACACTGTTTTAGAATATGCTTTTAAGACTGAATTGGGGAAACAAAGGTATCAGTATAGACGGGAAAATGCTGAATAATCTACGATTTGCAGATGATATAGTGCTGATAACAGACAACCTCAAACAAGCCGGTTTAATGATAAACGAACTGAAGCAGGCAACTGAAAAGTTGGCCTTTACATAAACCAGCAAAAAACAAAAATCATGACAAACCTAGTACTGGGAGGGACTATATTACTAGACAGCAAAACCATTGAGGAGGTCGACGAATACAAATATCTGGGACACCAAATTAGAATAAATAGAGAAAACCAAACAATGGAATTACTGAGGAGGATTGGTCTTGGATGGGCAGCATATGGAAGATTGAGAGATTGTTACGGTATGATTTTCACTCGCCTGGTAGCGAGATTTTTGCAAAGCATTTGGAGTCGGATACGAACGGTCTTGGTAAACAATTTTTTAGGATGTCTCGACTTTGCGACGCCACTTACAATTTCGAAGAGGCTCGCAATGTTTGTTTGTATAATTAAGTTTCCTGGAATTCCAAAAAGCCGTTAGTACTAACACGCGCTTCGAGAGTGATGTGTTTTGCAAGGAGAGGGAAATTGTAACGCCCCGTTGAGAGGTTCCTGGTCAATGATAGGCGGAAAAATCAGTAGGAAGGAATTTTTGAGATTGGATTTTGGGAAATAAGTGGGAGAGTTAGGGCCCGCGAGAGAGGAAGAGAGGACTTGGTTTCTGGCCTCTGGGGAAGCAAGTTGCTTCCCCCGACGCACTATTATGGGTTGAGTTAATGTTAGTTTACCATTTGATTGGATATGTAAATTGGTGTGTTTTTTGGTCGCGTCAGTTAAAATAACGAGTAAGAATTATGTTGACAAACTTTTACTACACGAACCCCACTAATTTGACGAGTAGAGTGTAAACGAATAATCAGTGCTTAATCTTGATTAAGCTTGATTACGAGTGTCCTTCGGAGTGAGTAATTGCTAAGCCAGCCGCCATGCGCAACTGCGTACAGGGCGATCTGCCTTGCGTCCAGCCAGCTGCCAAGAACGCCAACTTACAGGGCGATCTGCCATGCGTCCAGCCAGCTGCCGAGAGCGCCCACATACAGGGCGATCCGCCCCGTATCCGGACGGATTCCAGCCGCAAGCGGACATCACTGAGCCTTCTTGAGTGTTGTGATCCACGCTAAGTGAAAGGTATTTTCCCCCTTAAAGGCCTTTAAGATATAACGTTAAATTGATCGATTCCCCCCTTTTATTAGTAACAAACATTAAGCATAATGTGTTTCTGCAATTACTTTTTGAACTTCTCAGTATTTTAGTAGTTTGCGCTTATGTGAAGATTTAGTATTATGAATATTTTGATTAGGTATTTGGACATTTGTTAGTATTTGTTTTGGGTTATCTGACTGACTCAATTAAATGACTATAATCTGATTTTGACATTTCCTTTCGACTACTCCTGAGTCATAATAATTAGGTCGAGCTAGCCGGCCGAGGAACTTCTAAGCAATTAGTAAGTAAGTACAAAATTGCATGCGTTTCAAGATATTTCCGGTAGTGACGTTCCAATGAGCTTTAAACGGAAAGTATACGATCAGTGCATGCTGCCAGTGATGACTTATGGCGCCGAAACACTTACCTTGACAAAAGGCACCGTGGAGAAATGGGAAGTGGCTCAGAGAAGGATGTAGAGAGCTACGCTGGGTATTAGCATCCAAAATCGTATCAGAAACACCGAAATTCGACGAAGGACAGGGGTACAGGACATAATCCGGCGAATCACAGCATTAAAGTGGAAATGGGCGGTACATGTTGCGAGATTTAAGGACGACAGCGGGACCATAAGACTAATAAACTGGACACCCAGAGCGGATAAAGGAAGCAGGGGTAGGCCACCAACAAGATGGAGTGATGATATAATTGGAGGACACTGGATGAAAACAGCTCAAGAGATAACCCAGTGGAGCAGTTTAATGGAGGTCTATGTCCAGCAGTGGACTCAACACCAGGCTGGATGATGATGATGATGGAATATAACAGGCGAACGACTCTACCGATTTTAATGTACAACTTTTAATGGCATAATTGTCCATCACCAGAAATTTTATAGGCTACATTTCACCGGCTGCTCATTTCCAATTCAGGCCGGAAGTGATAATAATTGTTTTCGTCTCTTTAAACCTATGTTGTTTAGCTTGTTACATTGACAGTAGTATTTTTGCACAATCTAACAACATTTTGTAGACTGCATATGAAAATTATATTCATATAAGTTCCCTATTATTTTAAGATATTAAGGCAATATTTGTCCTTTAAAATCAATCAAAATCAATTTTGGTAGTATTTCTGGTAGTAGTAGACAGTTTTTGAATAGTTTTGTTTCTAATTTTTCAATTGGAAGGGAGTTAACAGGTCACGAACCAATATTTCTCGACGCCTTCAGCACTGAATTAAGATCAACCTTTGATATGCGATCGAATTCATTCTCACTCGCCCCAATTGCAGACACTGTACTCCATGTTTACGAATTCCGTTACCGAGACAAATTGGTTCATCTCCCCGCCGAAATTATTAACAAAATTTATTCATGCCCATCATATTTTAAAGTTCTCGCACGCGCATATCGAATCCTCCCGGTTTACGTATTTACGAGCCTCCGTCCTTAGATCATCGAAAATATTAATAAAAAAAACCAAAATACCATTCGGACGTGTGGGACGATCCCTTTGTGGTATGTGTGCGTGCGTGCCGACGAGAGCACAGAAATTGCTTTTCGTTACGTAGGATATGTTTTAGTATGTAAATTAGGGGAACAGCAAGGATTCAGATCAGTCCCAGGCCATGAATAGCAAGTGAATCGTTTCGATTCTACGTAACGGCAAGCAGGACTGACTATTCGCTTTTCGCCTGATGATGGTTCGACGTGCGTGCGTTATGGTTCGTTCGGGGATGTACGCGAGAGCCATTGCCGCTCGATTAACCACGTCGCCGGATCGATAAAGAGGACGATTTAGATTGCAGAGGAGACGATTGAATGGCACGTACCTTTGCGCTTAAACGGGACCAATCTTGCGCACACTTATTCACCTGTCAATGTACAGTTAACAATCTTGTATTACCTAAGTGGTTTTCTCTTCGCAAAAATTTGTTTCAAGAGAAAGGACAAATTCGAAGATAACTTCTCAGGAGCACTAAATGCTAAAGGACGTATGAATTTTGGGAGACGTAAATGCTAAAGGGTAAAAAGAAATAACGTGATAGTAGGAATCTGACTTTTGATATTTGTAGAAAAAATGAATTGAAGATTATAAATGGATTTATTCTAATTAAGGACGTCCATAGATATCCATGGTATGTACCAACCAACTATAGGTTGAAAATTAATTGTCGACTATTTAATTATCAAACAACACTCAAACACAAAAAATTTTGATGTCAAGTCTTTGAGGGGAGCAGAGTGCCGATCCGAGATAAGCATACTGAGAAAAGCAAAAATAAATATCAGATATCGAAGACAAATAAGAAACAATTAGATAGAAATAAACACAAAAACACATGGCACTTAGGAAGTACTTGGTCATTGGAGAAGGTGGCACTGATATAAAAATAGAGGGAAAAGTAGTAAAAAAAATAATTATAAATATATTTAGGAACCATATTTTCAATGAAAGGAGACAGTCAGGGAGAATAAACCATAGAATAAGTGAAGCAAACCAAGCCCTCGGACAACTTAATCCTATGTTTTGGTAACCAAATACCTATAACGAAATAAAAACAAGGATAGGAAGTATTATTATATTATATAATATATAATTGTCGCGAGTGACCTCACAGAAATACAGAGCAAGGATAAGTATTGTCAGCAGTTCCCTAAATCAACATGGCTTCACCTCAAGAAAGGATCTTCCGATGAGGCACGTATATTTAATTAAAGCACGCAGCGCACAGGAAATTTTGAGCAATAATAATTGGAATAAATACGGGGGGACAGAAATCCCCGTTGTGCGTCAGTATTGTGCCGCCAAACATCCTGTGCCGCTGCCCGATAAATTGCGTGCCCGCCTGTTGCCCTTTTGTGGAAGGAGTTGTCCCTCGTAAGGTGAGCCCTGCACCAGCTACCCCTCGAGGCCCCCTGGGGACTAGTGTAAGTATGCCTTTGTACAAGATCTCGTTATTTTTGTCCTCTTTTGTGTCTTGCCCTTTTAGTCATGTTTTACTTTGTTTTGCCGCCCTTTAACACGGGCTCACTCTCTCACTCTCTCTTTCTCTCCCCTGTATCTGATGTTCAATAAATATTATTAATTTTGTTTACGTTGTACCGAATTTTTCTGAGCTATCACCAACAACCTGAGCACCCCTCTGGGCCCTACGCCCTTAGGATCGTGACAATATATGTGTACATAGATATAATAGGGTGGTAATAAAAGTAGTGGCGATACACGACAGATATCAAAAAACTGCCTCGACTATATCCTTAGATCTGTAAACTTTGCCTCAACTCACTTCACCCAATACTTCCTATCAACGACGATCCTCCGCTAATCCCGGCAATTAACCTCTCCCGCCGACAAATCCGCCGAGCGCCCTTTCAACAAATCCATCGGCGATCGTTTCTGGCCGTTTGACTCGCTACCACCCCTCGTGGTCGATGTAACGCAAATCTAACATTTTCCCATTGGCATTGTGCGTATAAAATCGTCGACGGTAATAAAAGACACTTTAGCATGTAAAGCCCATAAATCAAGTGTTCACGTGCTGCGTTGGAGTGGCCGACGCGAAAGGGCCGCTCGCCGTACTTCGACGACACGTGCGTTCGATTGTTTCCGAATAACGGGTGGGGGGGGCGAGGGGATTCACGCGAACGCGCCAATCAGGATAAGTACGTGTAACTCTTGTAGATGGAACTTGTAGATTACCGAGCTTCGAAACAAAGCTCTTTCACCGTAGCGTATTCGAATGATAAGATCCGAGAAGTGTCGCTTCCGCGAAATTCGAAGCGACGAGAATATACTCGAAGCGACGAAAATGTCCCCGAAGCGTTACGAGTTCCCGAAACTCTCAAGAGGCGCCTAGCATATCCCCGAAGCTTTGGAACCGCTTGAAAATTAGATAATAAGTGTTAGTATCAGTAGTAAATGAATTTGTTAAGACATTTCGCGTAGTGTTAGTTAAGTTTTGACAGTGAAAACGTTACAATATTAATCAATTCACAGTTTGTTTTGAAGCTTGGAGTCGAAGAGACGACAATAGGGCGTAGTTGGCATTAGATCGCCGCCGCTCTGATTTCCGAAAAAATCACAATTCCCGTCCGCAAACAAATAGACTGTCAAAATATTTCAATTATCTGACGAATGCTTTCTGTTTAACGATCATTTGTTCCCTTCCGTCCACTTAAAATGAAATTCTAATTTTCTAATCGCATTAAGCCCGGCCCAGACCCGCTCTCAGATTAGGACTCTCGCCTTCAATTCATTAGATCATTAATCCAAGTTGAGCGGCCGTCGGAGGAGAAGAAGACGACGACATGGTGGAAACGGAGAGGTAGAGAGAAAGAGAGAGAGAGCATGGAAAAAAGGCCCTGCTACCGTTTTAATCCATTATTTTTTGGTGGGGGCGCGAAGCAATGAAAAGTTTCATTTTTTGGGTAACGCAAAAGAGAAATATGGAAATAATGGGAAATGTATTCAGTCCGTGTAATCACGGTTATAGTGGACAACCTGGGTAATTGAATCAGATGTAAAATATTTCATTATATATAATTAGACTCAACTCTGAATTACACAAGGAAGTTAAATGGTGGAAATCAAAACAACCAAATATGTTCGCCAAGCTTAATACCTATTCTCTTTCAAAGGAGATGTGACGTTTATGACACTGCCCTCCCATGTGGTTGAGAACCTTCACTCAGTAACACCTCTAAGTAAATATCTGACACGTGTCTTGATTGTGTCTATGAAAACCCACCGTACTTACGATACTTAAAATTTAACGATACTTGGAAATATTTCATAAACTTAAAAAAATACCATCTTTCACCATTCAAGTTTAAAAAAATATGGATAAAATTGATAGGCTTACTGAAGAAGAAGGATGTTATACCTCGGCAATGAAGCTGCAAAAATATGAACACAAAATCAAGAATTTAGCAAAATCCAAAGGTACTTCTATTCCAGTCTGGATCAAAATCAAAATGGAAAGAAGACTGTAATACGTCCGGCCCAAACAGATTTGAGGAATACGGAAGAAAATCTGGTCTAAACGATCTAACTATAATGAATATGAAGAAAGGATTATCAGTTTGCTTATCCCTTATGGGAGATCTCTTATCAGGCGCAAATTGACCAAGCACAGAGATGAATTGAGGTATAGCTTCAAAATTTAAAAGACCTTTAATGAAGCTGGAAAAACAACAACAGAAAATTAAGAATTTGGCAGAAGCCAAAGGAACTTCTATTGGAATCTGGATCAAAATAAAAATGAAAAGGGAGGCGAAAATAAGATCAACCATCAACCATTCAAGTTTAAAAAAAAATATATAAATTATACACTTACTGAAGAAAATGGATGTTATACTTCGCCTTTCACCATACCACAGCGTTTCTAATCCGATTAGGTCGAAATTAAAAGTCTATATCAGAAAACTAAATACTGGACTGGACAAAAGCTGATACAACGGTGAGCAACATGTTTGCAAATGAAAGAATTTTAATTGAGTCAGTATTAAGTCTGGTTCCAGACTTTATTATGAATTATAATAGAATTTAGGTGAGTCAGAATCAAGTGATTCAGTATAAAAACATATTAAAACCTGGTGTCCGCTTTGTGCTATATAAACTGTACTGTATATCGTCCCTAAATGAAGTTATTAATTCATTGTGTATATTGAATTGAAAATATGTCGTTATTTTACATTTTGTTTATATTTTTGCTTCAATGTTTGTTCCGAGTACGGTCCACTTTAGCAGGACTTCACCGCTGATTCTCCTAACAATAATCTTTGATTTAGTGCGATTCGCAACGGGGTTGCTATAAACAGCCTAATAAGGCACAATAATAAATGCGGTTTAAAAGAGTAGGTATACCTTCTCCACAGAGGCATTGCACAAACCTATCGCCACACAGTCATTTTATGCTATTGTTATTTATTACTAAATCGAATTAAGGCATTTACTATACGGAACATGAACTATAAGTGACAAAGAAGAGGAAGGCGCCATGCTTTGGTCACATACCTAGTAGCCCAAAGTATAGGGGACATAAAGAGACATTAATGCGAAAAATAGGAGAAAAAAGAGGTTCAGGTCAGAGGAAACATCCATGATAACCGACGTATCATGAATTACCAAAAGAGCGGAAGAAGGCACATTGGACATTATGTAACACATAGATACAAACAATTACAGGATATTATGACACCTTAGCACATAACTAATTTTCTATTTGGTCCGGCGCTACCTTCCCGATCTCCTCACCTTACAACCCTTTCCCCTTATTATTCCTCTACAAGCCCCGCTATCTTGGAGATTCCGTCGTTGCTCTGAAATTATACGAAAACTTATGACACCACAGATTAAGATGAAATATTGATTCGATGGTACTTCGGCGAGATAATGAATTTTCGGTTGTGTACCAGTTATCTCGCTAGAGGAGATCCGGGCAATACGTATTTGGACTTAAGATAAGCGGGTAAATGAGTAATAGGCAGGATTAAGTGGGTCGTATCCGAGTATTTATTCGAATTAAGATAGGAAGGAATATAAACATTTTGACAAATCGGACAGCTGCTATTGGAAATATTTCAATTTCTGAATACATTAGACGTAATTATATTGGAAAAAAGTTGTAGGTGCAACGAGACGTGATAATTGTAGTGACAAGTTTCATTCGAGTTCCATCGGTGACGTTTAAGTCATTCCAACTATCTCAATTAGTTGCAAAATTCTATCTATTCATTTCTGATCATTACGACTGTCTTATATTTTCCTAGATAGAACAAAGACGCCATAAAGACGTCTCGACTTACGTGTAAGACGTCTCTTGATGATTCATGATCGATTAGGATGATTTTTACTACGTCGTTTATAACAAAATCTTCAGAATGTCTTGTAAGACGTCTGTAAAATGACTTTAAGGCTTCCTTCCCTGCGGCTTTGAAACGTCATTACTAGGAAGGCACGTCGAACTATGACAAACTGTTAGTAAAATATTTATATGATTTGACAAGACCTTGATTGTTACATAGAAAGCTCTCATGAAAACAATCAATATTTGAATAACGTCTAATTTTGTTATTTAGTTAACTACACATATGGTACATGTTATGTCTGAAATGCTTTTATTGGTCGAGGAGATGCCGTGTGCCCTCAGGACAAGAGGATAAATGATGGATCCACCACAGGAAGTGTTAGCAACTACAAGGTACTACAAACCAAAAACAATCAAAATAAGACGTCGTGTGCTGTCTGCGTTTACCAACCGAGATGGGTAACATCTCCGTCATAAAACCCGGAAGATATACATATTTCAGTCATAAAACGAGACTTATAAAATTCAAGCACCACCCAGGGGAAAAGCGCATTCCCGGTAATATCTAATCAGCTTAATTACCCTTAAATATCTCATAAACACGAACCGAAATCCGACTCTTCCTTTCCACGGCTGTTACTTGCGTCGTTACTTGCCCGAGCGCAAACAGTTCCGACGATAATTTTCGAAGATAAAGAAAAAAGTAATGAAGCGATGATATTGAATATGTGTGTGTGCGTGTGTGTGTCCGGCTGAAGATGCCCACGCGATAGCCGAGATGAGGTGCGAGATACGAGGCGCATTAGCTCTCGTACAAATCGTACTTAGATCGATCAGGACCTGGACAACGGCCAAGGCGCCAGGTCGACCGCCGGCCTATACAGGGCGAAACATTAAATTATGGCATACATGTACATATTATACTGTACAAGAAAAGGCTTTGCCTTAGCAAGGAAACTATGTGAACTAAGCAGTTATTTAGGAAGTACAGTTGGGGAACCTTCATTTTGTTGCGATTTGAATCTGCCGTTCCCTTTCAACGAGCCACTTTCATAATAACCAATGAAATTGGACCGTCACAATAAAACCGTTAAAAATAATATATCTACTAAAACTTATCAATACTCCTGAAGCTACAAGAGAAGGAACCATATCGATACAACTTTATTTCAATAGTCATGAAAAGAATGGAAAGGAGAAGCTTAATAATAATACTAATACTGCCAAAATCAAACTAATCATCACGAATGCCCAGCTTGACAGTAATGATTCTGATCTCAAGCGCAAATTCACCACGTACATGTACAAATTAAGACAAAAGTGCAATATTTAAAGGGTACTTGCAATAAGACTGCAAAAACAATGATCACACACTATATGTCAAAAGCCGAAGGTACTTCTATTCCAATCTGGATCAAAATCAAAATGAAAAGAAGGCTGCAATACTTCCAGCCCAAACAGATTTAAGGCATACTGAATTAACCTCTTGTCTAAATGATTTAACTCTAAAGAAAATGCATAGTGGCTTGGGAGTAATGATCTGGTGATCAAGCGCAAATGGATCATGAACACAGATAAATTGAAGCATACATTAAAAATTTAGAAGATACCTATAATGAAGCGCATAAACAACAACACGAAGTCAAGAATTTAGCGGAAGCCAAAGGTACTTCTACTAATGCAATCTGGATCAAAATAAAAATGAAAGGAAAGATTTCAGGAATACTTGATGAAAATCTGGTCTAACCGATCTAACTCAAATTAATATGAAGAGTGGATGCATAAGATCAGCAAGGCCTTGCCAGATATGACAGGGAAGGTAGTCGAGGAAATCGGTATAAGAAATTAATCATTGAAAAATTGGAAATCATCTGGTTCTGATGAAATCCACATTTACTGGTTTTAAAAGTCTTTCCTGCTATCCATCCAGTACTTTCAGCATGCTTCAACAAGATTCCTATTGAATCCCATTAACTAGAACCATTAAAATATTCACATATAGAATCTAACCACATCCAGGATCTTTCCATTTAACTGCATCCATTAAAAACTTCAATAAAACGTGATAAAATGTGTTTGGGGATCACGTGAATTTCCCTCGTTAAACCCTGTTATATAAAAATTGCCAACATCCACAACGTCTTCCTGTGTTACCGTTAACTATTCAAATCGTTGAAAATATAGTTCAAAATCATTTGAACTGACCTGAGGTGGAAAAATATAAACTTCATACAAGTGATAAATAACCTAAGGTTTAAACCATTTGCTAACAACTATGTTTATTAAAGGAGAAGCTGGCAGCTGGAAAATCTTCATCATTATTTACGTCCTGTGATAACCAAGTTGAACCAACGTCACAAAATCATAGTTTCAATAAAGCACACTTCACTATTGCACTGGTCATCCACCATAATATGGCATTCACTCTATTTGGGTTCTAAAAACAAATGAGGTAGTCTAGTGGGTATCTTTTGGGTTCCGTCACTTTTCCGAAACTATTGGGGGCAGTCCTAAGATATATTTTAATTTTAGGTTGTTTTCTCCTTCGAAGAAGCTTCGAGAGAATAATCCGGATTTATTTTGATACTTGCTAATTTACCCATTAATTATTTTGCATTCGCATAATCTGGGATACCAGGAAATCACTATTAAACTTGTCTTTGACGTGTCTTACATTGGACTTCGGGAGAAATTCTTCACAGCACCTCTAAGATTTGGTAAAGTTCCAAAACTTTCATTTAGCTTTTTTCAGTTGACGTTAGCCTTTCTTGTGTTTCCTTCTTCAATTTCCTTCCTTTTGTCATTTGCCAACTAAACTAGTAATTTTACAGTAACAGTACCAGAAAAAAAAGTAACAGCAAATCTCATATAGTAGCCAGTGCAACCAGAATTAATGCAATTTCACAAATAAGCTAAACAATCTTCTATAAAACTAAGCAAAAAAATGAAGATTTTAAATTGTTTAACTTAAATCTAAATTGTCATGTAAGGTTGAAATGGAAAGAGTACATCACGTAAAACGTAGGAAGCTTAATTTGAAGTATCTGTAATGTATTGCCTGTTACATACGAATAATTTAATTACCAAATACTGATAGCACTGAAGCACATCATGAGAACAGTGTAGACCTTATACAGCTAGGGATGTACCTGCATTCGTATATTATTAAGTTGTACATAAGGAAGTATTGTCAATATGTTGAATGGTACATAAGGAATATAAACGCATTGAACTTCAAGTGGAAAAGGTTGCAGAAGTAATTGAAAAATGTACCTCATGAATCAAAGTTCTTTAGAAGAGAACTTCGTGCGAAAATCGATAGTGAAATGAATAGAAAGTCTAACTGCGTGGATTTTGGAGAGAGATACTCGTATCGACAGTTAGGGACATCATATTATTCTATACGTTATCCAAATACCAACAAAATTTGGATTGACCTGTTTGGTAATATATAGGTGCAGTGAAATTTCAAAAAAATTGTAAGATATTATACCTAACCATATGTTCAATTAAAAAATATTGCTGAAAAGATCTGTGCACTGCTAACAATTGTATTGATTTGTTAACTTTCACCGGAATTGTTAACATCATTACTAAAAAAGCTCGGCCGTTATATTTTGCAGCGTACTTTCCACACAGAAAACGAAAGAATGGTTTGCTTCATCTGCGTTTAGTTATAATTAGTAAAACTCAAGAAATACAATGAATTTGAATAACATACGTGATTTTTTCATAGCAATTATCACACAGTAATCCACTAACTGTTCTCTCATCTAGTTTCACAGTAACCCTGCCTCGGTTCCTAGTTCTCAAAAATAACTTTCTCCCCCTGTATACGTTCGGCGATCAGGTGACCCTTTGTCGTATCCGACCGCCGACGATCTTCCCTCTTGACCATTGACCAAAAACCAAATGTCTTTTTAATTGGGCTTTTATCTGCTGACACGGCCTACTTGACGACAAGCGGTATATTAAAAAAAATATTGAATGAAAGGGGGAGATCACAAATTACTGTTTATGCCGTCATCATATGAATAAATTTCGTATTTCCAATAAATCCAAAAGCGAATTGATTCCGAGATTGTCGCGCTATGAGAAGAGAGGAAAGAAAGAAGTGAGAGTCATCGAACTCGTCGGGCTCGCTCATCCGGAAGCAATATGGAAGCAATCAATTAACTTGTTATAATTAGCGAATTATATTCCACGTTCGCTTTTAAAACGGCGCAACTTTCCCATCAACGGAAATCGATCGAAAGCGAAAAATGTTAGCGAAAGAAGAGTTGAGACTTTACATAAGAATAAAATTGAATACGCTCATGAAAGTTTTGTGTTTGACGTTCTGGGAAGGTAAAGCAAGGCAATTTGCTGATTTAGTCTACGGCACGTCCACAGACTAAAACGAGTAAAATGTGGACTCTATCACATTTTTAAAATATTCTACTGGAGGTGAATTAATTGTGAGAATAATAATAAGCCCCCAATTCCCGGATTTGTTAATATAATAATGGATAAAAACATAAAAACAAGTTTCTGCAAAACCTAAGTTAATGGTGCATATATAATGCACAATGACACCACAGGACTTTGTGCTAGAATCGCTCAAACACTGGAATATGTCATATTTGGGGGTGACACGGTTCAGTCCCTACGGCACAAAAAGAAGACAAATGAAATGATTTCACGAATACAGATCTTAATTTGTACGAAAATTGTGGCTTAAATTTAGGGACCATATTAAGTAAAAATAGTCTACTAACCTAAAAACTTGGTAAGTAAACTAATCAATCATTGGTATATAAATGAGTAAAGTGCAAAAATATAATACATAATGATATTGAATCAGAGGAAAGATCTGGGATACGCTATAAACAAAATTGTTTTAATTACAATCAATCTCATATAGTATAACAATTATTTAACCACAAAAAGTAATACGATGCATTCTTATTATCCCACTTCAGATATATCTCATTCCTGCATGGGGAGCTTGTAGCGAAACGCATTTTAATCAAATGCAAATTTTAGTGAAATAAAAGCAAACATTTTGTAGAAACTCTTACGGATACAAAAGAGGCCACTTATTAAAAACAAATTAATGTACAATAGACTCATAGATTTAAGAAATGAAATGCAATTAGGTCGACAATAATTGTTATACATTTGTAGCAGCGAACGCAAAACACAATATGTAATTAGGTATTGTTTCTACATGAAAAGAATTAAATAATCCACTTGCAAAAGCTGCAAAAGCGTATAACCAATTACCAGAGCATGTAAAAAATATACGATCATTAGATACTAATTTTCGTACGTATTTAGCTTTATTTCAGCTATTTATGGGATGTAGTTGAGTGTCCTGAAACCTGGATTTTCTCTTGCAGGGAGTGTGAAAACGGGTTAAATTCCTGTAAAAGTTTATACATACCTAGAAACAGAAAACTTGAATACACCTATAGATTGGGATGCCAGATGGTTCCAAAAATCTGATAATCCCAAATTTCACTTTCTAATGCGATGAAAAATAGGGACAAAATTTATTTTTAAAATTTTTTATTACAAGGTATTTGCCGAACATTTAGAAACTTTTATCTCGGTACGGAGAAAGCTTGAAATGCTTTTACTTATGTAGCTTTATATAGCTACTTATAGTTTATAACCTAGTGGACTGAAACACAGAATTTCCCCTAGAATACCGAATACCTAAAAACTTTAAATTTGTCACGCTTAAGCTCCAAGATGTCCAAGAATTCCGAAAAACACCAAATCTCCGAATTTCCTTTTAGAGTGGTTAAAAAATAGGGATGATACTGTCGCGATGCGGCCCCAATTAGCGAAAATAGGTCGCCGTCTAAGCTTATTCAACACCGAGGCGACCTTAAACCGAAGGACGATACGACTCTC
Source organism: Cryptocephalus moraei (assembly GCA_946251905.1). NCBI lineage: Eukaryota > Metazoa > Arthropoda > Insecta > Coleoptera > Chrysomelidae > Cryptocephalus > Cryptocephalus moraei. The sequence continues at coordinate 19,245,208 of OX276454.1, forward strand.
GGACAGGTACGACATCACGTTTATAAACATCTCGCACATATTTATACAGCGGGATCATAACGATCAGGGAGTCAGTCAGTCACCTAGTATCACGTCACGCTGCCCGTCTGAGAGCCCGTCCTTTCAGCATGCCGCTAATTGGAGGAGCCTCGCGCCTGCTGCCCTTCGTCATCCGACAGTAAGCAACCACCTCCCTTTGACCTTTTTCTCACTTCTTGCCATTTGCTCATTTGCCTGAACTTTGTTTTATTATGTTCTCTCCCCTATATTTAATGCTCCAATAAATATTGTCTGTTTCACCATGTCTTCTTTTTAGTCTCCACCGAGCTACCACCCCCAACCAGAGCACTCCCTTTGGGCCCCAGGCCCTCAGGCGTGTGACAATACTTAATTTCATTAGTTTTATTCTAAAGACACGTCTCGAGTCATTAGAAACTTTAAACTGTGCATAGATATAGCTTAGGCCCTCGAGGGACTCGAAATAGTTTAAAAACTCCGAGTTTCATTAACTGAGGAGGTATAAAAGCGGCTGAAATCCATGAAATAGTTATAAATAGCTAGTAACATGAAACTTAATACGGTTGTAGGTTGAGCTCTCATATGGTTCAGAAGAATGCGATGGTCTTAAATATCAGTTTCATTTTCCATATGAGTATCATTGATTGTCTCCATTACTTATATATTTATACAATTTTCTCGATGTTATTGCTACAAGTAGGTATTATAACGATTTTTTGAATGGCATTTTCCAATAACCATAAAAGTTAAAAACTGAACGAAGACTTCATTTAGGAAGCACTCTACCTTTAGAAGTATTTTGAAGATTAACAGATGGTGAAGAAAATAGCTAACCTAACTAAATCTATGATTCGTTAATACTAACAAAACATATTTCATGTGCTATTGAACTTATCTAAGTTTGAGAAGAAACAATTTGGCATGACTTTCCACTTGACCAACTTGGAGCAATGGGACAACCTTTTACTGTTAGGTACCTAAATTTCCTACCTTTAACAGTTACCTGTTACCTACAAGGCACTTTGTGATAAATGCCCAGTGAAATCTAAACACTTTTAACTATAGGAAGGGTGTTTCAATCATTTACTTGAGAGCAGATTTCTACAAAAAGTAACCCGATCGTAATGCACTAATTGCTAATATTAATGTCAATGTTAATATTAGTTAACGTCAAAAAAACATATTTTATTTGGTATTATACCTACTTAAATTTGAGGAGAAACAAGTTGGCAAGATTTTTCACATGACCAACTTGGAGCAATGGGACAACCTGTTACTGGTACCTAAGTTTCAATATTTACTACAGAACGCTAGATGTAATGTTAGGATTTAGCTTCAGTCAACACACTCTAATACTTCAAGAATGTGATTTTACTGGGGATAATTTATCACTTATTTTGTGAAAATTTACCAAACTTTCAATTTCCACTTATTTTTTATAAAATATTTGACCTATCGCAACAATTATATACAACATCAAAGAACTATACCACAGTTACTCCTTGAAACTTGTAAGCGTAAAGTAAAGCTAGTGTTTTCCTATGTTCCCCTAACCACAAGGCACTTTGTATGAAATGCCAGTAAAATCTAATAACTTTTAACTGTAGGAAGGGTGTTTCAATCATTCACTTGAGAGCAGATTTCTACAAAAAGTAACCCGATCGTAAGGCACTTAATTACTAATGTTAAGGCTAATGTTAATGTTAGTTAATGCCAATAAAAAACATTTTATTTGCTATTATTCTTACTTAAGTTTGAGAAGGAACAGGTTAAGCAAGACTTTTCACATAACAGACTGGGAACAATGGGACAACCTTCTACTGTTACCTTAGTTTCCATATTTCAGATTTTTTCTTATTTTTTATAAAATATTTGACCTTTTGCAACAATTATACTATACAACATCAAAAAACTATGCAAGTGTAAAGCTTGTGTTTTCTTAGATTTCTCCAATTACAAGGCAGTTTGTATGAAATGCCAGTAAAATCTACTCACTTTTAACTGTAGTAAGGGTATTTCAACCAATTACTTTGAGAGCAGATTTCTATAAAATGGCCCGATCGTAAGGCAATCGTTATTGTTAATAAAACCTATTGAAAATTATACTAACAATTTTCATGTCAATCATATTTCCGTTTGAAGCATCTACTAAAGAAACGTTAGAGTTACCGCAAAGTAAGATTTTGCTTTTGTTTTTGTTCAAATCGCTCCAAGACTGCAAAGATGTTATTTTAATGTGATCAATTTAATTCCATTTAAATGTAATTTTATGAGAAGTCACCACAGTTAACGACGTCGGCATCACAATAATTTTTTAAACGAAACATGCGATTTAATCAGCTCATAATTACAACATTGGTAACGGGCCGTAGAGGAATCATAGATATAACAAGGGAAAATGTTTCCTATTACTCTCCCGAGCGATTTGTATCTATAGGCAATTTAAAATATAAAAATGTCCATCGCTACATATCTATAATTCGGTAGAGCGCCAGTACGACATAATAACAGAGAGAGAAGAGCCATTTTGTATCGGCCCATCTCCCTGACCGTAATAAATTGGTTCGAAATATCACGTAAAAGAATTAAACACAACAATCAGCCATCCTTTTACTTATCTTATTTCAAATATAACTTTAATGTCCATCTGTCGCAGCGGAGCCTCTACTTACTGCCGATGGCCACGCATCGGTCCGCACCTGAGCCCATTTGGTCGGCTGTGTCACTTGAAGAGCACTCTCTTATTTTGTCATTACGGGAGTCTAACTCTGGAATTATCCACTCCTTATAAAGGCTGAATCGGAGAATGGCCGGGCGATTTACTCTCCGCGTCATTGGTCGAATGATTGCCGGTTGCTCTGCCCGTCCAATTATTGCATAAAACGTGGGCTCTAGCGCACTCTGTACTTAATACCTAATGCCATATCGTGAATACATCATTTTGTCGAGGACTAGACGACGATAAAAACCTGCCATGAGAAAGACCAATTACGACTAAATGACATTTTAATTCTCGATCTGCTCGTTTGGTTGAGCTGACTGCGGATGGAATTGGATTCTTTTCTTTCTCACTCTCGCACACACACATACATACCCAGGTATACCTGCTTTTAAAATTTATTAACAAATTACCAGCCTTACCTCAGGGAAAGCTTAGGTTATTACTTAACACGTCTATTTAGAAAAGAGCGACGATCTAAGAGAATAGGAAGTATGAATCAGTTTTGCCGATATATAAAATACGCCTTTAATCACACCGTTTCAGCTCCATTACCCTTGTGAATTGCAAGTAAAGTCAATTAAAAACTTACGTAAAATGATTGGGCAGAAAACGGATATTCTCGTTTTAAAGGCCGTTTTAAAGAGTTTTAGAATTTTTTAAGTTGTTTAATCAAACCTCAAGAACATTATGTGGCGAAAACAACCTTGCCAACTGATGGAACTGAATTGATAGCACTGCGTCTATCAATTTTATTTTAAATGATAAAATTGGCCATACTTTGAAAATTTCATAAGAAATTTAATTGTGTATACCGTTAGTAAATAGTCCCACAGCATAAAAGTTCCATGTTTCAACAAAACATCATGGAGAAAACATCTGAAAGAAGAAAGTATCAAAAATGTGTTCGTGTCTTACGTATCAATATCTTCAAATCGTTATTCTAAATAACTGCGTCCATACATAATTAGAAATTCGAAATTTATAAGTATAGGATGGCTCGCAATATATGAATTTTATGACCTTCTCCTCTTCTTCGAGGTACTTAATCTTTAGATTTATTACCAGGCTATTAGCACCATCATTTTGGCAGTTAGGACGCGACCCAACAATGGGCAGTACCTCATTTACCTTTTTCTCGAAGAGCTGCTCGAAGAGCTGCTCGAAATGCGGCGACAAAATACCTACAATAAAAGCATTAAGACACAATAGACCCTTAACTTCTTGCGATAAGCCGGTGCGTCATAAAATTCATTTATCGCGAGCCTTCCTATACATGTAGACACTTCCCTGGTATCAGCTAAAGTAGATATATTGATGAATATGGATATACACTTAGAATTGGTGGTGACAATATTTCCTTCCAAGATGTCAAAAATATTGTAGTCATTATTGCTACAACATTACCTGCAAATAGATTACTTTCCAAAGTCGGTCAAATTGTTACCAAAAAGAGACAGGTACTTAAAATTAATGCCAATAAATGTTTACTCTGGATCAAAGCACAAGAACTTGCAAAACCAAAGAATTAGTTCAAGAAATTTGTGAAATACATGTAAATAATATGAAAACAAGTATAACGTAACTAAAATATAGATAAATTTAAATTAGTCATTGAATATTGATATACGTGAATATATTTCAGGTATTTCTTGTTAAGTAATTCAGTTTTGGTACAAAATAAGTGTACAATAAGTGAGAGTTCCATGAATACGTTCCTATAAAATTATAATACTTAAACGTAGAAAATTAGGTACCTAATTAGGTATTGTTACTAGTACAAATTTCCCTAAACACCCTGAGTGAATCGTGATGGGTGTAAAGTACACCCGAATGTACCGAATAATAAAATAGTAAACAAATAATTAAACCGCAATAGAGTCCATCAAATAAAACCGACGTTCCTCTCTACAACATATCCTAAGTTCCTCTGCTGCACCTTCTCTTGTTTCACATTAAATTATAACATAACAACACAAACTGAACCTCGCGACGCCCTCCAATTTTCCAACCAATTTTCTCGATGCGGCGGTCGTACCTGAGACAACTTCACGTCGCGGAAACTACCTTCACGATCCTCGGCGTGAATGAAGCCGCAGCGGCTAACTTCAGGCGCCACAATTGCAGAGGAGAGTTCCGTTGTTATGATCGCATCAGTTTAAGGAATTTAAACGTGGAAGATATGGTAATTTCGTAGTGTGATTTTTTTGGGGAAATAGGAATAGGAATGGGGGAAGTGTCGCTGGTTTGTTCGTTACGAATATTCATTTAATGTCGGTAACATGTGCTGTAGATTTTACAACACTACGTTGTGGAGAGGGGACAAGCGACATTACTATGAATATGGAGTAAAATGGGTATGTCGACAATGCAAGAAGTATTACATTACACATATCGGCATTATAACATAATTAACAAAGTTGAAATTTTCTAAAGTTGTGCCAATAGCATACAGTAAAATAGATGGAAGCCTTAATTGTCATATGCCACTAGTTGCAACCGTATGGACCACCAGAGGAAAATCTACTAGATATGTTGAAACTAAGACGTAGGCTTTAAATTTCTAAATATTATTTAACATTAATAACACATCACCACAATTAAATAAATAAATTTTCTATTCGATTTACATAACTCTCTCCCCTCCTCAGTCGATCTCTCATACTTCCGCCAAGAGTAATTTCGTTCTTATTCAACCAATCAATCGCACCAATCGATCACGAAAACGCTAGTCACGTACGCACATGTATGTAACTCTATTATAATCTTATATTCGTCGAACCAAAAATTTTCTATTAATTATATTTTATTGCCGCTTAATTGTAGCGCACGGGTGTCGAGCGTAAATTTTCAATTACTGCTCCTAATTTCGGGTATGATTGTTCAAAACAAAACGACATTAATCAAAAATAATTGACAAGTTACCAAGTTGCGTAATTTTTTTAGACAATAGAGGCGACAATAAAAACTCTTGGACTGAAAATAATACCCGCCGGTTGTCATTGTGTTCATTTTTGTACGAGTTTAGCTGAATAATTAGGATCATAAACAACAATTTAAGTGCGAATTGTGACCAAAAAGAGACAAAGTTGGAGAACGGAATTCGACGTTTGTTCGTAAGAAAGTTGAAAATCTCGACAAACGAAATGCCATATTTTGGCACATTTGATCGTGCAGCAGCAAATCAAGGCGATCGATCAGGAACTTGAGTTAACTGAATGAACTCTTCATCTAATAAGAGCTATTTGGTGAAGAATTAGACTTTCAAATTAGTCGGCAATCAAAATTATGAGGCAATCGTCGAGGAAATATAATATTATTCACCGCACCGACCTTCACCGTTTATAAATATTGATTTAGTCCAAACCCGAGAGCCTCCCATAATGATAGTTCGACTTATTTGTCAGAATTCGTCCCTAAACCGTACCGGAAACGTTGCTGATCTGTCGGCAGTCGTTTGCCCGGCAATTTGGCGTTTACGTTCGCTTTCGGCGACCGGCGCCTCTTTTTCGAAAATTGCAGGTTTCGCAAATCTGGAAAAGTCTCTCCTATAATGGGGCAATTCATTCAGTTTTTTGTTCTTTGACGATGATGATGACGGTTTTTATCAATGAACTTTTAAGTGGTGTAGGTGTGGGCCTCGGATTCTTTTTGTGTTTCCGATAATGGCCGGACCTGTTACGAGAACAGCCTCGAGCGGTGATGATTTGGGGGAAAAGAGGCGATTCGAGGTAGATGAACGAGAGGAAATCGTCCAGGATGTCATCGAAATTTCATAAAATCAAAACCGCAATAGGTACAGAGTCTTGTCATTACAACTCGCAAAAGGGATTGGTAAGATCTGAACAGGGAGTAAAATGCAGGTACAAAACAAAGATATCCTTACGATCAATTTATCCAACAACCAGGGAAGAAACTATCGAAAACATAATTACATTCTGCAGGAACGTTCTTGGATAATCCCCAAAAAATGAAACAACAATTACATTCTGAATTTAAACGAGAAAATTCTGAAAAGCAATCGGCGATGAATCAATATTTGTCAATAATTGGAATCGGAGTTAATTCCACTAGAAAATATGTCCTAAATCAGAATATGTTCATAGTAAATTTGGCAAATTTCATACTACAATATCATAGACAAAAAAACACTTATAGTGTAGAAAAGTACACATAACAACAAGAACAATTAATAGCCAATGTGACCATTCCCCTTCAATTGTTGGACAAAACCATTCACAACGTTAACTGCAATCGTAAAAATGTAAAATTAGTTTCACGCTGATCGATTCGGGATTCCCCGTTCCCTGTAGAATTGAATGTCCCATTCTTATATCCTATTTACATAGATGGCTATTGCTTACGTTCTGTACCGCGTGTTCTCAACATTATAAGTTCTACCCGTCCTTTACAGGTGAGGGCTTAAAATATGAAAAGGACGAATCAGTTGTGCCTTTATTTCATTGTGTGTTTATATTTAAACAAGAGGTGTTTTAAAATGAGTGACAGTGACGAATCATGATTTCCAACTGTTGATGTCGCTCTAGAAACAAAAAACAAGTCCAGTAATAAAATTTCTTCTTATTCAGAAGATGCCAAAGAAATCACTCTAAATAAATCCAAAGGTAGATATTCCTTAATTTAATTTATCAAAAACTACCTTGAAAGTGGGCATCAATTTTCCTGTACAATATGCGTTGCACCAAACGACGTCATTTGAAAGCAATTATTATATTTTTGGATGTTGGCCAAGAAATGTTTAGAGTCATTTCCCACCCCAGAAACTAATGAGCATAATGGATCTGGTGGTGGGAACAATTGTGGCAATTTTACTTTACCACCAGCACAATATAATCTAGTAGATTCACCACTGTATTTTAACGCTTTACAATATTGACAAATGATTGCCATTTCTCTAATCGTTAAGGATTGATCGGCATAGTAATCTATTTCCGGGTCGTAGTGGAATGCTACCCGTTCCAGGTTTACAGGAACACTGCGTCTGCGGAATCGCTCTATTTCATCGTGTCGTGCTCGCTGCTGTTGTATTTGATGTGCCCGAAGTCGTTCCATTCTAAGTCTATTTACTTCATAACAATTCACTGTTGATGGCAATTTTGTCAAACCAATACTAATGTTATCATTATCTGTCTCTCGCTGGCCGTCAGTACGATTTGCACGTGAGGTAGCTCGTCGCACATTGATTGAATTCGATGAGCTAAGTCAGGTCGTCTTCTCCTTGGCATTTTAAAATCAATAAAGTTCTCGCGCACTGACAAACTGATGATGGATATTAATAATAGTTTTGATATTTATTTATTTGACAGCCAACTGACACTATACTTTCATTTGTTTGATTACAAATGTCAAATTACAAAACGTACCTTTTTTAGTATTTCCGTTACTTATTATTTCTGTTTCTCGCCACTTAAACCTTCCCTGAACTTCCACAAATATTTCAAGATCAAAATTAGCCAAATCGGTCCAGCCATTCTCGAGTTTAAGCGAGACAAACGAACAGCAATTCATTTTTATGTATATAGAGATTTAATTGAAAATTTAATTGAAATAAAATTAACTCTTGTATATAGATTGTTAAATACATTTTCTAATGTCCTTTCTCTCTTATCGGAACAGGTCTTTCTGAGGAAATATCATCTACAAAATACAAATTGAACACAGAAGTATCCAAGAGATCATTAAGCATAAAGACTTCTAAATAGTGTTCTAGGGGACAAAAAAGTATCAAATAATAATAAAGATCGTATATACAACAGTATAATAAAAAGTATTACAGCATACAGCAGTGATGTCTGGCCATGGAAAGAGAAAACAATTAAAATGCTCGAAACCACGGAGATGGATTATTGGAGACGTGCTGCAGGAATCTCAAGACGCGATAAATAAGAAACGAGAGAATTAGAGAAATTATGAAAAGACAATATACGATTACAGAAGACATAAGAGTAAATCTGCTGAGGTGGTATGGGCATGTCCAAAGAATACCAGAAGATGGATTACCTAAACAAATTTTAAATTCGACACCGCTGAGTGGAGAAAAAAAAGAGGCAGACCAACATTCAGTTAGAGAGAGAGTATTGATAAATATATTCAAGATAGAGGGCTAGAAGTAGATCTATGGGAAGATCAAGAGAAATGGAGACTGGGAATCGAAAGACGGCGAAGAACGTTTTAACCGGATTTATATATATCTTACGATGTAATTTACGGATTACTTCGCTAGATCCCTTTGAGCATTTCCTACATAATTTACATTATTAGAATCCTTTCATCTACTGCAGTTTACAATACCTACAATACCAAAAAGAATCGCCAAAATTTTTTGCATTGTAAAATAGTAAATTGCCTTCAATAGATTCAATAGATACCTGAAATCGTTAATTAATAATTGACTTGAACAATTATTACTAGCAGCAAATTTCAAAACGAGAAAAAATATTTTGAAATCTTTATAAAGCGTGTTAATTAAAAATTAGAGATTTCAAATATTAGTTCACGCAATGTCTTTGGAAGGAATATGTCAGCTTCCGTTTACAAGAACGTCTGTATTAATATACTTAACAGGACTTGAATAACTTGGCTCCAAATTGGTCCAGAAATTTATTTTTTGGCAGGTTGAAAAATAGGGGTAAAATGTACGCAATACTTACTCAATATCTAGAAACTGGAAATTTGGTATAGTTATAGAAGATGACTCAGAAAAATACTATAATCATATATATCACTTTCTGTGATGGTAGAAAGAAAGGGATAAGATTAGATCGACCGCAGAGCGAAGCAGCATGCATAGGTTAGTAACAATGTAAAATCTGCAACTTACTTACAAGTAAAGAATGGAAGAATGTTCTCGGGGAGCTTAGATGAATTAAGGAGCGTTATTGATTTTATTTTATTCAAATTTTATCTTAATGACATAGCCATGATTATGTTTAAAATATTGAACGAAACGTCGGCAATTCAATCAAGAGTTATTTTTATATTGGGGATTATCAAGAACGCTTCTCAATACTTACAAGTAACGCTTCGTGATGTAATAATGAAATAAATGCTGCTACCATTTTCATTAGTCATATTACTTACATTGCATTAATCGTAATTACATGAAAATAGAACTTAGCTATGAAGTACTCCATTATTAATCAATATCCATAAATGTTTTTTAATATTATCATTAACTATAGAGTACCTACATGTAATTATATTTATTGTATGTAATAAAAGTGGTACTACTTGTTTTGCAAATTATACGTTGCATAAAATATCAACTTACACGCATATATTACACACTCCTTATTGTATACTTTATCTCGACTTAGTGATGAAATGCTTCGGAGAAATAAAGTCTTATTGATTTGAAACACCATCAAAAAAGTTGCAAAAATCACATGGAAATTCTATCCAAAAATCCAATAACTTTATTTCCACCCTCCTATTTGTATTCTGATGAGTTATACTACATGATATTTCCAAGTGTACATAATTCCATATCGGATTTCGGCCACATTCAAAATTGATGACATTAACATTTTTATTACTAATCTTAACGACCATCCCACTTTCCCTCATAGCTAACATTTTTATTTCGACCGTATTATTAACCTACAGTTATCTTTGTCCAGTATAGTGTGAATTTTCACCCCAATGCCCCGGAATTAGCCAAGATAACGCTCGCCTGATAACCGATTTGTCTTCGTATCACGATATTAATGCATTCCGGGGCCCCCGCTGCCACATAATAATAAATACTCGAAAACCCAGAAATAACAGTCGGCCCATCAGATAAGGAACGGGTACACCAATTTCGGGAATGTCCGCGTTTATGTAGCGATCGAGAGAGAAAATATTTTATATCATTTCGTTGTGGGACACTAATAGCTACTTTGGGACGGTGGGACCGTCGGAATGGGTATCATTCTGTGGGCGATTACCGGGCAGTTGGTTACAAACTAAACATATGCTTCAAATTAAATGACATTAGCGAGAGAGAAGGAGAGAGAGGGAGGTAGGTAGGATAGGACCTTGTCGTTTCGAAATTGTGGTGGCAGTGGGAAAAATGGAAAAAGGCGAACAACCCGTCATTACAGTGAGTGCGCTTTTTTGCCTTCGATGCCATTATTTTTGATGATGCGTTGCGTTTCGACTGTTAATAGGGGTTTTTGGGACAATTCACGGCGTTCAATACAATACGCACAGCTTGAAATAATGATCAGCCTATTATTGCTCGAAATTTTAGAAACTTTGCGACCTCTGCAGCCCAATTGCTAACACAAATCTACTAACAAATCTAAGCGACGAAATTGTTAACAAAATATTTAGTTGCAAATATGAAAGTGGTAATGTTAACAACTCCAAAGAAATCGAAATCTCGTCTCGCATCCCGGCCGTTGCGCGCCTGCAGATAATTGATTTCAATTGTCGGATCTAAACCGATTTCATGAGATAATTAAAGATAATTAAGCGACCGTAAATAAAATAACGAAGCGTAATTACGCTCAGGTAGGGTATCTGGAATATTCTTCGACGGTAATCGTGTGTACCAGTCGGCTGTTTTAAATGCCGATTCCGATTGTTATTATCCGATAGCATCGCAGAAATTACACATTTATTTATCAATTATCGCGATAATGAGTACATTGTGAGCTCTCGCTAAGGTTACTTTACTATTACGTTTTTTAATAAGGTATATATGGGGATTTTGTAATTGTAATTTTAATTCGTAATCAAGTCGAGCGCGCTTTGCATGTCAAGGACCGAAAAAATTGAGGCATAATATTTTTAAACTTTACAATGTGTACAAAATATTATTGACGTTGACTAACTTAACCTAAAAGTCCAACCTCTGATTACACCAAACGAAATTTGTGTTTTACTTTATTGCGCTTGATATTTCTGTTTTAGGCATTTTAGGAGATATTTATAATGTTGCCCTATGTGGTGCCATATATATCAATAACGTATATCAATATTGAAGATAGAATAATTATAGGGCTTCAATTGGATTCAGGTGAGGTTCCTAGAGCCCCAGATGGGTTCCCTCAACAACATTATTAACATAAACTGCTTTTAAAAAGTAATTAATTTACATGTTATCTACATAAAAGATAGAAGAATAATTAAAGGGTAATTCATTAAATAATGTACCCTAATATAAAGTTAGTATATTAAAATTCTTAAAACATGTCCATTTTATTTGTATTTCTTTAAAAATAAAACTGCCGATAATTACCGAATAATAAGGTATAGTTAATATTATACAAAGAAAATATATGGCATATAGTACCTATATAGTAATAAGAAAAAAAAACAAATGGCTTTCTTAATATTTTATTTATATTCTTGGCAACACCGACAAGAAAGGAAACGTAAACATGACGTTTTTGATGTTGGCACTCGGTAAACATGACGTGTACACAGCTGATCGTGCGAGGTTAACGTTTTTGCGAACTCTTCCTAAATGCCGTCTTTACGCTGTACGTAATAGTAAACGAAATAATTGTAAGTGATTCCAATCGATTCAAATATGTAATTATTACACTTGCATGTATAAATGGTAAATCAATAGCGATCAGTAATTCAGGGCCACTAACAGCATTAGAAAAGGATCATGCCGTTATTGATATGTCGTAATTTTCAATATTTACCTGGTTATTACAGCATGTATTCAAAATGTCCTACAAATGTTTTACGGTTAGGCAGTCGCTGTTGAGGAAATCGTTCGTGGTAGATACGACGTGCACTTGTAGAACTACAACGCGCCTCCCCGTAAATTAATAGCATATCGTGATATTAACGTATACTGAACATTTTAAGAACCGAAAAATTTACACGCACCGAAAAGAAACCGTAACGATCACACGTATCTTTCGAATTCAAAGATGCACACTGTCACTGTCACTAGTGTCCCTGTCTGGCTCTCATTTCGCGACGCGTGCGATATCTTCGCGGTGTTGCCACACCACATCGTAGCCATTTTATCGAGTTCTATTGATTGGAAAAAAAAATCTTAAAAGAAAAGATGGTTTTGTTACAAATTAAACATAAATACATTAAAAGAATACATCTTATGTACATGTACAAAATTATGTGACATTCTTTAATAAAACTGAATTTTCACACCTTAATATTAGAAGTTTGCTAATTTCTTTCTCGAAAACGGTTGGTTTTAGGACACCTGTTATATAAGGTTTTTTTGTTTGTTTTGATGAATACTATCACCTATTAAAAAAAAGGCAGTCAAACCCCTAACACCCTGTATATAAGACAATTATTTATTCCATTTAATGAATCTTGTCAACGCTAATTTCATACAAAAGGAATATTCCGGTCATAAACCTAGGGATGTTTTTAAACTTAACTTCTATTGACCTACATAATTTAAGCGTTTTGTTCTATCCCTGGAATGTATTAATTAGTCAAATTAAGAATACTGTAAATACGAAAGTGTGATAGGTACCGTTTGACTGATGACTGACAATATATGACCGAAACATGTTTCAATTGCCATCAATTACCCATCCAAGACATTTCTTTTAATTACAAGGGCGTAAAAGAGAAACTCATACAGAAGAAATTGTAAAATTGATTAGAAATTTGGTTAAGAGGTAAATTGTCGCAACAAGTCACATTATCAATTTTAATTTTTATCTGCTAACATGAGAGAGTGAGGGTGAAAATTATTAAATAAATTTTAAAACCCAAAAGAAGTCTTGGAAAATAAAAGGCATGCCATGGTCAGTCTTTTATAATTTTCACGTTTTTTTTATATTTTTATAAATTTCTTTTTCCCATCGGGTTCCCTTCCAACACCCAAATAATTTTTTCAGTTTCACATTTGTTACCCAAAAGAAGGCCACGAGGGATTTAGATGTAAATAAGGCTAAACGAAATAATACATTTCAACGGAACCAGTAAGGTATTATGTAGGTACCTCGTTTTAACAGCAAGGCGTCCTTTTTTATATTGGATGCACTCTATTAGAATAAGAAATCTTTGCGAGAGGAGTGGCCATGATTTTTTGGGAATGCATTGCGCCTTAAATAATAATAAAATAATATTCCAACTCATATTCTGAAACATCAAATTAAAATATTCAACAGATAGTCCAAACACGTCCAAAGATGTTACTATAACTTCACGCAATTTTTTTAAATCTCAGTTTTGTAATTGAAGTTTAAAAAAAAATTATCAAACTAATCTCTACCAGAATATCGCCCCTAAAAGATGATCAAAATTGTTTAACACGTTTTTGATTAAACATTAAATGATTGCATTGCTTACCATATTCAATACTCTTAAAGGCACGTTTAATGTTAAAAGAATTAGAGCTTCATTGATCCCAAATTTTAAAAAGAATTTGGATTTCACTATATAGTTCTTCTCATTATTAATGTTATCTATTGTTACATGTTAGAAGGTGGTATCTCAGTAAAACGCCGTTGTTGTGTTGGAATAAATCTTGTCGTCTAAAAGCGGCCCCAGCAAATGAGTATATACTTTCTTCCGTGTTAATTATTATTTCGACTTAGGAATTCAAACATTTAAAAGCTACATATACACTTAAGTCTTTACGATGGAAAAACCAATCAATCGATTTTTATGGTGGAAATAGTACTTCAACATAATAACGAGAATTTTTGGCACCACTTATTTTCAAATTCTCTTAGTCAACATATCCAAACGTTTCACTACTAAAAACTGTTTTTCCGGTATTACTTCATTAATATTATTACTTACTAATTAGATTACTTATGAATTCTATGCGACTGTTTAACTTCCCTTCAAGTGGTAACCTATCTAATACATTTTTAAAACACTTGGACTTGTTTACACGACTCAAAATTCGTGTTGTGTAACCCCATGGGAAGTGTGCTGTCAAATTTTTACCCGCGATATTTTAACGTTAATGAGCCGTTTATTCCAACAGTCTCCCTGTTAACTCGCTCGCCTTAAACGCAATTAGCAATTAGGATTATAACAGAGGATTACGAACTAGTTACAGGATCCGATCTTATCTGCCGGAGAAGTGTCACAACGATTACAAACGAGGTGCCTTACCCGTCGCACTTCGATGTGGTGGGCGTTCGGGCTAATAAAGTTTTAACTAATTGGTCCGGGTCGTCCTTATCTTGCTACGTTAAGTGCCAATAAGTGTTTGCTGTCCTGTGGTCGGTCCCACCAGGAAATGATACGTCTGCTGGGAGCGAAGGTGAAGGCGCCCTAAATACAGACGATACAAGATATATCGGTAGAACGGGACAGGCACGGCGTCGACAATTAAAATCAGATAAATATTTATGACAAACCGTTTAAATGTATAGGGATTTCCAATATTACTCATTTCCAAAGAGTTTCTTATGTGAGTAAGTTGTATGCGTTAGATCGATTGACAGGTGCGTACCGACCCGGCTGATGGTGCGCTAGGCGAGTAGTACGGATCAAACTTCCCAAAAAAATAAGCCCAAGTTAATTATAAATTATGCATTATGTTTGCATACTAAATTATGTAAAACTAAAAAATTATAGATTATTTGATGTCCAATAATAACTGAGTGAAATTTTTACCCAATTGAAATAGGAATAAGCATTGGGATTTGGGAGTGAAAATATAACAACAGTGATAGTAACTTATCTCTTCCTAATTATGATTATCTGTAACCTTGCAAGTACCGTGATATCAAAAATTATCTTGGTTAAGGGTTGCCATGGAATGTAAATCGGTTGTCTTAGCTTAAATCATCCTTTTGAACTAATTCTGTCATTGTCAAGCTACAGTGACATCATCAATAACTTACAAATGTTTTACCTACTTTCATTAAAGCTATAAAATAGTAATGAACTACAAGTTACGAAATACTAATCTAATAATCATGTAAATTTTATGCTGTGTGGTGAGAGCAATAATTGCAAAACTGCGTAGAATTAGAAAACTTTAACACAATGATTTGGCAGATTTTGACACTAAAAAAATAATTGACATAAATGTAGGATGGGAGCCGAGACAATAATTTTAAAATCCATGACCACCCTTGGCGAAGGTAATTTTTGATATCACGGTATTATAGTGATTTAACACCTATATGGCAGGCTTTTATATTATCCATAATAAGGGTAACACGACAATAACCCCGGATTATATTATCCATAATAAGGGCAACACGACAATAACCCCCGACAAAATCACCCACCGGACACTTACCCCCCGGACATTTACCCCCCATACCAAATAACCCCCGGACATATACTCCCCCCATGAAATCATGCAGAAAAAAAAACCAAAATATTGAAATAATGTTCAGTGGAAGCAAACAGAAAAATACAAAAATTAATTTATTGAGAATTTACTCATTACACTCCTTTCTTTTCAATGGGTGTATGTCTGGGGGGTATTTGGTACGGGGGGTGGGGGTGATTGTCTCGGGGGTTATTGTTCTAGAACCTCCATAAGGGGTTATATAGAACATTTTCAGTGTTAAGTATGAGTAGGGTGGTACGTACTCTTTTAAAAATGAATTTAACAGAGTACATGCGCTAAATGTAGAACACCATTTATATGAAATTTTCAAAACTACTGAGTGATCAAGAAATACTGTTTAAGTTGGCAATCCTACCAGGAGGATTTTTTTGCCCAAGGGTTCGCAACGCTACACCGGAAATCTCTGCACTCTGCATGACAGCGACAGCTAAATAAACACAAAGATTTTAGGTTATGTGAATTTATTTACGATTAAAAGACCACACCAGAAAAAATTTCAATATTTAAAGGTACTGCTCGAATTGAGCACCATCATGTTCTAAACATAAATTCACTCTCCGTTTTAGGCTCTCGAAGACATTAATTAACATCCAAGGAGAAATATTTGCAACTTCCTCGATAATGGCTGCTTACAGTTCTTCACGTGTATGTAGAACATTACCGAACACCTTGTTTCTAAGGTGCCCAAAGAAACAAAAGTCTAGAGGTGTCAGGTCTGGTGACCTACTTGGCCAGATTCCCGTACTTATGACTCGATGGCCAAAAACTTCCCGCAAATATTGCATTGTGGCACGAGCCGTATGTGCTCGAGCCGAATCTTGTTGGAAGTAGCCATTTTCGCGCTCCTCTACGGTTAATTGGACAACGAATGGCTGGAGAATGTGCTGAATGTATCGTTCAGAATTAACTGTGAAGATAAAAAACACAGCACCAATTACTCTCTGCCGCGATACAGCCAGCCAAACACCAACTTTAGTAGGATGTAAAGTTGTTGTTCTCACAGCATGTGGATTTTCACCAGACCAAATTCTGTAATTTTGAGAATTAACATAGCCATTGAGATGGAGCCAGGCTTCATCGGAAAAAATGGTTTTATCCAGGATGTCGTCATACATTTCCTGATTGAACCAGTTACAGAACAGGACGCATGGTGGACGGTCAGGAGGATTTAGGGATTGGACCATCGAAAATTTGTACGGGTGGTATTTCAATTTGCTCTTCAACACAGTGGAACAACTTCCATACTGATAAACCTGTAAACTCACGAACCGGAATACGGGAAATTAGGAATAAGTGGAAATTGGTGAACTTTTGATGAGGATCAAACCTGTTTGGAGGGAAACCTTAACCTAACCGGTTTGCGAGGACTTTGTTGCAGTCGGGCCCTGACGTCTTGCACCACATTTTTAGTGAGTACGGGAGGGTCTACCAGGTGGCTTTCCATTCTTCACATTGCCTGTATTCAAATATCGTTGAACTACGCGCATGCACTGTTGTTTAAAAACGTCGATAGTGAACACAACTTCAGGAAACATTTCTTCAAATTGGTGCAAAGTGGATTCCAAGGAGTACTGCCATCTAGAAATGGGACCAAAGTAAAATTAAAATTAAAGTAAAATTTAGGATTGACAACTTAAACAGTATTTCTTGATCACGTTGTATATAACGTGTATCAATCTTCAACTTTTGCAGGAACAAAACACGTGGTTTAAGTTGCTTATTCTCATATGTTGCCTTTTTGCACACTTTTTGTCTTATATTTGGTTTTGTGCAAAATGATAAATCCTGTCATAATGCGAAATGGCAGCATAGTATGGAATAGTGGAATACTGCCTTAACGTGGAATATATTCCACTACAGCAAAGGTCAAACAAACAATCTCGAACAAACTGAAAAATAATCTATTTACTGAAAAGAGAAAAGAAGAGAAAATTGTATATGAATTCCTCAGTTTCAATTGAAGTTAACAGGAATGAAAATAAAAGAAAATATTTTTCAACTTTAAACAACATTTAAAAAAATTCTTTCTTTCTTTCTACGTTCTTGAACTTTTTAAAAGATTATAAATTCAATTAAAACAAATGGATTAATTGAAAGGATGTGATATAGCGCAGTTAATACTTAGAAGAGCTATCATGTGCATGTCTTAACTTATATCGAAGTTTTAGTTAAGTCGCGTACCTATTAAGTTTGAAATTTAATTTAGTGAATTCAGCAATATGTGTCCTTAATTCAAACCGAACATATTAAACCGAATGAACTTCAGCCGAAATCTTCAGGACAATTTTGGACTGAGTCTCAACACGTAGATGTTTTCAAACTTAAAAAATTAAGTGTTAAGTTTGATTTCATTAATTTAGTAGTAGTATACATTCTTAATTTAAACCGATATTATTGAAAACTGAACCAAATATCAAGTAAGTAAGTAAGTAAGTAAGTAAGTAAGTAGATATTTATTCCCATCGAGATTTACAAATATATAGGATCCGTCGAGAAAAAAAAATCCATGAAAGGATTGCTGCACAAAAGGTATATATATATATATATATATATAAATTTGATAAATTAGGCAATAGCCGTAATTACCAAATTACATTAGACGAACATAACGAAACATAAAGCAAAACATGAGTCAATAAAACAATCATAAATAAGAGAACAATTTACATATCTTCACCCAAAAGAGTGGATTATTATCGTGCGACGTAGCTATAGAATTCCTCCAAGTTGTAGAAACATCCCTCAATCAGAAACGTTTTGAGGTGTTTTTTGAATCGATCCATGGACTTGTGCTGTATGATCTCAGCAGGGAGCCTATTATAGATCTCCAGGCCTACCACGAACGGGGAGTTTGATGTTATACGTAACCTAGCATCACAGAAAATAATTTCGTACGTAAAATCAATGAACGGCCGTCGTCATTTTTGTGAACATTAATATTATGAATCGGTGATGGTTACAACGATTTCTGGTCATAAACTTATGACTTCATACATTGAACCGATAAACGAGCCAACATTAAACAGTGAACGCAAAACATTGGAATTAAATATTTCATCCATTAATCTAATGTAAAAATTCATTGAGTTAATGTTTGAGGATTATTAAACAACGTTCTTCATCATTATAACGATAAATTTTCGTCATAGATCTATGAACAGCAAACATAAAATATTTATGAACGGTTTTCGTTGTTTCAGTGAACATCAAACATTGATTTTACGAAGCCAGCCATTAACTTTTAAAAACGCATCAGATTTAATGTTGTCGGAAGTTGAAACGATGTCGGCGAACATTAATATTACGAATCACCGTCGTAGACTTCTCTGCTTGTACCACTTTTTATGCGAATTCTTCTGAATTTCCTCCAGTCGGTCTGATAAAGTAGAAGAGGCAGTACAGCGTTCTAACTATTATACCAATTGTGCCAAATTATTGTGTGATAGATGAACAAGCTCGAGAAAGACAGTATTTCCCTTTAAGAATGGAAAATTGGTAAGTATTAGCATTATCGGAAAGTTGAAATAACACAGTTCTATGCAATCTCTTACTAGTAGGTAGTCTTAAAATTTTATTTTTCTTTCGAATCATTTAGGAAAATGTCTAATTTTGTATTACTTATAACACTTTTATTTTTTTAGGTTAGTATAAACTATGAGATTGCTTTCGGAAATTGGGAATTACTTTTAAATAATTGGGAAAAATGGTTTCCCCACACAGTGACATTTCTACAGAAAGACGGACACATGAAAAATAAAACTACTAAAGGCCTTCTAAATAAAGCGTTTGAGGATGCCTGTAATGAAAGTAAGTTCTATTTTATACGTACTTAAAAAAAGGAAAATTTGCTTTTCTTAAACCTTCCACATTAAAAAACATTTTCTTTAAATCCTTGTTCAGATAATGAATATTCGTTGCTAAATAACTGTAATATGTCTTTTTGTGCTTGACATCGTGCTCGGACTTTGTTTTATGTAGAAATAGTTATAAACACACCTGTTAATGTTCTAAAACGTAAGGTGTTTAACTAAGGTTTTTCTAACGTCATAAAACGAATATTTTTTTAAAGCGTAAATCTAGTTTTGGTTTACCATTTCCCCTTCTTTTTTCAGATTGGCGATCCATGGATATTTGGTGCCATCGGCCAAGTTTTGCCAAATGGAAAAGACATTTTATAAACATAACGTGTCGCTTAGAGCCCAAAGGTTCATATGATTTGTGAGTTTCTGATGCAATAAAAAATTGATGTAGCAAAAAAGGCTATTATTCTGCAAATCCCTTTGCGAAGAATTAGAAAGTGGTATGTATTAGTAAGATTTTCCACCTTCCGCGTTCCAATGCTTCTGAAACGCTGCATACAATATTTTTTCAAAAGTCACTGCAATTAATAATTGGAGGTCATAGGTCTATCAACGCCAGTTATTGATTTAATGTACAGCAATCATAAGCCAATGTTGATCGTTCGTAATATCAATAACCGGCGATCATAGATCCATGCTCACTGTTTATTAATTTAACGTACAGCAATCATAGGCCTAACGTATGTCGTACATAATATCAACGTCCGGCAACCTTAGATCTATGCTCACAATTCATTGGTTTAACACATAGCAAACATCACATTAATAACCGCCAACATAGATCCATGTCTACTGTACATTGACTCAATGTACAGAAATCGTAACTTAATGAACAGAGAAATTTATGTACGACCGTTCATTGAATCAACAACACTCGTCATCGGCCCGAAATTTATGTCGACGTTCATTGATTTGATGTACTTTTTTATTAATATCACGTACCTTTTTCGTTCAGTGATTGGGCACTCTGAATTTATCCTTCGTTCTCGTATCGAAGTTATGCACCGCCGCATTCGTCACAAATTCATGTTTGTTGGCGAAGACAGAAGTGCACACCTCATGTATGAAGATACTTGGCAAAGTCAATATGTTCAGTTGTTTAAATATTCCTCTACAGAAGGTCATCTGGGAGACTCCCGTGAGATATCTGACGATCCTTTTTTGGCTGATGAAAACCTCTCTGGAATAGGTCGACATTCCCCAAAGGACTATTTCATATGCGAGTCTGGAATGAACCTGTGCATGATAAAAGGATAGTAAGAGTTCCATAGTTAGTGCATCTCTAAGATTTCTGATTAAATAGCAGAAGGAAGATAATTTATTCTTTAGCTCTATGCAGTGTGGTTTCCAATTTAAGGTATGGTCCATCTTGATTCCTAGAATTTTGAAGGTGTCAGTTCTCAATATAATATCTTGGCCAATTTTTAAATAAAGTTCTAGATTATTACGGTTTTGTGAGGTATGGTATCTGGTATAGTTCGTCTTTGAGCTATTTAGGAAAAGAGAGTTGCTGCAGAACCATTTGTTTAATTCTGTTAATGTCAGGTTACATTTTTTTTCAAGTAGTATTTTGCTGCTGTCTGATATAACCAAAGATGTGTCGTCTGCATATATAATGGCAGAGACATTATCAGGCAGGCTCTCGTGTAAATCATTAATATAGATTAGGAAAAGAATTGGTCCTAGTACGGAGCCTTGCGGAACTCATATATTTGATGGGACAGGTGTGGAGTAAAACTCTCTAGTGTTAAAGTTCGCGTCGGTGTGTCGGATTTTGACAAAAAAGTTTCTGTCGTCAAGGAAACTTTCTACCCACTGATTAGGAATGCCGCGTATACCATATTTATCCAATTTGTATAACAGGCGCTAATGAATAACACAATCGAACGCTCTGCTAAGGTCGCAGAATATTCCCGCTGGACTGTTCCCGTTTTCCAGGTTGCTGACCACTTTCTCATGAAATGCCAGGAGCGCGGTTTGTGTTGATTTATTGGTCTGGAAACCGTGTTGACAGCTGGCTAGTATGTTATTTTTATCTAAAAATGGTTGTAGCCTTTCCAGAAAACAATATTCAAAAATTTTACTGAAACTAGACGTCAATGCAATGGGTCGATAGTTTTCAGCATCTTTCTTGTTGTTTTTTTGTATATTGGTGAGACACTACTGAGTTTGAGAGCTGATGGAAACTTTCCTTGTTCGAATGATAGGTTAATCAGGAATGACAAAGGTTTAGTTATTGTGTTTGAAACTTGTTTTAGAATGTAAGGTGATACATCATCAGGCCCTGCTGAGTATTTGTTCTTTAATTTGTTTTTTATAATATTAGATATATCCAGTTCCGCAAAGGGCGTAAGAAATAGGGAGTGTAAGTGAGAAGATTTTATATACTTATATGATTCATCAGGAATAATGTTATTTACTATCTGTTGCGGGGCTTCTTTGAAGAAATTTGCGAAGTAGTTTGCAACTTCTTCTGGATCTGACAGAGTATTTCCCGATGTCTCTAAAACAGTATTGTAGTAAATTCTGTGTGTGTTAGTTATGTTCCTAATTACGGTCCACGCGCTGCCTTCATCTGGTTTTCGGATCTGGTAATAACGTTTTGATAGTGTTGTCTTTTGCTGTCCGATATTAATTGAAGGTGTCACCTGAAGTCTTCATCGCAATTCAGAACACTCTTGGACTACTCTTAAAAATGTTTCAGGAGATTATTTCAGATGCTCCAGGCGTTGAGTGAGCAGTGTCTTGAATGAGAATCAATAACTACTGCACATGCGTGCATTAACTGAAATATAGTTTATTACAACCTTATCTATGTCTTAATACTTAAAATAATAACCTAATTGGTCCTAGTTTCTTAAAGTAACGATACTGCATATCATCAATTTATAGTATTTGCAATTTATTACATCTTTTGCTAAAATAGCAATAAGGACAGTTCTTGGTTTTCGAGTAATGACTCAATCGCATGTTTTTCTTCAATGAAAATTTCATTTAATTTTCACTTTGAGCGTTGTGACAAACATCGTGCCCAAAGATAGCAAACCAGGCACATCACCCACACTTCCCCATGACTGTCTGCAGAAAAATTATTTTAAAAATTGTTAGTAGAATGTACTTTGTTATTGTATTTACTACCCTTGTTGTTTCAGTTATTATGAGTTCAATCTTATTTACGTAACAAAATGAGATTGTGGCGCGAAAGGTAAAAACATCAATGTGAAGCGTGCTCCTTCTTATCTGACGCAGGTGACGCATTTCAAAGGGGACCACAAAAGCTCTTCTCGAATAGTCGCGAACGTCCAATTAGAGAAAGAATAACCCGGAAGCTTCTGAAAAAGCATTATTAGGGGACATAAATTACGAGTCGGTTCCATGGCAAGCAGAGTAGACCAGGAGCCGCCGTGAGTGAGTTTAACATAAAATCATTAGTCCAGGAATAGACTAAGTAAATTAGATAGTGTTAAGAACTGTATAAATAAAGAAGAATAAACGTTGCGATAGTTTACTTCCGTTAAATTATCTACAAAATATCCGCCCATGTGGTTATTCCAATACAGACACGAGAAATTTATCATTTTTACGACATCATCATCACAACAATCTCAAATTTACGACTAAAACCAAACGTCTTTTGTACCTGGTCTCACCGTAACCACCTTGTAATTTACGAGGTGCTCATGGTTCTGTCGAATTAGTGAATTTCCATTTGTCGTCCGTCTCCGCGAATAAATATATATCGAATCGCCTCCAGAATAATTATCCGTCGGGGACAAGGTGTAAAACGTAGATAAGGCAGGAGATAGCGGCCGAAAGGAATAATTGCGACTGTGAAATTTTCCCGATTATTCAATACTCCTTATCTCTATCTGGACAAGGGATTAATTATCTCTGTGGACGAGCGGCGACGATAAACGTTCATTAGGAAATGCAAAGCGGCATCTGTTGTCCGCCAAAATGAAATCCTACGACTGCTTTTAATTGCAAGTTGAATATGTAGTGGAATTTTTAGATAAACGTCCGTTGTCGGGGTAATTGCGTTTAATTCACCGCTATAAACAATTACGTTTTTGCAATATATATCTGACACCTTTCGTCCTGAAGATAATGTCATGCGATGCGCCTTTTTGTCCAACGGACAAGTTGTGTAACGGTGTTATTTTCTGCACATAAGGGATATTGGTCACCTAATCCAGCCCTGTAGAGCGATTAATTGATTTACAATTAATTTTTAATCGGCAACTCAAATTTAATAAAAAGTATTCCAAATTTATTAAGCACTTTTTATATCAAATTCATTGACAGGTAAAACTAAAAAAAAAATAGTTTTAAATTTAACTGAATGGCAGTTACTTCTTGGATTTAGCTCTGCAACTTTCTGATTGCCTAACGAACTGTATTACAGAATTCATATGTATTGATAGCATGTAGAGGAAATATTAAATTTGGCCCAACTATAACGCTTAATGAAAGTTTAATGTGTATCCACTTTAATTACCTTCTAACTTCTAATTGAAATAGATTATTTATTCAAATTTCTGTCCAGTTAATACTCTAAGAAATCTGTATGACTTACCTTTACGTTAATTCCTTAGAAAAATACGTTATTAATTTGAACCAATTGGCAATACCAAAATTATATTCAGGCAGACTTGAGGAATGTATTACTTGAAATCTTCAGCTTTGCTAAATTATTTAATTATCCAATGAAGTTTAAGGCAACTTACGTCACCCCAACACATAAAAAGTGACCCGATACAACTGATCATAATGATATCTGTTGTATGTTGAATTGGACGACTGTACAATAAATTATTAAGGAATAATGTTTACTTACAAATACCACCATGAGTCAGAAGATCAAGCAAGATTCCGGATATAGGTCTTCCAATAATAGGTAATATATCTATTAATAATAACAATAACTAATAATTGATAGGTAAATCTAGAAACTGTATGTGGCACATACCTAGTATAAATTAAGAACATTAATGCAATAAAAATAAAAATAGTTATTTTTGTTTTTTCTTAAACAAAAAATATCTAATTACATTAGCTGAAAATAAGCAAAACCGAAACGCTTTTTTTACTAAATAGACCCTCTAACTTTTATTTTCCCTTATACATCAAATTGTGAGT
Source organism: Cryptocephalus moraei (assembly GCA_946251905.1). Classification (NCBI taxonomy): domain Eukaryota; kingdom Metazoa; phylum Arthropoda; class Insecta; order Coleoptera; family Chrysomelidae; genus Cryptocephalus; species Cryptocephalus moraei. Next base: position 19,270,217 of record OX276454.1, read on the forward strand.
TTTTATAAAGCAAATCTAATATTACAACATAAGCCATGTTTTTATCTAATTTTTAGAAATAAATATTTTCAGTTACGTCACTTTCTCCTTCATTTGGAATAGAGTGGAAGTACTATTTACGCTTTGCAAATCTATAGAATTTCTATATTCACTACTTTCAGAAAAAGATATTATTTACTAAACAAATTATTGGTTTCGAGCTATGTACTTACGCACCTGAAATAATTTTTAATGATTTATTGAGGCTATTTTACCTAAATTGAAGAAATCTACAATTTCTTCATATTTCATGTAATATATTGTAACGGAAAGTCTCTGAAACGAAAAGTAAAAAGGAGAATGCCGCCGGACAGACAGGCAGTAATAAACAGTGAAACGAGTGGACTAACTGACCGGAGCGGCCGTGCGCGGAATATAAATAAATAAGTGTGTGATATAAATTAGGTATCAAGTGTTGTTAGTGAAAATAAATTTGTTAATACACTTCGCGTAATGTAAGTTATTTAAAACCCGTAAAACGTTACAATATGTAACTACAAAGAACACTTACGCCATTAGTTAAGTATAAACCGTAGCAAAAAAATTAGGAAGCTTCTAAAATAATTTCCTTTTGGGTTTGTTTGAAACTGAGTGAAAATCATAGAACGTTACTATCTAAAGGTATAAAGAAGTTTGTCGAAAAACTTGTCAATATTAATAAATTGTGAAAAATGTAGACCCAGTTAACGAAAAGAAAAAATTTTATTTTTTCAGTTTCAATTGAAATTGATGATAGTAGAAAAGAAAATATATTTCAAATTTAAACAGCTTTTTAATAAAAGATTATAAAACCACTTAAAACAAATGAATTTATAGAAAATATAAATAAAATTATAATTAATATATAATATATAATAAAAATTATAAAAGATAAACCGAAATTAACTTCACCTGAAATCTTCAGGACAATTTTGAACTGAGTCTCATCCGTTAAATTTTTTTTTAAACTTAAAAAATAAGTTTTAAGTTTGATTTCATTAATTTAATAGTATATATTCTTAATTTAAACCGGGATTATTAAAATTATTGAAAACTGAACTAAACCCCACCTGAACTCTTCATTGCAATTCAGAACAATTTAGGACTACTGTTAAAAATGTTTCAGAAACATATTTCGGATACTCCAGGCGTTGAGTGAGAAATGCCTTGAATGAGAATCATTAACCACCGCACAACATACCGCAACATACCGTGCGTGCATAAACTGTGAAATATAATTTATTACAACCTGTGTCTTAGTACTTAAAGTAATGAACTAATTGGTCCTAGTCTCTAAAAGTAACCACACTGCATATCATTAATGCATAGTACCTAAAATTACAACTTTTGCAAAAAGAGTAATAAGGGTAGTTGCTGGTTTTCGAGTAATGACTCCTTCGCATGTCCCTCTTCAGTGGAAATTTGCGTTTCTTCCATTAATTTAGATTTACTATTAATCTGCCAATATGACCATTAAAAATCTCGAAATGTTACAAAGGAATATTTCCAAAAATACATGTTTGAAATTTAAATAAACAAGTTTGTTGAAAACCAAAATAATCTACTTGCTTTGTTCGTCGTATCGAACTTGTAGAATTGTAGATTCGTTGTCCTACTGAAGTTTCTATGACTTACTCAGGAGTTGTAGAAGTTCTCGTCTATCGTCGCTGGTTACTTTCCCCGAAGGACCTTGAAAGAAAGTGTAAAATGGTCCGTCTTTTCGAACTTGTAGTATTTGTAGTCTCGGTGCCCTGGTGAAGTTGCTTCTAACTTACTCAGGACTCTTCTTGGGTCGCTGGACTCGAACGGCTCGAAGGACCATGAACGAAAGTGTGAAGTGGTCTCTATAGAGAGTGGACTGTATAGATCTCTCTCGTAGCTCCTAGGTGGCTGCGGAGATGAATCTTGTCTCCAGGTTGTAAAGCTGGAGGCTGTAGTAGTAGTTGGAGATCACGGCTTGTCGTAAATCTCCGGAGTGGACCGAAGGCGTCTCTTGCAGGTCCTGAGTTGAAGTTCTCGAAGTTCTGGAGAGAGGGCGTGACGTACTTCTCCGTGTTGGATCTGAGGGCGTAACGTGCAGATCCGGGGTTGAAGATCTCGAAATTAGTTGTTCTCTTAGCTTGACGATCTCGTAGAAATCTCAGGGCGTAACGTGAGAGTAGTCGTGTAGGGTGAGGTTAGGTCTTCCGAATGCAGTCTCACAGTCGGTTTTAAGATGAAGGATGACTTTTAAATCAAGACCAACCACACTCGTCGTTTTGAGCATACTAGGTATATTGGGTTATTACCAAAATTTCACAAGCTTTTATACATCTTCAAATTACATTGGTTAGATGTCAAATTAAGTTTTGTTCTCTTTTGGCGTCCTAGATTTTATTTATCCTGACCTAGCTGTGTGCTTGACCTTAACGAGCGCGTTTATTATCATATTACGAGGACTGGTGTTATGCTTACGCGATTAATTATTGTTGTAAGATTTTGAAATTATCACTTTGATCCGCGCTTTTTCGTCCACCTAAGCAACTCAGTTGTTTTAATTCCCTATTTAATAGTTATAATTACTTAATAATTGATTACCTTATCAGCATGCACACTAAATTATTTCACTGACTTAATTATTCTAATTAATTTTTGATTACTTAATTTGCAAGCAGAATTTTCACCTAAGATTTTTTTAATAACAAGTTGCTCTAGTTCCCTATTTAATGGTTGTTAATCCCTAATTGATGAATATGTTCCCTAAATCCCTATTAAATCTCTACAACCCTACTTAACTCTCTTTCATGTTGATCGTAGAGTCAACATCTATGAATAATAGAAACAATTCAAGCTACTGTTTAACAAAATCAACGGCAGATGACTTTGTAAATACTTTCTATGGCAGTAAAATAACAATTAGACGGTGCCGCAGCAATGTTAAAAGTACCAGTTAAATTTACTTGTCAAAATGACAAGCTTATCATAGTTGGTTAACTGTGCTTTCCGAAAAGTGACATGATATAGAAAATTTTGCGAAACACTCAAGCATATCCTTTAAACAAATGAAACGTCTTCATTACCGAATACTAAAACCTTTTGTCGAAATAAATCAATAATAATTGTTTTAATATGTTGCTTTTCAATAAATATGTTTATTTGACTTTCAAATATTTATTAATCTAATTTTTTGTGGGAAATTTCGACCGCTTTAACGGTAATTGTTTAATCTGTCTATCCTGCGATAAGGAGATGTGGAAAACTAAAGAAGCTGGAAACTATGAATCGGAAAAATTGTGCAATTGTTCCAGTATTTAAGAATTTGTTTTTGTTTTGTTTAAGATGTACACATTGTAGGATATTGAAATAGCAAAGTTATGATTAATAGGTGCAGTGCATTATTCCAACAAAACAAAAACAAAACAAAATTGTCCCAGTATTTAAGAATTTGTTTTTGTTTTGTTTAAGGCGTACACATTGTAGGATATTGAAATATCAAAAAGTTATGATTAATAGGTGCAGTGCATTATTCCAACAAAACAAAAACAAAAGACATTCCAGTATGCCAACTTTCTCGAAACCACCATTGTTATTCCCGTAGTTAATTACCGAAAACACTATATTAATTTTAATAGCGGCTAACGACGTAAAAAACAAACAGGAAGGAATTAATTAACGATACCGACCGAAGTACGTGCCTACTTAAGTCTCAGTGTCAACCGTGCCGGATGACTCATTTACAGATTTAATTTTAATTTTAATTAAAGATCGATGGGGTGTTCGATACGACTCGATGTTCGATAAAAATTAAATTTCCTGCCTAAAGGTGACGTCATGGGAAAGCATTTCTAAACGGTTTAGAAGCGGCGGGCGGTACTTTTCGTAAAAGCGACAACGCGGGCAAAGGTGTGCGCTTCGGTCTTTATCTAAAGTGCGTTCAGCGAGCGTCAAATATATGCGCCTGTTGGAGAAAATACAAAATTGCCGTAATGAGAACAATTTACTGCTAATCGCCGGTGGGATCTTCATCAACAAAGAAATTAATGAGCGTGGAGACATTTACTCGGCCCGATTTGCATTTCGTTTTAACGGATCCGTTAATGAAAATTTAAGTTTTCTCGTAGGCGAGCGAGCTCTCGCCGACAAAACGGTACGTCGATAAAAAGCGTTAATAATCATTAACTTAGGTGTTTCTAGCCGGTTACGTGCGCAACCCCCGCAAGAAGGGTCCGCTCCCGTAATTGCACTCAAAATGTAAGTGCGGTTATCCGTAATGATCTGGCCGGAAGTTCGACCGACGGAAGTGGTGAGAAAAACGCCATTTTGTACGCTAGTTGACTCCGGTTTCGTGACGAGCCTAACCTGTACACAACTATTAGAATAAATAAACTTTACACGCCAGCACGGCGCGATAAACGCGCCGTGGTTTTACCAAAAATCTTGCTCTGAATCGCAAGGTCGAAGAGAGAGATCCACAGATAGACAAATCCACTCGAATTGTAGTTGAAAATGAATAATTGGATCCTCATGGTAATCGGTATGTAAAATAACTCCGTACAACAGCTTTGAGACTATATGATTCCAGACTTGTTCTAATTTACGAAGTACGTAATTAGATCAAGACGCGCAAGAGAAACAAACTTTAGCGACACAATACACACCGAACTATATTTAGAAATTGAAGTGTCATGAATAGCGTCGGCCAAAGACTGCTCAGCCATACTGCCCAAACACGCCGTTTGTTTCCATAGTTGTGTATGTGAACATACAGAATCCATACATACGTAAAATAAATATGTGTCATTTCCGACGGTACAACATAATACAAGTTACAAAATCGAAATGGCGTCCATCAAACATAACTTCTCTATGTATCTCTCTCTCTCTCTCTCTCTCTCTCTCTCTCTCTCTCTCTCTCTCTCTCTCTCTCTCTCTCTTTTCCAACGCTTCAGGTTCTTTTGTTTTATATTAATTTATAAGACAACACCCAAAACTTCACCTCGCGATGATTTCCTACGAATTTTCAAAACATTTTTTCGACCCTTTCCCGATTTTTCTGACGAAAACAACGTACCTGGCGAATTTCACGTCGCTCCAACTACCTTCACGATTCTCGGCGTGTAGATAAGAGCCGCGATGTCATAAACGAGTTCCTTTGTTACGATCGCGCCAGTTTGAGAAATTTAAATGTAGAAAAATGTTAATTACTGCCTGAAGACGGTCTCGTGGTTTGGAGATCAGGGCGTGACGTGATCTCTGGTTGATGTTCTCGAAGTATGGAGAGAGGGCGTACCGTGCTCTCCGGTTTAGATCTGAGGGCGTAACGTGCAGATCTGGGATTGAAGTTCTTGAAGTTAGAAGTTGTCGTAGCTCGAAGATCTCGTAGAACTCTCAGGGCGTAATGTGAGAGCTTGTAGGTTGGGGTGAAGAATCAAGACCATAACACACTGTCGTTTTGAGCATACTAGGTATACTAATTTATTGCCAAAAATTCACGAGCGTTTATACACAGTCATTTTGAGTTAAGTTACCCTTTGGTTTCAGTTATTTGATAACGTTGTTAATTTTTGTTGAATGTTATCTTCCAATGTACGAGAATGGCTTCACTGACCTTACCGATGCGGATTTGCGATCAAGTTGCGAAGGATTATTATGCTGACATCCACATTCTGCACCTTAGTGGTACACAATTGACCTTATTACTGGGTCAGTGACATGCTTCGTTTCGTAAAACAAATCGTGTTGTTATTAAATGATGTACGAGGCACCCTAAATTAGTTCGCAATAAATTACAAATTTTTAACATTAAAAATTTCCTAAAATAATGTTGACGTTAGCGTCAACAACGTAATGTGATCGTTTTTGGAGATCCCTGTAATTGTCGGCAACATGTACCGTAGCAACACAGAGCGCTGTGGAGATTGGGTAGGAGACGTACCAGGGACGGTGTCGTCCCGCAACTACTAGGCGCATTGTAAGATGTTTTCACATCAAAAATACCCGTTTATCCTATCCATTACTAAAAGAGAAGTAATTTAGTGAGTTTCAAAATAACAGCGAAATACAGCAAACATTTTTAATTGTGTAAGTTGAAAAAATTGAAGGATTACAAGGTTTCAAAGTTAATCTATAATAACGTTGTATACAGGCGACGTCAAAACCTACTGATATGATGTGATTATAGATATGTTGGTATTGTGTGTACCATGGAAAATTGGAAAGGTAAAGAGAAAAGGACGTATGCACTTTTCTCTGTAGTCACTAGGTAAATTCTATTTTGTGGTGTTGTTGTTGTTTTCTCAATTAGACTGCTTGAAGGTGTGTTTTGTGATGTTACGTTTGTTCTCAGGAACTTAAGTCATTTTGAACTTAGTCACATATACTTAGTCTTGCCAGGGAAAATTTAGGAAAAGGAAAATTACGTGCCTAACAAATCTATCTATTATTAAAACTTAAATTGATTTGGAATTCTGTAGATACCCGTTTTTTACATTCTCAATTTCTTAATTCACTGTTTAAAAAGAAATCAATATTCTTCGTTAAAAAGTGAACTGAACAGACTGAACTTAGCCCCATGCATTTTTCAAGAAAATTGGTGACTAGTCAAAAAAGACAACACATTCATTTATTTCGAAATTATCGGAGACTACGACCAGTATTATCTCTCGTCTCGTCACGTCTTCACCACTAGTTCAGTATTGAATAATAAAAAATAATAAACAAAATTCCATAATCTTACTGAAAGCTAAAAAATAATGTTTAAAGCCTAATAAATTAATATTTTAGATCTTGTTTTCCTTAAACGCAAAGACAAGATTTAATTTAAATGTTTTCAGTAAAAGTTTGTTTTTAAAATTCTATTTTTGTTTAATATTTGTTTATAATTTAATATTTCTAACAAAAACTGGTTTAAATATTGAGTAATCTGATTACTTTCTAATATTTTATTATAGATATTCAACACTAGAAAAATATTAAAATTAGTAAAAAAAATTTTAGAGCAGATGTCGAAAAAATTTCAAAGAACCGAAATATGACGAGTTTAAAGTTCCTGGGGAGTAAGTTTTAACGAAAAGCGTTATTATACTTTATTACACATGTCCATTTGACAAAAGTTTCAAAAAACCATAAAATGACTAGTGTAACGTGTACTTTAAAGAAGATTAGCGAATATTATCAAAACTTTATTATACACATTTAACAATAAAATGATTAATCAAGATTTAAAAAATCTTGGAACAGATTTTCAGATTTAAATAAAAAACGAAAAATGACAAGGGTAAACTACCCCTTAATCAAGGCTAATTTTGATAAAAAGATTACTAGAAGTCCCTGGTATACCACAGAGCATAAGTACGGTGATTTTTAATTTTCAAGAAAAACAACATCGACACTTGTGTAAAAACTTGTTTTTCGGACAACGTCTAGAATTTCTAACTAAAATTCAGAAATTGAACCAATTACAATATTTCCCAAAATATGATTAGACAAAATAATGAATTTCTTACACTAAATTTCGCTCATAATTTTTTATTTAAGACTTGTTTTTAATAGTCATTTAAACATTCTGTAACCTATTTATTGGGGCTAGTTCGAAATTTGTTTTAGAATTCAATTTCAGAAAATTCTTGAACTTCTCAAGGTGCTGCAGTAATTGACTTTTTGTAACAATATCGTCTACTTTCTTGAATATTACATTACAGAAATTTTGAGGAATTTTCAAAAGCTCAATATTCCTTCATATTGCCTCAAAATACCACGAAAGTAACTTTTGATTCACATACATAAATCGTATAAGCTTAAACTGTTTACCTCATTTTGAAGTAGGTATCTCAATATTGAAGGGTCCCTAAACAAAGGAATGTTAAATAATGTCGCGACCTGCGTTAAGCACAGGGTCGTACACTGAGGGGTATCTAGGGGTATATTGAACAAAATCAAATTCATTAAAGGCGCAACCAGCGGCCAACACGACACCAGTTGAAAATAACACAAAGGAGAAGGAATCAAAAGTAATCGAAATATGGGACAACGTAGTACAACTTAAAAAACACGAAAAAACAAATGATTAACAGGGACTAATAATAATAAAAAGGGGACCTAAATAAAAACAGTATATGAAAATAACGACTTACCCTAAGAGGTTCATCTTGGCCGTGGCTCGGGGGACGTGTCTCGGAGACCGACCAAGGGCGCGATTTGCAAAACTAATGAACTGAACCAGGTTTTGTCGGTCTCCAGCCAATTTATATTTTTTTCCTGATGACCAATCAGCTTTTTGTCGTTATTAACATAACGTGGAAAGTTCGTCGATTCCCGGACTCTTTGGCGGATGCTCGATATCGAATTCGAGACGTTGCATCCGCGCGCGATAGCTCGCGGAAATCGCGGGTCGAATTAGTGAAGAGTATTATCCGGGAATTGCTGAATCTATAAGTTACTGCAAAGTAGCTAAATTAGTCGCTTTGCAGAATAAAGAAAAGAAAAAAAGAAAACACCCGAGTTGACGTGATGTAAGAATAGAAAGTTAAATTATCAGCGGAATTTGGATTAATTAATTGATTGATAGGTAAGCTGATTGATCATTTCTTGACAATAACGACTAATAAAGACAAAAATTCAGAACTAACTGGTACAAAAGTTATAGTAAACAGGCGGGAAAAGCGTACCTATAATTGTTTAGTATCGATTAAACAGAAAATATGGTAATGGCGTTATCACACATAAATAAAAAATAAACTTAATATTACGTGGACCAATCGCTTTGTATGTTAATTGAATACTAAAACAATTTCCCAGCTATTTACGCTGAATATTGCGTAACCTCCATAACGAGGAAGAGCGAATTATAGTATTAACTATTTTTTTATATAACATAAAGAGTGCATGTTTAGAACTAATTAGAGGCGAACGCATAACTAACACGTACATATACACATAAGGACGTAAAGCTATCATCAGCAAAAAGTTTCACGCCGCTCGATTCCATTAAATTATTGTAAAACGTTATTAACACAATCGCCTTATTGTTATTCCGCGAACATACCCGCCAAGTATATATACGTATAATATGGTTTATTACATGAGGAGAAGACGAAGAGAGAATGCGGAAACTCGAGCGGGCAATTTTCCTTTTATAATTTCGTAATTGGGAAGTTATTAGCGAAGGCAGCTGAGCACGCTTAAATACTCTTAAAATGTTTTGCTCGTATACACGCAATTATAATAATGTTTATTTCCTTCAACGAGAACCGCTTATTTTATTCCGCAGGCGTACACGACACAATTAAAACTTATGCCTGTTTGACGTTGACTAACCTAACTCGAATGTATATAAGTAAAATTAAAGTTTTCAATTTTCTCGCAAGGGTTTCCCATGTTTCCCATTTGCGTTTAAAATTCCAGAAAACGTCGAAATATGTGATTTTTACCATTGACTAAGTGGTTGAGACAAGAATCTAACCCAGCAGTAGAAAAAACCCACAAACCATTTAAAAGCCTACTTGGGCTTGAGAATAATTCAAAGTGCCGTTTGCATAATTCATATCGGTCACGATTTTAATTTAACGCGCAGGTTATATACACACACATACACCATATTTCCCTCATTTAAAAATCGCTCACTCCGTACGGTTATTGTTTTCAAGCTCTGTGACCATCCTAATCAGATAAGCTGGGTTGTAGCTCATTAAAGTTCATTGTAAAACGAGCCGAGTTACACACAATAAGAGAGACGATTCAGAATTTTAAATTAACGGAAGTTTTCGTTTTTAAACGCTGTAAAATCCTACAAACTGTATACTTATTCGATACATCCTGCCCGTTAATGCCACCAAATGAGCGAGCGATTCCATGAGCTGTAGACGTCGCGATCGAGATAAAAAGGACGATGATGATGATGATTACGATGATGGTATTAGGTAAACGAAAACCAGGGATTGTTCGAGAATTACACGTCATTTGTTGCATGGGAATGTGTGAGAGAGAATAGTGGTAGGATGGAAACCTCCAAGAGCCTTAACCACATTAACCTATCGAAGGTATTAAACTACAGAGCGTAACTTTATTGTAATCTCAGCGAGCGTATCTATCCCATACCGCCGCGCCGTTGTTAGGAACGTTTGAGCTCATTACGACACCAACAAACAACGACAACGTAATAATGATTAAGACCTCGACAGGCGACACGTAACCGCTATCTAACGCCGAGTATATTTATTATTATTTGTATCTACGTGGAAATACTTTTCCTGGACGGCCTGAGCGAAAGCCAAGAGAGATTCTTCCCGAGAGTCTATTTACAACGACAACAAGAAAATGTCCTGCTCACCGGCGTGTAAAATGTCTGTATTTAACTGTGCCCGACTCGCTATTGTCTTAAAGGATCTTGGGAACTTCTCCTTTGCACTAGATTAACATTTAAATGCCCGAGTGTGTGTGTGTCTTGGCTAAGGCGACGCTCGTTTGTATCGCTAACTACACGGAGAACGGGACAGAGATACACTAAAAACACAAAGTAGAATTTCGAAAGTAATAACTGGGATTTAAAGTAATGATAGCGAAAATTATAACTAATACCGTTTCGGCAAAGCGCTAAGTGAGACATTTGGACAATGTGCAATTGGTGAAATAACTATTATTTTCATTATGCGTTTTCACCAAAATGAATCGTAAGGTTTTTCGACATTTTCATTTTAAATTAGTTTTCAGTTTCTTTCCTACAATTTAAATGGAATTTTGAAATGTTATTGCACACCTGTGAAATTATGACAATTTTATAGAATATTTAATCTATAATCGAACTGTTTGATAGGCAGTGGAGTTGTCTTTCGGCTATTAGTGTAATTAAAATAACAAAAGATATTAAAATTACATATAGTGAAAAATATTACAAAAAATATAGAAAAATTTAGTAGTAATAAAGTGACGAGTTGAACAACTCAAAAAAATGTTTTTTCACGCTGCCGCTATCGTAAATCGCTCTTATATGCATAGATACGTTGCATGAAAATGGCAAATAACATTCGTGTATTATTTTTCCTTGACGACGGAATGTAAATACTGTCATTTACATTCCTAGGGAAATCAAAAGAGTAAATCAAGTTGATTTATCCCTAGTTACGTATATGTCAGACTAACATATGTAAGTCTGACGTATCACCTTATATCAGAGTGACATACGTCCAAACTAAATCAAACATTTCATTTTTTTTTAGGAATTATGAGGACATTTTCAACGGCAGCGTCAAAAATCTAATAAGCCACACGGAATGTATCGACTGTTAACATCTTTACATTCCTTGTGACTTAAATAACTATTAATTCCAATTAAAAAAATGGTACAGATTTAAAAAAAGTGTATGATATCTTAATGGGCACTAGAATTTAATTCAGCCAAAACATTATTAAATTAAATAATTGAAGTTGTAAAAATTTAAGTGTAATATTGTCAGGACACTGATGGAATATGTACTGAAGGGCTTAGATGTCAGTATTCCCTAATACGCCCTAACGTAGATAACATTTTGAAACCTAAATAATTAAATGAAACTATGGTTATTGAACATAATAAATCCGATTCTTATGCCCAACGTCAAAGAAATTAGAGATAAAGGAATCGTGTTAAAGACAAGGCTAGTACCTTTAAAAATGTTGATATGAATATATCGAAAAATAAGGAACACGTTCATAAACAAAATAAAACCAACATAAACCCTTGATATGCACCTGGATTGGGATATTAGGGATTGTTTTCAAGAACTTTTTAAATTAGGTACTAAAGATAAGATGTTTCAAATTTACGTTAATTTTATCAATAACGTAATTCTAATAGAGAAAGTAACCGCTCATAATTTATTAGAAAATAATAAGCTTGAAATTGGAAATTGAAATTCATGAAAGTTTAGAGAAAAATATTGCTTAAACGTGTTTTATATATTTTGAGCTTAGTAATAATAAATCTGACTGTTCAATCAATTCATGCTTAAACTCTGGGAAGGTAGGATAGTCTCAGAAAGTATGTAAAAACGTTAAGTTTTGCGAAAACTGAGGGTATGATGTCAGTAAGATCAGTATTGATCATACTGATCATATTGATCATACTGATCATATTGATCAGTATTCATATAGATATGTTCAGTATTGATCAGTATGATGACAGCATCGCTTTTAGAAACGAATATATTGTCTTTTATGTTTGTATTTGCTCAAATCTAATAAATGAAATTTTTATAAGTAAGTACAGGCAGTGAACATAAAACTCATGATATTCTAAATTATCAAGGTTGTGTCGATATTATTGACGTTTTCGTCAATTCTGAACTCATAGCACACAAATACCCTCTTCTAAATTCGAGTGGTGTCCTCTAATACCCCTTAGACATGAAATTGTATTTATTCCGGCTTAATGAAAGTTCATATTTCAGCAATGAAAAAGAGAGGTATTCCTAAATATTTAATAAACATCATAGAAGATTACTTTTCACACAACTAACAGGTCTAGGTAAAGAAAAGGTAGAAGTACAGGGATACGTCAGGGTTCTGTTTTGGGACCAATATTATGGAATATTCCTCATGATGATGTTCTTGGTTTAAAAATATCTAAAAATGTTAATTTAGGACATTTCCGTATTATATGACTATTTTAGTAAAAGAAAATCTTTCCTTCAAGTTAAAACCGGCTGTAAATGATCCTCTAGTGAAGATTTCGTACTGGATGCAAAATCATGATGGAGTATTGGCTCCTGAAGAAGCAGAAGCAATTGTCTTAAAAGAGGGAAGAAAATGAGGTTTTATTAAACTTAAAATTCGGGATAGGGAAATTATTTCAAGCAAAACCATTAAATATAAACCTTGGGGTACACTTTGATGACACATTAACATTTGGGTATCATCTAAAAATCACCGCGAAGCAAGCGGAGAATAAATTAAGCACTTTAACTAGATTGATGGCGAATATAGGAGAAATTTAACAATCTAGAATTTATAATGGAGTAATAAATCCGATCGTTTGTATGTGGCTCCTGTATGGATAAATACCCTAATATAGATTAGAAAACAACACAATTTAAGTGGCCCTGAAAATGCCCTAAAAGTCATTAGTGTGAACTGCAGTATAAATAAGAAAATAACACAGTTTATGTTGCACTTTAAAGCTTTGGAGGGAAAATGAGCTTTAAACTGCGACTTCAAGTGAGACTTTTATATAGATGTCAGGCTAGCTAAGCAAGTGCCACCTCTCCTGTCAAAATAATAATGTCAATTAAGCCACATCATCCACTTCATAAGTCAGCATTTACTATAGGCTCATATTTATTGCTAATTTATTGCTAATTTGATACGCAAACCACGACTTCATTTCTCCACCCCTAAGCGAGAAAAAGGGGATAATCTGAATTAACACTTAAGCCACATCATCCACAACTCTATCTCCGGAACCGCAGGAGATATATACATAAACCATGCGACATATTTTATTGCTATTTTATTGCTGGCGATAGGGACTAGTAGCGCAATCTCAGAATCACCCCTTCAACCCTTAGCATTAAACTCACCAACAAAATATCAAAAATATTGTAAAAAAATTTACTTCACTATCACCTTGGTGCCTTGGTTATTCCTTCGGGAAATAGGTCCGTTAAATACAACCTGGGCTCTTTATGACTATTTAATTCCTAAACTTTCAAGCAAAGTTTGACTTTATTGCTCCGAACCTTAGCGAGAAAAAGGGGGTAACCTGACTTAAAACATCATCCACACCTGCATCTCCGTAACCGCAGAAGGTATATACATAAACCAAAAGGTATAATTTTATTGCTAATTTATTGCTGACGATAGGGACTAATAGCGCAGTCCCAGAATCACCCCTTCAACCCTCAGCAATAAACTCACCCCCGAAATATCAAAAAAATTATAAGAAAAAATGTACCTATGTCCGTAAAATACAACCTGGGCCCTCTAATGCCATTTAATTTCTCCACTTTCAAACAAAGTATGATTTTATTGCTCTAACCCTTAGCGAGAAAAAGGGGGTAATCTGACTTAAGTTATCATCCACACCTGCATCTCTGGAACCGCAGGAGATATATACATAAACCAAGCTTCATAATTTTATTCCTGATTTATTACTGACGATAGGGACTAGCTAGTAGCGCAATTCCAGAATCACCCCTTCAACCCCCAGCATTAAAATCACCCCCGAAATATCAGAAAAATTATAAAAAAAATGTATGTCCGTAAAATACAACCTGGGCTCTTTAATACCATTTAATTTCTCCACTTTCAAGCAAAGTATGATTTTATTGCTCCAACCCTTAGCGAGAAAAAGGGGGTAATCTGACTTAAGATATCATCCTCACCTGCATCTCTGGAACCGCAAGAGATATATACATAAACCAAGAGGCATAATTTTATTGCTAATTTAGTGCTGACGATGGGGACTAGTAGCGAAATCCTAGAACCACCCCTTCAACCCTTAGCATTTAAGTCAACCATGAAATATCAGAAAAATGCTTGAACGTTACGCAATTAAAGAGTAATAAAGAGCCCAGGCTGTATTTAACGAAAATACATTTTTTACGATTTTTCTGATATTACGGGGGTGAGTTTAATGCTAAGGGTTGGAGTGAATGTCTCTGGTATTGCGCTACTAGTCCCTATCATCAGCAATAAATTAGCAATAAAATGGGGGTGGAACATAAAATAGTGGTTGGCGTAATAAATTAGCAATAAATATGAGCCTATAGTAAATGTTGATTTATGAAGTGGATGATGTGGCTTAATAGACATAAAAAAATAGGTTCAACAGTTCATTGACGAAAATTCCGTTTATTCCGATTCAAATGCAACGAACGACAGTAAAATTTACAAGCTTCAATATATCAAGCCGAAATACAAATTACCTTTCCCTCTAATCCCTAAACGCACAATTTTTCCGCCGCTACTACTCAGACGATACCGTCAAATTCAATCTCCCCGACCGGTTAGTTAGCGTAAACTCCTTCTCTGAGTGTAACCGAACGCCTCTCGGATGTTCATATTCGGTTGACACGCGGAGGCTTCCCGTTCTCCATCTTCCCCCGGACTTTGCGAAGTTCGCCTCGAGACCGCATTATGAATTATGATAGCCTTAATTAGTTGAGTAATTGCCCCGAGTTCTCTCAACTAGTAATTATGCGGTAGAAGTACCTCGACGATTTATGTAGATCGCGCTCGCATTGTGCGAGAACTCCGTGCCTCCGCCGCCCGCCGTGGAGATTCGACACACGAGGCGCATTTCGAAAATTTCTCGCACAGTCTACTTCACTTTATACCGAAAACACCATCCCTGTAATCCGTCTCGGCGAGAGCATCGAGTCGAAAGTAAAAGTAAGAACGGAATCGAATCGATCCCATTTCCAAATCATGATTAAGAGAGTAATCAGATCAATTAAGTTTCAAAACAGAATTGATTAGAGCACAATAGATGTAATTTCCGTAAATAATGTTCCGTGCTGATTTTTAATGACTGCTTTATTACCGTAATGAGAATCAGGAAGGTATTACAGTATGATCGTTTTCGTTACATATTTTCTCATCGGACTTATAACAACGCCAGCATCAGGGGCGTGCTTCGTGGAGAAAACATTGTTCAAAACGAAACCACACTAATAACTACGTACCTTATACCTAAACACATCCAGGTGGTTTAACATTAGGATCAGATCGCAAAGACACACTTCGAGTCGTTTAATGGTATCGAGGAGACTTCAAAACATAATTGTTATATCCACTGTCACTTCCTTTGTTTGTCGAGTAATGTGGACCATTTTATAGGCAATCTAAGGCAATTCTGTACCTAAAAACTCTTTAATCACTACTTTTTCATTAAGGTTTCTCAGGCTAACCACAAAATTTTTCTTTCGAAATTCCCTGACTTTTCCCTGACTTCTCCCGCCAAATTGTAAAATTTTCCGACCTTATTTTGTCTTTCACGCGTGCTTCCAGGAAGTCTGTTCTTTAGGAACGTAATTGAAGGATCATAAGAAAAATATCATTAAAAACTTGTGAAAACGGGGGAACTAAAGTTTCGTAATATTTATTGTGATTCATAAATAATATTTCAAATTAGCAATGTTACGTCGAAGTAGAAAATATTTAGATTATTTTACTGTATTATGCTTTGTGAATTTCTCAATTAAACTGCCTTAGCTTATCAGGTCTCATTTGGTTTGGTCTCTTTTCATTTTTGAGATTCACTCTTGAGTGTGAATTAATATCTCGCACTTTTTTCCCAATAGCCCCAAAATTCCCGAAAATTTTTCCAAAATACCCGACTTTTCCCGATTTACCTGACTAAATTTAGAATTCCCTGACTTTTCCCTGATTTCCCTACTTTCCAGACTGTGTGGGCACCCTGCTTTCTGCATTTAACAATCTGCCCAAGCAATGACATGAATCCAACGATTATATTAGGTTATTTACTAGGAATATCTAATATCTCTATTAAATACTCCTTATGTTACACGGTATAATAGAAGAAATGATATCATCAGAAAGACAGAATGATGTGCAAGATACACATTTGCGATAGTTCTGGAGAAAGCATTTGACACGGTTGGAAAAGAGGAAATATAGAAAGTGTTACGAAAATGATACGTAATTAAACGCGGGAATAATTGAAAAGAAAAATAGTACATGTAGTCTGAAACCCTAAATGCAATAAATGACTATATAACAGAGAAAGGAAATCAGGTAAAGTAGAGTAAAATTTAAATAAAAATAGGATCGACGCAGGAACGTTGGCAAAGGTAGCGTCGTCCAATTGCAAAGCCA
The DNA here is from genome assembly GCA_946251905.1 of Cryptocephalus moraei. NCBI lineage: Eukaryota > Metazoa > Arthropoda > Insecta > Coleoptera > Chrysomelidae > Cryptocephalus > Cryptocephalus moraei. The sequence continues at coordinate 19,287,023 of OX276454.1, forward strand.
TCACTGTAGTATCATGTTTTATATTTCTACCTTTTTTTTCTCTAGAAGGAAAAAACCGTTTATGGGGGAAATGATGAGGTGAAAAAACATTCCTTGAGAGGTAAACGGTGTGGGGGTGAACGTGTATTAGTGTCAGTATAAATGGCCAGTATGAAGAGTGGTGTTGCTCGATCATGAAGTATTTTCCAGCGCATCAGACACTATGGGGGTCCACGGAGGTTACCCACTAAAAAAACCCTCTCTTATGATGTGACCGATGTTTCTTCTGGCTTGGAAATTAAAAATTTCCGTATCTTCAGAAGAAAAATGGGTAATCATTCTTACAGGTGTTATTGGATATATGGATAATTAATTGGTAATAGTAAAAAGAAAAGAAAGGAAATAATATTAACTATAGAAATAGATACGCATTACATAACCTAGAAAAAAATAATATAAAATGTGCAGTATGTTACAATAAATGAAAAAGGTTATGATTTATATTAACTACGTTGTAACTTTTGAAATTTTATTTCATCTGAAGATCTTTCTGAAATTATACATGTTATGAATTCAAAAATGTCAAAATTTTTCTTCGATGATAGCATCACGTTCATGACATTGTCACTACAAATTTCTAATTTGAGTTTTTGGTTTATTTCTAGCCTTTCTGCTGCCCATTTCCAGCATTCAAAAATTGTATGGTTAGCATCATCAAATTCATGGCAGTAAAAACATTCATCTGTCAAACTTTTACTGATTTTGAATGTAAATTTACCAAAGCAACCGTGACCAGAAAGGAACTGGGAGAAGAAGTAATTTGTTTGTTTGAATCTACAATTCATCCATGGTTCGAGGGTTGGTATAAGCGTTTTAGTCCATTGGGCTTTATCGTGTAAATTTCACCAGGAGCTTTGCCATTCAGCTAAGATAGAATCATAATTTTGTTTTTTTTTTATTATTTGGGTTCATAAAGTTTAGAACTCTCTCTTTTATTAAAAGAAGTATATGGGGTGACGAAGAAATAATCTGAAGGGCTTCATTAGAAACAGTACGGTAACTAGAAGTTGTGCGTAGCAAACACTTATGTTGGACGCTATTATATAGTTTAGCATATTTTTTAATTTTCATGCTATTATGCCAGATCGGACATGCATAAAGTAAGCTGCAATATATTAGCTGCGATACTCGCGATATTAACGCGCTTGCGGCTGCGCCACGCGCGCGTTTATACATATCGCTCGTTAAACGTTCATTTTATCCGCTTGTATAATAAATAACTACTAATTTGTTGTGATATTAGACTGAGTTATCACTAAACCTAATGATGTGACCGTAAAACGTATAAATATAAATTGTGACCGTTTCAACTTTTCACACACACACACACACACACACACACACAGCAAAATCCCTCCTGGCTCTTTCGGTTGGAAAAGCGACACAATTAACGGCCATGTGGGTCAGAATACGCGACAGTTGTGTGTGTCCTTTTTTTCGTTGTTGTTATTTGGTTGCGTTACGTTATCGCGTCCGCTAAACGAGATCGTTATCTGTCTTTTCCCATCACGACAGTTCCTGCGATCAAACATTTATTCTGCTCCGAGGATCACGTGAACGATAACACTCCGTGTAAATTGCTTCGAGTTTAAAAATTACGTCGAGAGTATTTCCTACCAATTTAAATTTAAAAAAAGAGGTTTAGAATTGCACGTGACGTGCTGTTCCCGTTTTAATTCGTGTCGATTTGTTAGATTACTCAAAAAAATATGTTCGATTTCAGTAACTTCATGAAAATAACGAAATGTAACCACCTGTTGGAATAGGTAGGTAAACTAATAGGAGTTAATTTATTCAGATCTTGCGCATGTGACAGTGAAAGTACCTATAGTAAATCCACTGGGAAGAAAACTTCCATGAAACACAAACGTCGAAATTCAAAGCGCGCGACCAGCTAGCGAATAAGTACAGGGTCGCATTAAGAAAGATCGCCTTGACTATAATTTATCTTTTACTAAGATTTTACTAAGGATGTTCATTTCTTTCTTTTCTGTATACATTTAAAATAATGGTTTTCTCCCCGCAGCTTAAGTATGTTCCAGGTCTCTTTTTGGGAGGCGAGCAGGGAAGGTGTCTTTCCATAATTGCAATAGATCACAGAAATATGTTTATACAAATTTATATCAAAAACCTGAATAACAATAGCGATACGTTAAAATAAACCATCAACTAAAAGTCCACTATCACCATCAACGACTTACCTGAACGCTTGTAAACAGACAACCATAGATCAGACAACTAAACTTGTTAATTTCACTGAACCGACTCTGTACATCAACAATTCCCGCCAAAAGTTTTATGACTTTTCCACCAATAGCAAACGACGTGTATTAGGTGTTGTCTAACTTTACTACCTTTTCTCGTTTCGTGGGTGTTTTCTTCTCAGTGGATTTACTATAGTAGGAATATTTCTCGAAATATTAAATATTTACTAAACACCGAAGATTTCCAAAACTCCTCATATCTGGAACATTGTTAAATCTAACGGGTTAAACCATCACGTCAGAACTAAAAATTATCAACTTGACCCGACTCGAGAGTTTCATAATTCAAAAATTGTTTTTAGTCAGAATAACATCTTGCGATTTTTCTTCTTTCATTTTCAAAATTCAAGTGACCATCGATGAGGATGGGAGGAAGGTAGAGTTTCCCTACTCAAAAAAAATCTTTTTTTACCTCTGTCTCCACAATCTTTGTGACCTTCGTATAACATTTATTTCTCGAAATACTAGTTTTTTTAAAAATTGGCGACATGTGCATTGGACTACTTCTTCATATTTTATTATACATATTCTTCAGTTTACTGCATCTCCAACGATCTCCACAAAAAAATCTTGGAGTAGATTTTCAGAAAATTATAAAAATTTGAAGAACAAGTGTAAGGTGTCCTTCAGAAAAGATTTAGCTAAAAATAATAGTATTAAACTTTGCTATACATATTCGACAATTCGTTGTGATTAGATGTATAAAGGTAAAAAAGTCTTAAAACAGATTTCGAGAATTTAAAAAAAAATAATAACAAGTCTAATGTGCCCTTCACAAAAGATTGATATTGAAGACCAAATTGAACTTGACTATACATATTTGACAGGTTCACAGTTAAAGAAATGAAGAGTACCTATTTCCAGAAAATTTCAAGAAACCGAAATAAAGGTAAATTGCCCTTCAGAGAAGATATAGCGAAAATGTTATTGACCTTTATTACACATACTTGATGATAAAATAAATGTCCAAAGTTTAGAAAATAATCTCGAAACAGATTCTTTGAAAATTTCAAAAAATCGAAATAAGGGTATATTGTTCTTCAGAGAAGATATAGCCAAAGTGTTATTGACTTTTATTACACATATCTAAAAGTAAAATAGATCTCCAAACTTTAGAAAATAATCTCCAAGAGGATTTCTGGAAAATTTAAAAAAACCGAAACCCTAAATGTAGCGTCTTTCAGACAGGATTTAACCAAAAATGAGCCTTCACTATACATATTTGATAGAATATTAAATCTATAAAGTGGAAAATAATTCTTCGAGCTAATTTTCAGAGAATTTTAAAAAACTAAAGAACAAGTGTAATGTTCCCTTCAGAGAAGATATAGACAAAAATGTGTACAAGCCTTACTAGGTATATTTAATAGTAAAGTAAATGTCAAGGGTAAAAAAAATTATCTTGAAAGAAACTTGGAGAAAATCCCAAAATAACAGAAAAATGATGAGTGTAAAATGGCCCGTTAGAGAAGATTTATCTAAAATTTTAAATTTTAAAAGAAACTATTTGGGGAAAATTTCGAGAAAATTTCAAAAAACCGAAAAACGACAAGGGTACATTGCTCTTCAGAGATGGTTTAGCCAAAAAGGTTTATTATAAATATTCGGCAATTCGGCAGTAGAAAAACATTTAATGTTATGAAAAATGCTCGGAGGGAATTTCTAGCACATTTCACAAAACCGAAAAATGATAAAAGTAAACTACTCTTTTATCGTGCCCGATTTTAATGTAAACCTTATTGGGAGGTCCTAGTACGGTATAAAACCTAAATAAGTATACAGTTTTAACCGCTTACGAATAACCTTTTTGAACCATTTTCAACTTATAACTCAAATTCAAAAAGTTAACCTAATTACCATCATTCTCGGATATTATTAGGGATTCTCAATATATGAAAAAATAAAAATACAGTGATTTTATGACTCTAAGTTGCTGGGTACCTACAGTTAACCCAAATTTAACTTTAGACCTAAAATACCATCAAAGACAAATACGGTTTTTGTCTTTGATACCATCACATTGCGACTTTCGTCCTAAAATTACAAAGTTCAAAGAACCTGTTATACGAAAAATTAATGATAGATCGAAATAATTTCTGGATGAAATGCTGTTAATCCAAAATTGTAGAATTTCATGGACCATTTAAGTGGTAAGCAAATAAAAATGATGTAATTTGGTAAATATTTGCATTGTGTTGCGAAATGTAATTTTAATGATCATTTAACTTAACTAGCTTGGTGTTTTGTGATTTATTGTCGTGATTGCCACTAAATATATACCTCTGAAGCCTTTATATGTATTTTTATTGTCGTTTAATATGTTTATAAAGTCCTAATAACTCAATGGTTTGATATGATAAAGCTCGATCACGATAGGTGGGCTTCACCCAAGGTCAATCTACTTACGATTTGCTCACTTAATTACATACTCAGGTAAATTACCCCTGTCGCTCGCATTTAGTTGGAAATGGATTTTATAAATTCATGGCATATCCTATCCTAATTGAATTTTAATTAATACCCGTATACGCTTTTTATTATAATCCACAACTTTAAATGACAACGTGTCTACGTGCTTAATGACCCTATGGAGAAACGTCGATTTTGACCGATATATGAAAACGATCGTAAAAAATTTTACGTCCTGCCAAATGAGAATAATAAGTAGGTGCCACATATGCGCTGCGTGAGACCGTTTACGGCTTTTTGATGACCCGATTGGCTACCAGTTTGCCAAATAGAAAAACTACACGTCCTGCACCGTACACTATGCGAAGCGATAAAATCTGAATTTTTACAAGTCTGCAGACGAGTCGTTAAAACACAAAAACCGTACGATTTGATAACTTTTAACGTTCTTTAGCACATAATAATATTATAAACAGAGCATTAAACACTCTGTCCTTCTTTGCTTCGGGTCACAAAACGCTTCCTCTTTTCGACACATTTGTTTCCTCAGAAAGAAACAAACCATCCAAGGCAATTTCTGAACTTCGAATCGAACATATCTCGGGTAATTCCGGCACAGAAGTCGTCGATGTCGATTCGCCGTCCTCATTAAAATTTCGCCACCGGCTCCACACACGACCGAAAACAACAATTATATTCCCATCAGAGTCAAAAGTTTAAACGTACGAGAGCACCTCGTTTTTCAAAAAAACCCGAGAATGTCAGGGCGATTATGCTCCGGTCCTTCTTTCGCCTGGTATGTCTTCCTTGCTAAACAGTAATTTCACGGGACATAATGCGGCGATCACGGTACGGCAGTTTCAAATTATAATCCGGATTCGGCTACTATGTTTACCTAAAATTACGCTTAAGAGAGGTATTAAGGCTGACGATTTGCATGCTGCTTCGCGGCGTTATTACAAAATTTTTCTTCAATTACCTTAAAAGATTATGTTAACTACTTACGTTTACGTATGGCGTATTGAATGTATGTCGTTAGGCAACGAGAGATTGTTATGCTTGTTAAAGTTTTTCAACCAGAAGCACCAATTATGGAAGGGATAAAGAAGGAAAGCAGTTATATTTCACACGACTTAACCCAATAGTTAAATGCCTAAGACCATGAGTGTACTTCATGTGCGATACAATGATCTAACGCCACTTGTATTTCCAATAGTTGTTAATGACATAAGAAGCCTGCATTCAATGTTGAGTAATAAATATTATCAAAGGTTACCTAGTTATTTATTAACAGTTTTCTTATAACTGTAGGAATGTCTACTCGTCTCCCTGTCCTTCTTTGCATTCTTAGAAAAGAAATTTAAGGTGTCCCCTATGCTACGAAGGTTCGCCTGACAATGCCCACGTTGCGACAACCGACCTTGGCCACGCTGGCATAGGAGAATCACTAACACTTGTGCTCATAGGTACGTGCACACTATCAACAAAATAGGCACAAAGAAAAGACAGAAGAGTCACAAGAGAAACAGAGAGACAGCACACCATGAACGAAATCCAATAAAAGAGACAGATAGAGTATAGTAGTACAAAGCAGCATCAAATCTCATATCATTGGAGCGAAACGAGGGGGCCAAAGGTCGAGTAAGTGCCTGTAAGGAGAAGTAACAACTTGCCTTCGGTTCTGTTGTGCTTGATTTTGCGGTCGTATTCCGTGTTGCGTGTCGTTTTTCTCCTATTAACCTCCTCTCCTCTCCGTCTAAGTTAACATAAAAAGCTTTATTTCAAAACCGGTAATAATTAAGGTAACAACACTGATATTACTGTACATTTTGCTTAAGCCATACAAGCTCTGCTTACTCTGTGGCCAAACTCTCGAATCAAAACCAAAAGCCAAAAAGAACAAGCCAAAACTGCAGAACTGAGAAGCCAATGTTCACACAGGATTTTGCCTACATCAATTTAACTATCTTATATTCTTTATCACACATTTTAAAATAAAATTGTATGCCTCCATTATGTTCAATACTTAGTACTGTTTACGATGGTGCAGTATCTCATTAGAAATAATAGCCAGTTAATAATATTATTTATTTTAGTTCATTAATTTTCAGTTCAATAGGATCTGAGAGAACCAATGTTTTGGGGGACGGGACAGTTAATCAAATTAGTTAAAATTGAAAATTCAAAAATTATTCAGAAGAAAAAGATAATAAGAAAAAACTCACTAACTGGCCAGAGAGAACTGTAAAACGGAATCTCAATAATGAAACTCGACAGCAAAAATGGTAAAGCAGTCAAGACGACACCCAGCGAACAAAATAGGTGTTCTTCACCAAAGTCACTTAATCTCACCTATGCATGTAAAAATTTAGTTATATTTCAGTGAATTAGGTAAGGTGGTTCAAAGTAACCAAATAAATGACTTGAAAATTTGGCGAAAAAAGCCTTAATACGTCACAATCTTAGGTTAAGAATTATTACACCATCTAATAGGTCGCACAAGAACGTAATTACTAAACAAGTAAAACAGGGCCCTTGATACTATGTTACTTACATTACCTAATAGGTTTCTAAGTCTATTTGCTGATGGCAAATTGGAGAAATATATGGCACCATATTTTATCTATTAATTTACATTTTCGTTATATTAAATATTAAGTTAATTTAGTAGGTGTCACGAATACCACCCTGATAGGTGTATAAGTGGAAGATTCGTGTGTCACCAATTAAGTGGGTAATTTACACTAAAAACTAATTATTTTGACCTAATTAGCGTAAAATGGTACGTTACATTGTGATCAAAATTTCTCAATTTTAATATCTACAAGTTTTTCGTTCCAAGGTGCTTTCAATTAATCTCAGTAGTAAAAAATTTAAGTGAAATGTCACTTAGATTTTGTGAAATCAATATGGCAAATATAAACTCCTGGACAAAATTAACGCACCACCACATATATTTTTTGTTATTCCAAAGTAATGATGATTTTCAGTTGTTTAGCAATCTTACAAGTAGGCTGTGGATATACTTCGACAGTTCAAGTAAATGTTGTCAACATGGGTTTTGATTTAAAAGTGTAATAGCAAAGAAAAGCATTTTCGATGAAAATTAATTTAAAATCTGATCAGAAATTGTTGCTTATTAAGACTAAATTGTTGCTTATTAAGACTAATTGTCTTAGTCTCCAAGTTTTTTTGTTATTGATAGTATAAGTGTGAATGTTCTCCAGTTTAATAATGAATCGCATAACAAATTATGTGTCAGTGGAAGAAGCAGTAAAAGCATCAACTTTGCTGAATGAGGGATATTCGATGCGTCATGTTGCTAATGTGGGAAACCATTCCAGCATAAGTCGCATGGTTAGACGATTTAACGAGACAGGTTCTCATTTACGAAGGCCGGGACAAGGGCGAAAACGGTGTACTAATCCAATAGATGAACGTTTTCTTAGACAATCCGCTCTAAGAAACAGGACAACGACTAGTACCATCCTACAAATGAACTCGTAGCTGCTCGCAATCTTCTTGTATCTTCCCGAACGATTAGAAGGCGCTTAAATGAAGCTGGATTAGACAGCAGAAAACCGGCCAAGAAACTCCTGCTCACCAGAGAGCACAAAATTCAAAGGTCGCGTTTTGCGAGACAACATCAAGATTGGACTCGTAATGATTGGAAGAGGGTTTTATTCTCAGATGAAACGAAAATCAGCCTTGAATCTTCTGATGGACGTGAGCGTGTCTGGAGAAGGCCAGGAGAGGGATTTGCAAGTTGCATTATCTCTCCAAGAGTTCCGTTTGGTGGTGGCTCTGTAATGTTTTGGGGAGGCATCTGTTTCGATGGCCCCACAGAATCTGGAATATATTGTTGTTGACCATGTAATGTCATTTGCTCCTATTGTGGGACCGAATTTCTTGTTTATGCAGGACAATGCTCGTCCTCATGTAGCTGGACAGGTTATTCGCTACTTAAATGCTATAGCTATTCCGTTCATGGAATGGCCAGCGAAGAGTCCCGACTTGAACCCAATAGAGCATCTATGGGACGATATTAAAAAAAGGATTCGACGTCGTACACCTCCAACCGCAATCAACTGGTAGATGCAGCAATGCAGGAATGGGAAAATATTCCTCAAGAAGTCGTTCAAAATTTGATCTCCAGTATGCCAAGACGCATGGAAACAGTAATTAGGAGTAGAGGAGGACATAGACGATATTAGAACAGCTCTACGTCTGAAAATTCTATTGTTTTCGTTTGTTTTCTGTTTGCAAGTTTGCATTGTTTCCAAGAAAAAAAAATACTTTAATAAAAAATTATTAGAGCTAACTCCCTGATTTGCTAATTTCATTTACTAGCTACTAGACAGTACCTAACCATAAGCTTTTATAAAAATGTTATTGCAATATTAATTTCGGTATTGTAGTTATACAAGTTTAATTGTGTGGTGCGTTAATTATGTCCAGGAGTTTATAATTCCAAACAATATAGATTTAATTTTGGAATAATTATATTTTCCAAATTAAACACAGAGTTAGTCCAAATTTTAAGAGCACAACATATCTGACATAGTAATATTTGGTTTATACAACATATCGAAACACTAAAGTACCTACCTACTATAACTGTGCATTATATTGCAATTTATTTTAATAACGATTATTTTTGAGGCCCGTGGTTATTTCTCGAAATTCAAGTTTGACTAGAAAACTTCTTCCATATACGATTTTCAGACCTTATTATGATCTAATTTAATTGCAAAAGTGTATTAAATAGTAAATATATTAATTAATTATAAAAAGATTATATTAATTAAATAATATAATAAGTAAATATATACAGTATAAATAATAAGTAATAAATATTAAATCTTACTAAGATTCCTTATAATGTCTGAAATAATTCCATATAATTCCTGACGTATAAGTTTATAATACCATTACCTAATTTTTACCATGGGGTTGATGTTCAACCTAGTCGATATATTACCGCGAGAGTAGTAAATTCGATAGGTGGGGTGTTTACCAAATACGGCATAGCTAGAATGAAACTTCGACGTGAGACTCCACTTAGGTCGTCAGCGACTTAACACCTTATGACTAAAATTTACCAAATTTTCTAATTCTCTACGTAAATTGGCCCAACTTTGGTCAAATTATCGCTAAAAATTTGTAATTTGCTACCACATACAATTGGTGAAATAAATTATGTGACGTAAATTTCTAGTAACTGTGTCTCAAACTGGAGTGCCTCGTTAAAGCTGAAATTGCTTCACCAGTAGAATTTATATCAGAGAAGAATCATCATGGGAATTTCATATTTTATTTCATGGCAACTCATCGTCTGAAGAATTCTAGATACAATGTAATGCGTCTTCAAACTGGGACCAGAAACTATATATACCGAATGTAGTTTACTTTTAACTTATCTCAAATGAGAACTGATTAATGTAAGAACCAATTTTTCAAAATGTGTATTTGTAGAAAAAAAAACTTATTTTGAGACTAAAGACTTTTTTTAAACCCGTCCTCGTCTGTTTGGACAAATGCACCAAAGTTCCAATACAATATACAGTAGGCATAGCAAAATTTTGAGGAAAGCCAAGTGAATTTTCATCGGGACTCAATCAATCGTGGACACCCTGCCACTTCAAAATTATTTCAACCTAATTAAAAAAACATCCCTTTATAATTTAATCGAGTCCAACCCCACCGGACTTCGCTTAATAAATAAAATCAGTCCGATTCGAAACCGATCTGGACGCAGGGGGGTAGCACTTATATACTTATAAGTACATACCAAATATTTCCATTACTAATTACCCGACGTACGCCCCTGTCGCTACGGGGGGGCCTAATCCGATGGGGGGCGCTCATGCTTGACTCCCACAAAAGAGGGCTTAATTTCGATCTAATTGTCGCTGTGACACCATCTGTTTCCTTTCCTGCTCCCGCCAGTAATGGCATAACAATCAGATTAGGTTCAGGTTTGGTGGTGGTTCACCTCGCCGGCAATAATTGTCGCGAGGGGCGATGATTAGAACGTATAAATGGGTGTATATGTACACATTCGGGGAGTGTTGTTGTCGTTGCTGCTTGCCGCTTTGTAGTTGAGGGAATGTGCGAGGGACGGAATATACTGTGTACAATGTTGAAAAAGAGTTACAAATTAAAGACATACTTTCCCGCAAATAATTTAGTTACACCAAAATGCTCTTAGTGTAAACACCAGAAACCGTCGAAATACGTGTTTCCTATTTCGGTCAAAACGACAATCATCAGACAGACAAAAACAGAGATAACTCAACCCAAACATAAGTCCAAAACGAATGTTTTCAGAATCTTGAAGTGGTGAATCGACATAATCAAGAAAGCTCAAGTTCCAGTACACCCCAGGTATGATGGTGGATCTTATAACGGAACTTGAAAAGAAATTCTACTTTATTAGCAACATTTTTACTTAAAACGTTATTTTTTGGATAACGTCACTATGTTAAGATAGGGCTCACCACTTTGAAAATCTAAACTACATCTCAAGTATTCTTAATGATGATAATATGATAAGATGTACGGATATGATGCAGAAAAGGAAGATGAATAATAGAGACAAATCACCTTGTAAAACTGATAATAAATAACAGTCACAAAAATATGGGTCATTTATTGATTTTACACAAAAGCAATTAATAGAGGAAGGTATTAAAACCAAAGAAATTGATACATAATAATAATCAAGGTGACAATGGGATGGATACATCAGAAAGCAAAACTTATATTTTTCAAGTTACTGAAGAAACATAGCAAACTTTGATTTTTAAATAAAAAATATTTGAGTTATTTTGCTGATATTACTCATTTTGTATATATTCCACCCAAAAAACAACTCTGTTGTATAAAACTGATGAAATCATTTGTCACATAATTATTGTCACCTTTGGAGTTGTGTGTTATTATTTTCACAAAAATTGATTGTTTTATTGTAATTTGTTTTTGAGTTATATTTCACTCAAAATTTTAACAATTTTGAAGAAGATAACAAGCAATAGTATAATAAACAACAAATGCATACAAATGCTATAACAGCAAGACAAAAGAAGAGCCAGGAGGAACATTTTTATACTACAATATAAAAGTATGCCCACAACAGAGCGTTGCATATAAATGAGAGTAAAACAAAATAGACCCAAAATTGTAGAACGAACTACAAGTGATTTAAAAATAAGTGCAATATACAACCAAATTATAATAATAAACATTTTCTTGAAAAATATTAAAATATGTTTAAAAAATTAGCAACTATCAGTCATATCAAAACCTATAAATCATACCATTATAGGTTATGTCAACATAATTAGAATATAAAAGGTTGCGAAACCAAGGAATATACAAATTGTTTAGGTACATTTAATAATAATTTTTGATGACTATTAAAATAAATATAAATAAATTAATAAAAAGTAATTGGATTGATGAGTATAAAGTAACACGGGTTAACATAAACACAAAAACTATAATTCACCAGTTTAGAAGTGACACTGACTAAAATTAGGTATATTAGCTCTTTACAAATTAATAGGTAAAGCCAATTTTATTATTTATCAGATCATAATCTTGTAAATTTCTACTCAAATCTTAAAAAGAGAGAATATACAAGCCAATATTGTGCATAAAATCAAATTAATCGATTACTCAAAATTGGAATATAATTTTTGTAATAAAACCTCCAGTGTTGAGTTATTGAAAAATTAGTGACATAGGGAAATTGTTGTAACGGAAAACATTGATAACAGAACGATATCTTTAGGTAAATTGAATTCAAGAGACATTGCAAATAAATCTGATGATAACTTCTCCAGTGATGAACATATCACGACAGACATAATTTAAAATGAAATTAGTTAACACCATGAATGAATGTTAAACAAGTAGTTGTGGAAGCAACTTATTAAAGAATCACATTATTCTTCAGAAGATTAATGTGATAATATCAGCTCTAAATGAAAATTCGGCTTTTGGTGATGAATCATTCATCAGAATTACTGATGATATTTCCATAGGTGACACTTTGCCATAAGCAATTTAATGCCACCAATAAACGGGTCGCAATAGTACTAAATATTGTGATCAAAAGAAAAACTAAAATTGGTAGAATCAAAAGTGGAAATAGGTAAGTATGATACAAATAATTACAAGCTCACAACTCATAGCTCATATTATTTTTTTTTAATTCTAGAGAAAGCTTTAAAAACGAATAATTATCTTTCATTGATCAATTTAATGAATTCAGTGAATACCAATGAGCAATAAAAAACAGAAGTAATAAACGCTGTAACTGATGTAATAAATGGAAGATCAATGACTACTACGACTAATCAAAATTGAGTCTATGGACTCGCTTAATTCAATAACTTACGTTACAATCTCAATGGATATTTGTCTGGAATTTTGTATAAATCAATGGAAACGTGCCTAAAGGAAAAGAAAAATATTGATGGATCAAATAATGAGATTGAAACTAATACCACAGAGGTTACCCAAGAATTAGTTCTTGGGCAATTATTATATTTCGTTTGTGTCGCTAGTTTAAAAACAGCTAATCTGATAGACACTTCACCTTTGAAGACAACTTGCGCACATGAAAAATAAACTCAACGAAATATTAAGATTGATCTAAAGGTATATTCAAAATGGCTGACTAAATATATTGACAGTAAACTCGTGAAAATCAAAATTTATGAGATTCAACAAAAGAACAGTAAAAGTATCAGAATTACCTTATAATCCAGTCAACGTAGTCATTTTTTAACGTTTTACGACATTAATTCATATCCGGATGGGAGTGGTCAAATGTTGTAGGCTCTGATTAGTTGATCATGCCTATATAGTTTTACACATTTAAAAAGTGTGCATTAACAAATGGGAGGGGTCCAAAGTTAGCAAAAACAAGTTTTTTGATTCTTCAAGCCAAAATATGCATTTTGACGAGAAATGTTTCAAACATACGTTGTAGAGAATTTAAAACCCTACAATTTGTGCTGCAGCACGATTAATTTTGTTAAATATTTATTGCAAGAATGCCAAAAAAACACTGAAAATGGTCATTTTTTGCATATTGATTATTTATTGAAAAAATAATATGATTTAGGTTTTTACTACTTTAAAGGCTAGATTTTGAAATTCCAAACCTAAACAGCTTTTATAAAAGTCAATTGGTTAATGTGTTGCTGAGATATTGGTATTTATTTATCCCAAGAGGCATAATGTTCATTGCTGTTACGTCTTTTTGGATAAACATTTCGAGGTGCACGTGCACAAAGGCTTATTCTCTTCATAAATAACCAAATTTTCATATCCCGTTATGAAAATATGATAAAAACAATTGTCAACCTCTTATTTATCGCTTTAAAAAAGGGGGTGATTTTTTTTATAAACAAATAGACCTGGAGCCATTTTCATAACTTGTACAAATTTCTGACTTACAAATTCGGATAGCTGGATTGAAAGCGGAGAATTGAAAAGAAACAACAACTTTTTTCGACCAATAGGAGCCGAGATAGGATTTTTTTTAATTCCCAGCCCATTTATTTATGATAATTAAGAAATGAATTTTGCCCTATTCGATAATTAAATATTTATATTTTTTTTAAATGTTTATTACATAAGAAAAACAAAGATTGTATTTGTTAAAAAAGCTGTATGATGCAGTATACTATGCAGAATAAAGGTGTATTAGGTACTCTCGGACTACGCGATAGTGCGAGTGGTGGGGATGTCAGTTGGCAATCGCTCGCGCTGAGACGACCGAATTGAAGCGTTTAAATCCACAGAGCGCGGACAAAATATTCGTATCTCAGTTTTAAAAAAAATTCCTATCTCGGCTTCTAATGGTCAAAAAAAGTTCAATTCTCCGTTTTGAATCCAGCTATCCGAATTTGTAAGTCAGAAATTTGTGCAAGTTATGAAAATGGCCCCAGGTCTACTTATTTATAAAAAAAAATCGCCCCCTTTTTTAAAGCGATAAATAAGGGGTTAACAATTGTTTTTATAACATTTTCTTAAAGGGATATGAAAATATGGGTGTTTATGAAGAGAATAAGCCTTTGTACTTCTCGACATGTTTATCCAAAATGACGTAGCAGCAATGAACATTATGTGTCTTGGGATAAACAAATAGCAATATCTCAGCAACAAATTAACCAATTGACTTTTATAAAAGTCGTTTAGATTTGGAAATTTAAAAGCTATCTTTTAGAGCAGTAACAACGTAAATCATATCATTTCCACTAAATAATCAATATTCAAGAAATGACCATTTTCAGTGGGTTTTTTGACATTTTTGCAATAAATGTTTAACAAAATGAATCGTGCTGTAGCTCAAATTATAGGTTTTTCAATTTTCTACAACTTATATTTGAAACTTTTCTCCACAAAATGCATACTTTGGCTTGTAGAATCAAAAAACTTGTTTTTGCTAACTTTGGACCCCTCCCATTTGTTAATGCACACTTTTTGAATGTTTAAAACTACATAGGCATGATCAACTAATCAGAGCCTACAACATTTGACCACTGCCGTCCGGTACTGAATTAATGTCGTGAAAAATCTACACAGACTGGGCTATATCAGAATTACCTTAAGATAAATATAAATCAGACGGTAAATTAGGGAACCAGAGAGGTGAAGTATGTGGGCTTAATGACGACCAGTTCATGCTAAAAACATGGAATAAGTATAGAAGCTAATGTTGTAATTTCGGTAATTTTTAGTGAGTAAAGTAAGTATTTATATGGTTCACCTTTTACGGCACCTGTAGGTTTAGATACCTACATATAATGTCCCCAGGACCTATTGCTTCCTTCTTTTTAAAATTTTCTAGCCTGTCTATATTGAAACTGGTTCAAATTCTGTATTGTCTTCGCTTCAAGGACAATTACCTTGCGAACAATCCCAAACCCCTCCGATAATAACAATTTATTATAACAATAATTAAAAAACATTATTTTAATAGACATTCTTTAATAAATTATCTTATATAAATATCAGCGCAGCCAGAGACAGGGATTATTTCCACCATGTGGTCGCCAACATCCATTGAGTGGATAGGCAGCTTGATTGATTGAATAAATATCTACTTACACGTAATTACTTCTATTAAAGTGCAAGGTGTTGTCATGAACTGTCGGTAACTCAGTAATTAAATTTTGTAGGAAGGAGAAATTTTTCGAGGATAATATACAAGTGCTTTATATCGGGCTATTTTAATCGAGGGGACACATAGACCACATCGTGGGTTAACGGGGAGTTCTAGTTGTGTTATCATTTTCTTCCAAGTTTCGAGTGTGAAATCGTTGCGATCCCCATCGGTACTCTACACACTTTTAATTAATCTTCCGTCATTAATGATCCGTTGATCGTTAATTACGTTTTTATTTATTTATTTCCTTTCGCTCTAATACATCCAATAATCGGTTTATTTTTCTTATTTCCACAGTGAAAGTCCATTATAATCGTGCTCACTCTTCGGACCACAAGCGTATCGGGTAACAAATAACTCGCTCATCTTATAAATATTTATGATTTTGTAAGAGTTGAGAGCGTCCAGCGAATCTCGGCCTTAACGCCGGGACGTTTAGGTTAACGTTCGGGTCTGTTGAGGAACTTGTATCTCTCGCCTGTTTTTCTTAATTTGTTCCCATTGTTCCGAGGTCTCGTTTTCCTAATTAATCGCATTAAACATAGCGATTACGTTGGACACCTCCGATACACACACACATACGCATTTGTTAGAAGAAAAAGTGAAAATCGTCAAGCACGTAGGTAATATCGTTTATGTAATGCGTACTACATAGTTTCTTTTTTCCTGATTAGCAACGATTGATTGTTATCATCGCGGGTTTAAAAGTAGGTAAAACGGGTAATTAGCCTTTATTGTTTTTACGGGGCTTACCTAACCGAGTAATTGCCTCGTAATGTCGGGAGTGGCCAATCAGTGAGGAAAAATAACTTATTAATTACAGGCAGAGTGTAACGCCGCGTTAAAATTCCTGCAGCGAGAGATCTCATCGGCAATCAAGTTTAATAACGAATATTAATCACGAGTGAGAACAAAATTTAACGTCGCTTTCAAATTACCTCTTTAATGTGACTATTGAAAATCCAGTGCGTTTCCTTATACGTATTTCGATACTCCATGGATCACTTTCGACCGTCTGTCGCGCCATATTTATTTGCGCGATATTTCCGTTCCGATAAAACGCGCGAGAACATCAGATAACGTACCACGAGCCCATACACTGAGAAAATGGCTATTTAGGATATCCTGGCGAGATAAGGAAAAAATATTCCTGTGCCCAAACGCCCCGAACGCTGAAACAAAGCTTTTAATTTTAATTAACGCCGCCGGCCGGTGCGCGGGTAAGCAGTTTGTTTTCATTTACCGATGACGCTTAGGGGGATTACGATTAGTCGGGTGGGTTTCTGTTTGTGTTTGCTACGAAATGGGAGATTTCTGAGATTAACGTATAAAAAGGGAATTTTAAAAGCGTTTTGAGAAATGGCAATCTTTTAAAATAATCACTTTTGTGCATTTTTTAATGGAATCGATTAGTGCGATCTCGTACAAAAGGTTTTAGATAGGTACATACTGTAATGATTGCATCTGTTATGTCATTCCTATGAAGCATTAAAAATATCATTTTACAATTTTTCCAAAAATCTTGTAAATATTTCATATTTTGAATATTTCTGATGTGTTCCAATACTCTCAACTAGGTATCCATTTTTTGACTGTCCCAGAATTATTTATTATTAAAATTAAAAATCCAACTGTGCCACCTTAGCAACTAGGCAACTATCGTAGTTGTATAAACCAAATTATGTATCCATAATAGATACATATAACCTGAACTTTTCCCACAAGCATATGCAGTTCACCTCTCACCATCTAACTATCGTAGATTTATAAACGAAACTTTAATAAGAGTAAGAGTAATAAGACCAGAAAATTTACAAATTAAAGTTTTTTTTTCTCAAATCGATCTAACTGACTACAAATATAATGTATAACATTTCCAGTATGAATAACTGTCATTACTTCAGCGGCAAATAATTATAACTGTTTAAAACATTTTTAATGTTCAATGATTTTACCATAGGTAGGTAGATAACTAATATAGGGCAAAGAAATCGGTTTGGTTAAATTTTAGAGCTATTTTGTTAATATTTCTTATTTGTAGGGATACATTTCACACAAAAATCAGTTGTTTTTTACATATATTTTACACAATTTCTTGAAGACTCTTTTTGGAAAGGATTTGAATTATTTTATTTAAATGTCACTAAAAAATTTTTACGGTGTATTAAGCGTTGGAGCCAATAATTGATCGGTTGATATATTTTTGAAATCCATTAATTCACTTATAACTCTTTCAAAATATTTATTTTATCTTAGCGACCAACTGGTCCCGAGTTTCGATTCATCCCGGTGTGAATTCCTAGAAGCCATTAGTCCTCCGCGGGATGAAAAAGTGAGGGGAAAGTAGAAACAGGGGCGTGTATGTTTCATTTTGTCTTCGAAATATAAATAATCGAAGTTATATCATTTACTGGGATGAAAAATGTTAGTTTGCATCTATAATATTGAAATAATTATAGCGCTATTACAGAAATCAGATGACTGGAAGAAATATTGCCTAATGAAAAATAAAAACGAATATCACACGTGTACCTACTGACTGTCGCCGGGCACCGACACTGTTCATCCGACACATGTACATATTGTAAACAACTTTCTCCATATTGCCATTCTACGGGTTCCGACTTATGTTTTATAGAGCGGATTTTTAAATTTTGGCAACTCCGCTTCTCTCTGTCTCTCTCTTTACGTTGAAAATTTGCTAAAGCGCCGAATCGCTCGAAGTAGGGAGGTGATTTTATGAGTTTTGCATGTGCCACTCAACGCAACTTGTTGTGGCGATGAGTCACTCGTGAAGTAAAACGGATTTTGGTATAGGTATACCTATGAAAGTTCTATAAGGTACCTAAACATCATATTCATCAACGACCTAACGATATAAGCTCCAAAATCTGAAATTGGAAAGTTAAAGTTTTCCTACGATTCCTCCAAATCTTCTAATATACTATCTACTTCCAACTTTTCCCAAAATCTTTAACTGTTAATATGTCCACAATTGTCGGAGCATAAATCAAACTTTGTAACTACATTTTGTTAATCATAGTTTAACAGTTATGTACTCATTTCTCACACAACTGTTGTCACTTTTTGAGTTTGTTCCTCATTTCCAAAAAAATCGACTGTTATTTTATATATATTACGTACCTATGCAACATTCCAGGACAACTTTTTTGAAAAATATTTGATTCTTTTTGAGTTAAATTGCACTAATTTTTTTTACCTGTCTGTATCGACAGAAGGTATTAAAACAAAAATTGATGAATTTAATTATTGTTTCTGAAAACGATCTATACGGGTGGGTACCATTTAAATTTTTAAAAATTTTTTATTTATCTTAGTAACTAAATCGTCAAACCGCTAGGTATAGGTATCTATAACAAATATCCTAAGATAGTCAACGGCCTACTCTCTAAGCAGGTACCTACCCAACCTCAAAAAACTGGAATTGAAAAGATGAAATTTTACAGAAATCTATTTGGATTTTTTCCCAAAATCTGAAAAAGTTTATATCTCGACAAATAACTCTACCTAGGTATACTATTTGAACCTAACTTTGTAGCAATCAGCGACCTGCCATACTACATTTAGCCCACATATTCTGAAAACCAATCTAATGAACTTTTTTCTAAATTTTTAACTGTCCATATGGGCGAAGGAAGTTTCGGCCGCGACCAGGTGGGGACGATGGGCTGATGGGAATTTTCGGCGGCATGACCGAAAAGGTGGTTTTATTGTACAGGTATTTTGGGCTGTAAAGAAATTTAACCCCGGCGCATTGATGTTTGAATTAGGAATCTTTATCACGAAAATATCTTTATCACGGAGATATTAAAGGGTAAGAAAAATGGGTAAGAGGGCAAGAGAATACGCAAATTACGTGAAATTCCATCTAAAAGGGCAAAGGAAATCATTGCTGGCCGTTCGTACCGGTACACTTCCTACCTACCTGTCTTAAGCCGCGGCCCAAATTTCTTGTGAGTTTATTTGACCCTTCAATTAAAGCAGGTACCCTTATTATTTGCGGCCCAAAGTTCGCCCGCCGGTCCATGTATCTAAAACGTTTTACGGTCCAGCCACATCTCGTGTGGGATTTAACTAGGTCGTTACTGTACAACAAATTTTATAAGTCGACGCCTAATACAACTGTCGATAACAATAACAATCGTAAAAATCAAAAATTTGTAGATTGACGTCTTCTCCTGAAATCCATACAACTTACCATACAAAACATATTGAACCATTTTCAAAATAAAAACTGTTCATACTTCAGTGGCAAACTACCATACACATAACTACAGACGTCAATAACCACACTTTTTTATGATTAGCGATTTATCATTCACTTGCCCTTAGAAGTATTAAAAACAAAAATTGATCACTTGATTTTCTTTTAAATGTACCTTTTTCAAAAATTTTAATTTTCCTTAGAAACCAACAATTTTATCTTTAATATGGTGAAAGACCTACCCCCTAAAGAAATAACTTAAAATATGAAATTCAAAAATCGGAAGTTTTTTGAAATTCTTCCATTGTTTTAAAAATCTACTTCGAATATTTCCAAAACCTTTACCAATTGATATCTCAACAAATATCGTAGAAACTAAATTAATTAAAATTACATACCTAACAATCAGCGACCCACCATACCTATAGTACCTACAGTAGGTAGAAATGGAAATTGAAAAGTTATTTTTTTCTGGAATCTATCCAATGAATACTACCTCAGCAACTATCATAGCTCTGTATTCTAAATTAAACTTTGTAAGTAATTATTAGCTACTAGGTACCTACCTACCTACAGGTCAGTTAGGAAGGTAGGTATTAGCTAGGTCAGTCGATAGAAGTGTTAAAATTTGAAAATAAAAAGATGACTTATATGAAACAAATGTAAGAGAATCTGAAAATGAAATTTGTGGCTCAGCCGGGATACGAACCCGGATCTCCCAATATCGCGTCAGGTGTTCTGCCAATTGAACTACCGAGACACCTATCAATTTCATTTTCGATGTTCGTGTTAAACGTTTTTGACAGGATGATACGGAGGACGTATTGGTTGTACGCAACACACCGTATCCCTCTCACGTTAATAATGTGGTGTCTTACGTGTTCTCTGATATACAAATGAAACAGATGGAAATATGTTCTCGAAATTAATTCAAAGTGATGGTGTATATGAAACAAATGTAAGAGAATCTGAAAATGAAATTTGTGGCTCAGCCGGGATACGAACCCGGTTCGTATCCCGGCTGAGCCACAAATTTCATTTTCAGATTCTCTTACATTTGTTTCATATACACCATCACTTTGAATTAATTTCGAGAACATATTTCCAAAAAGATGACTTGTTTCTGAAATGAAATCACACAAAATGAGTTTTTCCAAAATTTGTGTCTCTTTCAGTGGCCAATGTTTACAAAAAAAGATAGGTACCTGCAAGCGTCAAAATGGGAAACTTGAAATTGAAGGTTTATTGAAATCGACAATTTCTAACTGTCCATATCTAAGAAGTTAACTGTCACAAATCAAATTTTGTAATAATCGACCCTCTATTGGTACCCATAAACTTTACAAAAAATAAATAGATTTTTTTTCTAAAGTAGGTATATCGAATGAGCTGTGAAACAAGCTTTGGTATAATATGATAAGCCATATCTACTATTCGTCGATATACCACTAAGCACCAAAACTTCATGGTAAAGATTAGATACTCTTCGATGATTAAGTGGCCTGTATAAAAACGTGATTAGCTCTGGCTGTATTAATCTACTATTAATCGCTATGAACTGCCTACAACTTAACAAAGTGACAGGGTACAACACACCGTCGATACAGTTAAGACGCTATAGCTCCTTCTTGGTCCCAAAAACATAGTACCAACCGAAACCACAAAACACACGAAAACCACAGTGCAGAGTGCGGGTGCTGAATCTATGACGAAATCAATAAAGCGACTGTTAACAACCAACAATAGATATACGTTTACAAGCATCTCCACTGCAAAAATTCCAAATTTTCAGTTTTTCCAAAATAAGCAAGATCTAACCATATCTCTAAATCTGTCATTGAACGATAAGACAAAAGGTGAAATATTTGTTGAAAAATCATATCCAATGAACTTTCTCCAAAAGCTCTTGGCAATTAACTGTTACATTGTTTTGAAGCAATGTTTTTAAATGAGTAAAACTATCGATAGGTGCAGTTGATTCAATTCCTCTATTACGGTATCAGGTAAATAAATTTTTGGTCATATAAAAGTGAAAAAGAGTTATTCTCATTACATTTGACAAAACCATTTAACTAAGAATATTGACAACACTTAAAATTAAAATTCAGTGTGTAAAGTTTTTCCCCTAACTGTCCCCTATTACCGGTAACATGAGCCATTTTGAGGGTTGTAGAGTGTCAATAATTTCGTTAACGGTCAGATTTAACAATGTTGGTAACACGGGTTTCTAGGTCGGATTGCTCTCTATTTGGGAAGAGATGGATTATAATGGAAAGCAGTTATCAAAGTGAAATATAATGAAGGGCAAAGTTTTCATCCATATAACAACCTCCTAATACAGTGAAGAACAACGGCGTGCATAAAGTCGACAATAGCGAAGAGAAAGCAGCAATAACAACGTAATACAAAACTAATAGAATAGAGCAGGGCGCGCAATATAACACACACACAGCTTATTTCTCCGGGACCACAGCTTTATTATGTAACCAATGAAAAGACCTTAAAGCATAAAACTGTTTTCCTAAATACTCAATCTAATAAAATCTCTTCCAAAGTCCAACCCATAAAATAAATACAAGACGACAACATACGTACGCCTCGATCAACGTCCCCCGCGCGATTGGCCGGCCGATTAGCGGCTCCGCGCCCCCATTGGCCGGGGGCGGAGTGGTGGGGGCGACGGCGAGGGGGTGGGGGAGAAAACATGGCTGATTTACTGCCGGGCCGCGACGTGTGAATCACAGGCAGCCAGTCCCAGTCAGTTCAACAGTACAACTTGGGCGAACGTCGGCTGATGACGACGGTGGCGGCGGCGAAGAGTGTACACGGAACAACCTGTTAACCGTCAACGTTGATATCAATCACCAACCTCATCAGGTCGAGGATACCTACTGCTTGCTCGAGTACTGTCGCGAATGGGACCGAAGTGGTGAATTCGTCGCTAACAATCAATCAATCAATCACCGGCACGGGTCAGGTCCGATCGGTCCGCGACTGATTGACCGATAGACGACTGACCGGGGAGAGGAGGACAAGGGTTCAAGGTGTTGGGTGTGCGGGGCGAGAAAGTGTCCGGTACGGTACGTGGCATGACCGTGCAAGACGAGGGTAGGGTCATGCCTCAGACAGCAGCCACCAGGTCGAGATTCATGATCACGGACATACTGAACGGCGGCGGGCCGCCCGACGGGCAGGTCATAGGCAGGGGCAGGTCGCCGAGCCCCGGCCCGAGGGACCTCTCGGTACACTCCAATCCGATACACGACAGCGACACGGACAGCTCCGGCCATCCGGACACGTCGAGCGTGTGCTCCAACGGTGAGTCCGTCTCAATTTTGAAGGGTGTTGGGTAGGGATGTTCAGAGAGATCAGAAGGATCTGATCCACATAAGTGTCTAGATGTCTAGTGCAGGGGTGGCCAACCCGCCGAACAGTTTTCCAGCCCGCGAAATTCATCACACTTACACGACATATTTATTGCATCGTATATTGACCAAAGTAGTAAAAACCAATGTATTAAAAAAAGACGTTATTCGTGCATCCATACATTCAAAAACTAACCGTTGAAATTATGAGAAAAATTAACTTTAATTTTTAAAATAATATTCTTGCGACTAAACGACAGATTATTGTCTGTTTTATTTATGAGTTCCCAGAATACTTAAATTATATTCAGTCAATTAAATATACCTAGGTATAATTTCAAGGAAATGATAACCTTTTATATTCGATACATTTAATCACATCAAAGCATTTCAGACGAAATCGATATTTGTATGACAATTGAAAAGTAATAACGCTCACCGCTTTCCATTCTTGAAAGAATTTAAGAGATCAAATTCTAACAATTCCATCAAATATGCAAAAGAAATAAGAAAAGTTACAACTGCGTTTGAAAGCCGATTCAGTTATTAAGAGTTAGACAAATACAACAAAATTTTTGAAATATATTCATCTCCAGATTATCTCTAACACAAATATTTTTTAATGATTTGATTAAAACTCATATTTTTTATACCTAATTTTTAGTGTTAGGTATATATATATATTTTTACAATGTACCTACGTTTAGTGTCATTATTATAATATTATTTTTGTTTACACGTAAGAATAATTAGTAGCAAACACAGTAATAATAGGTAATTCATTAAGTTTAAATTTTTAACTCCAAAAAAACCTCTATAGTGCACCTAAATTTAATACTGGGATATATAATTTTATTTGTGGCATATATAAATTTTTAAAATATCTATAAGTATTCATCTCCAAAATATCTCGAACATTAATATTTTTTAATGATTTCATTTACTCATATATTTTTTATATCTAATTTTTAGTGTCATATCTTTCTTTACAATGTACGTTGAGTACCATTATTATAGATACTATCTTTGTTAACATGTATAAAGAATATTAGTAAACACAATAATAATAATTCATTAAGTTTCAATTTTTCCCTCCAAAAAATGGCTATAGTGTGTATCTAAATTTAATACGGGGATAAATAATTTTATTTTTGGCATATATATAAATTTTTGAAATAATATATATTCATCTCCAGAATACCTCTAACATAAATATCTTTTAATGATTTAATTTATACTGATATACATATTTTTTATATCTAATTTTTAGTGTTATATATTTCTTTACAATGTACGTTTAGTGCCATTATTATTATACTATCTTTATTCGCATGTAATGATAATAGCAAACACAATAATAATAATTCATTAAGTTTAAATTTTTCACTCAAAAAAAACGCCTATAGTGTAGGTATCTAAATTTAATACAGGGGTATATAATTTTATTTGTGGCATACTTATGGTATATAAACTTTTGAAATATAGGTATTCATTTCCAAAATGTCTCTTAACATAAATACCTTTTAATGATTTAATTTATACTCATATACATATTTTTTATATTTAATTTTTAGTGTTATATATTTCTTTACAATGTACGTTTCCTATCATTATTATTATACTGTCTTTGTTCACATGTAACAATAATAGCAAACACAATAATATAATTCATTAAGTTTCAATTTTTCGCTCCAAAAAATGTTTATAGTGTATCTACATTTAATCCAGGGATATATAGTTTTATATATGGCACGCGGAGTTATGATGCAATTCCAGAGTGGCCCATAAGATCATTTGAGTTGGCACCCCTGATCTAATGCATGCGTCTTGTAACTCGTTAGACGAAAACAATTCTATGCTTGTGTTATATCCTGTGTAGGTATCTATTATACGCTAAATTTTGAATTTGAATAATTTTAAGTATAAAATCATCCAAGAACAAAACAAAACTAATTGTACATAATTGTATAATGGGATAAAATATATGATATATGAATTATATAGACTTTCCAATAACAACAAAACAGACAACAACAGGAAACAAAAATATATAATCAAATAAATAAAACACAAGATAAAATAGTCGCTATAAAGAATACCCAATAAATTCCAGTCATCCAAGCTTAGCGAATGTAAAAATAATGATTTTGATAATCTAACCCCATTTAGTTTGTTCCAACTTCTGTTGATAATATTCCCGCTTCAGAAGATGATGGTCTTTCAGATGTCCCAACAACAGACAAATATTTATTAGCGAGCTCTCTTAATATGGGTGAGCGATTGCTATTGTTCCAGTTTTAAACAAGGCGTCTGTTCATTGGAATACTCTCAATCCTCTCTCGAGTTCTACTATTGACACGGAGTTCTAACTTTGCCTAACCTTGGTCTCGACTGTTGACTTACAACAAAAATTCGATCACGGATATTCGATATTCAGCTTTAATGGATCGATCCACTAATACATACGAAAGAGAAATATTGCGTATCGGACCACAAAAGATCGATGCTCACAAGTAGGTATTGATACGTATCGCACGTCCCTATCGTTATGTTGAGAGGTGTTGAATCAAGGGAAGTGAATTTCCTAAGCTTCTTCGTATAATATGTTATTTTTAACACTGGTCATATAGATATGTTCGACATTATGTTAACTTTTCTCAGTGACATCCAGCAGGTCCAGATATATGTTTAACTTTATGTTAACTTTGCTCGGTGATACTGAAGTGCGTCCCAGAAATAAAATTCTTTGTCCATGTCCGTCCGACTGGTCAGAATGGAATAACCGAAGCAAGATTCTCGGTTATAAAATGATGATCAATCTTAGCTTCTGCATGCAGTCTTACGTACCTATTACTACATTCTACAATCTTTTACTACGTGCAGTATAAATATAAATAAATATTACTAAATGTAAATAATACATACTTAATATAGTTTATAATATAATATAAAAATATATAAAAACAAAACAGTAAATAAATAAATATTACTATACCTAGTACCTATACAAATAGGTGCTCCTGTGTCCAGTCTTGGAATAATTGTTACCATATTGAATAATAACCGCCAAGACCCCCGTCTGCATCATAGATATTTATTTATTTATTTATTCATTTAATACAAACTCATCCAACAGATGAAAATCATCCTTGAACTGGGTACCACAAACAAAGCAAAAAAAATTAAATTATGTTCAATTAGTACTAAGGTAATTTAAGTAATTAACACTCGACGATAAACGATACTAATTAGATAAAATTGGTAATCTAAACGGAAGTTAAATATGAAGGCATTTTTATTAAAAACAATATACTTGATGCAACTAATACCTATATGCTCCTGTGTTGTGTACGAATTACGATATTTTTATCATTTTTTTAAATGTTGTTTTAAAAAACGCATACCTTAAATACTTATATACACTCATGTGTACCAAATGATTCAGTAGTAAATGCCGAACAAAAAAGTGGTTTTGTTGATACTAAATTGTGTTAAATTTACAAATTAGGTAAATAATTTGTATTGCTAATCATCTTTACAAATATTTTTTTAATATTATTTTATTAACCTTACAATTATTCCACTAGAGAAGTTATAGAGCAATAATTACGGCAAGAATAGCCCCTAAAATTTTTCGCTTCTTTTATTTTGGCGCTAATTTATTTAAGAGTTCTAGACTTGTGGCTTAATTTACAATTTCTGAAAATGTATTGTAATATTTGTAATTAATGGGGCTAGAAAAATATGCCCAATGCGTATTTAGTGCATATTTTACAAATATTGCCTAATTAATTTATGCATTCACTTTTTTGAATATTTTTGGCTTTCCACTTTAATCATAAGATTTTCATAGGAATTTTTTAGTAAGTATCCTACAACAGTTTGACTCTCATCTATCCTTCTTCCCTAACGAAATAGCCCCTCCATGGAATAGGTAATATACAAAAAATACAAATTACCAGCAATTAGCACAATTATTGGAAAACAAATAGGTACTTTATTAAAATTATTGTGATCTTTACTTTACAGTTTTTTTTTATGTTACACATGAAATTAATTATTAACTTGAATCCAACTCGTACATCCAAAGGTTCAAGGGTTCCTAATATGGTAAATATTGTACTCCTTTCTGAGCAATATTTTTTCCCATGTATAAAATTAAGATATAAGATATCATCGATATTGATATATCGCTATCAATCAAACACGTCGACTCTGGGATGACAAGACTGCTTTTTTTATTGTTCGAGATCTACTTTAAAACTGCAATATACGTAGGTATGTACGCTTCTGCATTACCGTTCACCACTTTTTATGAGAATCAACATTGATGCTAGAAGCATTAGGTACAATATGTATGTGTGTAATGAAGCTGTGGAGAGTAATTAGAAGTAGGTATGATTAACAGTTTAAGTGTCTAATTATATTGCATTTTTTTGCTAATTTATCTTCCAATTAATCGTTCACAGTTAGTTTATTGGATGTTTTCACATTTCATGTCAATGTCATAATGCTGAAAAATAATACATTTTTGCCACTTTTGGCTCTTTACGGATTATATTTTTCATTATTTAATTTTGTTTTACCAATACCACGAATTTCATCAAATATACAATATATAGGTAAAGATGATTTGGTTGTATTACAGCCTGACTATTCCAAAATGTTATAAAAATAATCTACTTTCTACGTTTTGTGTTCTCAGAATATTTACTCAGTGAACTCTAGACAAATGAAATTTGATTGATTATTCACTATTGTCCTATCCAATGTTAATTGTTGACGTGAGAAATAATAAATGAAGGTAATTTTTCAAGCAGGCACTAACTAAGCATAATTACAGTACATATTTATAGTTCTTGAACAAACCGACATCTGCAGCTTTAGGTATAAATTTTACGTACGTTACCACCGTGAGACATTTTAATTTCTAGATAAGTCTTTGATTTAAAAGGTTGTGACACCGGAACTGAACTCTTTACATCTAAACACTCTTCCTGAAAATCACATTTCTAAATCAACCTTAGAGAACTTCGAATAATTGTATTGTCATCTAATGGAATTATTTAAAAAATAGGTATGAAATTAGGGGCACGGGTCATCTCGTAAGAATTTATCCCGGTCCGCATTTGACCTTCGCCGAGATCGGTCAGCTCGTAAGGATATGGTTCTCAGATCGGTCACGAGTTGACGTGAAAAATCCCAAACGGGGGATTATCGTATTCCTTGCGAGAGGGCAAGGAAAACCCTACGGAAACCGACCGTTATTAACAACAAGCAAGTCTTTCAGGCGTTGACTTTTAATAAAATCCATAACTATCTCCAAAACGACCCTTTAAAAATTTACCTGCCGGTTCGCTTACGAGATGACCGATCTTAGGGTGGGCCATTAAAATTCCTTACGAGCTGACCGCCGCCGGAAATTAGATTTAAAACAGAACTATATTCAATTAAATTGGAAGATGAATAGGAACAAAATTTAATTTGGTTACTTTAAAAAGTAGTGGCCCATGTTGTAATGTGTGACCGATTTCACACTGAAATTTAGGGTACTATTTTAGGCCATAAATTGTAAATGCGGTAAAGGCTTATTAAATCATTGCGTTGACGAAATTTAGATTTTAGAGAGGAATGGTTTAAATTAACACCTCTATTTTAAACCAATCATTTACAAAGTATAAAAAGTTGTACGTTTTACAATACTTTCATAAAATTATTTCAATTTTGTTCGTACATATATTTTAATAACCGTCAGTCAATAAAGATTAAAGCACTAAATTCCGCTGCGTTTATTTTTATTATGTTTTTTAGGTACTTATATTGATTGTTTGTAAACGTTTAATAACTAGCATATAATAGTAATATTGCAAAGCAATAAACTCCTGCATGCATTTCTGAATTACATTATCTACTTTTTCTGGCTTTTACTCAGCGAGCTCGTAAAAACCCATCGACCAAAAATTCCAATAGACAAAGCAATTAGGCCGCGTGTACATCCAATTAGCATAATTTTCATATAAATAATTAATCGCCCAAAAACTCATAGTTCCGTTATGGGCTTTTTGTTCGGGTTCACGTTGCGGTGCGCTTTTTACGTTTTTTTTCCTTCCATTTACATTATATCTTTTATTATTATTATAAAATAAAAGTGTATAATTGGCGTACATAAAACGTGGAAATGTATTCGTTGCTCGAAGCATGAAATGTTTATTGTATTGTACAATTTATATGTTAAAAATGTGGAATCTGAACTTCCTCTGCTTTGTTGAGCGCTCACGCGATGTTATATAAATAGAGGAAGTGTTCACTTCAAGCTTAAATAATATTCATAAAGACGTTTATGATATACACCAAAAATGAAAGTTCATTTATGTAATAATTGTTATAATTTTTAAATATTTCTCTTGTGTCCGTAAACGTTTCTAATGAACTTATTCCACTCGGTAAAACACTATTACACTTCCTGGTAGCAAAACAGTTATAATACTGCAATTAGAGGCCGTAATTAAACAATATTATTAGGGATCGATTTTTACAATACATGCAAACGAATTATATTTCTTGTGTCGGCGTTACCTTTAATTAGAATGTTTCGTTTATAAAATTTATTTAATAACTCGTTTACACTGACTACAACGTGGCTTATGAAAGCTCTCACTCGTAGCACTATAATTAATTTACATTTCTGAAAAAAACAAATATTATTAATAACAACGGGTGATTGTCACAAAGGATATTATATGAGTGATAAAATCTAGGTAGTTGATAATATTATTGTAAAATGGGAGTATACTAGCACGTAATGTTTTGTACAATTCTACCTGCGAACCGGCGAACGTTTTCACGTAATTTATATTGTTTGGATCCTAGAAATTATCTAAATAAAGGTAAATCTGAGGAATTCATTGCATTCCATGGCATATCCATATCACATCATATTGAAATTTTTATAGTTTGATAAAAACGAATTTAATCTTTGCGAAAATCAATCTAAAATTATTAAGCTGCTCGCGTGGCATTAACTTAATTCTGCACAGCCGAAAAAATTAAATAATCGTTTTCTTTCACTCTTGGAGTAGCTGCTATCTATCGAATAATCCATTGCTCCTAACAGTTTCGGTCCTTCCGTGCAAGAAATTAAGTCGTCGGTTGAAAAACGATGGCCCCTTCTAAAATTCAATCAAACCATACGCGAGATGAAAAAGCACGAGCGACAAAAACCGCAAATTACGTCCTTCCAATCGAAACTTTACTCAATAATAAATTCCCGGGTAATAGCGAATGAAATCTTGATTGGATATGTTGTTTGTTGTTCGGTTTTCTGGTTATCGGATTTCGCGTGATATGACATATACCATTATAACTGTATTAAATATTTACACATCTAATGGTAGTCTTTTGCTCGTGTTGATCCAAATCGTCGTGAACAACCTTAATCGAATCATGAATATATTATGGCATCGAGAGAGCGAGCGGGAAAGAGAGGGCTGAATGCTTGATTTGCGGCTGTTTACCTTCCACGTTATTGTGTTTGATTTTCTGACTGCTAGCAGAACTGGCATGTGTTGAAAAGGAATAATGAATATCGGAGGAAAATGTATATCCCTTCGACGGACAACACTGCACGTATTTACGTACTTATGAAAAGTTGTTGACAAGCTCTTTCGGCGACAAAACGGAAAAACAACTAGATCAATTTGAGACGAAAACATTGTTTTGGTTTCAGGATTAACACTTTCTTAAATGTCGTAAATTGAGTTAACTGAATTAAATAGTACATACTTCTAATTGGATAATTAGGCCAACTAGTACCTAGAGATTTTTTGGTGCTTTAAAAAAAATAGGTTGCAAAGTAGGTATGCAGGGTGTTAAAGTATGATTCGTAGATGAAAAGGGATAAAATCATAACCACGATTTATTGTTTATAACAAAATGGCAGCCAAAAAACCGTAAAATATTGCAAGAAAATATGTTTTTTTTTTCTGTTTCTAGCAGAAACTATAGGAGATATCGTTTTGATTACGATGCAAAAGTTGTAGAGAATTTAAAAACCTTTGAAATGAGTCCTACCGCAACTCTGTAATTGCGTTTTTCGCCGAGAAAACCCGAAAAAACTAAAAAAATACGCGTTTTTTGAAAATTCGTAGCTCCTACAAATATGCACCTACAGCACGCCCTCTTCAGGAAATAGTAGCTGTTGATATGCTTATTAAACAGGTAAATATCTGGACCCTATCGGATGTATCGTTTGGCAAATATACCAAATTCATTTTTTGGGCCGATTTTTCACTTGCTCATTGTTGCTCGTACGGTGGTCCGATTGCAATTTTGAAAACTGTTTTAGAAATTTCAGAATCTTAGCTAAAAATCGTATATTCTAACTATTTGTTACAAAACCGTTAAAATGGTCTAAACCGCATTCGAAAATTAAGTCAAACGGAAGAATTCGCGTTAGTGCCGAAGATACCTCCTCAGATTCCACGCGGAATGCCCCCTCCATTTTCGGCACAGCGCGAATTTTCCATTTTACTCAATTTTCGAATGCGGTTTAGACCATTTTAACGGCTTTGTAACAAATAGTTAGAATATGATTTTTAGCTAAGTTTCTGAAATTTCTAAAACAGTTTTCAAAATTGCGATCGGACCTCCGTACGAGCAAGAATGAGCAAGTGAAAAATCGGTCCAAAAAATGAATTAGGTATATTTGCTAAACGATACATCCGATATGGTCCAGATTTTTACCTGTTTAATAAGCATATCAACAGCTACTATTTCCCAAAGAGCGCGTGCTGTAGGTTCATATTTGAAGGAGCTACGAATTTTCAAAAAACGCTGTTTTTTTTAGTTTTTTCGGGTTTTCTCGGCGAAAAACGCAATTACAGAGTTGCGGTAGGACTCATTTGAAAGGATTTTAAACTCTCTACAACTTTTGCATTGTAGTCAAAACAATATCTCCTATACCTAGTTTCTGCTAGAAACAGAAAAAACATATTTTTTGCAATATTTTACGGTTTTTTGGCTGCCATATTGTTATAAACAATAAATCATGGTTAAGATTTTATCCCTAGTCATCTACGAATCATACTTTAACACCCTGCATACTTTGCAACCTATTTTTTTTAATGCAAAAATGACCACTTTTAGAGCTCTGCTGGTTGGTCTAAATGTGCCAGTAAGCCCAGCGAGCCCAATTGAAGATCCCTAGATGCTCCGTAACCTACCAAATAATACTTAATTTCCTTTCAGTACAAGAAATGATCCATGCAAAATGGAAAACATATTGTTATATCCTGAACTCGCTATTCCCGGAAAGAATCATGACATCTAAGTGGAAATTCAGTAATATCGAGCTTATTTGATGTGTGGGAAGCATGTTCGTAGAAGAATTAATTATATGAACAACAAAAAGACAAAAACAATAAATGGGGACCAATGTATGCTTACAGAAGTCCCCAGGGAGCCTGGAGGGATAGCTGGTGCAGGAATCGCAGCATCTCAGAGGACATTAGTCACAAAGCCAAACGGCTGACGTGCACGTAGTTCAATTCGGCAGCGTGACGGGATCCTTGATTTATACTGACTGGCTAATCGATTCAGATCGCCCGTATTTATTTAACTGATGATGCTTATTATTTCCCATGCGCTACTTGGTTTAACAAAACATGCATGCCTCGCCAGGAGATTCTTTTATGAGATCATATTGTGTTAATTCGCGTTTTGCTGAGGATGCTTGTGCTCGTTCTGGATTCCTGCGAAGTCGTGCATAAGGTCAGTGCGACACATAAGGCCCGGTTAAAAAAAAGAGAAATATGTACCTATATATATCCTGTTTTATGGCCTTATTATAAGACTTCCGGTTCCCATTCTCCAAACTTGCCGATCATTTCAATCATCTGCTTTGAGATTTCTTTCAGATATAGTTTTCCTAATTCTTTGCATCCAGGAGATTTTTGGTCTTCTTGCTTTGCGTCTGTCATTTGTAGTCCATTTCAGCACAATTTCTGGGATTCTTTGCAGTACTATTTTAGTTGTTTTTCTTCTATTTGCTACACCATATCTATTTTGATGTCTATCTTGCTGATCTGCGCCTGAAATCCATTTCTACTGTTAGCAGCTTCTTTTTTTGTTGTTGATTTAGCTGCCAGGCTCTTTCTGCTCCTGGTAATGTTCTTTGAACATAGTATTGAATTTAATCCTTTAGTTATTGCTTCCTTTGTTCCACTTTCGCTTCTTCCGTTATTTATAATCTTCACACCCCAAGTATATCTATTCTTCACAGCCTTCTATTTTGATATAATTCTCCAGATGTAGGTCTTAAAAATTAAACTAAAATTAAATTAAAATATTATTAAATAATACTATAATAAATAAATAATAAAATAATTATTCAATAAAATAAAATACAGAAATTTAGGTCAAAAATTTAAATAAAAATATTTTTGTAAAATAACATGTGGTACTGTCTTTTTATTATATATTTAAGTTTGATATACAATACAATAACAATTAATACAAAATTGAGTTACTATGCAATTTGCAATAAACATAAAATACTCATAATACAAAATTTAGTTATAGATAACCAATGCAAATGGGCCCTATTTCTACACGTGGATAATATACCTATTATTTTTCACAGATATTTCAAGTGTGTTTGTTCATTGTCGTCTGATGCAGAATAGCCCAAACATTCATCCTGAACTCATATCTCTCACCTTAGATACTATTTCTCTCTAAGACTTCCCGGCATTATAAGCAATACTAAGAGCAGCTCACCGTAACCTTCAAACATGAAAACTTTTGACGTCATGCACAATTTTAGCTACAAACTTTTAGCGTAAAGTAAGTGTTGTTTCAACACTTAAGCGACTTTACTGACTTGGTTATTGTAACAAGTCGAATAGATCCAGAAACTTTTGAAAAGTGATGTCATTGGGTTTGTCTTCGTCGCGCATGTTACTTAAAACACTGCTTGACTAACGCTAGGACAACTCATCTTTGCTAGAATCCTCGGAGTCAAAAGCGCTTTTGTTTGTCTCTGTGGACGTTCAGTAGGTTTACTTGGAGCGTATGTTTACAGTAGAATTGCTGATTCGTCATGTGGGCATTTAACCAATATCCACATTACAATCACAATATCACTATATGTAGTTTCATTGGTCGAGCATCTTGACCACACTTTCCTTGGAATTAAATAGAATCTGGATTTGGTGATTTTTGGGCCTGGAAAGGTTTCCCAAAATCTATTGATCCCAATGCGCTTCAAAGCATATAGATTGACTTATCCAAATGATGCAGCTAGTAAGTGCTAACCCTTATAAGGCATAGCAGTGTTACGTTTTGGTTATTAGCTTCTACTAAAATTTTATAGAGGAGATGCAGCTCTGTTAAAGTCCAGAAGAATTGGTCCAGAAATTATTGAATAAGCGATTCGAACATCCCAGTGGACATAGCTCCTTTGGGAATTATTCGCAGAAGCAAAGGCAGATTATCTTCATATTTCGGCTTTAAACGTTCACATTTAAAGATATACTGGCTAAAGCGCATCGTGTTCCAGTATAATAAAGTGTAATCGTTATGTTCCTTGGGGTACCAAAAGTGGTGGATTGTCAGCCTGAAGTTGAAGAGCCATTCAGGCTTGGTTTTATTGCCTTGGGTGTCCAAAACCTTCCCTAACCCCCAAACAATACATTTGTTCAACTTTCACGTCCAAGTTAGATTCACATTCTGTGCTTTGCGTTTTGTTAATTCTAGGAGTCAGTTCATACGTTCTTTAATCCGCCCACGTCCAGCAAGTTCACAATCAGAATTGACGTTTCGGATAACTCTATGAGTCTCAACAAAATTGTTGAAAACTGAGCATTTCTACCCAACTTTCTTTCAATTTCACCGCTTTTCATGTGATTCCTAATTGTATGCTTTGGTACTATATCGTTTTGCAACGTGTTCTTGTGATAACCACCTCTCTATATCTTTCACAGCATTAATTAACGTCTCTACGTTCTATTGGCCGAGGATATTGCGGCCAACTAATGAATATAGATCTATGCTAATAATACTAGATCTTGTTTGGTAATAAATCTCGTTTGAAATCAATGTAAACTCATATAAATGTAATGGATGTCATTTGTACAAATTGCACTGTACCAGTAAATCTGAAGGGCCCAAATGGACGCACGTACTACATAACTAACTAGATGGTACTACATCACTACCGCCAGTCCCATAATTAACCCAGGAAAAAAGAAGGACTTTCCCATTAAAATCTCGATCCACTAATGATTAAGAATCTACAGAAAAGGTACAAGGAAGCGCAATGACAAATCGACTTTATTTAATTCTTTGGAGGTCTTCTCGTCTAATAATCAAAATAAATTGAATAAGTGGATACGCACCTTACCACCATTGCCTTCACAAGCAATTAATTGTACCTGGATCCATATTACATTGCAGGGTTAGTACATTCAATTAATTCAATGCGTTGCCTTAAGACGTATTTATATAAATGTATGGTACACATCTGAAACAAATAATGATAGAAACAGTCTACGGTAGACCGAAAATGAACTAAAATCCCAAATAAGTCTTAAATTAATGTTATAAAAGAAGCCTCCTCGTGATACATGTGACAGTAAAACGCAAGCAACTCAATTAGCTCCAAATATAATTTTTTCCATATTAAAATCTCAAATATCGCAATCAATAATTGATACACCAGTCTTGTCTTTTAAGAGCGACACAGAACCACCTGATTAATATTCGATACCACACTACATTTTCTCTGTACGCTCATACATCGGACTGACTTAAATATTAACCGTCCTGATGGTAAACACATGTCCTTAATTGACGCGAACCACTCGCCGTATTGGAAAGTCGGTTGGTAATAAGTACGCAAAAGTACGATTTCAATTAACCGCACGTCCGAATTTCGACGGACAAAAGTCAAAATTACGCATTGACCGTAGGCATCTCGCCATTACGGACGGTAAATTGTTTTAATTTCTTCGGCGAGAGAACCGGGAGACCTTAATCACGAAATACCGTGCCTGAGAGGAATGAGTCGAATTGTCCGACTTCCGTGTAAGAATAATAATAATAATAATAATGACATAATTATTTTTCTTCGTCGTCATCGTCGTTGTGTGTGTGATATCGTTTTTATTGTCGTGCTGGGATTCTGTTGTAAGCAATGCGCGCCAAAGAGCTCATTGAAATTGCTTTAGCCGAAAAAAAATGGCACGGATTCTATTAGAGAGTTATATAATTCGCTAGATCCTGTTTGGGGTGCAGATCGAATCGAAAGTAAAGTAAAGTGACAGAATTGTATTGTGATAAATACTTATTTGAGTTGCTGCTGCCATGTAAAGGACGCAAATTCAGACAACAGATAACATTATTGCTGTAAGGACAAAAATTCCGACAAAACAACATACTAAATTCTGTCTCCCTATGGAGTTATTGCTACCCGAATATCTCAACAAATCTATTACAGTCGAAAGGTAGAGTGACACATGATGGAAGTTTAGTGTCTAACAGACTTTTGTTTGTGTAAAGAAAGATATAGGTTGGTACATGAAATCCGGTAAGAGATAAAAGAAAAAGTCGTTGGAGTTACCTTGATTAAATACCTTTTCCTTGCATTGAACAATAGTTTATAACCAATTCACAAGATAATTGGGCAGAATTTCTTTTTTCCTTTGTTTACATCTGTGGAGTTTAGGACACAATTTGCCGACAAATGATAAGACAGAACATAAATTCTGTCTATGGTTATACTTAGTTCCGTAAGAATAACAGTTCTTTTCTGTAAAAGGATAAAGTGAATACTTGGATTGAAGATTGGATAAATTATCAATTCACAGACCGACTTCATTTTTGTCGTTATCTGTAAAGACAAAAATTTGGACGACAAATAACATTACTGCTTTAAAGTAAAGCATACAAATTCAGGCAAAACATACCTAACGGGAAATTGTTTGTCACTGGAATTTTTTCTATCTGAATTCGTGTCTTTTGCTTTATTCAAATACAATAAAAATATATAGTACTAACCAATTTTAGAACTTCGTTGTCTATTCAAAAAAACAATATTTTTGTTTGTACATGAACTACGGCCAGACAAAAGAAAAATGTCTGTCTGTCGCTTAAATTACTCTGTCTATGCAACGGTTTTTTGCATTGAACCCTTAAAGTGCCTTAACAAGTCATAAGGTCAAAGGACAGAATTTCACCATCTGTTTAGAACGAGCATTGGCTTTTTTCTTTTGGTTACTTCTGTGAAGTGAAGGACAATTCCTGATAATATATAAGACAGAACATTAATTCTGTCTGTGCTTCAACTTAATTCCGACAGAATTCTTGTTCTTTGCTTTGAACGAAAAACGTGTATAATTTGGTCGAAGTGTGGACAAGATAATAATTTTATTGTTTGTTTAAAACACACACCGACCTCATTTTTGTTGTTACCACAGTAAAATACACAATACAGAAATTTAGAGAAAAAATAGGTAACTTTACTGCTTTGAAGTTATGGACACAAATTCAGGCAAAACAGTAAAATGCTTTGTCACTGGAATTATTTGTGCCTGAATTCGTGTCTTGTGCTTTGAACAAATGAAGTTTATAATTTTTCGCGGCTGTCAACTCGTAAGAAATTTTAATCCCCAACCCTAAGATCGGTCAATTGGTAAGCGAACCAGCAGGTAAATTTTTAAAGGGCTTTGGATAAGTCAACTCGTAGGAGGATTCTCAGAAATAATCAAGGGGATGATGATTGTAACGAAGTAGTTCGGATATTTGTTGAAACTAAGAATATGATTGTAGTTTCCAACTAAACGGTGACGATGGATCGCACCGAGATAGTTGTATGGATTTTATTAAAAGTCAACGCTGCAAAGATTTGCGTGTTGTTAATGATCATATGCGTTTTATGACCCTAGGGTGGGGTTCCGCAGGGTTTTCCTTGCCCTCTCGCAAGGAATACGATAATTCCCCTTTTGGCATTTTTCAGGTAGTTCTAACCCTTACGAGTTGACCGATCTAGAGAACCATGTTCTTACGAGTTGACCAATCTCGCGAAGGTCAAATGCGGACCGGGGATTAATTCTTACCAGTTGACCCGTGCCCATAATTTTGATGAAGAGAGGACAAAATCACAGTTATAAAATTTTATTGTATGTAAAATACATATACACCGACTTAATTTTTGTTGTTACGAGTTTGTATTAAAATTCAAAAAATTTGTGTTTTGAACTAAAGCATATAATTTCAGGTAATACATAACACAGTAAATTCTTTCTGTCACTGGATTACTTCTATCTCAATTCTTATCTTTTGCTTTGAAAATATAATTTACAGCACAATCAATAGGTAGAGTGACAATTTGCAATATTTTATTGTCTATTCCCAAAATCACCAAATAAAAGTAAAGAGCACTGTAAGTAAAGATATAAGCGCACTGAGAACATACATTGTGTCTGGGCTTGAACTTGATCCACCAGAATATTATTGCCCTTTAACTTGAACTATAAGTGGATTGAACATTAGACAACATAACAGTTTTATGGTTTGTCTGGGCTTGAACTTAATCCACCAGAATATTATTGCCCTTTAACTTGAACTATAAGAGGATTGAACATTAGACAACATAACAAGTTTATTGTGTGTTTAATACACAGATCAACTTCATTTTTACTAATTACAAAGTACGGTCTTCAGTTCAAACAAGATTTACTAAAACCCAATTGGGACCTTTACTTCGAGCAAATGAATATTAAAATTAAGTCATATGGCTGAGCCACAAATGACGTTCGAATAGCATAGACTCATTTTTTGGTTTTTGGTGTGCAATAAACTACATAACTTCGGACTTGAGATAGAGGAACAAGAATTCTATCTCGTTGAAATTGCTTCGTCTAAAGTCTAAATTCCTGTTTATTGTTTGACTAAATAATGTTTATGATCGAATCACGGACAAAAGGGTAATATTGATTTGATGGAAGTCACAAACACATTGAGAAAATGCTTGGAATTGCTTTCGCCAGAATTATTATTGTCATTTACTTTCAAAGAAAGGAGTCTTGTAATTGAAATAGCAAATGAAGCACTGAAGAGCAAGTGACTAGAGTTAGTTTAGTCAATGTTAATCGCAGCCGTTCCACGAATCACGCACCGAATTTCGTTCATTATCGTTATAAATTTTAAATTTCCGTAACGAATCCCAATTTGTTGTTGCAAAAGCGGCACCGATTGTTTCATCCAATTAGACAACAAAAGCACCAGATTTACCTAATGCGTTTTCGTTATATAAATTGAGCGATTCAATGAGTTTTCCATAAACAATGTATCGTTAAAATTTAAAACGGTAACAAATTTACTTAACAACCGCGTGTGTGAATAAAGGAAAAAATTAAGTCAATTAAAATCGCCATCCAACAATAAAACGGCATGTAAGGCCATTGTGTACAATGGCGTTATTGTGAAACACTCCGAGGATATAATAATCGCCAGGAAAGAATTATTAACGATTCCGTAGCTTGTTAATTCGCCTTTATGCCACTAAACTATTTCAATCTAATTAAGAGCAATTTAAATGTAGTGTGAACTAATTTTCGTCAAGCGGCAATTATATTAATTTTAGAAATTTATTGTTATTCGAAAGAGGATTTTCACAAGGAAGTAGGCAAAGCGGGACAATGGTTAGGATCTTTTTGTTAATAGCTTGTTAAAGTAATTTATTTTATTATGAACCATTAGAACTGTATTTTAATTAATCCGAACGCTTTTGAATTTTTGTTAGGTTCTCAAGGAATTGGGGCGTCGATTTATTTTCGCGATGACACGACACCTTTCTCTTTTTACATAATCTGGGAGCATCTAGAAAGTGGGAAATTAAAAAACAATTTGAAACGATATAATCTAATCTAGAACCTAATTTGTAACGAGAAAAGCGTTATTACTACTTTATACGAGATTATGGTAATGCGAAATCGCACCGAGGCTCCCGAAGAACCAATAACAACGTCGATTACGTATGTTATTGGCATGACGGTTTTCAAGCCTTTAAGGTAGTCTCATCGCGTTTTGTTTCGATCGGGGCCGAGAACCACGCGAGCGTGAAATTCAAGAAAATTTGCATTGGTTTGTTCTGCGGGATGGTTTTATTGGTTGAGCGAATCCGTAATTCTTCAATGAAAACGAACGTCTACATGTCGATGAGGATAAATGGCAGGTTTACCTTGCGAATTGCGATAAATTGTATCCTTCCTGAGGTGGAACGCGTATGAGGCACATACATATATATATATATATACACGAGACGGAGCGAAGGTTTCGCCTCCTCTCTTGTGGAAAATTGGCAGCGATCTTGGAGCTTCAGAGCATAACTTTTCGGTTTTATGCAATGATTTAACTTTCCCACATTTGCCAAGTTGCATCCATCATATTTTTTAGTAACAATTTAACTACAACTTTATCAACAATGGAAGGGTATTTTCCATAAGCTGTCAGAAATTTT
The DNA here is from genome assembly GCA_946251905.1 of Cryptocephalus moraei. Classification (NCBI taxonomy): domain Eukaryota; kingdom Metazoa; phylum Arthropoda; class Insecta; order Coleoptera; family Chrysomelidae; genus Cryptocephalus; species Cryptocephalus moraei. Next base: position 19,328,028 of record OX276454.1, read on the forward strand.
GAGGAGACTTTGGACGACAAATGTCTATTAGATTTTGAACATATTTTAAACAAATTTGCTTTTACACTCTAAAATCCTCTTTGAAACATTTGAATCTTCCAGTTCACACCAATACTAACAAACTTATGACTTTTTACAATGACTTTAAATTTGGACCTATTGCTTGGGTTGGTTAAGGAAATTATGCTCAATTTTGGAAGCTTTGAAGTATTGTTTCAATCAAAAGGACGCTTTCAAAAATCTTGAAGATTGATAGTTTGTACAGTCAGTCGCAACAACAGTCAATTGATCTTCTTCTTCTATCTTTCATAGATTAGGCTTTGCCTGTTCCCACACTACTCCTCATGCCACCTTTCATAGACCTCCTTCCTTTGGGTTTATAACTTCTAATTTGTTTACTGTATCTGTTGTCGTCCATTATGTTAATGTGGCTTTTCCATTCTTCTTTAGTTCGTTTATGGAATATATAAATAGTTCTTCTCGTATCAGTCAATTGATAAAAACTGTAATTGATTGATGATGATCAGCCATTTATGCAACATTTTCTTGTAAAATTTCTTGCACAAAGTTACCATTTGGAAAGACGTTCTAAATCAGTCCAGACAGAGGATTTTTCGAATGTTAAATTGAGTACCAAGAAGTCACTGAACGCAATGAAAACTGTTTTTCCTTTATACCCAATTTTCACAAGTCTATTCTTGGACAGAAAGTTTGTCACACTTTTGAATGATACGAAATATGCTAACACTTCAGTCGTCTAATGAAACTTTGAAACCAACACATTTTAATCGAACGACGGTTACTTTCCCATACCTTTTATCCGACCTATTTCTCGTATATACTGTATCTTTCGTATCTCCCTGTGTGCCACAATTAAGCCATCGAGTGCTTATACATATTCACCTCTAACTTCGACAGGCACACACGGTGCAAAATGGCATTTTAAAAACCGGTAGTCCCTCGTATCCTGGTCCACAAAGAAACGCCACACTAAACGTCAACTTTGATAGGATTAGTGCGAGAGAGCTACTACCTCTCTGTCGTTCGGCTTTTCAATGTTAATCTCCTTAACGTATTTAGTAGTTGGGCGACTTTAAAAGTCAATTTCACACCAGTATGGGTTATATGATGCGTTCTAATTAAAATGCCTTTTCCCAGTCTAAACGTCAATCGGCTCGAGTTAAGTATAATTGAGATATTTGCATTTAGCGGCTCTTAAGTAGGTAGTCGCGTCTTTTCTTTTTCGTTCTTGTAAAATGGTCAATTAACTTACTAATTAAGCAGTTTCGTATAATGGTTAATTATCGTTAAGTTGAAGTGTCAGATTATGGTTATTTTATACAATACTGCGACGATTATCATTTTTTTTAGTTAATTTCAGAACAATTTCACTCCCTGATTGGGCTTTATTCGATAGGTTATACCTCAATTATCACTCTGCAAACAGTGAGGATAGCATTCATAAATTGGTTTTTATTTAGTAACGAAACCCGTGGGAAATCAACCTTCTCGCTAATAAATCATTTGTTGCCCGGTTCCAGCCAGCATAAAGGTCACAATATGAACTTATTAAACATATTGGTGGTCGCAACTTTAAAGTAAATTTTTAATCAAATTTCACCACAATGTATGTAACAATAAAACCTTTAAAGTACAGCTAACCAAAAGGAGTTACGAAGTGCGTACTGACTTTACAATTCAAGAATGTAGGAAATTGTTTATGTGGATCGAAGGAATTTAGAAAATTTCGATTTGACGGAACTATAAGCTTCGTCACATTGAACATTTCTACAAATTGCTTTGACGAGACGATGCTTCATGAAATATGCTCAAGTACCAATACCATCATCCCACAGATATATTAGATTACAATGATATATACATATATAGATTAGATATATTTACAGCGCAGCAATATGTTCTCTAAACTGCTCTAAATCAGTTGATTTAGAGCAGTTGAAGTATGACTATGGCTGCAGCTAAAATTATTCTGAACCATACCTAATGGTGCACTTGGAGTACGTGGGTTTTCAAAACTAATAAAGAGAAAATTCAAGTTTTCCTGAAGTCAACGTTTCAACCCTTACATATTTTTACTACCCACTTTAATTTCTTTATGTTTTCAGTTTCAGTTTGTATATCCATGCCTGTACACTGATTGGTCTTTGATTTTCTATCACCTCTAACCATTTCTTCAACGTTAGTTAGTCAAGTAAACTTGCAGAAGTTGGTAGAAGTAGAACTTAGCAGAAGTTTTGACTGTGATTGCCTACTTCTCCAAATCCGCTTCTCTCACCATCCGTTTGCGATAGTTTTGCCTATAATTGTAGTGACAGTACCATCCTGCGTTGTCCACAATTTAGCTCTGTGTACTCCACAATTTAGCTCTCTGTTCAATATAGGGTGGTCAAGTAAACTTGTAGAAGTTAGTAGATATAGAACTTAGTAGAAGTTTTGTCTGTGATAGCCTAATTCTCCAAATCCGCTTCTCTTTCCATCCGTTTGCGACAGTTTTGCCTATAATTGTAGTGACAGTAACATCCTGCGTTATCCACAATTTAGCTTTGTGTTCAATATAGGGTGGTCAAGTAAACTTGTAGAAGTAGAACTTAGTAGAAGTTTTGCCTATGGTGGCCCAATTCTCCAATTCTGCTTCTCTCTCCATCCGTTTGCTATAGTTTTGCCTATAATTATTGTAGTGACAGTACCACCCTGCGTTGTCCACAATTAGCTCTGTGTTCAATATAGGGTGGCCAAGTAAACTTGTAGAAGTTAGTAGAAGTAGAACATAGCAGAAGTTTTGGCTGTGATTGCCCAATTCTCCAAATCCGTTTCTCTCTCCATCCGTTTGCGATAGTTTTGCCTATAATTGCAGTGACAGTACCATCCTGCGTTATGCACAATATAGCTCTGTGTGCAATATAGGGTGGTCAAGTAAACTTGTAGAAGTTAGTAGAAGTAGAACTTAGCAGAAGTTTTGGCTGTGATTGCCCAATTCTCCAAATCCGCTTCTCTCGCCATCCGGTTGCGATAGTTTTGCCTTTTAGTTGTAGTGACAGTAACATCCTGCGTTATCCACAATTTAGCTCTGTGTTCAATATAGGGTGGTCAAGTAAACTTGTAGAAGTTAGTAGAAGCAGAACTTAGTAGAAGTCTTGCTTGTGATTGCCCAATTCTCCAAATCCGCTTCTCTCTCCATCCGTTTGCGCTAGTTTTGCCTATAATTGCAGTGAAAGTACCATCCCGCGTTATCCACAATGTAGCTTTGTGTTTAATATAGGGTGGTCAAGTAAACATGTAGAAGTTAGTAGAAGTAAATCTTAGTAGAAGCCTTGCCTGTGATTGCCCAATTCTCCAAATCCGCTTCTCTCTCCATCCGTTTGCGATAGTTTTGCCTTTTAGTTGTAGTGACAGTATCATCCTGCGTTATCCACAATTTAGCTTTATGTTCAATATTGGGTGGTCAAGTAAACTTGTAGAAATTAGTAGAAGCAGAACTTAGTAGAAGTCTTGCCTGTGATTGCCCAATTCTCCAAATCCGCTTCTCTCTTCATCCGTTTGCGATAGTTTTGCCTTTTAGTTCCAGTGACAGTACCATCCTGCGTTATCCACAATTTAGCTCTCTGTTCAATACAGGGTGGTCAAGTAAACTTGTAGAAGTTAGTCGAAGTAGAACTTAGTAGAAGTTTTGGCTGTGATTGCCCAATTCTCCAAATCCGCTTCTCTCTCCATCCGTTTGCGCTAGTTTTGCCTATAATTGTAGTGACAGTACCATCCCGCGTTATCCACAATGTAGCTTTGTGTTCAATATAGGGTGGTCAAGTAAACATGTAGAAGTTAGTAGAAGTAAATCTTAGTAGAAGCCTTGCCTGTGATTGCCCAATTCTCCAAATCCGCTTCTCTCTCCATCCGTTTGCGATAGTTTTGCCTTTTAGTTGTAATGACAGTACCATCCTGCGTTATCCACAATTTAGCTTTGTGTTCAATATTGGGTGGTCAAGTAAACTTGTAGAAATTAGTAGAAGCAGAACTTAGTAGAAGTCTTGCCTGTGATTGCCCAATTCTCCAAATCCGCTTCTCTCTTCATCCGTTTGCGATAGTTTTGCCTTTTAGTTCCAGTGACAGTACCATCCTGCGTTATCCACAATTTAGCTCTCTGTTCAATACAGGGTGGTCAAGTAAACTTGTAGAAGTTAGTCGAAGTAGAACTTAGTAGAAGTTTTGGCTGTGATTGCCCAATTCTACAAATCCGCTTCTCTCTCCATCCGTTTGCGCTAGTTTTGCCTATAATTGCAGTGAAAGTACCATCCCGCGTTATCCACAATGTAGCTTTGTGTTTAACATAGGGTGGTCAAGTAAACATGTAGAAGTTAGTAGAAGTAAATCTTAGTAGAAGCCTTGCCTGTGATTGCCCAATTCTCCAAATCCGCTTCTCTCTCCATCCGTTTGCGATAGTTTTGCCTTTTAGTTGTAATGACAGTACCATCCTGCGTTATCCACAATTTAGCTTTGTGTTCAATATTGGGTGGTCAAGTAAACTTGTAGAAATTAGTAGAAGCAGAACTTAGTAGAAGTCTTGCCTGTGATTGCCCAATTCTCCAAATCCGCTTCTCTCTTCATCCGTTTGCGATAGTTTTGCCTTTTAGTTCCAGTGACAGTACCATCCTGCGTTATCCACAATTTAGCTCTCTGTTCAATACAGGGTGGTCAAGTAAACTTGTAGAAGTTAGTCGAAGTAGAACTTAGTAGAAGTTTTGGCTGTGATTGCCCAATTCTACAAATCCGCTTCTCTCTCCATCCGTTTGCGCTAGTTTTGCCTATAATTGCAGTGAAAGTACCATCCCGCGTTATCCACAATGTAGCTTTGTGTTTAACATAGGGTGGTCAAGTAAACTTGCAGAAGTTAGTAGAAGTCTTGCCTGTGATTGCCCAATTCTGCAAATCTGCTTCTCTCTCCATCCTTTTGCGCTAGTTTTGCCTATAATTGCAGTGACAGTACCATCCTGCGTTATGCACAATGCAGCTTTGTGTTCAATATAGGGTGGTCAAGTAAACTTGTAGAAGTTAGTAGAAGTCTTGCCTGTGATTGCCCAATTCTTCAAATCCGCTTCTCCCTTTGTCCGTTTGCGATCTCAATTCCTCCAGATCTCTAGGCACATCTCTAGGCCAATTTTTTCCGTCCCGCTAGTTCTGGGTTAAAAGGCTACCTCGTCGCCGGGCGTTAAGTTATTCATCGATTAATTATCGGCCCGTCAGGCGGACGCAAGCAGGTCGTCAATTTAGGATAAGCGAAACATCCACGACCGAACCCACGAGCGTTTATCTCGGCGGCGGACACCGAAAACCTAAATGCCAATTGGCCTTTACATTCGCTTAATTCAACGCGAAAGACGGAATCGGCGCGTGGGAGAGCGCGCGACATCGCAAAATACTTAATTGAAATAAACATTTTTTTTTCTCTTTCTCTCTCTCTTTGTCACACACACACGCACGCATCGCGTTGATAAGCGGACATTAAGATAGGCGAAATCCGAGCCGAGGAGACAATCGCCCCTCGTCCTGTTACTATCTCGGACACAAGTTTAATTTTAAATCGATTTGAGGTGGTACACGGACCGTCGTTAGATAAGGCAGAGGAGATGTGGGACGATGGGGACCACCGATGTGGCATATATGCGAGCGCCTACGAGAGAAAGCGAGAGGACGAGAGGAAGATGAAGAAGATCGCGCGCTCGATTAATTTCCCTGGTCGGGTGTGTGAGTGATGAATACCTGCATGAATCAAACCGTGAATCGTACAAGTATTTATGGAAATCGTGGACGCATACCTGATGAGGGACACGCCGTTATTAAAACGTTTTAATCGCAGTGGGTGCGGAATACAACGTCCGATGTCATTTGTCAGAGGAAAGCGGTACCGGGCCACACTTCGAGTTACTTACATATACGAACACACACTCGCAGCTCGACGCGGAAATGATAACATATCACACCTTAAACGCCTAATGAGAAAATGCTGGGCAGGCATTAGTTGCAACACGGGACCTATTTCTTCTAGGCCCGTTAGATCGGTTTATTTGCCCTCACCTCCTGAAACCAAACAATTTTTAATATCTTGGTATAATGCGGTTGTTACTTAAAACTCTTATCAGACAAATCATGGGCTGAAGTTCGTTTTACAGGACAACGAATTTGGATTTTTTTTTTTTTTGGTTTCACTGGAACGTACTTGGAGTAACTAGTTCGAAAATCATCATAATGATCATCATGATCATCATCATCATCAGCAGCAGCAGTAGCAACAGCATCATCATCATCATCAGCAGCAGCAGCCGCCTGTATTCGTCCACTGCTGGACGTAAGCCTCTCCCATTTGTCTCCACATGTTTCGGTCTTGAGCTTTGTAAACCCAGTTTGTTCCTCTTCTTGGTAATCCATTTAATTGGCCTCCATCTTAACATCATTAACAATCTTGATGTCCAGATGGACATCTAGAGTATTGAAATGGAGGCCCTGGGAAAACAAACGAAAATTGGGTAGGCCCATGAAGAGATGGGCTGACGATATTAAAACCACAACAGGAAGATACTGGACACAAAAAGCGCAGGATAGAGATATCTGAAAAAAACTTGAAGAGACCTACCTCCAGCAGTGGAGGAATTACGGTTTGTGAAGAAGAAGAAGAAGAAGAAGAAGATGTCCAGCGATTGTAGTCATGTCTTGCCAGATGTCCATTGCCATTTTACTCTAGCCACTTTATGTACTAAATCTGGAATTCTCGTTCTACGTCTTATATTTTCGCTTCTCAGTTTATCACTAAGGCTCACTTCCAGCATTGGACATCCCATTGCTCTCAGAAAAATGCTTAACATTTCTGCACTTCTTTGTGTAACTGTTGCTGTCTATAGACCGTACCTACATAGTCACCGGCACTATACAGGTTTCGTAAACTTTTCTTTTTGAATGTATTATGATATCTTTGTTCTTTAATACATGCTGAAATTTTTCGAAGGCTATCCAGGATACCCACTTGATTTGTACGGTTCGATTTTCTTTTCCTATTTTAATTGCAAGTCCCAGATAAATATATTCCCTAATATTTTCATGGTGCACTTGTCAATAAGGATATCTATAAGTGTCGCTGGTTGACATTAATGTTGTTTTATCCATATTCATTGAAGCTGGAAGTTTCAAGCCCAAAAATTAGTGCAAAATACGCTGGAGAATTTCAAACAACTTGTATGACACATGGGCATCGAAGTTCCTCCACAGTCACTTGGATATTTTAACACAGAAACTAGCAGACATATCCATATCATTGGTATTTGCGTACCAATCGTGCGTAAGTGCCTGGAAGGAACTCATTCAAAGAAATCACGAAAAATGATTAATGTTTCTTCAATGCTTAACGATGTATTGCTGCCGAAAAGAATTCTAGAAATTGAGTTCAGTTCCCAAAAAACACCGCAAGAAACTGCACTTTTTTCACAAATTCTTCATTTCTATGATATGTTTCGCCAACTTATTTTCTAAATCTTAAAGCTTTATTGAAGGTATCATGGGAATGGTGTGACCAATAGAGAAAACAAATTACTAGTAGTAATTCTCGAAAGAGAAGAACCTAGTGCATGTGAACCCAGGAGTTGTAACTAATATCAAGTATAATGAAGAAGCCTAAGTGAACCAAAGGATAACTGGAAATAACTAAGCTGGAATATCAAAGGGTAACTAAAAGTAACTAAGGCCAGGATCAGAACACCAAGAAATAATGCCAAAAAACACAATCACAAGGATAATTTTATCCATCTAACTAATTCCTCTAGTTATAAATATAACTTGAATTACAAACGATAACCATGCACCACAAATGCTGTGTTCGCTTTAAAATTGCTTCACTTTATGCTCACTAGGAATCTTCCACAACGTACGAATAATAGAAATAACAGAACTTTACCTACAGCCAATATTCCAATTTTCCCATAACTTTCACAAATCTAACAAATCAGTGTTTCAATCAATAAAAGTAATATGATCGCACGATTGTTCTTTGGAACCTTTGTTTAATTTCTCTTTAAAACGTGTGAGATGTTAAATTGGTTTTGTTTAAATAAATATTTAATGACTAATGACTCACCTGAGAAACTTCTCTCAAATCTTTTTGTTGAAAGTTGCGGAATTATGCATATAATCATCCACTCTCACATTAATGCTGTGTATAATCGTTTTATCAATAAAGAATGGAAGTATTTAGGACTTTGGAATAGGAAACAAAAGCGTATTACTCAATACGTGGTCTGTGAGACGTATTATAAGCAAATTTAACATATTAGGCATTGTGTACCTCCTGACGCTTTCCTTGATAATGATAACAAGTTTAACAGGAGTAGTAAACCACGATCATCATGTCGAAATATTAGCGATTCGACTACTTTCAATGTAAAATTTTCAATCAGTTTGAATTTGTGGAGATGCAAAGACTCCAACAAAGTGAATTTCATAGTATGAATAAATCAGCCTTCATATTACGTTCCATCACATATTCATTTATTGCGCACCAATTAAACCTACAATTACCCCATTAATATTACCATCATCAACTATTGTACCATTTAATTTATGAATTGAATTTTTGAAAAGTTGATCACATTAGACACACCAATTATGAGATGGTTGGAGGTGAAAGTGGAGTAAAGGCACAGCCTTGGGGAATCCTATAGCAGGAATAATTTTGAATCTAAAGGTGAATTCACATTGTTATGATCCAATAAAACTAGGATTACATGTAGCAGCAATATCATAAATTACTTCACAGTAGAACAGTTTTGGTATAGAAATTTCGCTCAAATGAATCTAAGGTTTACTTAGTTAAATCAGTCTTTATATTACGTTTCTTCTCAATTATTGTGCACCAAATAAACCTTCATTTACCCCATTAATGTTACCATCATCGGCTATACTATCATTCGATTTATGAATTGAATTTTTGAAAAGTTGATCACATTAGACACACCAATTAAATATGTGATGGTTGGAAATGAAAGTGGAGTAAAGGCACAGCCTTGGGGAATTCTATATCAGGAACAATTTTACATCTTAAGGTGAATTCAGATTGCTATGATCCAATAAAACTAGGATTACATGTAGCAGCAATATCATAAATTACTCCACAGTAGAACAGTTTTGGTATAGAAATTTCGCTCAAATGAATCTAAGCTTTACTTAGTTAAATCAGTCTTCATATTACGTTTCTTCTCAAATTCATTTATTGTGCACCAAATAAACCTGCATTTCATCATCATCGTCATCATCCATCCTGATGTTGAGTCCACTGCTGGACATAGGCCTCCATTAAACTGCTCCACTGGGATCTCTCTTGAGCTGTTCTCATCCAGTGCCCTCCAATCCTCTTTATATCGTCACTCCATCTTGTTGGTGGTCTACCCCTGCTTCTTTTATCCTCTCTGGGTCTCCAATTTGTTATCCTTATGGTCCACCTGTCGTCCTTAAATCTCGCAACATGTCCCGCCCATTTCCACTTTAATGTTGTGATTCGCCGGATTATGTCCTGTACCCCTGTCCTTCGTCGAATTTCGGTGTTTCTGATACGATCTTGGATCCCAATATCCAGCGTAGCTCTCTCCATCTTTCTCTGGGCCACTTCCAATTTCTCCACAGTGCCTTTTGTCAAGGTAAGCGTTTCGGCGCCATAAGTCATTACTGGCAGCACGCACTGATCGTATAATTTCCGTTTCAAGCTCATTGGAACGTCACTACCGAAAATATCTATCAATCTTCCATATGCTGCCCATCCAAGACCAATCCTCCTCTGTAATTCCTTTGTTTGGTTGTCTCTATTTATTCTAATTTGGTGTCCCAGGTATTTGTATTTGTCGACTTCCTCGATGGCTTTGCTGTCTAGTAATATAGTACCTCCCAGTACTAGGTTTGTCATGATTTTTGTTTTTTGCTGGTTTATGTAAAGGCCAATATTTTCAGTTGCCTGCTTCAGTTCGTTTATCATTAAACCGGCTTCTTTGAGGTTGTCTGTTATCAGCACTATATCGTCTGCAAATCGTAGATTATTTAGCATCTTCCCATCTATACTGATACCTTTGTTTCCCCAATTCAGAGCCTTAAAAGCATATGCATAACCTGCATTTACCCCATTAATATTACCATCATCGACTATAGTATCATTCGATTTATGAATTGAATTTTTGAAAAGTTGATCACATTAGACACACTAATTAAATAGGTGATGGTTGGAAATTAAAGTGCAGTAAAGGCACAGCCTTGGGGAATTCTATATCAGGAACAATTTTACATCTTAAGGTGAATTCACATTGCTATGATCCAATAAAACTAGGATTACATGTAGCAGCAATGTCATAAATTACTTCACAGTAGAACAGATTTGGTATGGAAATTTCGCCCAAATGAATCTAAGGTGTACTTAGTTAAATTAATCTTTATATTACGTTTCTTCTCAAATTCATTTATTGTGCACCAAATAAACCTGAATTTACCTCATTAATATTACCATCATCGACTATTGTATCAGTCGATTTATGAATTGAATTTTTGAAAAGTGGATCACATTAGACACACCAAATATGTGATGGTTGGAAATGAAAGTGGAATAAAGCCACAAGCCTTGGGAAATCCCAAACCGGGAACAATTTTAAATCTAAAGGTGGATTCACATTGCTCTGCTCCAATAAAACTTGGATTAGGTACCTGTAGCAGCATCGTCATCGATTATATTACAATAGAATAGTTTTGGTATCGAAATTTCGCTTGAATTTAAGGTTTACTCGGTTAGTTTTAAATTGTTTTCAATGATCTGACTGGATGTTTCGGGTGATGCCAGAACTTTCCCATTTTCCCAGATTTTGAGGGACACTCCCTAATTCTCTACTTTATTTCTGACCACTACGTACATACGTATCATCCCCATTTTGTGGGGATGAGCAAGTCAAAAACTTGCTCGAAATTAATTCCGATCCACACCACTTTAGCACAGTTTTCCTTAACCCCCGAACAGTATGCCCGCGACATCTCTAATTTCCCGTCAAGACGCGACAGAAAATTCCCTCCCTTTATCTCGTTAAGCGCGCCACTTTCTCTAACGACATCTAAACTCACTGCGAATTTACGACTTTAAGAATGAGCTTCTCGTGTTCCCTGTACAAAGAAAAAATCTGTAGGAGCACGACGAAAAGAATACATCTAAGGGTGAAATGTTTCATGCGGCGGAAACGTGAGTCGCATTGAGTTTTCCTAAAGTGGGTAAGTTTGTTGGGTTTGGCCGACCTTATGGCACGGGGGTCGCCGCCGCTCCAACCCTCCTCTCCCTCCCGGCCGTCCTCCCTCTTTTCCAGGCCACCCCGAGGGAACTTCGTCCCGAATAAGTTATCTCATGGTGGTCCTTCACGGAGAAAAAGCCGGAGAAGTCTTCGTATACGAGCGGGGGAAGACATTTAAATTTACTTTTTTGAAGGTGTAGAAAAATGCAAAGAGATTAACGGGGATGGAATTGACATTAGCAAAGGAAGAATCGTCATAGGCGAAAAAGTCACTGGATCACTTTTCCGATAGAAGCTTGGAAGAAACAAATAAATGAAAATACGGAGTTAGTGGCAATTATGGTTTAAAGAAAGTTATGGGAAATATAGCTTTAGAAACTCAGCTACCAGTAAGATGATACGCGATAAACAGACCGACCCATGAGACAGCCAACACTATTGATATGATTTTCACATTTGAACAGGTTAAGCTCGCGAGAAAGTCTCTTTTCGAATTTATGGAATCGGACCGGAATCAAGTTTCTCGTTAATTTCAATCGAATACCCGTGGCATTTACCCGGGCAACAAAACCAATTAAGGCGCTACGTAATCCAGTGACGGGCACAAAAGGGCCATTTCGTTTCCTGTTGCCGTGTTTGTTACGTTATTATTATCGAAAACTCATCGGTCGGGCATTTGTTGGTTTTCCTTTAAGCTGCGCTAAATCCGTCCTGAAAGAACCGACAATACCCCTGAAATCGATCGTTAATACAAACTCAACCCTTTTGTGTGCGACTCGACGTTAATCTTGACTTTCAATAAAATTACTCTTTTATGCGGAACGCGTCTGCTCGCTCCCCCCTCCAGTTTACCTTTTTATTCGAATCAACCTCGCATTGAAGTCTATTGGAAAGGAGTTTCGAGAAATTAATTTGGTTACAATAGAGGGGCTTTTTGGGTGAAAAGAGGTTGTGAGAGGGAGGGAAAGAGCGAGGTGGTTTTCACGCTAACAAGTGAGTTATTGGGACGTACAGGAAATTCTAATTGTACATGACAAAAATGCCAATCAATGCCTACCTAATGTCGGTGATCGAAGTTCGGTTTGTCTTCATTAAGGGCACCAGAAACTATATTACATCTGTAAAGAAAATAAATTATTAGAAATTTATTACAAATGACGTGTGCCATTTTAACCACTTAGTTCACCAAAAATTACCTACTCATCGTAAAACACATTGTGATTCAGCCAATCCTGTCTATTATTATTTATTAGGGTTAAATGAACTTCATTAATACCTTAGCTCATCAAAGTTACTTTTTGGAAAGCTTTAAGTCCCTGGAGAAAGCTGGAAAGTCACATAAATCTACAGACAAAAGGCAAGTCTTTCATTCCAGCAGACTCTCGATTTTTCGCTTTCATTCATTCCCTTCAAACCCGACATATAACTATCACATTATTAACAAAATGTTCGTTTTTAATATTGAAAAATTCAATATGGCGTCTATAAGAAAAACTAAAATATCTGCATTGGTATGTTAACTACAACATATTATAACAGCATAACTTTAACCGACATATTATCCATACTATTAACAAGCATAGCCATGTTTCCCTGTATATATATGAGACGTAAAATATAGTCACGAACTTAACAAATCATAATAGTCTTTGAAGAATCTATGTTTGAGTAACGGACTTCCGAAATACCATTAGGTATCGAATACTTACTTACAATTATTGGTCATTGCAACAATTCATCCCTCAGGTTTCCAATCAACGCCTGTGTGAAGCAATTAGCATGTGTGACGTTACAATTTAAGGTAACTCATATGTTATTTTCGATCAAATAACTACACTAAACGCCATACAGATCGTCATTTCATTGTTGCAACTCTCATTGCTTAAACGACAGTTTAATACTAATCCGTAGGATGCATAAAACCTACCCAGTGTCCATTCACGATGTTATATCGCTCTCATCGCGTAGTCCTCATTAATATGGACCAATAATTTCCGACGGACCACTTAGCATAGTTTATCTAATCGCCTAATTCATTAAAGTGAACTACATATAATTTAGATTGTACATTTGGAACTGTTATTGCTTTATAATTGGACGCGATTTGCTTTCATAACGTTTATACCTCCAAATCTTTTATTTGAAAACGTGGCATTACCCAGCCAGGAATTTTAAACGTTTTGATCCGATGAATACGTAATAATACTAATAATCCGAATGGGTGTTTTATTCCAAATGTTGTTTTAAATAGAGGCTGTAAAGGATTGAGAGTAGATGAGCGTTACGTTTTATGCAACCAAAATTGTAGACAATATTTGTTATTCATGAGGGTTAAAATGACTGGGAGATTTCCAAGTTCCAGTTTTACGACTTGCGTTAATGCCATAGGCTACATATTTAGGGAGATTTTATTTCCATCGTAGGATGCTTGTCGAAGTGAACCACTCTCAAAGTTTTTAAAGTCTTCAATATTTTATTTCTTTTAACTTTCTAATCTACTTAATTATTTACTAACTGGTTTCCCAGCGTGATCCGCGCATTTATTTTTACAAAAATCTAAGTGTTACAGAACCTCAAAGAAAGCTCTACACAATCTACACTTCTTTTCACTTCTAAGATTTCTTAAAAGTTGAGCTGTCTTGGTTAAATAAGTTAGCAAAAACGTTTTACAGAATTCTATTAATTTTTCTTCCCACACACGTCACTAAAAATTTTTTTCATAAGATATCAAGAATTGAAGTTTCACACAGTTGAAGTTTTGAGTTGAAGTAAAACAATGAAAGAGATTTTTGTTATTTCACTAAATATTTCAATTTGGAATTTTGATTTTGAAAGACTAAATAGCATAACTGGCGTATCTCCGATTATTCCACAGTTTATTTCATTGTAATCAATTTACTGTCTGAGATATGAAGAACTGAAATTTCAAAATAAATAAAGGAAGTACGTACTTCTTATTTGAAAAAATATTGCAATTTTGGATTTAAATACCTAAATGCGTAACTGGTATACCTCTTATTGTTCCACAGTTTATTTCATTGTAATATTTCAAGAGTTAAAATTTCAACTCATTGAAGGGAGTCTTTCTTATTTCAAAGAATATGTAAATTGCAATTGTGAATTTATTTGCATTAAATGCCTTAATCCATAAATGGCATATCACATTATTCCACAGTTTGTTTCATTGTAATATTTCCTTTACTTTCTGAGATATAAAGAATTTTACTTTCAAAATTAATAAAGGAGTCATTATTTAAAAAAAAATACTATAATTTGAAATTTGAATTCAAGTGCTTAAATCGCTAATAAGCGTCTTTTGGATTGTTCTGCTCTGCGTGTTGTGGCAATATCGTGACTTTTTGGAATATTCAAAAAATGAAATTTTGAAATCTACTCTATTTATTTCAGAATTTGGTGGCCTAAGTAGGTATGTAGTGGTTATATCTCTGATCAGTCCACCGCTCGTTTCATAGTTCCCCAATTCTTTAAGATACGAAGAATAGAAATTCTATAATTGGTAAGGCATGGAGGCATCTTATTGATTATCCCACATTACGTTTTATAACAATAGTGCAGTGACAGAAGTCTTCTTATGACAGAAAACCTTCAAATGTGAGTTTATTAATTTTATTTTATTTAGGCGCTGTATAGTCTATAAATAAATAATTCATGCTTTCTTTTAATGTATACGTACGAAAATTACCTTTGGTTTCGTAAATTATTATTTCCAAAATCCAGTAAAAGAGAATTTTCCTTCTTCCAAATAATACACAAATTTGATATCCTCCAGTTTAAGTTTATATATTGGTAGCGAGAATATCCCTGGTTATTTCACAGGTTGTTCCACCGCAATATTCCCCTAAGTTCCTAACGTATGATGCACTAAAATTTTAGAATAAATAAAGGGAGCCCGTCTTTTTTTTTTTCAAAAATATTTCAATTTGGAATTTAAGGGCCTGTCGTCGATTATTAATTATTTTTGTCGTTACCTAGGAAAACATTAATCTCATTAATTATTACAATTATTAGGTGATTACACTTATGTATTGTACAATTATACTGTTTCAAGGTAAATATATTTTTAAGGATTGTGGGGTAAAAACTACCCTAATTGTGTTTAGGACCACTACAAATCACATTAACCTTGAAACAGGTTCATAAGTGTAATGAGCACACCAAATTTAATACTTTAGGGTGAATGCTATTGAAATTAGTTTTCAAGATAACGAAAATAACTTTTTTTTATTGCTAGGTACTCTATTTTCACTATTTCAAACACGCTTTGGCGTGCGTAAATCGGGCTTTTTCGCACGCGCGTGTTTTAAAGTTGCCATTGAAACGCATCAACAACGACGAAATCAACCAATAATACAGCGTTTTTGGCCGTAGCGGGGCGACCCGATTGGTGGCACGACGGGCGACGGGCCGCCACGAAGCGTCCCGAGTGTCGTTCAAATTAATTATATTGGGTATTTGGGTATTTTTACACTATTTATGATTTCAGAGGTAGGTACCAATAAAAAAAATCGCGTAAAGTATTCTTGGATAACTGCTCTTTCAAACACTTGCTCTATTTCGAGCATGCGCGTGTTTAAATAGAGCTCAATATCCACGTATACTTTAATATACTATTAACGCCCTGTATTTAAAAAATTTTTGTCCCTCCTTACACTTTGGGCCGCTATATTTAACACCCTGTATATATATGTCAAAAAGGATGAAGGAATCACTGTTTTAGAATGACATGAGCAACATCATGACTATAATATAATGCAACACTTTCAGTCTGTAACTTAGGAACTGTTAGTAAGCAACTGATGTCCAAATGAATTTATAATTACCGTATGATTTACAGTTAACCTCGTTGTTTGTCTTCAATCGCTTTTGGTTGACATTGGAGGCTCCTCAAGTGCGAATAGGTTTCAAGAGATTGTAGAGGTTTGTTCCAAAGATATATTGGAACTTACTCCATCTGAATATATTATGTTTTGTTATTTGTCACATGACTTTCCATGCATCCCATCTTCTTTCTCTTCTGTTGCATATCCACTGCATAATAACTGCACTGCATAATAACCATCTGTTGCATAATGGATGTTTGCGATGCCATTTTTCATTTCTTCCCTGTTCCTTGCGATATGTACTATCAGCGACTGTATATCGTGTAACCCTATCAACTTTCTGATGTTTCGCAGTCAAGACATTTTATTTGTTCCAATTCCTCTTCTGCACTCAATCTTACCTTTGACTTCTTGTTGGAAGAATTGGTATTTCTATGTGTACCATTTTTCTCTTCTTAATTGTTTGAAATAGCTCGCGTTCTTTGTTGGCAAATCTTAGGACTTCTCCATTTCTCACTCTCGCCGCCCAAGGTATCTTAAGGATTCTGCGGTGTAGCTACATCTCGAAAGCTTCTAATTTTTTGGTTGCGCTCATTTTTGTGCCCAACCCTCCATACCACAAAGAAGCACCGACCATATTTAGCACTTTACGAAACTTAGTCTTAAGTTAAGGTCAAAATCGGAACAAGTAAGCACCTTTCTGGGTTTTAAGAATGTATGTCGGGCTTGTTCAATTCGATATTTCACTTCTTTGTCCGATGTCCAGTCTTCAAACCAAAAAGGTGCTTAGATATTTGAATTTGTCCACTCTTCCTATGGGCATTGCGTTGAATGTTATGCTGGAGTTTTCAACCGCATTGAGGTTTATGGATATGATCATAAATTTTGTATATTTGGTATTGATGTTTAAATCCATTGATTTGCTTTTTTCTCCTTCTGTATTGACCAGTTGCTGTAGGTCAGATATGTTATCGGCGATTATGACCACATACATCATCAGCATAACAGACAGTGTTGCTTCATATTCCATTAACTTTGACTCCAATTTTCATGTCCTCTAACGCCTCTTGAAAAGCTGCTTCCGAATAAAGATAGAATAGAGTGGAGACAGCACACATCCCTGTCGTACTCCTCTTTTAGCTTGTAAAGCGTTGGACATAATATTATTACCTAGTCATATTTGTGCGGTTTGGTGATAATGTAAGTTTTCAATACACCGCATGTCTTTTTGATCTATATCAAGCTTTTTGAGGAGCTGCATTAGTTTATGGTGTTGCACTCGGTCGAACGCTTTCTCGTAATCTATGCATCCCATCGGTAAGAATACATTTAGAGCATGTCCATGACTCCTACTGAAACAGACTCTATTTTATCTCTCGAAAAGTTACACGAGAAATTTCCTGTGGTTTTAAAGTTTCCCGACGAATTCGTTACACTTTTTTTTTTGTTTGTATCTATTCGATGTGTGCAGCTTGCCCCAAAACTCACACACCACACACACACACACACACCGCACAACTGACCGATGTTATCACGGCAGAAATCTAATTTCCTTTCCATTTCAATCTAGGCAACACAAGGGTCGGAAACACGTTAGATCGGATGTGAAGATAGAACGGGACGAGGCAAATGGAGTCAACAGAAAAACAAGACGAATCGGTCTCGCGTTTAGCAAATAGGGTACGCACGATACTGTGGGAGATAGAGAGAGAGAAAGCGGCATTTATGCCGGAATGTCGTCAGTTGTTAACGACGGAAATTTACGAGGAATAAACTAGCTCTATATAAATTCCGGATTTGATACATTTTAATTCGGTGAGAAGGGCGATGGTGCGAGTCGCGTTCGATTTTGACGGAGAAGAGCTTGTTGGACTGACTTTGGAACCGTCGAAAGTTGTACAGTTGCAATCAATGTATTGTGTCTTTCCCAATAATGTAACGCCCAATAGCACAGAAATGGTTCAATTTAAATTCTTTCCTCGAGAATTCAGCATGTCTATTCCAGGGTTGGCACTAAATGAATTTTGCCTAATTTCAAAGCCATTAAAATAATAAATATTTCTAAACCTAAAGTAATCGTAATGGTCATCTACCGAGACCATTTGCTCATCTTCTAAAATACGTACAAGGATGACAGTTCCCAATAGAGTACAAAACATTAGGAAAAACACATTTATGCAATAACTATGATGAGCGAATTAGTATGTCTGTTTAGATTAATTCTATTGCTGAAAAATCATATTCCCATTGATTATGTTGGTTGTTGAATATTTAGGACATGACAGCAACAATCCTGTTGTTTCCATAGCACACTCTTTAACTCAAGAACGTCTTGATTGATGATTAATGTTTGAGTAGCTATTAGTTCGAAGAATAATTGTTTCAAATTGAATTAGCAAGAATTTGATGGGAAAATTGATTTGAAACTTTCACAATTATGGTTCTTAACCGAAAAACTGTTTTGTTTTGTGACAATAAGTAATAAAGCAAATTTTTATAGTATTAAATGTTCAAACTAGAGCTGCTTTGCATCAAGTATGACGTAATTTTTGAGCAATATTTGAAGATATCTTAAATAGAAGAAATCTCCACAACAGATAACTGCATGACATCTCAATTGGATCACGTAACAGTGATTAACGTTGTTTGGAATGGATTCAAATAATAATTTCTTGTAGGTAATTTTTTCGAAATATTGAGAACTAACCACTTTTTGCATTTTTCGTGAAAAAATGTCAAACTTGACAAGTGATGCCGATCGATAGGAAGGATTGTAAACGTCATGTTGACTTAATTTTAAAACAAAAACATGAACTTCAAATTTGAACAAACGGTCCAAATATCATTTCGACTTTAACGGTAACCCTTTATATTCAACAAAATTTCACAAATATGCACATAAACATTGGCAGGTGTGCATAGCTACTATTCATGGGAATCAATTTAGTGGTTTCATTTATTACATTACTTGTGTAAAATAAATTATATTCAATCAATCGCATTTATTAAAAGCAATTGGTTAATAATTTAAGAATATTTTATCATAATTTTCCGCTACAAATCATAATTACACATTTCTCGAACTGATACATATGAAAATATTACGGTTGATTAATTAAAATCTGTTTTAAATACAAAAACTAGCCTTCTACGCTCACAGAACATATATAGTAGCATATTTCAAAATTTTTATTTATAAGACTTGTTTCTGGAAAAAAAATCCTAGTTTTCCGCTTATTACTTACATAGCAATTATTAATTGAGCCAACAGAATTTATAAATGTCAACTTGTCACTTACAGTCTTAAAATGATTTTGCAATTAACGTACTACTTGTATAAATACGTGTTATTTCACCTCGTAAATTAATTACTGGCTGATATTGATATGGAATAATTTCCGAGCCGCTCGAATGATTTCTATTACACACCATTTGTCTATTCTAACACATACCATTAATTTGCTACTAGTAGTAAAACATAATTATCAATACTGTTAAAGTTTCTAAATTAAAACAGTTTCTATTGAGATTCAATTTATAGTAGCTAATATACGCAGTATATACGCAATTGACACACGTAGTAGATATTCTTCTTCCAAACTTTGTTGGAAGCCCAAAAGATGCTGAAAGCTTTGCTGAAGGTGCACTTGCACCCTTGGCGCTCCTTATCGTTTTACGGCTGTACTCGCCCGACTCTAAAAGTGGACACAGGTGGGCCAGTGTTATTGCTTATGCATGTGTGGGAGACTCTGGTGGCTTCTCACCAAATTATACGAGAGTCGGCCGCACGAAGTATCGTACATAAATACCTACTGTGCTTTAGTATGGGGCAAAAGCCACTTTTACGGAGTGGCGTACGTATGGCGTATTATGCCAAGTTATGTATTAACCGTGACAGGTCACGACAAATAATTTTGCGTGTCCCATAAAATATTATGACGTTTAAAATGGATTTAACGAAACTGTAAATAAAAAACTAGAATCCCAAAAAATGAAAACTAATTGCTATATTTTCTTAGGAAACATATTAATTTTTTTATGCGAACTTTAACAGTATTAAAATACCTCTATGTATTGGCACTATTTATTTGAACATAAGTTATATCACTTTGAAAAATTAAGCACGTCTAAACCCGATAAAATATGGATCATTTTCAGAAATAATAATTAGGGGTAGGAAAATATGCAAAATGCATATTTTAATATTATATAAATATATTCCATTTACCTAGGTTGTTGCTAAAGGTTTTTTGAATATCTTGTATCTCGCAATTGGTCAGTCTCCAACTATCCTCCATTAACAAGGGTGCACGTTTTAAGTAAAAGATTAATAAACCTATTCAAAGTAAATGTGATCTAATGGTTTACAACAATAGAGAAGCACTTGCGTAATGTTCACATTTTACTTAACTTTCGATGTGTAATATGAACGTGACCAAATCATACGAACAAGGCTTACTAGGATTGCGGTTCACACAAGCCAATTTAACAACATAGGCACTTGCTAGATTCTAGCTGCCCATTTAGAGAAAATTACCAAATTATATTTGGACCCTGACAGTTGTAGTAAATTGAAAAATGCGTAACAATTTAAAAAAAATGCAATTTTGGAATAACAAATTCCACATATCAAAAGCATTTTGGTTCTCGAACACTTAAAAAAATAGAAGGGAAAAAACCCATAATTTTATCATAATGTAAATTCAATAGATGAATTGAAAACTAAATTCGAGGAGTGCCAAAATTTACTCAAATTTGAATGCGGTTCTGGAGAAAATTATTATGTAGAAAGATAATAAGATCATTTTAATAATGCATAGAATGTAAATTAATAAAAAAGTAAATATTATATATCAGTATATAAAAATGTCTTCCATTTTAAAAAACTCTCTTGTTATATTAATAGAATGTTAAATATCTGTAGGTACCTATATGTGTGAGATATTTCTGATTTTAAAAAAAATATATAAATTAATATTTTATGGTTGTTGTAAATAAATTTAAAAGAGAATATAAAAGTATATAAAGGCAATAGTAAAGTAATCAGTCACATAACTATAATTAATTTTAATTCAACATATTTTGTGATTCAGCAAAATTTCATATTTTTTCCCAATATAAAAAGTATTTTCTAGACGCGCGGTGCGCGCATATAAAAGTTTTCGCTTCTGTTCGCACTCCCCTTAGTGCAACATTGTCGATTTGTACTCTAGTTAAATAAAAGCAACATCTCTTTCTTGTTTCCAAATAGGTTATACCTAACTTAAGTTAAACCGGTGGTCGTGCGTCTCATCACAGTCATCACTAAAGAGTGGATAGTTAGGCATTAAAAAATAAGGGAAAAGGCATAAAAATTAATAAAAAAGGCACAATTTATTTGCAAAAATGGCAATTCAAATAACAAAATAAGGCAACTTAAATGACTAAAAAAATTTTTAATAAATCCTGTTTTTCTTACAAAATACTCTCATTTTAAAAGCTGTATATGTAATAGTAATATGAATAATATCGAATGAGAAAAAAGACATACTCTCGTTTAAAAATTTTATTATACATTTGATTAATTAAAATTAATTTTGTGAAATTTATGTAATTTAATTATACACATATACAAATTGCATAATATATAATTTAATTTAAGTATATGAAACTTTCTTGGATTCCCAGGATGTAATTAAATATTTTTCAGTATTTTCAGGCGAGGTTTTGTGTTTTATCTGATAAAATATCTTTGTATCGCGAAAAAGATCGTTCTGCGTCACAGGATGTCACCAGAAGCAGCGTGTAACAAAGAACCTACCTGAGTGCGGGATTTACTTTATTTCGTCTATTAACCGAGATAATTCATTATGAAATTTGCTCTTAAACGTAAACAGACAGTAGACATCTTGGATTCAGATCTACACGGAACGAGAAAATCCTTCACTGAAACGTTTCTGGGCGTACGACTACGGTCGGGAAGGTTAGGTTTGTTTGGTTTGGTTTGGATAAAAGTAGAAAGAAGAATAAATAGTACATTATACTACGTATAGACGGAGTATTGTCGTATACATTTTCTGATCTTTCGAAACCACACGCTCACAACGATTTCAAACCATCAAATGGTCACTATTGAAACACCCCACAAAACTTTTACCTACTGTCTTTCCCATAGTAATTTTTATGGTTTATACAGTCTCCCACCTCAATACTCCCTGGAATTCCCTAGTTCTAAAAGGTAAGGAATTCTCGGTGATAGTTATAGGACCAGCCGGATGTTCTTAACGGGCATATTATGAAACCGTTTGTTGAAAGGATTAAGATAGTTAATGATTAAGAGATTTCAAACTACCAAATATTGCAGAAAAAGGGACACAATTAAAAAAAAACGAAATGAGGCACTCTGGGAATGACCGGGAGGGGAAGCATAGCTTTATATAATATACATATATATATATATATATATATATATATATATATATATATATATATATATATATATATATATACGTCATGTTCAGAAATGATTGGTAGCTAGCGCGGTCTAGCTACTCTCAGGTTCAGCCCACAATCGCCACCCCTAGAGCAGGCAATCGACAATACAAACAATTGTAACACGAGTTACCACCAAACAGTTAGCGCGACTCCGAAATAAATCACTTTTATCTACTTTGCGTTACTAATGATCTCATTATTACATCGAAAGTAGTGTAATAATATTCATATTATTACACTACTTTTGAAAATTTTTAGTTTTGTTAAATTGGTACATCAGTCTGTCACGTATACGTGCGTAGACGTCAAGGTTAAATTATTAGTACTTCAATATACATAACTTTTAAAATTTCATGCATCTATATTCTTGTCTTCCATTTCGCTCACGTAAGTAAGTAGTTATTGAAGTTGTCCTAGGGCTACTAGATTTTCAAATAATTCAAATACGAAACGTTAATGTTCAACAGCCAAAATGTAATGAATTAATAAAGCAAAGTAGATAAAATAGTATATTACACTCGTTTAATAAGACGTATTGTCACACTCGTTCTATTAAAGCACTCCTCGCTTCGCTCGTCGTACTTTAAAACTCTCGTGTGACGATACTCCGTCTTATTACTCTAGTATGATATAATGTACTATTTATTCTTCTTTATACTTTTATCCAAGCCAAACCAAACAAACCTAACCTTCCGGACCGTAGTCGTAGGCCCAGAAACGTTTCCGTGAAGGATTTTTTCGTTCCGTGTAGATCTCAATCCAAGATGTCTACTGTCAGTCTGTTTACGTTTAAGAGTAAATTTTATAATGAAATATCTCGGTCGATGGACGAAATAAAGTAATTGCCACACTCAGGTAGGTTCTTTTTTAGACGCTGATTGGTTGATTCTGTTGATATAATTTTTGTTATTGTACAGTTAAAGCATTTTGTGTCCAAAACAATTGATAGCTAGCGTCACCACGGAGAAGGCAACCGACAATACAAAAACAATTGTAACACGTTGTCAATAAACAGCTAGCGCGGCGCGGTAATTGGCCGTCCGGGTCGTACTGTTTTTCGGTAATAACACCTCTCGCCGATTCACTTCGAGCGAAGCCCGCCATAAGAAAGCTATGCTTCCAAAAGAAAGCACATATTTATACTGTCTCGAAATTGCTGGTTGGCAATGTGTGGTGGCTTGCCTTCCTTATGTCGATCGTCGATCGAATTGTGAGCAGTCCGCCGGGGCTTTATTGCGGAGATTTATAGGGAAGTAGGGAATGCGCAATTCAATGACGCGAATGACGGACAGACAAACTATTGGTAGCTAGCGTGGAGCACGTAACCAATACAAAAAAAAAAAACAATTGTGACACGGTTGCTACTAAACAGTTAGCGCGGCGCGATAATTGGCCGTTGCGATCGTGACGGTTTTTCGGCGTTTACACCTCTCACCGATTCAGCGTTTCGAGCGAAACCCGCCACAAGAAAGCTATGCTTCCAAAAAGGCATATGGTTTTTGGAAAAGGCACAAATTTAAAAAACACACTAAAAAAGCAAAAAAGGCAGGAAAAAGACGTTTGCCTAACTATATCCGCTCTTTAGACACAACTCATCACTAATCTGTTTTAGCGGTTTTCGCATAAAATAACAATTGAATGTTTTAACGACAACGTTGGTTAATGTTCATTGGAGTTCAGCTTATTTTTTTAAAGAGCGTTATTGAATGAAAACCGTCGGGGTTTCCAAAAAGCACACATATAACCCACGGTTACCACATAAACGTCGCACGAATAATTCGCCGGAGTGGCGAACCGTTAACAGTTCGTTCGCGTGTCGACCGCCATCATTTGAATATC
The DNA here is from genome assembly GCA_946251905.1 of Cryptocephalus moraei. NCBI lineage: Eukaryota > Metazoa > Arthropoda > Insecta > Coleoptera > Chrysomelidae > Cryptocephalus > Cryptocephalus moraei. Next base: position 19,352,488 of record OX276454.1, read on the forward strand.
AGCCTGGATCAAACATAAATAGAACTAGAGCGTTTTGTTACACACCGAAAAAGATCTCGGGGAATTCAAAAGGTCCGATTTTATTAATACACAACTCGATTCGAATTAAGATGTTTATCGGCGCCTATACTCGCTCTCTCCCCGCACGAATTTCACGTGTACACACGATTCCCTTGTCGTTGTCGTTGTTCGGTTGTTTTCTCTCTTTCTTTCGGCTCTCGTTCTTGTTAATTCGTAATTTGTATCGCGACGTCGGCTAATTATTAATCGATCGCCGGAGGACTTTCCGCATACGTTACGGTATCGTCGAGGCTTTAAGTGGTTCCTTCGGAAACCCCTCCCCCGACCCTCGTAACGCGATTCGGGATCCGATTAATCAGTATTCGAATGGTGCGTTGTTCGCCGCTCGAAGGACTCAATGGGAAACATTTTCAATTATAAATTTGTTGATGAGAGCTTTTTAGCCGTAAAAGCTCGAATAAAGCCCACTTAGTCGGCGGTAATGGAACGAGCCGCGCTTTCGGAATACCAGTTCGCGTTCCATTGTGCCGCCGAAAACAAACCTTTTGTTCGCATTGACAACGCTTCCGAATCGGAAGTTTTCACGAGATGATTTGTGTTGGGGAATAAGCGCAGTTTTGGATATATCGCCAGCGTGAGGAGGAAAAATCATCGACGTGCGCTCCTCCACTCTCGGGCGTCGACTCTTTGACGGATCTTCGAATGGTCGCTTTCGAACTTCCGCCCTGGAGAGAGAGCTTTATCGAGATTTTCACGACTTTCTTATAGACGTTTTGCTTTACACATCGACGCTAAACGGAGAAACGGGACTCGGGTTTTCTGAGCGCAACAGAACCATTTTTGACCTTCTAGACATACGTGGGTTATTAAGTCACATTCGACTGTTACGTAAAGTGTAATTCTCACATCATATACATTTAGTGTAATTTGTAATACGTTCACACGTTCATTGTTACCCACTTACACATTTCTATAATGGTTAATAGACATGAGCCACATTTCCATTATTTTATAAACACTTTATTGTTCAAATTTAGTCAATTTAGGTGTGCTACAAAGACTCGTCCTTAGTCCGATATCATACTTAATTTTCGTCCAAGACATTGGTTTAAAACTAACAAGGAAGGTACAAGTAGATAATATTTTAATGAAACCAACAAAAATATTGAGAACAAAACTGCACCATCTTAAATTTCAAGGATTATATTTTAATATTATTTGTTTAAGCGATTTACGAGTAGGAAAAAATTATTAGTATACTCTTTCAAGAGATATGCCGTTTTTATGATTTTGACTCTTCAAATGTTGCGGTTTTACGTCAATAATAAATAGATTATAATAATTGGACTCCTCACTGACCCATGCCGACAAAAACCGACCGTACTTAGGATATTTAAAATGTATTAATACCTTGGATATTAATTTATAGTTTCATAGGTATAGATATTATTTTATGTCCATTTTCGTATCTACATAATAACCCCTAATTTAAAAAAAAATACTTATTTAAGCGTTTTTAGACGTTTAAGCCTTCTAAGTTTTTTGATTAGAAAAATATTGATACGTTATTATATATAAATTGTATTCTATTAGAAAAGTTAAATTCGAGCATTAATTCTAGATATATGAAGGAATAACATTTCTAGGAATAACAACCCTTAATCACATTTGATCGTTAATTAAGTTTTTAAAGTTTTATGACCTTAAAATTCACATAAATGAATGCAATATTTATACAGGTAATAATGTTTTATACTAACGGTAACACCCCCAACAACAATAGGGGTAACAACCCCTAATTAAAAAAATACTTGTTTAAGCGTTTTTTTACATTTAAGCGTTTAAGCGTTCTACGTTTTTTGATTAGAAAAATATTGATACATTATTATAATATAAATTGTATTCGATTAGAAAAGTTAAATTCGAGCATTAATTCTAGATTTATGAAAGAAAATAACATTTCTAGGGATAACAACCCTTAATTACATTTGATCATTAATTAAGTTTTTACCACCTTAAAATTCACATAAATGAATTCAATATTTATATAGGTAACTATGTTTTGTTGTAACGGTAACACCCCTAACAACAATAGGGGTAACAACCCCTGTTTTTTAAAACGAAATATTATTTGTGTGAGCGATTTTTGATTTTTTGACCAGAAAAATATTGGTACGTTGTTATATGTACGTATATAAATTTTATTCTATTGGAAACGGTAAGTTCGAGCATTAATTCCAGATTTATAAAGGAATAACATTTCTAGTAATAACAACCCTTAATTACATTTCACCCCCTATTTTTTAGTGCAAGTAAATTTTTCTGTCCAGTATGAAAATTATATTATTACATTTTTTAAACTCGTTCTAGTTGAACGAATATTATAAATAAAGTTGGCGTTTCCATAATGATTTAATCTTCCTTTAAATATATCCTTTAATATTAAATATGAGAAAATATGAGAGTGAATTCTAGCTTAAAATTAGTTGTAGTAGTCCTTTCTTGAAACATTTTCCTTATTTTTTTCTAAAAAAATAATCTAATAAGCTATGGAAATATCCTAAAATAAATAGTTTAATGAAATAGAGTTGTTACCTCTTGAAAATATTACAAAATGCTGCTATTTTATTTTGATTCCGTAGTCAAATATTTAATTATTAATTGTTGTCATGTTCCGACTAATTTTTTAATCAAAATTCATTCTCATATAATAGTTATTTATTATACAAGCGGATAAAATGAACGTTTAACGAGCAATAGGTTTAAACACGCGCGCGGCTGCCAAGCGCGTTTAATATCGCGAGTTAAACGTCCATTGTATCCGCGAGTGTATTACAACGTTTTATTCAATTTTGCCATATATAAACTGACGTTTAGCGGAGTAAGTCCAATTTTGAAGAGAAAATTTGACAAGATGACAACTTCAGTGCCGCAACCTAGACAACGACGAAAACAATTTTAAACATATAAAACGTCACTTTATACGGCAATATTGAATAAATAACTATTAATCCGCTGCCTAAATAAACAAAATAAACAATGACTTTATAGGTTCGATTTGACGTCAATAAACGTCAGTTTATATGGCAAAATTGAATAATAGTTATTTAAGTCACAAAGAATGTAAAGACGTGTTTACATTCGAGGCAAGTATGTACGAGCCGAGGCGAAGCCGAGGCTTGTCACTTGCCGAGAATGTTAACAGTCGATACATTCCGTGTGGCTTATTAGATTTTTCACGCTGCCGTTGAAAATTTCCTCATAATTCCTCAAAAAATGAAATGTTTGATTTAGTTTGGACGTACGTCACTCTGGCATAAGTTGACTGACATACGTACATATGTCAGTGCGTAACTAGGGATAAATCAACTTGATTTACTCATTTGATATTCCTAGGAATGTAAATGACAGTATTTACATTCCGTCGTCTAGGAAAAATAATACACGAATGTTATTTGTCATTTTGATGCTACGTATCTATGCATATAAGAGCGATTTACGATAGCAGCAGCGGGAAAAAGTATTTAAAGAAACAATATTAAATCACTACAGAACACTAACTTCATAAGTGAGATTATAAGATTTAAAATATCATCTAGAACGAATTGTATACCATTGTATTAAATACAAGTTTTCACCCATTCAAAGTGTCTTTTAAACTATTTCAAAACGCTTAACCGTGATTTTTACCTACAGAAACAATTTTCAAAGTTAATTCATTTGACATTTTTTTGAATAAAAAGAAATACGTCGACATAAATTTAAGTATTAACAGCTTCACTTTTTTGAAATTTATACCGTATTTTCTTAAATTAAGCAAACACAGTCAACAATAATTCACACAGTTCATATACAGGATGACAAAAATTGAAAAGTTAGTACCAAAAATTGTGAAATAAGTAGGTACTACTTGTAGTGTCACATCAGTTCCTTATTCAGTCTGACACGCGTCTTATTATTCGTTAATCAAGGTCATCCCATTTTCTTTTAAAGTTTTTCCTATTGGTGACCAGCTGGCCAATAGTCAGTCAACCTTAATCTGTTATTTCTTGAGCATTGTTAAGGTATTGCCTTATTACTCCATGGTCATACATTATCGCGCATAGTTATGAAATTGTCCCCATAAATTGGAACAGAACGGACCACAATTCTTCTAGTGTGTCTTTCAACAGCTATTAACCTCCCTCTCTGTATTGCTACCAATCCTGGTACCCTATATTAAGTTATATTGAAACACATTAACCTCACTCACTTTCAACGCGATCGCTTACATAGGTATTTAAAGAAAGGGCGATGTGCCCATTAGACCTCTTTATCACATTTTATTATAAGCATTATATTGAATAAATATTCAAAATTAAAAAACAATTATTAGGGAGGATTTCGAGAAATTTCTAAAAACCGAAAAACCATCAGAGTAGAATGCTCTTAAGAAAGTGCTATTAAACTTAATTATACACCTTTGACAGTAGAATGAAAGTTTAAAAGTTAGAAAAAAATATTTAAGTGGTTTTAGTGGTTAGAAAATTTCCAAAAACCGAAAAATGACAAGTATAAAGTGGCCGTAAGAGAAGATGTAACCAAAATGTTATGAAACATTTTATGTATATTTGGTTGTACATCTTGTCACAGTTTTGTCTACTATCTACTATTATACGTACATGTTTATAAGGAATACCAGTGTTTCCCAACCAACTAAAGTATGTTTTTAAACACTCGTTCGCTTCACATAGAAATCTAAATCTGCGTCTTTTTCCAAGAATATTTTTAAATATACCTAAAAATACTTTGCATATGTTAACATTTCATTCACAATCATTTCATGCTGTCAGAAAATGACAGTTACCTGAATCAACGTGTTATGAATAAAATTATAGTTGCACTGAACAAATGAACGCTGCTGTGAATGGTTACTGTCAAAGCTTTCCTAAATTAGCTTGCAAAAGAGACTGGAACCCTCAAGAAGACTTCATCCCCTCTGGGCGTGACACTATCATATCCAAAGTCAAAACGGTTTCCAATGTAATTTCGTTAACAGGCGCTATATAGGGAGAATGTTAAAACATGATATCTCCATTGCAAAATAAAACATGTAGGTACCTAATAAATACAACTTTTTTTGGGGAAATTGATTTTATATATTTTGTGCATTACCGTAATTTGCCGTTCGTTTTTTTAACCGCATAACCGCACTTTTCGCACTTATAATCTGGTACTGATCGGCAAAAAACAGAAGGAAACTCAAGAAAAAATGAGGACATTAGTTTTATACAGTTTGTAAATAAGCGATACATAAATATTTATACTCGGTGTGCTAAGGACATTTCCTTTTCGAAGGTAGATTGCTTTCATTGCTCACGGAATTGAATATAAAAACTCGCACTTCATGATCGTGCTCGGATTACATGCTGAATGTGTAAATTTACATTTAAAACCTCCATTATAAATTATGATTAATATTCGCAATTTCCTTGTCGCAACATATTTTGCTGAATTTTTTAAAAATCAAGAAACCTTTACATAATTTCCCTCTGGCATCAATACCGTAATATAAATGCGATCTAAATTTCTCGTCAGTGTGTCATAAGTCAACTTTATATTAATTACGTTAGACAAGAAACCAAATCCTATCACTCCTCAGAACAGGTTACAATTACGATAACGAAAGTCGCATTTCGTTTAACGAGTGTTCTTTTTATTAATTATTTAATCTACTGGCGTTTAGCATAACACCTCTTTCAATACGGGAATGATCAATGTAAAAATTTGCTTTCATTAAAAGTGCAATAGGCGTAATTAACATTACTGTGATGTACCGTCAGGGAAGACCCTCACATGTTTCGCCAAACGAGGCGTAATTACTCTAACTGTTATTCATTATCTACGACGCGGCGAAAAACTTAACATACATATTATATTGTTTTAAGTGTAATTTATGCATAAAACCACTGAATAAACAACGAGGCGTGATAATATTTCTAATTTATACGGAATATAATAAGTATTTTATTTACGGATTCAGGAAATTAGTGACTGTTTGGAAAGCCGATTATGCATAATTTGTCTTAAAGGTTACATCATTTACAAAACCCATGGCGCATATAATAAACTACGGAGGAAGAACGGTTAGCTAGTCTAATTATGCTCTAACTGAAGGGTAAACAATCAATTTCATCGATTTGTCGAGGTCGACAATTCCGTTTTAAATGGCGCTTTAAAACAATTTGGTGATTATATGAAGAGTAGACGGGGAATGGGATATTAATGAAGGATGAATAAAATTTCAATAGCAGCTGTCTTAAGAGAGAATAAATTAATCAAGCTTCGTTGGGCGATGAAAGGAGCCAAAACGCGTCGTAAAAATAATTTAGGGAAGAATGCAGTTTTAGAAATTGGCAACAACAAGGATAATTACAAATAAAACTGGATTTCGAAATGGTCGGGATATAAAAATAACGTTAGGAACTTGAAAGTATACAGGGTGATCAAAAATTGTTCGACCAAGACGGCGCTGCGGTGTTCAGCTAAATGCAATCCATCAATTAAATATGATATCACTGTTTTTATATCACCCACAAAAATTACACTAGTGTTAAGGTAATTATTGTTATTACATGTTAATATTCCTGCATTTCATTTGTATTCAGTTTATAGTAGAAGAATAAGGGGAACTATACAGAAAATGCAAAAACAATTTTATCCTATTTGCAATATTAAGATGCAAAGAACTTATCCAGTTTTGAGAAAAATATAATATATAAATATATGTTTGCTATATAATATATAAAAGCTAAATATCGAAAGCTATGAGCAATTATTATATGATTATTAAAAACTGCTTTAAAACTGATTTGAAGATTGATATGATACTTTATAATTATTTAATTCAAAGTAATTGTTAATTGAATGGAGCTGTTTACGAAATTTTTCAGCTAAAATTTGTTTCCAATCATATTTTTTAGAATGTTGATACCTTAGTACTAAAGAAAAACGAGTTAAAACAAGTTATTTTTAATTGAATTTTAATTTAGGGGTGTAATTAATGTATTAACGGTATCCATATGGCAACTAAATTAATGTTTTACAATATAGAACAATTAGGTAGAGAATGAGGGAAATATTGAGGCACTTAAAGCAAACAGGTTGTGTTACCGACAATTGTGCATCCCTTCCAGTTACGTAACATACATGTTCAATGTATTAAAATGACAGGTACAAATGACTTACCTAACTACTTTCCACCAGACATCCTGGAACTAAATGAAACAATTATAACCGCAGCAGATGATTTGCTACAACTGCTGTATAGTTATTAAATGAACTCAAAACCATATTTAATACCTATGATTCGTCATTTTGTACGTAATAATTTTGAAATTGAACAATTCAGTTAAGATAAAGTAATAATTTTTCATAATTTAAATTGAAGTTAGACTCAGTTAGATAGGTCAATTGAGTTTTATTTCTCAGGACTAGTCTCACTCTTACCGATTGATGAAAGAGATGAAAATGAAAGATGGGAAATACTAAAGAGTAATTAATTCTGAGGAAAGGGAATGATAAGGGGAAAGCGGTCCTAAAAATCGAAGTAAAACTCAAGAGGTGAAAACAGTATTGTGGAAGACCATTAGTAACACCACCACCAACAGAACTAACCAAAGGGGAAGTCAACCGCCCCATATATAGATTTGCGATTTATATGCAACTTAGAGTCGTTTATGGTATTCCAGTCGCCAACGCATTCTGTCTCTCCAATCTTCTTCTTGTAAATTTCTTTGAGTCATGATACCAGCCCTCCCAAGTTTTTCTAGGGCGTCCTCCTTTCTTCCTCGCTGGGAGAACCCATGTCAATATTTTCTTTGGTCATCTGTCTTCCAGCATTCGACATACGTAGCCGTACCATCTCAAACATCTAGCTTCAACAGTATCAACGATATTGGTGTCTATCTTCATTATTTGCCTTGTCTCATTGTTACTTATTCTACCTTGCACTGTCAATCTGCAACAGCGTCTCCAGGGACCCATTTCCATTGTCAACAACTTCCTTTGTAAATGTTCACTCATTCTCCAGACTTCGGCCCCATGAGATGTAATGCAATGGTCTTAGAGATTCTGATCTTATTTTCTAGTCTAATTTGCGTACTCCACACGATTCCATGTAGTTGTTTTGTTGCATGCTTCCCCTGTCTAATCCTAATTTCATTTTCACTAGTGCCACTTGTGGTAACATTCACCCCCAAGTATCTAGAAGAATCGACACATTTAATAGTTCCCTGTTCTAGGACCAAGTCTCTATTTATGACTACAGCGACTAGTTAGTCTGTGTTTTCCATATTAATTGATAAACCCCATGCCTTGTATTCCACCCCATAAGAACCTAAAAATTTGAAAAGCCACCGAATCGGACAACACTTGTTCAGAAGGTCTCATTGTTATAGAAGGTTTAAGAAGCAACGAACTGCATGTCATAACGTAATTGTTCAATAAAATCGATAGATCTGTTGAATGGCCACTCTTCAACGAACGACACACCAACTGGAAGAACAATCATTGAAATGATTGTTGAGCCTGGCAGCGTCAGACTATCACACAATAGACACCATTTCCCAGCCACATCGACACAACCTCCCCCCCTAACCCGTCGAACGTCGTCGCGACGACGACTTTCTCCCCCATATCCCCCGTCGCAAGCAAATCCTGCCCGTAAACGCTCATTCAGAGACAGAGAAAGCAAGTAAAACAGCCCTAAAACGCATTGTAGCGGAGTTAAATTGATCTGCTCCCCGGCCATTGTTTTAGGCGTCTCGACGGCGACGCCTAATGGGGAACCGTTAGGGGAATAAAAGACGAGCCGGAAGCTGCGACCAATCACTAGCGTCGGGAGGGAGACGCGGAGCACTGGTGTCGGGAGGGAGGGTTGCTGTGGAGAGACGGTCGGGGAGGGGGGATTTCATCCCCCCCGAAAACGCCCCCTGTCCGCGGGGGGAAGATCGGGTGGGGTGGAATTATCCGGGATCTGAAGTATGACCTGACATCGGAACGATTTCGATAGGTAACGTTTTACTCTCGTACTAAAATCCTCAATTTGAGTAGTGTTACTCAAAAGACTGTTTTTAACAATATGAAACAATGTTACAGTTCAGAAACTGTCATATACGTAGATTCGTAATTAAACGGTATAAATCCCTACTAAGTTACAAAGTAACTTGTCAATTTCGATTACTGTGGTACACCACGGAATAAAGAAGGAGCAGAAGGTTATGACAGCGTTTACTGTAAATTATAGTAAAAATTGAGCGATTTTGAATGACCTCGGTCATTTCCATTCGGTATCTTGGGATACAAATTGAGGACCAGCTCTAGAAATGTCTTCACAATACGATCTCTTTACGGCAGGTTCGTACTTTACATTTTGTTAATTGAAAAATAATCACTTTTTGCGATTCACATACAATTAACATAAAATAACACAAACATAAAATAACATGGGGCGTTGTTGCTCAATATCAGTAAAATCATAATGAATATAGTAAAAAAAATATAAAAACACAAATACGTATATAAGGACATTATAAAGACCTTATCAAAATATATTTATATTACAAAATCACAGTGTAGAAGCTACGATATATTCATTCTCGCTTAAACTTCCGAATATCAACTTAATAATACGGAAGATTAAAACATATCTAGATTATCTAGATTTAAATTAAAACATATCAATGGCATCAAACAACCATTTTATTTTTGTCAGTATTTTAAAAATTTCTATTCATACATTTTAAAATATAGCACAGCTTAACTCTAATGGATTAATTATGTACACTGTAGGAAAATTGGGACAAGGGAGCATATATACAATTTTTTTACATTTTTCAGTTTTTTTGCTTTTAGTTTATATACAATATAAGCATAGTTGAATTAAAATTGGTTCAATAGTTTGTGTTGTTGCGAACAATTTTTAAAAAGAGATTTTATGGGAACGCGATTGTTGATATTTTTATGCATTTTTTGAGCTTTTAATATCTCGGTACTATCGATTTGTGTCAAATTAAAGTTTCATTTTCAAAACACCATTATGGGCTTGTCTATTAAAGCTAATACTAATAAATAATTCTTATAGCCATTTCCATATAACAGTTTAAACTACGGCATGTTATCGCGCTTGAGATCAATAATGATAAATTGTTTAATATCATATATAGTTAACTAATTAAGTAGATTTAGATAACATTAAATCAATTAACACAACTCATGCGTGGACTTATTCTTAGTATAACAAATTATGGGATACTATGTTGGGATGTCCTATATAATAACACTATTTCACCACTTATCAGATTACAAAGTAAACTTATAAATATTATTGATAAAAAAAATTAATAAAAAATATTTTAACTTCAAGCCATACTACACTCATTTATTTTTAATTATAACACATTAAAAACAAGATTTCTACAAAGTACAACCAGAACAAGATGTAAACTACTGGAATTACCAAAATATAAATTGACTCTTGGTCAAAATAGTTACAATTATGTATCAATAAAAAGTTTTATCAATTTCCCAAATGAGCTAAAGGTCTTGAAAAAATCTAGGAAATTAAGAAAAAATAAACTAAAGAATGGGTTATACAAAAATTATTATAAAAATATTCAAAATAAGTAAAGATATATATATATATATATATATATAATATAAATAAAAAAAAAACAAACAAAAGATAAGATTATTATTTAGATAAGTATTTTAGTTTATAAGTAAATCTCTGTGTACAGGCACATTCGGTGTCTCTTGCAGAGTAGGTACTATGCATTTTTTGAACGGGCATAAAATACAATGTGTTTCAAAATAATTGTCATCTAGTCGGCTGTGGAATTCCCATATAAAATAAAAAACCCGCCTTGCGAAAATAGGAGTTTCTACTAGCTATACTTAACCTCAAAATAACCTACTTAACTTCTTTTAACTTCTGATTTTTCTCTGTCAAAAGAAAACAAATTGAGTATTTGTCTATTTGTAGTATTTGTTTTGGCCCTGAAAAGGGCAGTTAATTACCAGCAGTACTGATTGCCAGTTTCACAATAAATGTTCGAAGTGTCACTGGTTGTCAGAATTAGATAGGTACAAATCAATAGAGCGCGGCACATAAAAAATTACTTGCATAGAAATTCCAACGCCAACTAGATGACAATCATTTTGAAACACATTGTATAATATTATACATATCTATATGTACAAATACAAAATTGTAAAATTTATAAATAATTGTAAGAATGTATTGATCAAACAGGAAAATAAATAAATAAATCAATAAATATGTAAATATTTAAATTGTAAATGTCAAATTTAGGTATTAAAAAAGTGCTTCGACTGGAAAATTTGACCTATCTCGGCTTCTAACGCACCTAAATCCTTCATTTATATAATTTGAAATAGGAAGTCGAGAAATTGACGATGCGGTATCTTCTTCCCCAAATATGAAGTCGAAAGTGGGGATTTTTTAGGGAATATGTACTTACATTCGTATTGCTTCACTCTAAAGAAATAACTTATTATTACATACATCATAAACGCCTCCAAGCAAAATTATAAAATATGTTCAGTCCTCTGCAGCTCGTTGGATACGGTCAAACTTTTACATTGTACAGAGTCATTCATTTCATTATCATCCTCTTTAGTTTTATCTGGAGTTTGATCATCGTAGGTCCCGACATTTTGGGATTGTCAGTTGTCTTTAAAATTTTCATGAAATGGTTATTATAGAAATAAATTACCGTTAGCGTCAAGAGCAGGCCCTCTTTTGCTGTTTGTAGTTTACGATTCCTTGTTGTGAAAATACTAATTCGGTTAGACCATAACTTCACCGTTATTATTGAGTAAGTATTTTAATAAGGAATATTTTTCAAGCAAGAACAGAGAAATAGCATTGTGGTGTACCTATCTCTCTATTCATCACGTGCCCGCTGGAACAATTACCTGGTTTGGGAGTTGTGGACATTTATGTATTAGTATTTATCATTTGTTGCGGTTTCTTAGAAGTAATCCTGAATTCAAAATATTGGATTGCTAGAAAATACAGGTTTTACGCATCTGCAGTGCTTGGCGGATTACTGCGTTAATATTCTCTCCTTTCTGTGATAAAATTGAACGTTAAATGAACATCACGCGTGTAACGACATTTAAATTGCCTCGCTGCATACGCACACACATGCGTACACACACACTGTACAAAAGAAATATTACTAAGTACGGCTAAATCGCCCATCCTGTTATTTCTAAAGCAATTTCCTTTAAAAATGTTTGTTATTAAGTCGGTACTGTTTTTCGCATGGTTAACTGTTTATAAATGTTCACCAACTGACTGTTTCATTGCCCGGGGACATGCCATTTTCTGTATGGTTGTGTGCCTCCGATACGTAAGCTCTACGTATACACACTTTTTTAATATTATTACAAATACGCCGCATTGCATTTACTATTGCTGAATACCTCTTCGAAGACATCACCGTGTTATTTCGTGTAATAGTCGGTGCTATTATTACATATCTAGTATGAGCGTAGGGGAACTAAATGGTGTTACTTGAGTTCCATACAACCCACATTCAATGCACTTTCCCGATGTTCGAAATGGTTTATAACATTATGAATAGACTTATTATGCATTCATTGGGCTCGGGCTATGTCGCGAGATTGTAAAGCTTCAACGACGAAAGGGGGATATATTTTATACGTGGGGCGATGTTTCACTCTCTCTCGCCGGCGGTCTTATACATTTTAAGATAAAAACATCGAACGACCATTCCGGTCCAGTTTAAGTTTCAACGGATAACGACAAAAGTACTTAAGAAGACATCCGTTGATTGTGCATTACCACAATTTTTTGAGAATAGAAATTAAGTAACAGTAACTCGACAACAAAATTAAAGTAACAGAACTTACAGTACATCCACATTGAATTTAAGAAGCCACAAAAAATTTACGCAAGCCTAAATTAAGTCATTCCAATACGAACCGTGGGATTGAATCTGTGCTGTCACGGAATATTAGCAGACCAAGTGAATCCCAGTCTCCTGTTGTGAGGCACAGATTTCTCATCACCAAATCATATTCATAACCAAATGTTATTACACTGGGAGATTCATGAGAAATTCTGTCGCTACAGTAGATACTGAAAACCGTTAAAAACAATTTGATTTTTTTCCATTAAATAATTTTGGATTCATACGAATTTCTACCTTTCGTGACACTTTCTGAATGCTTCAAGAATCCAAAATTAAAGGGTGCAGAACTATTTGAGAGTTTTACAATTTTAAACCTATGATGCAATAGACATAAAAATGGTGTTCCTGACAATTGCTCAATCAAAGATTGAAGAATCACCATTAATTCACTTCGTGGTTACTTCCTGAAGGCATTGCGCAGCATGTATTGAAAAGTTTTATCATGACGTAGGTATACACTCTTTCTATGGCCAGTTTTAAGATATTATCCTACGAGAGTGGTGTCACTTGGTTCGCTGGAATGAACACCTGATCTACCGAGGCTTCTGTCTTGTGAAGTCGTAAATTTTTAAATTAACTGGAGGTATGGCATTACCCACGCTATCATTTACAGCGCGCACGGTATATCGCATTACTCATCCCCGAAAATCTCTGCGTTTCCTATCTGATATACATACAAATAACTAATCGTGCATACATATACGTATTCCACAGAACTTCCCATAATGACATAAACGCCAATATTTTTCCCGCACGCGAAACACTCATAAAGTAATTGCCGCCATTACGACGGTCGGAAAAAGGGGATAAAAGTGTGTGGGAAGAGGGCAGCGAGAGAGAGAGAGAGAGAAAGCGAGTGAAAATTAGAGCCCCGTTACGCCACGGCTTATTATTGCCGAAATTGTTAATCTAACACTATTACTTACCCTCTTACACGGAGTTATAATAAACACCGCTTTCCAGACACGCGATGTACTTTGTACGTTTTGCCAGAAGTGATTGTGGAATAATGATTTATACAAGTAGAGATCTATATGGGCTCATTTGATTCGAAACTCAGGGTGTCAAAAAAGGAGTAAAACTTTTTTTTAAGAAAAGGAGATAGTAACAGGTTACTATGTATGAATAAAATAATGGTAAAAATTTTCTGAACTACAATAATAAATCATTTTCGTTAGAAACCATTTATTATACTTGTCCGAACTTCAAATTGCAATTTTGAACACAGTAAAGAGCACGTTCAAATCAAAAAGGGGTGATCATTAGTAGTAACTTATTTCAATTTGGGGAATCGTTAATTCCAGCAGATGAACCCGAGTTCACTTGGGGTTCACCCCTTTTTCCACCCCTTCAGAGAGTAATATTTTGGATTGTATCGTGTATATACCAAATTCACACTTTATAGCTAGTTAATACCTATTACATGAATTTTTCTCCCTTTTCAACACCTTCGGTAACTAAAATTTTGGGTTTTCCATAGCTGCTCGGAGGATAAATCTGTAAGCGTGCCTAGTTGAAAGTTTCTTCGGGCAGTGTGAAATAAATTTCATCACCTTTTCCATCCTCTCGGTAATTGAAATTTAAATTGCTTCTAACCACACGACGGCGTAAGCCACAGCGTGCCAAGTTTAAAATATGTGACTATTTAGACAGTGTTAAATAAATTTCATCCCCTTTTCCACCCCCTGTGTAAGTGAAGTTCGGGGTTTTCGTGACTTTTCTCGAGTTACTCAGGAGTATACGCTATACCCGTGCCAAGTTTAAAATTTCTGGCTATTCGGGCACTGTTAAATAAATTTCATCACTTCTCCATCCCTTCGGTAACCGAAATTCGGGGTTTTTAAATCGTTCCTACCCACTCGGAGGCGTAAACTATGAACTTGCTGAGTTTAAAGTTTAATTACTCGAGAAGTACCTCATTATAAAACCAACAGATATAAATTTACCCCTATTTTTCACAGCCCTTCAAATGGGAAATCTGGGTTTTTTTTGTTTTTCTGGGCAAAACTGGCAGACGGTACATTTTAAACAAACAGAAAATTTATGAACTGATTTAACATGTTATAAGTCTATATCATTCTTATAGATTTTTTCTGTGTATTTACCGCAGTTGATATTTGTAGCAGATAATTAGACAAATAGTTAGATAAACTCCTGGACAAAATTAACGCACTACCATATATATATTTTGTGTTATTCCAAAATAATGATGATTTTCAGTTGTTTAGCAATTTTACAAGTAGGCTCTGGATATACTTCGACAGTTCAAGTAAATGTTGTCAACATGGGTTTTGATTTAAAAGCGTAATAGCAAAGAAAACCATTTTTGATGAAAATTGATTTAAAATCGGATCAGAAATTGTTGCTTATTAAGACTAATTGTTTTGAGCCACCAAGGTTTTTTTTGTTATTGGTAGTGTAATTGCGAGTGTTCTCCAGTTTAATAATGAATCGCAGAACAAATTTGTCAGTGGAAGAAGCAGTAAGAGCATCAACTTTGCTGAATGAGGGATATTCGATGCGTCATGTTGCTAATGTGATAGGAAGAAACCATTCCAGCATAAGTCGCATGGTTAGACGATTTAACGAGACAGGTTCTTATTTACGAAGGCCGGGACAAGGGCGAAAACGGTGTACTAATCCAATAGATGAACGTTTTCTTAGACAATCCGCTCTAAGAAACAGGACAACGACTAGTATCATCCTACAAAATGAACTCGTAGCTACTCGCAATCTTCTTGTATCTTCCCGAACGATTAGAAGGCGCTTAAATGAAGGATTAGACAGCAGAAAACCGGCCAAGAAACTCCTGCTCACCAGAGAGCACAAAATTCAAAGGTTGCGTTTTGCGAGACAACATCAAGATTCGTAATGACTGGAAGAGGGTTTTATTCTCAGATGAAACGAGAATCAGCCTTAAATCTTCTGATAAACGTGAGCGTGTCTGGAGAAGGCCAGGAGAGAGATTTGCAAGTTGCAATGTCTCTCCAAGAGTTCCGTTTGGTGGTGGCTCTGTAATGTTTTGGAGAGACATCTGTTTCGATGGCCGCACAGAATTGGTCCCCATACGTGGTAGGTCAATGAATGCGGATTATTATCTAGAACATATTGTTGTTGACCATGTAATGCCATTTGCTCCTATTGTGGGACCGAATTTCTTGTTTATTCAGGACAATGCTCTTCCTCATGTGGCTGGGCAGGTTATTCGCTACTTAAATGCTATAGCTATTCCGTTCATGGAATGGCCAGCCAAGAGTCCCGACATGAACCCAATAGAGCATTCATGGGACGATATTAAAAAAAGGTTTTGACGTCGTACACCTCCACCTGCCAACCGCAATCAACTGGTAGATGCAGTAATGCAGGAATGGGAAAATATACCTGAAGAAGTCGTTCAAAATTTGATCTCCAGTATGCCAAGACGCATGGAAGCAGTAATTCGGAGTAGAGGAGGACATACACGATATTAGAACAGCTCTAAGTCTGAAAATTCTATTGTTTTCGTTTGTTTTCTGTTCGCAAGTTTGCATTGTTTCCAAGAAAAAAAATTCTTTAATAAAAAATTATTAGAGATAACGCCCTGATTTGCTAATTTCATTTACTAGGTACTAGACAGTACCTAACTATAAGCTTTTATAAAAATGTTATTGCAATATTAATTTCGGTATTGTAATTATACAAGATTATTTGTGTGGTGCGTTAATTATGTCCAGGAGTTTATTTATTTATGACATTTTAATCATTTTGAATATAAGAACTTGAACTATTCACTGTAGCCATGAAGGCTTTTTCAGGCTTCAAATGTAAGTTGTAGAAGTATTTTTGAAGAAACTCCCAAGTGACTTCTGAATCTTCCTTATATTTAACCATTCAGTAAGGTGTGGACCAATTTAAAGCAACTATCAATTGCGTTCAAAATATTTCATAATTAAACAATTAGGATATACCTAAGATGTTTAAAGGGTATCTAAAAAAGAAAAAAACATTAAACAGTTGACATAAAACATATCCCCGGTATATCTAAAATGAAATTAGATGATTTTAATTTAAACTAATCATAAGTACCCATAATTATTAGTTTAAAGTAACCTGCCATATAATTAAGTTCTATTAGAAAAATAGGTGATTGGTTGAAACAACTCCTACTTTAGGAATTCCTTGTTCCTTGGTTCATATGTAAGCAGTTATGAAATAATTAAAAACAATTTAAAGGTCAGTTTAAAAACAAAATTTGTAACTACCGTAATTATTACTGGAATCGAGTTGAGTCCTTCTAAACTGAATAATTTTCAAATTCGCAATGTAATATCCAACTTTTCTATCTTCTTTTGAATACAGATTTTGCTAAAACTTCAAGCAGAACTTTCCTAACCCTTCCTAACAACTTTCTCTTCTGTTTAATCCACAATGCGGACAATGGTTTAGTATTTGTATTATTATTATCTAGTTTATTATGGCTGTTATCAATAGTAGTCTTTTTTTGAAATACGTCGAATTCAAAATTTTTTGACATTTAATTTTAAATCATAAGAATGTTGTTAATGATCATTTACTGAATGAGTAAAGGTCATTCATGTTCTCAAGGTTGGCCAAATGAGACATGAAGAAAACACAGTCTTGACAACTACAGTTAATAAATTAGGCGAAATGGTTATGTACCTAGTATGTGTCAAGTTTAACATATCACCGCCATTTTATATACTTACTGTAAGAAAGATAAACTGCACAGTACCAAGTTCTACATTTACTTATGTACTGCTATACTTACCTACAGACCGTTTTTACAGAGTCGCAGTATGGTATAAACATAAGAGCGAAAGAAAGGCCATATATTTCTCGTTGGCTAAACAGAGAAAGAACTTTTGCGACGTTGCTAGCTCGCGAAACATCACAGTCATCGCCACAGACTACCGGATCATTCGCTGTATAGCCTCCGCGGAAATATTTGGAATGGGTTACGGGCAACGTTGCAAAACTTCCTTGTCTGTCATACTAACGAACTACTATTAGTTTCTCTTTCGCTCTTGTTGATTTCGGACCCTGCATTTCAATAGAATAGGTCCGTATATAGTTCTGTATTAGATGTGGATTTTGATCAAAAGCTAAGCAATTTCGATAGTCGATAGTCATTTCAATAGAATAGGTCCGTATATAGTTCTGTATTAGATGTGGATTTTGATCAAAACCTAAGCAATTTCGATAGTCGTGGATCCAGGCATGGTCAAGGTGTAATGACACGTACATATTGCTTACACTGCCATAACATTTTTTAATTCTTTTTGAGAACTAACTTTCAACTTTATTCTGAAGCAATACCATAGAAAGAGGAATAAAATAAGTAAAAGTTATATCCGAGTTAACTGCAAGAAAGGTTATATTCACAATATTCGTGTCCAGAGCTACTCATCGTGGTAAGTAGGTAGCTGACTATATATGCAATAATTATTTTTATAACATGCCAAATTTGTAGAATTGTGGTTCTTCTTACTGAGTACACTTCTAACAGCCACAACACCAAACTTACTCATTATTGCCTATTATTGCAGTTATATTTAGATGAAAGCGATATGTGTAACAAAGCGCCCAATATTTTCAGTTATAGCCGCGACTTATAAATTTTGCTTTCAATTGTTATGGAAAAATTATCTTTAATTGAACGAATTTACGTACATTATCTACATTAGAGATTTCATTTGACATCCACCCCTTCAAAGTTCGCACTCGAAATTTACCACCCTCCAAGACTTTTCCCAAAAGTGTCTCAATTCTTATTAAATTTCTCACCTCTCGACTTTTCCGTTTCCAGGCCAGAACGGTGACGACTCGCTCTCATCGAAAAACGGTGCAATAAGCAAGAAGCAAAGGAAGGCGCGAACGGCTTTCACCGATCTCCAATTACAAACTTTAGAGAAGAGTTTCGAGCGACAAAAGTACCTCAGTGTTCAGGACAGGATGGAGTTGGCGGCGAAACTCAGTTTAACGGACACTCAAGTGAAAACGTGGTACCAGAACAGGAGGTAAGGGGGCTCGTTAAAAAATATTTTTCCTTAAAGTAGGCCGCATTAAGAGCGGCTCATAAGCAGCCGATAATCTGTAAAGGCTCGCATTATATACTAAGATACACCGTGTATATATATGTATACAACATATCTCAATCCCGCTAATGAAGCGGGACCATAAAAATGGCGTATTAGAGCCGGCCGTTTGCGTGGAAAACTCATTATTTCGCTCGATTTGCAAGTATAATTGATTGCCCTAATTAGAAGTAATTAAGGTGTATAATTGAATGCTGCCACAATATATACAAATCAGATTAAAAGGAGTTTGTGTGCATCGAAGGGAAAAAATGAATGTGAGATTGAGTTTTGTTTTGATCATTAGGCCAAATAGGTCTACTCGCTATCCATCACTGACAGCTCCTTATAAAGTTCGCATAATTTACGCTAATAGTGCGACTTTTCGCTGGCATTCCGAAATAATTAAGTTTTCTTTGGGATCGATCAGGACGTTTTGTGCTGCGAGCCTTTCAAAGCGGAATAAAAACCCTCAGTAAGCTTCCGAACAAACCATCCTAATTAACCGATAACAAATTTCGTAGTGATCAATTTACACGTATTTAAAACAAAATCGCAAATATAATTGTTTCATCACTAGTTTCAACGTGTAAGCAGTAGCATTTATAAATTTGTTAGTCATGTGAGATTACACAAAACCACCTTGATGAACGGGACAAGTGCCAACATGATTCAAACAGTCAAAACGATCAATGAGCGTAAAATCCATTGACCTTTAATCTAGTTAGACGGATCAAGTCACTCATAAATCGCTTTTGAAAGCAATCAATCATAAGTTTTCAGGAAAAATTGAATGTATCGCATTGGCAACAGCGCAGGCATGCTTTATCATAACAAATTATGAAGTGACAGGTGGTGCGGCTCGTTATTTTTATATATTAAATTGTACATTTTATTAACTTGAAATGTGCGAATTGACATCGATTTTATGTATTGGTGAAATGAGGATGAGGATGAAGATATTGTCCCGAAAGTGTGTAAAAATTCCTAAAAAACAAGAAAACCGCAAAATAATGCCGTGTGTCCTATTGGCAACAATGCACAAACGAATTGAATTAATATGAATGAGTAAAGAAGCCGCCACTCGAAACGGAGTACGCAGCAGTAGGTTAACGTTGCCAATAGCCATTTTATCTTTTCCGCTATTTTCGCTATTGTCGTACTGTCTTCCGTTGCTTTCTGTCAGTTTACTTATTTACAATAGGAAAATATTTCCACGACACAGAAAATTTTGTATTATATAATAAAAAGTTGAACCACTTCGCGCCAAAGGCGGCTTTTTTCATAGGAATAGTATCATTTCGGAGAAATTCGCGTTGTTTAAAAACCTTTTATATAGGGAAAAGTGTAAACATAGAAAAAGTACTGGACGTATACCTACATATTTAAGTAATTTTTTTCACTAAAAACTCATGTTTTGGTAAAAAATGTAATACGTCCTGTATCATTATATCGCGTCGTTGAAGAGCTAAAAGTTCACCTGGCAACCGCGTGGGAGAATCTATTTATCATTCGAGATGTTGGATTGCATTCTCCGGGTCTAACTTGATTAAAGGTCAATGGTAAAATCGTATCGAAATGAAAATACAACAATTTAAATTTCTTCTAAAGTTTGCTGCACAAGTTAATGCTCGTTTTCTAAACGCCATACGTTCATTCCAACAATTTAATTACAAAACATCCATTAAAAAGCGCTTCCGCTGCAATCCGGAGCGTATTAAGTATAAAGAAAGCATTTACGTAATAACGATAATTAAAAAATAGTGAAAGTGATCTCCAAGAAGGAACATACACTCACACACGTACATGTAACGCAGATAATCTGCCCATGGAGATCCTAAACAGCGGTTTGTTACCAGTTCCGACTAATTAACTATAATTAATTAGCAACATAACTATTTCTAGCGATGAGATTCACTCATTTGCCGTTCCGCGATGTGGCTCCCTATTAACCAAACAATTTATTTCGACATGTACCCGCGAGGTTTTTTCCGTGTATAATTCGAGTCGACGGAAGTGCTTTGGGATGATTATTATAAAACTAAAACATCATATCCGGTCGAGGATTTGGCCATTATCGTTTCCATTTCGAGCTGAAAAATTTCTATGGCGAGATCAGACGGATAGACAATGGGAATAATGACCGTATTACGCGCCCGTACACAATGACATCTATTCATTTTGCGTAATGCCGGATTAGTGACAGTCAGATAGGTTAGTTTTTTTAATTGGTCTTCTTGGCGGGTTTCGACATGATTTCTGTTGGCCGAAGAGAGATGCGTTACCGAAAAAGTGTCGTTAATTAACCTTAGATAAGGTCCGAGTTAGTGGTGGACACGAGACGAGACGAGAAACGACATGGTCTCGTCTCGTCTCGAAAAATTCCCAAAAATTATGTCTCGTCTCGTCTCGTCTCGATCTTCTACAGGTCTCGTCTCGTTTCGTGTCTCGAAAAGTCTCGCAATAAATAGACGTATATAGATGGTACTTTTATAAATGTACTACACTTTTTTGATAACATTTACTGATTTTCTTGAAGTACCTATGGTAAAGTTCAATGTACAGTAGTATTTTATTGATGTTATTTTTGATAAAGAATATTTCATTTTTAAAAAATATTGAATGAAAGAAATTAGATTATAGAGAACAAGTACAAAATTGAAAATAAATATTATTAATAAATAGACTTCTTAGGATACGACCTATAAAACAAAGTTATTAAATAAACTATATATCTTTATAAGCACAAGTAAGAAATTAATATCATCTGTATATTATATATTATATGTGAAATTGGTATTATTTGACAGAATTATTAAATTTTAAAAATTTTTAGAAAAATTATCTGGAAATGGTATAGGTACGTGCCTTTCATTTTAAAAACGAAAGAAAATTCTTAAATTGCAATTTCTTAAAAAAAATTCGTGGCTTCGAGACTTTTCGAGACGATACGAAATTATGTCTCGTCTCGTCTCGTCTCGGACCAGTACTGCCCTCATTCGAAACGAGATGAGACGACAACGAGACATGTCTTGTCTCGTGTCCACCACTAAGTCCGAGTAACGTAAGGAATGTTATTCACTGATTAAATTGGTTAATTAAAAGAATGCTGACTAATGCAACTGAGGAATTACCCTTAAAAATTTTTAAAAACCAATACTTAATTTTATCACAATGTATTATTATTCTATTTTTAATGACTATTTTTGCCTTCTTGTCAATTGTTTAAAAATACATACGTTTATTTGCTGACTTATTGCCTCATTAGGTTTTATATACCTCCATATAAGATTTTTTTGGAAATTTGTTTCTAGACTTTATGAGAAAATTTATTGTAGACTGATTTTCTGTCACCACATATCTATCTCCTTGCAGTCAGACTTCGTAAACCGTATTGATATAGGTATTCTCATTGCCAGATTTCTTGGAAAAAAACATTTACTGATTTATCGTAATAGCTCGTTGGATTTTTCTCCTTGTTGTAAGCCTTTTTGAGTATTTGATGATTTACCTCTTCATTAGATTTTTTCTTGTTCTTTTCAGTTTTGTCTCTTTTTTATTTATTTCGTATTTTTGTTAAATTTTTTGGGAAAACTGTAATTTGCTGCTGCTTACCTTGCTGGATATTTTCTCTTTGTTTTTAGATTTGAACAAATGTCTGTTTACTGGTTCAGTAGATTTTTTTTCATCTCGGTATTGAACTTTTTGAGCAAGTTTTTATTTGTCCACCTACTGCTTCAATAGATTTCGTTATTTTCGTTGAGGAAACATATGTATATGTGTACAGACTACTGGTGGACCAGAGACGAGACCAAACATGACAGTCTCGTCTTAGTCTCGAAAATCCCTAAGAGTTATGTCTGGTCTCGTCTCGATTTAGGGCTGGTCTCGTCTCGTCTCATCTCGAATTAATGAATGTGTTTTTTCGTGGCAACATTTACTGATTGCTTGAAGTACCTACCTAAACAGAAGTGGTAGACCTAAGCGTATAGAAGTTAGTCTTATTGATTTCACATTTTGATGAAAGTACTATTAAATTTTTTGAAATTATTAAATTAGAGAAACCGACTGGGTACAAAATCGAAATTCAATTTTACTAATAAATATGTATTTTGGGATTCCACGAACGATCCGTTTAATTCTTTTAAATTTTAAGAATAAGTAATTTTATTTGTAATTAATCTAAACTAATTTTTTGAATATTTAATAAGGCCCTTATTAGAAATCCAAAGAGGCTATTTTTGTTTATTTCATCTCTCAAATTTCATCAAAAACGGCTAACATGATTTTGATCAAATTTTATATTTAAGCTTATCCGGCGTCGCAAGATACAGTTAAATACCCACAATAATAAGTTTATGTGCATTTCAAAAAGAAGATATATATCTTTGGAAAATACGTGGGAGAGTTATACAGACCGTTTCTAGAGAGTTGCAGTATGGTATAAACATAAGAGCGAAAGAACGGCCATATATTTCTCGTTGGCTAAACAGAGAAAGAACTTTTGCGACGTTGCTAGCTCGCGAAACATCACAGTCATCGCCACACCCTACCGGATCATTCGCTGTATAGCCTCCGACGGGAATATTTGGGATAGGTTACGGACCGGCCGGCAGGCAACGTTGCAAAACTTCCTTCTCTGTCATACTAACGAACTACTATTAGTTTCTCTTTCGCTCTTGTTTATTTCTGACCCTGCATTTCAATAGAATAGGTCCGTATATTAACCACATCAGTTAGTTTTATTTTATTCTACCAATCATTTCGCATTGGGAACTTGTCATGCCATTATCTGCCAGATTATCGGATAATAACGATACTAGTTAAAATCTGGGAAACTGCGCTATTATTGAATTATATCTAAGAATCTACAACACTTTCCGAATGACGGTCCTACAACAAACCCCTTTAAAATTGTAAGAAAACGAAGTTACTACGTAATATGTATACTTATATCGATAAGGGCTGCTAATTTAACCATTTACTGTCCTTGCAGTTTTAATCGTCCGATGGATGAGCTTGCGGGACATTGCTTTTATTAACCCGTTAACTGCACTTTCATCATTCATATCTATGGGACGTTACAAACAGTAGAACGCAGATATAAAATTCTAGACT
This sequence comes from Cryptocephalus moraei, assembly GCA_946251905.1. Taxonomy (NCBI): domain Eukaryota; kingdom Metazoa; phylum Arthropoda; class Insecta; order Coleoptera; family Chrysomelidae; genus Cryptocephalus; species Cryptocephalus moraei. Next base: position 19,376,705 of record OX276454.1, read on the forward strand.
TCGAGACATTTCGCGAAGAGACCTTATTAGATTTTTGGAAAAACCTACGTTTGCTGAGTAAATATCTCAATAGAGATATATATATTTCTTATTGTTGTCATGACATGATTGCAATCATATTCAAACAACTTACTTATTCACCTCACTTACTGTCTCACTAGGTTTTCTCTCTACATTATTAGAACTTGTTGAGCAAATTTCTATTTGCTGAACTACTGCTACAGTAGATTGTTCTCATTGCAACCAAGACTTCTTGAGAAAACTTATACGTTTATTGCTCTCTTGCTTCCATGTTTTCCTCACTGTCGAATTTCTTGGGAAAATACATTTACACATTTACTGACTTACTGACTCCTCCTCAGTAAGTTTTCTTTCCTCTCTTCCCCTTGAGAGACTTATTGAGAAAACTCCCACTTGGTAATTTACTGTTTCTTTTAAGTCTCTCACAGTACTGTATTATGTAAGTCATTACTATTTGTTAGTTTTAACAAACTTTTAGAGAAAACATTTATTAGAAAACTATTTATTGAGTTACTACCTCAAATAATTCCTTCTAATACTTCCTCGTTATCAGACTTTTTGAAAAAATAATAGTTACATTGGTTGATCTACTAGCTACCTTGATTTTCCACCTCGTAGTCAGATTTTAGGCGAAATTTTTCTTTTCTAATTTACTTTTTCACTAAATTTTATCCCTCCTTGTCGGCATTGTGGTCAGTGCTTTATATTTTTTGATTATTTAGGTACCTCACTATAAAATTTTCTCTTTGATTTTAAATTTTTCCAGTAAATGCAATTCTCATGCCAGTACATTTTTCTCTATGTAATCAGACTTCTGTGGGACACTTACGTTTACTGCCTCACTACATTAATTTTCCTCCTTTCTTTGGGATTTCTTTGAGAAAACACATTTGCTGATTTACAAATTTAAATACTTTTTTCTCGCCCTTGTGAGAGTTTTTGAGAAAACTCTCTTGGCTTCATTATGTTTTTTCTCCTCATTATCACACTTCTTAAAAAACTCCTATTCGTCGATTTACTGTCTTACATAAGTCGTTATTTTTGTTCATCAAACTTTTTAAGAGCACTGATATTTGGTGACTTATTGCTTTACTGCTTTTCAAGGGATCTAACAGTTGGTGATTTACTGACTCATTAAATTGTTTGTTTAACTTCCTGAAAATACACATTTGTTGACTTAAATGCTTCACAAAATTATCTCAAAATATATCTCTATAATATATCAAAACAATACCTCAAATATCAATATCTCAATATAACTCAATAGGTATCTAAAATGGGCGGGAGCCAACTGGCCAGTTTATGTCCCCTAGGTAAAATTTGCAATTAAGTTGAACAAGACAACTGGACGGTGTCAATGAGTACCGACCGGCCAACTGGCCAGGGAAGATAGGCCAACTGAGCGGTGGAAGTTACTGCATTTTAGAGCTGCAATAATTAATTAAATAATTACATTTTATGGTATAGTAGGTATCTGAATACGCAATATCTGAACGCAAGGGGGCAAGGATCAAATACCGCAAATTATAACTAAGTTTTAATAAAAGTCCAAGTGTTCCTCTGAAAACAGGAACAGTAATCCATAAAAGGGACACAATTAACAACAGGTAAATACACTGGCTAGTTGGCCTGTCTCAAGAGGGTGCGTTGAAATTTACCTAATTTCGTCACCGCTCAGATGGCCGGTCGACTTTTATTGTCCCAAGGGTTCACCGTCCAGTTGGCCTGGACCCATCTAAAATATATCTCTAAAATATCTCAAATTATAAGAGAGCTTTTATTTGCTGAATTATTATTTCTTTCCTTATCTTGATATTTCTTCAGCATTCTTATATTTACTTGAACGAGTTGCGCTTAGTATTTTTTAGCTAGTAAGTTATTTCTAGCAACTATCCCAAAATCCTCAAAGTGCCTCTCTATTTTTGTCGCTTTATCCCACATTTCATTTTCACATTCCGTCACGTTTTTGGACTGCAACTTGCAACAAAATTTTTCCAGTTTGATTAGGTTAGACGAGGGTTGTTCGGAGCGCAGGTTAAAGGGCGAGCGTTCAGATGAAAGGTGGCGACTAAAAATTGTGTAAAAACATGACGCGCATACATTAAAAGGTAAATTCGTTAAAAAACCCCACAGTCTGACTCTCTTTCTCTCTCCTCTTTATAAAATTTCCCTTGTAACAACATTAACACACGGACCCGCACAAAGCCATCACCGGAGTCTAGCCGGACTTTCACATTAAACCACGTCATTAAGAGCCTTTGTTTCCGAGCAAAAACGAGCACGATGACGGACCGATTAATATTTAGGAAAAAGAGGCCGCTTGTCGCATTGCACCACCACCACCACCAACACCACCGACGACGACGACGACAAGCGACAACAACAACAACGAAACAACTCGAATAGGTAATAACGGCGAATTCACAAAAAGATATAAACATCGACCATTGCCGGCCAATTTAGCGACCTTTATGGTGTTGCGAGCCGTGGTTGGCTGCTTTCGATCTATTATTTATCATAGTTTATGGGCGCGAGGGCAGTAATTATTGTTCAAATTGAAGGTGTCGGGTTTTCGGAGGGGAAAGACTCGCGTCGGACGTGGATTTATTACGTATACGTGTATGTATGGAAATACGCGACGGATTAATTGGTTAAATGTGACGATCGCTATCGTCGATCGTGTTTCACTTCTTTTTCCGATGACTTCGAAACAATACAACGCCGATTTTTATGGGAACCTACACCTAAGTCAACGGAGTATATGCGGAAGTCCACAGATAAACTCCACCTACCGAAATTTGGTATCTTTAAATCTCAAAAGAGCTCAAAGCAATTGTAGACAAATCCGGTGTGTTGCCGTTTTAAATTAAAATGTTAACCAATCTGACTAATTCGTAGTTAATTGACTGCAAGATTTTTAGTGGAAATTCTGCAATTTTACATTTCTGCATTCGATACATACTTTTGTCATTTCCAGTTTTGTGCAAGCGAGTATGGTCAGCCCAACTATACTACTGTAACGTTTTGACTGTTTCAAAACTACACTATACGAGTAGTCTTAATGTATTTATTTTAACCACTTACACTAACACCTATCTACTAATACTTAATAACTAATTTATATTCACAATTATTTTTTATGTTTGTTCACTGCCGCGCTCCGGTCGACATCCGGATTTTACGACTCTCTTCATCCGACTGTCCTGTTGTCGCTCAGCGGCCTGATATTTATCTCGCCGAATAGAAATTCCTGAACAATCCAGTTCTTTCCCGAATATTCTACGACTTCCAGGAAATCTATCAGTTCGCCAAATTCTCGTCGTTTCGAAGTTCCCAGAAGCGACACTTTCCGGCGGGTGCTTATCTTTAGGGCCAGCTGTTTTGTTACAATACTTTTCTTCCTAATGAAATGGATTGTCAGCTCCCTCAAAGGATCAAGCCGGGCATATTGATCTATTTCCCCCAGTAAGATTTTAATATATATCATGCGTCACTTAAAAGTACTTGTAAGAGAGTTCTTTTTGAACTTTTAGATTTCTAGATGTTGTTTTGAGGTCCTTACCTAGAAAAATGCTTGTTAACCACAATATTGTGGGTAGTGGCTACTTTGTTTTACCAATAGGAAAAAAATCGAAAACCTGCAATTATGAGTTATCTAAAATCATACATAATCTTTTTTTGAGCTAAAATAGGACGGGAACAATTTTGAAATATTATAGTCTCAGAATCAAGTGATGTATATCAAGGGGATCATATTTATCTCCAGTATTTGTATGGATTTTTAGGGAATGGTGCGGTCAAAATTTGTATGTTAAAGATACCATTTTTTAACAATTTGACGATATGTAAATTATGCCACAACTCAACATATCGCCTCCAAAAACTCTTCGACGCTATTTATTACGTTATTTGTTTTCCAATGATACTATGCAATATTCAACAAAAACCCCTTAGTTCCCATTTTTCGTTATTTTGATTCTCAAACTTTTTGTAAATTTTGATTAATAAATTTTTATCCTTTTGTTTAATGGTTTTACCTAATTTTGTGTAAGTATACAGTTTTATACAAAATTTAATTTATATATACATTTTTCACAAAATTACTGTAACTCTTTTTGATCGGGTACACGATACTGAGACTATCGGTATCGCCTCGTTCTTGCAACGAGACCGAGACCGAGACTCATCAAAAATTACCGATACCTAATCGAGACTAAATTAACCGAAATTCTTGTGGAGAAGGGATATGTTTATAAAATTTTCCCAACTTTCCCAGCGTTGTTGAAATTTTGCTTGTAACATTTTTTTGATTTCTTAAAATTAGGCATAAAAAATTTTAAGTAGGTACTTATGTTCAACTTATATTTTGGTCTTGATTTTGATTAATTTTTTAACTGATTAGGCTCTTTCTTTAATTTTTACACAGCTTTAAAATTTACTATAACATTTCGTATCAATTCCATATTTAATACAAAAGTTATTTGTTAGTTTATTTGTTAGTTATTTAGTTATATTTTATACACTCTACACAGTGTTTTGTGAACGCGTTCTAATTAATTTTTCAATCATTTTTGGGTTAAATTTCCCTTACAACTTACAAGCTTGTAACGTGTTGCTTCTACTTCCAACAGGCTCGTTTCCTAGTTTTACACCTAGTTATGCGCAAAATGTCGACATGACGTATTGAGTACTTATAATAAATATTTTAATTATGTTGAATTATAATTAAAGCAGAATTACGTGGTTAAATGGGTATTTATGACAATTACAAATGGTGTTTGAAAGGAAATTGTTCATTTAAATGCTCCAATGATATTTCAATCTTGATAAAAAAAATGTGATTTAATACGTGTAATCAAAGCAATTTCAAAAATACTTACATAATTGCATGTATTTAAAATAATAGTGCAATCGAATACTTTTTTGTCTTTAATTGATCAATGAAATTATAAATTAAAATATTTGCACGTAAGTAGATATTATAAATATATGCAATACATTTAATATCTACTGTTGCTATGTACAAGAAAACTTTGCTTTTTGTTAGAAATATATCAAAATAAATATTTAATAAACACCATGGTATATTTACAATAACTATGTTATTTTTGATTTCCTTAAAAATACAACCCAACGATAAGTAAAAGCAGCTCGGTGGCTTTTCATTGAATTTTCAAAAAACATTATTACTAGGTTTTGTTAACTTTGGGTACGCAGAGTAGATTTCTGGCTAAACATGGCATTAAATGTTTAGAAAATTTAAAAATCATCAAAAATAGTAAAAATTTATGATACCTTGATGGTAATTGATTGGTTCTTTGATCCTTGAGGATCTCTTGGTCTCTGGATAGTCCCTGGTGGATCATCTAATCATCATATTCATTTGGTGATTCGTTATACGTCTCATGATGATCCCTTAAGTGATCCGTTAATGATCCCTCCATGATTCATCAAAGAGTCAACAATGGGTCACCAAAGGATCATCAAGGTATCATGAAGGGGTTACCAAGGGGTCAACAATGGGTCACCAGACGATCATCAAGGGGTTACCAAGGGGTAATCACAGGAACATCAGCAAAAGTTAGTCATGTCATATGGTGGTACTCTAAGTATTATATAGACATATTTTATTTGAAGTTAGAAATTTTACTGAAACTTTTGGGACAAGGGTCCCAAAAGGCATATAGGGATCTAAAAGTTTATCTAAAGGAAATTCTTCACTTGTACTTTTGTAGTTTTGTTGATTGTTGTTGATGTTTTGTAGACATCAAGGAAATAACGACCTTTGTTAAATTTTCAGAAAATTATTTGGAACCAAATGTTCATTTTATGGGTAAAATGTGGCGATCATCGATGAAACTAACAAATGGAGGGTTCAGAATACAAGTGAACCAAGTCCACTTGCGGTACATTTGAGCTACAGAAGTTTAAAGTTATAGCTTCATAACAAAATGACCTGTTATCATTTTTTAAAAGTATATATTCAATTTAAGAAGTTCAAGGAGTAACTTAGACATTTACATAGGTTTTATTGGCGAAATTTCATGTTATAATCCAAAAAAATCCAAAATAGTGGACTTGGTTCAAATGTATTCTGAAGAATTTTAGGAAGATAATGAACCAAGTCCAAGTATTGTTAATACACTTTATTTTTACATCCCCTTAGAGATCAAATTAGAAATAATAGAAGAAAATATCATTTCTTAGTTGAAATGAAAAGTTAATTGACATAAAAAAACTCGTCATCAGTGTCATTTCCTTCAGTTGCTTCGTCGTCCTGGGTTTGACGAATTGTCTGATCCCCTGGAAGGTTTCTGAATAATCCATGAAAAATAGGGGGTATGTAAGGGAGTAGGGACAACATGTCTTGCTTTTTTTGAAAGTCTTCTGGTTGGGTAAAGCTGACCCTGCTGTACAGTCAACAAGATTTGCACTTCCACTGGTCTTCTTGGCCTACGTTTACTGGTCTTTTTCAAAATGTCCAAGATTCGGAACGACGAAATTTCACTGAATGATTCATTTATTTTTATTTTGAAGGGTGCTCCTTTTTCAAACCTTAACCACCGTATCTTAAGCCAACTGATTTTCCCACCTTTAGTGTCCATTTTCCTGTTTGTGATTGAATCTCCGAGGGGTTTTGAGCTCAAAAACTCTTCTCGTTGTATTTTTACAACTTCAAACTGAGGCTTTTTCACTTTTGCAGTTTTAATGATGTTGTACCAGTCATCAGGCACATTGATGGTCCCATGTTTCTTGCTTGCTCTCTCTATTATACCGAATTCAGTATCGTTGGGAAGGAATGAGTGGCCTAGTATCATAAATTTCATATCAATTGTTTCCTCATCCAATAGAGGGTCTTGAACAAGTTTCAGTAGAGTAAGGCTAGTTTTTATATCCCTGTTTTGCCCAGTGCATGAGTCAGAAAACAGAACAACGTGTTTGAATGTCCTGGCATGTTCATACAAATGTTTCCTAAGGCATGAAACTAGACCTTCAGAACCCCTTCCACCAGTAGTCTCATCCCAGACGTGCATATAGGCAGTGTTGTTATTAAAACAATGAATACCAAAGTTGTAGACATAAAGATTTCTCTTATAGTAGGCTATTGAAGTTGAATACAACTAGCCAACTAAAAGTAATGTGTTATAAACTGCCAAAAGCTCTAAATGAAGGGTATGGGTCACCAGACGATCGATCATCAAGGTATCATCAAGAGGTCACCAAGGGGTTGTCACAGGAACATCAGCAAAAGTTAGTCATGTCGTAGGGTGCTATAAGTATTATGTAGGCATATTTTATTTGAAGTTAGAAATTTTACTAAAACTTTTGGGACAAGGGTCCCAAAAGGCATATAGGGATCTAAAAGTTTATCTAAAGAAAATTCTTCACTTGTACTTTCTAGAACAAATAAGAGACGTATAAGTTCTACATTTGAGATTCATACTTTAAAAATTTCTGAATGCTGTCGGAAGTTCATTCGCCAATCCTTTGAAAGAGATTGTAGGTACCCTCAGTCGATGTTTTATAGACATCAAGGAAATAACGACATTTGTTAAATTTTCAGAAAATTATTTGGAACCAAATGTTCGTTTTATGGGTGAAATGTGGCGATCATCGATGAAACTAACAAATCGTACTCGAACCGCAACCATAATCCCAAAACCGAAAATCTAATTACTACTAATAGTCATTAATACTCTCCGTCTCTTTCTCCTTCATCTGCTCATGCCGACTCATCCGACTCATATTTAATAACATCTCGGTAGCCGCCCTTGGTCTCTCTCTCTCTCTCTTCTTTTTCTCTCGTTCTCCTCACTTTGTTTGAAATCATTTAGTCACCTAATTGTCGGCCGAAAAGTGCTGACGTAACACCTAGGCGCCGACAAACAATTACCTCGAGAACTACCGAACCACCTCCGTCTGTACGTCGAGAATCGAAAAGGGATGTCGGTACTTGCTCGTCCGCGTTCCTTGTTCTAATTGAATTTCACTCCTGAAATTTAATATCTGAATTCGCGTAGAGGCGTAGGATGGATTTTCTATGGAAAAGTTCTAAGGGTGTTTTCCATGACTAGATTCCATATTTTCTCAAAACAGCGTTTTCTGTGTTTAAACTGGAAAGTTATCGTTATTTCCACTTAGGAATTGGGCTCACAATTAAACTTCATATTTTGTTCTAAACTTAAAGTTTGGGTTAAGTACGCTCTTGAAGCCCTTACAGGCCTTGAAGCTCCCATAGTTCAGAACTAGTGAATTTCAAAAACCATCGCAGCTAGATTCCTTAATTTCCTACCAAATGGTACTCTGACGTAACTGCGTCAGATAATAAAAAGCCCATATTTAAATCCTCGTTAGCAGTTGTTCGTTCGGTATAGTACTACATAACCTCACAAGATGTTCGCATTTTACGACGTTCGAAGTGCCCACTTCAGTATTATATATTGCGATTTTCGTACATTTCTACTGGCGTTTCGAAAAAAATTTACATTTCCACGTCCTTTCCTCCGTTTTTATACCCCGCCGAGATTTTTGTCTCGTATCAACATGGCCATTCCGTGAAATTACACAAAACGCTTACAAACACGCGTTTCAGATATTAATAGTTTCTTCGAATGCCATTCTTCGTCATTAAAAACAGTTTAACATTTTTATACGCTTTTATTACACGAATACATGAATTATTAAACACCGTAAATTGTTATGGAAACAACCTGATTCTAAGGATATATATACGTGTTAATATTTGGATACTGACGTAAAACGACGTTAATCGTTGGTAAAATAGAATCAAGCTAAAAAGAGCCAGAGGTGATTGGTTTTACGGCCTCCACAGTAAAATACGAATTAGATAACGTGTTACCGTGCATAATCTTGAAAACGGAGAAAACTTGAACACTTAAATGATAAGAATTTAACATTGCATCCACGCTAATAACAACTAAAAGAACCGGTAATTTAAGTCCGTGCAGATTAATATCGACGAGTTTTTGTTCTCATAAATGCTGTTATTATGGGTAGTCTAATTCTCACAAAACATCTTTCCTGCAATATATAGTCGGTGATAAATCAATTAATTAAAATATGTTTTCAATATGCAGGAAGCAAATGATTTATTAATAAGAAACCAAAAGCAATTTTCTCTAGCGGTTTAAAAGGAGTAGTCGCTGCAGAGGTTCAATAGAAAATGATTAGCATTCTCACAGGAACATCGTCACTTTGAAATTGCTTTGACATATTTGCACACAAAACTCTACTGGGTTTTGACACAGATTTGGGCTGTTTTGGAGTTAGAAGTTGGAAAAGTAGCTGGTACCTAAATTTTACTTCCACCTAAAATAGTTAAAACTTATATCTGTCTAAAGGAGTAAGAGTAAATTTCAATTTTTTTTAAGAAGTTGCTAAAAAGCATATAGTATTTGTTAAAACGACGGGAAACGAATATCTTTGGAACTTTAGTTCCTTACGTCAGGTGTTGGGGAGCGAGGGTGGTCGCGCAGCAAAAAATCTGACCGTTAAATGGAATGCGTTACCGGAATGCGTTACCGAGACGAGCCACTACGAACGCTGCCGAGGCGCTACGAACGCTGCCGAGCCGCTCGCTATCTCTGTCTCTCTCTCTCTCTCTCTCTCGTTGAGCCGTTCGCTGTCTTTGTTTCAATGATCGAATGCACTGACTAGATCTGAATACTTAATATGTAGTACGTACCAATCAACTTAATGATAAGATTTTTATAATTAATGATATTATATGTTTTTGTTAAATGAAGTTTCATCCACAGTAAAATAAATTTTTATATTTATATGTGTGTATATATTTATTGATTCAACACATTGAGAACGATATTCCATTGCCTTACTTATAGAGCCAATGCTGTGTATTATATGCCCGTCTTACTGTCGCTGTTTCACGTTAGACATTACAGTTTTAATAAGGAATAATTTTAAAAAAATGGTTATTAATTAAAAGGAACTAATGTTCCTAACTCGTGTCCCGCGACACGTTTCATGGTTTTTTTTATTTATTTACTCACATAGAAAAATTTCATGTATAATGACTCATTATTAATGAGCAACACTAAAACTGTGAGGTTGAAAAAGTTACCAATTTCTGGTCAATAAAATTACCTAATTTTTATTTAACAACCAATCAAAATCAAAGTGACTAAATTTGATTAAACAAATGGTCTGAATTTCTACGAGGCACGCATATGGTAATTCTATTAGCAAGCCCGACATGTAATTACCATATTATTTCTTTAAAACCTCTTAGAGCTATTTTCAAAATGATAAAAGAAACACTTTGGTAGATAAGTGAAACTCCATAACTTCTACGTTTTTTTAAAAAAGTAATCATATATTAAAAAAAATTAGGGAACTATGCAAATTTTAGCTCTGGAAAAGATAAAATTTATACGTTTAAAACTTCAGTTTGCTTAAATTTGCAAACTAAATAAGAATAAACTTCAAGTCCTTTAAAAATAACACTCTTGTTGTCGAGTAGGTTAAAACTAAAATTTAAAACTTTGGTGTATGTTCAGTGAAAACCACATTTCAGTTTAGTTTACTAAACTAATTTTATTACTAAATTTTTTTTACTACTTTTTTAGTTTTAAAATTTTATTACTAAAATCATAGTACTTAATTTTTATCAAATAAATGGTTTCAATTTCTACTAGGCCTATTTCCATGCTCAATGTCAATTTCCATGTCAATTTCCATGTCATCTTCCATGTCAATTTCCATGCTCGATATGTTATTGGTATTGGCATGTTACATTTTTTAAATCCTCTTATAATCGTTTTTAAAAGGAAAACAAAACCCTTCGGCAGATATATGTGCATAGATTATATTCTTTTCGAATTTTAAGGAATTCCATTAAGTCTAAGCAAGTTAATAAAAAGATGACAAATTAAGGTTGTACAAATTTGTTAGAATTTTGAATATGAGTAGAAAACTGAAAAATGGCAACGTTTTCATTCTTCATGTATTGAAATTTTGTGAAATGAAAAAAATTTTTCAATATTTTTCAAAATATGCCAAACTTGAGATGTAAGATAGACAATCCATAAAAAATATCAACGTCATTTTGCAATAGGCAAAAACTGTCTATGACTTCTAAAATTTACTAAGTAAATAATCAAAATGAACCCCATAAAAATTGATAAATAGTTGGGAATTACTTAAATTTACCCTGTACGATAGGTAAAATTTGTATCTCTCGTGTAAGGTTCATTTATTAAGTGTTATTTCTATTCGTACTTATTACACAACAAGCAGATAACTTATAGAGACTTGGAAGATTTCTTAAATGTAGGTAAAATACTAATTTCTTTCAAATTAGGTAAAAACTGTCTAGTTTACCGAACTCCTTTATTCCTAATAATTTGCTAAACACGTGGCATAATTGCATATTGCCATAATATGAATACTCTTTTTGAAACTTTGTGTATAATTTTAGTGAAAGTAGCGTTTCTATTTAGCCTGTTAGTGGATAATACGATAGATTTTAGTTAATTGTAGAATAAGCTGCACCGAAAACCATTATCGGCTTATAAAATTATGCTAATAAGAAAATGGTGCAGTAACAAAACAAATCCCGATAAAAAGATATGCCCATTAAATCCTATCAAAAAAGTAGTACCTAATAATTAAAGGAAGGAATCATTTTAATTAAAACCGGCACATTAAAACTGAATATAACCAGAACAAGCGACTATTTGAGAGCTTTAGAAGGAAACCTCATACAATATGGTTCACAGTTAATTTCGTAATCACTATATAAGATTCAAAATTAGCTTTAAATCGTATCTAAAACGTATTATTGACTCAATGAATTACATAAATCTGCAAAATGTCTGATAACTTTTTAAATGGTATTTTTGAGCTCTTTAATTTAAGGTAGACACAAATTAAGAATGTAGTTCAAAAATAAATTAATATATTATAAAATAATTTTTATATATGTATGTAGGGGTTTTTATCGTTGTCCCGGGTCTCTTTAAAACACTTGTCTTTTAGATATTCTTTATTGTCATTCTCGTTCAGGAATCCCTTATTTTCTAACTAACAAAAGAACGTCAAAAAACACAAACAACGTATTACTCAGCCTGCTCAAAACAAACCCGACAAATTGAAACAGTTGTCAATATGACAGATAAATTTCCTACATGTAGGGCCAAATTCAGAAACGCCACTCACCCTACACCTACACTCAATTTTTAAGTAAAATCTTCACTACACTCAATTTGGAATTCATAGACTTTCCTCAATTGAAATGTCCCTTAAATTGAGTATCAGATTGAGTGAGATTTGAGTGGTTGAAATTCACCACTTAAAATAATTCACAACCATACTTTTACGAGTTTTGACTTTCATGCAGATGGTCATTAGCGTCGTTAGTGACACTTTTTTGTGCATTTCTGTTTATGTTAGATGGTGTTAGCAATATGGATATCATGGCTAATGAGTTCAATGAATTTGTAGAGTTCATACAATATATTAAGGATGAAAGATATTTACCAGTGCCACGGTAGGTAAATTGTAGGTAGCACCCTAAGATAGAAATGCGCACCAAGGGAAAAGTATGATTTGTTCAATAAGGCAATTAATTGTTTCAAAAATTATATCAGAGATTACAACAATCCCCTTCAGCACTTAACCAACTTGAAGATCTTACAGAGGTATAGATTTGGTGGAGACACCATTCGACATATTATTTTTCCAATGGTATATGGCAGGCATAGAGGTGGAGACTCTTTTAATTGGACCCGTTCCCTTGCACACATATACCTTTTTGGAATGCTCATTGCTCATTGTTTCAACGTAAACGACTTTGCAAAACGCGATTCCAAATTAGGTGACGCCTGACATGCGCCTGACAGTTGCTGCCACAAAACACATGATATATGCACAGAACACCAAATTGAACTAACACAGTCAGCACCGAACGCGACGATTTGCGATATTGCCAAACATCCTTCCTTCAAATCATTTTTAAATTGAGATGTATTTGAATACCTTGATTTACACGTTGCTGAATTCCAAAATTGAGGAGAAGGCGCACTCACTCTCATTTTGAGATACAATTGAGTGTAGGTAGAAATGAGTGTTAGTGGCGTTTCTGAATTTGCCCCGTAGTTTGAAGAGATAATTTGCTTTATAGCTTTATCATTAGAATTAAGATTGAATTAAACGATAACTTTGAATTGAAAAAAATGAATCCAGATGTATTCTTTCTTCGCATGCGCGATCTACAACCTTTCGAGCATGTCGAATTCAAATTTTTGAACAAAATGATATCACTTATTTAATAAGGTTGATGCTAATCTAAGAATCAGAAACGCCTGTAAGCAGACACTGGCAGGGGATTTTCAGGGAATAAGTCGTTATGCCGAGAACACAGAATACAAATATAATTGATTTTTAGTTACGGCATAAAGGGATGTATGGTTGGTATTCATAAGCATTGAGATGGGAGTAACTATTTTAAAAATAAATGTATCAATTGTCGTTTCGATGCAATCACATTTCAATATGGGAATTTCTATCTCTTTTCTTTCTTTCTTTCTATCGATCTTCATTGTTTGCACCTCAACAGTGCAATTTTGCACCTTTGACACTAAAATAATTTATCGAATTATTTAAGAGAGGAAAAACCGTCGTGTAACCAACAGAATCCGACTTTTTCCCAATCATCTCCCGATTCTATTACGAACCAAACGATCCATTGCTCGTTGTTACTTTTTTTCCGAAAACTACTCAACAAATAAATTAACACCATCATCAATTACAACGACTGCGGCGGGGAAAAAATAAATTAATCTACTCATCCCGATATCTTTGTGGAAGCCAACTAACCGACCTATTACTTTTTTTTGCGCCTCCTCCGTAAATTAATAAAAGCCGAAGCGCACCTATAATAAATAAGAAAAACAATGAGTTGAACGCTTCTTTAAAACTTTAAACACTGTTGGAAGTGTTTACTTTGAAACCGGGCAAGAAACGGTGTGACTAACATGGCCAATAGCTTTTAAGCAGCCATGAGAATACAGCTTTTGTTGGTGATGAATGCCGACAGTGGCGGGGCACGTGGATCGTTGGTGGATCGCACTCGCAGCTTAGAAATAAAGACGATGAAGCTCTTTCATCGTGGATTCGCACGGAATCACAACTTCGTCATGCCCTACAGCTATTTCGTATCAGCCAAAAAGCGATGAATAATTGACTACTGATCGCAACAACATCGATGTTCGTCATGGAATCCCCGCGACGCTACTGGCGCGGTCTCGAGAAAGATCCCCGAAAAAAAAAATCTATTTATTTTAAATATCAGTTATTTAAACAAAATGACACATCATTTTTCTCTTTTCATGGGTATTCCACCGCACGTAGGCAAAAACGTTTACGCCGTTCGATGTATACAAACCGACTATGAAATAGACTTTATCGAACGATTTTTCAAGCTCGCGAAAGAGAGGAAAAAAGGTTTAATCCGAGGCGTAGCATGTCGGTAAATTAGTTCGTCTTTTTTCGTTAGGGACGACATCGAACTTTTTCGAAATGTTTTTTTTTGTTAAGTACGCAAATGAGACAAGCACAAGACAATCTGTAGGGAATCCAGTTCGCAATTTATTACGTTCTTTGAGGAGAATTTTCGATGCGACTTGACCACTTTTTAAATCTAAGAGTAATGAACTGAGGAAACTGCACTTTTGGAATGCATCGTTTCAAATCGTACGTACTCGTTGAGGGAATTAATTGTGTCCTATTGCCGAGAATTTCAGATTTAATCATATTGTAACGTGAAATGTAAACACCAGTGTGAAACGTGCTCCGTCTTATTTGACGCAGGCGGTGCATTTCAAAGGGCACCACAAAAACTCTTCTCGAATAATCGGGAACGTCCAATTAGAGAAAGAATAAACCGGAAGGTTCTCGAAAAGACATTATTAGGAATATATAATTACGAGCCGGTTCCGTGGCAAGATGGTAGACAAGGAGTCGTCGTGAGTGAAAAGTGCGATGAGGCGACTAGCGATAAGTGTACAAATAAATTAGCGCGTTAAGTGTTTAACATAAATTAATAAGTGAAGGAATAGACTAAATAAATTTATCTACTTTGCGTTACTAATGATCTCATTATTACACCGAAAGTAGTATAATAATATTCATATTATTATACTACTTTTGGTAACTTTTAGTTTTGTTAAATTGGTACGTCAGTCTGTCACGTAGACGTGCGTAGACGTCAAGGTTAAATTATTAGTATTTCAATAAATTTCTTGAGCAGCTTTGCGTATTTCTGGGGATGTACAGGTCAATTCTACATTTTGTCTTCCATTTCGCGCACGTAAGTAAGTAGTTATTGAATTTGTCCTAGGACTACAAGATTTTCAAATTCAAATACGAAACGTCAATGTCAGTGACGTTATTGTGACCAACCCACGCAAAATTCACTAGTGTAATGCGAAAACTTGAACAGCCAAAATTTAATGAATTAATAAAGCAAAGTAGATAAAATAGTATATTACACACGTTTAATAAGACGTATTGTCACACGAGAGTTTAACGTGTGACAATACTCCGTCTTATTAAACTAGTATAATAAGATACAATGTGTTTCAAAATGATTGTCATCTAGTTGGAGTTGGAATTTCGGTGCATGTAATTTTTGATGTGCCGCGCTTTATTGATTTGTACCTATCTAATTCTGACAAAAAGTGAAACTTCGAACATTTATTGTGAAACTGGCAATCAGTACTGCTGGTACTTAACGGCCCTTAACCGGAAGTTAAAACAGATTAAGTAGGTTATTTTGAGGTTATGTATAGCTAGTAGAAACTCCTATTTTCGCAAGGCGTTTTTATTTTCATTTTACATGGGAATTCCACAGCCGACTAGATAACAACCATTTTGAAACACATTGTACTATAAGTAGTGTTAAGAGCTGTAAAAATAAATTAGAATAAACGTTACAATATGATATTTTACCTATGCGTAAATTTCGCCTTTAAAAAGTCGTATCCCAAGTGTTAGTCCAGTTGGAAGTGTTTGTAGTTTTTTATAAACTTTCTCCACTGATGTAAATTTCGTTGCAAACTATCTCAAACTACAAAACTATTTCATACAATTTCAAAGCTCAAACAGGTAGAACCGTCACGCATGCATAAAGAAAGTCTTTATAGCGATGTTCACCGAGTTATAGTTCAATTGGAAACAATAGCAATTTCTTACGATTGTTTTTGGGAATATGTATGTTTCCAACATACCCATTTCTTTAAATTGGATACTTTTAATATTATGAAACTTTACGAAATTAAATTGTGTTAATATTGTAGTAATTGTATTATACTAAACTTAGGATTTCCAATCATTTTTAGTTGGTTCCACTTCAATTGGTAACTTTTGGATTTTTTTACGAATTTCTTTTTCAGTTATATGGATTTCTTTGCAAGCTATCTAAACCATTGGATTTGTTTCCGACAAATTGAATGCAAATTACATGATATTTTGCAATTGCATAAAGTACAGTTATTTTTTTCGAAAACATTAAATACAGTTGGAAAATTTTGGAATTTTTTATGAACTTTCTTCGCGGAGTGCTTGAATTCATATGCAAATTATCGAAACAGAGGAGCATACGTGTATGAAACTTTATGTATGCACAAAAGATATTTGCAATGATTTTCGGCGGTATCAGACCAGTTGGGAACTTTTGAATTTCCATGAATCTCCTTAGGTTTTTGAATTTCTTTAAAAATATGAAACTATTCTAATGAAGCAACCTAATTAGGATGATAATTGTATGAAACTTTACGTGTGCTCAAAGAGGCACTCGCAAGGACCTTCAGTTAGTTTCAATTCAATTTGATACAGTTAAAATTATCTACAAAATTCTGTGTTTATTTGTTATTGGAATCTCTTTGCGAGCTATATAATCCAATGTGTTAATTTCGAGAAAGGGAGAAAATAGGAAGTTTTAACTCTTTTCAGAAAATTTTAGTATATACGACTGCAAAATTTCGTAATATTTTAAGGCATATTTTCTGCGATACTTCAAATTATGTTCCAATTATCCGAAACAAGGAATTTAATTAGAATGGTAATTGTGGGCACAAAGTAAATATTTACAAAGATTTTGAGTCAGTTTCAGGTCATTTGGAAACTTTCTAAATTTTTTATGAATTTCTTTCCTAATTTTTAAATTCCCTCGCAAGCTGCCTAATGCAATGAATCTATTGTCTTCAATTTGAAATCAAATTTTTTCACGTTTTACATGTGCATATAGTAGGCAATTATATCGTTTTTCAGAAAGTTTTAGTGCAATTGAAAAACTTTTGGAATTTATTAAAGAATTTTGAAAAATTGGAGTTCTTGACGAATTTTGTTTCGGAACATATTAAATCTCTATACTAACTACACTAACCATCGGATTTCCGTGTTACCAAACATAGTTAGAAAAGCCATTGCAACTTTGGTATGTACAATATAGCCATTTAGAACGTTTTTCAGGTTATTTTATTTCAGTTGACAACATTTGGATTTTGTTAAGAAGTACCTATTTCCCCTTAAGTTAAAAGATATATTTCCGACAAATTGGAAACTAATGGGACGAAATGTTACCTATGTCTATTAAAAACATTTGCACCAAGTTTTATGAGTTCAATTGGAAACCCTTGGATATTTTCCTTTTTAGCAAGATTTGTATTCCTATGCAAACCACCTGAACCATCCATTCATACAATTACGAAGGTAATTGCATGAAACGTTACGAACGCATTATGTCAACACTTTCAACCAGTTAGAGTTAGTTTCACTTCTATTGGTGACATTTCGAAATTTTTGCTGGTTAACTGCAACACATTTTACTTGTGCTTAAAGTGAATATCGTCTTGTAACGGAAAGTGTGGCCTTAAAATAAACACAAGTCGGGAGGTGTCTGTTCGGCGAACCGATTTGAGTTCTTGGAACTTGGAAGAGATCCTTCACGAGCGACGAGAGTATTCCCAGACAGCATAAATACGTCTTTAAGACGTCTGATAGACACCACCATTAGACATGTGCGACATCTCAAAGATGTCCTGTGACGTCCGAAGAACGTCATTAAAGTGTGTTCATTTTATGTCCATTCCATGTTATTTGTTACAAAACGGTACGTTTCAAAGATGCCTTCAAGGCATTAAAAAGACAACATTACGACGTCCATTTTTCGTCTTCAAGACGTCATAAGGACGCCTTCCTCAAGTCTGTAAGACGTCTTAAAGATCTCCCCTAATTTCTTAGGAACGTCTTTAAAATGTTCATTTCATGTCTATTTCACGTTATTTGTTACAAAACGGTACGTCTCAAAGATGCCTTCTAGGCATTAAAAAGACAACTTTCAAACATTTTAGTGACATCCAGAATTAGACGTCCTGAAGTCTACTTCAGGCATAAAAAAGATGAGGCATAAAAAATTAACGTTAATCAGACGTCCTTAAGACAACATCTTCATCATTAAGACAACATTTAAGACTTTTAACATCTTCGAGACATCCAAAACGACGGCCTTAAGAGGTCCACTTCAGGCATTAAAAAGGTCAGGCATGAAAACGACATAAATTGGACTTCATTAAGACGTCCGTCTTTTAGTATCTTATAGACATCCAAAAATGTACGTGAGACATCCAAAAATAGACGTAAATTAGACGTCATTAAGACGTCTGCTTTCGAACATTTTAGAGACATCCAGAACTAGACGTCCTAAAGAAGTCCACTTCAGGCATAAAAAAGATCAGGCATAAAATTTACGTAAATCAGATGTCCTTAAGGCGTCCGCCTTTTAACATCTTCGGGACATCCAAAACTGGACGGCCTAAAGAGGTCCACTTCAGGCATACAGAAGGTCAGGCATCAAAACGACATAAATTGGATGTCACTACGACGTCAGCTTCTGAACATTTTAGAGACATCCAAAACAGAAGAGGCCCACTTCAGGCATAAAAATGGACAGGCATAAAATAGACGAAAATTAGATGTCATTGAGACATTCCGCTCTGGGCATCTTAGAGACATCCAGAAATGGACGTCCTAAAGACGTACACTTCAGACATAAAAAGGTCAGGCTTAAAATCGACGTAAATTAGACTTCTTTAGGACGTCCGGCCTTGGACGTCTTAGAGACGTCCGGATATGGACGTCTTATAGATGTACTTTTTATGCCTTAAGGCGTCCAGGCATAAAAAAGGCGTAAAATGGATGTCTTTAAGACGTTATGTGCTGTCTGGGTATCGGAACCCGAAGATGAATGAACAAGTGTGTGATCAATAAATTAAGTACTCAGTGTTATTTTTTGGTGTTAAATCAATTAGTTAAGTATTTAATAAGTGGAGTGTAGTTATTTGAACTAGTAAAACGTTAGTCTTTTAATAAGCATCAGTTGGAATTGTAAGCTTTTGAGTTTTCTTACGAGTTTGTTCACAGCGTATTTGAATTCACCTGCAAAGTATCTGAACTAGCAAACTCATTTCCGGTATTTTGGTACCCCAATACATGGAAAGTTCACATATGAATAAAGTATGAATTGATAACGTTTTGTGTTAGGTTTCGGTTTGATTGGGCTTTTATGAAAACTTTTGAAAGCTTTTCAAAACATTCATGAATTTCCTCCTCCTCCTCCTAAGGTAATTTTCGAACCCCATAATGTAGACAATTTTTAATGTTACCACCACAACCCGTTAAATAGCGTTGTAAATTTTATGATTTATATCCAGTATATCCGTGATAAATTCCTTAAGATGTTAATTAAAGGTTCAAATGTTCCCCCAGATCTATTCGTGGAAACGCCTAAACCGTTTCTGCCTTATCGCCGGGATCGATCCCTTATATCTAAGTAATTACACCGGCGGAACAAAACTTCCTCTCTCCATATAACCGAACAGAACAACGTGCAACACCCACACGAGAACATTTACGATTGCCGAGCCGAAATCATTAACGACGCTTGTGCAGCCGAAACAACAAATTTCAGTAAACGAAGCCCTTCCAGATAAGGATCTCAAGGGGAGCGTTTCGTGCATCTCTTGCCCGTGATTTATTTATCGCGCCCGAGCCGTATTTACAAATGCGTTTAAGGCGGATTTCGATTCGGCGTTCCAGAACCGGCCACGCAACGAGAAACAATTAGGAGTAATTTCCACCTCTGACGTTTGTGAAAAGTGCACATTTTCTTGTCATGTAAGTGCCGGTTCGTATCGGAGGCTTTTTCGCTTCTAACACGTAATGTCATGATGGCGTCGAATGCGGGCCCTGTACTCGCCAATGGGGGTCAAGTGTAAGCGCCAGCAAAAATTAATGGATACCTCGGATCGATTAGCTACACACTCTATTTTTGCGTTATAAGTAGATGCAAAATGATGAATTTCAGAAAAGAACTAGCTTTAGTGAATTAGCTGTCACCAGTCGTTGAATTTAAATTTTGTATCGCACTTGCCCTATTTAAGATCTACTTAAACGGTGCATTATCAAAGTGGAGACGTAAACGTAGTGCAATGGAGAACCAATTGGGGACGATCAACTTTTCACCTTACATTTTGCTGACGACCGGCAATTATAGCCGAAGACTGGTTGGAGATATGGACTACATGCTGAGGAAGTTACAAGAAACATATGAAGAGTGGGATTTAACGACAAATCCGACAAAAACCGAATATATGGTAGTTGGTGAACAGGGCGAAAACTTGAACGTGAAGCACCAGTGGCTGTAAGAAATACTAAATGGTATTGATAATTAGACGCTAAACTGTCAAAGAAAGGAGGACGCAGTGATGAAATCTTAAACACAATGACGCAAGCAAGGGTAGTAACAAGACAATTAAATGGAATTTAATGTAGTGCCAAAATAACAAAGAATACTAAAATCCACATATAGCGGAAAGCATAGCAACCTTTGCTTCTGAACCATGGGAACTGAAAAAGGCAGATAAGTCAAAAATACTATTCACGCAAATGAACTAATATTGAAGAAGGTGCTGTAGACTAACAAGACGAGATAGGACACGAAATAAGAGCGAAAATGGGTATTGATCTGGATATTCTAGATAAAATCATGGCAAAACACTTAAAATGGTATGGACAGCTAAGACGAATGTCCAACTCGCTTTATATATGTACAAGCCGTACCCGGCATGCTTCGCAATGCCACGTAAGGTTTAAAAAAGAAAGATAAATAAAAATTATAGATCACCCGGTGAACTTCGTATCACATACATATATATTTGAAAAATATTGTCAAAACGTAATACAAATTTTTTATCTGCATTAAATTAAACGCAACACAGTTATACACATAACCAATTTAAGGCTTTCTGATGTACTATATTTTTTGTCTTTTTTGCGGTGCGTAAATATATAAAGATGATGATTGTACAACTCGCGAACACGCGACGCATGCTCGAAACAGGGAAACTCCAAGTTGCTTCCGCAAACTGTCCTTGTAACTGCAATTGTATATTATCTTTTTAAATTTTTAATAACTAATTTATCAAAAACTATCTCGAAAGTAGGCATGAAATTTTCCTGTAAAATATGCGTTCCCACCCCAGAATAGTATATTAAAGTATGAGTGGATATTGAGCTCTTTCAAACAAGCCGAAGTGCTCGAAATAGAGCAAGTGCTTGAAAGAGCAGTTATCCACGAATACTTTACGCGATTTTTTTTATTGGTACCATTTTTTATACCAAAACCAAATGCATACCCAATATGATTAATTTGAATGACACTCGGGACGCTTCGTGACGGCCCGTCGCACGTCGTGCCACCAATCGGCTTGCCCCGCTCCGGCAAAAAACGCTTTGTTATTGGTCGATATGGCCGATGTAGATACGTTTCCATGGCGACTTTAAAACACGCGCGTGCGAAAAAGCCCGATTTACGCACGCCAAAGCATGTTTTAAATAGGCAAAATAGCGTAACAATAAAAAAAACTAATGAGCGTAATGGATCTTGTGGTGGGAACAATTGTGGCAATTTAACTACCACCAGCACAACATAATCCAATAGATTCACCGCTGTATTTTAACGCTTTACAATATTGACAAATGATTGTCATTTCTCCAATCGTTACGGATTGGTCGGCACAATAATCTATTTCCGGGTCGTAGTGGAATGGTACTCGTTCCAAGTTAACAGGAACACTGCGTCTCCGGAATCGCTCTATTTCATTTTGTCTTGAAGTGCGCTCCATTTTTTGGATATTTGTTGCTCGTAGTACGTGTATGACCATCTTGGTGTTGATTCTGCCATGTCTTCTTCAGCTTGTCTAAGTAGTTTTTTTTGTTTGTTATTTTTACCTTTAGTTTGATTCGTCGGTAATCCTGTTCGGTCTGTTGTTTGGGTTCCTTAACTTCCGGCTTTGGGTCTTGTATTTGTACCTCATAGACTCGTTTCTTGGGTGTTTTATATTCCTCGTGTGACGTCAGGTACAGTCGAATTGTCTTGTAGTTTTCCTCCATCCTTTTGAAATAGTGTGATTTTATAAAATTGTGCTGATCGCCAAACCCAAGTTCATGGAACGCCTCGTTGTTCTCTTGGGCTTTCCCCCATAGTGCTTCTAGGTGATCAATCCTTTTTTGTACGTATTCCTTGCTTTTTCTTCGTCTTTGTTGAAATTATTATGTAGTTATATGATTTCTTGGGCTATTTTTTCTTGTTCTTGAATCAATTCATCTGCTTGTTTTATCTTGTCGTAGTTGAAGTTGTTAACTTTGTAACTTAGTTCTCTGGAAAAAGTGGCTGTGACTTACTCAGGACTTTGCTTGTCTTCTTGACTTCCCTCCGTTGTGTTGGCGTCGAAGTTCTTGAAGTTTTGGAGTTGTAATCACTGGCGGCTTTTCTTCCGGCTGCAGTGACTGGATGTGTCCGTCGTTTCGAATTTGTAGAATTTGTAGACTCGGTGTCCTGGTGAAGTTGCTTTGACTTACTCAGGACTCTTCTTGGTTTCTTGACTTTCCGTTTTTGTGTTGGCGTCGATGTTCTTGACGTTTTTAAAGTTGAAATCACTGGCGGTTTTTCTTCCGGCTGCAGTGACTCGATGCGTCCGTTTTTTCGAACTTGTAGAATTTGTAGACTCGGTGTCCCGTCGATCTAAATGCTGCTGTGTAAGATGTGCCCTAACTCGTTCCATCCTAAGCTTTTCTACTTCATAATTATTCACTTTTGAACCCAATTCTCTCATACCAATACGAACGTTATAATTATCTGCCTCTCGCTGGTCGTCAGTGCGATTTGCATGTGAGGTAACTCGTAGCACATTTGAATTACTCCGACGACCTAAATCAGATCGTTTTCTCCCTGGCATTTTAAAATGAATAAAGTTTTCGCGCACTGACAAACTGATGACAGATTGTAATAATTTTTTATTTAACAACCAACTGACAGTATGATTGGTTGCCTTGGCGATTTGTCCCCAAAATTACAAAACGTACCTTTTTTAGTATCTCCCTTAGTTATTATTTATGTTTCTCGCCACAAAAACCTTCCCTGAACTTCCACAAATATTTCAAGATCAAAATTAGCAAAATCCGTCCAGCCGTTCTCGAGTTCAAGCCCAGACAAACGAACAGCATTTCATTTTTATATATACAGAGATAGAGATTAAACATATTGGAAAGTGCTATGTTAAATGCAGATATGGGGTACAGTGAGAAATAAAATGAATTTCCTCGCCATTTTAAGAAATAATATTTTCAAATAACAAACCATCGATCACAACATTTTGTTTGTAAATTTGAAAAATATGGATTTCGATGGAATATCTGGTTATTACTAATGCACTGTTGTGTTGTCAACTAAACATCGCAATCAATACCGCAGTCGCAACAGAGGACCTTGTAAATTTTATAGGCGCTTATAAATGACAAAATAATGAGAAAGTAAAAAATGATTATTGGAATTTTTTCAAGCATACTTATCATCAATAATGCACCGTAATAGAGTCTACTTTTATAACAAATCTATCTATGAAACGTATGAATTAACTTGCAGATCACAAATTTTTTTCGAAAAAAAAAGTGTCTTAGTTATCGGAAGTTATCCTTTAACAATCATGGAAATGCAGATTTCAGATGATAGAGAACGACTTGCTGAAGAGAGCGGTTTACTGAAATTTTAGGTTAATTCAGAAGCCGTTTAAAAATATGCGACAAATTTCCGCAAATTTCACACTTTTTGTATCTTGAAATTTTCGATTTCAGGGGGTTAAGAACGACTTCCTGATGAAGTGGAATTTTACTTGAAACGTACAATAAGTTGGCATATTCTTGAAATTTCAACGTTTTCCTATCCTGAAAATTGTGATTTCAGACGATGGAGAACAACTTCATAGAACATTTATAGTTCATAGAACGACGTCCTGGCGAGAACAGTTAAATGAAATTTTACGTAAAACGTACAACTCAAGAGTTATTTAAAGAAATAAGTTGGCATATTACTGAAATTTCACCGTTTTCTATCCTGAAAATCCCGACTTCCGACAATAGAGTAGTACGACTTCCTGAAAAGAACAGTTAAATGGAATTTTATGTAAAACGTACAATTCGAGAGTTATTGAATGGCTAATTTGGCATATTTCTGAAACATTTAGGAAATGTCACCCTGTTCTGATCCTAATTCCTGAAAAAATCCGATTTCAGGCCGACTACCACCTCAAGACCACTATGGTATTTTACATATAACGTACAGTTCAGGAGCTACTTATGTAAGCAAAGCTAAAAGTAGGCTAAAATATTCCGGAAATTTCACCTTTGCCCAATCCTGAAAATTCCGATTTAAAATGGTAGAGAACAACTTCCTGAAAAGAGCAGTTAAATGGACTTTTACGTAAAACTTTTAATTTAGAATGCATATTTTTGAAACTTTCCGGTAACGTCCTTTAAATAATCATGAAAATTCATATTTCAGATGATAGAAAATGATTTCCTGTCGAGAATACTTAAGTGAAATTTTACGTAAAACGTAGAACTCAAGAGTTATTTAAAGAATAAGTTGGCATATTCCTGAATTTTCACCGTTTTCCTATCCTGAACATTCTGATTTCAGACGATCGAAGACGACTTCCTGAAAAGTACAGTTGAATGGAATATTATGTAAAATGTACAATTCGAAGTTATTCAACGGCCAAATTGGCATATTTTTGAAACAGTTTGGAACCGGCACCCTTTTCTGATCCTAATTCCTGAAAAATCTGATTTCAGGCCGACAACCATCTGAAGACCACTTAACGGTATTTTACATATAACGTACAGTTCAGGGGATAGTTATATAAGCACAGCTAAGAATAAGTTAAAACATTCCGGAAATGTCACCCTTTCCCAATCCTGAAAATTCCGATTTCAGATGATAGAGAACGACTTCCTGAAAAGGGCAGTTAAATGGACTTTTACGTAAAACATTAAATTCAGTAGGCATATTTTTTAAACTTTCTGGTAACGTACTTTAACAATCATGAAAACTCATATTTCAGAGGAGATCGACTTCCTGACAAGAAAGTTAAATGAAATTTTACGCAAAACGTACAACTCAAGAGTTATTTAAAGAATAAGTTGGCATATTCCTGAAATTTAACCGTTTTCTATTCTGAAAATTCCTATTTCAGGCGATCGAGTATGGCTTCCTGAAAAGAACAGTGAATGGAATTTTATGTAAAATGTACAATTAGATGTTATTCAACGGCTAAATTGGCATATTTTAAAAACGTCACCCTTTTCTGATCCTAATTCCTGAAAAATCCGATTTCAGGCCGACAACCACCTGAAGACCACTTAATGGTATTCTACATATAACGTACAGTTCAGGAGCTACTAAATAAAGCTAAAAATAAGCTAAAATATTCCGGAAATTTCACCCTTGCCCAATCCTGAAAATTCCGATTTCATATGATAGAGAACAACTTCCTGAAAAGAGCAGTTAAATGGACTTTTAGGTAAAACTTAATTTAGAAGGCATATTTTTGAAACTTTCCGGTAACTTCCTTTAAATAATTATGAAAATTCATATTTCAGATTATAGAAAACGAGTTCCTGTCGAGAACAGTTAAGGGAAGTTTTACGCAAAACGTACAACTTAAGAGTTATTTAATAAGTCTGCATATTCCTGAAATTTCACCGTTTTCCTATCCTGAACATTCCGATTTCAGACGATCGAATACGACTTGCTGAAAAATACAGTTGAATGGAATATTATGTAAAACGTACAATTCGAAAGTTATTCAAAGACTAAACCGGGATATATCTGAAACTTGCCTAAAACATTCCGAAATGACACCTTTTACCGATCATGTAATTTCTGATTTCAGGCGATAGATCATCCAGAAATTAATAAAGTTTTACGTAAAATGTACAATTCAGGAGTTATTTAAGGAATAGCTGGCATATTCCTAAAATTTCTTCCTATTTCTATCCTGAAAATTAGGACTTCCTGAGACACAATGAAGGAAGAACAATGATATTTGTGGTATTGTGGTAGACATTGCAACGAGAAGTTTTATTGGAAATTTAACAAACGTAAGAATTCCCACAGGTGTTAGATTACTTAGCATTTACTGACATGATTGTTTTCCACAGGTTACCCTAATTAAAAATTAATTTGCCCACTAGGCAAAAACTGATAAGTCATTTCCCGTTCGACCCGTATAAAACTGTTTATGGATCATGTTTGCGTATTTCTCTCATGTTCCGTACGAGCTGTGTTGTAACGTAAATTTTAAAAGGTAAAATTGTTATTCCTTTGTAAGTGCCCGCTTGTATTTACCTGTTTCGCCACCCACCCCGTGAACAGGGGTGCTGTCCAATTACCCTAATGACCACCTATAACTGTCGGCGGGCATTTCCAAAAACAAAGTTACGTTTTGGCACTTTGCCCCGATGATGCGGCTTGTTTCGTTCCCATCGAGAGCCGCCGCTTTTTCCCGTTTTTGTATTGATTTAAGAAAATTAAAAAGCACTTTGAAGGAATTACCGTCCCTCCTCCTCCTCCTCGTCCTCTTTCATCAGCGAGACTCGAAAAGCGCACAGTCATTATTTAAACTTCGAAATTCGTTCGGAAAATTAAGTTTCGGCGTCGAGAATAAATGCCGTCTAGAAAAAAATTTCACAGTTGTCGACAAGCTTTGTTAGCTAAGTAAACGAGATATTCACACCGCGTTAGGATGTTTAAAATCCTTTAAATCCGTTTAGAATTAATTGTTTTTTATCGAAGCTCTCGATAATCTATTCCGAGGAGACGAGAGGACCTTTTATTGAGGAATAAATTCATCGATTCGATCCGTAATAAAAAAAAGTCTAACATTTAAAAAACATTTATTTTATGTCCCGAATACATTTAATGAATATCAAACGCGGATAGAATTAAAAGTATTTTTCAGTTTTTCTCGATAGCGAGATAAAGTCGGTTTTATTGTGTTTATTATTCTATCCGCTCGGACATAAAAAGTGTCGCAACCCGGTTGTAAAATAAATACATAAATTGTTTAAATTCTTAAGGTGGAGATTAGCATAACGTACACCAGACAGTTTGACACTGCGTTCTTAATGTCGAAATACCACGATGATATCGTTATAATTATTAACGGAAAGCTCTTGCATTTAACGAAACGCCATAATTATAACATTACTAACTCGAGTACTGTAACGGATAATTTTTGAAGCGACACATCCTAGCGTGTTTATCGGGCATATTCATTGATTTCAAATGTACGCACATGAGCTATGACAGCTGCATGAATGGAAACAGTTTTATGGGAAATTACATAGGACGACTCGACTCGACTCGTTTTCCTTAAAAAGTACACATTAAATGTTGCAGTTCGAGCGCGAGGGTTACGGTTTCCAACGCAATTCAAACGGTTTTCGATGGCGATCCACAAAACTCGCAACTGGCGTTTATCCGCTTTAACTGCTTAAAACGCATGTAAATTGCGAACTTATCATTAAGCAGAAGCTAACGAGCATAAACGTTCGACTCGACTTAATACGTAAAAATTACGAAAAGCGAGATGTCATTTAGATAACCATGAAATCCGTCTCCTTTCGGTCGAGCGAGGGAATAAATTAAACTTCGCGTCGCTGCGGCTCTTATAACAATTTACCCGCACTTAAAGGCAGTTTAACATACATTATTAAAACGTGATAAGGTCGTTCCTTAAACGCTTCCGACGTCGGCTTTCAATTGCGCCCAGACGTGTACTATGTGTGGTAGTATTATTATGGTTGGCCCCCTTCGGGATCACGCCACGACTGCATGCTGTCTTTTCCGTGGGGTAATTTCCTTGCCGTGCATTCTACGACGGGAAATGCAGAAAAATCGTTAACGACCCAGGAGGAAATCAGGAGAATGACGCAAAGTTTGCTCGAAATGGGATAGTTTCGATGAACAGGTTACTTGCTTTCGGTATAGGATGTTCTGGCTGTTAGTTCCACCATTACACTCTTTCCAGGGTCAACTTAAGGTACAAATCTCATAACACGAGAATAGGGTTTCCAATTATCCCACGCCCATTATTTTCCAAATTATAATCGAATAATAAAAAAATCATAATTGGATTTGTATTGTATTGTATTGTATTCATTGCAACATTAAAGAACGATAAGATACGAATTAAAGCTACCATGAAATCATAAATAAAGTTGACTCTAATCGTTTTAAAGCGCTCAAAAGACATAATTTACATATTATTAAAGACATATTATTAAAGACATATTATTATATTATATTATATTAAAGACATATTAGACATATTATTAAAGACATATTTAATTACTTCTAATTAAAATAATATAATTATTGCTACGTTTATTAACGTTTTAATCATTACATTTCTTCTTCAAAAAACAAACCATTACTTGTCTTGGAGTTACAATTATCTCATTTGTATTTCTTTCTTACCTGTTAGCGACTGTACCACCCCCTCATCATCATAATTCGGTAAGCTACGGGTACGCTGTAGTAAATACTCTCGTACCTTTTTAAAGCACTAATGAATACGTATTTGGATAGCACGAGAGTGAGATCACTTGATCCGCTGAAATGAACACCTTGTCGACACTGCAGCTGTCTTTGGTAGTCTCTGTTACAAAGATTTATGTGGTCGTGACATATAGAATGACTTCTTAAATTGTTTTCGAAAACAGTACACTTTTACCTTTGTATGAGGAAAAAATGGGTATGGTAACGTAACATTCGAATTTTACCAAATCTTAACGTGTCTAACGCTAAAAGTATTATCTTATGTAATGATTAGGTGATGGTTAGGTAATTAGTTACAAATTAATATTAATAAAGATGTAATCCCTTATACCCGATAATGGTTCCTATCTTCATTATTATGTACCTACGTCACTGGTAACTAAACTGTAATAAAACAACTATTAAAATGAATAGGTTGACTCTAAAACTTATCCAACGGCTTCCCGCTATTACTCACACACCCCGTTTTCGAAATAATTTTGAGAAGTTTCTGTTTTATTAATTTTGAGGGATTTTTAAAATTGGACCTAAAATAGAAGGCTATATTTTTCTGAACTACGAAATTAATTGAGTTAAATTTTCATCAGTATCCTAATGAAACTGCTGTTTCCAGCGGTATTTCACCATAAGTTGACTAAAATTTTACAATTTTTATACATAAAGTAGCAAATTACAATTTCCCACTGTTATTAGGTAACAAATTGAAACTTTTTAAATCCATTTATGATATCTCCATTAGTCGTAATACAGAGTTCACACAAATCTAAATTTCTAAGGAATTTCTGAAATTGCTATTGGCCAAAGTTCAAAAAACTGCGAATCATATTGTTCTCTCTAAGCTATTAAATAAATAAACGAAGCTTCCTCACCTTTTTAATGAAATTGGAGCTGATTATCTTTCAGGGTCTAATCGAAATTTGAGTATGTACTTGTAAATTTCCCACGACTTTTCTTTAATGATAATTAGACATTTTCCTGAAACAGCAAATTTCATTTTTCAAACTGCAAATTACAAAATTTTAACGTAATCGGTCATTTAAAAGAAATCTAGTTAATAAATTCAAGTCGTGGAAAGTTCTCTATAAATTTTAAAATTGAAAATTCAAAAATTACATCGAACCTGACAAAGCAGATCAGATGATATTTCTTTAACTGTGTAAATTATTGAATTGAAATTTTGTCAATGCCTTTGCGACATTCCAATATGCCAATTAGTAGCTACGCATAGTTTTACAGAAACTTATCTTTTAGTAGATTTCCCACAAATTTTTGGATTTTTTTCCTTTAATGAGAAATGAGCCAGTTTTGCTACATTTCAACTAGCAAATCACATTTCTAAAACTGCAAATTAACAAATTTGAACTTCATTAGCGATTAAAAGAATTAGAGTAATTAGAACGTTATAGGAAATCCAGTTAAACTCTCCACAAACTATCACCAAAATTTGAGTAGTGGAAAGTTTCCTATAAATTGTTAAGTTGCCAGTTCAAGACTTACGTCGAACCTAGCGTCAGACGATATGTATTTCTCAAACTTCATAAATTAGTTAACTGAAATTTTGTCAGTATCTTAGTTAGTAACCAGACAGAGTGGTATTAAATTTCCCACAAAGCGTTAAAATCCTTTGTTAATTAGAATTCGAGCATTTTGTTATTAGACCTCAAACAGGTCACATTCCCCCAATATTTATGGGTCCTCTATTATGTCTATTATGGGTCCAACATTAGAGTACTATATATGAAATTTGGAAAATTAGGAAGAGTTTCACAGAAATTGGAGTACGAGGAAGTTTCTTGAGAATTTCTAAATTTTGTCATCAAAAAACGTTTTAGACTTGGCATAAAAAACAATATTTTTTTTAAATACCAAATATGAATTTCATTACTATCTCAGTGAAATTCAACTAAATTATTGTGCAGAAGTTCACCAAAATGTGAATTTTGAAGACGTTCCAACAAACTTTTGAAATTTTTCATTAATTCAACTTACACCTGTAACATCAGTTCACATTTCTCAAAGTTTATTAATTAACTGGTAGGATTTTCTACAGTCCTTTTGTCATATTTCAAATACCAACTATCTAGATTTTCACCTTAAATTGAATTGTAAATTTTTTAACATGAGTTTAAATATTTCCCTAGACCTAAAACAGTTTTAAATGAAACTGTGTCATTGTC
This sequence comes from Cryptocephalus moraei, assembly GCA_946251905.1. NCBI lineage: Eukaryota > Metazoa > Arthropoda > Insecta > Coleoptera > Chrysomelidae > Cryptocephalus > Cryptocephalus moraei. Next base: position 19,407,902 of record OX276454.1, read on the forward strand.
CCATGGAGCTTCAACCAAGAGTTCAACACAGCTTTTAGCCCAGGCTACATACTGAAAAATTATTGTTTTCACGGCATAATGTTCTACAGTTTTAAATGGTAGCGGGGACCTATAGAACGATCACTGTATGAACATATACAGCTAGAATGTCTCTGTTTTTTTTTATAAACAATGGGTTAAGGTGTGAAAATCGATTTTTTCCTCATAGAATTTTCCTGTTGCATTTTAGAGAAAAGTGGTCAACAGAAAAGTTGTAGAGGATAAAAAGACGGTTAATTTGGTTTTTTTATAAATTAAAATCGATAAATAAACAATTGAGTTATTAGCAAAAAACCATCAATTTTTCATTATTTTATAAATGTTAATAACTTTTGCAATAATAGTGATAAGTGAAATGTAATACACGAATGATGAAGTCTTTAGGGGTCTTTATAAGTGTGCAAAATTTCAGCCAGATCGGGGTATTAGTTTACGAGATATCTTATTTGTTTATCCCAAAGACTCAATGTTTAAACAATTGAACTTGCCTAGGCTGCAATCCTACAGATATTTAATAAGGTGGAATAGTTTCCATGAATGCCGAACTATAAGATAAGTTTGAAAACCAACTAATTTTTAATGAAATTGTTGTTAAAAAAATTATTTTAAAAAGGGGCTAATTTTTTGCTTATAAACAAATTGAATAACTTTTTTGTCTATTGTTACACACGTTTTTAATAAATTGCATTGAAAAGGTGGTCAAAAAACCCTTTCATTTTTTAAAAAAAAAAAAGGTTCTACGGCCAATAGAAACCGAGATAGCAACATTTAAAAAAAAATCATATCTTCATTGTTTATAAATATTAAGAGCCGAAATTTTCACCAATTTTACATAAAGACCTAAAATGTTAATATAGAATTTATAGGTTTAATATCTGTGCACCTTGAAAAAATTTATAGCCCTTTAAAGTTAAGGTTTTTCGCTCAAGTCTACGATGTCGTAGTGAAGGGGATAGCAGATCGTTTTGAAACCGAAACTTCAAATTGGACGTACTAATTTTTTTTCGATATCTCGGCTTCTAGGCAACGTAGAACCTTAATTTTTTATTCTGGGATAACTAGACGAAATATTAATAACTAACATATTTTCATCGCCGTGGAAAATTGGAAAATCCCGGAAAATTCAATAGATACAATTATCTTTGTGTTTTATATTTTTATACAATTAATATTTTTTTATCGCCCTAGAAAATCACCAAAAATTCAATACATACAATGATCACAATTTTTTTACAATTTAAATGCTAATTTTTTGCAGCAGTCTTTGTTTTTTAAATTTTGTATAAAATTGGTATATTTTATATAGTATATAGTATATAGTATGCAAATATTTATTTCAGATACCCCCTACCATTTAAAACTTTCAGATATCTGTATAACATTATATCATTTTTTTTGTAGCCTGGCCTATATATTAAAATGACAATTTTCGATAACTTTACTGTTCTATAATTTTTTGAAATTTGGCACAACAATCTTCGTAATTTACTTTTCGTATAGAAAAAAGCGAAAAATTTACGTGTGTTTGCTGTAATCATATTTTAGATAATGCCGAACACGTTATCCACGATGGTCAATTAAACGGCTACTTATTAATGTACAATTAAACACAACTATTTCGGCAACCAACGTTATAAATCTAATGATTGTGAATACAAGAAACTACATTCCAATTCATAAATTTATTCAGGAAATCATTTCTGAAAAAGAATCATTTGAAGGAAATATTCAGTAGATAGAAAATTCGCAATATAAAATCAAGTACATATACTACTACGTAGATACTATTAGATAATTGAAATCATCTTAATTTTTACAACTGATTTTATGCCGAGGCGAGGGTATAATTCTAGTGACGAAATGAATGGATATACATTGGGGGAGGTGGGGTTGGTTTGGGTAACCGCCACGATGTGGTTATGAGATGCGATGAACGATCCATCCAGAGTTGGAATTTACTTTACTAGTACTACTAGTTTACTAAAAAGGTATCCATCCCACCATATACTTCAGTTTCACCAGAAGTGGGATTGGCTAACAAATGATTCGTATTAATACGAATGCCATCCCTGCTAGCAGCGATTTTATTCCTTGATCTTAGGCCAAAGTGAGACACTTACGCTGTATTGCACTTGTACCATTATGTCGAACGACATATTTCTCCTTTTTGATAGTCGAGGACTATATGCCACTTGTTACGAGTGTCTTTCAGGTTCTCTCGCGCTTCAACCTCAATCTTTTCAACTTTTCAATCAACTTCAAACCATTTCACAGGTCTTGTCGGGCGCCAACTTCTCGAAACACTTCGAACCCCCTGATTTCCACCTTTCCCATTTAAATTTTTTACCAGAGTCACGGTAGCGTAAAACGGATGTTCCGTCCCGGACGAGAAAAAGCGGCATATTGCCGACGCCGGAATCGCCTTAACGCACAGACGCTGTTATTTCCCCGAGATAACCGTGGAATACGACAGTCATCGCGTAGGGGGATGTTTTCGTGGTTCCCGAGGCGAACGAGAAGTCTCATCGTTCCCTAGACGGAAGGTTCCGACGGTCTCGTGCTTGCAAATTACAGTTATTCGTGAGGACGCGGCCGCCGAAATTATACTTCGCGTATCCGAACTTATAAACAATAATTTGGCCCGGTAATATACTGGTTCGGATTACCATACTATCCCTGCATCCCAATCCGTCGGGCGCCACGTATAAGGACCCGTTCCTCGGAACTTATTTGGGTTTTCTACGACGATTCTCTCCTTTGTTCGGCATCGTGAAACTCACACCGACATCACGCACCGTGTAATTCCCCGTTTCGAACGTAGAAATGGTACAAAATAGTTAACAACCGTTTAAAAGATCCTTTTACAGTAACTTTAACGTGCAAACAATGCTGAATCGAGAGAAAATTGCGTAGGTTATTGCACTTAAGTATTAATTACACGCGCATTTGTGTGGAGAAAACTGTACACCGCAAAGGTATTCGAGGTATCTGCTCACACCTTGTATACAAGTCCATTCGAACCTGAAGACGAAATCACGCAGGGTGACGGCAGTTTGAAAACCTTATTCAGAGCGCGATTAGTATCATTTGATCGTCGTCAGTATGAAGAAGGCGATGACAAGGCAAACAACAAACCGCGTTACAAATACGAAACTAATAAATGATATCTGTGGGTTTAAACGTCAAGTTGACAATTAAAAAAATTAAAAATCAAGTTATTAGGCAATACTTCATTACTGCTTTAGATATCCAGACACAAAAATGCTTTGGAAAATGATTTAATCTTTCTCTATTCACATTTTCTTAAAACTTCAAGTTTACGAAACACATTTCGAAATTGACTAGACATGTTATGGAGGTAGATAACTTCATTAAGTTTTGAGTTCTGATGAGAAAAACTGCGTTAAAAAATTTTAAAAGTTGTACATTTCTTCGTATGCTTCAGACGTCAATTTGACCGTTAAAACATTGGAAATTTAGTTGATGGGTTAGAGTACAAAATGACAGGTAGCTTTGTCATTCCTTGAGATACCCTACAAAAAGCTGCGTCAGAATAAGATCACAATTTTCCAACGTTTTCAAATTTCTTCCAGAAACGTGAATTTGTCAGGTAAACTAATTCCCAATTTGCCTTGTCAGATTCGAATAACAAAAGACATTATAATATCAATATTTCTCGAGCTATCCTTATACCAAAAAGTGAGATCTAAAACTTGTCAATTTCTTCACACTTTCCTTAAACGTCAATTTGACATTTCAAAAATTGAATTGCATGGACAGGTTACAACTTAAATTGGAAAATTATGCATTTTTTGATATATATTCCTCCGTCCAAAAATAAAAAATTGCATAAAAGAAGAACCTTTTATGACTTTTCACATGTTTATAAATTTGGCAGTTAAAGAAATTTTACGAAAAAAAAATTTCCGAAATTGATTAGGCAAGTAATAATGCACTAACGGACGTATTCACCATTCTTAACTTAAGAGCCTGATACGTAACAGGCTGATAACGGTTAACAGTCTGATAAGAATTTATGGTATTCACCACGAAATGAACTCGCTGGATAGGAAACAGACTGTTAACAGAATATTACTAAACATTTATGTTGGTAATCACCCGAATTCCGTTCGTTTTGTGCATGTACCTGTTTTGTGATGTGTAATGTTCAAAATTGAATAGTAGTAGCGGTGAAGCACTGGTAAGTTTCCTTTTTTTTTTAACGACATTTCCTTATAAAATTTTCTTAATTTTCCATCATGGACAAGAAGAAACGATCAAATTAATCTCAGGTAGAGAAAGAATCATGACATAACTTCAAACTCTACCAATTGTACCGTTCTATGCCCTTTAACACCCTGGTAAAAGTTTATCAGCGAAAGTTCGGACTGTTAACTTTAACAAGCTGTTAAGCGATTTATTTGAATGGTGAATACCAGTCAAAAATTTAACAGGCTGATAAATGTGTAACAGTCTGATAAGTCGATGGTGAATACGGCCGTAAGGTAGATAACTTCATTAAATATTTGAGATATCCTGAGAAAGAACTGCGTTTGGAAAACCAAAAAAGTGTAAAACCTGTCCATTTCTTGATGAGTTCTTAAACTTAGTTCTTAAAACTGAGTTCTTAAATTTGACAGTTGAAATGTTCGAAATTTAGTTGAGAGGTTACAGTAGAAAATGACAAATTACCTTATAATTCTTTGAAATAAATAAAAAGCTGCATTAGAATGAGGTTAAAATTTTCTAAGATTTCCCATGGATTTTCCAACGGTTTTCTCTATTCACATATTTTCCACAAAAATTAATTTGTATCATAAAATAATTTTAAATGTGCGTTGTCAGGTTCGAAATATTCGAATAATAAAGGACATCACTTTCAATATTTTTTGAGATATCTTAAAAGTGTGTTGTAATATTTGCCCGTTTCCTCATGTTACCTCAAACGTCGATTTGACGTTCAAAAAATTCGAAATTGACAGTTTACAACTCAAAAGGAAAATGACGCGATTTCTCGAGATATATCTACCCCTGCCCAAAAATAGATACCTATTTTACAAAGAGTCAGGAAAATCTCACATTTCTGAAGAGGAGCTAAATTGAAATGCGAGGCACTTTGTGCCGAGTAGGGGAGACTGGGTACGGTTGTAACAATTTTCCTTAAAATGTCCACAGCACAGCTGTTACAGCTATAAGCAGCGATTAAAGCATTTTTAATGAAAGCAAAATCATTTATCTTTAAAATAATGTCGAAACCAATAGCTCAGGTATAACAATTTGGCAGAAATATGTAATTTTAATGAGTGTGTGCGATTGTTACAACCGTCCCCATAGCAGGGGCGGTTGTAACACCAATGGGGGACGGTTGTAACACTCAAAAATAATACATAAATCAGGCATTTAAAACGACTTTTATTACTGAAAAATATTGAAATGCACTTAGAACATATTAAAAAGATTTATGGCATGTTTAAGTAGAAAATAGTTAAAACTGAACTAAAACAAGTCAACAGAAATATTATTCGTTCTTTGGAGTGTATCACTCGAATAGTTTCATAATTAGACTGCTTGTAGACGGAAGAGGTTCTGGCTGCTGACGCGAAACAGCATCGCGAGGAGAGATGCCTGGTTCTAGATTGGATGTAGGCTTGCGACTCTTGGTTAACTTCAGGAAGTATTGGTCTAAGCGGCGTTTTTGTTGTTTGGAGCTCGGCGATTTCAAGTGGTATAGGAATTTGACTATCAATAAATGTTTTGTTTGCATATCCCATGCTAACATTTTGTACAAGTTCATGGTCATCTTCATTTGCGGCATTCCTCTTTCGCTTATATCTCAAGAGAGAGACATAATTAACGCCATACTGTACAGCAGCTCGTCTTAATGAAGTCCCTAATTTGACTTCATCGTAGGCACACGACAGCATGTCACTTTCACCTCTCGTAGTCTTTCGTATACGTTTCCTAGGCATCTGCAATAAAAAATATTATAAAATTACTGTTACAACCGTCCCCATGCAAAATCGTTACAACCGTCCCCACCCCCCCTTTTTGGTAATACGGCTGTCATAGTAACGAGATAACACAACCTATACAAAAACGAATTAGCGTATTATAATCTCTAAAATACGACGATTGCGTAAATATATTTTGAAATACAATAATAATATTAATATTTAAGCTATATCATAAATAAACTCGCCAAAAATACTTACTTTCGGTTGACACTAGACAATAGGCCTCCTTGTAAACGCACTTACCGCAAGACAGACGAAGCAACACTGGAGTCATGGCGGGACTTGCTGCCTGCGTACATTACTTTTGTACCTTGCACCTACCGTGTATAGTTTCGGTAATATTTGAGTTGTTACAACCGTACCCCGTTACAACCGTACCCAGTCTCCCCTATTTTAAAGCTCCGAGTCAAGTAAGAGATTTTTCTGACGTGTTTTGTATTAAATTTTTCCGGAGATAATAAAAAACAATTTACAAATTTTTGACATTTTTTTTTGCAAATTCCACAAGTATCAAGTTTGTCAATTTTGTTGGCAACTATAGTTACAAAGTAGGTACCTAAACGAAAAAATGTCATTTTGCGTCTTGTTAAAGTCTTTACATTACTAGTCCGGAAAAATGTTGTTTCCAAGACGATCTCCGGAAAAAGAATATGAAGATACGAAAAGCATTGAAATTACAAAGTTTTGTTTCGCCACATCTTTTTGAAATTTGACAGTTTAATGAAATTTTATAGAAAAGAAATTTCCAAATTGATGTAGACAAGTAATGATACAACAAGAGCAAGGTAGATAATTTCGTTAATTTTTGTGATATCTGAAACTTGGTTGACAACTTACAGTGCAAAAAATAACAAGACACTATCCTTATTTCAGATAACCCTACAAAGAAAACTGTATCAGAATGAAATTAAAATTTCGGTCTTTTTCAATATTTCCACAATATTGTCAGATTCGAATGACAAATGACGTTACCTTCAATATTGCTCAAAATATCCTAATACCAAAAAGTTCGTTGTAAAGCTTGTCAGTTTCCTCATGCTTCCTCACACTTCAATTTGACAGTTAAAAATTTCGAAACTGCATCGACAGATCTCGCCACAACTTTTTCTTAATTTGACAGTTAACCAAATTTTATAGAGAAGAAATTCCGAAATTGACTAGGCAATTAATAAGTAATAATACAGCAAAGTAGATAACTTCGATAGTATTTGAGATATCCTGAGAAAAAGCTGCATTGCGAAGAGCACAACGTTGTAAAAGGTGTCAATTTCTATAACTTCAGTTTGACAGTTAAAATCTACGAAATTTAGGTATCAAGTTATAGTATAAAAGATGACAACCAACTTTGTCATTTTTTGAAATAATCGCACAAAAATCAACTGCGCCAGAATGAGTTAAAATTTCGCAGGGTTTTTTGACTAGTCACTTTCATTCACAAATGTCAATTTGTCAGTTAAAATAGTTTCGAATTTGCGTCATCAGTACCGAGTAACAAATTACATTAATTTTATTATTTTTCGTGATATACCAGTTCGATAAGTGCCTTGTTAAACTTGTCCGTTTCTTTAAACGTAAATTTGACAGTTAAGGAAATTCAAAATAAGGTACACATTTCGAATACAAATTAACTAAACAGTTTACTAACACAGCACAAAATACACGCTTCTTCTTAGGGTTTATAAACATCTCCGAGTTTTATTAACGAATGTCAAATCGTACAACAGGTTACTTATACTTTGTTATACCAATTTAAGGTGTAACGTTGCTTTTTTTAGTAATTATGTGGCGTTATAATGAGGCACACCATTAAAAATTTAAATCTACAAAACTTGCATGTATGTGTACCTATATAGGTATTTGTTCATGTCAAAAATCATTATATAAATATTGACTGGTTTTAAGTACCCAAAAAGCATGAATAATTTCTGAAGATTTTTACCCTCTTTAATTAGAGCAAAAGTGTACATTTCAATCCATCTCGCTATAGTACGCCACTGCTCGTATTGTTTCCCATTCCTAACGATGCTTGCGTGTTCCGCTACCGAAATTCACATTTACAAGATGTTCAGGGTTGTGGTTTGGGCTTATTAAACGGGGAACACACATTGTTAGAATATAATAGGTGTAACGATCACTCGAAGTCTAGATATGTCGGGCAATATAGACCATTACCGACCATAGTTCCTACGGGAACATATGGCCGTTTAACGGAAGAACGAGGAAAAAATGAGAAAAGGGATGTACCTACATATTTTAAGAAACATGAGTTTCGCTTAGAAATACTTGTAATTGTACTAGTTAATGCGCTTCTCATCGAGTTTAGAAGTTTGAGAGATATTAAGGCAATCTAAATTCAGATTAAGTTTGATTACATTAAATATTGAATCTAATTAGGTTTAATCGCAAGACAATCCACATTTTGGTTAAGAACCTCTCTTGCACTTAATACACTTTGGATTACCCACTTCATGCTAACTTCCGATTCTGGAATAAAACTGATCAACTTCCTCTCGAAACCAAATAAGTACTAGCGTAAATAATTTACTGATGGTCGGGTCCCGCGTTCCTAGATTCGAAATTTACATTTCGGAATGGGAGCTGCTGAATCATTAGTGCAAGTTTTTGATTTATGACCCGCTGCGATGCTCGCAGAAGCATAATCCATTTCGAGGGCTCAAAGGGTGAACGCATGGGGTGCAACCGACCGGCGGTTTGCCGAACGCAAAGTGGGCCTTAACTGATAGTTTACGTGCGGAGTGAGTTAACAGAAAAATCGTAAAAATGTATCAGAAAATGGTAGCGGTGGTTACTTTCTTCGAGTTTCTCTCCGCTTACGATACGTTTGAAAGTTTCTTCCACCGCTTGAAATTTATTTCATGAAGTAGTAAATGTGTTCCCGAGTAAAATGTGTAATTACCTTTTTTCAACGGCAGCTTTCACGAAAATACTCCACTTACTAATGCATTTCTTTACATAATTGCCAGTTACCCTTCAACGCATGTATCTGTCTCTTTTTATCCTATAAACGACTACATCATATAATAAAAAGGGTACTCAGATAGGTACCACGCATTAGAATCGAGGTAATAACAATGATAGAAAAAAAACGCATCTCTTTCCTCCTGTACGCGTCCTAATGTGATTATAATAAATGTGATGTGGTAATGTCATGTAAAATTACATCCATTAGAACGTATTAAGGTATTGTCGGTATTCTATGGGGCTCCCTCTCCTAACGAATTTATCACACACCACTACACCTTGTAGTACAACAAATTTTTAATGGTTATTTGTCAACCATGAGAGATTTATTATGAGAATCGTGCGGTTTGTACGACCACTTGAGCCGATTCTAATTGAAAAACTGGGTCGCCGTAACGTATTGTCGCTCGGAATCGAATCCAGTCGTTGCCTTTTTCATTTACATACTTAACAAGTTGCGTAACTAACTTGTCCCGCGTTATTTAAATGCGTCAAAAGGTTTAATTTTCCTTATTAGGTAATTTGAGCTTAGATCCATCAAGGTTTACTCATGTGCAATTTATTAATTAGCAAACGTTCTAAATGTTACAAAAACGGTAACTGGAAATATAAGTAGATTCAAAACTACAGAAAGATCTACGTTTCTACGAACAAAACCAAAGACTTCAACATGCAAAAATTACTATAAAAATTCCGGCGGGCGTAATTTCGGCCGGTAATCCCATCGGCTACCTGACCATAGGATGTAAATATGGCCGGGGGTTTAAAGAGTCCTTCTTATCTTATATGTAATTTCGGCCGGATGAAATAAAATATTGTTAATATTGTTCCTTTGGTTAAAATATAAGTGATACATTGATACATTACAGAAGGAGGCGAATTCGGAACCACACAGGTTTTTCCTTGCAAATTCTGATGATACCTATTAGGCTCAGTGAGTACATGTTTGATCCTTGCCCTCTTGCGTCTCTAAACTTTTTTTTATTTCCTTATTATTTCACCATTTCCAACAATATCAATATGTGTTATGTTAATAAAAATAAATTCCACATTCCTACCATAAACATTACCCTCGGCCGAATTTACATCTGTGATTAGCTGTGCCCTTTACTTTGGGCAGGTACCCAAGGGGATTACCGGCCGAAATTACATCCGCCCAAAAATTCATCCCTTACAATCGGAGGTACAACTATGTAAAAATAATTCTTGGCCATTGCAACGAAGTAAAACAAGGGTGAATCTTTTATTTAAGAAGAGTGGATGCTCTTCTTAAAAGATGCTACATTATGTGAGTATCTAGCATTTAGAAAATTGCAAGATGAAGTTTCCAAAAACTTTTGGAACAGTTAACTCATTTCAAGACAACTTTGCGAAACGTATCGACTTTCAAGGGTTTGCAAAAGCTCTAAAATTTAATAGAGACGTTACGAAGGATGTTAACACAATAAGACTTATTTGTAGTGTTTAGAAAATTGCAAGGGAATGTTTCAAAAATCTTGACGAATATTTGCTACATTCCAAGACAGTTTTTAGAACATATAGAGCATTTATGGGTTTCCAGAAGGTCTAGAATTTAATAGAGGCATTCCTAACAACTGTGAAGTATGACGCTCGTATGTAACGCTTCAAAAATCGCAATAAAATACTTCCAAAAATATATAGAATATCAACACATTCCGAGACAGTTTTGCAAAACGTATTAATAATTTGAAAGTATTCCAAAAGCTCTAAAATTTGATAGAGACATTCCCAACCTTTTTGCAATAATGAAGCTTGTTTTGTATTTAGGTGAGATACTACTAGAAATTTCCGTTACACACCTTATTTCACCAATTGTATTTGGTAGAAAATTAGTAATTGTTAGCACCAATTCGACCAAAATGGTGTCATTTTTCATGTCAAATTACGTGAAAGAATAGTAAATTTGGTGAATTTTTATCATAAGGTATTAAGTCGCTGACGACCTATTAGGTGAAGTCTCACGTGGAAGTTGCGGTCTAGGTATGTCATATTTAGTAGATACTCATTTTCCCAGTTTACGATTATCACAGAATTATATCGATTTAATAATTTACTTCATAGTGAAAATTAGGAATGGTTTTTTAAACCGAATATTACTATATCAAATATATTGTGTTTTTACTACTTGAAGTAATTCGTTGTTTAATTTAGAAAATATAATTATTTCGAAACGTCCAATGTATCTTGTACTTCGAAAAATAGCAACGCTCCCCAAAAATAATTTTTATAGCAATAACTTGGTTATATATTTTATCAAGTATAACAGTTATACAGTTGTAGTACTTTAATGCGTGGATATGTTGCTTAAAACCGAATATTACAATCTATCAAATATATTGTGTTTTTACAATTTAAGATTAAGATTAATCCGAAATTCAATTTATATTGTTTGGAATTATATATTCGCAATATTGTTTCCATACTGTAACGCGAAATATTTACATCGGCACGCAGGGCGTCTCTTATCTGACCAAAGTGGCGCAGTTCAAAGAGAGAAGGCCGCTCCGCTTAATTGGTCCATAAAAACCTTCCCGAACGTCTGGAAACGTCTTATTCAAGGAATTTAATTGTTTTAATCTTAAATCGACTCCTTTCGAGAACAAACATTATTAGGAAAAAAGGAAATATACCAGAAGGTTCCCGAATACATTATTGAAGATATATAAGCCGCGTGAGTAAACAGTGCGATAAACGGACAAGTGGAAAAAGTATAAATAAATTAGCAGTTAAGAGTGTGATATAGATTAATTAGTTGGGAAATAGTCTAGATAAATTAAGTGGTGTTAAGACAGTGTGTAAATAAATTAGAATAAACGTTACAATACTATCTAAGTGACATTTCGATTAAATCATTTACAAGTTTAGTAAATTGAAAGCACCTCTTTAAGGTTAATAACTTATAGAAGTATTGAAACTGGGTAATTTTGATCACTTGGTCACAATGTAACGTGCCAGATTACACCAATTACGTCAAAAAAATTACTTTTTAATGTAAATTGACCACTTAATTAATAAAGCAGGAATCTTGCCCTTATGTCACCTATCAGGTGGGATTCGTGACATCTATTAAATTAACTTAATACGTCATATAGCGGTAATGTGATCTAATGGTAAAATGTGTCGTACATATTTCACCAATTTACTACCAGCAAGTAGATTACTTATATATAACCTATTAGGTAATATAAGTTAATATTATCACAGGCCGCCTTGTTCTACCTATTTGATGATTACGTTCTTGTGCGACCTATTAGGTGGTCTCATAATATCAAATATAATATTGCCACTCATTAGGAATCTTTACCCACCAAATTTTCACGTCCGTTATTTTGGTTACCGTGAACGGCCTCGCCTAATTCACTGAAATATAACTCCATTTCCACTCAAATAGGTGTAATTAAGTTTGATTTTGGCTAACAACACCTAAATTGTTAGCTCATTAACTGAGTTCTGTCTGTTTTGGACCTAACGTCCATGTTAACAATGAACCCGGACGGAGAGTCATATAAAATCCATAAATGAAACTTCATTCCATTTTGTTGGAGTGACCTAACTTACAGTAAACATGAAAGTAGTGCTGGAGTCAAAGATATGAATTTGTAGTAATTTTTCGATTTCTTATTTAGAACCTGTTGTAACTCGATGCTTTATTTTGGTGTATTTTGTATTAATAACTTTTTGTTAAAATATAGTGCCGTATTAGATGGCCATGAGTGATTTGTAGCTTTATTTTTAGACCATTTTAGAACAATTGCTCAACAATATTTCTCTGAATGACTATATTGTATCTGACTAAAATACAAACTGAGTTAGACTTCATCTTAGATAACTTTACTTTTTGAATACGGAATTTACAGGATATTTCAATATTGTCGAAGAACTATTTAGCGTCGTGAAACAATTTTGAAGCACAAAACACCTAAACCTAAGATGTGTTCTTTGTAAGAATCTAGAATTGAAACAATTTAGCGAAATTAAAGATAAAGATATTAAAGATAGGTTACGCATCATGTGTATTGTTGAAGTACCCAATCATTAATTAAAAAAGGTCCTTTGATTGAACCGCAAATTTCCAATTTGACACTTAGATGGTCACGTGCATCCAAAACGAAACCAGATTCATCCCTTTGGTTCAAAGGTACTCACTCCAAAATTGGTAAAACCTACATCAATTTCATTTTGCTAATGCTGACGGAAGTCGTCTTCGCTTTTGGCAACCAGCGAACCTTTAAGGATTCTCGCACCATTCCCTGATCGACCTTTCCTTCCTTTCCAGGACGAAATGGAAACGACAGACGGCCGTCGGGCTGGAGCTGCTCGCCGAGGCCGGCAACTACGCTGCCTTCCAGCGGCTGTACGGCACGCCGGCCGCGTACGGCTGCTGGTACCCGCCGCCGCAGCCGCCTGGACCCGCAGCTGGCGCGCCGAGCGCGGCCGACCTGTACTACAGGCAGGCAGCGGCCGCGGCCGCAGCGGCCACCCTACAGAAACCGTTACCTTACAGGCTGTACCCGCCGGGGATCGCGGCCGGCCTGGGCATGCCGGGACCAAGCGCGCATCTCGGTGAGTCACAATAGCTTTATAAATCTCTAGCGAGGGTTCGTACGAACGTCGAAGTGCGATCGATCAGCGAATTCGTTCTATACAAACTTATTGTTAGAATGTGCCGATAATGTCCCCTTCACTAGAAATACAAAGAAACACTTTGCATTCTGGGAGTGCCGACAGTCGAAAGCTAGCTTTGTTTTGCGTAACTTTATATAATACTTCAATGTGTCTTATTTTTCACAGCTGATAGTTAGGAAATTTCGTTTACGTAGATTACCACCTACTTCAAAATTTTTCCATGTTATTTTATCATGTGAAATCTCCCATAATAAAATAGTTAAGTAACAAGGAATGTAAAGACCATTCGAGGCGCTGTTCACTTGCCTAGGATGTTAACAGTTGATACTTTCCGTGTTATTTATTACATTTTTCGCGCTGCCGTTAAAAATTTCCTCAAAACTCCTCAAAAAATGAAATGTTCGCCATAGTTTGGACGGTCGTCACTGTCATCTAAGTTGACTGTATCTGCGTAACTATAATAGGGTTACCCGATTCGACAAATTTAAACAAAGCGAAACGCAAACTCTTTATTTTCCTAGGAATGTAAATGACAGTATTTACATTCCGTCGTCAAGGAAAAATAATACACGAATTTTATTTGCCATTTTCATGTTTTGTATCTAAGCATGCATAAACCATTTACATTACCGGCAGCGTGAAAAAATTATTCAAAAACAGTTGCCATGGTTACCAAATTCTGACGTCACACTTTCCTCGCGTATTTTGTCACGACAAAATGCTCTATTCAACAACCAAGCGGTGCCGTGGACGATGCATACCTACTCACTTCAGCGCTTCCATTATTTTCCACATGTCCCATAGCTTCTCTCCGATCGTTTATACTAGTGCTTTTCTCAGACATTCGGTTATAAGTCTCTTGTATACATCGGTTCTAGATTGTTTAACCTCTTCTCCTCTTCTTCTTTCTCCTCTTGTTAATGGGCTCGACTGCTGCGGTCATTAACCCAGTGTCGAAAGTCTCTTCACAGGATATCCAACCCTATTCGGCCTGGTTACCGACGTGAATAAAGGAACCTTGTTCTTGATGCACGTGGTATACTAATTTTTCACATTTAACGAAAATTTAGGTAACACTCCACATATAACGTTCACTAAATTTACTTTTCCATTTAGAATTGGATTAATTTTTAAGAATTGGTTTAATTTTATTCAATTTTAATACCTACAACATTTGAGGTTGTGACTCCCGACCTGCACACTACGCTTGACAGGCCGGGAATGACAAAGTTAACCTTCCTTTTGTTGTTGTTGTGAGTAGTTAACGTCTCCTTTTTGCTGCAAGACTAATCTGGACAGGATCTACAGTTTAAAGTTGGCTCCGAACCACGGTTAAACCCAACGATTATAGACTAAACCAGGATTGCTCACTTACGTTTGACCAATGTTGGACAGTTTCGTGCTGAAGTCGTGCGCTTACGTGTTGATCTGTGGATGACGTGATGTGGATATCGTACGTAAATATGGATTACCGTACATGAAACCGTACAGTTTGGTATGATAATTTTACTGTTTGCTACAGTAAGATGAATAAACCGCCACTTAGTCATAATGATTTTTACTATATATTAGCTGGGCGCTTTCCCCATGCTCTATCTCAAAAATGGTTAACCGTTTTATTAAAAATGTTTTGAATAAAATTTGAAGAGAATTTTTTGCTTAACCAGCCTTGTTATAGATGCAAATTGCATAGAAACCGTAGGAAGCGAGATATTTGCGAAAAATGAATTTTTTTGTGACATTTGATCATTAATATCTTAAGACGAGGACACGAGATTTTATGAAACTTTGAGACAACCTTTAGTATGCCAAGATTAAAGTTTTCCGAGTTTACAGCTTTTCATATCTCACTCTGAGGTTGACTCTATTTTATTTTAAATGACTGCACTATAGGTCGTATAGCCACGCTTTCTGTCCAGCATCGGTGGTGACGTCACAGAGTTTGCCAGGCAGATCAGGCGAACTGAGCAATCCTGGCAGTCTATAATCGTTGGGTTAAACCTCCCTTTTTGCTGCCAGGGGTAATTTCACGGGACACATCGGTTTTATGACACGGAACGTCGATTTAAGAAAGATTAGACACAGGAACCGGTACACTTCCACACCTCCTGGCCCTTCTGCTGTCCGGGTATGCGAAATCCGATTTTCAGAAAAGCAATAACAGTGTAATTCAAAAGAACCTCGAACCTCGAAAACACGATTTTAAAATATATTAGTAGCTGCGACCGTAACGTCATCGTCACGTGACATTCACGGCATCATCTTTTCATCTCACCTCATCTCATCTGACGGTCGGAAATTTTGCATATTCACCCATGTGTTTTAGCAGTAGAAAAACCTCGTATAAAGGAAGCTAGCTTTCTAAAAATTCATCAAAGTTGGCTCTGCCAAATAAGACGAACCTTCACCAATAACCACTTCGGCTCGAATGGCAGAACTCATCCCTCTCTCCGTTCGTTCCCTTAGGTTCCCTGGCGGCGAGCACCTCCCTGAGCACCCTCAGCAGCTACTACTCAACGCCGACGCCGGACGGGCCCTCGCCGAGGTCCCCGAGCCCCGAGGCGCCCCTCGACCCAGGCTCCCCCGGCACGGGCGGCAGACGCTCGCCCTCCGACGACGAGGACACCATCCACGTCTGAACGGGGGGGCGCCGGGCCGGTCTCGGGGGCACAGCCCCTCGACATTGTGATATAACTTGTACTATAGCTACAAAACCTGTTAATTTATTTCGCGCTTTTCAGTGTTGTGTAGGACTTTCATGTGGACGGTTCTTATGTTTTAATTCATTTTGTAACGATCATCGCAAAACGGAGTCGGGAGAGTTCGACTGATCCGTCGCTGGTACACCCTTTACCATACTATTCGTTTTGGGCGATTCGTCGGTGTACCGTTTGGCAGATCTATCGATCCTCTTCCGCTGCTCGATCCGAACTATGGTCGGTCGGTCTTGATGCCACGAGATATGTATTATAATGGTACGTGAGTACTTTGTAAATGGTTTTTTTTATTTAAGATTGCACTTTTGTTGTAATCGTTTTTTGTTTCTTTTCCGATGAGTAATATGTTTATTCATGTTAAAATTAGAAAATATAGAAATAAAGGATTTTAAGTTTTTATTATACGTATTCATATTTCTTCCCCTCTTACTCCAGAAAATGAAGGCCGATGAACACCCAAACCTGGGTTAAATTCTGCAAGAGGATGAAACCGGGGCCAATTGTAGGTCTCAACTGGATCTTTCGAAATACATAAAGTTGCCGATTCTCCGGATACCGCACGACATGGTGGAAAATGGCCCTCAAGTTCCAAAACTCCGTTTTCCGCCAATATCTTCGAGAATATGGCTTTTAGAAAATTTTAGTTTGAATACAAAAGGAAGATCAGTTCATTAGCTACAAAAATGGTCCTTATGACTTTTCCCGAAAACTGTTGCTCCTGCTCTGAATCCAACAGAGCAAATTCGAAAAATGGAGACAAAAGCGTGCGGACAAATTGCCCAATAACTCGAGTAAAAATTAATATTTTTTGATAATTCAAAATTCACGTGAAAGAGAAAACCCATAGCTATGATATCCTGGGTCTCGGGCCACATTTTTCTTTTTCTTGAATATTGGAAACCTATCTATCTGTCTTGATAATGGGTCCCCAAAACTCATCGAACGACTCCAGAAAGGCTGTTTCATTTTCTTTCTTTTGCATTCCAATAAAAAGTAACTTTGTTTATGTTGATTTCTGGTATTTACGGAGTTTTGAAAGTTGGTTGGCAAAAAAGCTGAAGTTGGCAAAAAATTTGGTTGTCTGTAAAATCGGTTTACGGACGATAATTTTACATGATAACGTCATAAGAAACATTGGTAAAAAAATTGCATACGTTCATGAATTGCATTGAATTATCACTAAATTATCACTGATGTTTTATATTATAGAAGGTTTTATCGCACTGCGGTTGGTCGGTCCAACTGGTCATTTTATACATATTGTTATGACATGTGTGAAGTTGAACATTAATCTTGAACCTTACATGAATTGCTGCGCAGGATAATTGTTTTCATTGAATACTAAATGAAAGTAGTCAACTTTTTACACGATCGGTTATATCATTTATTTATTTTGTAGTCGATATCGTAACATAACCTTTTATTGTTGCATCATATTATTGCATCACTCGTTGAGCGATGCAAAAACAAATATATGAGATTATAGAACTAATCAAACTCTTAGAATGCAATAATTAAATACCTTATTGCCGCAATTGTTATTGTAATAGTAATAAACAATGGTATCTTCTTCTTCTTTAACGTACCGTGTCAGGTCCCCCTAACGTTGGTGATCACTTCAGAGAGTGCCCGGCGATCCACAGCTACCCTGAAAAGTTGTTCAGCGCTTCTAATGCCGGTCCAATCGCGAATATTTCTCAGCCATGATATCTGTCTGCTCGTCGCCGTTCTATTTCGCCTTTCATTAAGTTGCAGCATAGTGTATTGGCGTCCTCTTAGAACGTGTCCGAGATAGGAAATTTTTCTCAACTTAATATCGGTCAACAGTTCTCTCTCTTTCTTAGCCCTCTTTAGGACTTCGGTGTTGGTTACTCTGTCTGTCCAAGGGATTCTTAACATCCGCCGGTGTATCCACATCTCGAATGCTTCGAGTTTGTTAATGGTGTTGATTTTGATAGTCCATGCTTCTGTTCCATAAAGTAAAACAGACCAAATATAAGACTTGACCATTCGTTGGCGAATTTTCAGATTTAAATTGTCATTACATGTAGAGGTCTCATGTTGTTAAAGGTGGACCAGACATTTTGCATGCGGAATTTTATCTCTCTGTCCGAGGTCGTATCTTCCGTTATATGACATCCAAGGTAAGTATAATTTTCGACACGTGAAATCGTCTGATTGTTTAGATTTGATTTAACATTTACGTGTTCGTTTCTGCTGAAGACCATCATTTTCGTTTTTTGTACATTGATATTAAGGCCGAAGTCTGTGCTGACCGCACTTACAGCAGACAGAAGTTGTAGCTCCTCAAGAGATTCTGCCAAATAGTACGGTGTCATCCGCATATCTTATCGTGTTAATAGGTATTCCATTAACCTTAATTCCTGTTTGCGAATCCTCCAAGGCAATTTTAAAGATGCAGTCTGAGTACAGATTGAATAGTAAGGGTGCCAATAAGCATTGGTATGCACAGTAAATATTCAGATAACCGCTAACGTCCAGCTGTGTGCTACCGCCGTCGCCGCCGACGGAGTGGAAGGGAGATAGATGCGTCAGAAGCGACCGCTGAGGCCGACCGTACCTCTCTATCGCTTGTTCTCTCTCATTCTCGCATGGCTCACATTGGTAGTGTGGTGCCGGTCTCTCGCTTCCACGCATGGGTCTGGCGTAACGTTACAATGGGATGTGTAGCCTGTACATCGATTTATAAGACGTATATCACGTCAAAAAAAAAAACGAAGAAACCATGGGAAAGGGGACATTTCAAGCGTTCCAGTGATGTGCATTGCGAACCGATACGATGATTCATAATTTTTTAATGCCCAATTTATGCCACAAATGTCACAAAACCACATAATCCAAGTTACTTTGTATTGGGATGCAAAAAAAGGAAACTGAAACAACCTTTGTAGGCTCGTTCGATGGGTTTTGGGAACCAATTATCAAGAAAGACCCGACTAAATTCCTAGACATTATTTATTACAATATGGATGTAATTTCTAAAAGTCGAGAAATATTACAGAAGAAAAAAATTTAAAATGGGTTTTCAATGTGTAAGAAAAATAAAAATGAGGCCCCAGACCCAGGATAGCATATCTATGGGTTTTGTCTTTCACGTGAATGTCGAATCATCAAAAAATATCCATTTTTACTTGGACAATTTGTCTGAGATAAAAATATGTCTCCATTTCTCGAATTTGCTCTCCTGGATTCGGAGCAGGAGCAACAAGTAAAGGGCTCGTTCCGGGGCCGTTATCTCGAAAAATGTGGAGTTTTCGGAAAAAGTCATAAGGACCATTTTTGTAGCGAATGAACTGATCTCCATTTTGTATCTGAACAAAAATTCTCTAAATGTCATATTCATGGAGATATTGGCGGAAACCGGATTTTTGGAAGTAGAGGACCAAATTCCACCATGCCGCGGTACCCGGAGAATCGGCAACTTCCTGTGTTTCGAAAGACCCAGTTGAGACCTACAATTGGCCCCGGTTTCATCTTCTTGCAGAATTTAATCCAGATTTTTTCCTTCATTTACTGGACTAACTTTAATCCAGACGTTCAACCATAAAAGTACAACTCAGAAAAAAAAACATCGAAATGCAAGTACGGTCTATTTCAAAATAGGCATACGTCAACGTCAAAATTTCTCCCAAGATTCACTTGGTTGGTAAGAGTAAAGGTAAGACGACGACCATTTTTTACAATTGTTAGAACTAACTCCGTTTGAAACATATTAAGAGGCCTCACGACAGGCAAGCGGAGCGGGCTAGTGAAATTAATAACACGACGTTCTCTACACTTCTTCGACTTTTTTCGACTTCGACGTTCCGTTCGAATGCAGAGGTGACGTTTAGGAATTGAGCCGCGTGAGGGCGACTCCTCGCGGAAAAAAAATGCATTTTCTATTTTGCACTTTATATGCTTATTAACGCATTTTTGTAACAAACAATAGCATATTTAAGTGCATGATTAATATGCGCAAATGGTTAATTGCATTTCATTGTATAAACTGTTAGGATAACTACAGTTTACTCTTGACCTAAAATTAAATTTTCAGTTAACCCCAAAGAGAACAATTTTCCTAATAGTTCAGTGAAAACCGCATCAAAATTAGTCAATTTTTAAAGGAATTGCGTGCAAAGGCGTTTCTGACTGGGACGTGAGCCCTCTTAACTTCACACATTCAAGCTACTAAAAATTGTCAAAATTTTTTTTCGGAAAATGCATGAATCCATTACAATACACTTTATTTTTTAATTGAAAACTCCAAAAATTGGAGCTCCTGCACTACGGGCTTCTTGATCTCAGCGTCTCCCTCAGAGCTTGCTGGTCAAAATGGCAATTCTAACTTTAAAGATGCGAAATGTTCAACAGTTCAATATAATTTATGAAGCGGTATGAACATGTCGATTTTAGTCATTAAAGCTACATTTTTTGCTAAAAGAAAAGCAATAAGTGAATAGTGTTTTCGAGTAATGACGCCGTGGTGTGTTTTTTTTTTCAATAGAACTATTTCATGCCTTAATTTACATTAATCAGCGAATTATTGCGACATGAAAAACATCTGAAAAACTAAATGTTTCATAGCTTAATGTATAAGCCTAAGGTTTACACTTAAGTTAAAGAGAATAGACTTTTGAAAATCTACTTAAAAAAAAGAGAAGTTTTTTGAAAGCCTCAATAAACACACAATTATCAAAATATTAATAAAAGAACATATTCAGACGTCAGTAAATATTCAAAATTTAAATCGTTCTTTTCTTGACAATACGTGGATCTAAAAACTTTTTGGGAAACATTGTGAACATCCTGTACATTCTAAATTTTGTGCTTAGGCGCGTAGCTTTGACTTTGAAAACTTTGAAATAGTCCGACGAAAGAGGAGGTAATTGCTTCTTAAAAGCATTAAAGTTTTTTCAAACTCTTCGCGACCAGTTTCGATCATAGATCATCATCAGCTTGTTAAAAATAAGATTACATAAACAAACCCATCACTGTATCTTGAATATTAAATTCACCAGTATGTAAAATTATATAATTGTGTTCTATTAATGTCACTTCAACCAAACATTCAGTAATTTAATTTATTCTAGACGCAAAATGTTCAACGATGCAAATCAGTATTCGATTAAAATCGTTTAAGTACTTACCTACCACGAAGTAATTGACTTATGATTGCTAAGTTCTTGACTCTATTTGAATTTTAATTAGACACTTTTAGTTATACAGATTTGCATTCTCGTCTCAATCATTTTCAAATAAATCACTAAAATCTCGCTTGTATAAGACGCTCCTCGGCGGTAATTGCGTTGTTCGCACGTAATAAAATGCCTCATAAACTCGAAGAAACATAAATCCGACGACGTCTGGCGATAATCGAAGCCTCGAACGTTCTTCGGGACGCCTGGCGTAAAATTTAATTATCCGACAAAACTGAATAATTAGATATCTGCGGTGTATGACGCAGATGTTCTCCCAAAAACGCGCAAAATTATATTAAATTAGGCAACGAACTAAAATAATTATCCACGCTTAATTTGGGCTGTCGGGTTAACAAATTGGGTATTAATGCCGTTAATTTTCGAATTTGGGCCGGTTATGGGCGACGACGGTTCGATTTTTTTTTGTACGCAAGGTGCTGACATTGCGTTTGCGATGAATTCAGTTGTAATGTTAAGTTTTGATAACCAAAATGTCGGCACCAGAAACTTATTTCTTTAGATTAAAATGTGGGAGTGGCTGAAACTAGATAGATGTTCTTGTATTATAGTATTTATCATTTATTTGTATAGTATAATATTATTATAGTACCTAGTCGAAGGAGCAAAAATACATTAATGTTCTCTAAACGCAAGCATCTATCGCCAGAGGTCCCCAAACTTTTTTTTGGTCATAGACCCCTTTCAAAATTTAGCTGGTTCCGGTGGACCCCTTGCAGCAACATTTCTACCATATTTCCAAAACTAGAATTAATAGTTTACGGAAAAAAGTGAGAATTTATTGGTAAATTAATTAATTGTGCTGTGAGTGGATGTCAAAAAAGTAAAGTTGGCCAATCAAAACCGTGATTCCATCCAACTTTAATTTTTTGACATCTACTCACAGCACAAGGAACCAACCAATTCTCACTTATTTCATTTAGACAACACCCCATTCGGAGTGGTAAAAATAAAAATAAAAATAGCATAAAAATAATTAGTCAATAATATGCAAGTTTTTACAACAGTCGCTTCTTCTTCTTCTTCTTCATAAACGGTAATTCCTCCACTGCTGGAGGTAGGTCTCTTCAAGTTTTTTCCAGATATCTCTATCCTACGCTTTTTGTATCCAGTTTCTTCCTGCTGCGGTTTTAATATCGTCAACCCATCTCTTCATTGGCCTACCCAATCTTCGTTTGTTTTCCCAGGGCCTCCATTTCAATACTCTAGATGTCCATCTACTGCTATCCATCCTGGCCACGTGTCCTGCCCACTGCCACTTCAATCTAGCTATTCTCTCGGTTATACATGTTATTCTGGTTCTTCCTCTGATCTCTTCGTTCCTTATATGATCTCTCAAACTGACACCCAGCATTTGTCTCTCCATAGCTCGTTGCGCGCATTGTAGGCGATGTAAACTGTTTTTGTAAGCCTCATTGTTTCCAACCCGCAAGTATTTACTGGAAGTATGCAGCTATCATACACTTTCCTTTTTAGGTTCATGGGGACATCTCTGTTCTTAAGTATAAATCCTAGTTTTTTGAATGCTGCCCAGCTCTGACCTATTCGTCGCGGTATTTCTGCTTTTTGATTTTCTCTATCAATTCTGAGTTTGTGACCTAGATATATATATTCGTCACAACAGTCGCTGAGCTTCTTAAAATATTATCTGCCTACATTGATAGATGAATTCAAGCCAACATTTTAGTTCTTCACTGGCAAAAGAAGATAAATTTTCGTGGACCCCCGCTTACGAATTGTGAACCCCAGTTTTTTTGTCACGCTAACGTAGACCCCCGTCGAGTTTCCCGTGGACCCCTGGGGTCCACCTGGACCACTTTGGGAACCTCTAACGTATCAATAGTTCGCATACTATTCATCTCATCACATAGATTTCTGGATTGCTTCCAGAATTCATCTACGTATGCACATTGAATCCGAAAACCATTCTGGACTACCTAAACAAACGTTACCTTCTGCATTTTAACAGAGATACCATCTTCTACTTCTAGAGTCCGTCTATGTTCTTTGATTTCTAGAATTCATGTAATCACCTATATATTACCTATAGACTCTCTATTTTTACGTCTTCACTTAAGTAAATGCCATCTTCTAGAAATTATATTTTAACCATAGACATTGGGTATCTTGAATGCGTCTATGCGTTTTTTTTTTTTTGAATCCCAGAACTATTCTGGAATTAACAATCTGTAGAACACTAAAATAGTGATAAGACACGTTTTTCTCGGCCTGGGATTAAATTTGAATTCCGTAGTATGATTTTACAATAAAATTCATCTGTAGAAGAGACCTTCTATCATCTATCGCTTTTTAGAGCAAATTTACTTCGGTTTAACGCGAACAAATTGAGGTAGTAATTACCATAAGAAATGAAGAATCGACTAGTAACTGAACTGAAATCCCAGTTTCTAGTTTCAATTTCTCTGAAACCCTAGAAGTACATACCCCATTCTGTATTTCTCGCCCTGTTCAATGTCTACCGGGAATATAAAAAAGCTCTAGAAATGAACAATGGAGAAACTAGAACTAAAAGGCAAGTCATGCATATTATATTGCACGAATTTTTAATAACTTGAAGGGTTTGAACAAGTCGTGAAAGTCTTTGTATATCGCAAGTGTAACAATGATTTTATTTATCTATTGCTTTCTACCCACTCTTCATAATTTCCGTTTTTCAAATTCTTATTTACATTCTGCGTCAAGTAACTACACCGAAAAACATAAATTGTAACACTTCGTTAAGGGCTGGGTCATATGCATATGCCAGGTATGATATGTAAGTTTCTTCTTCTTTATGTGCCGTCTTCAATGAAGGTTGGCGATCACGTCGGCAAATGCGCGATTCTGAGGACCTGCTCGAAATTTAGGCCGGTCCAATTCCTGATGTTCCGCATCCAGGAGAGCCGCTTCCTTCCTAAACCTCGTTTACCTTCCAGCTTTCCCTCAATTATTAGCTGAGGCAACTCGTATTTTTCGTGCCTGAGTAGGTGGCCTAAATATGTAGTTTTCCTTATTTTTATTATATGCAGCATCTCCCGCTCACCACCTATTCTCTGAAGTACTTCATCGTTCGTAATTTTCGCTGTCTAAGGAATCCTCAGCATCCTCCTGTAGCACCAAAGTTCGAACGCTTCCAGTTTGTTTATCATGCCAGCTTTCAACGTCCATGACTCAACGCCGTACAGTAGAATAGACCAGACGTAACATTTTACCAGTCTCAGACGCAGATTCAGGTCCAAGTACAGATCAGAGAGGAGTCGTTTATATCGTAGAAATCCCTGCCGTGCTTGCTCGATTCTAGCCCTTATTTAGTTATCAGGGTTTGTGTCCCTTTCAATCCAGGAACCCAAATACTTAATGCGATCTACCAATTCTAGGACTTCACCGTTGATCTGGAATGGAATCGGGATATTCTGATTTTTGCTAATTACCATGGTCTTCGTTTTCTTAACGTTGATCTTCATACCATAGTCCGAGCATGCTCTTTGTAGGCTATCTATAATATTCTGAAGCCCAATGTCAGTATCGGCCATGAGCACCGTATCGTCAGCATATCTTATGCTGTCAATGGTTTCCCCATTTACTTTGATCCCATCCGAAATATTTTCCATTGCGAATTTAAACAACTCCTCTGAAAAGACGTTGAAAAGGCTTGGTGATAATATGCATCCTTGACGCACCCCTTTACAAATTTCTATTTCCGTAGAGGTGGTATTTTTTTATTCTTATTTTTGCCACTTGATGCCAATAAAGAGTATTTATTAACTGGATATCCTTCTCATCGATTCCTAAGTTGATGAGGGAATTTATGAGTCTTGTATGCGGCACTTTGTCAAATGCTTTTTCAAAGTCGACGAAGCATATTTATAGGCTCTTTTATTGGTCCATGCATTTCTGAGCTAAGACTTGAAAGCTAAATAATGCTTCACTAGTACCCATTACCCCTCCTAAATCCAAAATGTTCTCTCGAGATTACCTGCTCGCACCTATTCTGGATCCTATTGTGGATAATTCTAAGAAAAATCTTTAAGGCGTTGCTCATCAAACTAATCAACCTGAAGTCATTGCATTGGCGAGGGTTCGGCTTTTTGGGAATGGGAATGAACGTAGATTCTAGCCAGTCTTTTGGAATTTTACCAGAGTCATAAATTTGGTTTAGTAGCTTTAGGAAAAGATCCAGATTACTTTCACCAATTAATTTAATAGTTTCTGTATAAATATGTAAGCTAAGCGATTGATATTCCTTTCTAAAAATAAGTACATATATCTAAACACCTCTCAAGAGGGTAGTTCTTCCCGAACAAAAAAGATAAAGGGAAACATAATGATTATGAAAAGGTTTGCCTGTGTGTATTAGTCTTCGATTACCCGTCATAGGAGTTTGTGTTGTATTGTGTGATTGGTTTAGCAATTCTTCTGTGCGAAAAGACACTAATTTTGAACAAGGCAATTGGAAGAAATCACTAATCGAGCCATTCGTTCTTCTACTGTTGATCAACTAACTATTTAATTATTTAACCATTGATATTGAAGCCGAGAACAATGGTAGTTGTCTCCATTTGGTATTCCAAATACTAGGCAACAACTTTGCCCTTTCCTAGACAAGGAAACCAAATAGAGCAAAACTCAAACTCACCAAGGTACGAATGTCAACGATCAATAATCGAGCCATAGCCAAAGCAAAGAATGATCCAATAAAATAATTCCCAGATTACAGGCATAACCACCAAAAACGAATGTTCCCATGTGACAGCTACTCCATGATGCTGTAAAATGTTAAGTGTTGTCTACAATAGAGGCTTTTGTGACGTGAACTTATGGATAGGTTCTAAAGACCTCTTGGATTGATGGAATAACCAATGAGGAGATAATCCATGAATACTGTCAAGTGGAAATCTAAGCATATCAAGGGTATACTGATAAACAAAAAGATACCCCTACGACTTCGATGAAGAGTTTAGGATCAATGTATCTTAAGGGTCGTCCATTAATCACGTGACGCTCGGAGGAGGGGGTTCGGAAAAATCACGAAATATCACTAGGGGCGAAGGGGTTAATGTCTGTCTAGATACTTTTTACCGTGCTTAATTTTCCAGAATTAAATTCGATTATACCTGTTAACCTTTATTTAAAGATAATATTCAGATTTTTTTAAGAGACTTTGTACCAACAAAATACACGTGATTATGGGTATGGGGAGGGGTAGTCTAAAACCTCACCACGGGAGAGGGGGTTTTAAAAAGCTGCTAAAAAACATCTCGTGATTAATGGACGACCCCTTATCTGTAACTACTAGCTCTAACAAGGGCATTGTCAAAACAAATGGTGACCAAACTCAGAATATCCCATAGGGCCACAGAGAGAACATAATAATGTTGGATAATTGTCGCAACGAAAGAGAAACGAATTTATTCGAAATAAGACCAAAGTGACAAATATAGTAAACAGGACAACACAACATAAAAGGTACTATGCGGGACACATCGAACGTATTAAAGATAGCAGGTCGATTGGAAGATTAATAAGATGAAGACCATGGTCGGAAAGAAGATCGAGATGAAGATCAGTAGGTATGACGATCTAAAAAAACTGCCACGTTTGCACTGGTTAAGAGTTGCTCAAACAGAGATGGATGGAAGGATCTAAGGGAAGCTTATGCTCAATTCTGGGCGCAAGACAGCTGAAAGAAGAAAGAGGAATCAAAACTACTGCCTCCTCCACAACGTGATCAAAAGTAAAGTCGAAGGACACAAAGGACCTATTAGAAGACGAATTACCTGGCTCGACAACTTAAGGAAGTGGGCCGAAGCAACATCTTTAGTTCCCTACCGAAGAGCAGCGATTAAAGTGCTATTATGTCAGCCAACAATCGGAACGAAGTATAACCTTGAGTATTCTTCGAGTTAGAACTAGTTATACTTACGAGTTTTTAAACGGATTTCATTTCTAATTTCGCCGATTTCTTCGAGGGGGATAGGGTGTCACATATTATGGTAAAGATACCCTCTTGAGCAACGGCCCGTAAAGTGCACAAACGACGGCTAAATTCGACCGTAATCGTATACAAAACACCTGAGACGCGATCACAGGCATCGCTCGCCGGGGGAGGTCCAGTCAATCAACGTTTCGCTCTGGTATGCATGCATGCAAAACCGATCAGGAGTCCGATTAAGCTCCCCCGTCAACGTATCCTTATATCATTAACAGCTGAATTGGCGGTCTAATCAACCGGCCGAGCGGACCTCGTCCATTCGCGAAAATCGCTTTATATTCGAAGAGTTTGTCGGGTTTCGTATATCGAATGTATGCCCGGAAAAACGATACGATACGAATATAGGGGGTATAGTGTGACAGATTTCGAAAATTTTAACCGTGACTACCACTCACATGCATGCACACGGTGAGAGAGAAATAAAATTTGCGGGGTGAGCTCGAATATCTGTAAGTTTCACTTTCCGAACTTAACCTAAATTAAAAGAATGCTTAGGTTAGGTCATCTACATACGTCACGAATATTATAGTCTTTTTACAAAATTATATTGGTTATTTATCAATCTAACCCCGTTCAACCCAACCTAGCCAAACTTAAACGTGCTGAATCACTAATTACTACCTCGGGGAGCTAGGAGGTATGAAGCTATAACTCAATTTAACATAGATACACCGACCTATCCTAATCTAAATGGACACTTCAGTTAAGACAAATAGACAACTTTTTAAGGTCGTGATCATGCCAACATTCTTTCTTTATAAGTTATTTGTTTAATTTAACAACTTAACCTCTTATAACTTCATTTAACTTAATGTAAACGAATGTATCATAACCAGTCAAAAAATTGGCGATGAGAGCATAGGACCGCTTTATCATAATATTATTATAAATATTCGGCAGTAGGAAAAACATAGATATTGCAGTACATGAGAGAGCCGTGTGCCAACATCTGAGGTAATACCTTCGGTCCAACAAGGAACGTACTGAACGTAACTTAATGCACTTCCAAATAGTCCCCCCAATGTTCAGAACTTCAGTGAGTCGTGAAAGAGCCGTGTGCCAACATCTGAGGTAATACCTTCGCTCCAACAAGGAACGTACAGAACGTACCGTAATGCACTTGCAAATCGACCTCCCAATGTCCAGAATGTAGTGGCGGGATTTTAAGTTTGAAAATATAAATAACGTTAAATAAATAGAGTATAAATAAATGAAAAATGACGTTACACATGTAGACAGCTCCATTTTTCATATCCTTCTAAGAACCGACGATGCGACGATGCATACTCTTCACGTTTTGAAAGCTTGGCGGCCAAATTGACTTTATTTTGTTTATAGTAAAATTTTAACACATAAACTATATATTCCTCCTAGTGGTTTTTGTACCTGGATAGGGTAAAACAACTTCCATATACTTATCAGTTTTAAGTAAAGATGTGTTTTATAATTATTGTACTGGTCGTTGCCATAATGAAATTGGTCCAAGCAATTCCATCACGTGTTGGCCCACTTCGCCCAGCCAAAACCTTTGAAGCACAATACATGTACCATAAGATCTATGAGAAAAAACATTAGAAATTTAAAAAAAATCTTGTAGAGGATTTCGACTAAGATTTCGAAATAAAGAAACGAAAAACGACAGGAATAATTAGTCTTGCAGAGACACTTTTGCCAATAATGTTATTAAACTTTATTAACATACATTTAATAGTAAAATAAATATTCAAAGTAGAAATAAAATTGTCGTACCGAATTTTGAGAAAAGTTGGAATCATTTGTGTAATTTAATTTTCGAAAGAAACACCATAGACACACCTTCATATTTTTATCAAGAACATGTCTTTGAGCTCAGGGGGTATTGAAACGAACTAGAAATGCTAATAACTCGGATTCTAAAAATTGACCCGATTACAAGACATATATGAAACTTGTAGTGAAATTCATTTTTTCGTCTCAGAAAATGAAATGACTAGGCGCCAGCATGGATTTAATAATACACGTGAGTACGGTGACATTGCATACTTTGCGAAATCACGAGTGTATAAATGTTTTAATTAAGACGGTTATTTTCTACTGCAAAGGCAAAAACCGTTATTATGTAAGTAGTGTTTTTGGTCCAAAAAGTCGACTGAGTCTTGTAAACAGCTGGCTAATAAATAAAAGTAAAACAAACCACCCGAAGACACTACTCATATATGAGTACCTCATGTAATTATCCCTATGTAATCATGCCCAGGTAATTAAAAGAAATAAACAATTACCGGTTGTAACTAAATATTTAAGCATTTAAATAAATTATGTTTTTCTTTGTTAACGTGATGTTTACAAAAAGTTGTTGAAAATTAAAATTAAAAAATGCCTGAAAATAATAATATGTTTGCTAATTATAAACTATCTCGTAGTATGTACATTGGAGACACTACTGTTATTGCATCTATAGATAAATTTTATTAAAAAAATATTTTTAAACGTCTCTTTAACCTTTTCTAGGTATTTCATGCATAGAAACTATTTTATTATTCAAATATTCCCAATATTTACATTTTAATTTAAAATATTTACATTCATAATTTATGTTTCTACGTAATATATGATATGAGTGTCGTATTAGATTAAAGAGCTCAAAAAGACGGTTTCGAAGGATTATTTTGCAGATTTAATATGAATTTTAATTAATACAATTAATGTAATTACATATTATGTAAAGCTAACATTAAACTTTATTTATTTGTAATAAAATTAACTTCGAATTAACTTTATTTACGTTTAATAATCACAATTTTTCTCGAGATTTATTTTTCTGCTATTTAGGTACTGCATCATCCACTTATTATGGCTTTCGGTGCAGTTTACATCCGAGGCAATCGGTTTGCAAAGATAAGAAGATAAGATATTCAATTGCATGAATGTAAAGATATAAGAAACATGTAACTTTTTTATGTGAAGCTATCGTCCCGATGCACTGAGGACTAAATGATAAATATTGGGGCGAGAATCTCAAGATTTAATAGGTAGATCTGCATTTTTTTGTAGAAATACAAGTATAGATATCTGCCTTCCAAAATGTGTCAAATATTCAACTTATTGCCAGTTATCGATGCTATATTGAAATTTATATCATTTTGTATGTAGTATGGATATTAAGATGAAGGTGTTTTAATTTTAAATGACATATTGTGGTATAGTTTCAAACAAATCTTCACTGGTATCTTGTGACATTGAGGATATAAAATACCTGTAAATATAAGTATAAGTATAAATTACCTGTCTTTCTTAGGGTTATGACGCTTTAAATATTACTGACGTTAATAGTGTTTGATTTTCGAGGAATTTGAAATTTTTGAGATAGAAAATATGGCACAACATGTTCTTCATTCGTAATTTTATCAGTATGCTGTTAGAAAAAGAAGTGTAAGAATAATGGAAAAAGTGCAAAGTATGTTGAGTCAACGAGTTAAAGCTCTTTTAATATGTAGTAGAAAACCATAAATTTCGTAATAGTGAAACAACACAATTGGGGATGAAGTGGAGGTGTTTAAATTTAAAGAAAATTTATAATGCCTTAAATTTGATGACAAATGACACAACTAGCAAAAAGGAGTTTTTGTTGTTCAATGACGACGGAGATATTGTAATTCTGTCTTATCCCTCTAATTTAAGAATTTTAGTAAATTGTGATGCAATATATCTTGACGGCACATGTAATTTTGACCCAATTTTTGTCAGTTAGTTACTATACAGGGTGTTAGAGGTTTGACTGCCTTTTTTTAATAGGTGATAGTATTCATCAAAACAAACAAAAAAACATATATAACAGGTGTCCTAAAACCAACCGTTTTCGAGAAAAAAATTAGCAAACTTCTAATATTAAGGTGTGAAAATTCACTTTTATTAAAGAATGTCACATAATTTTGTACATGAAATGACTATAAGATGTATTCTTTTAATGTATTTATGTTTAATTTGTAACAAAACAATCTTTTCTTTAAAGAATATTTTTTCCAATCAATAGAACTCGATAAAATGGCTACGATGTGGTGTGGCAACACCGCGAAGGTATCGCACGCGTTGCGAAATGAGAGCCAGACAGTGACACTAGTGACAGTGACAGTGTGCATCTTTGAATTCGAAAGATACGTGTGATCGTTACGGTTTCTTTTCGGTGCGTCTAAATTTTTCGGTTCTTAAAATGTTCAATATACGTAAATATCACGATATGCTATTAATTTACGGGGAGGCGCGTTGTAGTTCTACAAGTGCACGTCGTATCTATCACGAACGATTTCCTCAACGGCGACTGCCTAACCATAGAACATTTGTTGAAGTGCGAGAACAACGGTGGACATTTTGAACACATGCTGTAATAACCAGGTATATATTGAAAATTACAACATATCAATAGATAACAGCATGATCCTTTTCTAATGCTGTTAGTGGCCCTCAATTACTGATCGCTGTTGGTTGACCATTTATACATGATATTGTAATAATTACATAATTGAATCAATTGGAATCACTTACAATTATTTCGTTTACTATTCCGTACAGCGTAAAGACGGCATTTAGGAAGAGTTCGCAAAAACGTTAACCTCGCACGATCAGCTGTGTACACGTCATGTTTACCGATAGCCAACACCAAAAACGTCATGTTTACGTTTCTTTCTTGTCGGTGTTGCCAAGATGTGGTGAAATACCTTGACAAAATAACTCGGCTTTTCTCGAAAACGGTTGGTTTTAGGACCTCCGTTATATAAGGTTTTTTGTTTGTTTTGATGAATACTATCACCTGTTAAAGAAAAGGCAGTCAAACCCCTAACACCCTGTATATTGTGCCAAAAATAGACATTATGTTCCCTTAGTATTTTGTTTCTTACCCAACAAAAACCACCATTTTCATTTAAAATGCTTTCAAATAATCAACCAAAAATGTCTCAGTGTGAAATTTATATTACCTACAACCACCTAAAATTGTTATTCATTTCCAGGATGTTTTAGCGGTAAAATATATGTATCCCGAGACCATAATTAATGGTTGTCGGTTCCAATTATCATAGACATGGATACGAAAAATTCTGGCTCTGGTCTTAATTAGTGATTCTGAAATATGGTTTTTTGCTTTCACTATTTGGGTTAACTATTTTACAACTTGAATATGTAGGAGAGACATTAGCGTTTGATTTTTCAGGAATAAAACCAAATTGTTCAGAAAAGCTTGATGAATTTTTGAAGCACTTAATTTAATAATTATTTTGATAAAAATAGTAGGTTTTGATCTACTAGGTATGTATATGGATAGCTAAAAC
Source organism: Cryptocephalus moraei (assembly GCA_946251905.1). Classification (NCBI taxonomy): domain Eukaryota; kingdom Metazoa; phylum Arthropoda; class Insecta; order Coleoptera; family Chrysomelidae; genus Cryptocephalus; species Cryptocephalus moraei. The sequence goes on from OX276454.1 coordinate 19,440,815, forward strand.
AGTCTCAACAGAACGAAAAACAAATGCTTGTTATTCGTTTCACTCATCATATTATAAGGTGTACTGTTCGCAATCAATAACTACACCCCACTAATTGACTACTTAACTAATTTATTTAAACAAATTAAAAAATAATGTATAAAATTTAAAAAGCAACATCACAGTTTGTACACGTTAAAAAATTTGTTACTACATACGATGTTCATCCGACAGAGGGCAATGTGGTAACGGTTTTTGATCTATATTTCTTCTTTTTTTTTAATTCGAATTTTCGAGAGTTCGTAGCAGTGGGGCCCAGTCTGGGTTACCTTTATTACTTTTAACAAAAATTTTTAACGTGTACAAACTGTGATGTTACTTTTTAAATTTTATACATTATTTTTTAATTTGTTTTCTTGACATGAGGCTACACTTAATTGTAAGTATGTTTATTGTTCACACTTTTTCGGGTTTACATATGAACTTTTACTCATAGGTAAAATGACTGATAATGGGCACTAGTGGCTCGAAACATGTCTCGTTTTTAATTACATTGTAATCGACCCTTGGTTATTTCATTTGGATGGGGTAATGACTAAGAGTCATCGCAACTATTTAGATGATTTTAAATCATAGCATATTAATATAGATATATCAAAAAATACATTATATGAAAAGTGATAATTACATAAAATACGGGTTATTTTAAAGAACTAGTAGGGCTATACAATATTTATTTTTTGATAGTGTTTGGAAAGTGATATGAAACTGCTTTAGCATAATTTATAATAATTTCACCACTTTAATAAGATCGAACTAATTTTTCTAAAAATTCAAAACATTGACTGTCTTATTTTGACATTTTACAGGTAAGTAAGTGTATACTATGTATTTTAATGTAAATTATATCTTGTGTGTGACTGATGATGGGCACTAGTGGCTCGAAACATGTCTCGTTTTTAATTACATTGTAATCGACCCTTGGTTGTTTCATTTGGATGGGGTAGTGACTAAGAGTCATCGCAACTATAGCTGTTCCCCCCATCTTTGAGCATGGACTTCTACACCAAGACAAAATCATCTAAAGGTAATGTTCGTAAACTTGTGAGTTTTCAATTTTTCCGCTTCCTCGAATAAGCTTTTAATATGTACACCAAAATAATTTATTACCTAACAGGTACTCGGTACAGTTCTGTATTAGGATTAAGTACGTTTGCTAACTGATCGACAGAGGTTATGCCATTCCGTTTTATTACTTGTAGGTAAGTTCTGCCCTGTCCAAATAAATAATGCAATCATTTATTTTAAACAAAATGTTTTTCAAAATCGGTCCAAAATGTGGAACCGTCTTATCCCGTAATCGTAGCACTTACGTTGTGGTACCGAGATAATTCCCACATTTTCTCGACACAATTAAAAAATATATATATAAGTTCTCAATTTGCTACCTATTCGTTTCGTAATAATCGACTCTCCGAACACCTGTTCTCGCCCGAATCGATACGCTTCCCTAAATTAATCAGAAAATTCATCAATTATTGTAAGGTTTGAAAGCGAAAGCTCTATGGGTGACCATTCGGCTTTGATTAACAACCCTGCGGGACACCGGGCCAGCATTTCGGCTACCATACCCTACCTGTTATGTTCGACGATAAGCGATCTATTTACCAGTAGCACGGTTCGGGACTTAATCGAATTTTTCGTAATAAAAATGTAATTAAACGTTGATTATTTCTCTTCGAAATTCCGTATATGCGTGTGCGAAGGTTGTACGCCAAATCCCGTCCTAAACACTCGCTATATTTTTTCATGGGAAAGCGATATCGACCCCGATTTAGGGATCAATCTTTAATTTCGATTAAGGGAACGATCGGGAGTCAACGTACATGTGTGTGTACTTAACTAAAGGCGCATATTATACGTACCGTATCTGCACGCTAGGATGTGGTTTGAAGCCCCTCCGGCCGTTCGTATACGGCTCCTGCGGTCGCCGTTGAAAAGTTTCCTGACCATTGTTTGTCGTTTGTTAACCGCTCGTTAAATAATCCTGGATAGTGTTTCGAGCGACTAAATTGTATTATGGGGATAGTATCGGGTTTCCTGTTTTATGTACGTGTGTTTTTATGGTTTGATTTAAAAGTGAACTTTTATTCGATTAGTCCTCGCACTCGATTTTTATAACGTTGGCAGTTGTGTAATGTAAACGCCAGCCTCGTTCGATTATTCACATTACTCGAGTGTTTCGAAAATTTCGAATCTAACGACTGTTAATTGAACGGAGCGCGTAATTACCTGAGACTGCCGTTCGCTTTTAATGAATTCAACAACAGACCAGAAGTGAAGAGTAATAAGTAATTATTCAAATGAAGAGGTGCACACACAATTACGCTACCACTTTATCTTTGCATAACTTAAAAGGTAACATTTATATAATTACTAACCGTGTACAGCTATATATGCATAATACAATGGAATTATTAACAATGTAATTTTTTAATCTGAAATAATATATTAATTGGGGGGGTTATCTGCGTTCGCTATCGCTTTTTTCTATTATAATACTTTGTGGCATTCTTAAATGGAAATTAATTTTTGTAATCGTTACTGACACAGTGAATGATTCCGGTAATTGCTGTGGAAACAGAGGATAATAAGGCAAAACTGTTCAGGTTGCGGTCGAACATTTATGTAAAAATTAACATCTAAATGGTCTCGTTCGTGCTGTTAAAAGAATAACGGATACCCTAATTATCATTTACTGGTATGAATACGATCCAAACCGCGAGGTAATCCACGTTATAACGTTATTCTAGTAAAGTAGAAACTATGATGATAGATTGCGAAAGGCGATTACTCACCGTATTTTATGAGGCTCTGGAGAAAAATCCCGCTCGGATTTTTACCAAGACGTCTTGGTAAATTTGACACCTGAAAACGAAGGAGAAAGTCTTAAGTTGGGAAATTGTTAAAATTTGGAAAAGAAAATTACAAAATAACAGGTAAGATAAGGAAATATACAGCGTTAGTTTGTGTTCCGTTTTAATCAGTCTATTTTAACTAATTTAATTAGCAATTAAAATTAATTTAATATATTAAATTAAAGTTTCTAAGTGTGTTGCCTGCAGCCCATTGTCTAAATTCGTTAGTCCACACCAGTCCATTTTAAAACATTTTCCCGTTTTCTGAATTATCCTTGCCCTGTTTCATAACTTAATAATTACAACAATAATTAATTATTATCAAGTTATCAGGTTTTGCGTAATTACCTTTGTCTTTGGTATCCTCTATTGCTAATTAATCGTGAGAGTGATTCGTATCAAATTATATTTTTACTTTCTCATATGGGATACCCATTATACATAATAATAAGAGAAAGTATTGTAATCGTGCTGATTTTCAGAATTTGAGATATTGACATTTCTGGATATTTTGTGGTCCCCTGAGTTCGAAAAATATGTTTTTGGAAACATGTCTGCACGTATGTACATGTATGTATGAATTTTTTTATTAAAGAATTCTGTAATGTCACAAAACGCAATTTCGTTATTTTGCTTGAAGCATTTCATAAATGCACAAAACGCATTTTGTAATTTTACTAAATACATTTGGTACTTTCCAAAACTAATACTTGTTGTATTTTCAAAAAGTACATTTTGCAATTTAATTTCCATTGCAGCAGTGGAACTTTGAATAATTCTACTAAACGCGTCTGGTAATTTTTAAATGGGATCACTTATACAGATAAAAGTAGACTTTGTAATTCCACAAAACATATTTTTAACATAATTTCACGGGTGAAAATCAGAATTTCCAATCCATTGAGAACAAAACTTTATTTACTTCAAAATGAGTTTTACTATATCTACAGATTCAGTTTTCTAAAATAAGCAGAATGCACCCAATTACATAGTAAAACAATCTCGACGCCTCTTTCCGCCAAACTAATGCGAAAACTCATATTTTCAGAGATCAACTGGAACCAAAGCTTTATCATCCGTTTGGTCTATTCATGTAAAAATTAGTTGTAAAAGAGAAGAACCTCAAATTTGTACAAATGAAAACCAACCTTGAACCTATAAGTTAGGTAGCATACAGGGTGATTTTTTATATGGTGTTAACATGGCTACTTATGTTAATAGTAGATCAAAAATACAGCAACAGCTTTGAAGATAAATTTGAACCATAATTAGTTGTCGTTATTTCAAATTTAGCATATGAATGTCAAACGATTTGAAAAAATCGTTTTTAATACTAAACAATTTGATATGGCGCCCATAAGGAAAATTAAAGATTGCCTACTTTCCCCGCACATGAGTTAACGAAAAAAATAGAAAGTCAAACGTGTTTACTCTTATCGGACGGCGGCTTACCTCAAAGGAACGCCGCTACGCTTAATAAGCGCAGCGGCCAGCAATAAGAAACCGTCCCGAGCGTTCTGGCAACATCTTAGTAAAGGAAGAATGATTTATGACCTTCTGGACGTTTCTAGGTAAACATTATTTGAGAAAGGAATGACCTGGAATCATCGCGGATACAATGGAGATATGTATATAAGCGGGCTTGCGGTCGGAGAGATTAGATTAGACGTGAAGCCGCGAGTGAATAAACAAGGGGAAAAACGGACAAGCGAATTGTACAGATAAATTAAAGTTAAGTGTGTTATATAAATTAATTAGTCCAGTAATAGTCTAAATAAAGTAATTAGTTAGGAACTAGTTAAGAAAAAGTAAGTAGTGTGTAGTGTATAATTAAGAATAGTGTACATAAATTAGAAATAAACGTTACAATATTATAACATAAATAGAAACAATGAAAAAATATTTGATTCCAATTTTCGATAAATCAAAAATAAAAGAGACAGCAAACTTTTGAAAATTAATTTTTTGCCAATTACTTAGCATCTAGTTAAAATTGGCTCTTTTTCCCTGTACGTGGAGCTACCCAAAAATTGAGCTTTCAGATACATCTATAATGAACTAAAGTTTCATCAAGGCTTTTCCATTTGCTTATTACAAATTTTTTAAAGGAGAAAAAATCAGAAGAAATCGCTATCATTTAAGCAAATCCTTGTAACCATGCCTGCGCAAACTGCTCTCAATTTACACTACTGTGTAAACTACACTCAATTTACACTATCCCTTAATTGTTACCGTAATTTTTAATTAAAAAAAATAAATGGATAGGAAATAAATCCAAGTAAAAACAGTATTAAAAGGGCGATATCAACAAAATATAATTCATCAAACATTTCACAAGTTTAAAAAATGTCATTTACAATCCACCATGCCTTTTTGGTACATCCCATGTTTGGGAAAATATTATGGAATAGCAGATAGGAATCACTATAACACAAATGGCAGTTTCATTCGTTCACTTTTTAGAACGTTGTCGGTGCTGAAGACAGAAAACTTTTAGGTAAATAACGTGGTACGCCTCCAAGATGTCCACTAGGAGAAACTGTATACTAATAGAATAAGTTCTATTCCTTCAGTAAATTAAATAGGTAAATATGATAAATTACCATAGAAGTCCTCTGGAAAGCTTCCCTGACTATCAAAAGACAATTTAATGGTGAAATAATAATTTCCCGTCCCGAGCGAACCTATATAAAGAAGCCAATATAAACGACGAATGTTTTAACGTCATCGCCGCATAATTCATCACAATCCCCAAATTCAACATCGACGTCGCACAATAAAAATCAATTAATACGAAAGTGTGTGTCACCCCTTCTAAGCTTTATTAATTATTCGCCAGGTTTTCGAAAATTATGGCGTATTAAGTGGGCGTATTATAAATTAAGGGCGCAGCTATTAGGGAAGGGTAGAGAAAGAGAGAGAGAGAGAGAGCGCCCCGCAGGGGGAGCAGGAGCGGAGTGCTTTCGGGACGGGGTTAGTTCATTAATTAATGTCACCTTTGCAGTTAATTGCTTTCGACGGCTACGGCCGATAAATTGGGCAAAGGAATCCCCTTCGGAACAAACACAGGACCGATTAATAATTTTTATTACAACAATTTAAACAAGAAATCTTTTCCTCGGAGATAAATGAAAGCATAATTTACAGATCTAAGGATATAGTTGGGACATTTCTTTGATAGAACTTGAATGTCGCTTGCTTCATTCGGGGCTGAAATACAGGGAGCAATAGATATTTTACCAAACTCGTCCATATCTACAGAGACCGGATAAAATATGAAGTAAGTTTAGGAAATTAAAATGTGAACTAGAAGTTAAGAGGGATATTTGGAATTCTTATGCATTACATTGTTCCTTTTGTGTAAAATTTAGTGAGTGAAAGCAATGAATACATTATTTCATGTTCTTGTTCTAGTTCTGGTTCGGCGGCGGTCAACTCGTAAGGAATTTTAATGCCCCACCCTAAGATCGGTCATCTCGTAAGCGAACCGGCAGGTAAATTTTTAAAGGGTAGTTTTGGATGAGTCAACTCGTAAGAGGATTCTCAGAAATAATCGAGGGGATGATGATTGCAACGAAGTAGTTCGGATATTTGTTGAAACCAAGAATATGATATAAGGGGGTGGTTTGTTACTAAACGGTGACGAGCACCGAGATAGTTGTGGATTTTATTAAAATTCAACGCGGCAAAGACTTGCTTGTTATTAATAACGGTCTGGTTTCGCAGGGTTTCCCTTGCCCTCTCGCAAGGAATGCGATAATCCCACTTTTTGGGATTTTTCAGACCGATCTGAGAACCATATTCTTACGAGTTGGCCGATCTCGGCGAAGGTCAAATGCGGACCCAAGTAGCACATAACATTGGCAGAGCATTGGGAACATATTGGTCCAATATAGAATGTTATTCCAATATTGTACCAGTATTGACCCAATATTGGCAAACTGTATGTAGCCAATATCGAACCAAAAATATATTGCCAATATTTACCCAATATGGTTACATTAGATGTAGCCAATATTGAAATCCAGATTATTAGACCAATATCGGTATAATAAATGTAGTCAATATTGAACTTAAGATAAATTACCAATATTTAATCAATATATTGTTACGCATGTTCCAGTAAATATTGAAAGCTAGATCATTGGACCAATATCGATTTAATAAATTTAGCCAATACTGAACTATGCATTCAATATTGAATATTGAAGGTGGTTATTAGAGCTGGGAGAACGAAAACGAGACAAAAATGTAAACATATTTAATACTTAATGTTTACTTTATAATTTTTATTTTATTGTTACTCCTTGTAAATACTAATTTTTGTAATGAAATATTGTACACATCAAAATACAATCTTCTACTTGATTTCTTCTTGATATTCATTGTCATGCGCATGTCAACATGTCATAAAGATATTATCCTAATGTTACATTTCAATATAGACTAATTATTGTTTTTAAATAATGGGCCAATAAGAATTGAGAACATTTTGCAATATTCTCTCAAGGTTGTGCATCAATATTGGGCAAATATTATACGTATATTAATATTTATTCGATGTTGCATTTTAATATTGGCAGGATATTGCACATAAATATTAGGCCAATAATAAAATGGACCATGTTGTAATATTGCGCCAAGCATGTACAAAAATATTGGTCCGATGTTGCTTTTCAATATTGGCTGAATATTGTATATCAAAATTGCACCAATATTGATTAAACGATATTGTAACAATATTAAAATACAATAATTATCCAATATTGTTCCACAACCTTGGGGCAATATTGTCAAATGTTCACATTTATTATTGGCCCAATATTTAATACCTATAATGGCCGATTATAACACAATATTGTCATAATATTGGTACAATATTGGTGTGCTACTTGGGGACCGGGATAAATTCTTACGAGATCACCCGTGTCCTTCTGGTTAACTTGTTCTAGCTGTGATAATTTCAGTTTATAAAATAGTTATATGTAAGTAGGTACTTAGGCAAAGAAAACATTCTCCTTTACACATATGTACCATACATATCGCTATACGTAAAAAAATAAATGATAAGAATAAATATTCTGAATATTCTCGTTAAACACAACCCTCTCTAATCCCATGATCCTTGTGACCGATTGCTTGAACGGCTATGCCTAATCATTTTATCGCCTATTTATTACTTATTTGAAGTGTTAGTTGCATATCTCTATTATGTTTTAACAATGACACCAACTTAACGATTTTCATATTACATTTTATGTAGACATGTGAGGGATTTAAAGGTCTCTTTGAAATTTCTGGCATTTCCCAGTTTAAATACCAAACAGCTTTTTAGAAAGCAAAGATACAGATTGGGATAAGGAAATTAGTCGCGGCTGGCTAAGTTAACTACAAAAACTAAATTTAGCAGAGTCGATCAATTCCTTTAAGTTTATTCGCCCCTAAGTTAAGGCTGCATTTCCCGCCAAATTTCAGTATATACATAGGTACATACCCATAAAACATGAAACGAAAAGGAAAAACCCCCTGGCATGCCAGGCTGAAAGGTAGATTTATGGGTAGGATATAGAGTAATATAACAGACACTATGTGTCAAAAAAAATGTATACGAGGTGTTAAAAAAATACAAACGTCAAAATTTCAAACTTTTTGCATATAACTTTTTTTATGTACATTTCTCAAAGATATGTTTTATGCAAAAGTCGTTCGCCTCTATAAGGGCAACAAAAATCCTAAGTAACATTTTTCTCTCAGACGCGAAATAAAAATGTTTAGATTTTTTTTTAATAACTTTTTTCTTGTACATTTCTCTAAAAAATATTTTATACAAAAGTCGTTTGCCTCTATAAGATCAACAAAAAACCTAAGTAACATTTTTCTCTCCGACGCGAAATTAAAGTTTTTTAAAAAAAATTTTTTAAATAACTAGCAGCCATTTTGAAACCGCTAGACCTATTTGGCCCATTAACGAACTCGACCGAGATTTTCAGCCTAAGGAATAGTTAAACAATTTTATGATTTGACTATGACGGTACTCCGTATTTCATTGGGATTGACGAGTTTCCACTCTCTCAGTTTAAACAATAAATTGGGATATTGAATTTTCAATCAATTATAGTTTTATATGTAAGACAATATCTCATTAAAACACGTTATTTATGTATCTTTGCGGATCCTTAGGGAACCTGAAAAATGGAAATCCTGAGAGAACATTTGAGTGATAATTATCTACACTGCAAATATTAAATTAATTTATTAAATTAAACCATTCAATTAACCACCATTAAACCTTTTTAAATTCAGCCACAATTATTGTTATTATTCAGCAACAAGAAAAGTAATAATCTAATGACTAAAAACTGTGTTTTATTTAATTCCAATCTTGCGTTAATTTTGGGACACCCGATGAAAGTATTGGAGGTATTTGACAGAGATCAAAAGTATCCCAAATATATCCTTAGATCTGTAAACTTTGACAAAATTTACAGTAAAGCCCCGTCAACCCCATCCGAAGATAAAACCAACAAACGGACCCACTCCTCAATACACCCTATTTACCCTTCACGACCACCGAACGCGAGGCTCGTATATCCAACCTGTCAGTCGTGCTTTTGAACGTTCGCAAAATCGCACCTAATCCCGTTAGCGAAACTGCAAATCGACAAATTGCCGAAAAGCGGACACTTTGCGGTCATATCCGAATAACAGATAACCCGGGGAGCACTTCGGCGACAATAAATTCAATAGGGAGTGGGCGTATACCAATTTTTACAACGCCAAGTCGTTTAACAGCATTCGTCACGGCCTGAAGACGAATTTTGGACAGCAAAAGGGATTCGTTTATCTACGGCTGTGCCATGGTTTAATAGGATAAGGGCCTATTTGGAAAGAAAGTTTAAGATTGCATTATTTTGTAATATGTTTCGACTCCAATAATCCAAATAATAATAACGATCTTCAGGGTAAGCATCGATTCAACAACAAATGTTATGCACCGAAAAACAATGATATTGTAATACAAACCTTGTCATGAAGGTGGCAAGGTGGCAAATTTACAGTTGAATCAAGCAAAGTTCATTTCCACCAACTGCAATAGATTCAAACCTAAGGGCATGCTTTTCTTTTAAAGAATAACGAAGTAACATTTATATCTCAAGAAATCAGTTGAAATTATGGCGAGGTTAAGTAAACTTCCTAAAAATGTCAGTCACAAAAATATCTAAAATGAGTATTAAATAAGTATTCGGTTATTGCGGTAATTGCATAGTTACTCCGACGAAACCAACTATATTTTTGATCAGTACCTACATTATCTTAAATACAGTGGAATACAGTAAATTTTATATTCCACGTTACAAAGCACTTTTTTCAGTGTAGACATTACAGTTGCAAATACCTGAAATGATATAAAATCACACTCTCTAGAAAAAAAAATTATGCTCGTATTGATTGATACATAACAACCATAACAATTGAAACGTCTAATACCGCATCCTGCACCTTCTTTCTTACCAATTACATTGCAAAAAAAAACAAATTGCTAACTAGATACTTCAGGATTATGACATCGATGCTCAGAGCTCCTCAAAAGATACTCAACTCAACAGCAAGAAGCTAAGCTTGCCATGTCTATAGCTCACAGCGCGCGCGCCCTGGCCAATCGCAATTGGAGCGGGAGGAGTAAAACGAAGAGCCCGCATACTCTTTTTCTAATATTATTGTTGGGTAATGTATTATATCCTCCAAGTGACGGTTAACATAACTCAATTCTTATCGCCATTTCAAAAGTTTTGAAGTGATTTTAATGAAATGGATATTGGTTCTGGTACATTTCAAGCCACATTAAGACATTACAGGTAACCTAATTTTTCATTTGCAGACAGATTAGACCTGCTTAGAATAATACTAATAGAAACATGAAAAGAAACCTGACAGTAAGGCAAATAAATTCCTGGTGAATGCCTATTTACCTTTTCCTACTGACCTACTAATTTTATTTTATTTATTTCGTGTCTCTTAAATTGTGCCTTACCGGAAACAACACACTCCTTCATTTGGAATAACTTCCATACTGAAACACCTATGCTAAAATGAATTACATACCCATGTTTGTCAAAATAAACCCAATCAGATAATTAGCCGGATCTAGGCTGGATTAATCAAGCTATTAACGGTAAACTGAAAACAATTACCGACGCCAAGTCAGTGTAGCGAGCAAACGATTAATTTCTTTCACGTTGAAGCAATGGCCATAGGCGTTACGTTCCTAATGTAATTTACTAGTGAGTTTAGTTCATTTTATTTGGGCCGAAAAATGAACTCAGTAACATTTTTTGATTGTAAAACAGATTTAGACACTGATGAAACTGTGGTATCGAATTATGCATTTGTGACATAAATAGACTGTGATGATGCGTCGTAATATAGATCAATCTTTTTCAAGTTACAAATAAATTTTAACAGATAAAACATGTAATCTGTTAATTGCAAATTTATAGAAAATGAATGTAAGTTCTTTGGTGGGTACAATAAATTATCAAAGTATAATTATATACTCTATAACTTTTGATAAACATTTTTTGTGCCTTTCCATTTCGCCTTTTTTCGCAACTTAAGTTTTTTAAACATTTTTAAACATTTGCTTTCTGTAGGAAGGCTTGTGGCTCATTTGTATATTCCCAAAATTCTTTCTTCTTTTTCTGTTTTTCAACTTCCCTCTCCGCTCAGACACTTTCATCTCTTTGATACCTTCAATTTTTGACTTTCCTACTTATTCCTTTCATGAAATGTGGCTCTTAATGTGTAATAAAATTATTAACCTCAATGAGTCATTAGTGCTTGCAAATAGTCTTTTTTTTCTGGAAATATTAGTTTATATATGTATAAACTAGTATTATGTACCCTAGTAACAATTTCAAGTCGAAAATCAGGGGATTCAATAGTCAATAGGTTTATTAGACAATTACTTAGAAATTTCGAACTCCTCCGTATATAAGTATGATTAATTTAGTTTTGAAAAAACTAAAATTAAAATTAATTTAATTAGATACTTTAAAAAAATACCATACGTAGGAGTTCGAAATTGCTAAGTATGTACCTACGTGTGTTATGAACTCCCAAATGACTATTGCATACCCTAATTTTCGACTTGAAATTGTTTCAAGGGGATACTATATGTATAAATGAATATTTTCCGATAAAAATTAGTTTAGGTAGTTAAAATAAATTTTATTTCGATTTCTTGTACATGTAACCTATGTATCAACCCCCAAACGACAGCTAGGGTGGTAAATATACTATCGGATACATTTGTTTATCAATAAACAATCTCTCCGACAACGTTTTTTGCACATATTTTGAGATTAAAGAAGAGCACCTATTTTACAGGACTACAGGATTTGTGGATGTGGCTATCTTCACCCGTATTATTTCGGGCATTTCGGTAGCAAAGAAAACGTACCGGTTTACATTTGAATCATCGCCGCTTATCAGCACAATTACGTTAAGAGATTTATCTCTCGCTCCGAACCATAATTACCCTCAGTACAACGTATTGTTCGATCGAGAGCGGACGTATCGGTCTCCCGGCTCATGCGAGTGAGTTGTGGCGCGAGTTTTGTGAGTTAGCATAGTGACGTCTCGTTCCTGGGCTCCCGAATGCCTTGAAATTATAATTCAGGCGAGTGAATTGCGCACTCGAATGTTTTCTGAGTGACACAACGTCTCCACGACCGGCATGGGAGACAAAGGGTGAGCTAAAAGGATAGAACGCCCTGTAAAACCGCGAGTAGGTGGAAAGTACTAAGAAGATAAACATATTTACAAGGTTTTTCACATTTAATGGAAATTGACGTTGAATTTGAGTTTTTAATAATTTCTAAATGCCTAAACAGTATTTACTTATTAATACCAACACTTATATATAAAACTGAGCATACGCATTTTACACAAAAGCGTTTTATTTCCATTCAGACTTCCACGCTGTCCCCCTCCAAGCGCCACCAGTCCGCTCGATAGCTCGACGGATCCGAGACGAGATTAAAATATTTACAACTAACTCCGACGAGCGAAAAAAAAATTATTCATAAAAACGTAATTTCAGATTAACAGTTTTAATGTTGCGTCGAGTAGAGGTGAACGGTCGCGATTCCGGAGAGCATCAGAAAAACGAATCGTCTCTCAGATTTTATAATCGAGCAGTGGCCACAATCACAATCGCACCAGATTCTCGACTAATGATGTCAATATCGACGGCTCTTTTTTCCCTCTAAAATGAGTTATTACCGGTTTAATATAGCCGCTTTTCTTGTTCAGATTTGAATCTGGTACACGGAGAAAAATCGAAATAACATATGAGAGCAGACCTACATCAACAACCTTTCATTAATATATACCATAAAGTAATTAAAAGAGCGAGCGTTATTGAGAGGTGGCCGAGAGTGAAAGGAAGCTTTTTTAAATCTGCCATCAACTTCTCTGATAGAAAAACACTTCAATCTTTTTGAACGTGATGCGCACATGAATGAAATACATACATTATAAATAAATATTGAGTATAAAAGATTTTCATCCTAAACACAAATTGAATTGACGTTACAATGAAAATTATAACCAAATATGTTATGTTCAATTGTTTCAACACTTCCGAAAATTGCTTATACCATAGTCGACACTAATAGCATAACTTAGTTTCACGTGAAATGTTAGCATAGGAGAATTAGAAACTCAACTCATTAGTTATCTAAGTTAGATACTCTCTTCTGTCTCACCGTAAGAGGCTAAGGGTTGGGCTTGAAATGCACCAAGCTGAATATAGACCCCCGTGGCGTTAGGGATCGTACCTGTCGGGCGTTCGCAGGTAGTGGTCAGGTAGTCCGCACTACCAAACAATATAAAATTGATTATAATGTTCCAGCGAATTTTGATTAACGCGAATATATTTTTATTAAGATAGTTGTTTCTTTCTCTACAAATCGATACCAAACTCAAAATATTTCAAACAAAATCAAATTGTTTTATGGTTTTAAATGTGTATCTAAACAATATAAAATTAATTATAATTCAATATCATGTTCCAGCGAATTTTGATTAACGCGAATATATTTTTATTAAGATCGTTGTTTCTTCCTCCATAAATCGATACCAAACTTTAATAATCTCCAAGAAAATCAAATTGTTTTATGGTTTGTGGTCTATATTCGGTGAAAATAATTATTATATTAGGAGTATATTTCTCAACATATACTCCTAAAAGACGAAATTGTTACATATTTGAGAAAAAGAAATCTTGACCTGTAATCTTTATCTTGATGAAAAAGGAACTTATTATACCTCCTTAATATTTTTTACCACATAAGTAGTGTAAAGTTCCAGGAATATGCTCTGGTTTGATCACAGTCTGTGATATATCTCTCTATGATATATCTAAACTGTGGTTTGATCCTTGAAACAAGTTAGTGATTGGTCGGCCTTTATGATTGTATTAAATATTGGCAAAATATTATGGTCAACTATATAAAAGGTTTGTTTTAACCGATAGTTACGTGCCTTGGTACGGTTATTGGTGCCTGGTTCTGTTTTCTGTTTCTCAAATATGTAACAATTTCGTCTCTACATTAGTGAGTAGATACACATTTAAAACCATAAAACAATTTGATTTTGTTCCCTAACGCCACGGGGTGTCTATAATCCCGCTGGTGCATTTCGAGCACCACCGAGGTTAAGCATCAGATTGACTAATACGAGATCCCAGTAATACTAATACACCCTCATTGGTATGTGGATTGATGATCCTGGACTCTCATCTACAAACCTGTAACTTCGACTTCACAATTCCTAAACATTTTTCTAATAAGGACGATGAATTTACATTGTCTTCCAAATCTAACTATTCAGTCTCTAAAATTTGTTACAGAACAGATGGTGGATCCACATCATCGTCCACTTTCTCTTCACTATCGTTTTTCGTAGCTATATTTAAGCATGCATGACCATGACATTGGCCAGAAATTATTGAACAATTTGATCATGCCTTACGACATCCATACATAAGAATCATATCTGTAACTATGATTACAACAAATTTTATTTGGTAGTTTACCAGGGACGGGCTCAGGTATTGTTAGCATTATTTTATTAAACTTTTCTAAATGTTGCTTTTGAAGAGTTGTTGGTTTTAATATATTATTGTTGAATGTTCATCCCCAGTGTTCAGGATCAATTGCATGATTCTCAAGCCACGATTGAATTTGATAACAAACCCGATAGAAGTTTTATTGAGCAGCATACAATGTTGAATGGAGAGTTCTATAGGAAGCTTATTGAGTAGTGTACATGTAGCAAACGGAAAATTTTAGCAAATCTATAGAATTCCGTGTACTTGGTGTTCTAGAAGTTACTAGAAAGGATCGTAGACCATTATTAAGGATATCAGTGAGGACTGAGGTAACAATTGTAAAAACACTTTTACCCAATTTATCAACCAAACTAAACGTCAAAATCAATAACTGTGGTTTAGGCCTACGTAGCAGGGCCAATTTTTCCAGTAGGCCCTATAGGCCTGTGCCTGGGGCCCCCTGGCTCAGGGGGCTCCAAGATTGACCTAAGTATCCCTACGAGGGGCCCCCAGATGGTATATGGGCCTAGAGCCCACTTGAACCAAAAATAGGCCCTGCGAACGTAGTAAAGAAAAAAATGGTTACAAAATCGCAATAGCATCTATTAAACATAAACGACATAACTTGAAAAACCGTGATTTCCTATCCTTTGGCATCCTTTCTTGTTTCGCATGAAATCATAACACAATAATTTTCGCCACGCTTTTGTACGATTTTCAGACGATTTCCCCGAAAGAGACGTCGTGCCAGTCATAATTGCGCCAATTTTACGTCACTGCAACTAACTTCATGAATCTCGGTGTGAAGTTAGCCGCAGCGGCAGGCCAATTTCATAGGCGTGTTCCATTCTTACTATTGCACCAAATCGAAATATTTAAACGTTGAAAAGGGCGCTCTTTATCAATAACAATCAGTCTTCCGAAAAAGGACCTCTGGACCATTTTTGTGGAGAATTGATTCAGCTATAATTCTACCTTTTCTAGATATTTTCAAAATGACGTCACCATTAAACCTGAGTAGTTAAGCACAAGGAACGTGACGAGGAACCTCAAATTGACGGGGAACTCTCACACCGTTTCTTCTAACGTTTAATAAAACTGTAATTTTTTTAAAGGAGCTGCTAATAAATTACAGTCAAGATTTTAATCATTCCACGAAAATTGCTAGTTCTATATAATACTGATATTTTTTTTTTAAAAAAGTTGCTAGATTGTTAGTTCTCACATTTGTTAAAATTGCTACATTTTCAGTAGTTGTTAGCTACCACAAAGTCTCTTATTATTTAAGTCCAAATTCAAAGATTTTGGAAAACAAAAAACAATATAAGTTTCTCAAAATTTTATCGAGGAACCCAAGAAACTAATTACGTTGAAGTGGTTACAAATGCGTACGTATCCACGTGTCAAGCATTACAATTTCTGAATTATTCTTAAAAAAATGAAAGAAATCTTTAGATAATAAATATTACTTATTATAAATCAAAGTATTTTTAAAGTATGCAACGTGAGAAAGGAGTACTTTGAAATGGAGACAAATTGGTTATGTCATTACATTTCAGTCAACAAAAAATTATAAACGATGCTTAATACAAAGATGTAAGGAGAAGAAGTAAAGAGCCGATAGAAATCCGCACATATTAAAGGAGTCTAAATCAAGGCCTACGGATAATTGTAGCCATTAGATTATCCGGATAATTTTATCCGGATAAACTGGATATTTCAACTATTTAAAAACGGTAAAGTGTATTTAGTATACCCGTACCTGGTCGGACAACTGTCATTACTGGCGTAACGGATTGTGATAACCAGGGGATGATGCAGTTCCTAATACAACCTAAACAGGTAATAAATAATTCCCGAGGACGAAATCTAGATATCAAAACCTTAGGTACTAAAATGTAGTGGTAATAACTAGAGTAACCCATTTTAATTAAAAAGAACAAATTCAGCAAAATAAGCATTTTAGGCACATATTTGGTAGGCAATGTACAGAATTTTATTTTAACTAAATAAAATTTTATGATAAAATAAAATATATTATTTAGTGTCCCAATATAATGTTTCTAGAGATTTTATTTTGTTATTTTTCTAAATTTAGTATATAGATACATAAATACCCGACAGCAAACCAATTCAATTGATCACTACGAAACCTCACACATTTTTAAAGAGATGTCTGGACACTTAGATAAATTGGTATTTAATATATTTAATATTTAGATAACTACAGGCGTCGGATAATTGTAAATCCGAAATGTTCTTCTGGGGTGACGTTTCGGGTCGAATGGGACCCATCATCAGTTCAAAGTCAGCTACATGCACATCATACAGTTAATTATTATATTCTTCATACAGTTAATTCTTTACAGAATTAATGTAACGTTACAATTAAAATTTATTAATCACATATATGAAATTTTAGAATGAGATAATGACAGTAGTTAACGGCGAAGTGGAGAACGTCAAATTTGATTGTTGTAAATGATACAATAATTATAAGACTTCATAATAAAAATGTCCCCTTCAGTGATCAATTCCTTCTCTCAGTGTGCACACTCTCGAAATGATTTTCTCATACGCATACCACTCTGACGATATCTGTTACTGGACGTCGTGTAAGTTGACTTTTTCCCGTCGAGATTCGTTACATTCCGAGGTTGTTTCTTACATGTTCGCACATACCCTGGTAATGGCGAGCGTTTTCATGTGTTTAAGTAATCGCCAGATGATATTACAGATTAATTTCTGCATGCCTGACAATTACCCAGAGGATTCGAAATCCGTACCGAACGACGACCAAGACGCTCTCTCTCGCATTGTTCCCGGGCATGCGACCAATTCGGATGCCTCGGATGCCCGAAGGTCGGTAATAAAGGTGGAAGATATTCCCGAGCGCCATTGTCGTCGATTTCAGACGTTTTAATTGTTATTATGACTTTATCAGGATCGTTACGACGAAAAATTGCTCTCGCAATGCGAAAAGGTTGAGATGTTCTGGTAAACGACGTCGCCGAATACGTCAATTAATATTAATTCAAGCTATTATTTCATTGAGCTGAAGCTAATGTACTGAGGCATTATGGGGGGAATTGACAATAAACTATCGTAGCTCGATGAAACAAAGTTAATATCAGCTCAGTATATGTTTTCAAGTACCCTTAATATTGTAACGCGAAATGTAAACAGCAGCGCGAGACGTGTTTACTCTTCTCGGACGGCGGCTTACCGCAAAGGAACGTCGCTACGCTTAATTGAGCAATAAAAACCGCCCCAACGTTTCGCCAACATCTTATTAAGGAAAGAATGATTTATTACCTTCCGGTCGTTTCTAGATAAACATTATTACGGAAAAGAAGGATCGAGTTATTTCAGGAATCATCGCGAATACAATTGAGATATGTATATAAGCGGGCTTGCGGTCGGAGAGATGAGATTAGACGTGAAGCCGCTACAGAGTAAACAGTGCGAAAAGTTAAGTGTGTTATGTAAATTAATTAGTTTAGTAATAGTGTAAATAAATTAAGTAGTGTGTAGTGTATAATTAAGAACAGTGTAAATGAATTAAAATAAACGTTATAATATTTTAACCATTTTGTGATGTTAGATTTTAGTATAAATATACGTATTGTTATTTTAAATTTACGTCTTAGTTCTAGTTTCATTTCAATTTTTACAATCGGGAATATCATTCCATCTAGAACATTATTCGATTTCAGCAAATATAACTGCTGGTCATTGATAAATAACCTTATTAGGAAACACATGTAGCTGTTATCTTTGATATACCTATTTTAATCATTATTATCCAAATTTAATTATCAGTTTTAGAATCTGCAGTCTCAATTATTCATTCTTGTGTATTTGCTGTTTTTAACAACTTATTATACAAGAGAGGTCAATTAATTTCAACATTTAAAAACCCCCTTGTAGATTTTAGACAATGATCTATTT
The DNA here is from genome assembly GCA_946251905.1 of Cryptocephalus moraei. Classification (NCBI taxonomy): domain Eukaryota; kingdom Metazoa; phylum Arthropoda; class Insecta; order Coleoptera; family Chrysomelidae; genus Cryptocephalus; species Cryptocephalus moraei. The sequence goes on from OX276454.1 coordinate 19,459,778, forward strand.
ATTAATGGAGCAATATGTGCTACAACAAATAGGATTAATTCAATGATTGCATCAATTTAATCACAACATTTAAGTGATTGGGTTATCAACTAATATTGTTCCGATTCAATGATAACGTGACGTTGCTCTAGAAAGTGCTCTGTTATACTTTTTCCTACATTTCTTCATTTGCATAATACTTATGACTTCCTAATTATTACTATCGTAAGATAAAAATAATACTTTCATATACCAAACTTATTACGATGTATTTATTATTATTCAAGCAACATTCCCAATACCTATATACTCTTATACCCACTCCAACATTAGTTAAAGTCGTTAATCTCCCATAATCGACTGATTTAACATTCTACTAACAAATTACAAAACAATAACATACTACTGAACCGTCCCACTCAAAATTATGATTGAATTAGGATGAATAATTAATAAAATTATTAAATCTAAAAATAAGACAATTAGTAAAATGATGAGAATGGGATCACAGTCTTCGTGTATATATTCACTCGTATGAAAACCAATAGCTCTAGAAATAAATGTTAAAAAGCTAATTTATGGTACAAATATTTAAACTACGATTCTTATGGCAATATTAATATTACAAGAATATATTAAATATTGATCAGTTCATTTCAATAATTAAAACATAATCAATATTTGGATATCATAAAGAACCTAAAAATGACATACCTAAGAGAAAAATAGAAATAAGAAGGCAACAAGTAAATAGTATGTATTAACTAACCAAAATAAACTATGCTTCTTCAACGGCATAAGTTAATATTTTTGATAAACTATTTAGACAATTATATACAAGAATAATTAACCATTAAAATTAATACATTTCAAAGATTCCAAGGTAAAAAAAAGTATATTTTCCTGTATACTTATAGCCATATGAAAAAGAATATCCTCCTTGCTCAATAAAACCCTGCTGAGAATATACATAAAAATATGTATAATGATAATGAATAAGCCGTCCCAAAAAAAAATAGTATTTATAATTTGGGTTAAGATATTAATCATAATATATCAAAGGTAATTTCCAACATATAGTTACTACACTTTAAGAAACAATACTATATTAATGAAGAAAATTTCTCCTAATAAATTTAAAGATAGAGCTGCAGCGATATTAAAGGCAAAATAAAGAACATCAAAAAGAACAGCTCAAAGAACTAGGCTTATTGACTCTACGATCAACATAAAAGAGAGCTAAGTAGGGTTGTAGGGATTTAATAGATTTAACTTGTTATTAAAAACATCTTAGGTGAAATTTCCACTTGCAAATTAAGTAATCAAAATTAATTAGAACAACTAAGTCAGTAAAATAATTTAGTGTGCTTGTTGATAAAGTAATCAATTATTAAGTAATTAATAACTATTAAAGAGGATATTAAAACAACTGAGTCGCTTAGGTGGACGAAAGAGCGCGGATCAAAGTGATAATTTCAAAATCTTACAACAATAATCAGTCGCGCAAGCATAACACCAGTTCTCGTAATATGATAACAAACGCGCTCCGTAAGGTCAAGCACACAGCTAGGTCAGGAAAATTACAATCTAGGACGCCGAAAGATAACAAAACTTAATTTGCCATTTAAACAATGTAATTTGAAGATGTATAAAAGCTTGTGAAATTTTGGTAATAAACCAGTATACCCTAGTATGCTCAAAACGATAGCGTGTTGTGATCTTTCCTCAGGCCACTTAACCCGACAACCCAAAACCTAACAAACTTCAACCCGGAGAGTACGTCACGCCCTCTCTCCAAACTACTAGAACCTAAAACCCCGGATCTGCACGATACGCCCTCAGATCCAAACCCGGAGAAGTACGTCACGCCCTCTCTCCAAACTACAATAACTTCAAGAACTTCAAGAGATCACGTCACGCCCTGATCTCCGCCTACAAGAACGTCTGCAGTCTTACAACCTGGAGACAAGATTCATCTCCGCAGCCACCCACGAGTTACGAGAGATATCTACATACAGTCCACTCTCTAGAGATCATTGCACACTTCGTTCAAGGTTAATTAAACTTTAATTTTAATAAAAACTTCGAGGCTTCAAAAATTAAGAATCTATAAAATACTTATACAGGCAGAGCAATTTTGAGGCCTTAGTAAAGTATACTTTCTTACTAATATAGTAGTAATTAACTCTACTTACTATAATAAGCCAGGTATAGAAGAAAACATAATTATTGACTTTTGTCGTAAACAAATTAATAATACTTTTTATGATAAAAATTAAAATAGTATTAAACCAAATCCTTCTATTTTCGACTATTTTCGACTAACCCAGCTAAAATTATAGAATCAAAAACAAGTGTAAAACTTTATTAAACCATAAATATAAAGAATATAGGATTTTAAACAAAAAACGTTATACCAATGTAAATTAAAAATTACTTATTTAAGTGTAATTATGTTTACAACAGTCCAAAGTACTAATACTATTATAACAATAAAACATTAATAGCATTATTAGTAGAAACAAAACTAAAATATAAAATAAAAGCATAAGCCTACTTACTACCTCCATTCAATAAAAACTAGCAAATAGCCTAATTCCAAAAAACAAATGCAATTAAAACACATTTATCGAGTTAAAAGTTATGATTTACCCTAATAATAGCATCAAAACGATGAACCTAACTATTCTTGGATAAAAATAGGATTCTAATAATTTAATAAGTCTTGTTAGAATTACCAGTAGGTAAAAGTGATAATTAATCAATTACATCCCAAATACATAAGAAATGTGCCAAAAATGAAACTGAATGAATTGATAACATAAATTAAATATAAAGGATAATAATATAATCTTCCTTCAGATTTTTTTTTATTTTCAGCTATCAATGTCTCGGCAACTAAGTGCCATGTCTTAATAAAATAAACATTATAACAAGCGTAACATTTTTATGGGAAAGGAAAATGTTTTTAAATGGTAGTTACTACCTTAATATTGTTGAAATTTATTTATCTTGTCTTCAGAGTGCTTCAAACCTAATTGCAGCACTTTGTAAATACATTTTATCATAACAAGGCAATCTCTTAATCGATTCACATCGTTCCGCTGTCCAATTTACATTTTTACTCCTTGCCGCGTATCATTTCGACGATTCCCCCCAAGAGGGAGGAGAAGGGACCCACCAGGATGGACTTCACGACAGACGACGAGGAGTTTGTGACGCCGAACAAGAGGGCCAAGGTTTCGAAAACCACCGAAAAGAATGAGGTAGTGACAAAAAATTCTTTTTCAGGGCTCGCAATTGAGACGACGGCCACCAGCAAGGACGAGAAGAACGAGAGCGAGAAACAGGACGAAACCCCACAGGCCCCAAAGAAGAAGAGGATTCCCCCCATCGTGTTGAGGGAGAAGCAGCAATGGACCGAGGTGAGCAAGGAGCTCACCAAGAAGAAAATTACTGTGGTCAAAGCCACAAATACCAAGGACGGGATCAAGATACAGACCACCACAGAAGAGGATTTCAGGAGGACCACCAGGATGTTCGATAACAAGAAGATGCCTTATCACACCTACCAGCTGCAAGAGGAGAAAACGGCGAGAGTAATATTGAGAGGAGTACCGGAATACGTCACCGAGGAAGAAATCAAGGAGGACCTGAACGAAAAAGGATTCGAGCCAATGAAGATAACGAGGATGACGAAGACCATAAGGACGGACAAGGGAGGAGCGAAGAGGGTCCCGATGCCACTAGTGCTGCTCCAACTAGAAAAGAAGGAGGAGAACAAGAGGATATACCAGCTGGCCGAGGTCACCCGGTGCAGTATCAAGGTCGAACCCCAACGTCAACGGGGAATTATAGGGCAATGTTACAGGTGCCAGAAATTCGGACACGGGCAGTCTCGATGCACTGCCCCACCGAGGTGTGTCAAGTGCTCAGGATCGCACGAGTCCAGAGACTGCACCAAATCCAAACAGGCCCCGGCTAGATGCGCTAACTGCGGTGGAGCACACCCGGCCAGCTTCAGAGGATGCACGGCGTACCCTATCACAAAGGAGGAAACCAGGAAGCCGCAGCAAGAGAGGAGACCAGGAGTGAGCTACGCTCATGCGACCAAAGGAGGACCGGACCCGACGACTACCAGAGGACAAGAGACGACGACAGGACGCCCACGGGAACAGCAACAGCCGGAAGTACTACGAGCCATCGACGAAATGAAGAGGATCTTCGAGAGCTTCCTACAGATCGCCGCCAAGTTCAACCTGACACCGACCAATGAATAGGACAAAACCCGAAGGATTACGCATCATGACATGGAACGCCAACGGACTGAAGGAGAAGAAGGACGAACTACAGGAATTTCTAGAGGAGTATAATATCGACATCGCCTTGATACAGGAGACTTTTTTAAATATCACTGACCAGTTTCTAATTCGAAATTTTACTATTTTTAGGAAGGACCGACCAACACACGGAGGAGGCGTACTGATAGCGATAAAGAAGAGGATAGCACACCAGGAGATACCACCCTACCGGACGGAAAATATCGAGAGCGTAGCCATTGAAGTAGAGATGAAGGATAAGAAGATAGACGTCATCAGCGCATACAAGCCGCCAAGGAAGGAACTACAGGACGAGGAACTCAACACCATATTCAGGGACATGGACAAGCCGAAGATACTAGGAGGGGACTTAAACGCCAAACACAGGGATTGGAACTCGAGGAGCGCCAACAAGGATGGAAGGAAGCTACAGGAACATTCAGCGAGATTCGGATACGACGTCATAGGGCCCGAGGAACCAACGCACTACCACCACACCGGACGAGGAGACATTCTGGACATTTTCATCATGCAGGATACAGGATTGGACTATGAAGTCGAAACGATGGAAGAATTAACATCGGATCACAAACCAGTTTTGTTTCAGGTAGGAAGATGGGAGCATCGACAGGAGACAAGCACTAGGACCAAAATTGACTGGGAAGGATACAAAGAGGAAATACGGAAGGCGAGCCAGACGGGAACGATGGACACTAAGGACGAAATCGAGAAGGAAGCGGAGAAGTTAACCAGGGACATCAACGAAGCCGTACGAAGGAACACCACGATAATCCACCAATCAACAAGGACGGGGGACATACCGAGGTTCATCAAAGAGAAAATAAGGGAAAGGAACAGGCTGAACAGGAGATACAGGATTAACTACGACCCGGAAATTAAGAGGACCATCAACCGGAAGAACAAGGAGATCAAAGAAGAACTGGCAGAACACAGGAGCAACAAATGGAACGCATTTTTGGAAGAACTGGACGAGGATACAGGAGCGCACTGGAGGATCATGAGGAAGCTGAAGAAGAACAAACCTTCAACTACGAGTACTGCTATTCATGGAAAATTTGGTTTATGTTTTAGGGACGAGGACAAGATAGAGGCGTTCGCAGATACCATGGAGGAACAGTTCAAGATGAACGAAGGCCAAGAAGACGACATCGACTTCGAAGAGGACATCGACAGGAGGGCGGCCAAGATCAGAAGGAGAAAGTGCGAGGACGAATTGGAACCCACTACGAAGGAAGAGATGGAGGCGATCATCAGAACCCTACCTACGAAGAAGGCACCAGGACGGGACACCATAACAAACAAAATGATAAAGGAACTACCGGAGGAGGCAAAGAAGAGGATCCAGGAAATCTACAATGCGGCGATGAAGAAGAGATACTACCCACAGATATGGAAGAAGGCAGACGTCATCATGTTCCAGAAGCCAGGCAAGGACAAGAAATTCCCGCAAAACTACCGCCCCATAAGTCTTTTAAACAATTTAGGAAAACTACTGGAGAGGATACTACTGAGGAGGATCAAGGAGGAAGAGGAGAGGCTACGTATCATACCGGACGAACAATGTGGATTCAGGGAAGGGCACTCGACGGAGCACCAGGCGCTGAGGATGGTAGAAGAGACGATCAAGGACATCAACGAGAAGAGGACGACATGCATGGTACTATTCGACGTGGAGAAGGCGTTCGACAGGATTTGGCACAACGGACTAATAGCAAAGATGGACGGATTAGGATTCAAGACGGCGACGACCCAGATGATACAGGACTACCTACGAGACAGGAACTTCAGGATCAAGGACAAAGGGACGAGATCGAGCAGCAGGAGGATGGAAGCAGGAGCACCACAAGGATCGGTATTGGCACCGGTCCTATACAACATCTACACTAGCGACATACCGATTGGAAGAGGGAACAGCCACACGAGGACCCATATCTACGCGGACGACACGGCGAAGGCGGCGACATCGAGACAAACCAACAAAGCGACGGAGTACCTACAGAGAGAAGTGGAACAAATGGAAGAATGGACGAAGAAATGGAAGATCAAACTCAACGCGGAGAAGACAGAAGCAATATACATAGGACCGAAGACTAGACGACCGACGACCAACATCACAATAGGAGAGAAGGAACTGGAATGGAAGGAAGAAGTGAAATATCTAGGAATCCACATAGACCGAGGACTTACATGGAGAAGGCACATTGAGGAGACCGAGAAGAAGGCGAAGGACCGACTGAACAGACTGGGACCACTAATAGGACGACGGAGCAAGCTGAGACTGGAAACCAAGAGGAAGATCTACCTGGCAGGAATAAGACCTATAATGACTTACGGAACAGCAGCGTGGGGACAAGCAGCAAGGACGCACCTGGAGAAACTGGAGAGGATACAGAACCAAGCGATGAGAAGGATGACGGACGCACCATGGTATATGAGGAATGAACAACTACGACGGGACCTACGCATCGAAGAGCTAAAGAAGACCATCAGGAAGAGGACGAGGAAGACGATAATCAAGGCAATGGAGCACACGAACCCACTAATTAGGAAGGCAACGGACTACGACGAGGACGCAAGATCAAAGAGGAAACGACCCAAGACGGCAATGAAGGAAGACTAACCACGAAGGACATACCAGGAAGATGAAAACACAATAGGAGGACTACCAGGACGACCAGGACAACACAGGAAATAACAACACGCGGAGGAAGAAGAACCTAGAGGGAGAAGTAAGGAGCCAGGCGCTCAACTTCGGGAAATTGAGGACAACATACGTTATCCGAATAAATACAAACCACGTAATAATTATTAAGTAAATAGTTAACTAATGTTCTCTTCGTTACGGTAGCTAATTTGTCCATGTTACGTTTAGACCACAACTTACCGTTCCCAAGAAGATTGTATTACACATCTCCGACTGACCATCGACTGTTCTAATTGCACATTTACATTTAATCAGTCGATTGTCCTTGTGGTCGAGTTTTAATTAGTGCTCGCTCTATGTATATGCATACATCTTTACCTCGATCGATCCTCTTCGATTTTTTATTTATTTATTGTCACGCACCCTTCCGCCACCCTTCCCTCTAGTTATTCAATGAGATTCTTCGAATTAAATCGTCGAAAATATCTATAATCCCCTTTGGAATAACACAATGATTTATTGGACACTCTCGACGTTAACATCACTTATTCAAAGGCGATCCAATAGCTCGTTTATTGCTGGGGTGTGGACGCTCTTCTGTACTGAAATATTAGCTTAAACGTATATATGTATGAATTAGGGGTTGTTATGGTAATTAGTGGTGAAAGAAGGGTCGCGCAGTGGCGGCGATATTGATCGTTTTATAACGAAAATATTATTAATTTCAACCTAGATGAGGATAATTATGGATTGCACCTATAATTGAATCAAGGCGCATTAACAAACTCTACAATAATTATTCGTTATGTAAAATTTAGTAATTGCAATTAAATCTCAACGAAGAATACATCAAAACCGAGATGAGCCTCAAATATAAACGAAATATCAAGCCGTTAAGACCAGTGAATCCTAGAAATTACAGAAACCTCAACATAAAAGGAAATTAATGGTGTAATTTAATAACTATACAGGGTGAGTTAAAAATAACTCGAATTCTCTTAATTGTACGGGGGCTATAATGTAAAGTGTAAGTTTTCTTATAAATTTTTTTGTCAAAATGGCGTACAGCTTGAGTCAGTCGAATCTACATAGATAAACTTCCTTCGCCGGGCATGAATTTTAGTTTATTGAAGCGTTATAGAATATTTATGAATAAATCACTCGAAAAGGTCGATCTCTTTCTTAATAGTAATTACACCGTTTTTGGTAGAAAATGAATGTAACGTCACTGAACTGAGTGAAACCCTAGTTAGTTCTCATTGCTGGAATCTCATTGAGAAATTTAGTGAGTTTCAGTTCTTTTAGTGAAGTAGTTTTCAAGTTTTTTGTGTCCATTCAACAACCTGACTAGTGACTGGATTAAGTGGCTGTGTTCCAATCATTTTAAACATTAATAAAAATATTATTCGAACTGAGAATATGGGAAAACCTAGTAGAGATATTGATTCAAGTGTGCTGGGAGAGCTTGGTGAATTTCAACTTGTTTGGTGAAAGAGTTTTTGAGTTAGAGGTGTTTATTTAACAACTTCACGGTAGTTGGATGAAGTTGGAATCTGGAAGGATTTTAAAAATTCATAAAAAATCTTCAAATATAAATTAGTGTAAAACTCCCTAACGGTGGATTATTGAAGTGTTTTGAATTCGTCTAGTGTGTTTCATCACTTTTCATAAAGGAGTTTTGAAGTTGTGACGCTTTATGAAAATAATTGACAGAATTGAACGAGTGTAGTCGAAATTTGGTACTATTTCTGGTGTCACAAATTCATAATTTTTATATTGAAACTTGGATTTCGGAATAACTCACTACACTTGTTAGTTCAAATGTCCTGGTGGAGTTTAACGAGTTTGGACTTTGAATGAATGAAGGAGTTTTGAAGTTGTCGGTGTGCATTTAACTCCCTGACAGTGTTCCGAAAAAATGGCAGTTCGTAATGATCTTACCAATTCATACAAAAGTATTTAAAATCATATTTTGGTAAAAGTAACTAAACCCTTTGATTGAAGTGTCTGGGGAGCTTAGTGAGTTTCTTTCCCATTTGTGAAAGAGTTTTCAAGTTGGAGGTGTTCGTTGAACAACCTTACAGTGATTGGAAGAAGTGGAAATTTGCAATGATTGCAATCCCTCTAAATAGTAGTGATCAGTCACTAACTAATCCAGTTTCAAGCAGTTATCAAATTTTACTAAGTTAAAGTCAAGATTAAGGAATATATTAAGAATTATAGTAATTTCACGTTTTCTGAAATAAAGGTAATAATGAGGCTAGCCTAGAGGATTTTCTTTGTTCCTTTAAGAAGTCTTCCATCGGAATGAGTCAATAGGTCAAATCTCCTTACAGTTTAAGGGTTAGAATCAATTTTTGAAGTGTAATTAAGTAAGTCTAAATTAAAACGAAAAATATGTTTTTCTGACAAGATCTGATTATGAAGTAAAGAATCGATGAAAATGTTGGTGTTTTTAAATTTCTGAAATCATTTTTCATGTCCTTTAATTCCGATAATAAATTGTTTTAGGATTTCTTCAAAATTGTTATATGAAATGTAAGAAATTTTATGATTCCCTGATCTATAATAGTTGATAAAACATCTTTCAATTTATTTAAGGATGAGTTGAAATTACTGCAGGTTTTGAAGGAATTAATAACAGTAATCCTTCTAAAGACATATTTGGACTAATTTTTGGGAGGTAGGTCCTAAAATTCAAGTTATCCATCTTCTTGTCGCCAATATTAAATGTTATTTGAAAATTACTTCTATTTCTTTGGCTTTACTAAGATATTTAGTAAAAGTTACATCTATAAAGTTATGAAGAAAAATCTGTTGAAATAACAATGGAAATCTGTAATTTTATGTGACCAAGGCTGATTAATAATTAATAACGACAGTAATAGGCTTTCATCTATAAATATCAAAGATAAACGTGTTGTTACTTGTCTTTAAAATTGATAGACCTAAGAAAGCAATACTATTATTCGTCCCAAATTCAATTGTAGAAAAACTGGCATTATGTAATGAATGAAGGTAATTGGGACAGTCAAAAGCATCACTGTAATAATTGTAATGGCAATAAGGTACTTACCATAAATGAATGTTTTTGCAAAGAATGCATTTACGCTTCAGCTAAGATCGGAGAAAGACAACTACTCACAATTAAACCTGGGATTTGAGAGTAGTGTTTCTCATTAAATTGGAAAAAATTGATGCACGACAGTATCAAAAATATGGAGATTTAACATTATATAAGTAGGAATATTAATTTCAGAGAGTAATTCTCTAAAAATTGTTTTAAACATTACCCTTATAACATCTCGAAGGAACACATATAAATTTACATAACGTCGAATATCTATTATAGTGGTAATTTTTCATCGCCTTTAAAAGTCAAAGTAATTACTTAAAGCAATTAATTACTAGAGAAAGTATTAATGTATGTTATATTTTTAAGTATACCTTATGTGTTAGCCCCGATTCTTCGCCAATGGATCGTGGATGTGTATTAGGCTAACGAAAAATAGAGAGAATTGTATTACAATCATTGAACTGCGAAGCGCATCACCCCTGCCGGGGAATGCAGTCGTTATATTTGATGTGATTACCGCTTCCATAAAAATAGCTCGGAATCGGAATGGGAAGAGAGGCTCCCGAATTGCGATCAACGGAGCGCGGTATCTTTAGCGTATAAATGAGAAATTCCCCTTTTTGCTCCCGTTTTTCCTCGATATCGAATGAACCGGGAAGAGGCGGCGAGATAATTAGTTTTTATCCGTTATTCCGGGCACATACAAAATTTCGACTTTTGCAAAGTTGTGCGAGTGAAAGAGGGAGGTCTAATGGGTCAATCAGCGGTGAAGGTGACAAATGACCAGTCGCTGACCGCTCAGGTGACCCCCCGGCACCCCATCATTAGTGTAGCTTTGAGAGAGCCGCTAAAGGGAAGAACGCCGCCAGAAGAAAACTGTGCTAAATGGATTTTCGGTCGGCTAAATGTTTCTTATGATAAATAACATTTCATGTTAGGCATTTTTTTTTTTTTTTGAAATAAATATGTTGTGATCGTTTCGGGTTTCGGTGTGAAAACGATTTCATTATGGGACCGACGTTTAATTATAAAATCGGATGAGGGCAAAAACCACTCATAATTGACCAGCATCGCTGAAGTTGGCAATTGATTGATTTTTTGGCCCATTGAAAGTTTACTGTATCTCTACAGCTACAATTTAGTAGCCTTTTGTACTTACTGTTATGATCCGATAAATTAATTAATTATTTCTTTTAAATAAGTACATATTATCTCATACATATTTCGTTTCTGTGGCATCAACTTTTACTTCAATGATTTTGTGAAGAAATCAATTCTCATACTTACTACGTTATTTCTTTTATCAGGTCTTTAAAATCTTTCGCTCTCTAAAGCCTTGAGTCGTATGTTTTAATGATAGTTACTTTGTTAAAAAGACACATTGAAACAACATATTCTGCTTCAATTTCTTGTATTTTTATGGCATTCTGTCCGAATGCTTTTGAACAAAATCTCCTTTTATGGCAATAGTTATGCTGCTGCGCACCAATGCAATGAGATATCGATGTTACGAGTTATGCTCATAAGTCATCATTTTCAAAATTGAGCTGTAACCATTGTCCATAAGATAACAGAATGTTAATCTAAACATTCATAAGTCTAACAAGTGGTAGGTATTCAATTAAAATGATACGATTGCCTCTGTCATCGCGTCATTAAACTGAAATATTTATATTAAAAATTGTATACTTTAGATGTTTAGATCAAACATTAACTACTTTCAGCATTTCTCATAATTATCGAAAATAACATCACCAATAATTATATTTCATAAGTGATGCATCTACACTTATAAGGATGTATCGGTTTAAAACGTCTTTCGTCGTTGTCCGATGCCTAACTTCCATTCGTTTCGGTTATTCCATTGGTCTTCTCTCAGATCCCGAGCACTCATTGCTTTGTTTATACCTTCTCTCCGCGTTCTATCAGGACTTCCTCGTTTTTTACGATTTGGTGGTATCCACTTCATGGCCATTTTGGGCAATCTCGTTTCTTCCATCCGCTGGACATGTCCGTACCATATTAGCTGCTTTCTCTCTATATATCAGTCATTAGCGAACCATGTATTCCCATCTGTTGTCTTACCTTCTCCTTTCGTATTCTATCTGTCCTTGATACACCCAGTGCTCTTCTAAAGACGTCCATTTCAGTCGCCTCAAGTTTTCTTTGATTTTGTTCCGTTATTCTCCACGTCTCTGCTCCATAGGTTAAACTGCTTTTAATGAGAGTTTCATATATAGTATATTTTCGTTTCTTCCCGATGTTGCTGCTCCACAGTATGCCATTCAGACACTGAGTTGTTCTTTGGCTTGTGTTATTTTTTTCTGAATCTCTCTGTCATATCTCTACCTGAAGTGTCAAATTCCACACCCAGATATGTATACCTACTGCAGTTTGCCACTTCATCATTCTCCAATTGGATATTAGATAGTTCTGCTCCTATAGGGAGGTATTTGGTTTTCTGTGTGTTGAGCTCCAGTCCCCAGTTACTATACTCTTCTTGAAGTTTCCGGACCATATATTCTAAGTCATCTTTATCGTTTGCTATGATGACTTGATCGTCAGCGAACTGTAACGTATATAAGTACGTTTCTCCGATGTCAATACCCATTCCTTTGCATTTCCTTTTCCACTTGTATAAGGCTCTTGCTACACAGATCTTGAATAGTGTTGGTGATATACAACAGCCTTGTCGCAATCCTTTATCCACCAGGAATTTCTCTGACCCTCTATTGCCAATCTTTACTCTTGACTTGGAACCCGCATAAAAATTTTTGAGAGTTCTTATGATGGTATGGATAATGTTGGTTTATTGTAATGATTTCCACAGTTTCCCCACTGGAACTGTATATTCAATTTCCTTTTTTGTAGCTTTTGTCGTTTTCCCTGTGATCCGTCCGTTCCGCGGCATTTGTTAGGCTTTCTAGTATTTATAATTTTTTTACAAGTGACAGGGAACTAGCCTGTCGCCTTAACCCCCAACCTGGAGGGCAAGCTATTTTTGAGCAAGGTTTCTTCCTCTAGATTAGTTGTCTTGCCCGACTATGGAGACTAATCTTCCCCTTTTGCTAGTTTTGGTCCGCCCCGGGTATTTCATTTCCCCGGAACCACCTATATCTAGGAGGCATTCCCCTATCCGCCACCTGGAGAGGCGCCCGATGGGAGACTAGCAACCCCACACTTAGGTATAAGGATACCAACACTTTATATGTTCGTTTAAAGAAAATGGTATTTACTTCGAATCTGCAATACAAAAGAAAAGTGATACAAAAATACAGAATTTAGTTAAAATTCTCACACTGAAACGAACCAGCATTTCCTCGTGGTGAAAACATAAACATTTGAGTTAAATTCTGCTATTCCGTATCCATTTCTCCTCTTCTGTACAATTTTAATATCAATCAACAATAATTTTTAAAAGTAACTAACATTTTGTATGGAAAATGCTTATGGTATTGTGCATAGTGTATGTGTATAAAACAATGAAAGCTGTACTGGAAAGATAAAAGAAAAATTACAAAAATCTGCTCTCCCAGAAATAGCAGACAGAAGCGAAACTTAATGTGTCAGTCATTAAATTTATATTATTGTATCAATTTATATAATGTTATTGTAATGTTAATGTTAATGTTTATATAATATGGAAAATAGCAAAAAGAACTGAATTAATACATGTGTTTATGTATATTCATAAAGTAGACGTTCTATGCATAAAACATGTATCTTTGTTTAATATTTTGGAAATCATTAAATTACCTGTATAAATTTAAACCAAAAAAGTCAATCGCCAAGTTCAGGTAATTTACGACACCCAACGACACCATCATAAATAACAAATATCACAACTGAATCGTCTACAACATTCAAAAATTACGTATGTGGATATTTACCTACAAAATTTCAGACGTAGAAACGATCCTAAGGAAGTTTCACTTCAAAAATTGTGAGTTATCATGAAATTGTGAACACCCTGTAATATTTTAGCTGTATTATAAGCAATCGAATTTTGTATAAAATTTCACAAAATCTTGGTAAAAGCGTACAGGATTATTGAAGAGGGCTTTGGTAATTATTTTTTGTCCAGACCCAAATCAAACAGGTGGCAGCAAATCCAGAATAAAAGCGATGCTCATTGCCTTTTTCGATGCCAAAAAGGCAAACATTTTCCCAAGATAAATTTATAGAGAAAAGGACGTTATTGATAACATCAAAACGGCTACGACGATATTTATAAAGGACAGACGCTTTAAGGAGTTTCTAAGTTACTTATAAGAATTGTAAAAACAAAAGACAATCAGTACTTGTCTTAAGGAAAACATGACGTTTTAATTAACGATTCCATTGGATTGAAGCAACTTGATAAATTTCTAAGCTACTATTGTTACAGTTGTAATGTTCTTTAAATATGAGTTGCAATCACAGTAAAGAAATGTGACATTTGACATGACACCCATAACGAATTTAAAGAACTTTTAATATTTTCAAAGATGTTGGAGGAGTTCCAAGGAGTTTCTGCGAAACTTACAACAATTGTAAAAAGAACATGTCATTTTGAAGGCAGTTGCATTTGTTTCAAGGAAAACATGACGTTTCAAATAGCGTCTAATGCTTTGAAAGAAATTTACGAGTTTCTAACTTACTTGTTACAACTGTAAAAACATTGTGAAAGGCGTTGCAACCACCACAAGGAAAACAGAACATGTGAAATGTAACTTGAAAAGTTTTTAATGGATTTTTGATACTTTATAGAGGCAGGGGAGTTTCTAATAAACTCTTTACAAATTGTGATGAACTGATGCATTTTTTAAAGCGGTAACAATTATGTTAAAAATAATATGAAGTGGAGTTTACGTTTTGATGTTTACTTGAAGTTTCTTATGATAATTGCAATTTGTCGGTCACATTTTTAATAACGTTGTAGTTCCCATATAACATATATAACCACATCTAATGTTTCAAACGAAGTTAGTGAGTTTCTAAAGAGTATGTTAATATTTATGAACTGTCATTGAAGTAACATGAAATTTGAAAAGGAACACAAGAAGTTGTAGGAGGAGTTTTGGTTCCATAATAAAGTTAAGAAGTTTCTAAAAAAAAATATGCATTTGTAGTCGCTGAAACACTTTTTATAAAAAAATTAAAAATGTGTATTTAACTTGTTAGTCGAGACGTTTTAAAATAATTTTCGATACACTTAAAGAAGTTGTGATGATTTTAAAAATGTTATGACAATTATAAAGAATTGATGACAGTTGTAATTATCTTAGCAAAAAGATCACGTCTGAAATAAAAATTATGATGGTTTGAAAGAAGCTCAGGAATCTCCAATCAACTTGTTAAAATTGTAATTTTGGTAAGAAAATTTGAAAGAAGTTGCAACTACCTCATGGAAAGTATAAAAGAATGTTACTTGCAATGTTTTTAAAAAAATTGATACTTTGAAAGGTGTAGACAAGTTTCTGGGGAACTTTTACAGTTATAATGAACTCATGATAATTTTAAATAAGTTACTGCTTATTTTAATAATAATTTTAATAAATTTTGATGTGGAGAAGTTGCCAAGTTACTCAAGATAATACTGCTTCTGAGTTTAAATTCTTGCTTTGTAAAATAGAACAGAAGGAAATTAGGTACTGTCTCAAACACCTTCAGATAACAGGTACTAACTCTGCAGTTACCAAACAACAAGATGTCCACCAATCTTTCAACTTGAATTCGTTTGATGATGTGAGGAAGAAGCTTCCGTTAACGTCTCATACAAAGTCCGTTGAAGACCGTATACAGGGCGACGGAATGAAACCACGACAGAAGGGGGGCATGTGAAACGTTAACGTCGCGTAGGTATTATACGTTTAATCGCATACGGCGTGGCAGTTCGGACGGGCCTAATTGGCTCATTAGCGAGAGAGGCGATCTCGTTGGCATTGATTATCGACGCGCACTCGTTTTCGGATTCCGCGCTGATTTAACACCATTTACGGGTCAGAAAGGACGGCTAATTATGCTCGGATTTGGAGAGTTTCAAAGGGTTAGATGAATACGCCCGTAATCGCCACTGAATAGGTTCGCACATATGCTTGGATTACTCGGCTGGCATGTCAGGATTGGCAGGCCGGTTCTGATATCGGGAAGGGCGATAACATCCCCTACACGCGTGTTATCTACTTCAAAACGGTTTACGATGTTTGTTGCACACTTTGTTCGGGTGATGGGTTTAGAGATGAGAGATGCACATTTCGACGATGTGATATTCGAACATATTCTGGTGGCAATGTTTTGCACAAAACTTCAATGATTTGTCTTGTGACGGTTATTTGTGTTGCTCTCAGTATGGAGAATTTAGGTCGTGACTGAGTCAGTCAAAATTTTTTGCCATTTATAATTATTAATTCACAAATTAATTGATCTTGGGTCACATAAATATGATACACTGCAAACTGCCGGCAGTGTACAGGGACCCTTTAAGGAAAGAGACTCGAAGAAACCATTAATTTTATCGAACTCGAACAAGAGGACCCTTTTCTGTAGCAAACTTTATGAGGGACTCATTTTTTGCCATCTGAGTGCCATAAATGTCAGTACTGTTCCATTTTTAAAAGTTTTACAATCGGGCCTGGTCCGTTCCTGACTTTCAATGAAGATTGCAAATGAACTTAGTATCAAAAAATTAAGTTTTGAGTACGTTTTACCAATGACCGAACACAAATACTATTAAAACTAATTGTGTGGTTTATAAATTATGAACAAAAACCGATTTTAAAATGTTAATTTTGAAGGGCCATTAATCAAAATTAATAGACAATATTATTTTTTTATGTAATATATCAGGGCAATTTTGAGGTCTGCTGTAACTTACTAAATGTATACTTGGTTGAATTCTATTCCTTTAGAGGTATTTTTACATCCATGAAACTCATTTGTTACATTTTAGGATTTGGGAAATTGTCTTGGAAATTTTTTGGGAAGAGTAGAATATCTCAGGACAGTCCTTTATTTTAGATTTTGAGATTTTAGATACCCTACGTTTATACCTTTTTAGTGAAACCTCTCACGTTCAAATTCATACAAGCTTAACACTATCTTGAAACATTTTAGAAGGTTTCCATATAAATAAAATCTTTTAGAACAGTTATTATTTATGTTTTATTTTAAAATTCTTACTCTATGGGAAATACTCTTAATGTGTAATGGAATCTTAAAGAAGAAGTCCGTAATTCAAAGATGGGGGCAATCTATTAAAGAAAATAACTTCTTATCAGACCAAATGGAGAACTGCTTTGTAGCTAGATGGAATATATTCTCGAAATTAATTCAGTAAAGGCGTATATGAAACAAATGTAAGAGAATCTGTGAAAATGGAATTTTGTAGCTCAGCCGGGATTTGAACCCCGGTCTTCCAATTTCGCGTCGGGTGTTCTTACCACTAAACTATACGTACCAATTTCATTTTCGTTGTTCATGTTAAACGTTTTGAGAGGATAATACGGAGGACGTATAGCTACTTCTCTTCTCTAATGAAATGTTTCATATGCAAACTCTGGAATCCCAAAGTTGTAAATCATAATCTCAAATGCAGAGTTTCTGATTTCACCAGGTTTGGAATAAATTGTTTTTTATCGATTAATCGATTTGCTTGATTTCATATTTTAAATTCAAAATGTGATTATGTTAGATTGACAAAATTTGTCAGCAGGTTAATAATTAGTTTTCTTTATTTTTCAGAAAAACAAATCAAAATCAACCCCTGTTAGCTTTAAAATTGTATTGAAATGACCAATAACTAGCCAATAGAAAGGTGGAATCTATTTATTAAGTTTATCTGTCAACACTTCCATATAAAATAACTTCTACGTGTGGTTTCTGCTAAGTAATGAATTATAATTTATTTAGAGTATTTACTGATCACATTGGTATAATGGGACAAAAAAATTCATCAAGCGCTTCAAATCCTTCTGCTTAAAAATATTGTTTTCAGTTAGATTTCTAATCAGTTCACTACAATTTTCAAGAGTTTATTAGAAACTCTCATACCTGTATGACAATATCAAAACTACTTTAATAACTTCGCAAGTTACATTTGAAGCGTCATATTGTCTATAAGAGTGTAGCAACGCCTTGAAAGATGGCGTAAGAATATTACAATTATAGCAACTAGCTCAAAAATTTGCCAATTTCCTTTAAACCATTTAACTTTATTTAAAACGCCATGTTTGTCCTAAAACAGTTGGAACTGCATTTAAAATGACATAATTTCTTTACAATTGTCATAAATTGTTTAGAAACCCAATATGACACATTTGCACACTTAAATTATTCTTAAGTCGTAAAAAGTCTCACAAGGTTGGTATAATATACTTATTACATCATCATTATCAACAAAAAGGAAGGAGACAAAATGTTATTTGAAATGCAGTAATGTGTATGTGATATGAACATGAGGAAGGTTGATAAATGAAATATAACAGAACATTGTAATCATAATCATAATTTCAAATAATATTTTAAAAGAAATTTGACTGATTTGATAGCAATATTTCCATAGCTGATCCAACTCTTGTTTCACCAAATGTTAAGTTTTGGATAATTTTAAGAAATAAGTCATATTGGCGCAACTAATAAACATTGTTGGATGGATCTCATGGCTTTGTATTGGAAGATTTTGATGTTGAGCTTTTTTAATAGCGTTGGTGCAATTTTGCCAAAATACATTTTCGATTTTACATTTTTTGAAACATCCTCCTTATTGGACATTCCTCAGATTTGCATTTAGAGTACCAATAATAAAATGCCAATTTTTAAACCCACCAATCCAAACTTTGTATTAAAATTTTTCCGAAAATGATTTTTCGACCGCCATTCTCCAATTATGAGTTCACTGGTAAGTGACACACTTATTATAAGCCCTAACAACAATACCAATAACGAGCGGAATGGGTCGAATTGCTGGCGCAATTGTAACAAACAACAACGCGTCCGTCGAGCCGTGAAACGCACGCACCTGCCTTTTTGACGATGTTTTAATTAGTGAATCGCCACCCGGCACACGACGCTGTTTCCAGAAAGGAGGCTTGACTTTTTCAACCCTTTTGGAGAGCTCTCGAAAAATTCGGTTTTTCCAAGTGTTCGATTGTTACATCGACCATAAGTCAATTCGATATTACTTTCACAAAGGCAATTTTTATAATAGTAATGTACGCTGACACGGAAAGCTTTTGTGGTAAGTAACGTTTATGGAGAAGGGGGGATATTAAGTCAAGGAGACGTTTCATTATTCAAACGATTATATGTAAAAAAATCGAACACATTTGGTTGAAATGAATCAAACAATGTGCCGATCAAAAGGAATAAAAATTTCTTTATTTTACTTCGTTATTTTATTTGAGCCAACAAATACGAAATTTTTTGTCCGCAACACATCTCAGTTTTCTTCTATGAAAAACAAAACGGATTGAACTTTAAAAAGTTAAAGCATGTTTGATAACACCTTTATAGAAATAAGCTAATCGAGACACCAACGCTAAAAATGACAGTACTTACATTCCGTCGTCAAGGAAAAATAATACACGAATGTTATGTGCCATTTTCATGCTACGTATCTATGCAAGTAAGAGCTATTTACGACAGCGGCAGCGTGAAAAGTCTACACTGAACGAAAAAGGTACGTGATATTAATAAAAAAGTACATCAAATCAATGAACGTCGACATAAATTTCGGGCCGATGACGAGTGTTGTTGATTTAATGAACGGTCGTACATAAATTTCTCTGTTCATTAAGTTACGATTTCTGTACATTGAGTCAATGTACAGTAGACATGGATCTATGTTGGCGGTTATTAATGTGATGTTTGCTATGTGTTAAACCAATGAATTGTGAGCATAGATCTAAGGTTGCCGGACGTTAATATTATGTACGACATACGTTAGGCCTATGATTGCTGTACGTTAAATTAATAAACAGTGAGCATGGATCTATGATCGCCGGTTATTGATATTACGAACGATCAACATTGGCTTATGATTGCTGTACATTAAATCAATAACTAGTGTTGATAGACCTATGACCTCCAATTATTAATTGCAGTGACTTTTGAAAAAATATTGTATGCAGCGTTTCAGAAGCATTGGAACGCGGAAGGTGGAAAATCTTACTAATACATACCACTTTCTAATTCTTCGCAAAGGGATTTGCAGAATAATAGCCTTTTTTGCTACATCAATTTTTTATTGCATCAGAAACTCACAAATCATATGAACCTTTGGGCTCTAAGCGACACGTTATGTTTATAAAATGTCTTTTCCATTTGGCAAAACTTGGCCGATGGCACCAAATATCCATGGATCGCCAATCTGAAAAAAGAAGGGGAAATGGTAAACCAAAACTAGATTTACGCTTTAAAAAAATATTCGTTTTATGACGTTAGAAAAACCTTAGTTAAACACCTTACGTATTAGAACATTAACAGGTGTGTTTATAACTATTTCTACATAAAACAAAGTCCGAGCACGATGTCAAGCACAAAAAGACATATTACAGTTATTTAGCAACGAATATTCATTATCTGAAACAAGGATTTAAAGAAAATGTTTTTTAATGTGGAAGGTTTAAGAAAAGCAAATTTTCCTTTTTATAAGTATGTAAAATAGAACTTACTTTCATTACAAGCATCCTCAAACGCTTTATTTAGAAGGCCTTTAGTAGTTTTATTTTTCATGTGTCCGTCTTTCTGTAGAAATGTCACTGTGTGGGGAAACCATTTTTCCCAATTATTTAAAAGTAATTCCCAATTTCCGAAAGCAATCTCATAGTTTATACTAACCTAAAAAAATAAAAGTGTTATAAGTAATACAAAATTAGACATTTTCCTAAATGATTCGAAAGAAAAATAAAATTTTAAGACTACCTACTAGTAAGAGATTGCATAGAACTGTCATTTCAACTTTCCGATAATGCTAATACTTACCAATTTTCCATTCTTAAAGGGAAATACTGTCTTTCTCGAGCCTGTTCATCTATCACACAATAATTTGGCACAATTGGTATAATAGTTAGAACGCTGTACTGCCTCTTCTACTTTATCAGACCGACTGGAGGAAATTCAGAAGAATTCGCATAAAAAGTGGTACAAGCAGAGAAGTCTACGACGGTGATTCGTAATATTAATGTTCGCCGACATCGTTTCAACTTCCGACAACATTAAATCTAATGCGTTTTTAAAAGTTAATGGCTGGCTTCGTAAAATCAATGTTTGATGTTCATTGAAACAACGAAAACCGTTCATAAATATTTTATGTTTGCTGTTCATAGATCTATGACGAAAATTTATCGTTATAATCATGAAGAACGTTGTTTAATAATCCTCAAACATTAACTCAATGAATTTTTACATTAGATTAATGGATGAAATATTTAATTCCAATGTTTTGCGTTCACTGTTTAATGTTGGCTCGTTTATCGGTTCAATGTATGAAGTCATAAGTTTATGACCAGAAATCGTTGTAACAATCACCGATTCATAATATTAATGTTCACAAAAATAACGACGGCCGTTCATTGATTTTACGTACGAAATTATTTTCTGTGTATATAACTACATGCCTGGGCATTGGTCGGACTATATCGGACTATATATATTACGTGCAGTACATCCTTAGTTGGGCCAAGGAATTACCTCAGTTGTTAGCACAAAGCCCTCTATACAGAAGTGAAGGTAATGTGCAATCGATATAC
This sequence comes from Cryptocephalus moraei, assembly GCA_946251905.1. NCBI lineage: Eukaryota > Metazoa > Arthropoda > Insecta > Coleoptera > Chrysomelidae > Cryptocephalus > Cryptocephalus moraei. Next base: position 19,481,546 of record OX276454.1, read on the forward strand.
TATACGATCTATGGCCATGCTGTTAGGAAAACAGCTTTACTATATCGGCAAATGACCGCATAACGTCTTAAGCCTCTAACTATAGGTTACTTTCTGAAGAACTTGTAGGTAGTGGTAGTTACCGATAGCTCTAAATTCTATTTAAATCACATTGATGGATAACTGCGAATTGAGGGATGTCTAATGTGGCTTCGAATGGAAAGTTTTTCTTTTGCAGAAAAGGCGAAAATTTTGAGAATGGAGAGGAGAAATTGGCCTGAATTGGAGTGGCTTTGATTGGATACACTAAGCTCCATAACTGCCCATGAGACAGAGATGAGCGCAAAATTATTCTGCGGTATTTTCATGCAATACAATTCAAATATTTCCCAAAATGTAGAGATTTCCGCTTAGCCAATGCAGTTAAGTTAAGACCTTACCCCAATGAAGCACATTGGAAGGGTTGTTGACTCTACGATCAACATAAAAGAGAGCTAAGTAGGGTTGCAGGGATTTAATAGGGAATTTAGGGAACATACTCTTCAATTAGGGATTATTAACCATTAAATAGGGAACTAGAGCAACTAGTTATTAAAACATCTTAGGTGAAAATTTCCACTTGCAAATTAAGTAATCAAAATTAATTAGAACAAACTTAGTCAGGGAAATAATTTAGTGAACGGGCTGATAAAGTAATCAAATATGAAGTAATTAATAACTATTAAAGAGGGTATTAAAACAACTGAGTCGCTTAGGTGGACAAAAGAACGTGGATCAAAGTGATAATTTCAAAATCTTACAACAATAATCAGTCGCACAAGCATAACACCAGTTCTCGTAATACGATAACAAACGTGCTCCGTAAGGTCAAGCACACAGCTAGGTCAGGGAAATTACAATCTAGGACGCCGAAAGATAACAAAACTTAATTTGCCGTTTAACCAATGTAATTTGAAGATTTATAAAAGCTTGTGAAATTTTGGTAATAAACCAGTATACCCTAGTATGCTCAAACGACAGTGTGTTGTGATCTTTCTTTACGCCACTTAGCCCGACAACCCAAAACCTAACAAACTTCAACGCGGAGAGTACGTCACGCCCTCTCTCCAAACTACTAGAACCTCAAACCCCGGATCTGCACGATACGCCCTCAGATCCAACCCCGGAGAAGTACGTCACGCCCTCTCTTCAAACTATAAGACCTTCAAGAACTTCAAGAGATCACGTCACGCCCTGATCTCCGCCTACAAGAACTTCAAGAACTTCAAGAGATCACGTCACGCCCTGATCTCCGCCTACAAGAACTTCAAGAACTTCAAAGAAATCACGTCACGCCCTGATCTTCAATCTACAAGACCGTCTTCAGCCTTACAACCTGGAGACAAGATTTATCTCCGCAGCCACCCACGAGCCAAAGAGATATCTACATACAGTCCATTCTCTAGAGATCATTGCACACTACGTTCAAGCGTTGTGATAAACATTGTTGAAACATGAAGCAATATAAACGAACTTTCAAAAAAAAATCGAAGCAAGTATTTCCAGACGATATTTAAAGTATATGTATCTCGTCGATGTGTTGAAAATTACTTTCGGGAAATCATGTTTCTATGAAATGATGTGCCTACTTATATATATTCTGCTGCCTACAAGTACTATTTCAATATTTTTAGTAGCTCTATTTTCGACTTAGATAGTTATAATTATATACTAATTATACGACTTTGTGACGTCACATGCCAAGTAAATAGTAAATATCTTCACTATCTTCAAAATCAGATCGGAAAAACAGATCAACACGTTATAATTTACCTTATAAGAAAACTGCTGTTTTCAATAAATTTATTTAAATAAAGATGACAATTGAAATTTTACACGTATTTTACATACCATCTATTTTAGGTAGGATTCTTCTGTCACTTTCACAAAATGACGCTTCATTATGTAAGTACTGCTTTGATTGAATACAATAAATTTGATAATGAATCACTGATCGACTTTGAAAACTCGCAATTGCGTGATACTTGTCGCATAACCTCAATAAGAAAAGTCTCTCTGGTTTACTAGCATGTGACGTCATCAGATCCCTAACCAATTTCATACCGAATTTCAAATACAGAGTTTTAAATATAAATAATCAATATATTTTTGGAAAATTCATAGAAAATACCATTTAGATGACATGATCTTGTAGAATAGCAACAATTGGAACCATATTTTTGATACTGTCGTATAACTTTTATATCTTTTAGACCGACAGTTGGTACTGCTCATAATTACTTGAGGGTTAGATTGCAAGGTGTAAGAGTTTCTTTCGCGAAATGAAAAACACTTCAAAATTTGGAAAAATCGGCTCAATTTTATCATTGTGTAAGCAATTAAAAGGGTATTTTTCGTGACAACAACCTCAGAGCTACTTTAAAAAGGGCCATTTTCATGATTTTTGCACATTTAAACGTCATTTTAACAATGTTCCTGGTTTAAAAATGGGATCAAATTCGTGACTGTGTTCCATACTAGTAACTTAATTACTAAACCACTTGATGCTAATTATGTTCAACTTTGGTCTATTTTTATCTAATCACACTGGTATAATTAGCGTTGTCTAAAAATTGTCTACTCTCACATGAAAATCGAACTGTTTTATTTAGACATTAGTGGCATATGTTTGCGTAGGAGATCTAAACTCCCTCATTTGACCAAACAAAGCAAATCTCCCCCACCTCATGAACCATACATGTACATGTACCTCGTTTCTGGAAATGAGTACTTTTCTAATTGAATTGTGGGTGTCGTAGCGTTAGTAAACCGTTAATTAGGTAACAAAGCGTGAATATTAATACAACGATAACGATGTTTATTAAAAAAAGCACACGAAACATTTCCTGCTCGACCACGTGTCTCCTCTCTCTCACTCTATAAATTCAAAGTCCATCGCATTAAAGGATGTTCTCGAATAGTTTGTCACTCCAAAATCTTCGACTGGATGATCAAACAATGTAAAGTGGTTAGGCTTAATGTCACTCTTCGTTTTCCGATTTAATTGCCACGAATGTTAAATCCCCATAAAAATTCTAAAAGGTATTAATTATGCGCACAGAGGCGGATCCCGGCGTGATTAAATTGATACGAGACGTTTCAACGGCGACCGTCATCGTTACTTTTCCCAGTGTAGACATTTTACTCGGCATTTAAATCGGCGTTACGTACAAAAAACCCATACGAGATAATTTCATGTAAATTTAATACACGAGTTTTACGACAAAGCGTTAAATTATGAATTCAATCATTAATCCGACCCAAAAGTGTTTGTATATGTCGACGACGACGACGCACATACTTATGCCTGGGTGTGAAGTTTTTGATTGCCAATCGTATATCGTTATTCACGACTATTTATAATAGTAATTTGTTTTAAATTCTACCACAAATAGTAAATCATTTGCAATTTATTTCGATTAATGTCACGTTTTAATGCCGCTTTAATTGCGCTAATCATCGCAGAAGTTAGCGCTCGTTAAACTCATTCATAATCGGAAAACCGAACGGATTGTCCAAAAGTTTCACCCAATAAAATTTATGCGATGCCGAATTGTAATTGTTAATGTTTTTGTGCGGGTAATAACTCCTATCCGAACGTGAATAAACGAATTAATAACGAGCGGGTAACAATAAAAAATTAATTACATGTGACCGCAAACTATCTTGACTATGCAGCTTGGAACAAAACATTGAAACGGTCATAGATATGCGTAGTTCTAGAGAGCCAACGAAAATTGATGTGAAAAATGGCCCAATATATTGTCTACATGTTTAGAGAAAGGAGCACTGGACTCCATAGTGACGACAAACTGTTAATAATGTAAGACGCTGATAATATTGTAGAACAGACTGGATAATTGAAGACGGCTCTGTTTTACCCTAACGAAAAATATCTATCGGACACCATAAAAGTTTCACTTCAAAAATTAGGGCGCGTGCGAGTTTCCTCACGAACCCATTTTTAATACGTAAATCACGGGAAATCCCATCATTATCACGAAAATAATAAAGGACAAGAGGGCAAGGAAAATCGAAGAAGATATAAATATTATGCCTAAATTCAAATATTATGCCTAATGTAAGTAATAGAATAATCCTGACGGTGGGGTGGTGAGGCAATTCGACACCTCAGAAAAATTACATGTAATTACAACATAACGATGAACACAGTGACAAACTAGAAGAAGTGGCAGTCGAAAGAGTAGGCGCTACCAACTCAAGAATAGGGCGCTTAAGCTTTCTTGCTAAAAAGCTCCTAATAGTCCAGTCATTATAGGGTGTCCACCTAGGAAAATCGACATACCCAGTATATTAACACGTAAAAACTTCTATTTTGGCATCCTAAAACTTTCCTTAAAATCCACATATAATTGGATGGCCGCAAGTTTTAAAGTCGGGGGTCAAAAGTCACAAAAATCGATATTTTTATATTTTTTGCAAATATCTCATTTTCTATGGGTTTTACGCTATTTGTATTCATTATCAATATTGTACAGAATTAAATTCTCTACAACTTTTGTCTTTAACATTTCTTCATAGCTCTAACTGTTTTCGAGATAGAGGGCGGAGAGCGCTCGATCAGAGAATCATGTGAGGTCATAGTCCCGATCAAAAAGTCGTAATATGAAGGTTATATATTATTGCTAAATATATAATTATCATTTATTATTAAGTTTTACATTAAATTCAACCTTTCTTTCTAATATTTCTAAAATTTATCAATTCAATAACACTCATAATCACTTCATTTACACTAATTGCATTTGAAGTAAAAAAATAATTAAGTACATCTTTTTTAAAATCCGTAAACTCTTAAATATTAAATCTATCAAATGACACTTTTAATAAAAACATTAATCAAAAATTTATTTCTTCTCTTCTTTATTTATTTAGAAACCCATTACATTGGTATAAATTAGATTAAAATTAAAATATAATTTAAGTATTTTCCTCAACAATTTTTTAATTACATGGCCCAGATAAGTGTTATTAAATAAATTGACACTTCATTAAAAATAGATAAGTAACCAAAAAATGAATTTAATGTAAAAGTTAATAATAAATGCTAATAAAATATTTAGTAATAATTTATAACCTTAATATTACGAGTTTTTGATCGGGATTACCATGACCTCAAATGATTCTCTGATCGCACGCTCTCCGCCCTCTATCTCCAAAGCAGTTAGAGGTATGAAGAAATGTTAAAGACAAAAGTTGTAGAGAATTTAATTCTGTACAATATTGGTAATCAATAAAAATAGCGTAAAACCCATAGAAAACGAGATATTTGCAAAAAATATAGAAAAAATCGATTTTTGTGACTTTTGACCCCCCCGACTTTAAAACTTGCAGCCATCCAAATTATATGTGAATTTTAAGGAATGTTTTTGGATGCCAAAATAGAAGTTTTTACGTGTTAATATACTGGGTACGTCGATTTTCCGAGAATTTAGGAAAATCACAAATACTTTTTGGAAGATGAAGAAATGAGTTTGGTTGAGCGAGAGCCCAATCAAAGAAAATGAAATATAACATTTATAAAACTGATATAACTGAATGGAGAGTTATACACGGTGGATATTTAATGAAAATAAGTCATACCTCTATTACTTTTAATATCATAGACAACAACTATTACAACAAAGACATATGTACTACATGTGCTAAAAATAGTACAAACAACTACAAAATTTAGTAGTTTTCATAAAGTTTGAATATTGGTAGAATTCAGAAATAGATAGAATTATTGAAGAAAGTAAAAGAAACTATTTAAGGACTGAAAACTGCAATTAGTCAGGGGAAAAAGATATGTAATGAACTAAATATGAACTAATATACGGGAAACAGCTTTAAAATCATAATTAAATGTAATAATAATTGGAAAATGTAATACAATTTTCCCAATGAGCAGAAACTAAAAATAGTTACATCACTGTTTCTTTTTCCTCCTGAGAATTGGATTATGAACTGTAAAACTGTAAATATATTGCTCCAGGTCTCACAAAATTCCTCCACAGTTCATAGTAGTAGCATATGGCGTTCTTACCGATGTATTCCTCAATATGAACTACTTTTAAAGCAAAGCAAAATATATGAAGAATTATCAAGGAACTTATCACTGAATTCTTGGCACACACAAGTTTGTTTTCCAAATAAGATTTCCAGTTCTGCTTTAGAAAAGGAAGATCGACAGCCTCTCATTTGCGATCTGTAATAACCACAGATATAAAAACTCATGTAATATGACTTCATGGAAGCTCATCATTTCAGGAAATAAGCATGATCGAAATAATTACCATCTTAATAATTAATAAAAATTAATCCTTTTGAAAGTAAGTTTTGGTCTTCCAATAGAAACTTATTGAAAATAATGCATATTTTTTGATACACCTCACAAAAGAAGAAAACTATATGTGCAATATTCGCAATCATCCACTAGGAAAAAGAAGACAGAATAGAAAACCATACTACAACGTGATCAAGAATGACTGTTTGAGTTGGCAATACTGAATCTCATTTTTAAATGGTACAACTGGTAATTTGAATTTGCTATTTCAAATTCAAATTTCTGGTATTCTTTTCAAATTTATGTATTTAAAATGGTTTTCACGTTACAACAAGAAATTTTCATTGAAATGGCATACTTTCGAAGCGGGATTTATAACCCATTTACTGGTTGGCAGTACTCTCTCGAAGCGACATACTAGCAATTTCAGAAGTTGTTTCCGGAGACTTTGGTCATTTTTGCTGTCTTTCTGCAACATTGCATGTTAGTTGAACGTTATTTAAACACAGAGAGCGTAAGCAAACAAAAATCAACTGGTAGACCTTCTAGTCTAAAGGAGGAAGTTGTCGAGGATATCAGAACTCGAACGCAAAGAAGTCCTCCCAAATCCTTAAGTAAGCTCTCCCTTCAAACAGGTTTGGTCCTTATGCCTCCTATTCAACCAATTTTCATTCTTACCCATAAGACTTCCACTTTTCCATGTTGTTCTAATTCACGGTTTTACAGGTTTATCATATGGAAGTTGCTCCACTGTGCTTAAAAAAATATTTAAAGTACCACCCTTACAAAATTTTCACCATCCAGTTATGAACACCTCCTCATCACCCGCAGAGAGTTTAATTTTGCAATTGGTTCAATGACATATTCAATAATAATGATATGCTTGACAGTACCTTCTTTTCCGACGAAGCATGGTTTCATCTCAACGGCTATGTGAAAAAACAAAATTACAGAATTTGGTCTGGTGAAAATCCTTACGCTATCAGAGAGACACATTTGCACCCGGATGAAGTTGGTGTTTGGTTGTCAGTCCAGTGGCCAATATTTTTTAATTTTAGCGTCAATTCGGAAAGATATATCCAACACCTTTTGAGGCCTTTTATCATATATGTAATACTCCTATATCGCTAGCGTCCTATCTCGTCCCATAGTGAGTCGGGCGAAAACAAGTGAGACAGAAGTCAATGACTTGGTAGATGAAGCGCAAGCGCGACGGAGAACAATGGCCCCGTATGCAAAATCTGTATTCTCGTAAAGCGTTCACCAATTCCAAGTAAATGATACTTATTGACCCTTATTATTTCTTCGACAACTCTATACTAATTGTCAGTTTTTCACGATGGGAGTTTGGAGTATAATCATAAATATAAAATTTACGCGTGGTTAATGTAAAACAAAACGTAACGTAAAAAAGGATATTGTTTTCTCATCGAATCGAAAAATGGTTCAAATAAAAGTTGCCAGTATTGGCTAGCGTTGCAACTTGTTATAAGAACTGTTAGTCAAAAAACTTACTTGTTTTAAAATACTAAACGTAAAATCCCAAAATACGTAAACAAACACATGCCGCTCGACGTGACGTAAATATACACGTGATGCGAATCCACTGATTTCATTGGCCATAAAAGACGTCTGCGTGTTACAGACCCAGTCACATGAGATGGATGTTTTCGCCCGAACCTCTCTCTCTGTTAGCAATATAGGAGTATTACATATATGCCTTTTATAAACCAATCGACAGACGAAGAGCGTCAGATTGGATATTTCCAACAAGACTCTGCAAGGGCACATACGGCTCGTGCTACTATGGGATATTTAAGAGAGAATTTTGGCGACAGAATAATTAGTCAGGGCATTTGGCCAAGCAGGTCACCAGATCTCACCCCATTAGATTTTTCGTTATTTGGGCTCTTGAAGGACAATGTCTTTAGGAACATATTGCATACTGAAGAAGAGCTGCAAGAGGCAATAGTTTAGGAAGTGGCAAACATTACCCCCAATATGCTGGTGAATATCTTGGAGAGCCTAAAAAGAAGAGATAATTTATGTCTGGACCAAAATGGGGAGCATTTTGAGCATTACCTTTAGCTGTTTAATTAAAACATTGTTCTGTATTTCGAGTTTCATTTTTTGAGCGTTAATTTTTATTCACATAACCTACAATCTTATCGCTAATTGTTGTCAAATTTTTGTCAAATAGATATATCTGGTTGTAGCGTTGCAAACCCTTAGGCAAAAAACTCCTCCAGGTAGGATTGCCAACTCAAACAGTCATTCTTGATCACCCAGTACATTTGTTGGGTATACACTTCGAAAACTTTTACTCAAATTCAAACCAAATTCTCTTATCACTTACATACCTATAGAGATTTCCTTATTGTCATGCTATTAGAACGGTGCACCTTTAACGTGGGCGACGCTTTTACAGCTGCCCCATATCACCTTCGCTCCTCTAATTGACAATGAAAGTGTGAAACAGGAATTCTTCGGTCATAAAGCAAAATGTTTTATTCAACAGTCTCGGAACAAACCTCTTGCAAAGTCCGCCTTTCTCGCTAATGAATAATTAACATAATTCCACATATGTTCGAGGTCTACGATGCTCTATTATCTACACACGCATAACGGATCAATTTAATTTAACGCTAAAAAAATTATTAGGCAGTTCTAGTACTACTAGTTCTGTAAGCTACAAATCAACAACGGGATGACTTAACAGTGTTTGTACATTGATTATCTACATTCTGAGCATGCTACCAACCGTATATTACCTGACGTTCACTCATTTTTCTCTTCGTCACACACAAACTCGGATAAATGCGTCTTTTAATTTCTTTCCCGGCCTCGATGACGGCGAGACCGAATGAAAAATCGAAAATTCCCATGGCAAAAAATAAGAATCTGTTAATTATGCTTGTCAGGATACGAAACCCCGAGGGATCCTTCTTTCATCTCGATCGATATTACCGGCAATTAATGTAAAGATTGACATAAATATATCTGAACAGAATACAAGTCGAGGCGACCGATATGATACGCTTTTTGTCCCGTACAAAAAAAAGAGGTAATGGATGTCGAGAAGAAACTGGATAGTTGTCGCCGTTGCTTTCCGTTTATGATAATTAGCTCGTTAAGTCGGTTTTCAGAAAAATCACCGAATTAAACGATTTCACAAGGATGTGACAAAAAAAGGAAGTCATGAAGCGTAAAAAAATTAATAGATACGCAATTACTCACCTACAACCTCAAATAATTAATCCTAAAAATTTGGTGTGAACACAGCTTAAAAGTTGTGCTGAGAAACCTTATCGGCTTACCCGCCTCAAGAAGGGTATCCAAAAACTTGGAAAATTTCGTAAGGGATTGTAGCGGGAATAGTGTCATTTGAAAAGTATCGAAAAATAAACGTATTTGAGATAAGACACCTTATTGTTTTATTTATTTATTAAAAACTGTAGGTACCTCTATATGACCAAGTTCCATAAGGTAAAAATACTATGTTTACATATTTTGACTTCAAATTAACCCTTTTAACTTAAAACTTTATTTCACGCTGCCGCTATCGTAAATAGCTCTTATATACATAGATACGTAGCATGAAAATGGCAAATAACATTCGTGTATTATTTTTCCTTGACGACGGAATGTAAATACTGTCATTTACATTCCTAGGAAAATCAAAAGAGTAAATCAAGTTGATTTATCCCCAGTTAATATAAATCTGACGAATGTCAGTCAACTTATGTCAGAGTGACGTACGTCCCAACTAAATCAAAAATTTCATTTCTTGATGAATTATGAGGGAATTTTCAATGGCAGCGTGCAAAATCTAATAAGCCACACGGAATGTATCGACTGTTAACATCCTCGGCAAGTGACAAGCCTCGGCTTCGCCTCGGCTCGTACACACTTGCCTCGGATGATAAAACGTCTTTATATTCCTTGTGGCTTAAATAACTATTAAGTAAAATATCACACAATTAAAAAAGATGCCTGTCATATGATATAATTTTTAATGACTAATGTCGATTATGTACAAGCACAAGAAAAAACTGTAAAATATGGGTGATTGCGCACAGACAATTCTAACGTATAAATTAAAATCGTATTATCTTTGAGTTATTAATAACAGAAACAAGAGCCTACCACCGGAACTTACTTTGAATAAGTTATTGGAGATTAAAAAATACCTGTAGTAGATACGTCAAATCACTATTATGATTAAACGTTTGTAACTATAAGGAGACAACTATTGAAGTCAATAAAAAATAAATTAATTAACTGATGTTTTAGAAACATATTTGCGAGTTCAGTTGCAGAAGAAAATGTTACTTATAAATAACAAATTTGAATCTCACTTTGGAATATTCACAACTACTTTGGAAAATTTGGTTATAAAATTAAATTTATAGGTCGATAGTTGCTGAAAACTCAAACCAATTTGCTCGGAATCCAACTGTTTCTAGACTTGCGTGTGTGCAAAGCACATGCTCTTGAACACTATCTCATCTATTAAGAATTAAAGAGATTATTGCCTATTCAAACAGGTGACAAATTTTTTACATATTCCACACTGCAACAAATGTTTGTCCATCACTTCTCATTTCAAGTTATTTTTATATGTAAATACAGTTTTAAACAACCGAAGAGTCTTAAATACTTTATGAGTTGCTACTGAGCATTTACCTTTTGCTGAATTGAGTACAATTGAGAACTATTTTAGTAGTTCTTTTCATTGTGTAGGGCCACTATGTGATTAATTTAAGCGCTAAACAGACTATGATCGCTTATATAAAAATTATAACTTAGCAGTGGGACAAAAGTCACAACGAGTAATGGCTGTTGCGTAACTTTGAACTATAGTTAAAGGTAATTTAGACTGTGTTAGGGAATCTATGATCACAACTATTTAGCCACCATATGTATGAAATTTAACTGGATTCAGTTTAGCAAAAAATAAAATGGTTTTCAAAATCGATTTAAAAACACTAACCTTGAAAGATGACTGCGTTTGACCTCTTCCATGTTGTCCGCGATTGTCGCTAACATGACTGGTATCTGAAAAAAAAATTAAAAATATATTAACAACTCAATTAATATTTAATTAGTTATTAATTAATATTAATAATCATTCAATAATATGACGGTAATAAATACCATTGTGTCCTTTTTGCCCTTCTTTGAAGTTGTTCGTCATTGCTGCCGCCGTCACTTAATTACCTGAAAATAATATTAATAAATATAAAAACTAAGTTTAAATAGACAAAAAATGAGATTTCAAATATAAATTGAAAATACTAACCATTTAAAATTTAGAACGTAACATTAGAAAACGTTGATTACTGCTTTTCTGCCCTTCTATGAAGATCCTGAAAGTCTTACCTGAAAAATTAATGTTGAAAATATTACAAGAAACGTAAAAGATTTTTAAAAAATAACTCACCTTGCAAACAGCTGACAATCTCTTAAATCTCCGCCCTTATCTGAAGTTCTATGCCATTGTCGACGAAAATACTCACCTGAAGATGCAATAAAAGAAATTAAGCACCATCAAACTGTTTATAAAATATAAGTTTCAATATTATATTATAAAACAATTACACAATTAAACACATATAACAACTATTCTTATGTTCCGTCTCTGGTAGAAATGTGTTGAATAGATGGAAGTAACACGTTGTAGATAATCTATCGTAAATTGTCATACAAAGTCTAGTAAAAGATGTGTACAAAAATTTCAAAAGTATTGCAAAATAAAACCAGTCTCGATTTTTGTAATAAGAGTCCCTTGGAGAAACTAACAGAAAAGTAGTGTTAGAGCAGACACTTTTTCCTCAAAAACCAAAAGGAAATGGGGATATTTCGCATAAGTTTTCCACGCTTTTTTGTTGTTTCCACGCATGTTTGTTGCAGACACAGACCATTAATATAACTAGACCCGGTGTTCCCATTAGAAACTGATCTTTGTTTACATGCCAACATAGCCGATAGGCGCGGTGTAAAGGGGGAAGAAAATATGGCCGCCTTTGACGAATTTTGACAGCGTACAAAGTAGCTATCCATAGGCGTATCAATAATAAGGGACAAAAAGGAAACAAAATTAAGAAAATAATTTATTTATTATTTAGATCAACGGGCAATGAAGCCCTTTATATGCTAGGTAACAAAGGTGCGAAATAAGTGACAAATGATAAAGAAGGACACAGATTATCAAAATCATCATGACAGTAATAATGCATACAATAAGTATAGTCCAAGACCTATCTGTCAGAAATTTGCTTTAGATTGGCATAAGAGGTAACCGCAATGTTTTTACATGAATACCTCGGGAATAACGTCTAGAATAAGGATTGACTTATCCTCCAAAGCGCATCGGTCGGGAACATTGTAAAAAATGCAACAATTTAAAAAGAAATTAAAAAACGCGTTTTTTCCCGAATTGTTTTGCTTCTAACTTTTTAATTATTGAATTCAGAAGAAAGTTGAAGAGAGGAAAAAGTTGCAGAATCTATTTTTACATAAAATGGCATAGGTTATAAATTAAAAAATTTATTAGCGGTTTTGCCAAATAGTACAACAAAAAATCGGCCCAAAAAAGTGTTTTTTTAACTTATTATTTTAGGCACTTTAAAATGTAGTTAGGACTTCCATATCACAGGTACAAAATCCTCAAGTTATAATAGAACAATCGAGTAAATTTCGTTTCGATCGGATTATTAGAGTTTGCACAATAATTTTGCAATCCAGAAAAATCGAAAAATATTGAAAATTTTCAAAATTGTTTAATTTTTTTTTTCTACTATTCGATTTTAATAGAACTAGCGGTCATATATAAGAGGGAACAAGCTTTCATGTACTTTTGTCAGAATTAAAAAATATTTATTAGAACGGATACAGTCATTGTTTAAAGTTGGTGTCGTTTTTTTTTGCTTATAAACAAATAGATTATCTCGGCGAATTTTTTGTTAAATGAAATTCTGAAAACATAGCAGGAAAGTACTCGGAAAGACGCTTCTTTTTATTCATAATAAGTTGCTATTTTGCTCCTTAGCTTCTGAGATATAACTCCTCAAATTATTTAGTGTTTAATAAAATGGTTAATAATAGTTAATAAAATTACTATTTTTTCTCATATCTTAAGAAATAATTGTTTCTCACGGTAACCAGTATAATATTTTTGTTGAAATTTACATTGACAAGATTGAAATTTAAATTCAAAAAATGTCTCGCTTCGAATTTTGACAAATTCATAAATTTGACATTTCTATTAAACACAGTTACAGGGAAGAAATTAATTACCTTGTAGTACTTTTAGGTTCAAAAACTTGATGCATCGGCAATGAAACAGCATCTCTCTTTAAATATCTAGCATTGTCGGTTGCACATATTTTAGACACAATCATCTTTACTGAAATGTTTTGAGCAAGTATAGGACGATTTTGTTATGTTATCATTTTCGCTAAGTCCCAAAACAGAAATCCAAATATTTCTTTTAATTGGATCTGCTGGAAACCTAAAATAATAACACTGATAGAACGCCACTGAGATGATACATAACCTCAAAAAATTTCATTAATAAATTTCTTTATTTACCTATGAAAAGACAATCCCGAGGCTTTCCCTGCATCGCTATAAACGTTGCATATCTTGCACCTATTAACCATTGTTAAATGTTTCCTATTTTTATCAAAATTACTCCCGGTTAGTTTTGGTTTGGTTAGGTTAGCGTGTGACAGACTAGGACGCGTTGTTGCCACGTTGCCCCTCATAACGAAAGTCTATATTATTTTAGATTTACGTACAACTGACCAACCGCAGGCGAAGTAGGCTGGATGTATAAGCAAATCGTAAGCGAGAATTCTTCATTTGCATTCATGCAACAGCGCAAAAAAACGCTTAGAATGTGCTAAGATCTTGTCAATACATTATTTTGTAAACAAACTGGTTTAGTTATTTTAATGGTCTGTGGTTGCAGAATAGTTTTAAACGAAACGTACCATTTGACAATGGCACGTCGGCATGATGGCAACTGCTTCCACCCTTGCCCTGCTACGCCCCTGCCACCAAGAACACTAATCACTATCTGAAACAATAATAAGAACATTATTCATAAATCACCTTAATATCAATGAAAAAGACAAAAAGATGCTCTCAGGACCAGATCAAACTAATGTGAATGTTCTCTTACACAACACCTAACGAAAATAATAGTTTATAACTGTTTTATAGTACACAAAACAATGTAAAGGACTATAAAGTTGTTATAAAATACTAGTTGCCTTAGGAGGTTATATTAAGAACAGTCACATTACTATAATTACATTACATAATTATTACTATAATACTGTAATTACTATAATTACTATTACAACTATAAATTATGAATTAATATAAAATAAATAAATTATTAATTATAAAAGTCTCCATAAAAATTTGTCTGGCGCGAACGTATGAAAAGATTAACTCTTCCCGAGCATCGAAGACACAATATATTCGAAAATTCGACAGATTTTAAAGAAATTGCCAAAAAGGTGCGTCCAATAGTCAAAGATTAAAACGCATAATTAATTATGTGACGACCGACATGTTTGCTTGGAGCGCAAGGAGGAGAAATCTAACAAAAAAATACATCTTGCTGTTACACAACTACTGATAAGAGAGGCAAGAATCGACGAAGATTACATGAAATGTGTGGAATAAATCGTATGAATTTAAAGTAGAATACAACTTCACCGTTTTGTTTACAATACGGACTAATTGTAAATAGATAATTCATTAACGCTAGAAGAAAACATACATTAAAATAAAAGTAATCAATATTCAATGAACTAATCAGACTACAAGTACCTAATTAATCAAATCGAGTAAATCAGAAGAATCTCAAAACTTTAGCATTGAATTTAAAAAAAATCACCTTTACACTAATGTCAATTTCCGAACAGTGCCGCGCACTTCTATATCACTTTTTCAAAAAATTGGAAAAATTTTAAAGGAGTACCCAAAAAGGCACGTCCGGTAATTAAAACCGACCCGATTACCTACGATTCACACGCACAAGTGATGTTCATAAAGACGAAATATTCGGATGTTCCGGTGAGTGTTTGCTACGACCATAAGACAAAAAATCGAACAAAAAATTGCTTCCTTGTATTCGACTGATAAGAGAGCCGAGAGAAGACGAAAATCGATATGAAATGTGTAGGATAAATCGCGTTAGAATTTTAAGTAACATAAAACTTACAGTTTCGTTCACAGCAAAATTACTTACTTATTGTGGAAGAATAATATAGTTAATTAACACTACTAGAAAGTAGATTAACACTCATGTAATTAAATCAGATAGAGTGATTTAAAAATTAAAGGCAGTTAAATGGATCGTACGAATTTGAAGGAAAATGTAATGTTGCCGTTCCTTTCACCGTAGGATTAATTGAAGTCATAAGCATTTTCCGATCAATAAGTCATCTTAACCGGAAGAAAGGGTATATTAAAATTGATATAATGACATCACACAGTTTAGTGCGTTTGATGTAAGTAGTCCAAAAAATGGCAAAATTCCTGTAAAATTTCCCATTATAAAATGATGAAAACGTAGAACAGAATATTTAAATTCACACAAAACAAACGCCTAAATTCTAATTATTTCACTTAGATATATTTTTATTTATAAGATGTCTTCTTCTTCTTCTTCTTCTTAGTCAGCCCTCTGTTGTCCACTGCTGGACATAGGCCTCCCTCATGCTTCTCCATGTTGATCTGTCCTGTGTTATCTGGAACCACCTCCTTCCCGCATATTGCTTGATGTCATCGAGAGATCTTCTCTGTGGTCTTCCTATGCTGCGCTTTGTCAGTCTTGGTCTCCAGTGTACGAGCTTGTATGTCCATCTCGACTGATCTTGTCGTGCGACATGGCCCACCCACTACCACCTCAGGTCTGCAATACGGGCTATAATATCTACGACCTTAGTTCTTCGTCGGGTTTCTTCGTTTCTTATTTTATCCCTAAGACTGATGTTAAGCATTGTTCTTTCCATGGCTCGTTGCATTACCCTCAATTGATTAGCGGTCTTTTTTGTCATCGCCCTTGTTTCCAGGCCATAAGTAGCCACTGGCAATATGCACGTGTTGAAAACTCTTCTTTTTAGGTTTATAGGAATCTCACTGTTTCTAAATATAAATTTCAGCTTTCCGAAGGCTATCCAAGTTAGTCTTATCCTTCTCTTAATCTCTGCTGTTTGATTTTCTTTTCCTATTCTCATTGCGTGTCCCAAGTATATATATTCCTCCACATTTTCGAGTTTTGCACCGTCTATATATATTTGTTCTGTGGTGTTGTTCATTAAGGTTTTGGTCTTCGAAATGTTCATTTTCAATCCGATCCTCTTAGAAGCATCATTTAGTTGATTTAACATCTCCCTCAGCTGCTGTATTCTGCTACTTATAATGACGATGTCGTCGGCGAAACGTAGGTGACTCAAGTACGATCCATTTATATTTATGCCTTTGGTTTCCCACTGCAATGACCTAAAGACATTCTCTAACGCTAGTGTGAACAGTTTTGGAGATATGGTGTCTCCCTGTCGGACTCCCCTATTTACTTTTATTTTTTCTGTCTTTGTATCCCCGTTGATTCTTACATGTAGTGAGGCATTTTCATATATATATTTCAGTATGTTAGTGTAGCGAGAATCTATTCTTGCATTCTTCTATTCATTCTATTCATCTATTCTTCTTGCATAAGGTGTAATTTTGCTTAATTAATTACATGTAGCTAATGTAATTTTCATTACAAATGTATAAAAATAGGCACAAATATAATTATTTCGACGTGAAACCCAAAAATATTAGGATAAACTCTTTTCAGGATTTCTTTAAGAGTCTATACTGGCTATAATATATATTTCAGTATGTTAGTGTAGCGAGAATCTATTCTTGCATTCTTCTATTCATTCTATTCATCTATTCTTCTTGCATAAGGTGTAATTTTGCTTAATTAATTACATGTAGCTAATGTAATTTTCATTACAAATGTATAAAAATAGGCACAAATATAATTATTTCGACGTGAAACCCAAAAATATTAGGATAAACTCTTTTCAGGATTTCTTTAAGAGTCTACACTGGCTTTGTGGTGTACAACATGGTTTCTTAATTTCAAAAATATTATAGGCAGCCACATTCTATACAGGAGACTTCATACTTACTCTACATTGTTGTACTTGGAATATTGCAATTATTTTCTTTTACTTCTTTGTAAGTTAAATAAGGATACTTGGATAAACTGTCTTTTTAAAATAATTTTTCCTAAAAATGTCTTAAAGGGCATTTTATTCTTAAGAATTTATATTTTGTTGTACATTTTCCTTTAAAACGGTTTCGGTAATTTATACCGAATCTCATCTTAGGTAAGTTAGCTGTGTAATACATATACCTTTTATTTGAAACATTTTTATCTCAAATTGCCCTAAAGGGAACTTCCTTAAGTGCATCGGTTTGTAGAGTAATTATTATTCAGTCTCACTAACACATCTCCATCAAGTAAAGTTGTTTTAGTCATTCCAAGTCCATAATTGGATTTTCATTTCGAAGTATGGACATTGAAATCTGTTGTTGTTATATTATACTATAAGTAAATTTATTTATCGTTTCGATAAAGTTAGTTGTATTCATAAATATTTTTGAGAAACCTTTACAAACAATCAAAAAAAAAAAATTTACTAATAATAAGAGAAAATTTTTTGTTTTGTACAACGGTGGTAATGTTGCCATGAATAGTTTGTCCGGCCGTGTGAGAAAGTCTTACGATGTCACACATCGCCAATTTTTTAATTGGTGTAGCATTGAATAACTAAAATTTTACATTCGGCTAAGATCAGTTATCAATGAAATAATTAACATTGACCTCCCACTGTGCCTCAGTGGCCCAACTCCGGGGTAGGATTCCTCCAACCTGAAACACTTTTCCTTCCGTTTTTTCCACGGGTTGAAAAATTTGTTGCGTTTTCCTCGTAACTATTCATATACTGCCTCATAAACAACCTAAATGTATAAGTATAATGCGAGATCGACCGCGTTTTAAATTACAGCTTTAAGTCCCCTAATAGTTAGCTTTGAGATAATTTTTCTTCCCAATTAGCAAAACTGCCAATTTAAAAATAAATACCCTCAATGAGAATACCGCCTCGGATTCGAAACCAGTTTCGATCGATTTTTGCCAGTTTTTATAACAGCAAAGCAACCTTGGGACACACTACGTAATTACACTTCTTGTCCGTTATCTACTTAATGAAGCTTTTAGAGGAATTCCGATCGAGAGAAATCTAATCGATTCCCGGGGAGCGATTTTTCTTCGGAAATCGCTCTCTCTTTCTCGACTTTTCGTTTTGGAGGTTATATAAACGCGGCGAGTATTAAATGACGTTAATACCGACTATTACTTATCGCTCGAGGAATCCGTCCACAACGTAAACCTCGTATTAGTTGTCGGTCCGGGTGATATTCGATACCCTCGTTACGGTGGAAATTATTCTTGAACGATCGAATCGGGATTGAATGTCCGTCAGTCATCCGATTGAACAACCAAATGATATGGATATGGGAATTTACTTACAAATTATGTCCCATAACGCAAAGAGCATAGCGATTAGCCGTTTGTTTACTACAATCGACAATGTAACTATATTCGTTACTAATCGTTCGTTATGGCCAGTAATAATAATACGAAAGTTTATTTCATGCTTTGCATTATCGCACCGACCAATGAATTACAATGATTTGAGATATAAAGGATTGCCGTGACGCCCAATTATGATTTTGATGCTACGAAATTACGCCTTAAACTTCCAACAACGAACTAAGGTATTCATTCTGAATACCTGTATCTACAAGCTTTTATTAAACCCGGAAAGTGTATTGTAATATGGAATTGTAATGATTTCGTAGATTCTTTAAAAGTTCAGTCTCAGTTGAAACCCGTTTCCCAAATCCTACACTAGGACTAAGATATCCTAAAAAAATTATTAATTTCTATAGGTACAATTATTAGTTATTCAATTAACAACACTTTAAGCCTCCATTAGTATAAAAGTTTGCAACTACATACATTATTTTGCCAACATTTCTTAGTGTTGCCAAGGTAGAGTCCCTAAGGTTTAAAGATACACTAAAGGAATAATTTAAAACTTTCTGAATCAATGAAAAACTAGATTTGGTATATTATACAATCAATAAGTGTTGCCTAAAAAGAAAGCAATTTACTGATCAATGCAGTCATTAGAATCCCATATAAGACAATATGAAGTACTATTTTACTGACCCTAAAACACTAAAAATGTCTAAAAGAGCTTTGAACCTGAACAGATGAAAGCTCTAAACTCCTAAAATTTCAATTATTCATATTATGAAATAAATAACCGTTGTTCTGAAACGTTTTTATCGACCTAACGAACTATAACGCAGTTTCCTACATTCTGAATTGCAGAATATGAATGATTTCATTGGATTTAAAAATAACCCCCAAAGGACAAACAGTTTTTCAATATAAAGTTTTGTTTCCGCTTATCTCTAGATGACCTCCAACTTTCAAAAAGAACTGAAGTTATGTAACTTATACATCTACAACTTCATCTATAATCTTTCATTAAATCTGGAAAGTTTATAGAAATCTGGAATTGAAAGGTTTCGGAGATCTTTAAAAGTTCAAAATCAATTCATGTCCCTTATTAAATCGTCGACTGCAAGATATTAAAACAAATCCATGGAAAGAAGAAATACTTTCCGAATTGAGAGAAACTATAAGCTGAAAGAGAAACTAGAAGAACTAGAAACTAGAGAAACTAAAAGAAACTATAAGTACAAAATTTAGAAACTATACTTATCGCTTACCAGCGAATCTCTTAATATTGCTATGGCAGATTCCAAAACTATACATTTCAAAATAGTAAAGAATCCATCTAACATAAACTAAACGAAATAATAAGAAACAAATTTAATGTAAGAGAATATGTGAAAATGGAATTTATTAGCTCAGCCGGGATTTGAACCGGGGACTCCCAATTTCGCGTCGGGTGTTCTTACCACTAAACTACCGAGATACCTACGTACCAATTTCATTTTCGATGTTCATGTTACACGTTTTGAGAGGATAATACGAAGGACGTATTGGTTGTACGCCACACACCGTACCTCCTCTCACGTTAAAAATGTGGTCTCTTACGTGTTCTGATTTATAAATGATACAGATGGAATATATTCTCGAAATTAATTCAGTAAAGGTGTATATGAAACAAATGTAAGAGAATCTGTGAAAATGGAATTTGTAGCTCAGCCCGGATTTTTAAAATTTAGTTTTATTGTTTAGTAGTTTGGTAGTTTAGTGGTAAGAACTCCCGACGCGAAATTGGGAGATCCGGGTTCAAATCCCAGCTGACCTACAAATTCCATTTTCACAGATTCTCTTACATTTGTTTCATATACACCTTTACTGAATTAATTTCGAGAATATATTCCATCAGAAATAATTAATACTTTCTAAATCAATGTAAGACTGACTGGGCTTTGTAAATTATCGGAGGTAATACGTGTTGCTTAACAAGAAACGATGTTACTTCACAGTTTTAAATTATATAAAGGGTTTTTGTTGGCCCTAAAACATTATAAATTTCTAAAGAAACTTTAAATCTCAACATTTGAACGTTCCAAATTTCCTTGCATCTCTATCTACGGATTTATTTCCGGTCCCAGTTTCCAAATTTTTCGATCGAAGCACAAGTCTTCTTCCAAATCCCTCACTTCCATGGCTTCATCTCTGTCGTTCCTCCAACTTCTTCTTGTTCGTACTTTCTTAATTCTTTCTCGGGGTATCCATTCCAGTAATCTAGTGGCCGTCTATGTTCTATTCTCTTTGTATGTCCAAACAATACAAGCTGTTTCTGTTTGTTTCTTGTCTGTTTGTCTAAGGAAATCAATTTCGGCTGATAGAAGTTTACTACGGTTTTTCCTACTGATGTCCCATACTTGTGCCCCACATGCCATTATAGTTTCAAATGAAGTCTTGTATATTCTTCTCTTAGTCTCTAGAGTGACGTCTTGGTTCCATAAAATTGAGTTGAGAGATCGGATTACTTGTTTTCCTTTATTCATTCTTTGTTTAATTCCATCTTGGCAATTTGCTCGCTTGTTGAATAGAACTTCTAAACACCAGCACTTTCTCACTCCTTTTATTTGTTCCTGTTCCACTTCTAAGTTATCTGTGTCTTCGTTCCCGATAATAAGGTATTCTGATTTGTTACATATTGATGCAATTTCCTTGCATATTAAAGAATAAACAGTTGTCGTTCTAAAACGTTCTTATCGAGCTGGCCGGTCTTAAGGCAGTTTCCCACATTTGAGATTGCACAATATGAACGATTTAATGGAATTTAAAAATAATTATCCAACAAAACCAATTTTACACTAAAAACTTTCTGATTCAATATACTTTAACAGTTAAAACTTCAAGACGGTTTCCTACATCTTAATGTGAAAGATATTGTTAATTTTAATGGGAGTTGTTTCATTTTCAGCTGAAGTCTCTAAAAACTTCACAAGACAGTTTTCCAGATTATGAGTTTCGCAATACAAAAGACTTCATTGAATTTAAAGAGTCCCAAAAGGGATTCTTCCTGCTTTCAATGTAAGTCCTGGAATAAAGTTTGGTTTTAGGAACGGTTTAAGAACTAGAGAGGCGCTCTTTGCCTTCAACGTGTTAACACAGCGGTGTATGGACGTAAATCAGAATGCATACGTTTGTTTCCTGGACTACAATAAAGCATTTGACACCATCCAGCATAAAACACTAATAGAACTACTCAAAAGTAAAAACATCGACACTAGAGACATAAGAATAGTTTGTACTACCATCAGGAGGCCGTAATACCCGTACAGGATAAGGTGACCGACCCAATAAAAATAAAAAAGGTTTTAGACAGGGCTGTGTTTTATCACCGTCTCTGTTCAATCTGTATTCTGAAGAGATATTTAAGAAAGCACTTCAAGATGAAACAGCTGGAGTAAAAATTAATGGCTTACCCATTTGTAATGTCAGATATGCCGATGACACCGCACTTATAGCGGAAAACATAGATGATCTCCAAAGAATACTGAACAAAGTCGTAGAAGTGAGCGAAGAATTTGGGCTAACACTTAACACAAAGAAAACTAAATTCATGATAATTACAGAGAAACCTATTGCCAATATTAATCTGTAGGTGAAGAATGAACAGATTGAACAAGTAAGAAATTATAATTATTTAGGGACGAATATAAACGAAACAAATGACTATTCTAAAGAAATCAGAATAAGAATATAACAATCCAGAAGCGCCTTCAACAAATATGAGACAAATATTGTGTAGCAGAGATTTAAGCTTAAGTTTGCGAGTGAGGATGCTTAAATGCTACGTTTTCTCGGTCCTCTTGTACGGGGTGGAGGCTTGGACTTTAAATAAACAATGCATGAATAGATTGGAAGCCTTCGAGATGTGGGCGTATCGGAGAATTTTGAAAAATTCATGACAAGATAGAGTGACTAACGAACAAGTACTTGATAGAATCTGCAAACAACGAGAAATAATTGATACCATTAAAATAAGAAAATTGCAGTACCTGGGCCATACTAAACACGGCGAAAAATATAATTTACTACAATTGATTATGCAGGGCAAAATTCAGGGTAAACGGAGCATAGGGAGAAGACGGATGTCCTGGTTGCGTAATCTTAGGGAATGGTTGTTTACGGAATTGGATGGGTCCAAGTTTCTCAAATGTTGATTTAGGCGCTTATCCCTTGTTTATCTTTCCAAATTTCGACGAGCCAAATACTTCTTCCTCGATTACTCTCGTTTCAGAACTTTCGATTTAAGCATCGACATAGATTAGGTGTTAATATAAATAATACGCGTAGGTTAATTGAACTAATACGGCTTTGACAGAGAATATCTGAAAAGTAATCGAGTGTGTCATCCACTGCTGGGACGTCGTCAGGAATGTCATTAGTAAGATACCAGCGAGCATCCAGCTTTAATCGTCGCCTGCGTGAATAGTCAATAACTGCATTAAAATCCGCCTCGCTCCTCGTCTCCTCTGCCGTGCTCGACGACGGTCGCGTTTAATACCGAATCGAGATTGTTTCGTCTTGAATTTAATGGGTAATCGATTTCTTCGTTGCCACATCGATCCCGCTTTTTGTCTACAAGGAACGTCGGACGACCGAAAAGTCAACAAATTACGCGGCATCGACCGCGAAATTGTACTCTACACTGTAAAAACCACAAACTTAATAGTCTAGCAACAATACCGAAAGATTTATCTCTCACTCATTTACATTTGATTACATCTTTTTTTGTCCGTGCACGCTCAAGGATGAAACCGGCGTCTTTAATGTCTGTTGTGCTTTTGTATTTCTTCTGACTCCTCAGGATCGATCAATGGGCAATTAGGAACTTACGCAATTGAACGATGTAATTACGTACAATAATTAGCATTGCCTAGTTTTAGACCTTAATTTATCAAGTTCTAATCAGTCTCCGAGAGTGTTCCAAGAGGTCTCCAAGAAACATTTTTGTCTACAGCACAATATTGCGCAGTCAAGGCAGTTTTGGATCGACCAACGGTATAACAATGAAGAACATCTTGATTTTTGGAAATTTCAGATAACCCTGACATCTAGGTATATGATTTTCCAAAGAAAGATATTTGAATTTGGATAGCTCAGAATTATAAAACCACAGAATACCCCTAGTTTAAAAGGTGACAGTAGTACCTTAGAATCTATATGCGAACCTAGCACCAAACCAAAGGATTCTATTGGCAGATAGCTTAGTGAAATACTTACTTAAAACTAACCTTGATTTTTGGACATTTAGACTAGTCCTTAAAGAACTGCTTCTCATAGAATCTGGACAACCTTTCAAAAAAATATTTTATCATTTGGGTAACTCAAGTATTCTGGAATATTAATATCCTAGACCTAGACACTGTACGAATTATAGAAGGTTCCATATAGTCGTACATAACAGAACATACATAACAAAAATTCTTACACAATGATCATAATTCTGAGATTGGAACGGTTCGAACTATAAAACAGTAGGATTCTGAAAAAAAATTTAGGCGTCTGAAAATCTAGAAGAACCTAAATAGCTGCGCCTGACAGAATATTCTTTCCAATGGCAATCTTTGTATGTATTTGTTTGTTTGTATTTGAAACATGTACTCCCACAGAATATGTATTATTACCTAACGATCAATATTCTGTGACTTGATCAGTTTTGACATCGATATCTAGATCTAGATCGATATCTAAGAAATATCTAGGTTTCTGGAAATTTACAACAACCCTGAAAGCAACTCACAGAATCTAGGTTTTCTTGTACGAACCCTTGGATGTTCTATGTAAGCCTACGAAATCTAAGGTCTCAATCAAAAACATACATTCTGTGATCCGGTGGGTTTGAAGAATAAAACAACTGATATCTAAAGAAAATCTTGGTTTCTGAAAATTCAGAAAAACTGTCAAATAGCACCTGACAGAATCTAGATATTCTTTCATAGAAAAACATTTCGGTCCGAGCAGCTTACCTTTCTCAATTTTTGGGGTATTGGGCAAGGAACCAGCTCTAGAAGGTTACATGTTTCAGTTTCACGGAATCTAGGGTCTCAAAACTATTAATATCTGAAGAAAATATTAGTTTCTGAAGACCTTGGAGATTATACCTGACAGAATCTAAATATTATTTAGAAGAGGAATATTTTGGTTTGGACTCCTCTGAATTTCGGAATTCATTGCTCTGTAGAATGTACGAAATCTAGAAGGTTCCATGTAGTACAACAGAATGTAGATTATATTCTGTAATCCGAACAGTTCGGATGCACAAAATTGAAGAAATCTAAAGAAAATCACGGTTTGTGGAAAGTTTAGACAAAGAGGTCTGACATAATTTAGAATTTGTTTCAAAGAAAAATGATTTAGTTGGGCAGCGTAGAATTTTGAGTAATTAGGGTTTTGTAGAAACTTAGTATGAAATCTAGAAGGTTCTAGTTACATAGAATCTAGGTTTTCAATTAAATACTTATATTGTGTTATCAATGTTGAAATAGAAAACGATATATGCACCTAAAGAAGATATTGGTGTTTAATGATTTAGAATAACCCTGGAAGCTGAGTTTGCCATCAATATAGATATTCTTACAAGGGGAAATATTTTGATTTGGAAAGCTCCGAATTCTGAATTTTTAGAATTCTGTAGAATGTACGAAATCTAAAAAGTTCCATGTAAACTATACTCCCAATTAAAATCACTATATTCTATGATCTCGATCATTTTTAAATACAAAAATTATAGAATTAGAAAACGGTGGACATCTAAAGAAAATTGTGGTTTCTGAAGATTTAGAGAAACCCTGAAAATTACATTCGACAGAATCTAGAAATCCTTATAAAGAAATGTTTTGGTCTGGACAGCTCTGAATTCTAGATTTTTGGGGTTCTGGAGACGGTACAACGGCCCAAACTCTAGAAGGTTCTATACAGATTCATGAGTAAAAACCATCATTCTCTAATCCGGACGGTTCGAATACACAGAACTTTAGAAATGTAATGAAAATCTTATTTCCTGAAAAGCTTAGAACAACCCTGAAAGCTGCACCTGACAGAAATGAAGTCTTCTTTCAACGAGAATTAATTCTTTAGGTTCGAACAGCCCCGAATTCTGGATTATTGGGGTTTTGCAGAATGTACGAATTCTAGAGGGATCCAAACAGTCCCACGGAATTTTGATTTTTAACTAAAAGCCACTAGCCGGAAAAGCCTTTAAATAGAAGATGGCATGCTAAACATTTCTAAAAAAAATTTAGAAGAAACCTGAGAGAGGTTGCACCTGATGGAAAGCAGACATTTTTGGAGGAATATTTTGGTTTGGAGGGCTCTGTATTCTGAAACTTTAAGGTTCTGGAAAGTGAAAGAAATTTTAAAGGTTTCATGCAAAATCTAGATTTTCGCTTAACAAGCAATATTCTGCAATCCAGACTGATCGTATATAAGAGAACTGTTAACATTCTGTGACGCGAAATGTAAACAGCAGCACCAAATGTGTTTACTCTTATCGGACGGCGGCTTACCTCAACGGAACGCTGCTACGCTTAAGTGAGCAATAAAAAACCGTCCCCAACGTCACGGCAACATCTTATTAAGGAAGAATGATTTATTACCTTCTGGACGTTTCTACATAAACATTATTAGGGAAAAGAAGGATCGAGTTATTTCAGGAACCATCTGAATACAACTGAGATATGTATATAAGCGGGCTTGCGGTCGGAGAGATTAGATTAGACGTGAAGCCGCGAGTGAATAAACAAGCCGAAAAAACGGACAAGCGAATTGTACGAATAAATTAAAAGTTAAGTGTGTTATATAAATTCATTAGTTCAGTAATAGTTAGGATAAATTAAGTAGTGTGTAGTGTATCATTAGGACAGTGTAAATAAATTAGAAATAAACGTTACAATACGAAGAAATTCTTGGTTTTCAAAATTTAAATCTGCCTCGTAGTACCCTAGACCCTTAAAATCAAGTGTAAAGATGTGTAAGTGTAAGTACACTAGGTTTACAAATCAAATTTTAACTACCATTTAGATTCAAACTTTACATTGAATATAATCACTGTTTAATGTACAATCGTTTAAAAAAAAGTACACACGAAATCTTGACGCTGACACAACCATGTATTATATAACCCTCTGATTAACAGCAGGTATTAATTTTTTCGTCGATCGCCTTTCACTTATCACATCTCATTCGTCAAAAAGATCATTTGAACTCGATTAAACATCTAAACTGACATTCAATAGTAGCGACTTCGACATCCGTTCTAAAACTTGTAACTCAACACACACACAAACGCCGGAGGCACCGTTTATACCGGGTTAATCCGAATGTTAAACTATGATATTTGAAATGAATTAGGTAACGTAACCATCGGAATGAATCAGTGACGGTGTTTTGGTTTGTTTTAATGCAGTGGCAACGTTCATTTCCCTTTAACGGTCACTCATCCTGACGATCGGTTTAAAATTGGCCACGTTTGAAAAACCTATCGAAGTTTAAATAACATTATTATGTACGTATTAAATTATCGCCTTAAAACTAGAACAAATTGGCTAAGGGAATAAACCCTGAAAAAAAATTCTGGTGAGCAAGGTTGGGGGTTGAGGTGTATGACCAGCACCCCTACCCTTAGAAAACATTATTATTATTGCTAAAAATCCTAGTAAAATGCTGAAGCCGGATTGATTTAACAGACGACGACGTAACCAAAACAGATTATAAATAATGGAACTTGGAATACAAAAGGCTTACGAACAAAACCGAAAGAAGAAGACGTGTGAGATGAAATTAGACGATTTAAGATGGATATAATGCCTCTCACTAAAACTAAAAAGAAAGGAAAAGGAAGTGAACAACTATACGAATACACACATTTATACAGTGGTGTAGGTAAGGCCAGTATAGCTGAAGCAGGAGTTTCGTTATTTATAAAGAACAGACTAGCTAGAAACATCAAAGATTGGGATGCGTTTAATACATTGTAGAGGGCATTACAACTTACGGGGCCGAAATCAGGGAAATGACTGAACATTTACAAAGGAAGTTGTTGTCGATGGAAATGGATTACTGGAGATGCTGTTGTATAGACTGACACTGTAAGATAGAATAAGTAACGATGAGATAAAGCAAAGAATGAAGATAGACACCACTATCGTTGATACTGTTGAAGCTAAATGTTTGAATTGGTACGGCCACGTATGATGAATGCCAGTTGATAGATGACCAAAGAAAATATTAAAATGGGTTCCCCCACAGAGGAGCAAAAGAGGACACCCTAGAAAAACATGGAGAGATGGTATCAGAAGAAAAATGACTTAAAGAAATTTACAAAAAGAAGACTGGAAAGACAGAAAGATACGAGAAACGACTTTAAGTTGTATATAAATCGCAAATATATAAATATATTATGTACCTATTAACTCAATATGTATCATAACAATACTGCCTAAGAACTGACAGGAGGCAATACCTCCGAAATTCTATACTAAAGTGTACCTATAGGCAAGGTGTCGAAAATCGTTAAAAACGCGCTGATTCGTCAGTTGGTCTTTCGCTAAGTAGTAACTTTACTACTTCCTTGGCGATTATTCGATCTGTTCGATCATTTCAACGGTTCGACGTGCAGCCATCAGTAGCTTCGTAACGTCTCCTGGACAAATCGAGCGAAATCAAAGCCGTAGATAGCTAACGTTGACCTTTCTGTTAGTTTATTGGTCAGGAACTGTAACGCGTGAAATTCGATTAAGACCGCGTATCGCATTTCTGACAAGTCGGACCTCCTATGTAGATAGGAAGATATCTCGGCAGCAGCTCGTACCGAAGCCTCGTCGTAATTTATTGGGATGCAGCGGATCGAGAACCGATCGGTCCGCTGGACCTCCTCGGCTACCTTAGATTGTTTGTACAAGCTGCCTAATAGTCAAAGTTATGTGACAAAACTACTTCAGTTACTAGAGATGAAATCCGACGCCGGATCTCTTTCCCAATCATTACACGTAATTAATTCTTCGATGGTTATCCAGCGCCCATCGGTATCCCTATTTTGGATTTGTTGTTCTCCGCAAAAGTCGTTATTTCGGCGTCGATACAATGCGAGCACTCTCTCTCTTTCTCTAGCACTCTGCGGGCTGTTAACACTTCATTAATTACTAATTTCCGTTCGCGTCCGACACTTTTGACGTAATTTAATTTAAATTTCGACCAATTTTCGGAAACCATTATTGATTAATGGTCGATGGTTTCACACGCTCCGCTGGCCGCATTGTTAGAAGGGAAGACAGATGGTCGCTTTTTGGGATTCGTTACCTACGTGTGCTCTATTAGATTATTCGATGCGATGATCAAAAATTAGACGATCGAGATTTTTGGCACATTCTGTTTGCGTTCAGATCAAAGAACAGTAATTTTCATTTTCCTCCAAATTGTATGAGGTAAGGTGGACCGCGGAGATTTAATCTGGCAGAGATAAAAAAGTCCGTGGAGTAGTTTTGTTCAAACGTCATGTGCTCATAAAGTACCTACTTGAGTTCATTAGTTCATTTAAAAATAAAAAAATCGCGATATATACATCGGACGACTATGCCATATTTTATTTAAATAACATTTTAATAGCAATCAATCAGATACAAAATAGCGTAAATTTGAAAAACACTTTATGCTTACCAAAGTAAATATCTAATCAAATTATTTATTATATGAAATATAAGTGGAACTAAAAGAGTCTAAATTAAGTACATATCAATGTACGTAATGTACATTATTATATAAATTAATATATACAACTACGATATTTGAAACAAATTAATAATGGCGTTTCTGAATTCGAAAAAAACGTTTTGAAAATCTTAAATCTTTGGTAGACTGCCATTATAAACTGCCATTGAGAGAAAACTAGGCTAAGGAGTTACTGACCCAGACAGCACATAACGTCTTAAAGACAACCATTTTACCCCTTTTTATGCCTGGGCGCCTTAAGACATAAAAAGTACATCTATAAGACGTCCATATCCGAAAGTCTTTAAGACACCCAAGACCGGACGGCCTAAAGATGTCTAATTTATGTCGATTTTAAGCCTGACCTTTTTATGCCTGAAGTGGACGTCTTTAGGACGTCCATTTCTGGATGTCTCTAAGATGTCCAGAGCGGAATGTCTTAATGATATCTAATTTTCCTCTATTTTATGCCTGCTCTTTTTTATGTCTGAAGTGGGCCTCTTTAGGACGTCCAGTTTTGGATGTCTGTAAGATGTTAAAAGGCGGACGTCTTATGGACTTCTGATTTCCGTCAATTTTTTGCCTGCTCTCTTTTATGCCAGAAATGGACGTCATGTCTCTAAGATGTTCAAAAGTTGACGTCGTAATGATGTCCAATTTATGTCGTTTTGATGCCTGACCTTCTTTACGCCTGAAGTGGACCACTTTAGGCCGTCCAGTTTTGGATGTCCCGAAGATGTTAAAAGGCGGACGCCTTAAGGACATCTAATTTACGTCAATTTTATGCCTGATCTTTTTTATGCCTGAAGTGGACTTCTTTATGACATCCAGTTCTGGATGTCTCTAAAATGTTCGAAAGCGGACGTCTTAATAACGTCTAATTTACGTAAATTTTATGCCTGATCTTTTATATGCCTAAGGTGGACCTCTTTAGAACGTCCATTTTTGGATGTCTATAAGATACTAAAAGACGAACGTCTTAATGACGTCTAGAGAAAAAAACTTAAATTTACAATAATTTTAGGTCTTATTTTTTTTATTAATTACCTGTTGTTTCGTTTTTATGTTTTTCTATCTATTTTAATTTTGGGTGTATAGTTTTAGGTGTAACTATTTTTAGTTTTTACTATTTCTACTTGGTGTTGGTATTATTTAATAAATTTTTATTTTTCTGTTAAGGCCCGGTTGTATAAGCTTGGTTTAATCTACAAACTGAAGTTTAAACTAAAGATGTGTGTAAATAATCTTTCATTTAAACTCCTACTAATAGTTTAAACCGAACTTGTAAAATCTAGCCTAAGTGTGATTTGTGTTGTTTAATTTTAGTTTCAATACATAGTTGTATTACTTTAAAAATTGATCTTTTTTTTAAATTTTTGCCAGAAATTTACCCTTATTACCTTTGTACCATAAAAAGACGTACATCGGACGTTTTTAAGACATAGATTGTACGTTTTAAAGGTGTAATCCAGGTCTTAAAGACGTATTAGAGACGTCTTAAGGACGTATTACAGACGCCTTAAAGGCGTAGTTTTGTATAAAAAAGTCTTAAAGCAGACGTCTTTTGGACGTCATTACGGATTTGCGGACATCTTTTCGATGTACATCGGCCGTTTTTAAGATATCTTAAAGACGTAAGTCTGACGTCTTAGAGACGTCTTAATGACGTACCGTTTGGGAACAGTTACCGTTAAGGGAATAAAATCCCTTAAAAAGACGTGTTCTGGACGTCATTGCGTATTTTGGGACGTCTTTTATATGTACATCGGACGTTTTTAAGACGTCCTTAAAACGTAAATCGGACGTCTTAAAGACTTAAATCTAGATGTATTAGAGACGTCTTAAAGGCGTACGGTTTTGTAACAAAAGCCCTAAAAAAAGACATCTTTAGGACGCCATTACGGATTTGTAGACGTCGTTAAGACGTACCGAACGTCCGCAGATGGACGTCTGAAATATGACTTTTAGATGTCTTTGTGCTTCGGTGCTCCCCGATTCTCTTGCAGCTCTACTAGAGGGGGGGCGAGGGAAAACTAATCCGTAACACAAACCGTAGAACGACCGGGCGGAAACCACGTAGAGAGCCTACGAACGCTACCGAGAGGAAGTGCCAACGATGAAAAGAAAGGAATTCTCCGCAGAAGTACAGACTAACGAGGTATAGGACGACGGGAAAACCGCTCAGAACGAAAAAGGGACAAGTTGTAAGAAGGTATCTGAGCACTCAGCTAAACGATCTCGGTCAGACGAGAATCGAGGCCATAAGCGAAAGGAAAAGAGAACCTAGATAGCCCGACCACCAGAAGAAGGAGACGAGTCCCGACGAACCCACCCCACCCCTACTAACACGTGTTATATGTTGTATCGTGTAAGTGACGCCACCGCAGCCGAGCACCTCGAGTAGAGCTCCTCTATACGGGGTAGCCAGAGGGCACGGTGTCACACTACATGTAAATGTTGTGGTGACGCCACCGAAGCCGGGCACACGAGGGGCTCTCCTAGTTAGGAGGTAGCTAGTGAGCCCGGTGTCACATTATATGTTGTGTCGTCCTTCCCGTGACGCCACCGCAGCCGGGCACACGAGGGGCTCTCCTAGTTAGGAGGTAGCTAGTGAGCCCGGTGTCACACAAAGTAATAACACTCGAAGGGACCCGTTTCCTCCGGGATCGAGCACTAGAAAGGAAGAGTAGTAATAATGGTAGAGCCACGAATATAACCGGTGCTACTACGAGTGGTCCTTCGACCCGCACCGATTAACCTGTGCTACGACGAAGCTCCTTCAGGCGGGCACGACCCTACAGTGCTACTACGAGTGGCCATGCGGCCCGCACTGCCTAACCTGTGCTACGACGAAGCCCCATCAGGCGGGCACGACTCAACAGTGCTACTACGAGTGGCCATGCGGCCCGCACTGCCTAACCTGTGCTGCTACGAGCGATCTAACGATCGGCACGACCTAACCGTAAGATCATTCATACTGATCGAGGAAGAACCTAACCACAGTAAATAGCGGTCACTCGGACCGCAGCAAACGAAGAACCTAACCACAGTAAATGTCGGTCACTAGGACCGCAGCAATCAAGCAACAGTAAATGTCGGTCACTAGGACCGCAGCAAGCAGTAAATATCGGTCATTAGGACCGCAGAAAGACGTAAATATCGGTCACTCGGACCGCAGTACAGAAAGAAAACTTAACCTAACAAGCCAAACACCAGAAAGAGATGGTGGGTACCCACGGGTATCCACCATCTCCGGCAGCCTAACACGAACGAGTGAACAGCGGTTCACGCTCACCTTACTATCCCATCCTTCCGCACGCTCTAAGCAGTTTTATTTATAATATCAACCCTCAATCCTTCTATACTGGCTTTAATGAGCGTGTACCCAAGAACAATATCGGGCGTTACTGGCACTCACAGGCCAATAATCCAAGAGGTTTCAACGCTATATGTGAGGTGACGGTTTCGTCTAGTGCACACCAATCCGGGGGATGGTTTTTAACGGGTAGGCGACCGATCCTAGGGGGGGAACTGAGATGATTGAGTGCTCATCGCTTGGTCATACTTTCCCCCTGTCTAAGCCTGGAACGAACCCCGGTCACTCACTTAGGGTGTCCGGGTTGCGTTCGGCGTAGCTAGGATTTACTGACAACTCCAACGGACACTGAGGACTTGCAATCCGAAGTTCCGGCGCGAATGTGCGTGGTAGACCAGTAACTAAGGCGGCTCGAATCCCGTACGAAGTCTTTTGAAGATTTTCCTCCCTCTCAAAAAAAAAAAAAAAGATGTCTTTGTGCTGTTTGGGGATGTTCATTACACATATTCATAAGTAAAAAAAAATGTTCAAAATTAGAGTTGTAAGTTCGCCTTTCAGAGCAAATTTAAACAAAAATGTTATTAAATTTTATTATACACATTACACTGTGGAGAAAACCAAAAAGATTATTGGGAGGTGCTGGTCACCGCTGAAAGGTCGAAATACAAAATGTCAACCGTTTGTGATTTTTAGTCTCTGAGAAAAACGTACCACAGAAACATATACATTTTTACAATCTTGAAGCGTCAAGAAATTAATATTAATAACTCAAATTCAAAAAATCGACCCAATTACAATTCTTCTCACATATGAGTGCCCTGCGTAAAAGCATAACGAAACAAGGAAGAAGGAGGGCAAAAAGTGATATCGAAAAAGTCGCAGTGTTTGTTGGAACAAGTGTTCACCACGCATTAACAGTGATGATGAGGTTCAAGATTATTTTGGAAATACCTTGTCAAATGTATTATTCTGTGAAACCGTGTTCTCCAACAACAAATCCTTACAAACCTTACAAAACAGTCCTTACAAACAAAACGATATGAGCTCACAACGAACGCCACATTTAAGCACTTCCTAAGAAAGTCAACAGTTTTACTGATAATAATCTGCAATGAAATCAGCTCATATCGATCACCCGGTATGTCACCCACACCATCGAATCTATTCGAAAAACTGCTTCTCGTCAGAATTAGTAACTATAATTAACCTGATATATCTCCCTCTATATGTCTTTATAGCTCTCCATTAGTTTAAAAACAATTTTATGGTATCTATTGTTAGGTAGATATATCTCGTAGGGTCAAATGACTAGCCGGTTAAGACAGTCAAACATGCCCGCGACCCGCGACACCTTTAAGAAACAATAATTACTGTCACGTATTCCCTCAAAAATATTCCTACCTTTAGCCAAAGCTTTAGACCACTACGCTCATATCGATCACCCGGTATGTCACCCACACCATCGAATCTATTCGAAAAACTGCTTCTCGTCAGAATTAGTAACTATAATTAACCTGATATATCTCCCTCTATATGTCTTTATAGCTCTCCATTAGTTTAAAAACAATTTTATGGTATCTATTGTTAGGTAGATATATCTCGTAGGGTCAAATGACTAGCCGGTTAAGACAGTCAAACATGCCCGCGACCCGCGACACCTTTAAGAAACAATAATTACTGTCACGTATTCCCTCAAAAATATTCCTACCTTTAGCCAAAGCTTTAGACCACTACGCTCCACCATAACCTAAATAATATTACCTAAGACAAATATCTAATATAAAAAGTAATACCTAAATATGTAAAATTAGTCTGTCATATTTTAATGAAAAATAAGGTACAACGTTTGTCCCAACAAGCACTTGACAGGCTGCCCCAAATATAGTAACGAATTATCAATGCGCATGTGCCAACAAACTATTTATTTAAGAATCCCAGACAACACATAACGTCTTAAAGACATCCATTTTAAGCCTTTTTTATGCGTGGACGCCTTAAGACATAAAAAGTACATCTATAAGACGTCCATATTCGGAAGTCTCTAAGACGTCCAAGGCCGGACATCCTAAAAAAGTCTAATGTACGTCGATTTTTAGCCTGACCTTTTTATGCCTGAAGTAGACGTCTTTAGGGCGTCCATTTCTGGATGTCTCGATATCCAGAGCGGAATGTCTCAATGATATCTAATTTTCGTCTATTTTATGCCTGCCCTTTTTTATACCTGAAGTGGGCCTCTTTAGCACTTCCAGTTTTGGATGTCTGTAAGATGTTAAAAGGCGGACGCTTTAAGGACTTCTGATTTACGTCAATTTATTGCCTGCTCCCTTTTATGCCAGAAATGAACGTCCTTATGACGTCCAATTCTGGATGTCTCTAAGATGTTCAAAAGCTGACATCGTAATGACGTCCAATTTATGTCATTTTGATGCCTGACCTTCTTTATGCCTGAAGTGGACCTCTTTAGGCGGTCCAGTTTTGGATATCCCGAAGATGTTAAAAGGCGGACGTCTTAAGGACGTCTAATTTACGTCAATTTTATGCCTGATCTTTTTATGACTGAAGCGTGGACTTATTTAGGACGTCTATTTTTTGGATGCCTCTAAGATGTTAAGAGGCGCACATATTAATGAGTCCCAGTTTATGTAGATCTCATGCCTTGTCTTCTTTATGCCTGAAGTGGACCTCTTTAGGACGTCAATTTTTGGATGTCTATAAGATACTAAAAGACGGACGTCTTAATGACGTCTAATTTACGTCAATTTTATGCCTGCCCTTTTTTATGCCAGAAGTGGACTATATATATCGCTTTCATGCCTGAAAATGTCTTAAAACAGACGTCTTTTATGGGCGTCCTTATGACGTCTTAAAGACGAAAAATGAACGTCGTAAAGTTGTATTTTTAATGCCTTAAAGGCTTGAGATGTACCGTTTTGTGACAAATAACGTGAAATAGACGTAAAATGAACATTTTAAAGAAGTTCCTAAGAAATTAAGTGGCATCTTTAAGACGTCTTACAGACTTGAGAAAGGCGTCCTTATGACGTCTTGAAGACGAAAAATGGACGTCGTAAAGTTGTCTTTTTAATGCCTTGAAGGCATCTTTGAAACGTACCGTTTTGTAACAAATAACATGAAATGGACATAAAATGGGCACTTAATGACGTTCTTCGGACGTCACAGGACATCTTTGAGATGTCGCAAATGCCTAATGGTGATGTCTATCAGACGTCTTAAAGACGTCTTTGTGCTGTCTGGGATCAGTTCTGAATTTGTGTTGGAACATAGAACCATTCTATTCGAAGAAATGTAAAAAAATGCTAAGAATTGCTAATGTTGGTTGGGCTTGCCCTACGCAAATCCTCTCCATCACTTACATCATCAATTTTAATAAATGCAAGACAGCACTTCCCATAACTTCTACCTATCAAAATTACAACCTTCTGCATCTGCATCTGCCTCCTTCTAACGTGTGACCAAAATATACTTTCAAAGGGTTTGTTTTTGAATTTACTTTAAATAAAACACATAACCTCAAAAAGACTTTAGCGTTACGCGTTATACGACAGTCCCTATTCTTGTTCTTACTCAGAACCAAGAATTGATTTTACCGTCCCTGAATTAGTTCATAGGATGCTGGAACGCAATGCTAACTAGTCCTGGGACCAGTTCAACCATTGTTGAAACACCAAAATGTTTCTGCGCAAGCTTCGTCTGATTCATAACTGATTTAAGTAGTTGTTGGTAAAAACCTATAAAATACGTAAGGACTAAAATTAATCGTTTCGAGTCTGATCGAAAAATGAAAAAGGAAAATCTTGTAGACTCTTTGGGCGCTACCTAGAACTCTAATCATAACTCCTCTAGCATTATTCGCAATTTTTACTCAAAAATCGAAAATTAGATTTTTGCGAATAACTTTGTCGTTACTAGTCGGATCAAAAAATGGAAGAGGAAAAAGTTGTAGAACTCATCGAGCGCTACCGAGAACTCTGTCCAGAACGTTTTTTGTGATTTCCAAAATTTTCATTTTTTACAAATTTTGCAATTTTTTTTTTTAAAACCAGAAAGAACTCCAGAACTCTTGTTTATGAGCCGGAATCAACTACCAGAACTCCGCTAAGTGCAAATCACGGCGCTGGCCCTAAAATATGTTGCATTTTTTGGGAAATTTTGCAGAACTATTGAAATTTTCATGAAAGAACTCCAGAACTATTCCTTCCCGCCTCAGAACCCTAAAGATAGGATTTTTTTTTCAAAAATTCGGGCGCTAACTTCAGACGAGTGAATAGTGGGTTATCGCCAATTGTTAATTACAATTTTCCCTTTTTTGAAATTTCTCATATAGCATTACGATAGTCGATAACTTTTAACTATAACTAGGTACGACACTCTCCAGACCAACATAAGAAAAAATTAATGTATACATAAATATACTCTAGCTATAAATTTTAGACCATTACGACTCTGTACCGCCGATCGCCAATCCCTTTTTTTACTATTCTATAACTGTTACAATTATTAATTAATTGATTCCAATACTTGTAGAGATAATTATCGCATACCTAAACGGCTAAAAGGTAAACACTATTCAGTCACTATGTCGCGCAGTATTTTTTTATGTACAACATGTTGATTGCGAACGAAAGGAGCTGATCCGTTGCTGGTGACTGTTACAGAGTGTATATAACAAGAATAATGAGAAACTAATGAGGCGTGCTGAAGGAAGACTTAACAGAAATCAATTGTTTTTTAAACATTTCAAAAACTATTAACTAATTTGAAGTAAAGTCAGTTTTTCTATTTCTATGAAGGAATCTATTGCATCAATTGCGTTTTTCAGAAACAACCAATAAAAGAATATTTAATACAGGGTGTCCGATAAGTACCAACTAATAGGTAAACTGTCGGCAGTGTATAAG
Organism: Cryptocephalus moraei; assembly: GCA_946251905.1. Taxonomy (NCBI): domain Eukaryota; kingdom Metazoa; phylum Arthropoda; class Insecta; order Coleoptera; family Chrysomelidae; genus Cryptocephalus; species Cryptocephalus moraei. The sequence goes on from OX276454.1 coordinate 19,519,444, forward strand.
GATCGTCAAAAATACCATTAGTGTTTTATACACACATTAAAAATAATATTATCCTTAAATTTCAACTCGTAGTCCTTCAAAGTTGACGTTTTAAAATCGATTCTTGTCCATAATTTCAGAAAGGCAAATTTGATTTTAATGATTTTAGATGTAGGTGCAGCATTATCTGTTGGTACTAAGCAATATAATACCTTTGAAAGACTTCTCGTGATTGCCTGATTGAAATCTTCAAAATTTCTCACGGACCGTCCTCGCGTTACTACTTTTCGTTAGAGCACCTTGTACCGGTCAGCTCGTTGAATTATTAATGAGAGTCTTAAACACTTAACTGGTTCACCTAATTGGCATGACATACCCGCAATTATATCTGGAAATAGACACTTTTCGCCGGTGATTAGCGCAAGAAACCGCTCGATGTCCGAATATGGCAAAACTAGGTATATACCTCTGGATTGTCCGAGGATACCATAACTCATGGGAACCAATTAAGACGTCCGGAGACAAAGCGGGAGGGCGAAATAAAAAGAAGCAGAAGAAGCGTCTCAATTAAAATATCCCAAATGAACGCCAAACTCGCATCTGCACCGATTAACCAGAGAGGGGAGGTGAAATACGAGTGAGTACTGTTTTATATAGCGCGGTGTGGCGATATAGTTGTAATTTTATCACACCATTTTAGATCTTATGCGGTGATAAGATCAAAACCTTATGTCATGATTTCCCCGCATTCTGGCTCTAAAGTAATCCGCTTACGCTTTCAAGTGTTCGTTCAGCGGAACCCCACATGAGTATAACGGGCGATCGATGGGCAACGCCGGACCGACGAATAGAGTCTAATAAAACAATGTAAATTACTTTTCAAAAATGTAATAAATAACTAACAAATGTGCAATGAAAGTTAACAAAACAGTAATTTCGAGAGTCATACCTATGTGTTATGAATTGATTTTGAATGTTTAATTGATTTTTCGACCAATAAAATTAATCTGAATGGTGAATTTTATTTTTAAATTGGTCTCAATCAACTCATAAACTGGTAAAATATGAGTTACATATAAGAAATCCTCAGCTTTAAACTGGAATCAGACACCTTTGTACAAATCACTTTAAAAGCTTTATGCATAATAAGTAATAGGAGAGGCATCGCTGATGCCTAAATTTAAGCTATACAATTGTTAAAATTTATAGCTGTTTAATGGAGTGCGAGTATTTTTCAATGTACTGGGTGATCAAGAATGACTGTTTGAGTTGGCAATCCTACCTGGAGGATTTTTTTGCCTAAGGGTTTGCAACGCTACAACCAGATATGTTTATTTGACAAAAATTTGACATAACAATCAGCGATAAGATTGTAGGTTATGTGAATAAAAATTAACGCTTAAAAAATGAAAATCGAAATACAGAACAATGATTTAATTAAGCAGCTAAAGGTAATGCTCAAAATGCCCCCCATTTTGGTCCAGACATAAATTAACTCTTCTTTTTAGGCTCTCGAAGATATTCACCAGCATATTGGGGTAATGTTTGCCACTTCCTGAACTATTGCCTCTTGCAGCACTTCTTCAGCTATGTTCCTAAAGACATTGTCCTTCAAGAGCCCAAATAATGAAAAATCTAATGGAGTGAGATCTTGACCTGCTTGGCCAAATGCCCTGACTAATTACTCTGTCTCCAAAATTCTCTCTTAAATATCCGAGCCGTATGTGCCCTTGCAGAGTCTTGTTGGAAATATCCAATTTGATGCTCTTTGTCTGTTAATTGGTTAATAAAATGCCTCAAAAGGTGTTGGATATATATGGTAAAATTAAAAAAAAAGGCCCATACACCCGCGTCCTTGAGACTGCCAACCAAACACCAACTTTAACCGGGTGCAAATGTGTCTCTCTGATAGCATAAGGATTTTAACCTGACCAAATTCTGTAATTTTGTTTATTCACATAGCCGTTGAGATGAAACCAGGCTTCGTCGGAAAAGAAGGTATTATCAAGGATGGGTGATCAGGAGGGGTTAATGACTGGACGATGAAAATTTTTTAAGGGTATTACTTTAATTTTTTTTAAGCACAGTGGAGCAACTTCCATATGATAAACCTGTAAAACCGTGAATTAGAACAACATGGAAAAGTGGAAGTCTTATGGGTAAGAATGAAAATTGGTTTAATAGGAGGCATAAGGACCAAACCTGTTTGAATGGAGAACTTTTAATGTTGCAGAAAGACAGCAAAAGTGACCAAAGTCTCCGGAAACAGCTCCTGAAATTGTTGGTATGTCACTTTGAGAGAGTACTGCCAACCAGTAATTGGGTTATAAATCCCGCTTCGAAAGTACGCCATTCCAATGAAAATTTCGTGTTGTAACGTGAAAACCATTTTAAATAAATAAATTTAAAAAGAATACCAGAAATTTGAATTTGAAATAGCAAATTCAAATTACCAGTTGTACCATTTAAAAATGAAATTCAGCATTGCCAACTCAAACAGTCATTCTTGATCACGTTGTACTTAAAAGTTAGCTAAAAACATTCTCCATATGTTACGTCGGAATACTTTTGTATTAATTAGCTAAAAATCATCAATCTTATGTATATGAGAAACTAAAACTTTGAGTGTAAATCAGTGGAAAGAAACATTTCATTTGGCAGATTTTTGTCTAATGAAAATAGCTAATTTTTTGTCACGGTAGCGGGTTAATAGCCTTTCGTTTAAAAAAAAATTATAAAGCCATTTTAGTAAAGGAAAGAGGCCCCTTTAGCAGACAAATCTTTCCGCATTTTATCCAATGCATTGAGGACTTTATATTTTTGTTGTTATTTAATTCAACTCGTAAAACATGTTATGTTTATGTTATGTTATGTTATGTTACGAAAATGAGGAAAAATAAGTTTTATGAGTTTGTTAAAATTTGTACAAGTAGAAGAAATGGAATTTTGCATTTTACATTTATCTAAATGTCATGTTATATTCTTGATTCTTGTTTCACTTATCATGAAATTTCATTTTATATGAATAAAATTTTTCAATGTTTTTAAAAGTATTTCAAAGTGAAGGGTATAGCCAATCCACAGAAAACATCAAAAAATTTCTTTCTGTATTTCATATATAGACTGCACACAATTTATATAAATCTGCAAGATTTCATAAATCTAGGAAAAACAACTTAAATTCAAAATTAGCTGAAAGTTATCTAATTTACGGAACTTAACATATTGATCACCAACAATTAACTAAAATTTTTCCATAGATTATGTTATATCGGGTAAAAACTAATATCTACTCTTGTTACTAATTTGCTTAAAATATTCCATATATATTGTTATATCGGCTAAAAACGAATGCGTTAATTTATAATTAATATTAATAAACGTTATTTAAATTACTCAAAACTACTAATTTCGTTATGAAATATTGAAAATAGGAAAATATTATTATGAAAAACTACAACTTTGAGTATATTTCCAGTGAAAACAGCGTTTCTATTTAGCCTTTTCTTAATTAACCCAATGTTTATAACTACTACAAATGGCTATTTTTTATAGAATAAACAGAATGAATTTTAACTCTGAGAAATTTCAGTTATAGGTAATATGTTCCGATTCCTTCAAAATGGGGAACATTTCAAGTAATAGAGAAAAATTTAAAACCACACTCAAACATGCTTGAGGAAAAATAGTAATTAGTAGTATTAAGATATTTCAATAATTGAATAATAGCACTCATAATTCTTAACACATGGAATTAACAAATTGAAATTTGTAGCAGGTAAAACAAAATATCAGATATCAGGCGAATTTAGAGATATATTGAACAATACGAAAAATACAATTTTCGAAAAAATCTCGACCCAACAATGAATAACGAAAATTTTATGAAATTTTACAGAGGTATTGAAGATCACCTTTTCTTTGGATAAGTATTCCTGTAGTTCTTTGGAATTCTGAGAGGAATTAGGGTTACGTTTTAAAAATTTATTTATTTATTATTTATTTAATGACACTATAAAATTATTTCATGTTCACTAAGTCCCATTGTCTTTTTTCTTAAATTTGAAAATCTTCCAATATTAAAGCGAAATCATTAAATTGTATCAAACCGTAAAAACCTTAGTTCTTACATGGGTGAAATTGTGTTTCGATGTTTTTACAATATGCGAGGATTAGGCGATTCAGGCTTAAATATGTTCATGAAATTAATAGCTCAAACAGTAATTGTGTCGTGCAACGTGAACGAAGTGTGAAATGGTCTCTGTTGGAAGTTGACTGTACAGATCTCTCTCGTAGCTCGTGGGCAGCTGCGGAGATGAATCTTGTCTGTAGGTTGTAGGGCTGGAGACTGTAGTAGTAGTAGTTGGAGATCAGGGCGTGACGTGATCTCTTGAAGTTCTTGAAGTTGAAGTTCTAGTTGTGTGGAGAGAGGGCGTGACGTACTCCTCCGGGATTGTATCTGAGGGCGAATCGTGCAGATCCGGGGTTGAAGTTCTAGTCGTTTGGAGAGAGGGCGCGTCGTGCTCTCCGGTGTGGACCTGAGGGCGTAACGTGCAGGTCCGGGTTGGAGTTCTTGAAGGTTTGGAGAGAGGGCGTAACGTGCTCTCCGGATTTGAAGATCTTGGAGTTAAAAGTTGTAGTATCTTGAAGATCTCGTAGAACTCTCAGGGCGTAACGTGAGAGCTTGTAGGTTGGGGTGACGTAAATCAAGACAACAACACACGTCGTTTTGAGCATACATCGTATACTGATTTATTGTCAACTTTCGGGATCTTTTATACACATTCAATTACATTATATCAATGGTATGTCTGTTTGTTTTTCTACAACGACCTAGCTTTGCAGAGCTGACCTTAACCGGAGCACGTTATTCTCATGTTACGACGACTTCTTGTTGTGCTTACATCAAAGATTTCGTTCATGTTCTGTTATATTTAAATATTTATTTTAATAGTTTTTACAAGGTACAGTTTTTACATTTTATATTGCGATGAGGTTCTAGAACTTAGTACCCGTCGACCCCTCCCAGGAGGAGTGTGGTTTTTATACAATTTTAACTGTCCGGTCCTTTATGTAATTATTTTATGTTCTAGACCGACGGGTAAGCTCTACTACCTTCAAGTCTCGACAACCAACTAATTGTATTTTCTTTGGGCAGGGTTAGACTGAAGATGGGTCTTAGGGACCCGAAACATGTGTCTTTATAATAAAAAAATCGACCTTTGACAAGTGTTTCAATGCGATGGGGTGTTGACTTAGAGATACTCACTTGTGTGATTTCGTTCACCTATATACGTTCGGTTTAATGCTATTTTCCGTTTGTAAAACAACTCGTGTTAATTTCAATGATAAAATTACGTAAAACGCTCCCTAAATTCGTTTTAGAATAAATTATAATTTCTTCAACTAAAATTCCCTTAATTAATGTTGACACTAGCGTCAACATAACGTTTCTCGATTTTCACTTGATTCCACTGAATCTTTGAAAGTCGTGAATTAGAAATGTGAACTTTTATCAAATTGTTCTTTGCAGTATTGCTGAAATTCGTTTGTTTGGAGGTTATGCAATGATTAGGCGATTCGGGCTTAAATTTGTGTCAACAGCTCAAAATATAGTAGTGTCAATGGTTTGAAATTTATACCAAAGTGTAGGACATTAATTTTTCCGTAAAAGTATGTTGAAGATTATTTTATTTCCAAGATTTGGAACCGTGGATGTATGAAGTCTGTTTCAAGATATATCATTAACTTTTCAAGCAGGATGAGGTAATTGTGGTACGAAATATCATATAAACGGATCCTTATTGGAATTAGACAGTCATTGGCGACATACTGTAAACATAACCTAACATTTTATGAGAAAACTAGTACCTGATTCAAGAGTAGGTACATGGAAAAAGCTTTTGTGAAATAAATTTAGAAGTATCGAAAATTATTTCTTTCTACACTGTACGCCCGAGTCTTGTGCATAACATTAAATAACAATTTATCGAGGGATGTAGTGTAACAACTTATCTCAATTTAAGACCCTTTTGAAGCTCTTAATGAATATTTGAATATATTCATTAGATTTGATTCAATCAAAATTTGAATAGTAATTTATTCACATTCTTGTTGATTCCTACATTTTATTTTCTGTCAGTATAGCTAAACTTGAGTTATATAAATAAAATGACACCATAGTTTTATAAAATCCTATACAACTGCCTGAGTAATCGTAACTTCTACTCTAATCTACTGGATGCGGTTTATTTTCATACCGCTGTTATGTATTAAATCAAACCACTTAGTACGCCCTACTGTGAAGGAAGCGATTTACAGCAATTCGCGAATTAATTGCGTAATACGTCAACTTAACAGGTTTTGCGTGCTTGGCATAATTTCAATTACACTTAATCGAATATTCAGTAGTAATTTATCAACGGCGGTATATCTATCAAATTAACTTCTTTTAGTCATATTGAACAACTTTTCGAGTTATACGAAACAAAAAAGTTTCTGACTGTTGAAATTTTTTAAAGGGTCCAGATTCGTTCGTTGACGCTACCCTCCGTGCGCCCTCCTCTTGTCGCACCGAGCACCCGAGAGGAGTAAAGCGGCTTATGTGAGTGGCAATCGGGTGCGATGATCTACCCTGGATGGTGGCTTTATAAGCGACAACACATCCGTTCAATCTATATGCTTTTATCTTGGCTGCCACCGCTTCACAAAAGTGAGATAATACGTTATTGGGCCGAACAAAGGAAAATCGAAGCGAATATAGTACGGGGGCGCTTTTCCCGCATTCCCGAAGAATAAACCAGCGAGGAACGACGAATAATAATCGAGAACAACGAGATGGGGAACGGATGTTCGTTTTGGGAACTTTGGTGATGGATTTGATACGTTTCGAACCTGCTCATCATCAGTGGCAAGGGTTAGAACTACCTGAAAAATTCCAAAAGGGGTATTATCGTATTCCTTGCGAGAGGGCAAGGAAAACCCTGCGGAATCCGACGCTAGGGTCATGAAACGCATATGATCATTAACAACAAGCAAGTCTTTGCCGCGTTGACTTTTAATAAAATCCACAACAATCTCGGTGCGATCCATCGTCACCGTTTAGTTGGAACGTAACAAACGTCATATATGTTATATATGACGTTTATGACATATATGTTATATATTATGTTTATATGTCATAAACGTTATATCATATTCATAGTTTCAACAAATATCCGAACTACTTCATTGCAATCATCATCCCCTCGATTATTTCTGAGAATCTTCTTACGAGTTGACTCATCCAAAACTACTCTTTAAAAATTTACGAGATGACCGACCTTAGGTGGGGCATTAAAATTTCTTACGAGTTGACCGCCGCCGATCATCAGCATCTAAAACGGTACGTCGATGTTCGGCCCACTGTAAAATGACGTTTCAACATTTATAGGCCAGAATATGATAGCTCAGTTTTTCTTGAAAGGTGGAATAGTGAACCAATGTGATTATTAATTTGGGGCACCATCGACATCAAAAACTCTGCTTCAGTGTTCTGCCAAGTTATTACTCCTAAAAGACATTTAATTATTCATATATATTTTTCAAAAAATCTTTTAACAAATCATATCATGAAAATAGCCTTTAGTGTACTTACCTGAATATGAGGTTATATTATGAGACACAAGATAATTAGCCAGCTTATTCGTTTATAGTATGACAAGAAAAAACAAATGTGACCCTTACTAAAAAAGCATAACTTCATTCAACTGCCCTAAATTGAATTGATTTTACTGCTTTGAGTCTTCTCTAGTAATATACTCAACTTTTCCCAGAAAGTACTACCCAAAAGGCACAACTTTTTTAAATCTCCCCAAAATTCAATCAATTTAACTGATAATCGTTTTCATATATGAAGTTTATTTCAACCTTTTTCATAAAGTAGAGCCTTATGTAAACTTCTCCTTTTCTCCAGAAAACAAAGTAACTTCAATATCTTCCTGAAACACTATTTTAACCCTCCCCATCTGCCTTAAATTTTCTAGAATTCAAAACAAATTTCAATTTTTGCCATTGTTCTCGAGAAAACGGAATATATTTTAATCGTTTCCACATTAAACTTCATTTCACTCTTTTCTAGAAATCAGAGGACAATTCTCATTTTTCCTATTTCTCCGGAAAACATGGTAACTTCAAACTTATTCTAAAACAAAGTTTCAACCGTATACCAAAAACCCCATGGCATGCCAGGCTGAAAGGTAGATTTATGCGTATGATATTGTCAAGAAATGATCAATCAGCTTACCTATCAATCAACTAATTAATCCAAATTTCGCTGATAATTTAACTTTTTATTCTTACACCATGTCAACTCGCGTGTTTTCTTTTTTTCTTTTCTTTATTCTGCAAAGCGAGTAATTTAGCTACTTTGCAGTAACTTATAGATTCAGCAATTCCCGGATAATACTCTTCACTGATTCGACCCGCGATTTCCGCGAGCTATCGCGCGCGGATGCAACGTCTCGAATTCGATATCGAACATCCGCCAAAGAGTCCGGGAATCGACGAACTTTCCACGTTAGGTTAATAACAACAAAAAGCTAATTGGTCATCAGGAAAAAATTATAAATTGGCTGGGGACCGACAAAACCAGGTTCATTTGGTTCAGTTCAGTTCATTGGTTTTGCAAATCGCGTGCAAACTCAGTTTTCAGTAGAAAAAAGGGAACTTGTCTTTTCAGTACTGAAATTTTTGATCTGCTTCAAATTTTCCAGACTTTAAACAAGTTTTAATATTCGCTGTTATTCTCCAGAAATAAAATTTATTTTCACCTTTTCCACCTCTGCAAAATCTTACGTGGAACATGATCACAACGTGCCGTTTCTACCTAAAAGTTATATAACTAAACTAACTAAAATATATGTCATACAGCTTTCTTTATCTCTCACGGTACTCTTGAATGACAAAATACGTTTATTGTGATTTTCAGGGGAACAAAGCAATAAATGATTTTCCCAAAACTAGGTAAAAAATGGGGCGGATTCTTTAGCAACCATCACATATGAAGAAATTATGGTTTGATGCTTTGTGAATAGTGATACAATCACATTTCGACATTTACACTTCAGCCTATTTTAACTTTGTTCTTGGTAGCTGATGCCAAGAAGCTATTATATTAAACAACAGTTGAGTTCCTAATGAAACAAAACCAACCTGATCAAATTTCCCATTAAATTTCATTTTTAGATATTATTCGCCACAAGCGTCCAGTTTACTAAAACTTCTCTCTGGATATTTTCTTTTATTTCCGTATAATCTGTGACTCCGGCGAACTACGTTACTAACAAATCGTCCATGAGGAGCCGCACATTCGTAGAAAGTAAAATCTATTGACGAAAGTTTATATGTAAGTCGCGGTAATAATAAGAATACAGCGCTAATCGCTACATAAATTATCATATTAAAAGCCACGGTGGCGTTTTACCCGAAACGATAAATTTTATTACCGAATAGTAATAGCTTTATTATGTTTATTAGAATTATAGAAGACAACAATGAACAGACGAGGTCTCCTCTCGAGTAAAAACCCAATAAAAGAGATCGTTGGGTGCAGTAATGGGTCACAATTGAATGATAATAAACTGTCACTTAACCTAGTAAAGGGGGCGTCCCTAACAGAACCGAAATACAAAGAAAGATACTGATTACCAGTAGCGGAAAAAGATTTTTCTGGCATGTGTTAAGGTTCTTGAAAGTTAGCAAAGAATATGAATAACTACAATAAACATGAGGAGTGGTTACTTTCAATTTTCTATTAGGTTGCGTAAACTTTATAATAGAATTTACAAAGGAAAATTTATCTTGTGATCACTTCCAAATTGCTACTGAAACCAGCCACCATCAAGATTAATATGATCATAGGGTTACTTTTCCTGATTTATTTGTAATACCATTTTGCAGAGAAACTTCTTGCAGAGATTCGTTCTAAACTGTCCATGTCCAGGTCATCAAGTTTCCCAAATTCCTAGAATTTTCAGATTTAGCCGTTTCATTTCAGCTATAATGTTAGCTAGTTTTCCAGCTTCGAATAGATTAGAAAAAGAGAAAAGCGCATCACTTGGGGTTATATTGATTTTCTTCATAATTTTAATCTAACCTGTGCGCATATCACGTGACGTTAACCAACCCCCATATAACGCGTACCGAGCACGTACATTTGCCGTCTTGTTTTTTAAGTAGCATCCCCTTATCGCAATACAAGTCCCGGATTCCCCGTCCGTCCGTCCCTGCACGTCTCTCTCTCTCACCCTTTTCGCCGACTTTGTGTGTGTGGGAGAAGGGAAGGGGGACCTTTTGCTCGGTAATTGCCCTTCCGAACTGTCGTATCCGAGTAATAAAGCCCGCCTGATAGATCTGCACACATCGCTGCTTTTCTATGCTTTTATTCGCTCCGTGCTGATACCGGAGCTAAACTGCCTCCACGCTTCTGGTTAATTTGAAACGCACCAATAATGCGCCGTCCGGAGAGAGATAGGAAATTTATTGGGGATGTATAAACAGAGGATACGGTGTCTTGCGGGGTTCGTGTGACTTGGATAATGAAGGGGTAGGAATGTTATTTTGTGTTGTTTTCGGTGTACCTAATGGACTTTGAATTTTGGTAAAGTAAAACGATGGGGTTTTGTAATGCATCTGAAAATGCAATTTTCTAATTACTAATGCAATACTTACTACATGTGAACCATCTATTGATTTTAAGAAAAAATTTGATCCAAACCACAGGACGCACTCGAATTGCGGTCCGAGGACCTACAGGTACATCAGTTCTGAAAAAGGGATATAATCCCTAACCCGAATTGCGGTTCAGCAAGTTAGGAGATACCTCTATCTACTGAATGATCATTTAACGATAATTTTAAATAATTCTGGTGTACCTCCCAAGATAGGTAAATTCGTACCTATGTGATTTTATAAAAAATAACACATCGAACTTTCGGAAGTGGTAGTATAGAATACCTCCCGAAGTTGGCTACACTGTTTTCGTTTTATTCGCGGAGGATGAAAAAGGAAAGAGGACTTATGCATCTGATGAAAGAAAGGAAAACACAATATTTCGGCCACATTATGAGAAACCAAAAATACAAACTGCTCCAACTTATCATCGATGGCAAAATTAATAGTAAGAGCGGACCAGGAAGAAGACGCAACTCGTGGTTTAAGAACTTACGACAATGGACTAATATGACCTCCATAGAACTGTTCCGACCAGCAACAAATAAGATGAGATGGGTAAATGCAATCGCCAAAGTTTTTAAGGATGAGGCACCATAAGAAGAAAAATTTGCCTAAGATGAAGTAAATTAAGATGAAGATGACTTTAAGTGTTCGTTATAAGAAAACTAAAATGATTCGAAGTCCAAAAATGTAAAATACGTTCTACAGATACTATAATCCTCATAAGTTTATTTCGGCTTTTCTGCGGCTTATTGCTTTCATGAACAGAAACCAAAAAACTTCTCTACTAATCCCGGAAGTTACAATTTGAATGCGAGCTTTAATACTGTTAATCTGAAAAATTCGCCAATCTTGAAAGGGTTATGGAAAAGTATAACTTTGGCACACCTTCTGGGACAAATATAGCGTGCTAGGTTTCTGCTTCAGGAAACTACTTTTCTACATCTTTCCGATGGTAGACTCTTTCAAAAGATATACCATGTTTATGACCATGCCCGTTCAAATGGTTTAGGACCTTCTCTCCTTAACAGCCATAAGAATTTTACGCATGTCTTGATTGTGCCCATGAAAAACTACGTCTATTCTTAGGATATTTCAAATTTAACAATAATATTGTAACGTTTATTTGTAATTTATTTACAGTGTTCTTAATTATACACTACACACTACTTAATTTATTATTAACTATTACTGAACTAATTAATTTATATAACACACTTAACTTTTTTATTTATTTGTACCATTCGCTTGTCCGTTTTTTGCACTGTTTACTCTTTCGCGGCTTCACGTCTAATCTCCTCTCTCCGACCGCAAGCCCGCTTATATACATATCTCAATTGTATTCGCGATGATTCCTGAAAGAACTCTCCTTCTTTTCCCTAATAATGTTTATCTACAAACGCCCAGAAGGTAATAAATCATTCTTTCCTTAATAAGATCACAAGAATAACTAACAATCAGAAGACCAACAGAAAGAGAGGTCCGATAATCAGGTAGGTTGTCGGTCGGACTTTGGAGGAACTTGGAGGAACGTGTGTGTACGGCACAAATCGGCAAATACCAATGCACGTGCGTTCAGGGTCATTGAGGACCGTATCGAACCTCTCTTACTGTTGGTCTTTTGATTGTTAGTTATTCTTGTGATAAGATGTTGCGGAAACGTTGGGGACGGTTTTTATTGCTCACTTAACGGAGCGGTTTGAAGTAGCCGACGAGGTCCGATAAGAGTAAACACGTTGCAAACTTTAAAACATGTTATTACACTTCACGAGTACTTCAATACCCCTAATTTTCTGTTAAAATTTACAGTAATCTGGAATACCTGTGATAGGTACTCTAGACAGTTTAGATTATAGATTATACCTGATATTAATTAGTTGGCACCCGATTAGCCTTAGGTACAAGCGTAGATAGCATTCTTAGTATCAAGAAGAATTCAGTAAAGAGTACCAAGTTACGTAGGTACCTTTTCTATAAAGTTTTTGTCAATTTTCCGAGTACGGTCCATTTGGATCGAACTTCTCCGGCGGTTGGCCTAACAATAATCCTTTGAATAATACATTTCAAAATGCGGCTAAAAGCTTAACAGTCCAAAGAAAAACTTACTTTGAAGATTTTGAATGAAGCTTTGAACCACTGATAATTGGAAAACATAAAACTAAACATAAAAATTGTGCAAAAATGATGAAGAGGAGTATTTCAAGTTTTGCTCAAATTTTATTTCAGTAATAATCTGCTTTAAATGTTAAAAAAAAGGATTATTCACATCAATTATGTGAAAATATGCAGTAAAATTCATTTGTCAAAAACAACTGTAGTAACTTTCTGCAATTTATATCTTGACATTCTGGGGCTTAGAATTTCAATTTTTTGTATTTACGGAATGAAAAGTTCCGAAGTTTAAAGTTTTGTCTGCTTTTAATTCTACGACCATACGTAATAACAATAACAAAACTTTGCCATACTCCTTAGGAATAGTTGTGTGGGCTTAGATATTTGCCAGAAACAACTAAATGCTTCAATCGAAACTGCATGCAAATTTCGAGTTTTTAATTGAATTATTTAAGATAAAAAGCACAATTTACGGTCTACAGTGACAAAAATTCCAAGATTTCATATTTTGTAAACTTGAGATTCAAAAAAGTGATTTGTCATGTCATAACTTACGTAGGTACACCAAATTCAAAAACAAATTTGTACTTGAATAGTTATCGGACAACAACCGAAATTTGGATATGACATAATAATTATTAATATCATACCATCACGGTTAAATTTTGAAGCAACTCTCTTTTGCGGCTTAAAATTTTAAATGTAACAGCTCAAAATTTTCAAGTTATTAAACTGTGCAGAAACACTCAGATCAAAATCAACAATATTGAGCCCTAAGCCAAAGCAGAATTTGCAACTATTTATGTAAATAATTCATTTGAAAAATAAATTTGCAGAAATTAGTCAAAAGAGACAAAAAAATTGTAATATGTATTGATAAACGGTACAGTATGTGATTATACACACACTTTGTTTCATACAGCTACAAAGAATAATTATCGAAATATGGAAAATTTTCTCAAAAGTTGAATTCAGAAAAAACCTTAAAAGAAATCTTAAATATCGATAAAAACGATAGAGGAATAGGTGGCTGATTACTACAAACTGTGAGCTTTCGTAGAGCTCACTCGAGGTGGACTTACAATCACTACTGCCTTATAAGTGAAACTAAATTATAGATTGATTTTGCAGCGACGTTCCACTATAGTAAGGCCATTGACACAATTTTGATAAAACAATCCTACATCGACAACGAATTTTTAAAAGAGATATAGAAAAAGCAATTTGGCTAATTTGGTATTCTATTCTTCTGCAGGCGTCGTCACTTCACCTGCTTTGCTTCGCGCCGTAAAAGATTCCTCTTGTAACGGAGGGTGGTTTTTACGTATTCATGTCGACGACGACTGAGGCGGCAGGACTCTCTACTTAAAGCCTTACATTTACACATGCATATTTATAAACTTTATCTTCTATTACACAGAACCGAGGAGTGTAAAGTATATCGGGAGTCGGGGCGACAGAGAAAGGGAGAGAGAGAGGGTTTCCGGACCGCTCACAGCCTCACAGTTAGCTTTTATAGCTCACTTTTACTCCGTATAAGTAATATAAAAGCAGCCGATTTGCAGCGCACCCCATAAATATTTAGGTTTAATTCTGAAAGCGCTTCCGAGACATACACTTTATACATTCATAAATTTACATTTACAATAAGTATTGTAAATATTGCTCTCGAGTTAAGAGGTTAAAAAGATGAAAGCAAAATCCTCTTAATGTTCATTAAAAGGTGATTTACTCTAAAAACGGTGACAAGGTGGCAAATTTCCTTGGCAATTTCAAATTACTCATTTTTTATTAGAGAATGTCGGCAGGTAATTAACAGTGTCGGAATATTACGATAAATCAACAAGAAAGAAGTAAAATATAAAGATACTTAAACGACCGAAGGTTGTCCAGCTTCTCAAAGTTGGCCATGCAATGTAAACCAAAGGAAAGTACCAAGTCTTAACCAACTGCTTTATTGATAGATGAGCGACCGGTTTCGGCTTCATGGAAGCCATCCTCAGTCCTTGACTGAGGTTTTGCGTATATTTCACATAAAAATCGAGTACCTATCTATTTTCATATAAATACTGATTTTTCAAAAAATCGTTGTCACTTTTTGAGTTGAATTGTCTTATTAACACAAAAAACCGTTGTTTTATTTTACATATTTCCCAAAACTGCTGTGAACAAAGATTTGAGTTGTTTTTGAGTCAAATTTCACACTTAAAATTTTTACCATGCCAAACGGGATTCGTTGAATCACTTTTGAATTCTCACCGTCAATGAAACGCCAATACATTGTCAAATATTTTTATTTTTGAAACATATTTCGAACGTATTGGCATTCAACTTCAGTCAAACAACTCAAGTAAAACTGCTTAGTCATTCTTCAAAAAGATCACTTTATTAACTCAGCAGCATCTAACAAAAGAATACATTACAGTGCGACTAAATGCTCCTACATTTATACGTTTGACATGATGAACGAGCACAAGTTCGAAATAATATTTGTCGA
This sequence comes from Cryptocephalus moraei, assembly GCA_946251905.1. Taxonomy (NCBI): domain Eukaryota; kingdom Metazoa; phylum Arthropoda; class Insecta; order Coleoptera; family Chrysomelidae; genus Cryptocephalus; species Cryptocephalus moraei. The sequence goes on from OX276454.1 coordinate 19,534,745, forward strand.
AATTGGCGGTGAGACTTGTAGAATGACAAACACTTTTTTAGAGTAAAGCTTAAGCAAAAGCTAGACTTGAATTACACAACTTCATCGTAGTGCATTCTAGTGATACATATCTCAAAACTGATGGAATTTAACGCAATCATCGTATAACTTGTCAGAAATTATTAAGAGCAGATTTCGAGAGGGGTGCCATGAGTATTCTCATAGTAAAACTCACGAATGAGTTTTGCCATTTATAAGCGTCCTTTTTAGTTCTTAAAATATTGGAAGGTATTAGAAAGAAAATTACAATGTTGATAATTTTCTCTTCCTTTTTCTGGAAACATCGTCAGTGCTCTGGTATGTACACACCTAGTTTTATACAGTTCACTAATGATTATCTAATAAAAGGAAAGAAATAGCTGATAGCTGAAGTTCAGCCTGATAATATCTAAAATATATTATCTGTGTTAACCTATTACATAAAATATAGAGAAAATGTACAGGTTCTAAAGATTCCTCATATTGAGATGAAATTAACTAATAAAATCTCTGAAAAGTGATTCTATGTAGAAAGATATAGAGAAAAAATATGGGGTTCAAAGATTTCTCATATTGAGGTAAAGTAAACTTATAAAATCCCTGAAAAGTAGCAGATTTAGTTGATAACCTAATATATTTATACTAACCCGGACTACCTGAAACACTATATGATAACATTATGAGACATTACTAACAGAAGACAGAGATGATTTCAAATGGGAGAAAGTTTAACCAGAACGTGAACTGATAAACAGTATTGATAATAACTCCAGAAGAGGTCGAAAAAACTGCAAAGGAGGTGAAGAACGGTAAAGTTGCTGGTCCAGGAGACATTCCGATAGAGTTGGTGAAATATGACTCAAAAATAGTGTATGAAAAAATTGCAGATCTTATAAATAAATTGATGTTGGAAGGGGAAGGTTTACCGGAATACTGGAATGTAGCAATTATAAGATCTACTTATATATAAAAAAGGCGATAGACTGCAATATTTATAGAGGGATAAGTAGGTATCACCAGTTCTATGGGAAGGTGGTATGGAGAAATACTGAAGAAGCGAATAGAGACTAATGTTACAGATATAGAAGAACAGAGCGGCTTTAGAAGTGGAAGTATTATCCTGCATGGATAATATATTTTGTATAACTCAGGTTATTACGAAAAGGGTTGAAAGAAACTTAGATACCCATTTGATATTCATTGATCTAGAAGAAGCCTATGACAATGTGCAATTGTCTAAGCTATTTGAAGTGATAGAAAACAGTAGGTACCGTAGAAAAAAACCTATATCCGGTGTTTATTTAATATTGTAACGTTTTTACTGTTTTACTAAAACTAAACACTACGCGATTTGTACTAATTTATTTATTTCTGGCACGACACTTATAAACTTACTTAACAATCCCTTAACTTAATTTATATTCGCACACAGGTGTTTATTTATTTAACGCGCGCGGTCTCTCGCCCGAATGTTTACACACCGATTCATCAACTGCCTCGCCTTGGGTCCGGCATTCCTTTTATACCAGGTATAAGCCTTCTCGAACTTTCGCCATAGAATAGGCTAAGCTATTTGAAGTGGTAGAAAACAGTAGGTACCGTAGAAAAAACTTATATCCGGTGTTTATTTAATATTGTCACGTATTTACTGTTTTACTAAAACTAAACACTACGCGATTTGTACTAATTAATTTATTTCTTACACGACACTTATAAACTTAACTTAACAATCCCTTAACTTAATTTATATTCGCACACAGGTGTTTATTTATTTAACGCGCGCGGTCTCTCGCCCGAATGTTTACACACCGATTCTTCAACTGCCTCGCCTTGGGTCCGGCATTCCTTTTATACCAGGTATAAGCCTACTCGAACTTTCGCGATAGAATAGAATATTCGATTTTCGAGCAACCCGTTATCGCATCGAAGCGCCGAGAGGATTCTCGTCTGTTCGATGCGTCTTTTCCCGGGATCCGATTTCCGCGAACTCGGGTAGCTCCAGGCGTGCTTGTCTCACGGCAGGCCATTTCGTTACAATATATACAAAAACTCAAAATATATTATCCAAAATGGTGACAAAAGAGCATTGATATTTCAAAGGGATTGAAACAGGGCTGCTGTCTGTCGCCTACAATTTTCAAAATATATATACAGGAAACCACTAAAAGTTGGAGTAGGAAATGTAGAAGAATTGGTTTATAAATAGGGGACGAATATCTGCACAATCTACTATTTGCCAACGATCATCAGAATATTCGCAAATAATGAGGATGATGTGGTATACATATTCCGAAAACTTGTAGAGGAGTATGCAAAATGGGACCTCAAAATAAATACGACAAAAACCGAATATATTTGCACAGACAGTAACTCGCAGAATACAGTTAAAGAATATACAGTTAAATATCGAGACAATAAAAAGTTGTAAAAAAGTCAAATATTTAGGCAATCTGATATCATGTGACGGAACATCTGATCGAGACATACAGAATCGAACATCCCAAGGAAAAATAATCACCTAGAAATTAAATGGATTGTGGTCTACTAAGATAACGTTAAAGACTAAATTACATATAGATATATATGTAGATCAATCGTTGAACCTGTTATAACTATGGATCAGAATATTGGCAACTTACTTACAAAAACAAATGAAAATTGGAAGATCGCAGAAATGGACTAGGTACTTAAGAGGAGCTTGTATAGGGTATCACGTTTAGAGCATATACGAAATGACACAATTAGACATAGAACACAAATGAATAGCATAATAGAGAGAATCGAAGGGAGACGACTTAGTTGGTATGGGCACGTAATGAGAATGAACGATGATAGGTAGCCAAAAAGAGCTTTAAATTACCGCCCGCTATCTAAACGGAAAAGGGGAAGACCCAGATTTATCTGGGAAAAAGGTATTGAAGATGTTATGACAAATGACAAGAAGAGGACTTCATCTTTATGATTGGATGGATAGACAATATTGGAAGTTGAGATGCGGGATGCGGCTCCGACCATAGGACCCCCGTTGAATATAAATAGGTATATAAAATTTATTTTCTCAAGTTAAATGCCTTAAAACGTCTACGATCACTTTAATACATTTCCAAAGTTTATTTAGGTAATTTTAATCTGACTGCATTTTGAAAAATCAGAACTCTTTTAAAAGATGTTACAAATTATGTTTCAAATTCCCGAGTACACATGCACCTAACTTGGAAATCCCTTATATCCTTTGATTCTTCTAGAATTCCGTTTCAAACGTTGTGTTGCTTTAAATTACAACTGTCTTATAGCATCACGTTTAAACTGTCAAGTTTCTTGGAAAGTTTCAAACTTCTTTAGTTGTATCAGAAGTTATTTCAAATGCCATTATTTTTTTCATTTTTTCAAAAAAGCAGTTACCCGACATGCCGTCGGGTAAACCTCCCCTATGACATACACTTCGAATCCCTTTTAAGAAAACTGGCCCTTAATGTAAATTAGTATAAATATCAGGAATTACTTTCGTTACAGAGGTATTGTACTTCAGGTAGTAGTTTGTATCAGGGACGCACTTATATAATATAAGTATTTGAAGTTATTTTCGTTATATTTCGTGCTGCGTCTTTTCAGTCAAGCGTATAATAATTATTAGTCACTAAAATTTAAAATTTTACTTTCTGAAATAAAATTGTGCATCTAAAGACTATTAGTGAAACCTCTCTAATGCGGACACTCGGGGGATCAAATATTTTGTCTGCATTAGGGAGGTGTCCGGATTGGGGAGGTGCCAGGGTTTAAGAAGCAGATATAAAAGTAATGAAGAAAAATACAGATTTTTCTATTTTTAAGACATATTTTGTTTAGTATTTTACTTTAAAATTCAATCATAAATATAATCAGTAATTTTTGTTTGCTTATAATTACTAGCAACAATTATTTCCTCTAAATGTATTTGGAAATTCGATATCAAATTCAAACCCTCCATTATTTTTTTCTAAACAAAATGTTTTTAATAAATCAGAAAATTCAAGTAGTTCCGTACTCCGCACTTATTTAGTTCAGAAAATTTAATCACTTCAAGTTTTTCATGTATAGTTAACTAAAGAGTTAAAGGTGAATTCTAAGGCCGAAATTTTAAACCAGATGTTTTGACAAAATCCAAATTATTGGGGGTTACTACCTACAGAAGATTAAACTGACCGCCGGATGCCCTCAATCACTTTTAATGAATAGGGTACTTTCATTTGGAAAAACCCTATGATAACTAAATTTCTGAAATAATGGTTCCTTTCTCGAAAAAACAAAAAAAAACTCGCTTTTAGAAAATAAAGTGTCCGCGATTTGTGGAAAAACGTGTCCGTACATAGAGGTGTCCCTATTCGAGAGTGTCCGGATTAGAGAGGGGATGTTTATAAGAAATCCTATGGGGAAAAATCGGGAACAAGATAAAAGTGTCCGTTTATAGAGGTGTCCGGATTAGGGGAGTGTCCGCGAGAGGAGGTTTCACGTAGTTGGTTAGTACTTTTTTATATATTTCTGTACGACCCATAGAGCCGACCCTGTCGCCCTTTAAGGCCAGGAAATCCCGACCGAAATAATTTGCAACGCACTATACAGGCATTCTGAATTCGTAGCTGAGACACCACGAACGTCGCGTCGCCTCTCAGGAATGGCGACCGAAACCGGCCGAGAGAGCGAGCCTCCTGAAAACGTTCCTCTCGTGTCCGGGTCCCCGGGCCCCTTCGACCGAACTGGTGGAGCGTGTAAGCGTCCGCGACGACCAATCGGTGCGGCCCCTCCTCGGGGCCCGCGACCAATCCACGCCTAGGCGTTACCTGACTTGCCTCCCGACACCCGCCCATGGAAATTAAACTTTTAGGGATAAAAGGCGAGAGAGACAGACTCGCCGAGAAACGAGGTGGGGGAGGGGGGCTATCTACCCCCAGGAGGATTTAACGGAAATATAAGAAGAGAACGAGAGAGAAAGAGGGTGAGAGAACGTGAGACGAGATCACGGAGATATTTTTTTTAAAAGAGTTATGTCCTGTGGTGTTAAACGTTTTTCGAACAACTCTGCTGATTTTTAGGAAAAAAAATTTGGTTTTGATAATCACCATGCGTTTAGTTTCATTCATGTAAAAGCATATTTTCATTTTCTAAAATTTTGCATATGCAGCACACTGACGTAATAAAAGAACCTGAAAGGTCCCTCGTAATGACATAAGTGACAATTCTCTAAGTGAAATGTTAAAATCTCCATGATAAAAATATTGAATAGAAATTTTGAGATTACAAGAGAAGAATATTCTCCTGGACTATAAAATTTGTGGATGTGGCTATCTTCACATCCGTTAAAGTTCAATGGTAATGGTTCGTCTTATAGGATCACGCCAATTATGACAATTTTTTTTAGCGAAAGATCTATATTATCAGTATATTTGAAAAAGTAATTTTAACTTTAAAAAATAGATAGTTTTGCAAGAAAAAATAAAAACAAAAATTTCGGTAAAATTGGCCACTTTTGACGTACACTTTCCGGTATAATAATGAACATTGACTATTCATTTACACGTTAATATTAAAACTTCACCATAACAATGTGGAAAATAAGCGACAAAACCATTTTGAAACTGATTTAAAAACAAGATCTCCAGGCCTATAAAATGTATGGATGTGGAACTTCGCACACTTTGAACTTTAACAAAATATCATCAAAGCCATGAAACGCAAATAATATAAATAATACGACGTAATCTTAGTAGACGCAGAACATGACAGTTCAAATTCCAAATTTTAACCATTCCCATTCGTCTGCTCTACCTGCATTCCTATACATGCATGTCATATAAATACTAGTAAAGTGTAGGTGTAATGCATAGGCATGGTAAAAAATATAGACAGGCCCTCACTCGCTTTCAGTATGCATTCAGATGCATTCAGGGCGAAGCCATAGGAGTTATAGTGGAATAGATGAAATACATAGATATAAAGAGAGGTGGAAAAAGAGAAATACTATAATTAACTCTAGAACGACAATAGATACGTCTGAGATTCAGTTAAATGAAACCACATAGCGAACAAACACCTACTAATTGTACATGCGCAGACCGTCTTTACTTGCTACACCGTTATAGTCTGTCAAAATAACCCATGGAGTAATAAAACGATTATTTCGTCGGGGACCAGAGGCGTTCTTAAAGAACTGAACGAAAATTAATAAATGAATTATAATGGTACACACACACACGCATACGCATACAATTTTCCAGTTACCGACTATTGCGTATTTATTTCTATTCCCCGAGCGTACGCCCGAGAGTGATTATTCCCTGTTTTTTACTATAGCCCTATAGCCAGACGTACAATATTCGCACGTGTTTCGGGTGAGTCACTGAACATACAAAGCGATTCCGTAAGGCAGCGTGTAAGACATTATAAAACTCCCAAAATTTAGAGGATGCCACCTTGTATCGGTTTTGCATTTATAATGAGATATTATTACTCCACGTGTTATTTTGACAGACTATAGTAAATTTCGCAACGCCGCCACAAAAAACGCAATAACAAGCATACTGTGCGTTGTAAAAAGAATAGAGTCGACTGTTAGAAGTTGTAGATTCCTGTTTGCTGTCATGTTTTTTAATTCCTTAGAATATTCCTTGTCATTTGTGCTTTATTTGCTGTGGTCCCTATTTGTTTTTATGAATAATAAGTATATTACTATTTAGTTTCGTACTTAAATTTAGAGAAAATGAAGTACCTACACGGCTCTTTTTTGTGAAAATAAAGAAAAATTTCCAAGAGTGACCTATTTTATGTGTAGTTTAAGTAAAACTCTTCAACTGAATTGAATACAAGTACACATTGCTGTAATTCAAAATGATTGCTTATGAAGCAAGATACCTCCATTGACCAAAATGATAAACTCTCAACTACCACGATGTCAAAAACAAAAATTATATTGGTCAAGAGTTGCCATGGAATTTAAAACGGTTGTTTTAGCCTAAATCATCCTTTTGAAATAATTCTGTCATTGTCAAGGTACACTGACATTACAATAACGTACAAATGTATTACCTATTTATTTAAACTGTAAAATAGTAATGAACTACAAGTTGGGACATATTAATAACGTTATTATTAACAAGAAAAACTAAATTACAGTAATAATTCCAAAACTGAGTAGGATTAGAAAGCTGTAGCACAATGACTAGACAGATTTTGATGCTCAAGAAATGATTGCCATAAATGTAGGATGGGAGCTTCGAATATCATCTTAAAATCCATGACCACCCTTGACGAAGGTAATTTTTGGTATCACGGTATAACCAGAGTTGTACCTAATCAGTAATCAATTATGTATGAAAACTTGACGAATTCTAAAACAGTATTGGTATTGTTTCCTTCAGGCTCACTTTAAGAAGACATGACTTTTGAATGAAAGCTCTAGAGAGAGATCCCAACAAAGAAAATTTAAGTGACAAAAATATTTTCTATGATGTGCACTTCAGGCAGAAAGATAAGTTTGTGGTTAACAATAAACTCAAATTGGTATCCGGTGCTACTCCAACTCTGAATTTGAGGAAACCCATTTAGTCCAAGGGTTCAAAGAGTTCAACGTTTCAAATTAGTTTATTATGTAGATGAATGATGGATTACTAGTTAAAGCAGAACTCTGGTAGACTGACCTTTTTTTATATGAAAACATGTTTTGACACGTTCACCAGTAAATTCGAGAGTTGCTCTCTCACTCCACAGCGCAGTGTTGTGCAATTTACTGTACAATTTACAATACGTTACCGACAATACAGGAATCTTTGTTACCGACACACGCACGATACTTAGAATTGGGCTTGTCACTAACATATTAACATATAATTACTGGTAACACGTCGGTAATACGTCCGCAATACGGTAATAATACGGTAATATCGTCGTACACGTTACCGACATTTACAGGAATCTTTGTTACCGACACACCAACGATACTTAGAATTGAGTTTATCACTACATCCACAGGACATTCCGATAATATTTCCAAAAAACTCATTACATTACATAATTAACGTATTTTCTACGTTTAAATACCTCAATCAGATGCAATCATATCAATGGAGCTCGCCTATGAAATCGCGGCCCCTGATTGGCCCGTCGCTGTGGTAAACTTTATTGCAACGGAGTAAATACGTTCTCCCTTCTACCTATGGCCGCAAAGAAGTTACAAGAGTTGTGGCATTGAGCCTGTGTACATACTCAGAATTATTCACAGTGGAAATTTTCCTTTATTATTAATAATCCAACTCTCCTGTGGATTCAATTGTTTTTATGCGGTCAACATTTCCATTTCCAAGAAGTCAGCTTGATGAAGTGCGCATGATCGAAATAACAAGGTATTTTCTCATCGCGGTGCAAAGATACCTTTATTTTATTTACGTTTCTCTCTAACTCTCTTGGCTAACTTGGCTTCAACAACTCGTAGTCGATAGGTATTGATGTTTAAAACAAGAAACAATTAGCCAATCAAGATAACATGGAATCAAACAACCGTTCAGGTGAATACGAATCTCAACACAACATGGCGAATTGAAATTTCTTAAAACAATTTCACATTCCACTCACCTCGCGAACGCCGTCGTCCCTCCTCCCTCGGCCAAAGCGCACTTACAACTCCGACACTTCACACGTTCAATTACACGTCTCGTTACGTGTAAATACTAATTTATATCCGCGAATTACCAGCCAAAAACGGAGCACCCCCGAAACGACAGACTAAACGGCGCACGGTGCTGATAACATCTGATAAAAGGTACGAACACGAACGAAGGACGCAGGCTCGACTTGACCTGCACGTGCAAAACGTCGTGCGTTATGAGTTCAGATATTACAACAGCGCTACCGTTTGGCAGCGCTAAAAAAGGGACTGGAACGAGAAAAAAAAACTGTTTACGAGTTAATAGTCGACTGCAAAGAAACTGAACAGTTTCGTGTGTGAGGAAGTTGTCGGAAAAATTTAATATTTATCACTTTTATCAGAATGAATTTTGAATAACTTTCTCGTTAGTTAACCGAATTTAATGAAATCTTGGGCAATTGTTTGTATTATCAATTTGTAATACCTGGTTCCAATTTAAAGTAAATCGGATAATACTGAGGGGCCTAAACTGCCCTTGCACTTTGACGAAAGACTTAACATGTTGAATGCCTACTACTGCCTTTTTGGAAGGTAAAATGGAGTTTTTGATTATGACGTCTTTATGCTTTGGTTTACGGATGTGCGATACGTATCGATCTTGCCAGAATCGATCTTTTGAGTTCCGATACGCCATATTTTGCGTCGATATTTCTCTTTTCGATACATAAGCGGATCGATAATCGATACATTGAAGCTAAATATCGAACATCCCGGATCAAATTTTTGTTCTAAGCACAGAAATGTATTAAACTCTAGAATGTCAATCAGTTCTGAACAATTCGGTACAGCATAGGCCAAATTGACCTATTTCTGAGCTTGTGCAGCAAATAGTTTATTAAGCGGAATATTTCACTGTGACATCAGGGCAGGACTAAGGGTTTTTAACTTATCTTTCATGAATCTGATATGAGTAAGTTGTCGATAAGAATGTTTGCTGGAACCAACTTCTTGAAAATGGAAATGTTAAGCTCATAAAAAATGGATTCCACAGATTAGTTTGATTTTTTCATTAAAAATTTGGTGGTAAAGTATTTGTAAAGTCGGTTTAAGGACGATAATTTTTACGTGATAACGTCATAAGGAAACATCGATGAAAAATGGAATACGTTTATGAATTGCATAGAATTATTATCACTAAATTATCATTAGAAGGTTTTTTCGCACTGCGGTTGGCTGGTCCAACTGGTCATTTTAGACACATTGTTATGACATGTATGAAGTTGAACATTAATCTTGAACCTTACATGAATTACTGCGCAGGATAATTGTTTTTATTGAATACTAGCCGTGACCCGGCCACGCTTCGCTGTGGCTTAGTTTGATATGAATTAAATGAACAATTAAATAAAAATAGGTAATCTAGCGAATATAAATTTACCGAGAAAACACATAATTTATTTCAATACCATGCATTGCATTGCTGTGATTATGTTGTAGAATGTTATGAAAAGGGGAAAAATATTGCTTTGCAATTATTTTTTATAACCGATGTAGGTACTCGGCTTCGCTCGGGGGAGACCCTGTCTTATCCCTTTTTCCACACTCCATGAAAATGGTTTCAATCAGCGTGCGTTATTCGCCTTGATCGAGCAATACGTACTTGGGCTATTTCCAATCTTGCTTCTCTTTGCTCGTCTGTTTCAGATAAGGGGGCTTAAGCATTTCTTAATCTGAGGGTTTCTAATCTATCTTCCTTTTGCTCCTCTGTTTCAGATAAACGGGCTTGAGCATTTCTTAATCTTAGGGTTTCTAGTCTATCTTTCCTTTAGTCGTCTTTTTCAAATAAGCGGGCTTGAGCATTTCTTAATCTTGGGGTTTCTTAGTCTATCTTCCCTTTGCCCGTCATTTTCCGAAGCTCGTAGTCTTTTATTTTTTTTGCTTTACATATAGATCTGCCAATCGCTTTTCTTTTGGAGGCATAATTCACAGCGAAAGTATAAAATAAATGCGCTTGTTTTCTATTGTCCAATGTCCAAAGTTCACAAATAACACCACTAATACTCACACACGTTCAGAAATAGTTCTAGTTTTAACAGAATGATTTTGAGCAATTCGATCCTCAAAGCGCTGTCAAACTGTTTGGCATTTAAAAGATCCCTTCATAAAATAATAAAGGTTTGTAGAACAGAAAGTCTTATGGGCGACCTTGAGATTTGTTTTCTGACTTGGTCAGTCAAAGGATGGCGCTGTTGTATTAATTTGAGTAGAGAATTTGAAAAGTTTGGCAGCCAACGTAACCTAATCCTGTATTCTGTGCGTTCTGTGCGCTTATCGGCTGATCGAACCCCTAACAGCACCCAAAATTGCAGCAATGTTGCAGGAACGTTATTTTGCACTGTTATAATATTGCACGTAATGTTGCTGCAATATTGCTGCAATATTGCTATGTCCGCTCTTTTGTAATATTGCCGTGCAATATTTCAGCAACGTTGCCCTGCAATATTACTGAAATATTACGATGCAATCTTGCTGAAACATTGCCATGCAATATTAGTGAAATATTGCCATGTAATATTAGTGAAATATTTCCATGAAATATTAATGAAACATTGCCGAGCAATGTTGCTAAAATATTTCCCTTAATATTGCTGAAATATTTTGTATAAACTGTATTTTATTTTTGTTTTAATCAAAATCATGAATGTACCCATTGCACCTTTCAATGATATAAACGAAACAGGAAACGGGTAATAGAAAATCATACGTTAAGGATACTCGTTTAATACATCAACATATGAGTAATATAGTCCTTTAATTAAGTTATAATGTATAGCAAAATAGTTTTTCTTTGCTGTTGATCAGTACACCTTAGCTTGCGCCAGCCAACGACCAACTTCTTCAACTACTTCACGCTCAGTAGCAGTGGGAAATAAAATGTGTGTGCTCTCTGTAAACAAATACGACTATTATTAAAACTGCCCATAAAATGTAACTGTGGAAAATATACTTAGTACCTTTAAGGAGAACAGAAAAGTTATGTATAGTTTTGCTGGGGGGTATTAATACAGGAGATATGACAAAAAATGTCTCATGTAAAACTAAAGATTTTAATATCCTGCTCAATGACGCCCGATGTGGCGTACAGTACGTACACATTTTTTACTTAGAAGTGAAGAGACTTACTTTTAATCAACTTTGCGACTCGTGGTAGACTTTCCAAGGCCCTTTTTTGCTTTCTACCATGCCAACTAAATTGTTGTGCCATGAAGTATTTTCCATACCTACGTCATATTAGATGTAAAATAAATTTATTGGATATAATAAGAATTACTTACCAATTTTGCAATAATTCACAATTTCACAAATTATAAGAAGTGGTGGCCAGGCTGCAATGTTATCACCGGTGTTAAGTCGTATAAAAAACAGTAGTTTTTTAGATTCTTAATGCTTCGGATACTTGAGATTTATTTATTACTTGTAAAAGTGTAACCGACATATCATAAACCAGAGCACTTTACGACTGGTACGAGTATGATGTTGGCTGAGTTGGCTCGGTCTTTAGAAAAGTTGCCAGTACCAGATGTGATATTCCCATCTTCGGCTAGAGACGAGCATACCCTAGCAGGTAGCTGAGGTAGTTCGAAAATATCCTTATAGTAAATTTTTGTTCTGAAAAGGGACAACGAAAAGGGACGAACCACCGTCGAGACGGCTATCTCCTTAACCATTTTTGTTCATATTTCCATATTTCCGTTCATATTTCCATATTTCCGTTGTAGAGTTAAATAGAATAGTGAAAATCTTAGTCAGCGTTTAACTTGAACACCTAATCAATAAAAATTCATACAACGATAAACCGAGGTATGAAGTGTGCTCGTCAACCCTGAACAAAGTAAAGGAGTTAATCATTATTTTAAACAAATAAAAACAAAAAACCCGGATGGCCTACGCTATCGGGGTTTTTGATTTCGGATGGCTTCTAATCCGAAAGGCTTATTTAATTTATTTAAAAAAGTGTTGTCGGGCGAGCGGGCGAGCAACATTAAATTAGTGCAATATTAAAAAATTTCTTAGGGCAAAGACATAATTGCTTTATTGGATTGCAATATTCGAAATTTTGGCAATAATGTAATATTCCAGCAACACTGGTACAGTATTACGATCTTTTAGTAATAAAGTACCTAATATTGCAGCAATATTGCTGCAATATTCAAAATTTAAGAAACAATGTAATGTTACAGCAACGTTGCTGCAATATTGAAAATTTCAGAAATAATGCAATATTCCTGCAACATTGGTGCAATATTGAAAAAAAATAGGGGGCAGACATTTATTAAATGTCACCTTATAATATTTATATGTAGTGGAAAGGTACAACAATTTAGTATACGTTATAATATTTCTGAAACATTTTTAACAAATTGAAAATTTTCGTTATAATGTAAAATTGCAGAAACATTGCTGCAATATATTGGAAATTTCAGAAATATTGTAATGTTCCAGCAACATTTCTGCAACATTGGAAAATTTACCATCACGTAATGTTGCAGAATAATATTGCAGCAATATTGCTGCAATAGTGGCAATATTTGGCAATATGGCAATGTTGCTGCAATATTGCTGCAATATTGGGTGCTGTTGGGGACCTAACCACAACCACACAGTAATCACATAAACGTGACATTACCTTTTGAATATAAGTGAAATTCGTTTGTGGTGAATAAATTGTGCGGTTTATTTAATAATGGAAGTGAGGCCTTGTGAGGAAAGGGAAAAGGCCTACAAAAACATGCTGTGCCAGGATGTCCTGCAGCTGCGAATATCTCATCTCATCGATTCCCAGCGGTACAGCCGATCAGGAATACCAAACTGCAGACTATGGATAGACAAACTATCTACAGGAATCACATGGTGTGTCAAATACACTTCATGCCTGAAGATATTGTCCCGATTGGCAAGAAGGGCATTAAGTATATTTTCCGCCTTTCCTGCTTTACATTTGCCCCAAGAGACAAATGGTAAGTAACATCTATATTTATCTATGATAAATGTGTTTAGTAAAAATGTACTTCATTCTATTAGTAATTATTGTTATTTTTATTGCTGGTCTGCTGTCTACTTACATTACTATTTTTTGTATTTCATGTAAAATGTTCTAGTGTAATTCTAGAAATTTAAATAATAAATAAATAAATACGATACATTAAAGTTGATTTCTTTACACATTTTCATTCATCAGTAAAGATATCAACTTCTTCGTACCATTATTAGATACATTTTCAAAGTGTAACAAGTGCAAAATGCAGCGTAATATATCATTTATTACACATTTGATGAATAATTGTGAGACGGAAACGTTGATATCTTTGATAATAATTGGCTTGTTTCTGCAGCGGTTGGAAATGGTTTCGAACTGTCAGAATAATTTCTACTACGCATGCCTCTGACAGTTTGAGACCGATTCCAATCGCTGCAGAAACAAACCTGATTACCAACAGCTGGAAGGACGAAACCTGTAAAATCTGTTATCATCGTTTTAGTTGCACTGGGCAGTCACCGACAGCGCTGTAAAAAGTTCCCCCTACCGAACATTGCAGTTTCTGTTCTATAACTCTTTATTATTTTATGGATCCCTTTTCGCCGCGAGATGGCGCCATCTGTCAGTCACTCCTCTGTCAAATAAAGGTGACATATTGCCTGGCATGCATATATTTTTAAGCCGTTTCGGCCCCCTGGCTCCTTTTTCGACGCGGATCCATTTCAGGAACCTTCAAGGACATGCGCCCTACAACTCACCAAAATTTCGTTGCAATCGGACGAATGGTATAGTATGCGGAACATATAAACCAACAAACAAACATACATCCATTTATATATATATATATATATATATATATATATACGTGTTATACCGCTTATACAGACCCAACTTGACATACTCAGTAATCGTTATGAGACCAAAAGTGACCTTACCAGACCCGGCGTCGGGTCTGGTAACGTTTTCCATTGTAAAATGGTTCAGGAGTGTGATAACACCTTATAAACGAAATTTCAGCCGGGCTTGAAAAGTCGGCGAAATTAGTCAGTAAATATAGAATTAGTTCGCGCGATTTCTGCTCAGAGGGAGCTGCCGTTTTATACAAGTACCGGATATATACGTTTGGGTGAATGGTATATACAACCGACGCTGTCAAGCCTGAAAATGGCAACAGCGCATAATCTTAAGAGCTTATAAAATGCATTTATTTGGTAAAACCTACAGTACTCATTAAGTTTAATAACACATTAATAAGTATTCCTTTTAAAATCTAAAATCTGTTTTCAATATGTTGTTGCATTTTAAATATTTTGAGTACGGCCGGTGCTCATTGGCACAATCTGTCACACGCGCTTCTTCTTCACTTATCGCTGTTTAAAAGAGGGAAGGTAGAAAACCACTTGAAGGGGCCCTATTTCTTTTAAAGAAGTATATATTAGACCATTCAAGACGGTACCTTTTTTTTGACTGTGTATGGACAAACTGACTGACTGGACGACTCTACTGCACTTTAATGCTTGATATTTAATTTTTTAAAGTTTTTGAATTTAATAGTGTACATTATGCCTGAAATTGTTGCCAACAAATGGGAAAATTTACTTGATATTAATCTTAAGGAAAAATATTTTTCATGAAAAGTTGTGCATTATATAGGAATCAATAATCAAGAATAAAATTTTTAAATTAGTAGTATACAGGGAATATCAAAAATAGTTATTTACGCTGAAGAGAAAAGTGCTTTTTAATTTAATTACGGAAAAAATGTAATTCAAATATATTGATAAGAATAAAAAATAATGTAAATAAGTCAAAATGCATGACAATCTAATAATTCATTAATGCATTTAAAGTAAAAAAAATTACTAAACACTAATAAATTTCTTATATTTATCTAATTCAACAAAATGTCAAAAAAATGCTAAAGTGCTAAGTAATTATTTATTTTACTTTAGAGTCGATATTTCAATCACCTAATAAATATTATTTGTCAAATAACATATTTTAAATGCAGAAAAAACAAGTTATTTGACCAAAAAAAATGTTTATTAGCAACTTGCTAAGAGATTGAAATACACGGCCTTAGGACCGGTACTTTGGGTCCTGATTAAACATCGGATTAAGTTAATCCCCGATTAAAACAGCCAGTCAACTTAATCGCAGTTATCAATAACAAACGAAAGTAGTCGTACTTTAGTTGGTTGGCTGTTTTAATCGAGAATTAACTTAATCCGATGTTTAATCAGGACCCAAAGTACCGGCCCTAAATGTATTAATTCATTATTTGAATTCCATTTGGACTTGAACATAATTTTTCATTTCTATCAACATTTTTATATTACAGTTTGTTCTGTAATTAAATTCAGAAGCACTTTATTGTTCAGCATAAATTAATATTCTTACATCAAAATGAATTTAACAAATTTGATTCTTGCTTATTGATTCCTATGTGATGCAGAACTTTATATAAAGAAATTGTTGTGTAAAGTTAATAGTATAAATAAATATCCCATTTGTTGCCAACAATTTAGCAGTAAAAGGTGAAATGAGATATTCTTAATTCTACAAAATTGTACATATTTTCTTTAATATTTTAAAATCCCTGGATTAAGTTTTATTTTTTTTTCTTTTTACGTTATGCTTCATTTATTTTTAAAATATGGCTTCTCTAATTTTAATCAACCGAAGAAAAAATTCCAAAATTCGACAAAAATAACTGAAAATCGAACGAAGCAACGGTACATTTTAACCATAGAATTAAATAAATTGCTCTATTAAATAAACTAAAATATATTATAATATACAATAAATTTAATCTTTTAAATTTTTAAAGATGACTTTAAAAGTGTAAAACTTAAGGTAGTAACACATGCCCTCGGTTTCTTTAAAAAACAAAAAAAATACACCTGTGTTACGTAAAACATTAATCTCTTGCCAAATTAGCATAAAAAATAACATTTTGTATGCATTTTGTGGGTTTTTTCATTAGCCCTAATGAAACGTTGCAATCTTTTTTTTATTATTAATAGAGCTATTTTATATATTAACAGAATTAACAAAAACATCCTCTACAAGAACTTTTTAGAGTTTTTCGAGTTTTTTAACTGAGTTCCATTCTTTTACTATGGGTTTTACAGTTATTTACATGTACGGTGCATGCATTTTATGTTTTTTAAATGAGTCGAGGGCAGTTTACACTATCTTAAACGGCAGACCCTTTCTGCCAGAGCCCTAAATTATTTCTGCTGACTACTATCACACCTCATAGAAATGTTCGGTAGTCGGTAAAAAAATACTTTCTACTTCTAAAGTGCGTCTAATTGTTTCTGAAATTTCCTTGACTCAGTACCTGAGTTTACACCTCCTATCGCCAGTGATAACATTTTTTTTGAGCGATTCATTGCTGGAACGTTCAAATAGATGTCTGCTCACCATTAACAAATAATGAAATAACCACAAATATATAACCACAACCACAACACTATCCTTTTCGAGCGTAAAATTGTGTGTATGTGATCCCCTAAACATGGCAACGTTGCCGGGATTGATAGCGTTGATACACTCTAGTTCTGTTATACAAAAGGGTCTCGCAATACCATCGAACGTATTACGGTTCAATAACGGCTATTGAATATGTTGAAATTTTTTATTGACGTTTTTTGCTACCCCTCTAAAGTTGCCTTGCTTGTTATAATAAAATAATGCATAAATTGATTTAATTTATTTCTCTAATATCATTGGTTCTAGTGGGTCTGAGGTTGTCTGTCAAACATAAAAGGTCTGATAACGTCGCCTCTAACAGTATATATATATATATAACAGTGACTTTAACTTGTATAAAACGGCAGCTCCCTCTGAGCAGAAATCGCGCGAACTAATTCTGTATTTACTGACTAATTTCGCCGACTTTTCAAGCCCGGCTGAAATTTCGTTTATAAGGTGTTATCACACTCCTGAACCATTTTACAATGGAAAACGTTACCAGACCCGACGCCGGGTCTGGTAAGGTCACTTTTGGTCTCATAACGATTACTGAGTATGTCAAGTTGGGTCTGTATAAGCGGTATAACACGTATATATATATATATATATATATATATATATATATATATATATATATATCAGTGAAATTAACGACGGAAAAATTATACAAAGGAAATTCACGACTTACCCGTCTAATCCCGTTATGAAGCGGGTAACCACCGACACGTGTTTCTTTGTATAATTTTTCCGTCGTTAATTTCACTGATAACATTCCTTGACATAAGATTCGTGACAGTTGGCTTTAGCTGGCCTCCGCGTCACAGACGGATTGTTTCCTTCGAATGGAAGGTCTTTCCTAAGTTAGGCGCAAATGTGCTTTGCTGCCTGCTGTTTCGCGTTCTTTGTGAGTTGTATAATTTTTTTTTTCCAAGTGTCAAACATCGTTTTCAATCAAAAACTTGGTTATACCACCCTGACGAAGCTAACAAGCAGAAACACGTGTCGGTGGTTACCCGCTTCATAACGGGATTAGACGGGTAAGTCGTGAATTTCCTTTGTATATATATATATATGCGAAAATATAAAATAAATCGGCTTATTTAATATTACTTGATGTATAAATATCACGAACAACACCAATAACACTCACAGACGTTCACATATATTTATACTTTTAATAGAATTATGATGTGATTTGACATCTGACGTTATAAGCTGACGCAAATCTGTCATGCATGCCAAGGCTAGATTTTATATTGTATACTACTCCAGATGGCGCAATGTGTTGCTCGACAATATGCATCTATTCAACTGAACAGGACCTGAGAAATATTTTGAATAATTTAACTCTCAAAGCTTTATCAAACTATCCGACTTTTAAAATTTACCTTTTCCCCGCGAGATGGAGCCATCTGTCAATCACTCTTCTGTCAAATAAAGATGACATGTTAATTGTCATGCATATACATTTACAATCGAAAAGTCGCATTTGCTCGAAATAGAGCAAGTATTTAAAAAATTCAATATCGACTTATAATTTAATATACTATTATAATTTAGCCCTAAAAGCGCCGTCAAACTGTTAGACATTTAAAAGTTACCTTTTCGCCGCGAGATGGCGCCATCTGTCAGTCACTTGTCTGTCAAATAAAGATGACATATTAACTGTCATACATTTTATATTTTTTGACCGTTTCTGCGCCCCTGGCTCTTTTTTCGACGCGGAACCATTTCAGGAACCTTCAGGGACATGCGCCCTACAACTCACCAAAGTTTCGTTGCAATCGGACGATTGGTATAGGAGCCCATGCGGAACATACACACAAACATCCATTTTTATATATATAGACTAGCCTGAGTATACAGGCTACAAAGTGCCCTAGCTGTTATAAAACAACTTTTTTACTTCCTAGCTGACATAGGAAACCAAATGTATTTAGCCTGTTGCGATTTCATATCGGCGAGCTCCATTGATACGATCGCTTCACACTGGGCTACTTAGACTTGAATAACATGTTAATGTGTATTGTAATGTTTGTTTTTAACATTACTGGGAATGTCCCGTGGATGTTTTGATAAATGCAATTTCGAGTATCGTTGGTGCGTCGATTACGAACATTTCTGTAATTTTCGGTAACATGTGTCGTAACGTCTTCGTCGAAATGTGCACAATTATCTGTGATGTTGATTCGTATTTTTGATTGGAGCGTTAAGCAAATCAGATAAGGCTGAAGGGCACTTTGGAAAAATAGTAAAATATTTCACACTGTACTGCTCATTTGGTATTAGATAAAATGGGATGTTTTTGAGAATAACAGTCTTAATATTTTACACACACATGTCAAAGACTATTAAATTAAACATTTCTTTTTGCACCGGATACTATAATTGTTTTACTCTAGTAAACTAATTCCATTTCGTAAATCTGCTGTTTAGCGAAAACTTAAAATATTTAATACTGTCTTTTTAGTACATAAAATGGGACATTTTTGATAATGACCGCTTTAATGTTCTGCTTACATGTACAAAAATGAAATTGAAATTTCTTTAGTAGTCCTCATTATTAATAATTAATTAACTAATAGGAATATAATTAATAATTATAATATAATATAATAATTGTACAAGTAATAATTAATAAGTAATAATTAATTAATAGTTTTACTACAGTAGAGTTTTTTTGTCGAATTTTAAACAATTATCCATGAGGTTGTCTCCTATTTTTGATTGAAATTTGTATTAAATCAGATAATGCTGTAGAGCTCAAACTGCCTTTTAAAAACACTTAAAAAACAAAATTATTTAGTTTCACCACTTGGTAGATGAAATGAGACGTTTTTGAGAATAACTGCTTTAACACGTTGTTTACAAGTTACACAAGTTAAATTTAATATATTTTATGACAATATAGCTACTGTTTTAATAATTGTTTTAATAGTTTACCACAATTATTTTGTAACATTGTTTCGTGTTGTTGGTTAAAATTTCAAGTAGATCATAGTTAATGCTGAAAGGCCTAAACTGTCCTTAGAATTTGAAAAAAGCCTAAAATAATTTAAACTGCTAATGTTATATAAAATAGGACGTTATTTAAAATGAAATCCTAAATGTTTTTCTTATATGTATATTGTATAATGTAATATAATACAAATATTACATATAATATTTGTTATGTTATCCTTACATAAATACAAGTAAAATTAGAAACATTTCTTGACATATGAATTACTAGATTAATTAATAATTAATTAATGGCTTAGTTAATTTTTCAAAAGCTTTATTAATAGCGCTTGTTGACTTGTTTTCGTTAAATTTTACACAACTGTCTGTAGCATTGTCTTGTATTATTAATTCGATTTGGACTAAATCAGATCATGCTACAGGGCCTAAACTACCCTTATACTTCAGAAAAGTTAAAAACATTTAATATCACCATTATGGTCGATAAAATGAGCCCTTTTCGGGAATGAATGAACAAATTGTCTACGTTGGTTTGGTGATTGATTTAATTGATAACAAATTAACATTTATATCCAAAGAATTTAATGTAAATCCCCTTTTGCTTTCTGAACGATTTTCATATCTAACCAAAAGACGGTAAACCGAATTATATAATGTCAATTTTCCCGAATGTCCAATATATAATGACCACAAAAACTATTATCAGAAATAGCTACTTAAGAATCTTTTCTCAAAAATTTAATATTATCATGCCAAGGGACGTCCTAATTCAATTTCGATACTATTTTTGCAAGGAATTTTATTGCTACGTAATATACCGAGTATTTTCGAATTGGGAATAATCATCCTAATAGTATTTTGTATTCTTATTCACAATATAAATCCTTCCATGTTAAAGAGTCTAAACTGCCCTTGATTACTTAGATTTTTTTCTGGATTTTAACAACGTACAATTATATTTTGAAAAATTATATTTTGGTTCACAAATAAACCATTTTTCAGAGAAAAAAATTGTACTTAAATTCATTTAAAATCATTTAGCAAACATTTCATTACACGACACTTAATTTACGTTTCATAGTTTTCTGGTGTTATGATATAAACTTAGATTTACATTCATGAAACTTTATTAAATAATAATATTAAGTTTTCGATATTATTTCTCTCATAATAGTTTACTAGAATTCTCTGCAATTTATTGCCGAAATGACTATTACATTATTGTCGAAATAATTCGAATTTTTTATATTTTTTTATATATTAATTACATATAAATAATATATATACCTATGTAATATTACTTATATAATATTACATGTTTTTCATTTTTAGAAACATGTTTCATTGGAAATATCAAAATGAAACCGGTTTCGAGTATTTTTTCAAGTTTTCGAGTTGAAACTTCATCATCATCATCATCATCCAGCCTGGTGTTGAGTCCACTGCTGGACATAGGCCTCCATTAAACTGCTCCACTGTTGGTGGTCTACCCCTGCTTCTTTTATCCTCTCTGGGTCTCCAATTTGTTATTCTTATGGTCCACCTGTCGTCCTTAAATCTCGCAACATGTCCCGCCCATTTCCACTTTAATGCTGTTATTCGCAGGATTATGTCCTGTACCCCAGTCCTTCGTCGAATTTCGGTGTTTCTGATACGATCTTGGATCCCAATACCCAGCATAGCTCTCTCCATCCTTCTCTGGGCCACTTCCAATTTCTCCACAGTGCCTTTTGTCAAGGTAAGCGTTTCGGCGCCATAAGTCATTACTGGCAGCACGCACTGATCGTATACTTTCCGTTTCAAGCTCATTGGAACGTCACTATGAAAATATCTCTCAATCTTCCATATGCTGCCCATCCAAGACCAATCCTCCTCTGTAATTCCTTTGTTTGGTTGTCTCTATTTATTCTAATTTGGTGTCCCAGGTATTTGTATTCGTCGACTTCCTCGATGGCTTTGCTGTCTAGTAATATAGTCCCTCCCAGTACTAGGTTTGTCATGATTTTTGTTTTTTGCTGGTTTATGTAAAAGCCAACATTTTCAGTTGCCTGTTTCAATTCGTTTATCATTAAACCGGCTTCTTTGAGGTTGTCTGTTATCAGCACTATATCGTCTGCAAATCGTAGATTATTTAGCATCTTCCCATCTATACTGACACCTTCGTTTCCCCAATTCAGAGCCTTAAAAGCATATTCTAAAACAGTGTTGAATATTTTTGGGGACAGTGTATCGCCTTGTCTAACTCCTCTTTGTATGGGAAATTTTTTGGACGCGTTATGGATTTTTACGCTCGCGGTCGAGTTGCTGTAAATATTTGTTAAAATAAAAGTTGAATAAAAGAAAAATAAAAGAATAAGAATAAGAATAAATAAGAATAAATAAAGAAAAATAAAAAAAAATAAAAGTTGAAACTTAGTAATGATGAAATACATTTTTGGAGGCATTTTAAAACTTTAACAATTTAAATTAGTTTAAATTAGTAGTATCGCTCAGCTCGATGTTACCAAGTGTTTACAAAACTCCAGAAGAGTAAATATTTTTAAAATCAGTTGCATTTAGGATTTACATGATATTTCTTAATATGACTAGTGTTTAAAATTACGTGAGTTATTTAATGGGCCTTTTTGCCGCTTTAATTTAAATCGATATGGATTTTGTCTGTATATTTCAATATTTTATCAAGTTTATCAGGAATTTATATATCGCAAAGATTCTTCCCAAACTTCTTCTTCATACTTTTTTCACACTTCTTATAGTCTTATAGTCTGTTTCGGTAGTTCACCAAAATTTAAAGCCATGCGTATCAAGTAAATCCTACTCTCGTGTCGTAAGATATCAATTTCTTATTACTATAATGTTTAAATTGATATTAATCCCAAAGATCTTTTACATCTTATATATTCACTCTGGAGGTTGATAACATGAATAACGAAATTAATTAAACAATAATATTTTTAGTCACGGTCGAATAATCTGAGATTTAACAATACGAACGCTAACACAATCAACGTTTAAGATCCTATTGGAATATCAAATGACACGTTTTTTCCTGCATACATTCCCCCATATGGTATTGGATTCAACCCGACTAATAGGCCATATGGTCGGGCCAGTGTGTCCGTCCTGATATCTGCAGATTTATTCGCTATTAGCAGTGTATAAAATGAATGCTAATTTAAAATTGATAAAATCAGTGAATTTTTATCAAAGATTTATTTAAATGCACCCCTTAATGGACGCGAGTCCCTCGCACATACGCTAATGTGGGTTGTGTTACACAAAAAGGGCATCGACATATGGGTTAACTGCGACAATGGAGATTTTATATATTTTTCATTTATTTCTTGGAAAGTGTGCGCGTTTCTTCCTTCGTTTGTAATTTCGACATGGGGGAGGGTGTACGGCACGGCGGAATTTCGTGACATTGCGCGCGGGGAAACGAAAATATATAAAACCGATGAATCGTTTCCAGTAGGAGGAACGAGCGTTTCCCGGGCTGCGGAAACTTTTATGCACGGCTCATAAACCAGATGAATGCTAATGCCATTATCTATATTGGGCTTCCCATTGTGGCGGAATTTATTTCTCGTGGCGTCCCCCCGTTTAAAATCATCGCAGGGACGGGCGGATATATAACGTTGCCAGAACTGGACTCCTGCTGATTGATTAATTCAGATCGGACCTAGCGCAGTTATAACTAAAGAATTTTTGATATATTACGTTACACTAATTTCCCTATTAAGTAATTTCGGTATTTTAAGAAGTTGCTAACTGATACCCGTCGCGGCTTCGCCCGCCAAAATGTAAATTGTAGTAGTTACCAGCTTAAATTTAATTTAACAAGCAATTTTAAAATTAGTGCTTTCAATGTTTGATCTGGCAAAGTCTTACAGAAACTCCCAGAACAGTGCCCAACATTAATAACATTTATATTCAATGCGATGCTGTGAGATTCATGCGATGTTGGTTCCCTAAAAACTCGGAAAGTGGCTCAAGTTATTATGACACTTAAACCCGGGAAAACCCGGAAGTCTTCTTAATGTCCTAAAAGCCTATGCTCCACAAAATATTCGATGACTCGAAAACATAATAACGATGAGATGATAATCCCAGAACATCAGTTCGGATTCCGCAATAAGCAAGGTGATACATTAGAGCAATTACATATAGACTGTTCAACCGACCAAACAGTGATTCTAAACTAAGCACATATTGGCTCATATGCCGTAGCCCGTAAGTCTAAATTATCCTTAGACAAGGTTACCATACAAGTCCATTACAGTGTGAATTACAACAAAAGACTGCTTTTGCGGCATTCGAAGTATTGAAATAAAATTATTGATAATACTTAAAACAAGATTACTACTTTGGATGTCCAATAAATGTCTTAATTTTTTTTTCAATTAAATAGTGTTGAGTTAATGCCTAAGTTTATTAAAATTAATATTAAATTTACGTTAGGACAATTTCAATTTAATTACTAATGTATTGCTCGATGGACGTTGTTTTTTACCTTGATGTAACAAAATGAAACTTTGAATTGTAATTTAAATTTATCGCTGCCAATATTTCCCATAGCCTAATTACCCCTAAAGGTTACATTTGTATGACAAATAAATCCTGACTATTTCATTTCGTAACTTATATTTATTGCATGAATTTAGTCCAGTAATATTAAATAAAATCGCTTAAATTTGTGATTTAAATTTAACGTTACGAATATTACTTCAAGTGTTAATTGATTCTGGAATTTTAATTTTAATTTAACATTATAAAATTAAGCCTTTAGTTAAGAGAGTAACCAGCAGCACAAATATACTTAACCATATTTATGAAACTGTATTCTTATTTCTCTCGCAATACATAATCATTGGGTTTTCATAGATAATAAATTTAAAATTCTTTACATTTCATAATCGGTCTCTAAATTAATAAATAAATACGAAATTTTTAGCAAATAATGTGTCTATTAAATAGTTGGTCGGAATGAAATGAATATTTTTTTAAAATATGGCGAAAGTAATATGGGAATAATAAATATTTTTGTTGATTTAATCATATAGAAAGGCCTGGTTTTGGTACCATCGAAATTTTTCTTTTGTAAATTGTTGTGGTCATTGATATGTAAAGGTGCAATTATGAAAAATGTGTTTGATATTATGGATATTTTTTTATAACAATTAATGACTCATAAATAAGTACCGGCTTTAATAGTTTATCATTAGAGCCATTTTGAGATATTATTGCAATTATTTTATGGTTATTTCCATCATTTTTTCGAATTACTTGACTTCTACATGAAAATAATTGTTATTGTAAAAATCCCTAACCACATAGCATTCTCATAACAAGTCATAATCAAGCAGGAGTAATCCGGATCATTCGGTAATCCATGTATCCATATAAGTGATTACAACAATAGTTTTCCAAGCTTTCCAAGAAGGTCCACTGCTCACTTTATTGAATAACATTTCAAGTAGTTCCTCGACATATTATATCGATTGTCAGTGAGTTTATGTGGAAATTTCATATAAGCAACATGCTTCCTTTTAAAATTCGAATATGGATTGTTCCACATAGGTTAGTCCCAATTTATGGAGACTTCTGTATAATCTAAATAATAATTTGAAGACACTGTTTTATTGGAATTTGGTTTGAGCACGCATAACCTCAAATAGCTATCAATGAAAACAAGATTCTACACTCATCGAAAAGGTTACGTAAATATAATAAAAAAACACATTGAGACAATGTTAATTTCATTAGCATTAGTCCAATGTAAGCGTTTATTGTAACAATGAAACATTCGTAGTAAGTAATGTTTATATTTATTAACCAATCCACAAATACATTGGCACAATGTAACAACATCAATTTCGGTTTCGATTAAAGTTTATTGGTTTAATGTATACTGTCGTTTAGGTTAATATACAGTTTAATTTAAACCAATGTTTGACTAATATTAAACTAATGCATTGTTTACATTAAACTAATGTATGTTTGATATTCAACCAATGAACAATTTAAATTAAAATCATATTTATGGGTTATGTAAACAAATTAAACTGTGTAATTGAACCATTCCTTGAAAAAGTCTTTTAACTTTTAAAGAAACCAATCTTGTATGAAAGAAAATTCATACATTGACGTAATGTATAAGCTTACGTTACTTTCATATACTTACATTATTTTTTTGATTAATTTTAATATTGAAATACATTGACTCAATTAAAATACTTATTATTCAATACAAAAATTTTTGGGGGAATGTATAAATACATTAACTAAGATAACATTTCTTAACGAAACCAATCTTATTGTCAAAATGTAATTCTACATTGATATAAAAAAATCTTATCTTTATAATTCAATACATCTTTTATCGAAATGATGTATTTTTTATTGAACTAATGTAAAAGTAGTTAATAAATCATTTACATTAATATTATGTAAAGGGAATTTTTCAATATAATTTAGGATATTCACATCTCCACAGTATCTCTCCACCAGTACCTCCACAACTTGGAATGTTTTGGCTTGTGCGATGAGCGCAATATCAGCTGCATATGAGAAGTTCTCAGATTCGTTTGCAGCAATATTTCCTACAAATATATTAAATAAAATCGGCGACATGACTGAAACTTGCGGGAAACGGCATATTTTTGCTCCTTTTTCCATTGCCAGCTTCGTATAAGGGACTGCTTTAGATGGTTTGTAAGTTAGTTCATATTTCCATATTGCATCAAAATGTCTGTAAGTTCTATGAACACTTCAGCTTTTTATATTTTTAATTGCAATTATATTTAATACAAGCCGTACCCGGCATGCGTTGCAATGCCACGTAAAGTTTAAAAAAAGAAAGTTAAATAAAAATTATAGATGACCCGGTGAACTTAGTATCACCTTCATATATTTTTGAAAAATATGGTCAAAACGTAATACAGAATCGCTCTATTTCATTGTGTCTTGAAGTGCGCTCCATGTTTTGAATATTTGTTGCATGTAGTACGTGTGACCATCTTGGTGTTGATTCTGTGTCTTCGGTGTCTTCTTCAGTTTGTCTAAGTAGTTTTTTTTTTGTCTGTTATTTTTACCTTTAGTTTGATTCGTCAGTAATCCTGTTCGGTCTGTTGTTTGGGTTTCTTCACTTCCGGTTTTGGTCTTGTATTAGTTGTATTTGTACCTCATATACTTGTTTCTTGGGTGTTTTATATTCCTCGTGTGACGTCAGGTACAGCCGAATTGTCTTGTAGTTTTCCTCCATCCTTTTGAAATAGTGTGATTTTATATAATTGTGCTGATTGCCAAACCCAAGTTCATGGAACGCCTCGTTGTTCTCTTGGGCCTTCCCCCATAGTGCTTATAGAGGATCAATCCTTTCTTGTAGGTATTACTTGGTTTTTCTTGCACTTCCGTCATTCTTGCAATTGTTATGTAGTTATATGATTTCTTGGGCTATTTTTTCTTGTTTTTGAATCAATTCATCTGCTTGTTTTATCTTGTCGCAGTTGAAGTTGTGAACTTTGTAACTTAGTTTTTCGGAAAAAGTGGCTGTGACTTACTCAGGACTTTGCCTGTTTTCTTGACTTTCTGCCGTTGTGCTGGCGTCGAAGTTCTTGAAGTTTTGGAGTTATAATCACTGGCGCCTTTTCCTCCGGCTGCAGTGATTGGATGTGTCCGTCGTTTCGAATTTGTAGAATTCGGTGTCCTGGTGAAGTTGCTTTGACTCACGCAGGACTCTTCTTGATTACGTGACTTCCCGCTTTTGTGTTGGCGTCGAAGTTCTTGAAGTTTTTAAGGTTGAAATCACTGGCGGTTTTTCTTCCGGCTGCAGTGACTCGATGCGTCCGTTTTTTTGAACTTGTAGAATTTGTAGACTCGGTGTCCTGTCGATCTAAATGCTGTCGTGTAAGATGTACCTGAACTCGTTCGATTCTAAGCCTATTTACTTCATAATTATGTACTGTTGAACGCAATTCTGTCGTACCAAAACGAATGTTATCGTTATCTGTCTCTCGCTGGTCGTCAGTCGTCAGTGCGATTTGCACGTGAGAGCTCATGGCACATTTTGACTTCGACGACGTCTTCTCCTTGGCATTTTAAAATCAATAAAGTTCTCGCACCGCACTGACAAACTGATGATGGATTTTAATAATCGTCTTGACATTTATTTATTTGACAACTAACTGACACTATACTTTCATTTGTTTGATTACAAATGTCAAATTACAAAACGTACCTTTTTCAGTATTTCCCTTACTTATTATTTATGTTTCTCGACGAAAAACCTTCCCTGAACTTCCACAACTATTTCAAGATCAAAATTAGCAAAATTTGTCCAGCCGTTCTCGAGTTCAAGCCCAGACAAACGAACAGCATTTCAATTTTATTAGAGATATGGTTCCATAGGAATGACTGCGTCGTCTTGACTGTTTATGAGTCGGAGTATTATTATACATTCAAGAGCTTACAGACATTATATAGCAGAGCCTTGCAGATTTTTTGGTCATTATTCAGTTACCAGCTTCGTGCAAGTGACTGCGTTAGATAGTTTGTAAGGATCAATTATCAAGGATCAAGCTACGTTTGTCGAGTAGTAGGAAGATTTGTGTTTACCTTACAGTGACAAGCTAAGAGGATCTCATACCAGGAAGGAGAGATTTTTGAGCCAGCAGGAAAATGTGAATTTATTGTAAAATAATGGGACAACCCAAAGCGAGTGGACGAGACAAAGAAACATTAATTTATCTCGACCTTTTGTGTTATTTCTAAGCCTGCTTGCACATTTTCTGTCTGATTACCGGGATGATTTTGAATAGTTTTCAAATCCGCAAGTTCGTCCAATCCATGCTGTCCAATATTACAATCTTCTCCATTCCCAACTCAATTTCGTAACAGACCCGGGGAAGTCCCTAAATATCTGAACTTCCAAATCGCCGGTTGGTTTCATTCCCAATTTGCCTCCAACGTTCGGCATTTCCGTTCATCCCCAATCATGCATAACGTCCTGGAGAGCTCTTTTCCATTTTAATTACCGGAACCGCCCGGACTCGAAAAACTTTCCGGAAGTTTAATTACCTCCTCCTCTCCCTCTCTCTCTCCCCTTCGCACTGCCTTCTCCCAGAACTTCCCGCGGACTCGGCACGATCCAGGAGTGTCGATCGCTAATCAAGTTTATCACCGGCACGCCACCCTTTTATAATAACAACTATCGACTATCGCCTTGATTAGCCCGCCGGGGATGGTAACTCGCCTAATTACGATTGAAGGTGGGATAATTCCATTAAAATACATTTCAATTTCGGTGTCGTTTGCGACTCTCTCTCTACGTCCCCGATTTAATCGAGTTTCCTCCGAGAGCCTTTGAGAGGGCCTTAATTGATGGCGGTAAAGACGGGAGGAGGGCGCTTTGATACTGATGAAGGAGGAGATGATGGCTTTGTTTGGGACTGTTGAGTGATTATTGGAACGGATATACTTTTTTTTAGGCGGGATAATGCGTGTGCTAAACCGAGAAGAGGCGACGGAAACGGGAAGGTCCTGGAAAATGGAGTGGGATTTTTTTGGAGATTTCCAACTCATCGGACAAAAGTAAGGGAAACGTCTCGAAGGAACGCCAGAGGCGAGAAATCATGAAGGGTATGGGTTGACGACTTATAGCCAATATTGAATACACTAAACCTAAAAGTAGGTACGTGATATTAGTACGTGTACATCAAATCAGTGAACGTCGACATTAATTTGGGGTCTACGACGGGTATCGTTAATACAGTGAATGGACGTACGCAAATTTCCCTGTTCATTTAGTTAAGATTACTGTACGTTGATTCAATCAACAATGGTAATGGATCCATATTTGCCGGTTATTAATGTGACGAACCCAATACATAAACTTGTCATTACTATACGATAAACCAATAAACTATTAGCATAGCTCTAAGATCGCCCAACATTTATATTACGAACGACAGGCATTATTGCATGCTCGCTGTACAATCTATAAACCGTGAGCGATGGTCGCCAGTTATTGATATTACGAACGATAAGCATTAGTTCATGATTGCTTCGCATTAATTCATTAACTAGTCAGGATAGATCCACGGTCTTGTTATTAATATTACGAACGACATGCATTAGTTAATGACTTCGGTAGATTAAATTAATTAACAATGAACACGTATCTATGTTCACCGGTTATTGATATTACGAACAAAATTTACGTCTTTTATTTAGAAATAATGCAGTGCCCATCAAAGATTGTAATAATTAAGAATAAAGATAATGGTAGATCAAGAAACCCATAACTCAAATTTACTTTGAGTCCACTGATTTGATACGTATTGCATCTGTAATTATCAAAATATACATATTCTATTGTAACGCGAAATGTAAACAGCAGCGCGAAATGTGTTTACTCTTATCGGACCTCGGCGGCTTACCTCAAAGGAACGCCGCTACGGTTAATTGAGTCCCGGCAACATCTTATTAAGGAAGAATGATTTATTACCTCCTACACCTTTGTACATAAAAAAGAAGGTTCGAGTTAATTCAGGAACTATCGCGAATACAATTGAGGTGTATATAAGCGGGCTGCGGTCGGAGAGATTAGATTAGACGTGACGCCGCGAGCGAAAAACGGACCAGTGAAATAAATTAACATTTAAGAGTGACATAAATTAGTAGTTAAGTGTGTTATATAAATTAGTTCAGTGATAGTCTAAGATAAATTAAGTAGTGTGTAGTGTATAATTAGGACGGTGTAAATAAATTAGAAATAAATGTTACACTATCAATATTAAAGCGACCTAATGGAAGAGTCATAATTTTTGTAATAGGTTACTAAATCAAAAATGTTCTTGAAACAGTTGGATCACTAAAAACGTATTCGAAAATTAATCAGCGTATTACTATTGCAAATAAGAGAAAAATCTAATGATTGTTAGTCCGGAAACTCTTGGTTTATGAGATATATAGTAGGTAGTTGAATTTTTATTTTTATAGAAATTAATACCCTTAGCTCGCAGATTTCTGTGGATAATTGGTTGAAATTTAGTACATGCCTTACTTTGAAGGGTATCTTCAAAAGTACTTAGTACTAAAGTGCAGAGTTTATTACAATAACAATTTTAGAAAATTACAGGTAAAATTTCAAACTTGTAAAAGTAATCAAAAAAGACAACAAAAAGTGTTTTTGAAATACATTTACATTAATATACATATACAATATTTCCACTGATTTCCACAAACTTACAAAACTTCTACTGCCTGTTCAACTTTATTAGATCGACTGAAGCTATAATCGAAGAATTACAATAGTGGCGTATGCAGACAAGTTTATAATTGGCTTCCCAAAATCAGTGTTTGATGTTCGACGAAGATAGTTCATCATGAATCTGTGATGAAAATTTATCATTATAATGATGAAGAACATTGTTTAATAATCTTCTAACATCAAAAAATATTTAATTTGATATTCTGCGTTCACTGTTTAATGGTGGCTCATTGATTGGTCCAGTACATGAAGTCATTGGTTTATTACAAGAAATCATTGTAACAATCGCCGATTCATAACCAAATTGACGACAGCAATTCATTAATTTTACGTACAAAAAGTAGAAGTCCTGAAACCTACAGAGGTACCAAAACCCAGTTTTCATTACAGTTCCTCTCCCAATCACGTTTCGTTTCATTAATGAAATCGAATAACCATTAAGTCTGATCGAACCAAACACACCTACCGCTCCCAAATGTATCACTTAAAAATATCGATTTCTCCATTCCCAAACCTGCAATTATTTTTAAGACAGCCACGTATATCTAAAGGTAATTTCATGGACGTCTCACGAGGTAAGTACCGACGTGAATAAAAAATAATGACGGTACTCGCGTATCATACTGCAAACCTAAAAGATCGCTTGTGTCATTTTACAAATACGAAGGGTAATAATTATGAATTAGATGCGAAAGTCATCATAAACGATACTTCAGTAGGCAGGCGCGGCGTTAGGAAAAAGTTACCAAAGTTAGCTGGACAGGATTGCGGAAAGGAAACAGTAACTGTGGCGTTCAAAAGGGATGATTAAACTTAATATGTTTAATACAAAATTTAAAAACAAATAATCAGCACGATTTAACCACCTTAATTATTAGGGGTATTTTTTTGAAAATTACTAAGTGCACTTGTTGGCAGAGCTTCCAGCTCTCTAAAACCACATTTAATATTCCTACTTCACCTCGCTGGAATTTAAGATGAAACTCTTGACTTTTGGGCGAGTCCTGCCCCTCCGGTACGCGAAAGCATTCACAACAACAACGAAAATACTACGTCTAATTACGGGTACCGTACCCGACAATTATACAGAATAAGTCCTCAAGTATTTCGTGTAATTCGATAGAGCGTACACCATTCCTAAATTACAGGTTTTCAAGCGATTTTGTATGTATTCCGTACCAGTCATATGCGACTGTTTAAAAGGCTGCCCGAAACGTTCATGGCGTACGGAGGGTATTACCGTCGTCGCTGTAATTTTTTAAATTAAAGAATTTAATGGGACTGCCTGTATTATTGTTAAAGACAGTCATTATTTTGGGTATAACGTCGGCGTGCTCGCCTTATAGTTTATTCGATTTAAATTTTATTATGTCATGGTATTACCGTGTCTTTTGTAGCCTTCCCAGGTACACGTTGATTGACGTAAACCTTTATCTCAATTAAGTCACGCGGACGATTGTCATTAATAAAAAAACACAAATTTGATAATAATAATTTAATCGCCATAGGTGGGTATCTTGAAATATGACAGATGAGAAGATTTAGTTTAGGTAATAGCAATAACATTAAGATCTGTGCAATATTAACCAATATGTCTTTAATATAAAATTGCTTAGTATAGGTTATTAAACATTACTTATTGCCATAAGTAAAATGTTAAACAAATACATAATTTGGTTCAAATTCTACTTAACACTGTTTGTTTGGTTACCCAATGGTTATCAGTGGACTTACATTGGACGTCCCTCACTGAACGTGGCTGACATCCATTGGACGGCCACGCAAAGAAGGTTGGATGTACAATGTACGTCCATGGGATAGCCAAAGTATAACAATGTGGACGTTCCATGGACGTCCTTCTGGACATCCAATGGACGTCTTTCGGGACATCCAATGGACGTCCATTCGATATCCAAAGGACGTACATTGGACGTAGAATAATTGATATCCAAAATATATCCATTGGATGTCCATGAGGACGTCAATTGATATCCAAAAGGCGTACATTGAACGTACAGTTGATATCCAAATGACATCCATTGGATGTCCAGGAGGACGTACATTGGACGTTCAATTGATATCCAAAAAACTTCCATTTTACATACAATAGAGATCCAAACGACGTCCACATTGAACGTTCAATGGACGTCAATCATTGACCACTAATAAAAGTAGACCATAAGATTACTAATTACGAAAATAAATCTGAAAAATTATATTTGATACTAAAAGTTTAGAGAAAGTTAACACAAAATTAATAATTATATACACAAAAACACACATAATATAAAAGGAAAAAAGGTAGTAAGATTAAAAATATTATTTATGGCTAGTTTCTCTGAGCCCTGTCCTTGGCTCGTCGTAGCCACTTCATGATGCAGGCTTCCACGTCTTTTTTGGTCACAATCCTGCTGACTCTCCCAGCGTCAGAAAAAAAGGATTATTCTTGATTAATGACTTAAATAACCTTAATTGCATATGGTTTGGTTTCTATGTTCCACATTACAAATTAGTTTGACTATTGTCAAAATAGGTACAACTATTGTGTACCTATTGTCAATAGTGGATACCTGAATCGATACCTTTCGTGTAGAAAGGGTTTTCTACCTGATGAGAAGCCAAATTTCTGTTTGAGAGAAATTCTCTATTCTCAACGTTTTATTAAAAATTATTGGAATTTAATATGAATGTTAGTCAGAACCCTATTTTAAATGAAACGAGTTAATTAAATACACTGGGTAAATAAAACTCGGGTTTAAGTCCAGTAAACTCAAGGGATTAATCCATTTCATAGTCTTTTAAGGACGTCCAATTTATACTACAGCATGGATGTACATTGGACGTCCATTTCAGAGTTTTTTCAGGACGTCCAAATCATGCAGAAAAAGGGATGTATATTGGACGTCCATTTCATGGTCTTTTAAGGACGTCCAATTGATGCTGCAACATGGATGTACATTTGACGTCCATTCCATGGTCTTTTAAGGACGTCCAATTAATGCTGCACCATGGATGTACATTGGACGTCCATTTCATAGTCTTTTAAGGACGTCCAACTGATGCTACAGCATGGATGTCCATTGAACGTACATTTCATAGCCTGTCACTTACGTCCAACTCTTGGTGGAAAAGGGGCATACATTGGACGTCCTGTGCATGTCCATGGACGTTTGTACGTTTAATGGACTTGTAGTGGACGTCCATTGGATGTCGTGTGTTTACTGGGTAGGTTACCGTAGTGATTTGCATTTTTTTGTAAATAAAATACAAAAATCAAAATTCATGCTTACTATTAATCTCCCAGATAGTAATACATTGGAAGATGTCAAATTGTTGAATGTAAAGGATTATTATTATTTTATTGTTATTATTATGGATATAACAATTTACTCCATTAAAATATCATGCTTTGGTACTTACATTTCAACGTATACACCTCGAGTACTCAAAGCGTACGAGGAAGTGCAAATTCAACAGTTACTGTGACAAAACGTCCTGTTTCACGATACCAAATAGTGAAAGATACAACAAAGGTAATAAAGATACAAAGGAAATTTTAAAATTTGCATAAAAAAAATAACAAAGCAAACGGCCTTATACGTAAAAAGGTATTGCTTGATTTAGGTACATCATGACATCCAAGTTTCATAACGAAGAGTTCATGGGTCATAAAATATAACAATATTAAGTCATGACATATCTATATGGAGTAAATTACCATACCAAATATTACTGAAATAGGTGCCTGCGTTCTCTTGTTGCAAGGAAACTTTGTCCTAAAAATTATGAAGCCAAATTCAGGACATTTAAAAAACATTTTTATGCAGACAAATTTCGTTAGAATGTCTTATTTTGAGCCCAGTAGTCTCTGATTGAGTCTTGTCCTAACCGTTCAGAAACACCCTCCACAAATACCTATCGAACCCCATTAATTGCCTAAAAATGTATATTTCATCCAGTGCTCCATCAACTGTTACATTAATGCCCCTTTTCCCTTCGTACGTGCGTTTACTCCGCGTTTTAGCTCGAATGAGCTCTATCCCATTTTGACGGTCGATTGATCAGGATTATGGGGAATTTTCTCCCGCAAACTGCACAATGTAAGTAAGATTCTCCACGCGGAGCGATTTACCATTAGAGATTAGGAACGTTAATCCGGCCGGAGTGGTCGCACGTGTCCGGGCGACGTCCGCGTCGCTCTTTTCACGAAATCGGAATGAATTTTTGATGGTCGATTTGGATTGTTGTTAAAACGGCGAAGTTTTGTTTGTCTTGTTTTCGACTTAGGGACCGAAGGGGGAGGTTTAATAGCGCACGTGCATAAAAATAAAATCCATAAAAAGGATATTCCGAGATACCTTTTGTAGTCCGTTTCCGTCTTTTTTACTGCTTCTGGTTTGTATATACAAGGCGATCGTCGATCTATACCCTTAATGTTCCTATAAATGTAGTTGTGTACCATAGCCTCAATAAAGATATGCAAAAAATCGGTTCATCAGTAGAGTTAATCGGTTTTGTCATACCGATGATCAGAAATTGGTATTCCACAACAGAGAGTGGGATTACTTGACACGGTTCCGGACAATACATCTAAAACAGTTCGTCTAAAACAGTTCATCTAAAAGACGATTCAACTAACGGTCAATTCATCAAACGACGAATTCATCTAAAATACCATCTAAATACAACACATCTAAAGAGCAATTCGTCTAAATGGCAAGTTCATCTAATACTGATTTTGTTGAGCAGGTATTACATTTAATAGCATATCAGTTATCGTATAATCCGTATTAAAGATCTGATTACTCAATCTAATCAATGAAGTTGACACTATGGAATAAAATGAATGCATTTATGCTATAGGTGTAACAATTAATTTTTTTTTCACTTATTGAGTGGTTACACATTTAAAACTTAGTTTAACCTAAAACTAATATAGCTCTGGACTTAGTTGTAGCTGCGTTACATCATCACCCATTCAGTAGGATGAAGTGGACGGGTTTTCCGTAAAGGGCCCTAGCTGGAAATATGTATACATTCTATGCATAATGTAAAATAAACGATAAAAAAATAACACATAAGTACCCTAAATTTGAATATTATGTGCAATTCCTCGAAAATATTCCTCTAAATTTTCCTCGTTTTCCATAAAGCGTTCGACCAACCTAACAAGACGGTCAGTAACATCTTTGTACTTCTTCTTTGGTTGGGTTAAAATTTCTCCCGCTACTGCTGGCTGCATCTTAAGCTCACTAAGACATTGTTCCCGTTTTAGTGCTTGTATAAATTTCCAAATTGTAGGGTGGGCACAAGAAGTTTGGAATTGGAAACCTCGATGCCATCCTTCAACGGCATTGGTTGTTTTAGGAATTTTGTTGTCCCTTGTGTTTGTTCTGCAGTTCCACAGTTCAATTTCAAAGGTTGGAAGTTTTCGCCTATTGTTCCTTGTTGGTCGACCAATCAGGTTACCTTCGAAGTGGTTTATAACATCTTCACATTCTTGCGGGAAAAAATCCGAATCCACTAGCTGTTTAAATGCACGTATTACATGATGTATAGGTAGAAAAGCTAATGCGGATGAAAGTTCCATCCATAAACCAGTGAGAACACTTCTGAAGGTAGTTAAGATTTTCTCTTGTGGAGAATATCACTACTCTGTCATCCTCTTTGCCCGAATCAAACAATAAGAAACTTTCCCCCTTTGCTGTTCTTTGGTTTTCTTCAGGAAACACAATATCTCTCCTACAATTTGGCAGGTTTGGACAATTCATCAATCCCATACGAACCCGTCGAATTGACATTTATATTAAATTTTGAGGATTAGATAAACTTTCCGTTTAGACAAATTGCTCTTTAGATGAATTATATTTTGGATAAATTCGTCATTAGATGAATTCACCGTTAGATAAATCGTCTTTTAGATGTACTGTTTTAGATGAACTGTTTTAGACAAACTGTTTTAGATGAATTGTCTGCGACTCCTTAAATCAAGTATTAAATCATATAGAAAAGGTGTGAGGTGTTAGGACAAAAATTCGAAACTACTTGGAAAAGGAATTCGAACTGCCTATACACAAAGAATACGACAATATTGGACAAGTTTTGGAAAATTTAACTACACCTTCAAAAATTTTAAAGAAGTATTTTCTATGTGCGTACCTACAGTCTGTGCTATGGTTAGGAAAGCTTGCAGCTTCTTAGATCGACTTTGAAAGAATTATGAGTCGTCCTTTGATTCTTCGTCTGAAGGTGCCATATAGTCCAGGTCCAATCTGTTTTGACGGGGATGTAAGAGGTAACCGCAATGTTTTTACATAAATACCTCGGGAATAATGCCTTTAATAATAATAATATTATTAACAATGCAAATTTAAACAATAACTTTGACCGTTCTAATAAATAT
This sequence comes from Cryptocephalus moraei, assembly GCA_946251905.1. Taxonomy (NCBI): domain Eukaryota; kingdom Metazoa; phylum Arthropoda; class Insecta; order Coleoptera; family Chrysomelidae; genus Cryptocephalus; species Cryptocephalus moraei. The sequence continues at coordinate 19,572,531 of OX276454.1, forward strand.
TTTTTAATTCCGAATAAAGCAAATGAAAGCTTGTTCCCTCTTATATATGCCAAGCCAGTTTTGTTAAAATCGAATAGTGGAAAAAAATTTAAACAATTTTAAAAATCTTCAATATTTTTCGATTTTTCTGGATTGCAAAATTATTGTGCAAAATCTAATAAACCGATCGAATCGAAATCTACAGGATTCTTTTATTACAACTTCAAGATTTTCTACCTGTGATATAGAAGTCCTAACTCTATTTTAAAGTGCGTAAAATAATAAATTAAGAAACCACTTTTTGGGCCGATTTTTTTTTGGTTTATTGCTATTTTGCAAAACCGCTAATAAATTTTTGAATTTCTCACCTATGTCATATTATGTAAAAAGCGATTCTGTAACTTTTTCCTCTCTTCAACTTTCTTATAAATTCAATACTTAAAAAGTTAGAAGCAATACAAATCGAAAAAAAACGCGTTTTTAAATTTTTTTTTAAATTGTTGCATTTTAAACAATGTTCCTGACCTCTGCGCTTTGGAGGATAAGTCAATCCTTATTCTAGGCATTATTTCCGAGGTATTCATATAAAAACATTGCGGTTACCTCTTACGTTATATCTAAAGCAAATTTCTGACAGATGGGTCTTGAACTAATATTCATTTAATGAATGTTAGCGACAATTCTGGCATATTTTCGATCCTGCGCGATTCTGAAAAGTGTGTGGACATCGAGGTATGTCCAGTTTCTTATGTTCTTAAGCCACGAGTATTTCTTTCTCCCGATGCCTCTTCTTCCTTCGATCTATTCTTCCATAAGTAGCTGTAAGAACTGATACTTAGAATTTCTGAATATGTGGTCAAAATAAGCAACCTTACATCTTATCACCATTTGTAACCATTCTCTTTATTTTCCGATTTGGTTTATGACATCAGCGTTAGTTATACAGCATGTCCACCGAATTTCAAGTATTAATCGTCTGAGTATATACCCAGATTTCAAAAGCTTCAAGTCGGTTCATGACATTGGCCTTTATTGTCCAGATCTCCACGCCATACAGCAACATGTAACATTTTACAAAACGGTACCGTAGAATTAAATTAAGACTGTTGTTGCTGAGAAGGGCTCTTATATTCATAAATGCTACTCTGGCCTGTTCAATTCTGCTGCGTATCTTTTAGTGTGGCTCCAAGTGTTCAGTTATCCAGCTTCCCAGATCTGAACTTGGAGACATGTTCGATATTCTTGCCGTACACTATAATAGTGATGTGCGTGTTAGGTGTTCTGCTGACCAGCATAGCATTCGTTTTATCTGTGTTAATCCTTAAACCGAGACGTTCACGGCATTTTTGACAAATCTTTAAAACGTTTTTTGTTATTGGTTTTCATGCTCTTTTCGAGCGTCTCAAATATGATTTTGTCGCCAGAGACTGGACAAGCACACAAAGAAAAGCTCCTGGATGCGAAGATCCCAGTAATCTGTATAGTTTTATAAAGCATTTTGATGTGAAAAACTGTAAATAATCGAAGAAAAACGTCAGATTAAGAAGAAAGTTTGCAGAAAATGCTAAAATTTAAGTATATCTGAAGAAATTGCTTATTTTGACATTTGCTGTATTTTTCAGGAATCATAAATATTCTCAGAAGATTCTTCAAGATCTTGTGTGTAAAAAATTTTTTACAGTAAGTCTCTAAAAGAAAAAGAAGAAAACTGATTTGTCGAATTGTCAAAAATTTAAACGGGGCATCATTTCCAAGACCAAATTATCATTATTTGTGTATTATTTTAGCTTATAGAACGTATTCCTAAACTTTGATAGACGCCCCAAATCCTCAAAAATGTGTAACAGTTATTTAAAAATCACTCCTATACAAATTCGACGAGCGCCATCTTCTCAAGAATTATATCATTTTAATTTTAAATTTATTAATGTCGCCCAGGACATTATTAATATAAAACTTGTGTATTTCTGTAACTTTACTATTGATCTGTATTTAATTTGTAAGCTACAAGTTTTTTAATTAGACAATTATTTGTTTCAGTTATTAGTTCTCGTTGTTTCTCAATTTTACTCTGTTATATTAATGTTTTTAACATTTTTTAGATTAAATTTCTAATAAGAAGAAACCCATAATATTGAGGAGATTGATATCAATGTTAAATTTTTCGAATGAAATGACATAGGAAATTATGAATTTGATTAAACCAGTTTTGTGCTAGATGAAATCAACAATTTTTTATACCAATTGCTATTTGATAATCATATTCACCATATTACCGTATTCCAAAATATTAATAGTGAAAAGAAGTGATTATGGCATGTTTCCCTAATTCTCCTAAAGAAGTTTAGATAGGTTTCGATTTTGCCAGGCAAATGTGCTAATTACAACGACACCAAATATCCTCCAATTATTTTCTCCACAGACAGGAGAAAATTTGTATGCCATCGCGAAATTGAAGATAACCCCCACATCTACCTCTTATACATGATCACCTATTAGATCTATTATTTCCTAACCAATTTCACCCTATCAATAGTGAAAAGAAGAGATTATATCATTTTTCCTTATTTCTCCTAAAGGGATTTAGATGAGTTTCGATTGTTCCAGGCAAAAGTGCTAATTACAACTACTTAAAATATCCTACAAATCCTCCTCCAATGATTTCCTCCGCAGACAGGAGCTGATTTGAATGCCATCGCGAAATTGAAGATAGAACCCACATCTAGCTCTTATAAGTATATGATCGCCCATTAGATCCTTTTCACTTTAACGAGGATCACCCTATAGCTAGGCATAACGTCCGACTTATAACAACTAAATCTCCCCCAACGCACGCTCGCATCTCCGATTCCTCCTTTGATTGGTTTGTTAACCACCTCCTTTTTACGACTGTATACATTTCAAATCCTTCGGCGTCCACCGGGGTGAATTGATACATATTTATATGTTCGGAACTTTATAGCTTTTTGAAAACCAGCGGCGGATTTGACTTTATGGACCTTTAAAAGCAGCCCGATTTGAATACATTCGGGGACGGGAAGAGCAGTTTAATATGTTTACGTTCAGAAAGTTTTTCACATTGCCATCGAACGGTTCGTTATTTATTTTTTTCGTGAAATCGTGAATCGTGGCCGAAACGGGACCGATTCGTCAAAGGTATTGATTGCGTTCCGAGATCAAAAGGTCCATTTAAAATGTAATTAATCAAGCATTGGATTAGGCTGCAAATTCTCTTTGGAGAATTATTCCTTGGAATTAACGAACTGAAAAATAACATTATGCTATTTCTGATTGCTTAAATACAAGCACTCCACTTTTATTCCATATAATTTTCACGCACTCAGTATTAAAAACTTACAAGTAGTATTTTAACCATCACTTATTCACTATAGGAATCATATGTCGCACAATATGGATTCCATCCCCTAGAAAGCTACTGAGTTGAATCTTATTGTTCAAAATTTTTTTAAATGACTCGTTATAACACTCAATATACATTGATATCTTCATAACAAAACCGTAGTTCCCTGTGGCTTCAATCCTTGATTATCTTGACCTTTAATTTTAGTCGTTAAAATTAGTAAGTTTTATAAAAAGGCACGCACTTCAGTGAATTTATTATCCAGTACCATTCCGTATAATATTTAACCACTAATTATTATTATTACATCTCCATATCCATACTATGCGGTTGAGATATCGCACAATCTTATCTACCAGATCACACTACCAGATACCACACTTGAGATATCGCGCATTCTAACTACCGCTGGTGTTATCGCTATCTCAATAGTTAAATAGTTAATTAGTTTCTACATACTGTAACGTTTCTACCTACGTGAGAATTACTTAGATTCTAATTTATTTTACTAACTTATCCGACTTCTGACACCCATGTAACGTTTTGACCTAGGCGAGAATTACTACAAGACACGAGTTATCAAACTTAATTTATTTTTACCACTTACACTCTAATTTATTTGTACACTTACACTTAGCACTTATCTACTAATACTTAATCTATTTATATTATCGCACTTACATCTAATTTATATAAACCACATTTATTTATCTTACGGCCGGCCTTACCGACATCCGTCGACCAGTATACCGACGACTGATTGCGACTACCCGCGACTGTCTTTTTATCGCTTTCCGTCTGCTATTTATTTAGCCGCATCGGAATTTCAGAAAGATCGAGGCGTTTCCGGTCCTTTCGCGAACTTTTTTGTAGTACTCAAATATTCTACGGCTTTCCAAGAAATCCACCAGTTCTATCTCGTTAGGAATCTTCTTTGAAGAGACTCATTCCGACGGGCTTATCTTTATGGCAGGCTATTTCGTTACGATACTATACACACAAACGTATAAAATACGCATGGGATATCTCACACATTACTTTTATTGCTATGTATTACTATCTCAAATTTAAACAGAGTTAATTGGTATACGGATTTTTTGTACAAGTGTTCCAGGAACTGCTAGACTTTTTACAGAATCTTTCTATAATGCTTGGGATGTCGTACAATATTATTACTGCTCCTGTTATTACTATTTCAGAAATTGAATATATTAGTCTACAGTTTTTCATAAATGTGTATTATACGCTTGGGATATCTAACAATCGTATTACCGTTATTGTTATTAACATCTCACAAATAAAAAGATAATAATTAGTCCCTAGAAAGAACTTTCCTAGAAAATTCAGGACAGGATATCGCACAATTGTATTACCATCATTGTTATAACTCTCTCAATAGTTAAATAGCCAATTAACTTCTATATTTGTTCACAGGTGCGAATTACATGAAATTTTACAATGGTAATATTGTTAGAGTTATTCTTAATATTGCTGTCTCAAATTTAAAAACAGTAAATAAGTGCCCGGATTTTTGTATTCCAGGATATGCTATACCTTTTCCAGGGACATCAGTATAAAGGGACATCAGGACATCCAGTGACATATTGCGATATAGCACAAACCTTATTACCGTCATTATTATTACTATCTCAAAGGTTATTAGTCATTTAATTTCTGACTTTTTTCACAAACGTATTTCATACGCTTGGGATATACCACTATTATATTATCGTTATTGTTGCTGTTCCAACTTTAAAAAAGATATGCTATACCTTTTCCAGGGACATCAGGATAAAGGTACATCAGGACATCCAGTGACATATTGCGATACAGTACAAACCTTATTACCGTCATTATTATTACTCTCTCAAAAGTTATTAGTCATTTAATTTCTGACATTTTTCACAAACGTATTTCATACGCTTGGGATATATCACTATTATATTATCGTTATTGTTGCTGTTCCAACTTTAAAAAAGAAAATTAGTAACCGAATTCCTTGTATGAGAGTTCCAGAATCTGTGCTACTAGTCGAGAACGCTTGGGATATCACACAATCTTATTACTTTCATTCGTATTGCTATCTCAAAAGTTAAATGGTTTATTAAATTCTATATTTTTTTCACAGGCGCATGTTACCATGATCAGGACATCTCAGGATGGTAATAGCGTTATTTTTGTTACTATCTCAAAATGTAAAAGAATGCTTGAGATATCGCACAATCCTACTACCGTCATTATTCTTGCTATTTCAAAAAGTTAATAGTCAATTACTCTCTACAATATTTAACAGTAGTTTATTATACGCTTGGAATATCTCACAATCGTATTACCGTTATTGTTATTATATTACAATCTCAAATGTAAAAGGATAAAAATTAGTTTCCGAATTTGTTTAACAAGTGTTCCAGGATCTACCACACTTTCCCTAGGAAATCCAGGACGCATAGGATGTGGTACAATTGTATTACCATCATTGTTATATTACCCCCTCAAAAGTTGAGTAGTCAATTAGCTTCTATATTTTTTCACAAGCGGATAATACATCCCACAAATCTCACAATAGTAATAGCGTTATTGACTTATTGTTATTACTATATCAAATTTAAAAAATGTAAACTAATATCAGGGTTATCTATTCCAAGATCTACCAGATTTCTTCCAAGGACATCAGGACGCGTATGATACAATCTCTATTACCGTCATTGTCATTATCATTGCTATCTCAATTGTTAAATAGTCAATTAGCATCCATATTTTTTCACAAACGTATATCAAAACTTGGGATATCTCATCATCGTATTGTCGATATTGTTATTACTATCTCAAGTTTTAAAATAGATAATTACTTTTCGGTTTCTTTGTATAAGTGTTCCAGGATCTACCAGATATTTTTGGTGACTACAGAATGCCTGGAATAACCCACAATCTTACTACCTTCATTATTATTGCTATTTCAAAAAACAAAATAAAGTCCGTTAATCTCTTTTCTTTTCTTTTTTCATAAACGATACGCTCGGGATGTCTCTCGATGGTATTACCATTGTTGTTATTACTATTTGTTATTACTATCCAACATTAAAAAAAAACTTAGATTCAAGATTTTTCGGTAAAATATTTCCAAATCTACCAGACATTTCCCAGGGACTTTAGGGACTGTACATTTCCCTGGGAAATTTCACAATGCCAATACTGTTGTTGTTATACTTTATATTAACGCTATTTAGAATTTGAAAGGTAAATAAATGTCCGAATTATTGTATAAGTGTTTCAGGAGTTCCTTTGCTTTTTCCAGGGACATCACGACGGGACATCATATAGGACAGTTGTTATCCTCATTATTAGTATTGCTATTTCAAAAATGACATAGCAAGTAAGTCTCTATTATTATACACAAATGGTACAGGATTATCAGACTCCTCCCAGGGACTCCAATACACGTGTTATTATTACAGTTTTACTAATAAAGAGAAATTTTTATCAAAGCTAAAATCAAACAACGAAACGCTTATTGGATAATCATAAATGTGCTTCATTTCATTTCCATCCTGCCAAACTGTACCAATTTTTGTGATTTCTGACTTCAATTATCACATATATCTCTGAGGATTTAATACTGTTGCCTTAATTATTTTTTGGTTATTTTCATTAGAATAATTCGCCTTGTATTGTGTGTATATTTGAAACAGGTATTATTAGACGTTAGCAATTAATGTTTATTTTTGTTCTGCGTCAAAGGCCGCGAATTAATTTTTCCCGTGGAAAAGCATCGTGCAATTTCGTGCACGTAACTGCACGTTATGCATTTTGCATTCGTTTCCTCTCCTTTTCGGTGACGTGCGATTAAAAAATCTGCTCTCGTGGACAATTAAAATAATTTTTTAATCGGAATTAATTACGTGCCTGCGCTGGATGCCCTTAATTGCCGCTCATTCAAAGCATAAATTGATGCGTTCGAGGAGTCGTCGCTTTGTTAATGTTCGGTTTTCAGGGTAATTGTTTTAGTCGATAATTGTCGTGTGGGAAAGGGCTTCCGGTGATTTTGTTTGTAATTATAATAGAGCTTTAGAATTGTTGTTTTAGGGAATGTAACAAGGCTGCTCGAGTGATACGGAGCGATTTATTTTCTTATGTTTCCCGTCTGATTACGCTGTCGATCCAATTTCGCCTCCGCACACGCCCAAACGTCCCCAATCGGATTACATCTTGCTTGACGACGAATTTAAAAACTCCTAACTAGTGTTTTAAAAGTTAGCGAAAGCCATTTGAACAAATTACACTTTCGTTTCTTTTCATTTCTTTTTAAAAGGGCTCCGTTTTTATAAAAGGGCCCCGACGTCGGAACGAACTTTAAGGCTTTTTAAAAACCTAATTCCGTAAATGAATTATCAGCAAGCAATTCTTTCTTTTTCCCTTTTTCTTTTTCCTTTTATTTTGCTCGCGGAGTAATCTCTCGCCGCGGAGTATATATGGGGAGGATATTTTTTGTTCTCGGGTGAGAAAATAAATTAGAATAATGAGTACACAGGCGAAAATAAAAAAATAAATACACCTATATTATTTTCTAAGTGTATTAGATCTCTCCAACTACCTAAACTATCCATATACCACATACGAATAGAGTATACGAAATTACCCAGTAAGAATTTAAATTTCATGTGCAGTAAAATCCAATACAGTTATAGAAGTATTAGGAAAAAAGTCTCTTTTGGGACAACTTGTGTGATAACAAGTTAGCACTTAAGTTTCAATGTAAAAAGTCACATAACTGAACAAAGTTGGTAAACATTATTATCGAAAATTCATTCGAATTCTTTGATATCGTACAATTAATATTACGTATAGATCAGTAAAGATTAAGGATATATAATACCCATATAACATAACATGAGAGAACAGCAAAAACAAAATGTGATTTCATGTTTATACGAGAAGAATTTGTTTAAATGTAATTTAGTTCAGCTTATCAATAAAAACTATAAGTTTTAATGTCATTAATTAAATTTAGATTAATGAAATATAATAGGGTATTTCCAAAGATGGTATTTATCTTCCACTCTCTCAGGAATTTTTGTGCATACACTATTACAATTTAATATGTATCAAGGCATTGGTATTCAATATTGGAAATTTATATTACATATTCAGACATTAATGCATAAAAAATATTTTCTAAATCCATGTCTCCACTTTCCCAGATTCTGGATGGTACGAGTAAACATCATCAGTTTTACCGATCAAATAGAGCTTTATCCTTCAAAAGGATAATCTCTAATTTTTCTATAATTTCTTGATCCCTTAGCATATATTCATATAATCACAAAAAGTCTCAAATCAGGCAAAAATTACTGTCTTCAACTCTCAACCAATGGAATATTGATATCGAGTGAAGCGTTATGTAAATTTTACTTCGAAGTACTGCTATTATTCACTAATTTCGGCAGTGTAATAGTTATGATTTTTTTGAAATGTAAGATAATTATTACTTAATTGCTAACTTCTGTTTTCTGTATCCTTTGTAGCTTTTCCAATAATCGTTTTACCTCCCTCAATATCTCTAACCTCTTCTTGTAAATCTGTTATTGAAAAATTTAAAAAAAGAATTACTCATAGAAATCTTCGCAATCGACATCTTCATCAGTATCATCAATCTCTTCTATACCATTTCCTTTATACTCAGCTGTTAAGTGTCTTGGTAATACGTGGAGGTCGGAAAATGCGCGAATTCTAACCGAAAAGGTCGGAAAATGAGCGATTGAAAGTCGTGATGGTCCGGAAATTCGAGATTTTCTCTCTATACCGTATACGTTCAATTCCTTTATTTTATTATCTTCTGTATGCTTTAGCTTCTCAATGGACCATGACAATATTATAATTTCTGCTCCTTTGGAAACTTTTTCTTCCGGTCTTGGGCAATGGTTGTTGCTTCACAAGTTACAGAAGTAATCGTCCAGAAGAATTCGTTTTCTGTCATGGTAAAGCGTTAAAAGATTGGTATATCGATGATTGTTGATTGTGTTAAATCCAGCCCTGATTGTTGGGAAAAAACTGTTTTGGGAGTGGATAAGCTAACTTCTCTTTGGTGATGGAGGAGCTGATCGAAGAACCTTCATAGGTCAAGTTTTGAAGAAACTGCCATTTTTTAAATGCGTCAAGTTGGAATCTTTCGTCTGGGATTATTTATCTCTGAACGGACATATACGAGCTTTTGAGAACCTATTTATTATTATAACCAAATCCAATTTCTGCCATATTTTTAAAACAACGCTGGAAAATATGTTTTTCGTTGTCACTTGATCAGTTCCTCATACCATAACTTTAGTGGCCTGTAAATATAAGTCCATCGATTGTAAGAGATGGCTAGAACGGGGGACAACCCGATAATAGCCACATCATTCTGTAGGGTCTTCTCTATTTTATGTTTCAAGCAATATTATATTCCACTTCATAAGTCATTGCTAGTGACCTTCTCATTTTTTGCTTTTAACTCCGCGTTGTCCCTTATCATGTTTAAAAATTGTAGCTTGAGGAACCCTATGGATGATTTACATAACGAATGACGCCCACTTCGAACAGCATCTACTGCCATATGCTAAGTTTCTTGTGTATGTGATAGCGAAGGCATCTTGGGTACATAATTTTGCACCACTTTACTAAAAATCATACAAAATGGTGATAGGGTAAAGTGCAACCAATTAGGTTCCACTTGCCTCCGTCTGGTGATTTCCATTTTCTCGCCTTATTTTATGGGGAAGTGGGGAAAAGATTGATTTTACAACTGTACACATATCAACATCAACCAGAAACTGCAAATTCACTGCCTAAAATATATGTTCCGACTAATTGTCACTACCGTATCTTTCTCATGAGGTTAGCTTGTACATTAAAATGGAATGAAAACTTTGGTAGATAACACAACTCATCTTCGTGTGGTCTGCACGAATACAGGGCAACACCGGACAATATTCTCCAGATTTAACCCTTAGAAACATTTGCCGTTGCTAGGAGTGCAGCTGATCCGACTGGATATTACAAGCTTGGTTGTGGCACGCGAATTAATTATAACAAATTACAACTAACATTGCTGGTAGCTGCTATTATGGATTTCCAACCTGCGATGGTACAATCGGAAGATCTGAACTCGTTGCACGATGATACCATGATCACGTGATTGTAGGACCTGGTAGTTACTTTGGTATGTATAGTTGTGTCTTTATGGTTTGGAAAATAAAAGGGTTCAGTTTACGAATTTTCAATTCCTGGGATGCCTGATTTCTATGTACCTGGGTTTGTATTAAATAACTAATATTTTCAATTCACTGATGATCCCTCTCAATGGTCTGCTGGAGAACGTTGCCTATGTTATCTTCATAATCACGTAATTTTGTGAACGTTTCCCCAACGCTGAATCAACGCAATTCATATAGCAGCATTGTCATTATGGCCAATTTATGTTGGTCGTTTCAATGTTAAACTATTACAGTTACCTCTCATAGAGAAACTAGGAATAATAATTATTTGTTGAGCTCAGACTGAAATTTTTTTGTGATGGTACCTTTTCAAAATTGCGAGATATTTTTTCTGAGAGAAGAATTTTAATGTAAACGACTTATTTGGCATACGTTCGGTGCAATCGACTACGTCCCCGGTTCATTCTCCTTTCGACTGGAGATTAATCCGTCATTTACATAAATTGAACGAGAGATCAAAGCGACATTAATGAAATCCCCGAGGATCTTTAGTCAAACATCTTTTTTTCTGCGAAGTTCCAAAAACCGATCTGCCCGTACACGCCACCCGGCAGATACGCCGTAACCTTTCTATTAAGTCGTAACGTTCCTAAGCGTATTTCAAAGGGCCCCTAATAACTCCTCTATGAATATTTCATCGGCGAGCGCTAACTTTTACCCTTAAAATCTCGTCGTGAGCGACACTGCGTGCGTCCCATCGAGCGAGGTGTCGCTAATTTGTGCAAAGTGCAAATTTTAATCGCGGATCCAATTTGGAGCTTTGAAAACAGCCTTCCCTTAGCCACTTAGCGCCGTTTGAAGTCCGCGCGGGCCTCTTTTAATATTTATATACATGAATATTTATGGTGGTGCGTTTTTTTCTTTCACCCCGAGCTGCCACCGGCTACGAGGGAGTGGAGAGGGGTAATTTTGTTTCAAATCGTCGAGCATGGTGGTCGAAAACAGATTGGAGGTTTATAAACAGATATCAAAAAATGATAAAGAATTAAGCCACGAAATGCATGTGTTAAAACGGTGTAATTAAAACGAGAAATCAACCAACCTATTGTAAATTCCATTATTCCATTTTTTCTACTTCTCTCAGTAATGGTAGCTCTAAATGGAACTAACCATAGACACCCTACAAACGTAAATCGATCGATATAAGGAATTATAAATACTTGTACGTCATCAGAAGTAAACTAGTTAGGTGGGTTCCATACCACCCCTGTGGGGAAGATCCCCTAAACCTGGACGACAGGTCTAATACCCACTTCCTGGGACATTCTCCACTGCCTAAATCTCCGGGCTCAACAGCAACTTTCTGGAAGTAATCTTCAGAAATTCAGGTTCAACAGTAACTCTCTGATGGAGACAATATCCAGCAACTAGGACTTCAGGCTCTACTGCAACTCTCTGGAGACGATTCCTTTCGGCACGTCTTTTCACATCTAATTCACGTTACCAGAACTAAACTGGTTAAGTGGATTTCATACCACCTCTCAGGGGAAGATCCCTTAAAACTGGACTGCAGTTCCAATAGCGACTTCCTGGGACGATCCCCACCGCCTATATCTCCAGGCTCTACAGCAATTCTCTGGAAGTAACCTCCAGAACTTCAGGCTCAATAGTAACTCTCTGATGGAAACAATATCCAGCAACTAGAACTACAGGCTCTACAGCAACTCTCTGGAGACGATTCCTCTCGGCACATCTTTTCACATATAATTCACGTCACCAGAACTAAACTAGTTAGTTGAGTTTCATACCACTTCTCTGGAGAAGATACCATAAACCTGGACTACAGGTCAAATAGCGATTTCCTGAGACGATCTCCACCACCTAGGTCTCCAGGCTCAACAGCAATTCTCTAGAAGTATTCTCCAGAACTTCAGACTCAATAGTAACTCTCTGATGGAGACAATATCCAGCAACTAGAACTACAGGCTCTACAGCAACTCTCTGGAGACGATTCCTCTCGGCACATCTTCCCACATCTAATTCACGTTACTAGAACTAAACTGGTTAAGTGGGATTCATACCACCTCTCAGGGGAAGATCCCCTGAACCTGAACTACTGGTCCAATAGCGACTTCCTGGGACGATCTCCACCAACTAAGTCTCGAGGCTCAACAGCAATTCTCTGGAAGTAATCTCCAGAACTTCGGCTCAATAGTAACTCTCTGATGGAGACAATATCCAGCAACTAGGACTTCAGGCTCTACGTCAACTCTCTGGAGACGATTCCTCTCGGCACATCTTTTCACATCTAATTCACGTCACCAGAACTAAACTAGTTAGTTGAGTTTCATACCACCTCTCTGGAGAAGATCCCCTAAACCTGGACTACAGATCCAATAGCGACTTCCTGGGACGATCCCCACCTCCTATATCTCCAGGCTCAACAGCAACTCTCTGGAAGTAATCTCGAGAACTTCTGGCCCAACAGGATCTCTCTGATGGAGACAATATCCAGCAACTAGGACTTCAGGCTCTACAGCAACTCTCTGGAGACGATTTCTCTCGGCACATCTTCTCACATCTAATTCACCTTACTAGAACTAAACTGGTTAAGTGGGTTTCATACCACCTCTCAGGGGAAGATCCCTTAAAACTGGACTGCAGTTCCAATAGCCACTTCCTTGGACGATCTCCAACGCCTAAACTTTAACGGTCTTTAACATCAGTACAGTCTGCATAATCTGTAAACTTTTCAAAAGTTGTGACGATGACACAGTTTTCCAAAATTTGCCACCTTTGTTAAGGAGTAAAAATTGGACAGTGTGAAATAGCAATACCGACAGGATCATCGTCAATTTGTACAAACGCTAAATCAGAATCATTTTCCAAATTGGTTACCGTTATTATGAAAGTGCAATCCTACTGATTGATTAGGGGTTTTGTCATAGTCAATATCAGAACCATTTACAGGTAATGGTTGTAGGGGGAGGAATTTTTGTTCATACGGAAGGCACAATTGGGTGACACATATAAAACTGAAGCTGAAACTCATGAGTGATATTGCTTGGTAGGGAGTAAATAATAGTTAATATTACATCGAGAGGAAGGTAAAGGTAAAGGTGGTAAAGAGGTAAAGGTGAGTTTATACGGTGCGAGCTAGCGGGTGAGGGCGAGTTTATACAGTGCGAGTTGCTGGGCCAGCCAGTAGACAGTAGCTGTACTTGGCGAGTGAGAGACGAAATAGGCAAGCTGCTCACCTATCTACACGAAGTAAGTAGCTCTACTGTGTTTCTGGACAGTGAGCTTGCAGGTCTTGATAGAGAGTGCAATATGTCGAAATTACGAAAAATTGCGATCCGCAATACAATCTTTTTCCACAACTTTGTGCGATGAGTTGGTTAAAGAAGTTGAAAGCGCTCTGACAAGAAAAAGAAACAGACAGATTTGGGTCAGAAATTGGTTGCAGAAGAAATCATCAGGAGCTACAAACATGATTATGAGAGAGCTATATGATCAGGACCCTCGTGAATATTAAGCTGTTATGCGATTGACACCTTCACAGTTCGAAATTATTTTAAATTTAATTGCTTCAAGTAGGTATTCAACGCAGTGACACATTTATGCGTGAAGCTATCCCAGCTAGAGTAAAACTAGTATAACCTTGACTTTTCTGACCTCTGTAATGACGTTCAGGATGCTGGCATTATTATATAGGGTATATATATATATATATATAGTATATATACTATATACTATATATATACTATATATATAGTATATATATATAGTATACTATATATATATATATATATATATATATATATATATATAGTATATATATAGGGTCGCGTTGCTTCAACTGTCTACTGTCTAGCCAGGTACTGTACTATGCTTTTAAATTAGGCGAATAGGATGCAAACTACTGACTTCAGTCTCGTTTGGGAAGGCAAGTGGCCAGTAAAATTAAAAAATATTGAAGTAACTCGCATTCAGTAGCTGCCCATCCTTGCAGAGACAGTAACTCGGCGGAACTATTTTAATAATAACAGTAGCTGGCATACAGTTACTGGCCTTCTCAACTGAAGGTGAGTTTAGACTGTATACTTTTTTTACTTGTATTTTTTTCTCAAAAAATTCATTGTGTTAATTAATTTACTTGCTGTTGTAATATTTATTTTAGTATTACTATTATTATCGTTATTATAATTTATAGAGATAATTTTAGCATTGCCACCCCCAAAAATAATTGCTTCCAGAACTTAACCCATGACTGATTAACGATTGATTGATTTTCGTGATTAAAGCGTTTCTAAAGTACCAATATATACTTCAGGCGACTTTGCCACGCATTAAAAAGGACTTTAAAAGTACTAAGTACTAGAACTTCGCGTCTTAGCAGCTGACTAGGTTAGCTTAGGTTATATATGTTGTCTTGTTATTGCAATGTAGATCGGTACTCTGCAATCTCTCTGTGTTAAAGTAAAGATAAATGCTAACCATTATTTTATTAAGGTCGACGTATATACTGTTTGTCATATTAGTGCACTTTTGCAATATCTCTCTATTGTTATTAGTCATCGCCTTTAAGATATAATTAAGAAATAGTAAAAGCTCATATTTCTTTATATACGTTTAATGCTTCTGTGTTTCATGGAAATTTTCAGCCTTCTCTACGAAATCGTACACGTCAGTCGATACCTCCTCCGGTAACTCGAAAGCGGTGAAGTGACCGCCGTCGGTATGCCTCACGGAGTGCAGCATATTAACGAAGCGCTCGCCATAGATACTCTCCGGTTGTTCCAACAAGTCGTTGGCGAATTTAGAACAACCGCTCGGGACCTCGATGCGATTCCTGCCAAAAAAACGAATCCAGTCAATACAAATCCGCTTTGACATCTAAGGTTCCTCACCTCGAAAGCTCGCTGTTCCTGTGGAAAGTCTCCGAGTAGATTCTGGTCGCCGAGGTGAAGGACCTGGAGACCCAGTAGATCATGACGTTGTCTAACAAGTCGGTGTAGGTGAACTTCTTCTCCAAACCGCCGTCGTCTAGGTCTTTGAAGGCACGGTTGGTCCAGGTGCTGAACTTTTCTAGGATATACGCTGCCAAGCCCACTGGACTATCCCTCAAAGCCACGCCTTTAAGAACAAAGTAGGATCAAAATCGAGAGACATAACTGCTATTGACTCAATTGCGCTACGCGTTGAGTAGCGAAATCTGTGCGCTAACTATGGTTCAATTGAACCTTTGATGGCCTTACCTACGGTGTCTGGTTTGGAGGCTTGAATGTGGAGGTAACCGGACTCGAGCAACAAGAATTGGAAAACATCACCGAGCGGGTACATGTTCTTCGCCTCTTCTTCAGTGGCGATGAGCGAAGGGAACACGGTACCTATCAAGGTTTTTATAATGGAAAGGGGCGTGTTGACGGCGCATGCGAGGGGTTGCACCCCGAGGACGTGTTCCGGGTACAAGATGGCCATGTGCGTCACTAAGGCCGCGCCCCAGTCTTCTCCCAGGAGGTAATACTTGTCGAAATCGAGACGTTTCATGAGATTTTTGAAGATGACCGGGATGTCGACGTGACCCAGGCCTGGACGGACCGCTCCGTCAGAAAACCCATAACCTGCAAAAAGGGCTTTTTTGGATTACCTAGTTCTTCAACTACATTTAGCAATACAATAGCCCAAAAATTACAGATCGGTACCATTAATCCCAGCTGCTTTCCAATGACAGACGCTACTGGATTCTCCAAAATATCCAAATGTTAGTCAACCCTGTCTCCTACCAATGTATTTGAACCTTCCCCAATCTTAAATGTCACCACCTACCTGGCAGGGAAGGAACGATGACTTCGAAGATGAAATCTCTCCCAGGCTGCGGTTGTGTCAGATACGGTATTATCTCGTAGAACAACCTGAAGGAGCCCGGGAACCCATGGAGCAAAAGCAGAGGTAGTACCTTGCGCCCCTTGGCCTGCTCCGGACTGGGCTTGACGCGGACGTAATGGATCTTCAGTCCTTGCACGCTCGTCCTGTACTGTGGGTACTGATTGAGGAACTTCTCGCGCTCCCTCCAGTTGTACTTCGTCTTCCAGAAATCGACGATTTTCTTGAGGAGATTGGTGTTCATTCCGTAATGCTGCTTGGCGCCCTCCAAGGGTTCTTGGAGTGGTATCGCGTTTCTGAGTCTGTCTTGTAGATCTTTGAGCACCTAATACATTCAAACTGAGCATTTTAACTAATCTTTCCCCCTAAGTACCCACCACGGAAATATAATAAAGTCTAGAATGCCAATCAGTTCTGAACAATTTGGCACTCCATAGGGCAAATTAACCTCCTTCTTAGTTTGCGCAGTAAATAGTGCATTAAGCGGGATATTTCACAGTGTTATCAGGGCAAACTAAGGGTTTTTGACTTCTCGTTCGTGAATCTGATATGAGTAAGTTATCGATATGAATATTTACTTGAACCCTCTTCTTGAAAATGGAAATGTTGAGCACACAGAAATGGAATCCTGAGATTGGTTTGATTTTTCCAAAAACAGGGAGAATTGTTCATGTACTGTTTCCACTCTAAGTACCTATATCTGAGAAAACAGGCTACAAAGTGCCCTACCCTTACAAAACAACTTTTTTACTTCCTCGCGTCATATCAATGACTCCTTAAAGCTCTGTTCTCTTTATAACGCGTCGTATTTCTTGTTATTACCTCCAAATTTGGATTTTGAATTGGCACCTACTCACCGCATCGGACACGTTGATTTTAAACGGGTAGATCTTGGTGTCTTCCTTCGACAGGTCGCCGGGTCCCCACCAGGTCTCCTCCAGTTTCGGCAATGGTGGCACTTCGAGAATCGACCTGACAGTCATGTAGATTAAACCTGCCAGAATGGCGGCTATGACGGCACCAGTTTTTCCCATCTTTCCGCCTTCTACTGAGCGTCTAAGCAACGCAAATAGGTGAATTTATTCGCTCAACCTTGAACGAATAAACTCCGAATTTATCTCAAACTATCTCATAGGCGCCTTGAATATATTTTTGCGTTAGAATTGCAGGGTATTAATTAATATTGTCTGGTCCCAATTTCTGTTCACTGTGTAGAGTATTGAATTGTATGTGGGGAAACCACTCAATTTAATAGAGTGAAAAGTGTAGTAATGTAGTATTTAATATAAACGGTTTATCTGAATATTTAACAGGAAAAATAAATAGTTCACGCCACTGGCACTACGTAAACTATTATCTAAAACTAAAAGATAAGATTATTCATTATGTCCAATTAGCTGAAGTCGATTAATTGTGGGAACCGATTACTGTTAAAATGATGGAATATATATGTCTAAAAAAATAACAATGTCAAATTTGCGATAAGTCCAAAGTAGCGTATTAATTACAATGTCTTGAAAAACGCATGTCATATTGCTGTCATAACAACAATGTCATCTTTAGAGTAGTTTTCCACCATTCAAAATTTGCACCATCATTTCGCACTACCTCTCATTTTTAAGTAGGTACTTATCCATCGTATGTATGAATTGCAATTTCTTGAAAACACGTCATATTTAATAAAAGCAATTTCATCTTCATAGGCCGATTTTTACACACTTATTTACATAAGTGTGTAATATAAATTAATTAGTTAAGTAATAGTAAGTGAGATAAGATAAATTTGATTAAGTATTAGTAGTTAAGCGCTAAGTGTAAGTGTACAAATAAATTAGCGAGTAAGTGGAAAACTTTATGTATGCTACATAGATTACAAGAAGGCCTTTGACCGAATACAACATGAAAAATTAATTGAAATTCTATCTGAAATAGGTCTAGATGGAAGAGATATTATAATCATACGGAACATATACTGGAACCATAAAGGATGCATCCGAACGGAAAGCGGCAACACGAAATATGTAGACATACAGAGGGGTGTTAGACAGGGATGTATATTATCGCCATTGCTTTTCAATGTATACGCCGAATCAGGGGTTCTCTCCGAGACGTTCCAGAGGGTGCTAGAATAAGCGGAACTGTTATAAACAACATAAGGTACGCTGACGATACAGTGATACTGGCTGAGTCAGAGGAACAATTGCAGGCCTTGGTGAACAGACTGGCAGATGAAAGTGCCGAAATGGGTTTGGAAGTGAATGCTGCTAAAACCAAAACCATGGTTTTTAGCAGAAACCCGCAAGATAACATCAACTTAAACATAACAATAAACGGAGTACAACTCGAAACAACGCGGCAATACGTTTACTTAGGCAGAGACATAAATTGACAACTAGATCACTCCAAAGAAATCAGAAGGAGAATTGAAATCTCTAGGGCGGGTTTCCTCAACATGAGAAAGTTTTTATGTAACCCAAAATTATCAATAGCGACGAGGTTAAGGACACTCAAATGTTACGTCTGGTCCCTACTCTTATACTGCTGCGAAACATGGACATTAAAACAAGACGATATAAAGAAGTTGGACGCCTTTGAAATGTGGATGTACCGTCGAGTGCTTAGAATAAGTTGGACCTCCAGAACGACTAACAACGAAGTGCTAAAGAGAATGAACACCTGTGCACACCTGACACACACACTGAAAATAAGGAAAACAGCCTACCTCGGACACATAATGCGACATGAAGAATATGAACAACTACAACTCATCATGGAAGGCAAGATCGACGGGAAACGCGGTATAGGAAGGAAAAAGAAGTCATGGCTGCGAAACATAAGAGATTGGACTCACACCGACGGAAACAACCTCCTACACCAAGCCCAGGACAGAGAGTCATAGGCCATATTGACCGCCAACCTCACATGAGAAAGGCACCGAGGAGGAGGAGGGAGTGGTCAAAATAAATTAAGTAAGAAAACTCGTGTCGTGTAGTAATTCCCGCGTAGGTAAAAACGTTACAATATGTACTATATTGTTAAAATATATATATACTTATATTGTACTGAACGTTATAATATGTACAAGCCGTACTCGGCATGCGTTGCAATGCCACGTAAAGTTTAAAGAAAAAAGATAACTAAAAATTTTAGATGACCCGGTGAACTTCCTCTCACATACATATATTTTTGAAAAATATGGCCAAAACTTACTCCAAAATTTTTATCTACATTAAATTAAATGCAACATAGTTATACACATAATCAATTTAATGCTTTTTGATGTACTATATTTTTTGTCTTTTTTTTGCGGTGCGTCAATATATAAAGATGATGGTTTTACGACTCGCGAACACGTGACGTCTAATTGCCCATGCGCCAAACGGGGGAAACTTCAAGTTGATTCCTTAAACTGTCCTTGCATATTGTATATTATCTTTTTAAATTTTTAATAAATAACTTATCAAAGTTACCCTGAAAGTAGGTATGAAATTTTCCTGTACAATATGCGTTGCACCAAACGACGTCATTTGAAAGCAATTATTATACTTTTGGATGTTGGCCAAAAAATGATTAGAGTCATTTCCCACCCCAGAAACTAATGAGCGTAATGGATCTGGTGGTGGGAACAATTTATGGCAATTTTACTTGACCACCAGCACAACATAATCCAGTAGATTCACCGCTGTATTTTAACGCTTATCGAAGATTTTAGGCTTGCGGTTTACCGTTTGGCGTTTACTTATAAGACGTCTAAAAATTTAATACCATTCAGGACCATGTTTTTTAATAAATTATTGATGAGCACTTTTTCACTTGATAATTTTTTTTAAATTAGTGTATTCTTGAAATATTTTTTAGAGTGAGTGTTAATTTGTTGCTAATAAAAAACCTTGCAAAAGAAACGACCACCAAAATAAATATTTTTTAGGAGAACAGGAAAAAACACTTTTTAGCGATTGAAATGTTTTTTGGAAAACGCTCCCATTTCGAAATTTTTGCGATTGTATAACGGAAAAAAAGGAAATTAGAAATTTTGTGTAAATTTTTCCAGTACAAACTAATAGGCAGTTTTCCCCAATTCAAAATTTGCACCATCATTTCGCACTGCCTCTCATTCTAAAGTACATATTTATTGATCGAATGTATTAATTACGTCTTGTTGCAAAGCACATGTCATAGGTATATAATAAAAGTAATTTCATTCACATGGGCACATTTTCCCAATTCCAAATTTGCACCATCATTTCGCACTAGCTCTCTTTCTGAAGCAATAATCGATCCATATTCTTTTCGTCACGTTGTACTTTTACTTCTATTTTGACGAAGAAAGGGGAAATTGTAAAGTATTAAAGCAAATGGTAAATATATATTAATAGTTTGTAACATAACCAGAAAAATATTATTTATTTTCTAGTCGAGACAGTTATATCTGTTGAAAAATTTGCTGAAATGGTGCATTTCGCTTTTTCCACACTAATTATCGATTAGAAATATCTAACTGAGTTTTGTTACAAGAACATCCGATAATTGGTGATTGCTGACACTTCACTTTTGATGAAGCTCAAAAGAAATATGTGCAAATACACAAAGTAATAGACAGAAGGAAGTAGAGATGTCCTGTTTTTTCAGGCTTTAATTTTCAGCCATCTTGGTTTCATTTGGGCTCTTACACCTGATA
The DNA here is from genome assembly GCA_946251905.1 of Cryptocephalus moraei. NCBI lineage: Eukaryota > Metazoa > Arthropoda > Insecta > Coleoptera > Chrysomelidae > Cryptocephalus > Cryptocephalus moraei. Next base: position 19,593,625 of record OX276454.1, read on the forward strand.
TTACCAAAATTTGACTTACGGGTTTGGGGATTTAAGAATGTAAAATACATAAAATTAATGTTACGACGAGACACTTCATAATTAATTACATCGAGAGGATGGAGCTCATGAGTAGTGGTGGACACGAGACGAGACGAGACGAGAAACGACATGGTCTCGTCTCGTCTCGAAAAATTTCCAAAAATTATGTCTCGTCTCGTCTCGTCTCGATCTGGTACAGGTCTCGTCTCGTCTCGTCTCGTGTCTCGAAAAGTCTCGAAATAAATAGACGTATATAGATGGTACTTTTATAAATATATATTTTTTTTGATAACATTTACTGATTTTCTTGAAGTACCTATACAGGTGTGGTAAAGTTGAATGTACAGTATTATTTTATTGATGTTATGTTTTGATAAAGAATGTTTCATTCTTAGAAAATATTGAATTAAAGAAATTAGATTATAGAGAACAGGTACAAAATCGAAAATAAATATTAATAATAAATAGACTTGTTAGGATACGAACTATAAAACAAAGTTATTAAATAAACTTATAAAATAAACTATATATTTTTATAAGGACAAATAAGAAATTAATATCATCTGTATATTATAGATTATATGTGAAATTGGTATTATTTGATAGAAAATATCAAATTTTAAAAGTAAAATAACCTACAATAATTTTAGAAAAAAGTGCTGGTAATGGTATAGCTACCTATTTACCTCATATTGTCGCTCTCAGAAAAGAAAAGATATTGTGATTAATCAAAATATACGTTTTCGACATAAAATTAGAGGGCACTAATTAGGTCCTTATTATGAAGCCAAATAACCTATGTTTAGAACTACTTGGGACGGTAATATTCAGATCAGCTATAGTTTTATTTTATTCAACCCGGGATATGTCTCAACAATACCAACAACATCGCACTGGGAACTTGTAAACTGGAAATTTCATTAATACCTACCAAGATGTTCATCTATCAGAAAAGTTGTTAAATTTGGGAAACTACGCTACTAATGAATAAATGAACATAACTGTTAAATATGTCCATTACCTCAGATAAACGTTTCACACCACTGTCCGTCCGTCTGTTGTATAATAAACCCTTCCAAAATTCTAAGAAAACGACGGGCTAGTTATAAATTTTACTCTCTTACTGGACAATGGCACGGTTTAATCCTGACCCTTTATTAGGTATCCTTTTACCTGCGCTTTCGTCCTCATTGCTATGGAGTTTGCTAGCCTTTCATTTTACAAACGAAAGAAAATTCTTAAATTGCAAAATCGAGACTTCGAGACGACGAGACGAAATTATGTCTCGCCTCGTCTCGTTTCGAACCAGTACTGGTCTCGTCTCGTCTCGTCTCGTCTCGTATCCACCACTACTCATGACTGGTATTGCTTGGAAGGGAGTAGAGATGTGCTGTTTTTCAGCGTTTTAATTTCAGCCATATTGGTTTCATTCGGGCTAACAACTCTTGTATGCTACAAAAATTTAACTCGAGATCTGGGTTTAAGGAAATGAAATAAATTTAATGTAGGTTTTAACCCAATTGTTTTAGACAATAGAAACTCCATGTATTTTTAATATTTCATCAATAAACTCAGTTCCACTCACTCTTACTCGATCTCTACGTTCACCAAAAAATCTATTGTGGCGATATCATTCAAACATAACCCGATCGATTTTATTTCCCCAATTCCGTAACCGTTAATGACCCGATTTCCGCCCATTTCGCCTCCCTGCATCCAATACGCTTTCTAGGACGTCTGAAAACATACTAAAATGTACAATTAGCGTGACGTGCAACGGAGCGGGTGTTCAACTAAACAAAATATCATTTGTGGTTACATTATTTAGGTAATTTAATCATACAGTCTGATCGGCACTTCCGCTTGTTACCGTATGGTAAACACGTCACTTTCAGGTCGATCATCGCGCTTTTAACGGCATATTCCGTATCCGACGAAACGACGAAAATATGTTAAAAAATACATTCTACGTATAACTTGTACAACTCTTCTACGATCGTTGGACTTGAAGTGAAATTTCACCAAACGTACGTAACTCACTGAAGGTAATTTCCTGGGTGGGAAGTAACAGTTATTTTTGCTAGATACTTATTTTGTTGTTGAAAATATGTTGATGTAGAGTATGAATATAACATCTAGTGGCCAATTAAAAATTATAATATTCCCGTTATTTTTACCACTGATTTCTTCAACAGATCACATGATCCTAGCACTATATTCAATCCCTGATCGTTGTAACTGAAGCTATCGTCGCTATTTCGGGAATTTAATAAACTTAGAAATGGATACAACTCCAAATCTTCGCCTGTCCATATTTCACTATCTATAGCTTCATGAATTCTGATTTCATGAAATTTAGTAACAGTTGAAATAGTCAAAATTTAGTCAGAGGATCAAATCGTGATTCGCACTTATATATAAATGTATGTAATTGTATTAGCTTCAAGTAAAATGTATTACAAAGTTTGAGACAATGCAATCTGTACATTGTAACTCGTTAGTAATGGGCTCAAAATTTTCATCAGCATTAGAGTCATTATCTTCACATTCATCTTCAACAGTCATGCTCTCCTTCGATATCTTCTCCTTTTTCCCCTTGTTGCCGATTTACCATCGATTACTCTGAGAAAAATGATGGATTAAACATTTCTTCATTAATATTATAAACATCATCACCTTCCGTATGATTCAACATTGGAGCAAGCTGACCTTGTCAACTATTTCATGCTGATGAACAAAGTAACCCGACTTTTCACAGCCATAATTACAATAGCTATAATGATAACAAACTATGTATTACATTTCTTACATTACAAAAAATAACACTGAAAAGTCTTTTTGTGGCAGACGGGAGTAAAGTCTCCAAACAGTTATTTTTGAACAGCCATCCCCAATCTTTAGGGTCCTGGTACGTTACCCAACCATACTTGTACCTGATAGAAGACAAAATATAATAATTGTTAATAAGCAGCAGCAGATTTTTACTTTCTCATATTTATGAAGGCGGGAGTACTCTTCGCTTTTATTGTTCATTGTACTTTTTAACAAAAAGATACTTTTTTAAAACTTTCGACTTTTAGAGACTTAACTGTTAAGAGAATCAATTTTTGTTTAGGATCTCCACACATAGCAAGATGAAAACGAATTCAGTTTGTGATCTGAGTCTGAGGACTCTTCAATTTAACCAAATAAATCATTACATCTTTCAAATAACTTGTTTATTACTTTTACAAGATGCTCACAACTACATTGAGCTTTTTACAGGTTCTGATAAGTATATCTTCTAATAAGAAGTACTTCATGTAGTAAGTACTTATTTACAAATCGATATAATCACCGATGACAATAGTAGCATTTTTACCTAAAGCTGTTTCAAGTCTGAGGACATCAGCTTCACTATCAGCTGGTTTCAAAAAAGTATCGGAAGCTGTTGATTTTTCAGGCAGCATTGAAATGAAACGAAACTTATTCAGAGCATTATCAAAAAATTGCTCTTGGTTTATTGGAACAGTCATACATCTACTAAAAGAAACTTCAGAAGATGGCGATGTTTTAATAGTCCGACAAGGTTGCTCTGTAGGTTTGATAATCTTACTATAACTGGCATAAACAGCAAATACTACAATAATGGTGTGATCCTAAGGTATCTGTATATGATGCATGTATTCGTCAAAAATGACATCGAATATTCCTTCACTATCCTCTATTGATGTTATAGGTAATATTGTGTGTTATCAGTTATTGAACGCAATAACAAATCACTTATTTATGTATTTTATTGATATTGAAATTTTGCTATTATGCTGAGATGATATAATTTGTATGTAGTGTGATAATTCTGTAGTGTGACTCAAAACAGAAACGAATACCTACTTGTAGATTTTTATTTACATTGAGAACGTCTGGTACAGTATACAGGCCTCGTATAAGGTGTATATAAATATTTTCAGTTTTAACATCGTGATATCTCATGAATGGTAATTGGTAGGATTAAAAGTATATAGCTTTTTTTGTAAATAGTTGTATAATCTACAAACTTTGTATAAACTATTTTTATGATATTTGCGATAAAGTGATCTTGAATAAAATTTTTGTTAATGTAGTAGGATCAATGTCGACTTTCGACATTTCATTTATAATGAGGTATTCGAGATCAGCACCACCAGTTGTGCCAATTTTTACGAAACTTGAACTTATTTTTACCCGTTTTTACTGGAAAAGTAAATCTGTAGGTCTGTTGGGAGTTTCGCTCGTGGTAAATTTTTATTTGAACGCTCGACTTATCGAACGTACGTTCTCCTGTTTCCACTCTCACAATGCCACTTAATTAAAATAAAGTGTTAAAAAACAGCAACAATGGGGAGATGACTCGACGGAATCGAACCGAATGCGAAAACATTTACAACACAAAGTCACTTTTTGAAGCACAATTAATTATTTTTCATGGTGTTTGGGTGTCGTGAATAATAACAATAAAAATAAAACACTTCCTCCCCATTTTCTGTGCCCAACTCGAAATTTTCTGTTCATTGTACGCGCCCCGGCCATGGGGATTTTATAATATACGAACCCTATATATACGCGGACGTTTGTTTAGGCATTCAGTGCGATGACTCGACGTTTTGCGCTAGTTTTACCAACTGTTAAACGATTTTTGATGTAGTAGTTCGAACTTAAAGGGGGACACGATAGAAAGATATACTCATACTTCCCAGGTACGCAGAAATCGTTTTAAAAACATTTTTTGAAGGCGTTTCCTTAGACTCTCAATTTGTATTGTTAGAACAAATTGAAATGCTTCCTGGCCACAAGCTATCGCTACAAACGCCGATTTTGTAGCAATCAATGCTTGAACAAATTTATTATTCAGATGCTCTACTGTAGTGTACATCAACTTTGCGTTGATGATCATTAGATAAATGCACACACTATCAGCATTGTTAATACTATGGTACACAACACGCAATAATGGAAAACTCCAGCCTTAGACAGATTTTGAACCATATACCTTCCTGTACATTAGAATTTAAAAAATCTCTGATAGCAATATCTTATTCTGAATTCCACCATTAGGCAAGTTTCGAACAATATATTGAACGCTAAACAATGCTTGGCGCCACCATCTGAAAGCATTTGAGCAGTAAATCTCAAATTTGAATACTACCAAATACTGCTGATGCAGAGTATGAACTAAACTATTGCCCATTTATATTCCCAAAAACATATCATAAACTACATACTGTTTTTAAGCTTTGGACATTCACTTTACTATCCAGTATGTTTAATCAAGTTTTTGGCTGTCTTCTCTGAAAGGCAACTGGCACTTATTTCGGTTTTATGAAATTTTCTCGAAATCTGCTCCAAAAAATATTTTTAAATATTGAATATTTATTCTACCACCAAATACTCATAATAAAATATGAAAAGTAGTCCGATAGACACATCTCCATTTCGTAATGTTTCATTCACGTATTACAATTACCTACGTGTAGAAAACAATTACCAATTATCACCCATTGAAATGGGTGAAAGTACCTCTATTTCAAAGTTTTAATAGTACTAATGACAGTAGTAGTAATAATTATTATAATACTAGTAACAGTAATTGTAATGACAGTAATAATAATCATAAGAATCATGTCATAACAATAACCTTACCTACAAAAACCTATTTGATAGTTATCAGTTATCAAATACCCCATACACTTTATCGCCCGGGTGAAACTACTTCTATTCCAACATAATAATAATAATAACTAAAAAAGACATGTATGCATGAAAATATAAAAATGATGTAGCTACGCATATTTATGCATAAAATTTAACAATTGTATAGAGTACTTCGAAATAAGCAAAAAAAGCATTTTTCGTCTTCTTCTATGCCTATTCGTTTCGAATATTGATGATGACTAATGGCTCTATGACTATGACTATGATTGGCTACGATGACCTTGTTGTCTGCTGCTTTAAACAGTTCTGTGGTTGTTTTTGAATACCATGTCCTTAGGTTCTTGAGCCATGATATCCTTCTTCTTCCGGGCCCTCTCTTTCCAAACACTTTTCCTTGGAGGATGGATTTTAAGAGTTTGTATTTGTTGTCATTTCTCATTATATGTCCGAGATATTCCAGTTTCCTTCTCTTAATCGTTTTCATCACCTCTTTTTCCTTCCCCATTCTTTCCAGTATTTTTTCGTTGGTCACTCTATCTATCTACCCATGATATATTCTAAGGATCCTTCTGTATAGCCACATCTCGAAGGCTTCGAGCTTCTTTTGTGTTGCTTCGGTCAATGTCCAGGATTCCATGCCATAGTACAATATGGAGAACACATAGCATCGCAGGAGTTTTACTTTGATATCTAATTGGAGGTTATGGCTTTTGAAGAGCTTAGACATTTTGATGTAGGCATCTCTTGCTTTTTCTATTCTACATCTTATTTCTTGTGAGTGGTCCCATTGTTCGTTTATTAAGGTTCCCAGGTAGACAAGTTTGGATACCCGTTCTATTGGTATATTTTTAATACATAGTTCGCAGTTTTCTTTCTTCTTTTTACTTATGCTTATAAATTTTGTTTTGTTGATGTTCATTTCTAGCCCATATCGTTCACTTACTTCATTCACTTTGTTCATTAGCTGTTGTAGACCTTCTATACTATCTGCAAATATGACGGTATCATCTGCATATCGGATATTATTCAGTCGTTCTCCGTTTACAAGAATTCCATTATCATCGTTTTCCAGAGCCTCTCTAAATATCTCTTCTGCATACAGATTGAATATCAGAGGGGAGATAATACACCCTTGTCGTACGCCCCGCAGAATGTTAACTGCCTCTGTTGTTTCATCTCCAGCGTTGATTTTTATGGTGGCTGTCTGGTTCCAGTACAGGTTTTGTATAATTCTGAGGTCTTTATCATCCATTCCGGTGCCTTTCAGCACTTGTATCATCTTCTGGTGTTGGACTTTGTCAAACGCCTTTTGGTAGTCTACAAAGCAGGTATAAATGTCGCAATTCATGTCCCTACACCGCTGGAATAATACTTGTATACTGAACAGTGCTTCTCTTGTTCCCACTCCTTTCATGAAGCCAAATTGTGTGTCTGCTACTCTCTCTTCGCACATCTTGTACATTCTGCGATGGATAACCTTAAGGAAAAGCTTTACTAAATGGCTCATTAAGCTTATGGTTCTGTATTCTCCGCATTTCTTTGCCCCTTGTTTCTTGGGCAGCAATATAAATTCAGAAATGAGCCATTCTTTCGGGATGTTGCCGGTGTCATAGATATTGTTAAATATTTTGCAGATCATTTTTATTGATTCTTCATCCAAAAGCTTAAGGAACTGTGTCTGTATTCCGTCCGGTCCTGGAGCTTTGCCTTCTCTCAGCGATCCTATGGCTGCTTCTATCTCGCTTGTTAGTATTGGTGGTCCAGTTTATGTTGATAAGGAGCGGGGGTCTCCTCTCTCATCGAAGAACAAATTCTGTATGTATTCCTTCCAAGTATATTTAATGCTTCCTTGGTCCACAATAAGTTCTCCGTTGTCATTGACGAGTTTTCCTACTGTTCTCTTTTTGTACTTGCCAGTTATTTCTCTCACTCTTTTATGTACGTTGAAGTCGTCAAACCTTTGTTGCAGTGCTTCTATTTCCTGGCATTTTTCTTCCATTTCTTTCTCTGATCTTTCTTTGTATTTCACAGTGTATCTGTATCTCCCTGTATGTGGTTATGTCATTCTTGTGTTTTCTCCTCTCTTCCATCATCTGTAATATTTCCTCTGTCATCCTAGTCTTGTTTTGCCTTCCTTCGTTCTTCAGAAATTTGTCTTTGACCTCTTCTACCACTCTGTTAAGTGAATGTATTTTCTCTTCCGTGTTTCCGGCTTTTTCTTCGATCTCCTTACAGTTCTCATTCATGGCTTTACTTACTTTGTCCTTCATTATTCTGTCCTTCAGTTTTCTGATGTCATGTTTCTTAGGAATTTTTCGTTGTAGTTTCTTATACCTGGTTTTGTTTTCTCCCACCAGAGGGTTATTATCGGACTGGATGTCGGCGCCAGGGTAGGTTTTTACACTTGTGAAGCTGTTTCTATACCTTGCGTTTACCAGGATATAATCTATTTGGTTCCTTATGATAACGTCTTCACCATTATCTCTAGGCGACTTCCACGTATACAGGCGTCTAGGTGGGAGTTTGAAAAAGGTGTTCAGAACAATTAAATTGTGTTCCGCCGCAAACATACTCAGAGTTTCTCCTCTGTCGTTTCTCTCTCCGAGCCCATGTAGTCCAACAGGGGATGGGACAGTTCGGCGCCGCCGTTTCGGCACCGCCGTTTCGGCACCGCCGTTTCGGCGCGGGACAATTCGGCGCCGGGACAATTCGGCGCCGGGACGGTTCGGCGCCAAAATATTTTTTCCATGAAGAATAATTGTATCCTGTAATATCTTGAATTCAATTACACAGGGAAAATCTTCGCTGAAGTAGTCTAAATGATCAGGTTTCAATGAGTGTGTCTAAATGAAAGCTGTAATCCTATTATAAGTCGTTAGGTAGAGGAGGATTAAATTAAATTATTATTGTACAATTCCAGAGAAAATTAATAATCACCCTACCCCATTTACCTGTAAACACTAAGAAAGTACCTGAAAGTACTAAGAAATGGAAATATTAGGCTTGAAATTGACCACTCGGTAATTGCCTTTTATCTTTTCGAAGAGTTCGGATTTTTGTATAAAAGTGGTGTGCAATTTCATTTTTGGTATTATCCACTCTTGACCTTCATAGAGAGAAGTAAGATATTAAGAATGGCATATCAAGTCAACAGTAAACGCGGAAAACAGAAGTTTATTGAAAATGGGTTTTCATATATTTTCGACAAACTCAGTGTAAATGGAGCAACAGCATTTTATCGGTGTGAACAGAAAGACCGGTGCAAGGCAAGAATTCACATACAGGATGGACAATTAGTGTCAAAACGGATTAACGATCATTCCCACGGACCTACACCTGCCAAAATTGAAGTGGAGTTGGCTAGAAATGAAATGAAGAAACGAGCTGTAGAATCTCAGGAATCTACAGCACAGGTTATAAACAATTGCCTGAACAATTTGAGCCAGCCAGCTCTAGCCTCCATGCCCAGAACTGACGCCTTAAGAAAAGCTGTGAGGAGACAGCGAAATCAAATTAATGCACCGCCGCCAGCACCCGTTAATTTGATGGATTTGGAATTGCCAAATGAATATCAGTTCATAATAATAAATGGACAGGAAGAAAGGTTTCTTCTTAAAGACAGCGGACCAAGGACCAAGCCCAGCCCGCATCATGATTTTCGGACGGGAAGGGAATATAAGGTAATTGCTTATTTTTAATATTATAAACAACATTCAACTAATTTTCCGATTTCTTTTTTTTTAGATATTTGGAACAGACAAAAACCGTTTACGTCGATGGTACTTTTAAAGCTGCGCACCCCTCTTTGCCCAAGTGTATGTTGTGTTAGCTGAAATTTATGGGGCAGTTGTTCCCGTGCTTTATGCACTACTTCCAAACAAAAGCAGACAAATATACATCAACTTTACAGGATTACTTCTCGAAATTGCACCGAATATGCAACCCACTCGGATCTTGTGCGACTTTGAAATAGCCGCAATAAGTGCATTCCGAGAAAAATTTCCCAATGCCACAATCTGCGGCTGCTTCTTCCATTTGTCACAAAACATGCAAAGGCATTTGGCTCAACAAGGTCTTAGGGAACGCTACAACAATGAAGCCGATTTCGCTGTACAAGCCAAAATGATCTTGGCTTTAGCCTTTGTACCAATTCCACAATTGAATCAAGCAATTGATAAACTTTCCGAAGCAATCCCAAACGAGCTTCAGGAATTACTGAACTGGTTTGAGGACAATTACGTTGGAAGGCCTGGTAGAAGAGGCAATGCCAGACGTCCACCTATTTTTGCAGTGGAAATGTGGAATTTATATGATAGAGTTCTACAAAATGTAGACAGAACAAATAACCACTCTGAGGCTGCGAATCGGAGACTACAAAATGAATTGGGTATGCATCACCCAACAATATGGAGATTTATTGAAGCTCTTAAGAAGATCCAAAACGGGCGAGATTTATATTTAAATCAAATCATTGCCGGACATGAACCCCCCCCAAAAACTTCGCAAATATGTTCAGGCTGACGAGAGGATCAGTCGTTTGGTAAATAATTTTGACAACAGAAATATGTTAGATTATTTGAGAGGGATTGCCTACAATTTTGAAATGTTACAAAATTAACCATGCCTTAAATGTATTTCTTGTTTTCTCTTTGGTTTAAATTTACATGTTTATATTGTAGTTTTCTGTTTATAATGTACTTTGTTACACCATTTATAATTTTATTAGATTTAGATTTACTTCAAAATTCTAACAAGTACATTTTTTGTAGGTATTTTGTTGCTTGCTTTTTTTAAATAAAATGTCTTTAGAACAATTTTTTATTGTTTGTAATTTATTTATATTACAAAATATACTTGTTCCTATAGAAAACACATTTACGCGCCGAACCGTCCCCGCGCCGAAACGGCGGTGCCGAAACAGCGGCGCCGAAACGGCGGCGCCGAACTGTCCTAGACCCAGTCCAACATGCTGTTCTTCCCTTCCTTTACCTATTTTTGCGTTAAAAGCATTTTTGAAAGCATTTTTAAGAAAATAAAATTCCATATATCATTACCACGATTATAATTAAAGTAAGACAATGGAAGAAATTAATATAAACCATAGTAAAAGTAACACCACCTTCTTTTATTTATTTTCTTTTTTCTACGCCAACAAACATAATTGGGGCCCTTTTTAATTTTATCCAGAATTCAGATCTGTCACTGAAATCAATTACATCCCTTATTAAAATATCACTCACTTTAGAAAGAAACCCATATCAGTTATTTCTTTCAGGAATATTAACATGTCTTAAGATCTTAAAGAAGATCTTAAACAATTACCAGTCGGTTAATATTTCGTGTTTTTTTGAATTGTTACCTTTCCCAGTTGTACTCTAAACACTTTTAAAAGCTGTTTCACACTTTTTCCATATTTCTATGGAAAGATTCTCACCGAATTATGAATAACGCACTTAATAAATAGACAGTGCGTTAAAAACATTGTTTCAGCTACTTCTTTCGTTTGCGTAAAGATTGGAATCTGTTATCGTCACATGAATCAAATATCAAATATCAAAACAAGTTACCATTTTCCATTTAATTTATTAATAGCTAATAAAATATGCATCTAATAAATTGAAGTGTGTTGTTGCAAAAGTATATGTTTTTTGTATGTAATGCCTTATATGAAATTACGGGAAAAACATGCAAATGACTAAACATTCACCAAATATGCAAGATACAAGGCTGCATAGGTGCCATTGTTTAATAGTAACAATAACTTGCCATTAGAGCTTTGAAGTAATATTTATAAGATAGATAGTATAATACCTTTACGGTAAATTTCGTTACCATAACCATTTATTTATATTGGAATAGGGGTAGTTTCACACACTTTACCAAGCTCTAAGTGTGTGGAGTAATTAATAAATCTTTTGTGAAGGCAATGAATATCTATATCTTATAAATATCCCGGTTATTTATTTTTATTTTATTTATATTTATTATTATTTATTTAATAAACCCGGTACTATAACGTTTATATATTTTTTTATTAATTTAATAATAAATCTGCCTGAATTGTTTTCAATGTTACTTGATATCGTGATTTGTGACCTTAGGCGAATAGATTTGTGTGTAATACAGTAAGTTACATTGTAAAAACGTTAACGTTGGAGATGAAAGTTTGGTTTAATCAATCACAACATGAAGCTTACCTTACTTTTCACATTTGTGATTATTATTTAAATTTAAATCTGTCCATCAAACTTTCGCATCCTGCAATATCGCCCCTAATGGTGATATTTTTTAGGTGTAATTAAAAAATTAATGTATCTACCTGAAATGTTTCGAGTATTCTTGATATTGTGATTTGTCACCTTATGTAAAGAGATTTGTGTGTAATACAGCAAATTTCATTGTAGGAACGTTAACAGTGGAGATGAAAGTTTGGTTTAATCAATCACAGCATGAAGCTAACCCTACTATTCACATTTGTGATCATTATTTAAATTTAAATGTGTCCATCAAACTTTCGCATCCTGCAATATCGTCCCTAATTGTGATATTTTTGAGGTGTATTTGAAAACGGTCCCGCTTAATTCCCAACAGAACGGGCACCCCTTGTTCCTGTAAGTGGGACATTAGTGACGGTCTGTCGCCCACTCGCCGCCATATGTTTTATTCATACAATGCAGAATTCACATCGTAACGATTCTAGTCCGGGTAAAACTCTAATTACTCGAAATACAAAAAAAAACTTTTTTCACGTCGACTAACCGAAAAGAAATATGATCGTTAGACGGTTGCCAAAAAGCTAAAAAAGCAGATAATATTTCAGGGCGTAACAAAAAGAGAACCCCACGTATAGGCATAGACATACACACACATATACGAAAATGGTTAACATGTAGAACGATAAATCTTTTCGAAAATCGACGCGTCACTCGCGAAAGAAACCGTCCTTATTCGTACGTAAGTATTCCCCAAAGGCCTTTAAAATGGGTTTAAGAATACCATTAGATCCATTGTTGTTCTCCGTGGACGTACGTCACATTTGAATTTCAAATAAAATTCGCTCATCCATCATCAGGATGGGAATTCTCAAAAGTGGGGAATTTGACGAAATTATTTATGAGTTATTAAAAACATTTTCGCCCCCAAAAAACGAGAACCTCGACGATTTCAAATACTTTGTACGTGTACAATTACTTAAACTCTTTTAGATCCGCAGAGTGGTAATCCAGGATCTAACATATTAAAACTTAAAACGCCACCATTCATCACTCAATCTAGTGGAACGTTTGTTACAAAACTGAAAGTTAGGGGACGTCGTGCCCTTCTTAAAAACCAAGCACTACATATTGTGCGAGAATGACGAGCATAATTTGAAAAACCGTTCCTTCTCCACGACAAATCAAAAGTGTAGCACTGAAAGAATTCTATTGAACACAAAAAATACATTCGATTACCGAGCAATTAAAAAATACGACTGATTTAAATTTTTTTATAGGTTACATCGAAGTTATACGGCAACGGCGAGTCCGAGAATGAACTTCTTCGATCCTTGGCAAGATCAGGAGGATACGAGTCCAGCTCGATTTCTATGTCCAGCTGCTTAGTACATCGCCACATCTTCTGGGCCAGAAATACCACAATCCACCACCAGACCATCACAGCTAATGGGAGAGGAAGTCAAACATGAAGGTTAACATATTGAGACATAACATATTAAGTAGTTGAAGAAGACTTGGTGTTTTCCTTTGGTATATATTGAGACTTACCTATGTAAATGGCAGATCCGACTATGAAAATATTGCTCATGTGGAAAGGTTTACAGTTGAAGTGGAAGATGAGGGCGCCGAATTTGGACAGGCAACTGAAGAACTCACACAACAGCCAAGGTAGGGCGCAGTACCACTCGCACTGAAAATATCGTCTGATAAGTATGCTTGATTACTATGGGTAGAGATTGTTGCTATGAAATAACAATACTGTTTCCAAAGAGATGTCTGGAAGCCTTCGTATCCTTTGCAACTCACTAATTTTGGTTAAGTTAAAAAATGTTTAGGATTATATGATCACTCACCAAACATACGATCATCACTGAATTACCTCGATAAATGTTTGCTATGAATATACCATGCTGGTAACAACTTTGGTTGCCAAACATCTTCCAGTTTATTTACTAGGTACTTTTGGTTAAGCTAGTTAAACAGATTTCTGACGTTGCATGGTTATTGTGGCCCAACAATTCACCACACAGTTTGCCTCGTGAAAAATATTGAGTTGTCTTTATAACATTTGCTGTGAAATGAAAATAAAATTTCCAAAAAAATCACTCTTCGGCCATTTGGACATCTAGAAGGTTTCTTTTGAACCTATTATTAACTATGGTTAGGATAGTTAAACAGTTGTTTATTATTACACGGTTATTCTGGTTCAAAAATTTATCAGATGGTGTAATTTGTGAACAATATTGAGTTATCTAGGTGTATTGTGCTACAAAAATGCAATCTTATATCATAAAAATCACTGTAACCTATGCCATCACATGGACATCTACTAGAAAGTTTCTTTGGAACCCATTATTACTGTTGGTTAACGGGATAACTTTGTTGGATAACTGCTAGTAACTGCAATAACTACCAACAGTATGTTTTGTCATCAATATGCAGTCTGCAATCTGGATACGTTCTTGACATATTACAAGTAATTAAATCCCAAAAAGATATAAGCGGAATTTTGGATCATCTGAAGATCTGGAAATGTTATTTGAAACCTCTTAATACGTTCGATTCAGTTAGTTTTAAAAATGACGTATGGTATTGTCAATATTTTGAAGAAATACATCCAGTAACATTACGAATCTTGTGGAGTTCTGGAGAGGTTCCTTAGGAACTCCTTATTACTCTAGTTCTCTTATTTAACTAAAATATATCTAAAGTTACATATCCCAAATCGCATTCATGTATGACTAAAATACGATAGATAGATAGATAGTTTAAGCTGTAGGAACTAGAAATTTAATTTCTCACAATATAGCTGACCACCTTGTAAGTATTTTGGAATTCTTTTCCATAACATCTTATTAACCTAGATTTTAATTTCTTCGAAAAGTAGTCCTAGATACGAAAAATTAACCCGTCAGCTATTTGCTATGAAAAAATAGCTATTTATCATCTAGGAAGATATTTGGAAACTTCCTCTGCATCCTGGAAATCTATAAATATCTTTTAAAACAGGTTGTTTTTGGTTAAGAGTTACATAAATTTCTGACATTATGTGAATGTTTTATTCCAAAAACTCACCAGACGGTTTGTTTTGTGCTCAATATTGAGCTACCTCTATGACTTTTTACCCTTCCAGTCAGCTAGATACCTGGAAACTTACTTTGGAACCCATTATTCCCTCTGGTTAACCTAGTTAAACAGTTTTTTAACAGGTTATTATGCATAACCATTCCCAAATGGTGTTTTTGTGATCAATATTGAGTTATCTGGATAACTCGTTGCTATGAAATAAAAAACACACTGTAACCTCCCCAGCCAGCTGGATGTCTGATAATTTCTTTGGAAATAAGGGAACGGAAACAAAAAAAATATTGTATTATTACAAATGTTTCAAAAATACTTAAAAATATAATAAAAGTGCCATTCAGAGGTTTGATGAAAAATGTTATTAGATTTGATTAAACATAATCGATAGTAGAATAAATATTCAAAGTTTAAAAAGTGTGAGAAGGTTTAAAAAAACGGAAAAAAGACCAGACTAAGTACATAGTACTAATAGAAAACCCTTCATTCCACTCGAAAAAATTTGAAAAATTTGAACAAAAAGCTTATGGTACATAATCTAAATGCAAAGTTTGAAGAGGTTATGACTTTTAATTTCTGAAGAAAAACATACCATATATACATACACAGATATTTTAATAATACATTTTTTTGCCTCTGGGGACCTAAAACGTCTAGAAATGCCAACAAGTCAAATTCGAAAAATTGTCTCAATTAGGTACAATCTTCTCATATATGAGTTGCCTCATATGAGAAGGTAATAAGGCCAAGAAGAAGAAGGAATAAATATGATAGACCTAATAAGTATCCACCCTAAGTCTGAGTCTTAGATACCGATTTGTGAAATGTTATATACACTCAGTTCTGATGTATGGCTGTGAAGCATGGACTCTAAAGGTTAACACCATTAACAAAATAGAAGCCTTTGAGATGTGAGTACATCGTAGACTTTTCAAAATACCTTGGACAGTGCATATCACGAACGAGGAAGTTCGTGGAAGGTATGGATGCCCACTCACTATTTTGAACTGCCCAGGATCGTCAGAGGTTCGCCGAGATTGTTGCCAACCTTCAATAAATGAAGACGGCACTCTAAGAAGAAGAATAAGTATGGAAGCAAATGATGAAGAGATTTAAAGGAAAACCAATTAAAATATGAACCTATTATTAACTATGGGTAAGCTAGTAAAACAGTTATTGGATAAAATCTGGATAAATTTTTGGTATGATATAAATATTTAATTCACTAAAAGATATACGAGGAGTTTTCTATCATGTAGAAATGCCGTTTGAAGCCCCTGAATACATTTGATTCTTGTTACTTAATAATGTCTGGTAAGGCATTACCATTGTGCTCCAAAATATCACCAGACTGATTGATCTGTAATCAATATTCTCAATATTCAGTTTTCTGAATATATTTTTATTATGAAATAGAAATTCTAACTTTATAAATCCATCTGGTAACATCTGAAGATCTAGAGAGACCTCTGATGAACTCCTTAATAATTTTGTTATGTTAGTTCAAATATATCTAACGTTGCATGCACTGCACCAAAACGTATTCGCGTATAACAATTAAAAATTTAAATACTTATAGGAAATAATAGTTTGATATCTCGCAACCAGTCGTCTGGAGTCTGGAGATGCCCTTTATAACGCCTTATTAATGTAGTTTTCAGTTAGTTAACAACCCCCAACCTCAACGTTACCTTCAGAGATCCGAAGAAAAGCATCAAATTCGTGAACAGGAACGTCATGGAGTAGAACACTGTGATGATCGATACCATTTTCCCTAAAATCGACGCTCAATTAAATTAAATTATTTCTTCAATCCCACAATTTTATTACCTTCCGGGTCATCATCTGCGACGATACTCGCGTTCTCGTGGAAATGCTTCCAGTCCAAGCCTAATGCCAGAGCTGTGGTTCTGCTTACTTCATACATCTCATCTCCGCTGACTAGTTTATCGTTTATCAGGGCTGTCATTAGAATCATCGATATCAACTTTAAAGAATAAAATTAATATTGACGAGTTACGGGGGTTCGATATGTATGCACGGGTTACTTACGATGCCGATGAATGCAATTATCCTCGTAGCTATGGTTAATTCGAGGGAACAACACACGTAATAGGAGCATTTATTCATTTTTGAAACTGTGTTCGTGGGCTGGGTTTGTTGTAAACTGGGAGAGGATATGTTGTGATTTTGTTGGCGGTCTTCTTGTCAGATTTTTTGTTGCAACATATCAGAGGCGTACCATGTTTAAACAACAATAGTTGCTATATTGGGATAAATATATTATTTTCACTACTGGGTAAGAACATTAAGTAAATACTTCAAGTAGCAAGCAAACGAGATGAAAAAAAGTCGCCACGTGGAAATATAAGCGTGGATGTTTCTAGTTCAATTTCAAGATTCAAAGTTTTAATTGAATAAATGTAGTGTTCTGACTTTAACTGCCAAGGTGTAAACTGTGTAAACTATTTATAAATGTCGTCTTTCGATATCCAGCCCATTTAATCTGGGCATAATATAATTTATTCCGATTTTGATTTAGCCCGTAGTTAATTGGGTGTCCCTAAATCGAAGTCTCTAATGATCCGATAACGTTTCGATCCGCCGTATTTGCCCCACAAGAATGAACATATTTATCGTCTTTTCTGGAATGGTTTCGGCCGTTCGTGTTTCCGTTTACGCGCCCTCCCCTCCGAGCCCGAACTGGAACTCGCTAAAAGTTTTCCCAACAACGGGCGTACGTATTTTCCATTTGGACTAAATCCAATTTTTAGGCGTCCATTATTCAAATACGCAGATTTATGTGCTCTCCCTCCGTCCGATATAAATCCACGAATCCAGTGGAAATACGAGAAAACGGTTTGACTCGATTCTAATTTATGGCTCGAAACGCTCGGGTGCCAACCAAATTGTTACAAAACTCGATGTAAATTCACAAAGACACGATTCGGGTCCATTTTCGATTTTACTGCGGGGGTCTGTCTGTCTCCTTTCAGCTGAATTTATAAGTTATTGGGTTTGTTTGCTTTCCGCAAATCGCCCTGAATACGATTTGACGGTTTGGACCGCCCCGGGCTCCCGCCGATCCAGATGAATATTTATTATTGATTTCCATCCAGTACGCGACGGATTCTCCAAAGGGGAAATTTACGAAAAAATATGCTCTTTTTGCACACGCTCGGTATTAGGCTTTTCCTCTTTTTGCCATGCCCACCTACCGGTATATATTTACCTTCTTGCTTCCGTTTTATGTAAATTTAATTGATTCACGATTTTGGGGGGCTTCGAGGTCGTCCTTTTTCTTTTCGACGATATGCAGCCGATACGCATTAGCAACCACTTCCTAAGAACCATCTAACAGTCATAGATAGCTACTTATTCAAAAAATACCAAACTAATTCATTATTCGATAATATTCCTATTTCAAATTTATTTATCACATCATTCACACCTACATATATATAATGCGAGTGGGGTTTGAGGCATCTCTCGCATCCAAGCCTCTATCTTCTTCTGTTCTACCAGTTTTCCTCTCTCATATATCTATCTTGTCCAGCTTGTTTTACTCTGGTATACCAAGTGAGTTTGGGCCTCCCTTTCCGTCTTCTTTGGTTGGGTCTCCATTGCCATATTCTAACTGGCCAACGTTCCTAGATGACGATACCAATTAAGTCGTTTACTTTCTATTGTGTCTAATTGTAACTCCCATCTTTTCTTTAACATTTTCATATAATCCCACCTGTTTTTGATATACAACAGATGCGCCTCCAAAGGTCCACTTCCATCGATTTTAGTCTTATTCGTTTTTTTTTTTGAAATTACTCACACCTCCGCACCACATATTGCAATACCTACTTTGAATAATAGTTTTTAATATTCTTCTTTTTACCTTATGGTGATAGTCCAAATGATTGAATTTAGCTGCCTTATTGCCACCTTACCTTTTTCTATTCGATGCCTAATTTCGTCATCACTTTCACCCTGGTTAGATATAACACTATGCCCAGATGCTTATAGTTTCGACAACATTTTACTGTCGAGCGATCTTCCATAGTTAGATCCTGCCGGTTCCACCTACGACCATATATTCGGTATTTTAAAGTTTATTTGGAGGCCACACTTTATATATTCCTCATTTAATCTTCGTAGCATGTAGAATGTAGAATGTGGTGATCAGCAAGTGGAAGCGAGTATAATGTGTTGTCTTTGATTGTTGTCCTCATATTTCCACATTGTCTGCGCCACTCTGTCAATGTTCCATTTAGATAAATCTTAAATAATGTAGGTGCCAGACAACAACCCTGCCTGAGGGCCTTACTAACTTCAAATTCCGGCGATAGAGTATTCCCTATTTTAACTGTGCTAGTGTTCCCAGTATATAAGGCTCGAATGAAGTTTATGTATTTTTTATTAACATTTTGATTTTTCATTGCCTCCCAAATTTTTGATAGGGGAACATTATCGTAGGCTTTCTGCAGGTCTATATATATCAAATGGATTTCCAAACTATGTGCTAACCTTTTATCGGTTACTTGTCTTATACTGAAAATATTGTAACGCGAAATGTAAACAGCAGCGCGAAACGTGTTTACTCTTATCGGACGGCGGCTTACCTCAAAGGAACGCCACTACGCTTAATAAGCGCAGCGGCGAGCAATAAAAACCGCCCCGAGCGTCTCGACAACATCTTAGTAAAGGAAGAATGATTTATGACCTTCTGGACGTTTCTAGGTAAACATAATTTGAGAAAGGAATGACCTGGAATCATCGCGAATACAATGGAGATATGTACCTATATAAGTGGACTTGCGGACGAAGGGGAGGAGATTAGACGTGAAGCCACGAGTGAATAAGCAAGCCGAAAAACGGACAAGCCGGAGCGTATAAATAAATTAATGATTAAGAGTGCGATATAAATTAATTTGTTAGGAAATAGTTAAGATAAATTAAGTAGTGTGTAGTGTAAAATTAGGACAGTGTAAAAAAGTAAACGTTACAATATTATCAGTGCAAGTTCTCCACGCACGGAAACCGCTCCTGTTCTTTTAATTCATTTAATTGTTGTTCTATTCTATTTTTTAGAATTTTAACGTATATTCTGGCTATGGAGCTCAAGACTTTCAAGCCACGATACATAGTGCAGTCATCCTTACTGCCTTTCTTAAAAATACTAATTATGATTCCTATTTTGAATTCAACTGGTAATTCATAATTCATAACCTTGAATACAGAGATTAAATAATTCTGCAAAAAGTTGAAACCTGATACTTGGTGCGGCTTTTACAAGTTCTATGTAAATTGCCCTTGGGCCCGGTGCTTTGCCGTTTTTGAGAGATTCTACAGCATTTTGCACTTCAGTCGGTTTGACATCTTCATTGTAATCGTTTGTTGTTTCCATGTTATAGTTTTGAAATTGAATTCGATCTTTTTTCAAAAGATCCTCATAATTCATAATAACCTTTCCACCTAACTAAGCTTATCAGTGGTACGTTTATCTTTTTTATTTCATTATGTCCTTAAATTTTGTATAACTTTCCATGCTTCATTTGATCTTGTACCTCCGATGTAATTATTAATTTCTGTGCACTTGGTTTCACAATATATCACATAATATAAGCTCAGTTGCATTTTGTTCTAAGTATGATTTCATAATAAATTTTTCCAGCTTTCTGCTCGTATTTTCAGACCCCTATTTCTCTCTCAAGACTTGTTCAATCTCCACTTTTTTACAAAACACTTATTTTTCTTCTATTAGCACTTCTAGCATTATAATCTTTTTCGACTTCGTCTTTATTCAAAATATTTTGCCATTCTAATGTAAACGTTTCTTTGCTCATCTTCAGACTCTCTATAGTGGTGTCGATTCAGTAATTATATTCACACCTTAACTTTCCTGCATTATCTCCAAGTATGGTAGCAGTTATTGTCACTATTTTTCTCTGTTGCTCTATTTTTATCCAATGGTGTACACATCGAACAATCATCGTATTGAATCCAACAAAGTCCTCCGAACAAAATCACCATGGGTTTACTAAGGATTTTCGGCAAACTAGCCAATAATCACTACTAGCCACTAGCCAACAATAGCCAGTATTTGTTACTTTTGGCAATTATTATGAAAAAATGTCTGGGAGAACTATGTATGTGCCAGAGTTTGGAAAGAAACGAAGAGAATTCCGTATTCTTCAACTAGATGAATAGGCACTCTCTATATGCTTTGTTCTGGTTTCGATTACTTGAACCCTCTTTTAAGGCTTCCTTTATTATCTGAGTAAACTGGTATATCAAATTTCCTTTAGTGCGACTCAAAATCACTAAATTATCTGCTTAGTTAGATACAAATCATAATGATATTAAGTAATGTATTCCAAGCTGCTGTTTTATAGCTTCTGGGAGCAGATTAAACAGCACAGATAAATTTTTTACGCATTCAAACTAAACAATCACTTACTTTGCCATTTGTTATTAGTAATTAATCAATTAAATGTTTTAGGATTATTTTACACTTTCAAATGGCGCATATGTAGATACAACCTCCATTACCATACCCCTTGGTTCGAATCCTTCGATTCATTTGAACTACTTTGACGTCTTTGACTGACATGCTTTCTAACCTCAAAATTTTATACATAACCTTAGATGAAAATATTGTAAATCTGTCTTATTTATTCTATATTCGTTAAAGAGAAAGTAAAATATGTCGGAGTTTAGTGTTACGTGGAGTTCCAACAACAATAAAACTGCAACAGCGAAAAAGAAAGGAATTGCTCTGAAACGTAAAACGGCTTCCACAAAAGTCGCCGATGTCGCAATTCCATCAGCAAACGGGACAGAAGCAGTAACAGTGAAAGCACCAAGGAATAAAAACGATACTAGTGAAAGAAATAAAAAATTGTTTAAAAGGGAACCTTTCGAAACTCAAAAAACTAGCAGAACTGCAACATCGAAAAAGAAAGGAATTACTCTGAAACGTAAAACAGCTTCCACAAAAGGCGCCGATGTCGCAATTCCATCAGCAAACGGGACAGAAGCAGTAACAGTGAAAGCACCAACGAATAAAAACGATACTAGTGAGAGAAATAAAAAGTTTAAAAGGAAACCGTTCGAAACTCAAAAAACTAGCAGAACTTCACTAATAAGGTTCAAACGAGTTGCTCCATTGATCAGTTTGACACCGAGTTTGATTAAACGGAAAAAGAAGAAAGAGAAGGTCGCAGCGAGACTCGCTGCTCAACAAGGAACCAATCCGTCTACAGACGAAGAAGCAAACGAACCTCTTTCCTTTGCGACACCGTCTCCGGAACATAAAGCCTTTGTTAAACCGGTTAGGACTGGCAGTGCTGTCATAGAAAAGGTCTTCAGTGCTGACAAAACCTTTAAGAGTTTAAATATCCATCGACATATTGTGTCCAATTTGGAAAAAATCGGGTTTACAAAGCTGACGAACGTACAAGAGAAGTCAATACCAGTTGCACTCACAGGAAAAAATGTTTTAGTAAGTAATTCAAATGGATAGAGATATTTAATTATCACGCTTGTATTTTACAGGTGCGTTCACAGACTGGATCTGGTAAAACTTTGGCTTACGCTGTTCCCATATTAAACGCATTGCAGGGCATACATCCAAAATTGCAACGAGGCGATGGGGTACAAGCTTTGATTATTGTCCCTACACGGGAACTCGTCATGCAAACACATGAAATATTTTGTAAGATTAACGTAAGTGAAGTAATCACATTTTAAATCTTTACTCCAATGTTAGCTTTCGTTTTAGACTTTTCAATGGCTCATCGTTGGGTACCTCTGCGGAGGGGAGAACCGAAACTCGGAAAAATCCAGACTCAGGAAAGGTGTGCATATACTTATCGCGACGCCGGGCCGATTATTAGATCATTTACTTCACACAACGTCGTTCAAAAGCGACAACATCAGGTGCTTGGTTCTCGACGAAGCAGACCGCCTCTTAGACATGGGATTCCATCGTGATATCGTGAGGTAAGAAATTATTTTTAACTTTCGAATGTTTAAATTCTTCGGATTCACCGCTAAGGCTATACAATTTTTGACAAAGTAATCACATTGGTCGAAGTGCACCACTTTAACTTTTTTATATTCATACTTTGTTCTTGCAACTTGTTTATAATACGTTTATTAAACTAATTTGATGATAGGTTTAGGAAACACATTAATTGTATTTGCGTTTTTTAGGCTTTATTTGCGTTTTCTAACAGTTACATTATGCTTTTGTAAAATTTGTAAGAAAGTAACTTTGTATTTATTGCCTTTTTCATCTATCTTCTTACCTGAAAGTTCGGTCTTTACTAATCACTAAATTCTTCTTCGCAAGCCATAATGCCTTCACTGAAGAAGATAGACCTCTTCAAACTATTGCAGTTTCCACTAAGTTCTACTATTTATGTATATAAAAGTACTACAAAGTACCTACTAATGAAATTTTTTTTCGTTTCTCTTTTATTACTAGTATTATAGATATAGTAGTTTTACTTGAATAATGCTTTAAATTTAAAATGATGTACAACTGTACTTATTATTTATTTAAAAAAAAAAAACGAAATGAGTCATTCTGTGAATGGCCGAAAGGGAAAGTTTTATATATATACATATGATATAATGATATATATACATCATGTGCAGAAACAACTGGTAGCTCGCGCCGCGCTCGCTCTTGATAATCGACTCGTCCGGCTCATTAATTTTTTCGGTGTTAATACCCCTCGCCGATCCAGCCCGCAGTCGCCACCCCTGGAGCAGGCAACCGACAATACAAACAATCATAACACGAGTTGCCACCATACAGCTAACGCGATAACTAACTCGCCGTCCGTCTCGTTCGTTTTTTCGATGTTAATACCTCTCACCGATCCAGCGCTTCGAGCGAAGTCCGCGATAAGAAAGCTATGCTTCCAAAAATTGCACCATTCGACGCTTTTCTACGATTTTCCGATTGATTTTCCTGACGGAGACCCAGCGCCGCCTTCACGCCGCTGCAACTAGCTTCACGATGCGTGGCGTGGGGTTAACCGCAACTGTAACATGTACTGTAACTTTATTGAACCGTTTTAAAGCAATTTTAAGGGTCGCTTGTATGTCGGTTATGAAGATTCCTGTAATTGTCGGTAACATATATTGACACTGTGGAGAAGAGGGAGGCGACGTGCCATAGACGGCGTCGTCCCGAAACGCTCAAATTACTACTAGGCGCGCCATTAGATGCTTTCACATAAATATCGTGGTTTCCCCTTTTAAGGAAAGGAATTTTTTCATGGAACTATCGTGGGATAATGCATTGGAATTAGGTAGATTCTGCCTCCACACAGAGAATATCGGCTTATTATTGCTATTATCATTAGTAGTATAGATAGTATATTGTTCTTATACAGACCGTTTCTACAGAGTCGCAGGATGCATGAGAGCGAAAGAAAGGCCATATATTTCTCGTTGGCTAAACAGAAAACGAACTTTTGCGATGTTGCTAGCTGGCGAAACATCACAGTCATCCGCTCCGCACACATCCGAAAGTATAAAGCGATACGCGACCGCGATACGAGTTGACTTGGACTGCCTGCTCGGCCGACAACGTTGCAAAACATCGTTCTCTGTCATACTAACGAACTACTATAAGTTTCTCTTTTGCTCTTGTTGATTTCGAGACAGGAGTTTCAATAGAAAAGCTCCATATACATTGAATGGAAGGACATAGGCTTTCCGTACAATCAAATTACTCCTTTACAAAAACGTTCCGGTCTTTGTTCACTCCTTCAAACCGTCCAATATTTACTTAAAACGTTTCAGCATCGTCCAGGAACTGGATAAATCTAAAGCCAACAATGAGTACAACCCGATGGCCCTGATCAAGGGCAAGAAGACGAAGTTCGACGAACCCACCGAACAAGAAGTGCAAACCGACACTATGCCCTTAAGTGACGTTTCCTCGAAATCCAGACAGACGATGCTCCTGTCCGCGACCCTCTCCAAAGCCGTCGCGGAGCTAGCCGATTTCACAATGAAGGACCACATCTACATAGACGCGTTGGAGGAGAACTCCGACCTCGGCGCCGACCTTTTGGTCATACCAAACACCGTCAAGCAGAAATACGTTGTGGTGCCCGTCAAGCAACGGCTGTCCATATTGTCCGCGATGCTGATAGTCCAGGCGGAGAAATCATCGAAGGTGTTCGTGTTCATGGGGACCAGTACGATGGTGGACTTTCACTATGAGCTATTCACCAAGCATCTCGTGAGAATGCGGAAAAGCAGGGGGCAGTTGAAGAGCGGAGACGTGCTGCTGCTGGAAGGGGTCGAGGGCATGGACAGCGACGAAGAGGAAGAGGTCGTGTTGGACGTGGATTTCTTTAAGTTACACGGGAATATGGAGCAGAGCGCGAGGAAGGAGGTGTTCACGAAGTTCAGGGCTGCCAAAACCGGTGTTCTGATTTGTACGGTAAGTAAAGATGGTCTTAGTTATCTTCCATTTTCTTCTAAGCATCAAACTGGTTTTAACAAAGGGTAGCTTCGCATTATCCTGTCAACCATGTAAGAACTTGCGTACTAGGTGACATCTTTCCAAGCTAGAATCCTTTAAATTGTCTTCATTGAGGCCAATGCTCATTCAGATAGTTCAATAGTTTAATTTCTATAAGTAAGTTCTGGTATTTTGCTTTTTGTTTTCTGATTCGACGGTATCAAGCGGTACGCCTTCATGATACAATTACAAGCGCATGTTGAGCAACTAGTTCTAAATTCCTTTGCAAGTGCTGGGTGACGTATCCAAAATTTTTAGTCCAATAAGAAAATTTTGTGATATTATTGCATGTTAATCTTTACCAACATTTTAGTTTGTCTTGTCTTGTGGTTGCTTTTAGTACCTCCGAGGAACACGATCCGGGAAGTTTTGGGACCGTTTGGAATCTCCCAGAGGTACCTCTAGTCTTTATGAAACCTTTCGAAACTTTGGAAACTATCTAAAGTACTTATGGTACCTTTTACAATTATTCAGAATCTTATTTCCTTAAACCAACGTTCACGGACATAAATTGTCTAAAGAAATCTTCCTAAACATAATTTTCCAAGCTCCCACCCTTGCTGTCTTAGTGATTTCAAGTCGAATTTTTTCATGATTGTTGCGCATGTCGCACAATATCTTGCTTATAGACTATAACTTAACTACGAGATGTTATATAACCGATTTTAGTGAGAAATTTCGGTCGGGATGACTCGCCACTTCATGCCGCCCAATCAATTACAGGCGATCATTGCGCCCTCGGCCACAAGGGCCAATCAACCTGTTAAACGGCCGGCACAAAAGATCGGAATCCCGCCGTTCCGTTCACCAAGATAAATACCAGTTAGCACCTGAATTACAAGCAATGAAACCGCACTTTCCGTCGGTCGTTCGTGTAATCTTTTTGATATCTCTAAATGGAAGGATGTGTCGGGTGGTATTCAAATGGCCCGTTTAATTACCGACCAAGGATCGGTCTCATTGGATTCTTTAACGGAGAAAGAGAGAGCTGCCCAGCGATGATAACCTGGAGAGATTAGAATTCATTATGTTTATGTAATTATTCGTGTTTCTGACCATATCAAATGATTTCCAAAAAGACTTTTGCTTGTCTTCTGTTAAAGGAAATGTCTTTTTTTTTATTGTCATTTAATACATTTCAACTTTCTTCTTTAAATAAACATTTAAACATTTTTGAAGTGTTTAATGAAATTACGTTAGAATTCTCTGGGAGCCTGTTTAAATCCTTCTGAAAATCCCTTGCCTTCTGGATCTGTTTAATATTTCCGAGGAAAGAGTCACCTTCGTCCCTTTGCATTAGTATAAATATATAGATAGATCTTGATACATTTTCAACCATGTAGATTTCTAGGTGCATTTGACACCCTGCAATTACGTCACACCAAAATATTTCAGGAAGCACTTTTATAATTCTCCAGATCTATCCAGAATCATTAATGGAATTGCATAGTAACCTTAGAGTTTCTTATCGAGAGTCTTGTCCTTAACTTTTGACGTGGTTGTCCTTTCAAGTTGACAATCTCAAATCGTTTCGTTTTTTCATAACATATAAACAGCATATCTGATTTTATAAATATACCTTCATTCTTGGGTACTGAGCACATTACCAATCGTCATCGAAGATTAATTATTTGAGATTCTAAAAATATTGTTACTTATGGCAAGTGAATCGCAACAATGAGTTCCTCATACAGTTTGCTAAAGAGACAATATTTTTGTTCGAATCCGCCAGAATAAACGGTTTTGAGATAATTTGAATTTCTTATCGCACTCTCAGGCCAGTAACCGCCTTCGCCATTTCATAAAGCCGCATACATGTCATTAGGTATTTCCCAGTCAGCTGTAAAAAGCGTTTTGAGGTTAAATTGAACCATCTATGTGCAATATTACATCCATTATAACCATCCACCAAATAGTATTGAAACCCAATCTGCGGTTTACAAATTATGAACAAAATGCAATTTTCAAATATCTACTTTAAAGGGCTGTCAATCAAAACTTAACGACAGGGTTGTTTTAACATCCTCAGTAGTACACTGCCTAGAGTTTGCCGTCTATTTACCCTGTATACCACCTTGTAATTAATACGACACAAATCTTCCATATCATCAAGACACTTGAACAAAGTGATGCAATTTTCTAGATGATTCCAGAACCATTTTAAACTTCTTAGAGAGTTGCATAGTGATATAGTGATTGTCAGGTCTCTAGACTCTTCATGCAAGGTCTACATTATCTTGACACATTCTGAAACCTTTTAAAACAACTTAAATCCTTTGAGCTACCTCATCATCTCACTTCAACACTTTCCAGGCAAGACAACCTTTTGCAAACTTCCAGATGCAGCCAGTACCTGAAAAATTCCGAAACGCTTACGCAGTGCCTTTGGGCTCTTAGGCTCCCACCTAATATGTTTATTTACATTTGCCTCTTGGCTCATCTGCAACCTTTGGGAGTAATCCAGAACTTAGCCGTGTACCTAAAACTTTCCAGAAACCCAGAAATTTCCTTTTCAGGATGTGGTGGCAAGGGGAGTAGACGTCCCAACCGCCGACTGCATCATCCAATACAACGGACCCCAAAGCGTGGAAGATTACTTGCACCGCGTCGGGAGGACTGGGAGGGCCGGGAATTCCGGGATCTCGTACATTTTCCTCTCGCACGAGGAACGGGACTTCGTCACCGAGCTGGAGAGGCACAGAGTTCAGTAAGTCTTATATAAGTCAAGCTTGAACTTCTAATAAAGGAAGTGAACGCAGAGTTTAGTGAGTCGTAGACAATTTATGCTTGAAGTTCTGTATGGAAGCAATTGAATGAAAGGAAGCAAGCTTAGGGAATAAAATTGATTAGCTGATTGTAGGCAATTGAGTGTATATGAATATAAGTTCCCACATAAACTAGTTTAATGTGTTGGAGTATTATTGTGCCAGTTTTCGAAAACAAGAAGGATTATTAACTGCAGTTTAAGAATTGCAAGTAATCTGTCCGAGATGTTTTTTTTTGTAACGAGTTAACAAAAGATTGGATTTCTTTCTTACTGTTGAGACACTGTATATGAATGTATCTTGGAATGTGTCCAAGGTATTGTTGAGATATTTAAATCCAAATTGATAGCATTAATTTCTCTCAGTCACTTTCATAAGTTGCATTCTTGTTTTGTATTGGATTGTATTGTTTTCTATTGAAGCAAGTGAAATGATAGGAAGGAAGTGATGAAAGAAGGAAGGAAACTGGTGAGCTGAGTTTAGCCCAGGTATTGTATTTTATTGTAGGACCCACGGTATTGATGAGGAAGTAAAACGGAGCTACTGTAGCACGTGGGGTATCTTTGGCATCCTTTACCACCATTACCATTACCAACAGCAATTCCCATATTTCGGTGGCTGCGTCTCCATTGTTTTAACAGAGTTCAAGTATATCTTAAACAAGTTCTTGTTGTAGACGTTTGGATGTTGGAGATTCCTCCGATAATTTTGTTCCGAACTTAATATTACTATTCATATTACAATGTGTTTCAAAATGCTTGTCATCTAGTTGTCGTTGGAATTTCTGTGCATGTAATTTTTGATGTGCCGCGCTCTATTGATTTGAACCTATTAATTCTGACAACAAGTAACACTTCGAACATTTATTGTGAAACTGGCAATCAGTATTGCTGGTAATATAGACAAATACTCAGAATTCGTTTTCTTTTGACAGAGAAAAACCAGAAGTTAAAACAGATTAAGTAGGTTATTTTGAGGTTATGTATAGCTAGTAGAAACTCCTATTTTCGCAAGGCGTTTTTTTTTTATTTTACATGGGAATTCCACAGCCGACTAGATGACAATCATTTTGAAACACATGTATGTACATAGGTTTTTGACAGCTTGTACGTTACGGTTACTCACATCATTTTCCGACATTTCAGTGTGTCCCTCAGTTTACTGAGGGATACACTATCACAGGCTTTTTAAAACCTATAAATATCACATGTGTTTCTAAGTTCCTGACCATCTTTTTCTCTTGAAGTTGTTTTAAACAGAATAAATTATCAGCGCATGATTTGCCAGCTCGGAAGCCATTTTGTTAATCTACGCCATGAATTTTCTTTTCTATTCGTTCTTTAACAATTTTCCTATATAATCTCAAAATGGAGTTTGTTACACTAAATATTTTTTGAAAACCCTCAGTTACCAAAGGAAGTATAATATCAATTACAGTTTGTTTGCTAAAACGATATCGCATTTCAAATTCTCTATCTCAGAACCTCAGAAGTACTCCAAAGAGTAATTTCTATTGCTTGTGTAACGTTTAGGTAAACGTCTTCTTTGATTTTGTTCAATATCTTCTTCAACATTCCCAAAAATTATTGCTCGTCTCGTCTCGTCTCGATCTGGTACAGGTCTCGTCTCGTCTCGTCTCGTGTCTCGAAAAGTCTCGAAATATATAGACGTATATAGATGGTACTTTTATGAATGTATACTTTACAGACGGTTGACGATGATTTACAAAGTGTCAGCCAAGCAACAGTATCACAGATAGTAAAAATCAGTGTTATTCAGTTATTCAGTGTATCAGTGTTATTGGCTGAAAATACGGCAAATCATGTCAAATTTCCTTTTAATGAAGAG
The DNA here is from genome assembly GCA_946251905.1 of Cryptocephalus moraei. Taxonomy (NCBI): domain Eukaryota; kingdom Metazoa; phylum Arthropoda; class Insecta; order Coleoptera; family Chrysomelidae; genus Cryptocephalus; species Cryptocephalus moraei. Next base: position 19,623,768 of record OX276454.1, read on the forward strand.
GGACATCGAAATTTAATTGCTAGTTTTAACCAAATTTATAGGTTTCCTTGTGTTGCTGGAGTAATTGATAGAACTCATATACCAATCCAGAATATTTTTTTCTGTTTCGGTATAGTTAGCCGTTGTCATGATGATTCTTTTACTGAACAGCTGTAATCAGCGCAATGACAAATATCTTTCAAAATTTGACAGGAGTTGAGATAAATTATAGAAACATACTACTTGTGACAGTCTCACCCGAGTTTTGCCGAACAGATGACTATAAAACAAAACAAATTATAAGCAAAAGCTTATGCGTGAGACGTTCTTACCCAAGTCAATCTTGAGCTTAGAACTATAAATACGGCCCTAAGTCCTCTATAATTTGAGCATATCAGTTTATTGTGAAAAACTTATTTTATGGCAGGTTATAGGTATTGCTACTCTTGATTTTTTTCAAGTCGATTCGATTATAAATAAAGCGTCTAGGATCAAAAATACCTCAAAAACTGCGTAGAGTAGCACTGTTTTACGGTTATATTTACAAATCGAAGTTACATGAGTTAATTTCACTCGTTCAATCCTATAAGTTGTACTTGTACATTTTTCGTTTGTACCTGCGGGGGCTGCGTGTTCTTGTTTTATGTTTCATGAGTAGCATAAGTGGCATAACAGTGCGGATTCTGGCTCACCAGAATCCGCACAAATTTACGGGATCTAGTAACTTTTGCTGTTAAAGCAACTCTTCTTGGAGGAGTTGCTTTGCAGGATTTACTTTTCTGGACCAAGATCGGTTAGTTGAGCTACTTGTTTTGTTTCGATAGTGTAGATGAGGAAGACCAGGAAGGTTTCTCGAACCAGCTGAGCGTCTTCATGGGCGAGCCGGACGCCTACAAAGCGGGGCTGGCCCTACGCAGGCACTACGAGCAGCGCGTCTCCGAGGACAAGGAGTTACACAAGCTCGCCTGCCTCGGTACGTATACTTCCGACGTCATAAATCACGATCTCCATAATTAACTCGACGAGACCATCAATTACTATATACACATATTTATCATTTTCGGGGAGTGATTAGGCATCGCATTCGTCACCCGCGGCCGACGATTATCCCCTGCGGGACATCGAAAAGCACTCGGGGCCGTCGCGACGCCCGGCGTCCGTGCGAGCGCCCCTAAACTCGCAGTTTTGTATGAGGCGAACGGTGGTCGCCTCGATTGGGGGAGAGGGGGCGATCGATCATTCGGCGGGGACTTAATTGGAAATGTCCACGGGAACGTTAAGGAGTCGCAATTTTTCACAAAACGCTCGTCGAACGTCCGGAGCGGAGGTCGATAAATCACCCCCGAGACGGACGTGCAAGAGCCGGCACACGGTTTTAAGTGGGCCCGGTATTGTGAATTCTCCGCCGGTCGTGTAAGGAAAGTGGGAAATTTTGTTCCTGCAATCGAAACGATTTTTGGGTATCTCTTGGGTATTTTACGGCGCCAATTACGTATCGATGAATTCTCAATAGATTTTTGACCTGTATTACTTCACATGAAGTTCTAGACCAGGGAAATAAGGAAACAAGTACCCTGTTGGGGACACTCAACCAACCAGGTAACTAAGCAGTTATTCATGTAAAAGGGGTTTACGAGAGTAAAACCTATACGTTAGCGACCAAAAGTTTTGGGCTATTGTTGAATTATTAACAATTAAAGGTCGAAAAACGTGATTTTTTTGCATTTTTGTGTCCCTGAAAATAATCTTAGAATCCTATGAATAATTCAAAGTTAGCATCTTGTAGGGAATAGAAAAATCTTCAAAATTACGGTTTATAAAACATGATATAATATTGTGTTGCTTAGATAATTGTAAATAAAGGTAAAAATATGCAATATCTTACTGAAAATAATTAATAACAAAATTGGAAAAATGTTTAAACAAATCACTTTGTTTATTTAAATCGTAATTAATTAACAGGTTACATATATTTGTATTGTACTCGACCAGGTACCCCAAATTAAAAAAAGAATCATCAAAATTCGTTATGAATTGCCAGAGATATCTATTAATTACTTTCTGCTTCGATTTGAAGTTACCTTTTCATTTTTTGAGCTCGCAGTTTTCAAGTTTCCCCAGCTCGTCTTCAGTCGAGCTGCATATTTGAAGCTTCAGCAAACTTGATGTTGAAGTTCAATACTTTCCAAATTTATTTTACAGATAGTTCAACTCTTCATCTTTAAAATGGCGTTAGTTAGGTTTCTTAATTATTATAAACAAATTAGCTGTGAATTTTAGAAAAAAAATGGCTAACTTTGCCCCAAATTAATTTAGGACAATTTTTTTTTGTTTTAAAATAAAGGTAAAAATGCCATCTTTTCAAATATGTAAAAATAATTTCGTTGTAAATAACGTCAATAAAGTTATTCTATTTGTTTATACACGAAAAATGACCACGTTTTTGTGATGATTTGTAACAATAGTGGTAATTAATTTTTCCGGTATTATATAATTAAGTTTGATGAAATAACTCTTCTTCTTTCTTGCGGTACCCGTAGAATTATTGTATCGTCATTATTGTGTGCATAATGATAACGCAAAAAAAGTCTTCTGGGATAAACAATTACAATTTTGCAAAAAGTATTCAATGAATCCTTTTGAAATTTTTACCACATATTAAGTACCATAAGACACAACAGTTTACGTAATTTCAAATTTGTATGTTGATTTTTACAATAGCTATTGTTAATTAAAGATATTGCATATTTTTACCTTTATTTACAATTATCTAAGCAACAAAATATTAAATCATGTTTTATAAACCGTCATTTTGAAGATTTTTCTATTCCCTACAAGGTGCTAACTTTGAATTATTAATGGGATTCTAAGATTTTTTTCAGGGACACAAAAATGCAAAAAAACACGTTTTTCGACCTTTAATTGTTAATAATTCAACAATAGCACAAAACTTTTGGTCGCTAACGTATAGGTTTTACTCCTGTAAGCCCCTTTTACATGAATAACTGCTTGGTTACCTGGTTGGTTGAGTGTCACGAAAAAATCTTATTTCCCTGATCTATTCGTTGATATTTGTTGTTTGCTTGTATAAATACCTTTCTGAAAATTCTAAATTTTTGGAATACACAGAAATACACATTTCTCAATAGGTTTTTGAGCAGATTTAATTTACATAAAGTACGTTGGTCAGGGTGCCCACACAGTCGGGAAATCAGGGAAAAGTCAGGGAATTTTAAATTTAGTCAGGGAAATCGGGAAAAGTCAGGGATTTTGGAAAAAAATTCGGGAATTTTGGGACTGTTGGGAAAAAAGTGCGAGATCTTAACTCACACGCAAGACTGAACCTCAAAAATGAAAAGAACCCAAACCAAATGAGACCTGATAAGCTAAGGCAGTTTAATTGAGAAATTCATAAGGCATAATACAGTAAAAATAATCTAAATATTTTGTACTTCGACATAACATTCATAATTTAAAATATTATTTATGAATCACAATAAATATTAAGAAACATTAGTTCTCCCCTTTTCACAAGTTTTCAATGATATTTCTCCTATGTTCCTTACATTAATTACTTTCCTAAAAATACTTCCCGGAAGCACGCATGAAAGACCGTTGATTACAAAAATAAGGTCGGGAAAATTTTAAAATTTGGCGGGAAAAGTCAGGAAATTTCGAAAGGAAAATTTTGTGGTCGCCCTGGTTGGTACTTGTTATTTGCTTGTATAATAGTTACGTCAAAGTAGGTTTTCACTGGGAATTTTCTGCGGAAAGGTCCGAGCGGGCTGATTTTTTTGCAAAATCTTCATTGAGACATGACTGGTTAGGTCACAGGGTCGCAAGCTGCCTAAATATAATGTTGGTATACCGAGCGTACCGATTCTGTGTGCTGAAATTCAGCCCCGCGTGATCATGATATTTGAGACCACACGGGCCCGTTTTTACACGGCCCTGATGGGTTGAGAAGGCTCAATTCCCGAAAGAAATGATATCCCCGCCCTTCAAAACTCCCCTGACCAAATTTGGCAGCCCAAACACATTCCCTTGTACATCTCATATTTGGGACCCCCAGACGCCCTTTCACACAGCCCTGAGAAGGTCGTAAAGGCGAACCGACCCAAAAAAATGGATTCAGGGCACTTCTAAACCACCGAGTGGATGGTTTAGCCCGCTTGAGATGACAATTTTATGAAGGAAGTACCTTGTAAGTCGAGAATTCTACCCAATTGGGGTGAATTTGGGGGGAGGGAGGGCCGAGCGGCATCTAGATTTTGGTCAATTTTGAAAGTCATGTCTCAATGAAGATTTTGCAAAAAAATCAGCCCGATCGGACCTTTCCGCAGAAAATTCTCAGTTTTTTAGTGTTTAGGCTTACTTTGACACGACTATAAATACTTTCCAAAAATTCAAAATGGTTGGAATTCGCACTTCTACAGAAATACACATTTCTCAATAGATTTTTGACCTGTTTTAGTTTACATTAGGTTCGTTGATAGTTGTTATTCGCTTGTATAAATACCTTTCTGAAAATTGAAAATTTTTGGAATACACAAAAATACACAATTCTCAATAGATTTTTGACCTGTTTTAATTTACATTAAGTTCGTTGATAGTTGTTTGCTTGTTGCTTGTATAATTGCCTTTCTGAAAATTTTAAATTTTTGCAATACACAGTTCTACAGGAAGACACAATCTCAGTAGATTTTCTATCAGATATAATTTATATAAAGTACGTTGATAGTAGTTATTTACTTGTATTAATACCTTTTCTGATAATTAAAAATGTTATCCACACTTCTACAGAAATACACAATTCTCAATAAAATTTTGACCTGTTTTGATTTACATTAAATTCGTTGTTAGTTGTTATTCGCTTGTATGAATTCCTTTCTGAAAATTTAAAGTTTTTAGAATTCACACTACAGAAATACACATTTCTCAATAGATTTTTAACCTGTTTTAATTTATATGAGGTAGAGTTGCCCACGAGACGAGACGAGACTGAAAAATCTCGTCTTGTCTCGAAAAGAAAGTGGAAAGTCTCGTCTGGCAATAAAAGTCTCGTCTCGTCTCGTGTCTCGCGCGAGAATCTCGCAAAAGTCTCGCAAGTCTCGCAATTTTTTTATGTTCCCTATCTAAATAAAATACATAAATAAAATCAGTACAATTTTTTTAAAGAACAAAAACATAGTATTCTAACAAGATAAATAGAAAAAAAAACGAAAATCGATCATAGATACATGAAATACAAAACATAATAAAATCACTTTTAATTTTGATTTCAACGAACAAAAACAAAATACCGAGGAAAAAAACATAATCAGTATATAAAAACAGTATAATAGATTATATCGCCCTAATATCTCAGTTATTAATAATACGATTCTTTTCTTAAACTTCGGTGGTAATAATTATTGTATGGTGGGAAATAGGAAAATGAATAAAAAGGTAAACATTGCGTAACAGTTAGATATTGTAAACACAGGCTGCTCGGTATTATGCGGCTTTAAAAAAATATGTTCCAATAACATTCGCGATATTTAGAATAATTAATTAATATTTGCCATTTTTATCTGCGATATTTCGAGACTTTTGCGAGACTCTCATGCGAGATTCGAGACGAGACTTTCAAAAGTCTCGTCTTGTCTCGCAAGGAAAATTTAAAGTATAGTCTCGAGTCTCGTCTCGAAAACGAGACGAGACAAGACGAGATTCTCGCAAACGAGAATATCGTGGGCATATCACTAATATGAGGTTCGTTGATAGTAATTTGCTTGTATAAATGCCTTTCTGAAAATTCAAAATATATGGAATACACAGAAATACACAATTCTCAATCGATTTTTGACCTATTTTAATTTACATAAAGTTCATTGATAATTGGTTGCTTGTATAAATGTCTTTCTGAAAATTAAAAATTTTTGGAATACACAGTTCTACAGGAATACACAATTCTCAGTATCATTTTGACCTGTTTTAGTTTAGATAACCTTCTTTGATAGTTGTTTACTTATATAAATGCCTTTCTGAAAATTCAAAATTTTTGGAATACACAGAAACACACAATTCTCAATAGGTTTTTTACCAGTTTTAATTTATATGAGGTTCGTTGATAGTTGTTTGCTTGTATAAATGCCTGTCTGAAAATTCAAAATGTTTGGAATTCACACTTCCACAAAAATACACATTTCTCAATAGATTTTTGACCTGTTTTAATTCGCATTAAGTTCGTTGATAGTTGTTATTTGCTTGTATAAATTCCTTTCTGAAAATTCAAAATTTTTGGATTACACAGAAGTGTCTCGAAAGTCATATTTCAATATCTTATCTTAAAAAATTCTTAACCAGTTTTTCAACTGTTCAACATTATGTAAAACGTGCAAATCGCATTTGTTAACAATATTATAGTACAGTCAGTGAATTCCCAAAAAAGGGTTGTACAGTGCATTGATTGAAAAGGGCCACTAAAAACGTCCATTTCTTCAATTACATCTCGAAATTGGAATATTGTGGGGGACAATTTCCGTAGCTAAATTAAAATCGAAAATATTTGGAAAACCAGTTATCCCATGTTTTTCTCAAACACTTGTCTGTAGCATGTCAGTCCTTCGTTTTACAGTAAAAGTTCCCAAAAAAGAAGAGGTAGAGCATCAAATTTCTTTTAAACCGACAATAATTTTAAAGTTATATCTCCAAGTTATCAAGAAGTACGACTGTTTAAAAGTTTTTGTAATATTCCTCAAGAAAAGTTAACACTATTCGATTTTCAACAGCTCTAACTGTTTATATATGCTGTGATTTACTCCGAATATTCTTGGAATTAGGAAATATTATACTGTAAACAATAATTTGTACAAATTGAGTTTACTTATATTACAAACTTGTTGGAAATTTGATTGGTTTTAATTATGTCTCCTAACTAAGCTAGACAAGTTTCTAAAGTCTTTTTTTCTCATTTAGCCAATACAGTGATAGACTCTACAACCCCTTTATTGACTGGAGTATTAGTATTTTTTTAAATTCAAAATTTCAGTAAGCTATAGCCTGTAGAGACTTATTAGATATTATTATAACAGACCTGTAATATTCAAATTATTACAATAATTTGTAAGATAGAGGAGAAAATTTCATACCAGAAAATTAAAGAAGAAGCATTTAATTTTTAATTAGTATTAAACATAAGTTTGTATAATATAGTATGTATAAATATTTTTTTCATTATTTTTTTACAACTATTACCAAATAAATTAGCAAAAGTTTCGTTTTTTTTACATAATAATTGCAAAATTGTAGAGACATTCCTTATGCCTATCTTGCCTGCTCCTTTAAACTCTTGAGTGCCTTTAAGTTATAGGGCAGCCGTTATGAGAAGTTATACTATTAAGTGTCAGGCATACAGGCTGTCCCTTAAATGTATGTACCAGCGAGCAAACAACGACTCTTGGGGTCGAAACAAAGTTAATCAAGTCAACGTAAGCATACGATTCAGAATGATTAAGGTATACTGGAACCAAATTGTTTGAATAGATCTTGATAAAACGACCTATATATGGCATACAGAATTGATTCAAGTTTCTTAATTTTTAAACCACAAGTTCGTTCTATCCGATATTAGGAGAGTAGATGTTAAGCCATGGCAACTATTTCTACATAAATCGTTTTCTTATGGAAATTAACATTGGGAATATTTTCAAGCAACTGGTACTCAACTATGTAAACAAAATGTGTTAACCATGAACTACGTGCAACAATAAACTTTGAAATATGTAGTTTTCTTGTATACACAAAAATGCGAGACTTTATGGAAAAAGAGGGAAATATCAGTCCCAGTCAATTTGGATTCAAATCAGGCATGGGAACACGTATGGCGCTTTTAGGTCTTCAGGTCTTAATACAAAACTGTCGAAACGTTAACAAAGACATATTTCTCTGCTTCGTCGATTACGAAAAGGCTTTCGACCGTGTTCAACATTCAAAACTCATGCAAATTTTAAGAAAAACTGACATCGACGACAAAGATATAAGATGCATTGAGAACTTATACTGGTGTCAGTCAGCAAATATTACAATTACAAAAAAATATTTTTTCCCTTTTCATAACGTTCTACAACATAATCACAGCAATGTCAGCAATGCAATGCATGGTATTGAAATAAATTATTTGTTTTCTCGGTAAATCTATATTCGCTAGATTAACTATTTTTATTTAATTGCTCATTTATTTCATATCAAACTGAGCCACAGCGAAGCGTGGTCGGGTCACGGCTAGTTGCTAATAATATTGAAGAACTCCAACAGGTGTGTACCCGTTTAAGTGAAAATATAAACGCCAACAAGACTAAATTTATGATAATCAGCAGGAAAAAACAGTTATATGCAAACACCGAAATTAAGAGAAATATGAGAAAATTCTTAGAAATCGAGACCTGAATATAACCCTACGAATTCGATATGCAAAATGCTATGTCTGGTCAGTACTTCTGTACGGAGTGGAGTCGTGGACTATGAAAGCAAACATGATCAATAAATTAGAGGCTTTCGAAATGTGGACTTACCGACGCATATTAAAAGTTCCTTGGACAGACAGGGTAACCAATGAAGAAATATTAAGAAGAGTCCATAAGAACTGTGAATTGTTGACAACTATTAAACGAAGAAAAACGGCTTACCTTGGTCACATTTTTAGACACGACAGATACCAGTTGCTGCAAATAATTTTGAAAGGGAAAATAGACGGCAGAAGAGGAATTGGGTGAAAACAGATGTCATGGACAAGGAATATTAGACACTGGACCGGATTAAGAACGATAGAAGAGGTTGTCAGCGCAGCCAGAGACAGGGATTATTTCCAACATGTGGTCGCCAACATCCATTCAGTGGATAGGCAGCTTGATTGATTGATATGGAAAAAGGAAGAACAAGGTGATTTATTTCGGAAGTGACATTTCACTATAATTTAAATTTGGTGCCACATATCCAAGGCACGACATTGACTTCTTTCAGGCTTTCACGCCCACCCCTCTTATTCTTGTGCTTTGAGCTTCTTGAAAATGTTCCCAATGTTAATTCCCATTAGAAGAGTTGCCCTAATGTTGCTTATAGAAAACGTCTCCTTCCAGCGTACTCCTCCTGGTCCCGATTCTACAACACCTACTCGAAGAAAGTCCGTTCGATATTCGACTTCAAGAAAGTGAACCTGGGCCACTACCTCTCCAGCTTCGCCGTGAAGGAGACTCCGACGGAGGCCGCGAGGATAGTCAAGGGGCAGGTCGCCAAGCTCGAGCCCCAGAGGCTCAACAAGAAACTCGCCATACACGGGTAAGTGCCTTAGTTGTGGAGAAATCGCCTCCATTATTTCCGTAAAAGGCGAGCAGCAACACTTACCCACCGAATGACCGATTCGCAGGTGTAACCTGCCGACGTAATTAATCTTCCCTGTTGAACAATGGACGGGAAAGCGTCCGAACGTTCCCCGAATTAGGCCTAATAAAGGGGCATTTGTTGGAAGAATAGCTGACGATTTCCATTCATTAAAAGGCGAGCGGTCTCGGCTTTCGATCCGCTTTATTATCGACGAGTTAAAGTGCCGTAAAAATAATAATAACGCCGTAAATGAGTGTAAATAGAGGCCGACGGAATTTACGCTTTCGTAACGGTACGCCGATGGATCGCTTATTGGGGAAAATTTAATTTAATTTCGACACCGCCAGGGGGGTTCGATTAAAATGTTTTGTCCCGCCAAGTGTTACCTAATAAGCAGTTTAATCGTTCGAATTTGAATTAACCTGTAACACATTGTACTCGTCATGTCTTGTGGAACCTTATCTCTTCTGTGTATTTTCTTAAAACGATACAATTATTTTCTGTTAGTGTTAGTTGAAACGGTTTTGTACGTCTTATCTGGAAAGAGTGTAAGCACTGAGTTCGATAGTAGAATACTTTAACACCATATGTAAAAGCAAGTATTCTTCTCCCCCCAAAAAAGGTTAAAGATGCCGAAAGTACACCTGCATTATTTGCGCTCTTAATCTTGTTACGAATGTAGCCACCGCACTATAATAGTGGACGCAGTCCTATTGCTTATACGATAAAGGTTGGTTGTACCAGACACAGCCAATTTTAATAAAAAAAAATGCGAAAGAGAACACTATTATTATTTTTGCTAATCTTTGCTATTCAGTAAATTTTTCATTTTCGACGTTCATTTTTTCAATGTTCCAATGAGTTCTTCTAATGAATTTAGCGATAATAATGAACTTTGACTATCCAATTACACGCCAACATTAAAATTTCACTCTATAGATGTGGGAAAATAACCGGAAAACCCATTTAAAAGAGATACATTTCCCGACTTTCGCCATGTTGGAATCCTTCAGAGAGCTAAAATAAACGTAAAAATGGTTGTGTGTACACGACCGACATTACGGGCGTGCGATCGGATAGTCGAATCTTACTAAGGAATGAAACGAAATATACCGGAAATGAACGGACAACGGACATAACTTTAACAATTAGTTTAGTAAAAGTTAAGTGAATGTTGCGATAAAATAATTGTAGAAAATGAATGAGCGTTTAAATTACTAATGTTATAATTTTTAGATATTAGCTGCTTAACCAACTCGTCTGATGAGAAACATTCAGGTAACGTTTAAATTAATATCAAGAAAAATCAAATACATACCACCAAATCACACGCTCTTATATATACTTAATGTTTTTAGAATAATTCTAATCTCTTAAACGGCTGATTAGTTCTCTAAACGGAATAACCGAAAAGGTATTAAATTTAATAAGGGGAACACCCACTTTTGACGGAATGGCTCTCACATCTAGGGAACCATTAACACGTAATGTAATAGTTTTTATTTTTTAGATATTGGTAATGTCCTGTGGATGTAGTGTCAAATGCAGTTTTAAGTATCTTTGGTGCAACACTGCACTGTGAAGTGAGGGAATTTGAGAGAATATCACAACTCTCGCATTTACTGTTCTACGCGCCGAAGTATGTTTTCACATCAAAAAATATCTGCCCATCGGTCTCACGCTTTAACCATTAAGCCATTATTTATCTTCATAATAACATAATAAAACAACTTGTAACTTTGAACCTTTGGAGCAAATAGTTTCCTCAAATTCAGAGATTGAAGAGCATCAGATCTCAATTTGAGTTTAATGTTAACGACAAACTTGTCTTCCAGCCTGAAATGCACATAACAGAAACTGTTTTCGTCAGTGGTCACTTAAATATTCTTTGATGGATTCTCTCCCTAGAGCTCTCATCCAAGAGTTGTGTTTTCTGAAATGAGCCCGCAGAAAATATTACTATTACCGTGTCGGAATTCATCAATTTTCCACACATAATTGATTACAACTCGGGTTATAATTGGAAGTGTTATCTTCTTGGTAATTAAAGGTGTCTTTCTTCATAAACAATAATTTTGAATAACTACAATGTGTACTTGTATTCAATTCAGCTGTAGGTTTTAATTACACTACAGATAAAGAGGTCATTCCAGGAATTTATCCTTTATTTCTTATACAGAAAACGGCTGTGCACTTAATTTTCTCTAATTTACGTCTGTAACTAAACTCACAATAGTACACAATAAAAGACAGTGTTAGAAATACACAATGTTCATAAATACAAAGAGGAACCACAGAAATCAGAGCACAAATGTCAAGCGATTTTCTAACGAATTAAAAAATATGAAAGTAAAAAGGAATCAACAACACCTAAAAGCTGATTCTGTTCTTTTTATAATGCGCCGTATTCATGTTATTATAACGTGCGCATATGAGGCGGTGTTGCGAAATTTACTGGATTTTCTCCAATTATCTGCCCTAGTCGCATATGCTATTCCGAAATTCATTTGAAAAATACCAACAACAAAGAACCTCGCAACGGTATGGCGAGAAAAGAGGTTCTGTGCTGTGCATGTACAAGTAGTAGGTGTTTGTTCGCTATGTGGAGTCATGTAACTGATTCTCATTCGTACGTTCTAGAGTTTATTATGTTTCTGTGTTGTCACCTCAAAACTTGAAAATAGTCGTATAACGCACCTTCTTCATCTAATCCATTTCCAAATGTCATATCTTACCAAACACGAAATTAAAAGGACCAGGCGATATTATCCCTCACGCGGACTGTAACGTAACGATCGCAGCGCCGCGAAAACTCGCATTAAAAAGCGATAAAAGTGCAATATCCCCAATTCCCAGCTCCGTTGCGAGTCCGATTTCGGGTTCGTGTTTCTCCTTTTTCGCGACAAACATCCGCACAAAAACCACAAATTGCCCATGAAAAATGGCCACGACAAAAGTCCCCGTACGCTCTCCGGTTATTTATGCGTCCGTGGAGTAGCGCTTTGTGTAAACGTATCGAGGAGTCAACAGAAATGGGGCGCATTAGCTTGACTCGACGCGCTTTGACGCGATAATGACCGGTGCGGCATTAATCAACAAAAAAACGCGCGCGCCACTGCTCCTCATTTCTTAATTGACTCCGAAACGTCTTGGATCGTCGATCGAAACGGAGTCGAAGTATCGATAATCTCGAATGTGAGCTTGTTGCTTATGTAACGTTTATTCTAATTTATTTTCACACGGTCTTAACACTACTTAATTCATCTTGACTATTTCCTAACTCATTAATTTATGTCACACTCTTAACTGCTAATTTATTTATACCTTTTTCACTTGTCCGTTTATCGTACTGTTTTCACTCGCGGCTTCCCTCTGCATCCGGAGCGTTCGCTTTTTATAGTCCTCCATTATGTCTCGAGAACCTTATTGATAGTACCTACTCGATCCTTCTTTTCCCTAATTTGTTTGTTCTAGAAACGACCCGAAAGTAATAAATCATTCTTTCTTTAAATGAATATTCGCGAGTATTCTGGAACTGTTTTTTACTTTCTCATATGAGGTACTCATATATGAGAGAGTATTGTAATCGGGTCGATTTTTCGAAATTGAGTTATTAACATTTCTGTACGTTTTGAGGTCCCCTGAGTCCAAAAAACAAGTTTTTGGAAAACCGTCTGTATGTATGTGTGTATGTGTGTCTATGGTAGGATTTTCTCAAAAACCAAAAACCACAAACGGTCAAAACTTTGTATTTAGACTTTGTACCATACCAGGACGTAAGAATAAGCTTTTCATTAAAATCGGCCAGGATAAAAGGGTTGTTTACTCTTGTCATTTTTCGGTTTTTTGAATTTTTCTCGAAATTCGCTACAAGAATTTTTTTTAAATTTTGAATATTTATTGTACGATTAAATACCTATAAAAAAGTTTCCTAACGATTTTGGCTAAATCTTCTGTGAAGGGCACTTTATACTTGTCAATTTTCGGTTTTTTCAATTTTTTTCGTAATCCACTCCACGAATTTTTTTTAAACTTTGAATATTTATTCTGCTATTGAATATGTATAAAAAAGCTTTCTAACGTTTTTGGCTAAATCTTCTGTGAAGGATACTTTATACTTGTCGATTTTGGGTTTTTTGTATTATTCTCGGAATTCGTTACAAGAATTCTTTTTAAACTTTGAAAATGTATTGTGTAATTAAATATGTATAAAAAGGTTTGTAACGTGTTCGGCTAAATCATCTGTGAAGAGCACTTTATACTTGTGGTTTTTCGGTTTTTGAATTTTTCTCAAAATTTGCTACAAGAATTTATTTTAAATTTAGAATATATATTCTACCATTGAATTAGTATAAAATAAACTTTTTTTTTGCTTAAATTAACCGTATCTATTTCCCGTTTGGATTTGGCAAACGCATATTGAAACACCCTATATATGAGAAAGTACTCTGATGAACACATCACGATCTTTTATGATTCAATTAGCGGAGCGGCCTCCCTTTTAGGTAGGCTGCCTAGTCCGATAAGGAGTACGTTTACGCTGGTTGTTTACATTTCGCGTTACACTTAGATTAACCGAATTCGAGACGCTACCTCACGGAAATCTCTATGCAGGAACTGCTTTACTATCCAAAGCAATATCTTACATTACAATCGCTTTACAAGCCAAATATAATGAAACATAAATGTTTCATTATATTTGGCTCCGTCGCTCATTAAAATGAACGACGGCGCACTATGGACCTGTCCCACAACATTTAGACTGCGCGCGCAGCAGGTGGGCAGCAACTTAATTAGCGTTTAAAAAAATTGACCGCCAAAAACGGGCTTCATGTTCTGTCATTTCAATCGGTCTCACTTAACCGTTATCTTTGGTTTTGTCACAAAGCTGTGTACTGTCAAATTTTTATCTGCATTTATCCAGCAAGCTACTGACAATCACCTCAATGTCCACCTGATGCGCGCGCAGTTACAGCTTCCCACTTTATTATCCCATAAGTATCTATATTGTCGCGGCCCTAAGGGCTTAAGGCCCAGAGTGGTGCTCGTTGGGTACTGATCAGATACTGACGGCAGTTGAACGTTTGATACAAACCAGACATTTATTTCCAGAAAAGGGGTGGTAGTAGCTCAGACAAAGTTACTTAGGGGAGAGAGAGAGAAAGAGGTATTAGTTACATAACGAACAGACCACAAGGACAAAGTTTTAGTGGTTTACATGAGTCTCCAGAGGGCGTGGAAGCACATGTGCAGGGATCTAAAGACTACGTGTCCAGATATCTCCCCAGCGACAAACAAGTCTGATGATGACTGGCTGGACGACAGTTCAATCACTTTTCCGAATGTTTATTCGCATCGTTATTTATTCCCCACCAATGGTGTGGTTATACTAGTTCTTTGACGGCCGCATTTATCGATTTGAATGAACATGCGTGTCTCGCTTGGAAATTACTTTACGGGATTCATTTGAGGAAATTCGCGTTTTGCTCTGGGTTTAATGCCCTGCTCTAGATTTTTGGTATGTTGTAGGTACGTGACATTATAAACGCCTCTCTCTCCCTTTTTGGTTGTGAGACCAGTCTATTCACGGGCATTATATCAGTATATATGAGTATATATGAAACATAGTGAAACCAAGTAGTATTTAGAACTTGTACTAAGAGTTTCAGAAAAATTACTGAAGCTCTCTAAAAGCGTTGTAGCAGCCTAAAAATAGGCTGCTATAAAAATAAAGTTGCATACTTTGATTTGATGAGTTAAAATAGTTATTGAGTTATTGGCGAATGCGTCCAAGCTGGACTGGACTCGATATAAACTCGCGATTCTAAGGGTACGAACATACCGAAGATGTCGCGGTCGATGTCTCGGTCGATGTCGCGGTCGATGTCGAAACAAACCTTTATTTTCTTATGAAAGCGTACATACCAAAGATGTTTCACCCATTCACCCTCGCCGCCTATCATGGCGGTTTACAGCGCGGTCGATGCCAGATCAAAATAGTTTGTTTTACATCGCGATCGAGCTGTTGATCGCGATGTAACTCGCACGTTCATTGGTGCTCTTCAAACCACGTGACATTTAGCTGGAGGGAGATACGGAAGGCAATTTTATTTACTGAAGACGGGCGAATTTCCGTATTCCTTCTCATTGCGACGTATTGTTACTACTAGTTTTTCTTCGCCAAGAATAGGGTTTGTATGGTAGTTGTTATATGTGCAAAGTTCAATTCTTGTTTTTACATTGTCATAGATATACTGGAACGTATCAAGAGTCATTCTCATGTACGCAAAAAATTTATCTGGATGGTTTTTTAACTAATTGAAGAGATGGTGATATTCACCTAAATATTGTCTTTTCTGGTTTATGGGATGAACATTAAATTGGCGATTTGATGAATTACAGAGAATCCACCACTTTGCACTTGAAGACATGTCATAATCACTGTCACTACTATCGCTGTTGTACATTATTTCAGTACTTTTTAATAAATAGACAAATCAATAAACAACGTTCCCGTCGTTCCCCGAGTAGACTGCAAGGAACACTGAAAGGAAAAGCATCTTCGGTATGTTCGCCCTCACATCGACATCGACCGCGACGTCGACCGCGACGTCGACCACGACATCGACCGCGACATCGAGGTATCTTCGGTATGTTCGTACCCTAAGAGATTCAAACATTCATGAAACATTAACTCATATTTCTGAAATTCTCCACAAATGTTTTTTGAAGTTTACGTTATGAATTTCCAGAGTTTAATTTAATTATCTGATGCAATTATCGAGTAGTTATAACTTAATCGCATTGGCACTCCTGTTATTAACAGTTTAAAAAAGTTACCAAAATTGTGATTTAAACCAATGTGTTTCATAAACTTTTATAGCTTATTTTGATTGACCTAGTTATTATTCATTAATCATAATTATAATTAATCGGTTTAATTGATCATTAAATAATTAATTGCAATTAGTAGTTATAATATTTCTCGAGTTATTGGCGACTGAATACAATATACTGGAACTGCAGTGGATTGCATAATTACACCGGAACTCGCAATTATGAGAGTTTCAGACGTTCATAAAACATCTACTGAAGCACAAATTTAGTTAAAACTCTCCACAAATATTTGTTTAAGTTTACGTTATAAATTTTCCGAGTTGCATTATTATCTGGAGTAATTGTAGAGTACTTATACTAAATTGCATTTAAACTCCTGTTATTAACAGTTTAAAACAATTACCAAAATGGTGATTTAAACGAAACTCCGGACAACCAAAGTGTGTTTTATAAACTTTTACAGCTTAATTTGATTGTTGGTTGATTTAGTTATTAATAATTTAATAACTTAATAATAAGTTAATAATTAATCGAGTTATTGGCGAATGAATGCAAGATGCACTGGAACTCGCAATTGTGAAAGTTTCAAACGTCCATAAAACATTAACTGAAGCACAGATTTAGTTGAAACTCTCCAGAAATGTTTACTGAAATCTTCTATAAACTTTAGGACTATCATTTTATTATCCAAAACAGCTATCACCTTATTAACAAACGACACTAAGTTGTATTAGAACACGTGCTACTAAGCGTTTCAAAAAATTTACTGAAACTCTAATTTCGCTAAAACTCTCCAAAATCGATTATGAAAGTCATATCATATCATACTCTTATTTGATATGTTAAAATAGGTCTTGAGTTATAAGAAAATGCATCCAAGCTGGATTGCACTAGATATAAACTTGCGGTTCTGAAAGATTCAAATATCCATAAAACATTAACTGAAAGACAAATTTTCCTGAAACTCTTCACAAATGTTTATTAAAGTCTACATTATGGTCCACCTGAGTTTCATTTAATTAGTTGAAGTAGTTATCGCGTACTTATACCTAAGTAAGTTACATTAGAACTTATGTTATTAACAGTTTCAAAAAATACCATAACTGTGATTTAAACGAACTTGTGGGCAACCAAAGTGTGTTTCATAAACTTCTATAGTTTCATTTCATTAGTTAAGATACTTATCGAGTTATCGGGGAATGAACATAAGCTGTACCGGTACTCTCAATTGTGAGAGCTTCAAACGTTCATAAAATATTAACTAAAACACAGTTTCAGTTCAAACTTCCCATAATGGTACTGAAATCTTTATTATTTACTTTCGAAATTTCATTTCATTATCTGCAAGGGCTTTCAACTTATTGGCGAATGACATTATGTTGTGGTAAAACATGAGCTTCACAAAATTTACTGAAACTATTCAGTTATTTGCTAATGAACATCCTAGCTGGACTGGCAATGTACCAGCCTCCCATCTCCTGATTGTAACGTCTCTCAATCTATTTCAATGTCTTTGGCGACTTTTGATCTCATTATTGTGTACCAAACTAGTCCGGAAGTGAATAATTGCCAAGGTGCAATCGCACGAGTCTGATTACGAAGTTTCCAAATTATACTTCCACGGGATTACTCATTTTAAGTAAAGCCGTCCATTAAGATTCCGCCTTAATGACAGCTTAATTTGATTAACGCTATTAAACTTCCAACAACTTTGTTTCGGTCTTACACGCAGTGAACTTAATTATAATCGTCATTAATGCCGCATAAAAAAAAACTAATCCACCTGCTTCTCGCACAAAGTAGCCGGCAATTTATAATTCATTGTTTCCAGATATAAATTGGATATGAACTTAATACGGTATAAAAATGAAAAAGTTAATAAATCTAATGAAGCAGCCGTTTTTTTTTTCAACGGAATGGAACCGACTATTAATCACTCGAGATTCATTAATTACACTTAGAGTTGATTACTGGACGCAGTCGCGGTATACACGTTCCTACGCCACAATAGCCGGTGAAACACAGAGAAAGGCGAAGTGTGGGAAGGACGGTTATTATGGAGGTATCCGCTACTGTTACTCGAAATTTGGAAACGATACACGCCCACGGAAAGAAGATAATTTGATAACGTTTCTTTGGTGTTTCAGGGACGAGCTGCGACAGAAATCGTTCAGTCTGACCGTCTCAGAGTTCTCCAGCGGGTTGGAGCCGAAGAAGAAGAAACTGAAAACGGCAAAGTAAATTGTTTATGTGAATTGTGGCTTGTTTAATAAATAACGTTCTGTTAGTTTTCTGTGTTATTCAGATGATGACCTCTTATCTCTGCTTTTTGCGCAAATGTTGAAGTGTGCTACTTCATAATTGTTTAAGTGGCTGTTGCAATAAATATTCGACCAACAGGTTATGGAGTTTGGTCTGGAAATTGCTTGTAAAATGTAAAATTATGATTAACAGCATCTTAGGGAATGCTATCAGTTGTTTTAGTACGATTTTAAATCTGTAATTTGTGAACGAATGTTTATCAAATCACCAGTGGTATTAGTGATTATTGATTATAGAGTTTAATATTCCAGGTTCTATGCAAGTTTGGTTTCAAATTGTTTGTATGGTGGCGGTTCCAAAAACCACCTTTTGTTTGTACTGGCAATTTTTTTATAACTGTTAAACTATGTGAACTTTTTGAATACAATCACCTACTAGTTGCATTACTGACTATTGAACATTTAACTAAGGGTCGATGCAAGTTTGGTCTCGAATTACCAAATAAAAATTGCAGTAGGTGTAGTGATATCATGTATAGCAGAGATGTATGTACAGCAGTGTCGTAGCCAATATCTTGTAATCGAAACTAAAAATTGGAACCATTGCCGCACCTACAATACGGTCAAGTGACGTCAAAATCGATCTACTGTTTTACGAGAAATCCGTGGAAATAAGTAAAAAACAATGTTTTCTTCAATGCTTCATTACATTGCAAAATGGAACGTGGGGCTTTGAAAAGTCTTGAAACCAGAACATTTAGGCTCTGGCTTACGCCTTTCAGTGGGCGTGCAAAATTTCAAACTGATTCGAATATTACAACTTGTTCAAAATATGATGAATGATGAGGTATAATTCCAAGAAAACGCGTAGCTACCTTTGTCGGTATCGAGGACTTTCGACAAACGACGGAGTATGAGCAGCGTTAGAAAGTCATTAACGGTGCGGTCGTAGCACTTACCATATTAGCTTTTGCGTGCATTCGACATTGACAATAATGTCGAAATTTTTAAGGCACGCCTCTGTCGCGGTATATTGTTACAGTAGTTCCGATAAGAAGGGGTTTATTGGCTTAGTAGGTTCTTGGAATTCTAACTCATCAGATATCGAACGGGCTGTACTTCATGAGATATAATTGTATATTTCAGAGAGAATATTTTGATGGTCAATATTGTCACCATTCAGTTTACACATTTGTAAATGAATTCAAGTAATTCAGCTCATATGCCTAATTTCTCATTTAAAGAGATATTGAAATATTTAAAGAGACATTCAAAATGAGATATTGATATCATTTAACTTTAAACCAAAGAGGTTTCGAGCACAGAGTGCTCATTATAAGTCGAATCCTGCTTATAGATTGTCAAAGACATATTGCAGATACATATAAAAGACTATATATATATATATATATATATATATAAATAGAAGACAAAACTAGTTTTTACATAAAAAACATGTTTCTAAGCTTTAGATGCTTAAATTCTTCTTTTATCACTTTCCGTTTTTTTCTCTTAGTTTCCTTTTTTCCCATAAATTTTCATGCTTGATTATCATTCTAGATGGCCTACCATTGTAACCGTTTTGCTTTTATGATATTACTTATAGATGCCACCTCAAATATTAGCTCATGTGGTTCTTTATTTGTATGTCACCTCCAGCTTGTTTTTCTTTTACCAATCACGAATGCCCAATATTTACTTTTACCATAATTCAATACTATTTTTACTTTCTCATACATGAGAAACATTGTCGTCGGGGAGATTTTTCGATTTTCAATTATCAGCATTTTTATGCGTTTTAGAGCCCCCTAAATCCGAAAAACATGTTTTTGAAAAACTGTTTGTGTTTTGCATGTTTCTAGATATGTGTGTCTGTGTTTGTGATACGCATTTCTCGGAAATAGACCGTTCCAACTTCCAATTTAGATTTTATATTACACCTGGACCTCTCAGATAGCTTTTTTTTCATTTAAATCTGCAGGAGTAAAGGGGTAGTTTACCCTTTTCATTTTTCTATTTTAAGAAATTGTCTAGAAATTTACACAACAATTTTTTAAGCTTTTGTTCTACCGTTGAATGTGTATAATACAACTTCGGTTTTAAGAAATTTTCACAAAATCCATTTTAATATTTTTTTGAAATTTTGAACTTTTTTTTTCTACTCTCGAATGTGTATAATAAAGTTTAGTAACATTTTTAGCTAAATCGTTTCTGAAAGGCACTCTACTCACGGCGTTTCTGGGTTTTTCGAAATTTCTCGAAATCCACCTGAATAACCTTCTTTTATATTTTTCATATTTATTCTACTATCGACTATTTATAATAAAATATGGAATAGTCCGATGGATACTGCCATTTTTATGTTTTTTGGTTCAATTCCATACAATAAAGGTTACCTATAATTTTTGTGTTTATACATACTTATTCTTTGAATTAAGTATTGGCTGCAACCCTCCTGCACATCTATTAGGTACCCTTTACTGTACCATCATTTTCCTTCTTCGCACTAATTACTTACTTGGGCTCCTTAATACATGTAATCGACTGCTTGTATATATTCTAGTCTCATGTGGTATTATTATGTTTATTCCAACTTTCTCAATTTTCATAAGTTCATTTTTAGGTATTAGTGTTCTTCTATTCCTCTTCGAGGAAGCTAATGTAACAAGCTTCGCTTCTGTCGGTAATTCCCCGCGTTCCACATTCGATTTTTTATTTATATATTTTTCAAAAGAGTTGAAAAACCTGTTAATTTTTGACGGTGTAATATTGGAACACCCTGTATATAAGTAAATGGAAGACGTGGGAGGATTCTTGTAACAAATGTGTTTATTATACAACGTGATCAAGAATGACTGTTTGAGTTGGCAATGCTAAATTTCATTTTTAAATGGTACAACTGGTAATTTGAATTTGCTATTTCAAATTCAAATTTCTGGTATTCTTTTCAAATTTATTTATTTAAGATGGTTTTCACGTTACAACACGATATTTTCGTTGGAATGGCGTACTTTCGAAGCTGGATTTATAACCCAATTACTGGTTGGCAGTACTCTCTCAAAGCGACATACCAGCAATTTCAGGAAATGTTTCCGGAGACTTTGGTCACTTGCTGTCTTTCAGCAACATTGCATGCGAGTAGTTAAAAGTTATTTAAACACAGGGAGCGTAAGCAAACAAAAATCAACGGGTAGACCTTGTACTCTAAACGAGAAAGTTGTCGAGGATATCAGAACTCGAATGCAAAGAAGTCCTCGCAAATCCCTAAGAAAGCTCTCCCTTCAAACAGGTTTGGTCCTTATGCCTCCTATTCAATCAATTTTCATTCTTACCCATAAGACTTCCACTTTTCCATGTTGTTCTAATTCACGGTTTTACAGGTTTATCATATAGAAGTTGCTCTACTGTGCTTAAAAAGAAATTAAAGTACCACCCTTACAAATCCATCGTCCAGTCAGTAACGCCTCCTGATCACCCGCAGACAATTTTGCAATTGGTTCAATGACATATTAAATAATAGTGATATCCTAGACAATACCTTCTTTTCCGACGAAGCCTGGTTTCATCTCAACGGCCATGTGAATAAACAAAATTACAGAATTTGGTCAGGTGAAAATCCTTACGCTACCAGAGAGACACATTTGCACCCGGTTAAAGTTGGTGTTTGGTTGGCAGTCTCAAGGACGCGGGTGTATGGGCCGATATTTTTTAATTTTACCGTCAATTCGGAGAGATATATCCAACACCTTTTGAGGCCTTTTATAAACTAATTAACAGACGAAGAGCGTCAAATTGGATATTTCCAACAAGACTCTGCAAGGGCACCTACGGCTCGTGCTACTATGGGATATTTAAGAGAGAATTTCGGCGACAGAGTAATTAGTCAGGGCATATGGCCAAACAGGTCACCAGATCTCACCCCATTAGATTTTGCGTTATTTGGGCTCTTGAAGGACAATGTCTTTAGGAACATATTACATACTGAAGAGGAGCTGCAAAAGGCAATAGTTCAGGAAGTGGCAAACATTACCCCCAATATGCTGGTGAATATCTTCGAGAGCCTAAAAAGGAGAGTTAATTTATGTCTGGACCAAAATGGGGGGCATTTTGAGCATTACCTTTAGCTGTTTAATTAAATCATTGTTCTGTATTTCGAGTATCATTTTTTAAGCGTTAATTTTTATTCATATAACCTACAATCTTATCGCTTGTTATGCCAAATAAACATATCTGGTTGTAGCGTTGCAAACCCTTAGGCAAAAAAATCCTCCAGGAAGGATTGCCAACTCAAACAGTCATTCTTGATCACCCAGTATTTTAAAACATACATGCATGGTTTCTTTATTAAATCCTGTACAATACACAATACACAGTATTAAATGTATTCTTGCCAAAGAAGCTTCTTAGAATATCTGGGAATTTTGGAACCCTCTGGATTTAAAGACATGCATAAGGGGGGCGCACTTTTTGCATTGCCTCAAATTCAACGAGTTGAAAAATTGAAATATTTAAGAGCCACCTTGGATGAAAAATGCTATTGTTATGATGAAACAAAAATCCGTACAGCTGAGGCCAGAAACACTTTCATATAGTAGTGCTATGTTTGTCCTGTATTAACGTGTGGATCAGAAACTTGATCAGTGAAAGTTGGATCAGTGAATCGCATAGTGGCCTTTGGAATGTGGACTTTAGGAAAACTTTTAAGAATACCTTGGGTGGACGATATCAGCAAGAAGTCGTAGGAAGAGCGAATGAAAATGGGCAACTGCTGGATATTATCAGGAAAAGACTGGTAGCTTACTTAGGGCATAATTTAAGAGGATCCAAATATAAAATACCTTAAGAGATTATACCTAATAGACAAAATAGTAGAAGGTAAGAGGGGGCCAGGTCTGAAACAGCATTCTTATGTTAGATATTATGTTATATGTTAGGAACAATATTCAGAAAAGCGAAAGAACATTCACTACACATAACATCAACCAATAGCCTTCTATATAACTATACGATATATAAAGTGACCCGCATTGCGTATGTCACCTAAAGAAGAAGAGGAAGTAAGGGGGCGTGAATCCCACGCTACGCCACTGCAGTATAGCCTACTGGCAATTAAAGTATAGCGCCATGGATTTGGTATGAACGAATCCAGAAACGGCATGCATTTCGCTACGATCCGAAAGTAAGATAAATCCGGACGAGTATTCGATAAGTTCCGGTGGATGGATAAGTAGTTTGCGTAAGGAGCCAAAGCGAAATCCCTTTGATAAATTAGACAAACGCAATTTGCGAAAGTAAATCGAAAAAATAACTTCGTTATCCGTCTTACTGAGGGCCCGATGCTCGCTCCCTCACGGCCCACCCTATTAGAAAACCGGCGGCATATCGCCCTAACGTGATTATTAGCGGTTTGAGAGATCCGCACACATAACATATACGTAGTACTTGGCTTGGCGGGCGGTCTAAGATGCGGCCTAACTAACCAAAATATCACATCAAAGCTGCAACATGTCTCTCGTGCGCGCCCCCCTTTGTCGGGGCCCGGATTGTGTGTGCGTGTGTGCGCGCCTTTGTCAGCGTCTCTAAGCGAGTTAATGTGCTCATCCATTAGCCTCGAATAAGCTACTTCATTAATGCTATTAGGCTCCTTGTTCCGGATGCGTGTATCTGGAATATCGACGCTCGGGGAACAATGGCTCTGGCAGATCCGCACGATAAGTGCCAAGATTGCCGAGATTTCGACGAAGTCGCGACACAAAAGGAGAACTCTCTCGCTCTCCTTCTCGTCTCCATTAAAACTTAAAACGGCAAATAAAGACACAATTCTAGTTTTACTTCACTCGCCCGACTTCTCCAGAAACGAATCACCGATCTCTCCCGAAACAATTAGAGCTAATCAAGTAAACGCTGCCTAATTAAGAGTTTTTTCGTCTGCCTTCTCCTCTGATTCTTTCTTCGTCCGGTTCCATCCACTACCGTCGGTTGTTTTGTGCCTTGTCGACGTTAATTAATCGTTGTTAGCGGTGAGTGGCCATTCCGGCTTGATGGGGGCCTAATAGCCCGGCTGCTGTACACGTACGTATCGTTACTTAGAGGGGCCGAATTCCATTCGCTCATACCTAATTACTTTAAAACAAGTTTCAGTCGTAACGGATACGTCGCCGCGGAGGTGTCGGGGGAGTCGTTTCTGAGGCTGGTGATGGTCCTCTGCTTTAAATGAGTTGTTGCAAGAGTAATTGAAGGTGAATTCAATATGTAGATCTTTGCCTTCACCAACGTACACTTTGCGGATTCTCGTAACTTCGAACATATTTCGTGAAATAATTTATTTTACATTATTTTACATATGATTAAGATCCAGGGGTGAGTTTCACCTGTTCACTGACTTGGTTCATACAAAAATGAAATGAGGCACTCTGGGAATGACCGAGAGGCGAAGCATAGCTTTATATATACATAATATATGATGGTATATATGATATGATATATCCGGCTCATTCGTTTTTTCGATGTTAATACCCCTCACCGATCCACCTTGCAATCGCCACCCCTGGAGCAGGCAACCAACAATACTGTAACGAAATAGCCCGCCATAAAGATAAGCACGTCGGAATGAGTCTCTTCTGAGAAGTTCCTAACGAGGTAGATTCGCCGAACTGGTGGAATTCTTGGAAAACCGTAGGATATTCGAGTACTATCAAGAAGGATCCGGAGCATCGTCGATCTTTCTGAAATTCAGCGAACGGATGGATTTCCTGTGAAGTCGTATTTACATTCGGGAAGGGACGAGATGTTTCTGGAAATCCCATGCGGCTAAATAAATGGCAGACGGAGAGCGATCGAAGGACAGTCGCGGGTAGTCATAAACAGTGGCCAGTCTACCGGCCACTGTTTATGACTACCCGCGACTGTCCTTCGATCGCTCTCCGTCTGCCATTTATTTAGCCGCATGGGATTTCCAGAAACATCTCGTCCCTTCCCGAATGTAAATACGACTTCACAGGAAATCCATCCGTTCGCTGAATTTCAGCGATTACAAATAGCGTAAAACCCATAGAAAACGAGATATTTGCAAAATATGTAGAAAAAATCGATTTTTGTGACTTTTGACCCCCGACTTTAAAACTTGCGGCCATCCAATTATAGGTGAATTTTGGGGAAAGTTTTAGGATGCCAAAATAGAAGTTTTTACGTTTTAATATACTGGGTATGTCGATTTTCCTAGGTGAACCCCCTATAATGACTGGACTACTAAGGTATCTCGGAAAAAGGAGACATATACAATGCAATAAAATTATTCAATCATCTTCCAGTTGAGTTAAAGAATTACATTAGACCGTAGGTACAAAAATGATAAAAAAGAAGATAAAAAAGTGTGTATACAACATGGAATGAGTAAACAATTAATTCTAAATTAAAAAATACATATGATAAAATAAAAAAAGTCTGAGAGTAATTAAAAGTAATGAGGAACATAATAACTATTTATGATACAAGTGTGAAAAGTGCATGTTTAAGGCACGCGTTTGAAAGTTTACAGAACGAGCGTAGCGAGTTCTGTAATTCAAGCAATAAGTGCCTTAAACCCACTTTTTCCGCATGTATCATACAAGATTTTTTCTCAACCACAAATAATTAAGATATTTCGAAAAATATCTGAAATACGTCAGATTCTGAACTATTCAAAGTTACAATCTAACTATCTTAGACATCACTGTAACCAAGGTAATGAAAGTTTGTTTCGTGAAAAAAAAAACACTCAAACTGACTGCTACTTTTAGTCGAATCAGGTCCAATCTATTTTTATTTTTCGCACTAGAGCGAAAAGTAAAACAAGTGTATTAAAATTGCACTTTTCACACTAAAATGACCATCGAAAAGTACAACTTTTCAATCGTGAATGAGAAAAAATATACAAAAAACTTGATTTGAAAGAATTTAGTTATAATCTTAGTTGTAAGATTTTAGATAAGATTTAGATAAGTATACCTAAGATTTCATTTTTTGGAAGCACAGCTTTCTTCGGTCGAAACGCTGGATCGGTGAGAGGTATAACATTGAAAAACCGAACGATCCGGATGGCCAATTATCGCGCCGCGCTAGCTGTTTGGTGGCAACTCGTGTTACAATTGTAAGTATTGTAACCTTTTGACTACGCCAAAATTACTACACGACACGAGTTGTCTTACTTAATTTATTTTAACCACTTAACACTCTAATTTATCCGTACACTTACACTTAGCACTTATCTACTAATACTTAATCTAATTTATATTATCACACTTACATCTAATTTATATAAACCACATTTGGCCAGTCTGGCCGTAAGATCAGGCAGTAAGATAAATAAATGTGGTTTATATAAATTAGATGTAAGTGTGATAATATAAATTAGATTAAGTATTAGTAGATAAGTGCTAAGTGTAAGTGTACGGATAAATTAGAGTGTTAAGTGGTTAAAATAAATTAAGTAAGAAAACTCGTGTCGTGTAGTAATTTTGGCGTAGTCAAAAGGTTACAATACTTACAATTGTAACACGAGTTGCCACCAAACAGCTAGCGCGGCGCGATAATTGGCCATCCGGATCGTTCGGTTTTTCAATGTTATACCTCTTACCGATCCAGCGTTTCGACCGAAGAAAGCTGTGCTTCCAAAAAATGAAATCTTAGGTATACTTATCTAAATCTTATCTAAAATCTTACAACTAAGATTATAACTAAATTCTTTCAAATCAAGTTTTTTGTATATTTTTTCTCATTCACGATTGAAAAGTTGTACTTTTCGATGGTCATTTTAGTGTGAAAAGTGCAATTTTAATACACTTGTTTTACTTTTCGCTCTAGTGCGAAAAATAAAAATAGATTGGACCTGATTCGACTAAAAGTAGCAGTCAGTTTGAGTGTTTTTTTTTTTTTAAGGAAACAAACTTTCATTACCTTGGTTACAGTGATGTCTAAGATAGTTAGATTGTAACTTTGAATAGTTCAGAATCTGACGTATTTCAGATATTTTTCGAAATATCTTAATTATTTGTGGTTGAGAAAAAATCTTGTATGATACATGCGGAAAAAGTGGGTTTAAGGCACTTATTGCTTGAATTACAGAACTCGCTACGCTCGTTCTGTAAACTTTCAAACGCGTGCCTTAAACATGCACTTTTCACACTTGTATCATAAATAGTTATTATGTTCCTCATTACTTTTAATTACTCTCAGACTTTTTTTATTTTATCATATGTATTTTTTAATTTAGAATTAATTGTTTACTCATTCCATGTTGTATACACACTTTTTTATCTTCTTTTTTATCATTTTTGTACCTACGGTCTAATGTAATTCTTTAACTCAACTGGAAGATGATTGAATAATTTTATTGCATTGTATATGTCTCCT
Source organism: Cryptocephalus moraei (assembly GCA_946251905.1). Classification (NCBI taxonomy): domain Eukaryota; kingdom Metazoa; phylum Arthropoda; class Insecta; order Coleoptera; family Chrysomelidae; genus Cryptocephalus; species Cryptocephalus moraei. The sequence continues at coordinate 19,651,598 of OX276454.1, forward strand.
TTTTCCGAGATACCTTAGTAGTCCAGTCATTATAGGGGGTTCACCTAGGAAAATCGACATACCCAGTATATTAAAACGTAAAAACTTCTATTTTGGCATCCTAAAACTTTCCCCAAAATTCACCTATAATTGGATGGCCGCAAGTTTTAAAGTCGGGGGTCAAAAGTCACAAAAATCGATTTTTTTTTATATTTAACATTTCTTCATACCTCTAAGTGTTTTCGAGATAGAGGGCGGAGAGCGCTGGTCAGAGAATCATGTGAGGTCAACTGGTAGTCCCGGTCAAAAACTCGCATATAAAGGTTATAAATTCGGGTGCGGCGGTGGTCGTGTGGTTTAGGCGCTGACTTTGAGTCAGGCGATCAGTGTCGTCGTGGGTTCGAATCCCACGTAATCCATGGATGTTGTGATTGTTGCGGGAAGTGTGAAAAATGTATCCAAAATCCCGTTCTATTCACGCCAACACCATCACCAGGCCGGATAGGATCGGATATCCTGTAGGAGGGCGGGACTAGGATACACACACCCTGAGTCGGTAGAGCACGGAGTGGATCAACTGGGGTGAGAGCCTTAAGGGGGTACAACCGTGCTCGAGGACCGTGGTTCGGAGCCCACGTTAAACTGTAGGTCCCGTCCAAATTGGCCACAGCAGCGAAAAAGAGACGTTAACTTAAAAAGACAAGACAAGACAAGGTTATAAATTATTGCTAAATATTTAATTATTATTAACTTTTACATTAAATTCAATCTTTCTTTCTAATAATTCTCAAATTTATTAATTCAATAACACTTATAATCTCTTTCTGTAATTGAAAAATTATTAAGTGACATACTTTAATTACATTTTAATTATATTCTCATTTACACTAATTGAATTTGAAGTAAAAATAATTAAGTAAATCTTGTTTAAAACCCGTAAACTCTTAAATTCTTTCATAACTTTAAAAATTTATAGTCAGAAGAAGAAGAAGAGAATTGAAATTAGAACTTGTTCTTCTCGAAATTTTTATTCTTTTATATTAATTTTGACAATATTAAATTAATCAAATGACACTTTTACTAAAAACGTTAATTACAAATTTAATTTATTTCTTTTTTATTTATTTAGAAAGTTATTAGTATAAATTATATTACAATTAAAATGTAATTTAATTATTTTCCTCAACAATTTTTTACTTACATGGCCAGGTAAGTGTTATTAAATAAATTGACACTTAACTAAAAATAGATAAGTAACCAAACAAATGAATTTAATGATAAAGTTATTAAAAAATGATATTTATATATTTAGCAATAATTTATAACCTTAATATTACGAGTTTTTGATCGGGACTACCAGTAGTACCCGTTGACTTCACATGATTCTCTGACCAGCGCTTTTGCCCTCTATCTCGAAAACAGTTCAAGATATGAAGAAATGTTAAATACAAAAGTTGTAGAGAATTTTATTCTCCACAATATTGATAATAAATATAAATAGCGTAAAACCCATAGAAAACGAGATATTTGCAAAATATATAGAAAAAATCGATTTTTGTGAATTTTGACCCCCGACTTTAAAACTTGCGGCCATCCAATTATAGGTGAATTTTGGGGAAAGTTTTAGGATGCCAAAATAGAAGTTTTTACGTGTTAATATACTGGGTATGTCGATTTTCCGAGGTATTCACCTAATTTGGCCTAAGATGACTGGACCATAGGTGAAATTACCGATTTATGCCTAGTGACACTATCAGAATTTAAGTATTTACTTTGAATTTCTTTGTAGTTATATACCAGAACATTTTTGCCCTATAGTTTTCTCTTTCCTTTATCCTTTTTCGTTTAGGTATCCTTTTTCTTTGGAAATCCAGGTCCAGGTCCATTTACGTTGTTTGGGTTATTGATGAAAAATAGGTTTTCGTTGTTCATTTAGCTGTATAGAATCTCTCCTCACTCGTTCCTTCGTTCCAATTTTTCCGTTAAAATCTCCTGTAACTATTACGAATTTGTGCTTTTTCTTGTCTTCTTGCCGTTATCAAACCTTCGTAAAAGATTTGAGCTTCTTCGTCTTCTGAATTTCCTCTCGACACATATCTGTGTATGATATCCGTCTAGCTAGGTTAGACCAGACTGAACCAGAACGGGTTAGGAAAATGAATGGGGTAAAATTGATTCAGCGATCGCCAATTACACTTAAACCATTCGTGCTTCCACGCATTTCCTCCGGCCTAATGACGACTCTCACCTATTTAGTAGCTCAGCTCTCACCTAAACGATACGGAATTAAGACGAGTCGGCGTCCGTGTGTGTGCCCCGCATAGAGACATCAATAAAGAGCCTCCGTCCTGACGTGAAAAATCTCCAACGTTCCGTCATGTGCAAGCAAATGGGCCTCTATTAGCACGCATCGAAACGTCAAGTCCGAAACGACGATGGGACAGTTTAAAAATGAGCGGGCGTGAGTTCATCACGTCGAAGGGGGATGATGGAGATGTTAATTTTTCTTAACGGCAGATGCATAGTTTGATGGTTAATCTAAGGGAGTTCGTTTCACCCTTCCATCGTGCAAGGAGGTATTACAATAAGCAGGTGGGCGTACATAAGGTGATATGTACGAAAAATTAAGACTTAACTTTCCTTACTTTACAACCAATTCATGAGGGTTTTGATGTTTAGGTCTGCAATGCGCAATTGGATTATTTCATGCAGTTAAGAGAATATTTTTGGTTGGAAATTGTTTTGTAAAGATATTTGGCGGAGACCTATATACCTATATACTAGGGGAGAGTGGCAGACAAAACGATCCCTCCTATTATTTTTACCACCACCAATGCCATGTGTATTTTTATTTTGTACCCATCATCCAATGTGTTGAGGGTGAGTGATACCAATATTTTGTGGTAAATGTAAAAATAAGATTACCACGTGCATCAACAAGAAGAGTGAGGTTTCGCTGCTCATCGGTTCTGATTAAACAACACAGAATCCGCTCTCCTATTCAGGCCAGATAGCATCGAATGGGTATTGTGTGTAGGACGGAAATAGAAAATTTCGAATATTCAATCCAGGTGAATATATCTCGGAGATGTAAAGGAACTAAATACTTAATTTTTGGAAATTCAAAAAAAGTAGTTTTCAATGAGAGCTATCGGCTCTGGGTATTGACCTGCGTTGTCTAAGCCCATAAATGTGAAAGAGGAAGAAGAAGAAGAAGAAGGGGTTCTGTGGTTGCAAAGCTTCTTGTATCTTGAGCTTTCGTGCATCAAGTGATTTTATATAAGTTTGATGAAAGGTGAGGCGTACTGTAATATCACTTCTGAACAAGTAGGAATGTCCAAAGGTACTACGGTTAGATACTGTAAACCCAAACTTATACCTATAATTTGAGACATGTTCCAAATACCTAACAAAAAGTACTACTAACTTCACATTTTTCTTAGGATGACAACATTGTTTTAAAATATAAACGGAAGACCGACTAACAAAAATGAGACGAAGATAAAATGGGGTAAGCTATGAAAAGTGTACACAATGGCGTTGCATACATAACAGCTTCAAGAAATTTTAAGGTGTCGTTGATGAGTTTGAAGCGACGCTGTAAGGGAAGAAACAAGCTAGCCACAAAACCAACTGAAGGAGCTTGGATGTAAAACTAATGTATTCACCGAGGAGCCAGAAATCAAACTTGTAACCTATATTCTCGATATGTAAAGCCGAATGTATTGCCATACCACCAAGAACGTGAGGTCTATTGCGTACCAGCTCGCAGTTAGGAATGGCGTAGTGCATTCATTTTCGCACCAAACAAACTGATTTACTTTCACTAAGATCTCCAGAAGCAACATCGATTACCTGCATTGGTGCTATTAACGAACCTGTCGTAACAATTTTTTTTTATTTTCCTTAAGATGATATTGGATAAGATACTATTCACCTCACACAGGATTTATAGTAGATGAGACGCCTGTGGTTAGAGTTAGAATGATTTCTGCCGAAAGAGGTGTGTCTACTACTGCAGTAATTTGTGTAGTCAGGAAGCTCATATGTTCCACCCATATTATTTTTTTTTTTTCGAAATAGGATGAAGGAGCAGCTAAAGGATGGGGCACCGCCAAGAACGCCATTGAAAATACAGTGATACTGGATGGACGAATTTTGACGTGTTTGCAGATTGGTTTGATCAGTTTATACCTTTCGTTAAACCATCAGCAGAAAACCAAGTGCTCCTGCTTCTTGACGCTCACCTTGCTCATATTAAAAACTTGGATGTTATCGAAAAAAAAAAAAAACAGGAGTAATTTAGTTACCATGTTACGCCTGTAATGCCAACACATTAGACCTTAGCTGCAAGTATCCCCTTAATCGTCATCATCTTCAAGCACTAGAAAAATGGCTGAGTAATCATCCAGGAAGAGTTACGCACCAAGACGAACCCAAAAATTTACATTAAACTAGAAACGTCATCACAAGAGCTCCTTCAACTGTTCTTAAGCAAACTTCTTCTCAGAAAATCTGTGGAAAGCGGTTCAGTTCAGACGTAGATGATCTTGACGAATCAGAAATTCACTCTTCCCACAACGTTGTTTGTAAGGATATTGACACAGTTTCCATGTCTGTGCCTTCCACCTCTATTAATACTTTTCCGAAAGATATTTGTCCACTTCTAAAGACGTCACAAGCACGACACACTACTAAACGAAAATCTGTAGTTATTCTTACAAGCGCTCCTTATAAAGAAACAAGCTTTTAGGTGAGTGACAAAAATTGAAACAACTGGAAGAAAAGCGAGCTTTTAAATTAAAAACTAACGCAGCTGTTAATGGAAAACAAAATGGGAGAAATCGAAAGTCATGTTTGAGCAAAGACAAAGTTATAAAAAAAAAAGAAAGGAAGACATAGATTGTGAAGAGTGAGATGTGGAAGATGATCTAGAATGTTGTATTTGTTCCGATACTTTTCTAAGGTCTTCTGCAGGAAAGCGCTTGGTGCAGTGTGGTATTTACATACTTTGGACTCATAATGAATGTGCTAGAATAGAGGAAAATGACTGTATCATTACACCTGCGATTATTACATTGAAAATTCCAAGATAGATAAAGTTCCTTAAAAGTTATACCCAATCTATATTTTGTTACCTAGCATATTATAAGGTATTTACCTTGGTTTTCGGATTGATGAGTTTAAATTGATTTATTTTTTTACTAAACATGTTATATTTTTCTCTGAAACGCAGTTTACTAAATTATTTGGCTTTATTTCCAATAAGAAAAACTTATTTTCTCAAAAAATATAGCCTAATCTGAGGGATTATTAAATTTAGCCCCTCAGTTGGATAAAATGATCCTTTCTTAAAAACAATAAAATTATAATATAAAAAATATGTAATATACATTTTAACTATTGTTTGCATGCATCATACTTGGAGCACAATAACTGGTGAATATAAAAATAATTTTCCAATTTTTTTATAACCTACAATTAATCATTATTTAGAAGTTTTATTCTTACAGGGATCATTTTAGGCCACTCTCCACTAATAGTGGTTTATGTAGTTAAGGATTTTCGAAATTGAATCTTGATGAAAGCTGTGCTTAAACTTTATATCTTATAGAATTATATTGTCATCTTGAGGCCTTGATAATTTCAATTATCACAAGGTGGAATTTAATCTTCCTTTTGTGGTATTTATGTTAAGTTGATAGAAATACTGATTTTAGGGGTGTTAAAGTTTCGGGATGTTTGAAAACTTCTTATTCAAATCTTTCAAACCCATCCTAAAGAGGCCTGTCCAATATGGCGGAACAAAGTGTGCGGACAAATCAGTTTTATACCATCTCTTGAATTTCTACAAATGACTTGATGGCCGCACAAACTCCATTAATTTCAATTTCATTCTGATGCCGAACGCTTCCCTAAAACCGAATCTTTCTGTTTCCTCCGGAATTTCTTTTAGCAGGTAGAATTAATAGCTTTTTGTTTTACATTAGTGACGCTCCGATAGAACACATTAGGGACGTTATATGAGAAGCCATGGGGTCGCCGTTTCTAATTACCGAAATCCAAACAAAAAAGAAATTCGAGGCAATTAGGAACACCTGTTTTTTCTTTCTGTTTTGTAAAGTTGGATCTCTGCGATTTTGTGAGGATGGGAAGGGAACAATTGGGTAAGTGTTGATTCTAAATGAGTCGCTATTTATGGAAACAACGTGGTAACCTTTGGTGTCCATGTACTAATGCGTTTACTGTTTGGATGTTTTACATTTTCGAGTACCTAGGCTATAAATTTGGATAAGTGAAATAAACTGAGAAAAACGAAAATGGATTCATAGTAAAACCTAACTTAATCTTTATCCAGAGCCAATTTAGCTGGATTGAAGACGGTTTTCAATACATTTATTTCGCCCTGATATTACTTTTGAAAATTGTTCCTTCATAGCGCCCAGTTTTTCCAAAACTACCTACCTACCCAGCGGAAAGGAACTAACCCATTGTTTTACCAGTCGGAGCGTTATTGATGTCTCGATTACGATCGTGGTTTTCCCATTCAGATGTTTCAAAGGGCCCAAGAACAACAAAGAAAGATCGCCACGACAGATATCCGCCGTCAACTAGGGTGTGTAATTCAGGCGGCCATGAAGGCGACTGAGGAATAATTGTAAATTACAATGGCCGCCGAGTTATTGTGTTTAACTCGCGAAATGCTATTTAGTTGTTCATTTAAAGTGTGCGGCTTTTGAAAAACGTTTCGGACATGCGATACAGAGATTAATTCCTACTGATAAATCCTACGATTATTGTCCGTAACAATCGAGTGATTTCGTTGCTGATTGCCCTCGCCGGGGATTGATGAGGAACATTGTAAATTATCGCTCGGTTCGTTACTTCTTTTATTTTCCTTGCCCCGTATCAAAAGATTGCGGATTTGAATACTACCTGATTGTTTACGAGCGATGTTTCAATAATGTTCTCTAAACTTATCACAACGGCTTCTTCTTCTTTAGGAGCTGTACGCAATGCACCGTGTAGGCGGGTCAATGCTCATATTGCATAATTATATAGAAATCTATTGGTTGATAACTTGTAGTTTGTAGAGAATGTTCTTTCACTTTTCTGAATATTGTCTCAACATACCTGACTGACACCATACCAGTTCCTAACATCTCTGAGCCATGAATGCTCTTTCCGACCTGGCCCACTCTTACCTTCTATTTTGCCCATTAGAATCTCTTTGGGTATTTTATATTAGGATCCTCTTAAAATATGTCCCAAGTAAGCTACCTTTCTTTCCCTGATAGGCAATTGCCTATCTTCATTCGCTCTTCGTAGGACTTCTTCCTTGCTGATATGGTCCACCTAAGGTATTCTCTGTCCAGTTCATATCGCACTTTTCGCATTAAGTAAGCATTCCAGTTATACAGTTCTGTGGACGTGTTATCATCAACGCACGAGATATTTATAAGAGAACGAGTGTAATCCATCAGAAATTTAATAATTACCAGGAGTAAATTGCGTTTCACACATATACGCCTTCCATGGTGTGGTTGTTAATGTCGGACCCGGAGCGGTTTCCCCGCCATTAACGAGTTCCGAGTTTATGATTGGGTGACAAGCAACTGATTGATGATGCGACCGCACACTCTAATTACACTTGTATCAACTATTAATTTTATATTACGTGCGCAATCGGTCCAATAAAATTAAACAGAGAAGAAGCACTCTCGGAGGGTACATCGTACAAATGTAGCTTTCGCCTTCTGATTCGGTATAGCCTGAGCTAAAAAATTCTATACCCGAGTTTCGATTCAATTCGGAGTAAATACCTGGAATCAATTAGTCCTCCGCGGGATGACGAAGTGAGGGGAAAGTAGAAACAGGGGCGTGTATGTTTCATTTTGTCTTCGAAATATAAATAATCGAAGTTATATCATTTAATGGAATGAAACAAGGTTAGTTTGCAACTATAATATTGAAATAATTATAGCGCTACTACAGAAATCAGATGACTGGAAGAAATATTGCCTAATGAAAAATAAAAACGAATATCACACGTGTACTGACTAGCGCGTATTTCGCCGGGCACCGACACTGTGCCCCGACCACGTGTTCCCTGTGTAAACAAGTTTCTCGATATTGCCATTTTACGGGTTTCGACCAATGCTTTATACAGCGGATTTTTAAATTTTGGCAACTACGCTTTTCTCTGTCTCTCTCTTTACGTTGGAAATTTGCTAAAGCGGCAAATCGCGCTAACTTAGGTATGTGACTTTATGAGTTTTGCGTGTGCCACTCGCAACTTGGTGTGACTATGAGTCACTCGTGAAGAAAAACGGATTTTGGTATAGTTATACTCAGTATAAGGGCTTTGGGGTTTAGAATATGAAGGTTTTTCAGGAAATCTTCCGATATATAAATGTACTGTATTAGAAATTTAAAGTTCAATTTTTTTTTTCTGAAATGCATCTAATAGCTAACAATCCAATTTAACTTTTTTATCGGAAAAAGGACAAGGGCTTTTTTAATCCTTGTTCCTCTTACTGCTTCTCTTATTTGCTCAATAGTTAGCTGGATGTTTTTAAATGTTAACATGTTATTTAACAATTATTCAAATTATAATAATAATACAAGTAAGTAAAGCAGTATACAAATAAAGTTAAAGTTAAACAAGCTTTTTATTTTAATGCTACATCAGCTTTACAGAAATATAAATTAACAAAACTGTATAAGGTATTTTTTTAAATATTTTTTTATGTACTCTTGCATTTTTGTAAATTGATAACATATAAGTACGTGTTTGTTACAATTGTTGTTAATTGTTTCCAGGCGCTTCATTTTGTATGTTCATGGATTATGCACTCGTATCTATTAGAAATAATTTAGATACCCAATTGGGTATCTAGATTATTCTCTTATTTGTTTCCCTAATTACTCCAGTCTCAATACTGTCGGATTATAAAGAAAAATAATTTACATTTAAATACTAATTAAATATAATGAAAAAATATTTCTATTCAAATACATTATGAAGTGAACACATTTTCGAAATTATTTTTAACAAAACTGAAAATTTCCACTGCGGTATTAATAATTTCACATGTTTTTAATAACATTTTTAAAGAGATTATAAAGAAATTATTTCTACTTTATGACCCATTTTAAACATTTTTCTACTCATTACTCATTACATACATGAATAAATATTGGTAGGTACCCAAATTGTTTTAAATATTTTTCCAATATTTAGTTACTTCTTGAGACACTTAATGGAATCATACCTAAAAACCAAAATTAGAATTACGTTATATTGACAAATAATTAGCACCTTGAAATCCAGGGTAAATTGTAAATTCTTTAAACATGAGAACAAAAAGTTAATTTAATTTCCAAGTACATAAACTCCTGGACAAAATTAACGCACCACACAATTATATCGGGTGTTTTTTTTAAATTTCACCTCATAGTAGGCTGTGGATAGTGTTTGTGAATGTGCCTTACTAGAAAATGTCAAAATTGACATAACCTCACTTTTTTAATAAAAAATTGAAACTGCTCCAATCGGTTAATAGTGTGTTGAAAAAGACAGCTCACTCATCTACGCCTAATTAATAGAGCCAAGCTGTCTTTTTCAAGACATTAGTAACCGATTGGAGCAGTTGCAACTTTTATTAAAAAAGTGAGGTTATGTCAATTTTGACATTTTTTAGTAAGGCGCATTCACAAACACTATCCACAGCCTACTATGAGGTGGAATTTAAAAAAACACCCGATACTTGTATAATTACAATACCGAAATTAATATTGCAATAACATTTTTATAAAAGCTTATAGTTAGTTACTGTCTAGTAGCTAGTAAATGAAATTAGCAAATCAGGGCGTTATCTCTATATATATAAAAATGAAATGCTGTTCGTTTGTCTAGGCGTCAACTCGAGAACGGCTGGACGGATTTTGCTAATTTTGATCTTGAAATATTTGTGGAAGTTTAGGGAAGGTTTTTGTGGCGAGAAACATAAATAATAACTAAGGGAGATACTAAAAAAGGTACGTTTTGTAATTTTGGGGACAAATCGCCAAGGCAACCAATCATACTGTCAGTTGGTTGTCAAATAAAAAATTATTACAATCTGTCATCAGTTTGTCAGTGCGCGAAAACTTTATTCATTTTAAAATGCCAGGGAGAAAACGATCTGATTTAGGTCGTCGGAGTAATTCAAATGTGCTACGAGCTACCTCACGTGCAAATCGCACTGACGACCAGCGAGAGGCAGATAATAATAACGTTCGTATTGGTATGAGAGAATTGGGTTCAAAAGTGAAGAATTATGAAGTAGAAAGGCTTAGGATGGAACGAGTTAGGGCACATCTTACACAGCAGCATTTAGATCGACGGGACACCCATTCTACAAATTCTACAAGTTCGAAAAAACGGACACATCGAGTACTGCAGCCAGAAGAAAAACCGCCAGTGATTACAACTCCAAAACTTCAAGAACTTCGACGCCAACACAACGGCGGGAAGTCAAGAAGACAAGCAAAGTCCTGAGTAAGTCACAGCCACTTTTTGCAGAGAACTGAGTTACAAAGTGAATAACTTCAACTACGACAAGATAAAACAAGCAGATGAATTAATTCAAGAACAAGAAAAAATAGCTCAAGAAATCATATAACTACATAATAATTTCAACAAAGACGGAAGTGCAAGAAAAACCAAGTAATACCTACAAAAAAGGATTGATCACCTAGAAGCACTAAAGCCCAAGAGAACAACGAGGCGTTCCATTAACGTGGGTTTGACGATCAGCACAATTTTATAAAATCACACTATTTCAAAAGGATGCAGGAAAACTACAAGACAATTCGACTGTACTTGACGTCACACGAGGAATATAAAACACCCAAGAAACAAGTCTATGAGGTACAAAATACAAGACCCAAAACCGGAAGTGAAGAAACCTAAACAACAGACCGAACAGGATTACCGACGAATCAAACTAAAGGTAAAAATAACAAATAAAAAAAAAACTACTTAGACAAGCTGAAGAAGACATGGCAGAATCAACACCAAGATGGTCATACACGTAGTACGAGCAACAAATATCCAAAAAATGGAGCGCACTTCAAGACAAAATGAAATAGAGCGATTCCGGAGACGCAGTGTTCCTGTAAACTTGGAACGAGTAGCATTCCACTACGACCCGGAAATAGATTATTGTGCCGACCAATCCGTAACGATTGCAGAAATGACAATCATTTGTCAATATTGTAAAACGTTAAAATATAGCGGTGAATCTATTGGATTATGTTGTGCTGGTGGTAGTAAAATTGCCACAATTGTTCCCACCACAAGATCCATTATGCTCATTAGTTTCTGGGGTGGGAACGCATATTTTACAAGAAAATTTCATGCCTATTTTCGAGATAGATTTTGATAAATTAGTTATTAAAAATTTAAAAAGATAATGTACAATTGCAGTTACAAGGCAGTTTGCGGAAGCAACTTGGAGTTTCCCTGTTTCGCGCATGCGTCGCGTGTTCGCGAGTCGTACAATCATCATCTTTATATATTTACGCACCGCAAAAAAGACAAAAAATATAATACATCAGAAAGCCTTAAATTGATTATGTGCATATCTGTGTTGCATTTAATTTAATGCAGATAAAAAAATTGTATTACGTTTTGACAATATTATTCAAAAATATATGTAGGTGATACGAAGTTCACCGGGTGATCTATAATTTTTTTACCTTCCTTTTTTTTAACTTTACGTGGCATTGCAAAGCATGCCGGGTACGGCTTGTCTCTAATAAATTTTTATTAAAGAAATTTCTTTCTTGGAAACAATGAAAACTTACAAACAGAAAACAAACGAAAACAATAGAATTTTCAGACTTAGAGCTGTTCTAATATCGTGTATGTCCTCCTCTACTCCTAATTACTGTTTCCATGCGTCTTGGCATACTGGAGATCAAATTTTGAACGACTTCTTGAGGAATATTTTCCCATTCCTGCATTGCTGCATCTACCAGTTGATTGCGGTTGGCAGGTGGAGGTGTACGACGTCGAATCCTTTTTTTGATATCGTCCCATAGATGCTCTATTGGGTTCATGTCGGGACTCTTCGCTGGCCATTCCATGAACGGAATAGCTATAGCATTTAGGTAGCGAATAACCTGTCCAGCTACATGAGGACGAGCACTGTCCTGCATAAACAAGAAATTCGGTCCCACAATACGTGCAAATGGCATTACATGGTCAACAACAATATGTTCCAGATAATAATTCGCATTCATTGACCTACCACGTATGGGGACCAATTCTGTGGGGCCATCGAAACAGATGCCTCCTCAAAACATTACAGAGCCACCACCAAACGGAACTTTTGGAGAGATATTGCAACTTGCAAATCTCTCCCCTGGCCTTCTCCAGACACGCTCACGTCCAACAGAAGATTTAAGGCTGATTCTCGTTTCATCTGAGAATAGAACCCTCTTCCAATCATTACGAGTCCAATCTTGATGTTGTCAAGATCTTGATCTTGATGCAAAACGCAACCTTTGAATTTTGTGCTCTCTATCTTGGCCGGTTTTCTGCTGTCTAATCCAGCTTCATTTAAGCGCCTTCTAATCGTTCGGGAAGATTGCGAGCAGCTACGAGTTCATTTTGTAGAAGTCGTCCTGTTTCTTAAAGCGGATTGTCTAAGAAAACGTTCATCTATTGGATTAGTACACCGTTTTCGCCCTTGTCCCGGCCTTCGTAAATGAGCCCCTGTCTCGCTAAATCGTCTAACCATGCGACTTATGCTGGAATGGCTTCTTCCTATCACATTAGCAACATAACGCATCGAATATCCCTCATTCAGCAAAGTTGATGCTCTTACTGCTTCTTCCACTGACAAATTTGTTCTGCGATTCATTATTAAACTGAAGAACACTCGCACTTACACTATCGATAACAAAAAACCTTGGTGGCTTAAAACAATTAGTCTTAATAAGCAACAATTTCTGATCAGATTTTAAATCAATTTTCATCGAAAATGCTTTTCTTTGCTATTACACTTTTAAATCAAAACCCATGTTGACAACATTTACTTGAACTGTCGAAGTAAATCCAGAGCCTACTTGTAAGATTGCTAAACAACTGAAAATCATCATTATTTTGGAATAACACATAATATATATGTGGTGGTGCTTTAATTTTGTCCAGGAGTTTATTATGCACCTATTACCTATTAGACTTATTAAAAATCCATTATTGTTCTTATTAAAAACTAATCTAGCAGTAGAATTGCTTAACAGTCTCAATACTGTCGGATTCAAAAGAAAAATAATTCACACTTAAATACTAATTAAATAAAATGAAGAAATATTTGTACATATTTATATGCATTATCAAGTTAATACATTTTCGAAACTATTTTTAATAACACTGAAAATTTCCACTGTAGTGTTAATAATTTCACTTTTTTTGATTAAAAACTTTTAAAGAGATTAATGAGAAATTATTTCTATACTTTATAACCAATTTTGACCTTTGTTCTACTCATTACACATTACTACACACCTGAGTAAATATTGGTAGGTACCCAAAGTGTTTTAAATATGTGTCCAAGATTTAGTTACTTCTTGAGACACTTAGTGGAATCATACCTAATAACCAAAATAAGAATTACTTTATATTGACAAATAATTACCACCTTGATATCCAGAATAAATTGTAAATTGTTAAAATATATTATTTATAAATATATATCATATATTATATATTATATTATAATTATATTTAATATACATATATACGTACTTTATATTATAAATTTATTCGTTTTTTTTTTATTCTCGAATTGCTTCCCCGCTTGTCTTTCGCATTCCTTCACTTTTCTATTAGACCTTTTAATTACCTACTAATGTTCAAAATCGTCGAGGATCATTTTTCATTGTATCCCTCCCGACAAAAAAACGCACAGATTCGACTCCTATACACGAAGACATTAAATATTATTTAAAAATAATCTATCCCGTAATTTTTCATAATGAATAATCAACTTCTTATTCTTTTACGAGGACGATGAAGAAGGAGCTTTAATAACCCTTTGATGAGTTCGCCGCGTTATTAATTGAACCTCTCATGAGAAATAACAAATTAATACTTTGAGAGAGATTCCGGGAGCCGCACCCGAAAAACGGATCGAGAACGCAGCGATCCGCTCTCGTGATAGCGACAATTGTGTAATCAGAAAGGTTTTAGGAACGTCACGAAAAGCTTTACGTTTCGGTGTTATTTTTCGTGTAGTATCTTTTCAAAGGGGCTTCGGTACGTCGCTTCGTCGTCTCTGCCGTTATCCCATTAGACCGGCATTAAATTTCAAAAGCTACCCATCAAAAAGTGTAATCATCTTTCACCGAGCTGGAAAAAATTCAAATTAACGTCGCTCTGTCGTTAGAAAAATCGCGAAAACGATCCACTTTGGTCTCGGGGTAATTTAAATTTTTTATTTTATATTTTTTCCTCCAATCAGAAGCCATGTTACTTACTGAAGCGCGAAGAATGCATAATTACCCCATGGGCGTAAATATCAGGTATGTACTTTCAACCTTATGAGCTGTTGATAGATACATATACATAACTACTTACTTTTTGAAAAATCCAAAATTAAATCCCACTAATGTTCAGTTTCGAATTACCCACAATTGGAACTACCTCTAAAATATTACTTAACTACGACCACCTTCACAAAACGGTCAGTTTCTAACGTTTAGCTCGTTATAACTCAATAGGTAGATAATTCGAACTCAAATTGCTTTTATTGCTTGCAAATAGTACCTAATTATTAGCAATAGTAGTACTAGTAATATGATATGTAAGTTGTAATATTTTTCACATTTAAATTTTGGGAGACCACTAATGAGAGGTTTTGCTCTATACCCAATATAGAAGGCACGCTCAGGTTTAATTCCAAGCACTTTAACGGTATGTTTAGCAATTACAAAACGGCAACAATCTTTATTCAAAAGATCTCTTCCATTCATACAAACCGCGGGTCGACAATCAATGTCCGTTATATGCGCGGCATGTGTTTGTGTGTATGTATACGCAGAAAACGAGATTTTTTTAATATGCAATTAAGTTGGGAATAAAAGTGCTATTGTAATAACGTAACAATGAAAACAGGTAGTAGAGCCGCTAATGAAACCTAATTGGGGTGCTCCGCTGAATGGACCGGTTATTTAGCTCCCGTCGGGCTCGACATCATTCGTTATGGCCACCAAAAAAAAAAAAAAAGAATACTGATAGGTATTCCATTATGTTCCTCGCTGTAAATTGTACTTTTATAACTTCGGCCAGGTATTAATTTATATCAGTAGCCAGAGCTTCCCAAAATTACAACAATTCACCGGCGAACGATCATAATCTCGACGATTAAAGCAGTGTTGGTGTAGAAATTCTGATTATGAGAAGCGAGTAATAATAAATTAACGAATTAAACAAACGTTCTGAAAAAACCGCCCTTCTAAAATCCTCCCTAAACGCGGTAGGCAAAACACGTGCATGTAGTAGTTCGTTCTAAAGTCACTAAATGTGGAAAGTACCGCAATTCAATGTCCCAACGTGTTAGAGAGAGAAGTACATTTTCGGACACAATATGGCGGATTACAGCTACAATCTGCCTGTTTCATGCCTATTGTTGTGTTTTGTGGATTGTGGGTTATGTGTCATAGTGTGTCAGTGATATGTTAGGTTAGGGATATGACACAATGGCTAGTTTTAACATAAGAAAGTGGGCCTGGTAGGCGTGTCTTTCGCTAGTTCCAATATGGCGAAATGTCAGGTCCGGATTTAAATTAAAAATCATAATAATACAACTTTCATTCTCAAACAGATTTATTTCATTAATATAATATTATTTGTAAATCATTTCTTCACAATAATAATTAAGACAATATAATACATGAAAGGTGTATTTAAAAAGTAATTTTTGAAAACTAAATGCAGTCCGAAATGTACAAGTAAATTTTCTTGAATACAACTCTGTACAATGTTGAAACTAACCTATGAAAAGTGATTCCAGTATTTCCAGTGAGATCCTTCTTGTCTATGCGTCCGTTGCTCGTACAGCTACGTCGTATCACACATGAAGCCATTACTTATATATGTAAACGCAGTGTAGAAGTTAACATAAACACCAAAAACTCCGAAAAATATCACAATCCAGTGACAATAAAAATTTGACAAAGCGCAGTGAGCAATATGGCCGACCTATGCCCGTGCACAACCTCTCCGTGTCATATCCCCTCTTTAACATATCACTGTAGTGTGTCATATTTGTTTATTTTATTGTATATAGGTGTAAATTAATTTTTATGTACATTTTTCTCTCGCGAAATTTCGTTTTTACTTTTTGGGAATAAAAATGCCAAGTTGTTGTTTTATCCTTTAAAACGAGCAAATTTTTGTTTTCTATTTTGAATTTCGCGCGGCGCGGCGCGGACACAATATGGCCGCCCATTGCGGTACTTTCCTCATTTAGTGACTTTAGTTCGTTCGACTCGTAGCTAATTTCGTTTCGATGATCGCAGATGATCGAACATAACCTCAATGTTCTGCACGTTTATTTGAACCAATTTCAGATACTCAATACTCTGGAAATATGGGAGACGTTCCTGGTTTCGTCGATCCAACTGGTTCGGCGGAATCCGAAATCAACGAGCAAGGCAGTAAGAAGAAGAGCGGGAAGAAAGGTGGCGGGTTCCAGTCCATGAACTTGAGCTTTAATGTCTTGAAAGGTATTATGAAAAGGGGCTACAAGCAACCTACGCCCATACAGAGGAAGGTAAGATACAGTAATGATGCAGCCCTGTGGTGTCTCATACGTGGTTTGTAGACTATCCCGATTATAATGGAGGGGAAGGACGTAGTCGCCATGGCGAGGACGGGCAGTGGAAAAACGGCTGCGTTCCTTATTCCGATGTTCGAGAAGTTGAAGGCGAGAAGCGCCAAAGTCGGAGCCCGTGCGCTTGTGCTGTCCCCCACAAGAGAACTAGCATTACAAGTAAACTCCCCCGCAACAACCTCGACATCCACTTCTCTACTCTCCTCGTTTCAGACACTAAAATTCATTAAAGAGCTCGGCCACTTCGTCGGACTGAGAGCCGCCATCATTCTGGGAGGCGACTCGATGGAAGACCAGTTCGCAGCCATCCACGGAAACCCCGACATAATCGTTGCGACGCCCGGTAGATTTCTGCACATGTGCGTCGAAATGGAACTTAAATTGTTCAGCATTGAGTATGTCGTGTTGGACGAAGCAGACAGGCTGTTCGAGATGGGATTGGGACAACAGTTGACGGAAATTGTGGGACGCTTACCCGACACTAGGCAAACCGTGCTGTTCTCCGCCACGCTGCCAAAGGTTTTGGTGGATTTTGCCAAGGCCGGCTTGAGCGATCCAGTGTTGATACGGTAAGTGTGATCGTGATTATGTCTTGTGAAATTTACTCGAGATATGAAAACATTTACCTATTATATATAAATATTTAAGTAAGATATCTGTAGTTATGACAGTCCGACAGTCCTGGTAAAAATGGCATGTTCTAGCCCATTCTAGCCACTTCTGGTGATACTGAGGCACTGAGGGTATTACTACTGCATTGCCACATACAACACACAAAAACATATTATGTTCAATGACGATATGTCACAAAAACATTTGTTGCATAATAGTCAGTATATTTATATACCTATTCAAATAGTAAATTCGATTTCACCTTCTGATTTTTAATGGAAACATTTGTAAAAACTTTTATCATATGGAGGTGTAACTGCACTAGGTTTTCATTCTACTAACAGTAAAACAACTATCAAATGAAATTAATTATTTGTCTGTACAATTATTCTGTTGAAATTAATATACACATACACGGAATGTAGCATTGTCGTTCAAGGCAGTAATGTGTTTGGGAATACATTGTAGGATAATGTGTTATCTTGAGGTAATTCAAATTCTGGTATATTAAAATTAGGAAAGAACTGGTAATAACATTATTAAGATTATGTTGTTAGTTTTGTGCAGAGCTTTATGACTTTTAGAAACCTATACCCTTTCATGTGTTTCATATCAGGTTGGACGTAGAGTCAAAGCTTCCCACAGAACTGCAATGCTGGTACTTTGTGATCAGACCAGAAGAGAAGCTAGCAGCGCTACTGGTCCTATTAAAATCACACATAGATAAGAATCAACAGACTGTCGTCTTTGCAGCAACGAAACACCATGTTGAATACCTACACGCCGTAAGACGCTGCGTACCATCACACTGATCTCTTTTTAATCGTTTCCAAAGATTTTAGATTATGCCGGGATCAGCAACACCTACATATACTCGAATCTGGATCCCTCTGCTAGGAAAATCCATGCTGCGAAGTTTAGCATGGGGAAAGTCAAGGTTCTTATTGTAACAGATGTAGCTGCACGTGGTATAGATATCCCTCAGTTGGACAACGTTATCAATTACAATTTCCCGGCCAAGGCAAAGTTATTCGTGCATAGAGTAGGTAAGAGGACCAACTTCGATCTTTGAACTTTGGTGATTTAATAAATAAATGACCAAAGTAATCAAAAAATAATTATTAACTTTGGTGATTTAATAAATAAATGACCAAAGTAATCAAAAAATAATTATTATTTAGGTAGATGTGCAAGAGCTGGCAGATCAGGAACAGCATATTCCCTTGTTTCCCCGGACGAATATGCCTTCTTGCTGGACCTTCACTTGTTCTTGGGTCGACCCTTATCGCTGGTAACTTCTAAAGATAAAACTGGAGACGTAGGAAGGATACCTCCGTCTTTAATTGAGGAACAGCACAGTTCACTCTTGACGATGCATCAAATACACAAAGATTTGGTAAGTTTTAAAAGAGCGTTAACATTACCTCCTCCATCTTTAATTTTTGTAGGAAAACCTGAAGACGGTATCGGAAAATGGCTACTCTCAGTACCTGCGGTCCAGACCACCGGCGTCCTCCGATAGCAACAGAAGAGTGAAAGAGTTGCCGATGGCCGCTTGTGGTATTCATCCAGTTTTCAGGGAGATGGCCGATGGAGATGAAGTCGAGAGAGAAAATTTATTAGACCAGATGAAGACTTATAGACCACAAGGGGTGAGAATTCAACTCATAAATTTAATAGAAACGCAATTATTCGTTTTGTAGACGGTTTTCGAAATATTGGGCAAAACGAAGTCAGTAGAGTATCAAACTATGAAACAAAAGAGAGCATTCCATAAAGAGAAAATCGAAGCTCATCATCAGCTCTTAGCCAAAAAAGAGCAAGAAATAATGTCGTTACATCAGGAGTCTCCAACTTTGCAAAGTAGTAATGCAGATGAGATCAATGACGCTTTTACTAAAATTGTATTGCCGAGAAAACGTAAAATGGATGTGTTGTATCAAAAGAACAAACGGCAGAGATTCATAGATGACAACTACATCCCTTACATGCCCAGGGATCAGCATACAGAGGACGGGTAAGATGAAATCCTCTTTTGGTTACGCATCAAATAATGTTTTCCGGTTTTTCAGGTTGGCAGTGAACAATTTCCAAAAAGAGGCGTCCAAGGCTCAGCTCGATCTAGTTGGGGACTCCGAGGAAGGCCTCAAGTTGAACAGGCAGATGAAAGTGTGGGACAGAAAAAAGAAGAAAATGGTCGCACTCCCTGTAAGTTTTACAATGCTTTCAAAACAATTTCCGATTGTTATGTACAATTCATCCTACAAATAG
Organism: Cryptocephalus moraei; assembly: GCA_946251905.1. Classification (NCBI taxonomy): domain Eukaryota; kingdom Metazoa; phylum Arthropoda; class Insecta; order Coleoptera; family Chrysomelidae; genus Cryptocephalus; species Cryptocephalus moraei. Next base: position 19,671,349 of record OX276454.1, read on the forward strand.
CTGATAATATGGTCCTGTATTGATGATGAAAATGATAACATGTTGCCATGTTTTTGTTGTATGTGTCGAATTTATAACATATTTGTAATTTTCTAGGACGCCAGGGTAGGAAAAATAAGAACGGAATCAGGCGCGTGGATACCGGCTTCCTTCAAGAGCAACCGTTACGCTCAGTGGAAGGAAAAAACTAAAGTGGGCCAGGAAGATGATGACGGCGATGACAATGATGAAGAACAGCCTAACAGACCTAAGAGACCTGTCTACACTCATTGGGCTAAACATAACGAGAAGCTCAAATCGAAACAAAGGAAATCAGAGATGAAATCGGTCGATCAGATTGTGAAAGCGAGGATCATCGCAGACAAGAAGAAACGGAAGCACAACAAGAAACCCAAAAGAGCCAAAAGGAAGTAAAGAAATGAGAGAATTTGATTTTAGACAAAATGTTTATTGTCAAAACAAAATATTAAACCCAAAATAAATTAAATCACATGTTATATAATAAGTACAACTTTTGTGAAAATCCCTGATTGAGTATAAGTTTGAGAAATATCAAAACATCTTTGGACTCCATATGCATTGGTTCATCACATTCACATCCTACTTTTTTAACTTTAACATCATCATATCTTCCCAAGAGGCGCTCTGGATGTTCACATTCCCTTTGCAGTTAACTGAAAGTATATGCTCTTCATGAAAATATGGTAAAAGCACAAAACCTCCTTCAGTCTCCTCCACAGTGAACTTTGTATTTTCGGCTACCTTCAAATTTTTTGTTTTCACATTCACTTTTACATTATCCTGGCAAGCATCAGCCAATTTCAGATTCACTACTCCATTTAACACGTTTATTTCCGAGTCTTCAGTCAATCTGGATATGTGGATATCCGCAATGCCGTTTTCGACCAACGAGACTAATTTCCCATCAAATCCAGCTAGAAAGTAATGGTACTAAAAATAATTTCGAGTGTTTTAGGAACATACTTAGGTTCAAGGTGCCCTCCTTGATGTACACATTGCAAAATTGATGAGCGTTGTTAAGTTGAAGATTCCCCTTCTCGATATTGAAGTGGCTTTCGTGGGCATAAGATGATTCGACTGATATATTCCCCTTCTTAGTTTCTAATTTGGTCAAAAGACTTTGCAACCTACCAGTGACGATATCCTAAAACCATCACACTAACATTTAACTATTTCAAATAAATCATCTCACCCCTTCATGCACTACGGCAATTTTCACATTCGAAGCTTGCACGAACTCTAATAACTTAACATTGCCCTTATGAGTTTTAATATCAACTTCGTCTCCCTGGTATCTGTCTACTTTTATATCGCCTTCAGCGGATTCCAGATGAAGTTTATCACCGTGAAAGTAACCTACGGTGATATCTCGCTTCGATGTGATATACAAATCTGGAAAGAGAGTTCACACTTTTAACCAAAGTTTTTGGAAAAGTGCAGTTTCTGTTTCAAAGAAGAAAACTTTCAGATCTGGAGAAATTTGACCGTTGTGATTGTACATAAAAACAATTATCGCATTATATGAAATGCAACAGTGGTAGTATTAAATTGTAGTGAAATAGTACAGAGATGCTGACTGTGATTATATTAAGGATGAGTGACTAATACCGTTGCTAATACCTAGTACGAGCCTAATCCAGCAAAATAACATCTACTAATACTCAGTGCATAAAAGACCATTTAAACCGTCAGGTATAAGGATTATGCATGTATATATAGTATTATCAGAATCAGCAAGCCCTATCGAATTTTAAAACCACTTAAGAATCAGACAAAGGCGGCTGTACCAGCCAGGTGTTCATTTTAGTGGATCAAGTAATCTCACTCTCTTGCGGCAAAACAACAATTTCTCAGGTACCATTTCTCAAAATTACAATATGAGATTACAAAACCTTAAATTACATATTTACTTGCTTTAACGGGCGCTTTGATCTTACAAACCATGTCGCAGTTTGCTCTCCCCTTCTTATCAACCACCGTTATCCTATTCCCATAGAGATCATACTCCAAGCTATCGGCACACTCCTCATTGAACTGAAGTATCAACTTATCGCAGTTGTGGTACTTGTGGACGTTCAACGGCTTCACCTTCACGCAATACGGAACGTCAACGTGGAGATCGCAGAAAGTAGGAACTTCCAATTCCCTCTCTAGGATGGTTGAGTAAAACCTGCCTAGATTCAGTCTAGATGTCTTTGACGTTAAATTGAGCAGTAGGTTGTACAGTACCCTGAAATGAAAATTTGGTTGAAGGGGTGCTCAGGTTAAGAGGCAGTTGGAGTGAGATACATTTTGTACTTAACTGGAGGAGAGATGATTTTCAGTAATTTTTGAGTGGTATGGAAATGTACTTTACATTATTATTGTGATTATAAATCGATTGTGTACTGGTGAATAATAAGAAACAAAAAATCGAAGATTATAATTACATATTCCATTTCACGTCTGCCACAGACATCTGCTTCCCTCTTCCCTTTTGTGGCAACCAACAATGCAACGGGTGTCAGGTGTCATTGTCAGCTGATGATACTAGATTAATTGGCAACATAACATACACTACAAATAATTTTCAAACCCAAACCAACCCAAACGTAATTTGTATCTGTTTCGTATTCATTTCAACAACCACCAGCAGCCAAAAGATATTAGAAAATTAACTGTTTTCCATACTGTTTGTAGCGTTTAGCGTTTAGCAGTTGGTGCGATACTCGAACTTATCCTTCCTTCCTTCCATCTTCCTTCCTGGCTTCTGTGAGTTCTGAGTTCTGAGTTCTATGCCTTGTATGGCTGGCTGAATTTGGTGTTCTGTGGTCCTTCGTGTTTGCGGTGGTTCTGGCCGTTCTGGGCCATTTCATATTTAATTTTTAGTTTACATTGTTGAATATTTACTGTAGGGTACTGGGAATTGGAACACATTTATGTTACCGTAAGATATCAATATTTGCTAACGCGCAAAGCTGTGATCGGATCTGTTCATCAATTATACCCCCGTAGATGGTAACGGATTCAACGTCCCCCATAAGTCTTTCAAAAATGGTCAGAGGTAAGAGTTTTCATCATTTCCTGAGTGAAACACTGACTCGATTCATTCAGGTATTAGGTTTATATTAGTTTGTTCTATTGTATTAAGTGTGGTTTTATCGCTGTGTTGCTAGGCCTTCCATGTAGGTAATTGCACTGGAAAGTGATGGTAACTATGTTATCATGATTAACATTATGAATCACAGAAGTAACTCAGATTTTACATAACACATAAAAACAGCTATGTTGCTGTCAGTTTGGATAAGTTTAAATCATGTCCAAGTGGAGGTGTCTGTTGATTGTTCAAATAAACTGCCACACATTTTGCATGTTTATGTATTGTCTACAATTGAAATGTTTCAGTTGCTAGGTGTTTTTACTTAATACCGGTTTAATTTTACTATCGATGGAGGGAACTGCTTGACACTTCTCCGCACACTTACATATCGAACCCTGGAAAAAGAAATATTAAATGCACAATTAAGCAAAAGAGGTATTAAATACACCATTAAGCAATTCACAGATATGCTATTTTGACATCCAACAAATATTAACCCAATAAAAAATCCACATTTTTTGGTGTGTTCTAAAAAAACTCAATCACATTCGATCTACCTTTCGAACCAAATAATAATAACCTTCCCGGTGTCACTTGTTAAAGTTGTTACAATCTGGTCAAAATATGATCATGATCATGATTTTCTGGGAAGAAGGAATGATGGCTTAGTAAAATTTCAAAAAATTGTAATTGTAATACTTCTGACTGAGGAGTACTGATTTTACCTATTCCACCTTAAATTTATATTCGTAACTGCATGCTGAATAAATGATCACTTTTTCCTACTTTACGATTCAATTTTTTTTATAATCGTTAAGTAAAATGTGAACTTACCTCATCTTTTTCAATCTCTCCACATGCAGCCAGATCATACCTGTAAATTCTATCATTTAATTGCTACGTTACAAATTAGATATAATAATAATTACGGTGAATCAGCATGCACCTCTGTCGTACTCGTTGATTTATTCATGCCGTCGAGGTTCTTGAATTCCTTCTGAATGTCCATGAGTAGGTCACCGGAATCCTTGACTAGTCTCGCATACTTCCTCTCCAGCTCTTCCAGGGTGTTGTCATAGTTGATTTTCACCTGTTCACGTTGCGTTATGCTCCTGTTCAGCTGTGGGAAAACGTCAGTAATAACATGCATACCTCGATTCACATACATGCCAGGCAGATCCTGTAAGTGATCCTCTCGACCTCCGTTTCCAGCTTCATCCGTTCATCTCGTTGCTTCTCTATCAGGTAATTCAGTTCCATCCTGTGGGACTTGAGTAGCATGATGCACTCGACGATCTTGTCGTTGTTCCTCTTCAGTTCCTCGCCCATCGGTTCGGCCGGCTTCGATTCTTCTCCCATTTTGAATTTTAACTTGAAGTTGGTATTAGGCGAAAGGAAAGTTTGATTTTTAAAAAAGGGCTGTCATTTGCTTTCAAATTTTGACATTTGTGTTTTCTTTTCCTATGACTAGAGGTCGGGAAATATGCAAAATGTATATAAGGTGCATATCCCGACACAATTCATTATTAAAAGTGCATATTTTCAGCGATTTTCGGAAGAATATCTCAAGAAAATAAAAATTGTAAATGTACAAATCTCTGTGTAAGCAGTTATGTATTATGTCACATACCTTCTGCTTAGGGTTAAGCCGGCTGCCCTTTAAAAGTAGCATTATTGGTGGTTGTGGAAAGGCTATTAAAATTAAGTAATAATGAAAGTGACGATAATGAAATATGAAAATAATGACGTATCTGCAACGCTGGAATAACACTTGGATGGCAAAAAGGGCTTCACGGGTTCCCAACTGCCGAACTGCATGTCACTCTTGTTTTCCTCACATTTGCTGTATTCTTCTCTGATAGTTATGCATATACCATACCTTTTTCTTCTTGTACACTGTAAGCCTGAAGCTATAGCCTGAGTGAAATAATTATGCTCATAATATAAACAGTCCTATTTGAAATATCCTTAGAATGAACTACGACAATATGTTCTATGTACCACCTTCCCTTAGCTACCGCAGTATTACCCACGACACCCGTCATACAGACGAGGCGTCAGAAGGTGATGTACGATGACATCAAGGCGCCCCCGACTCCGCACAGGATCGAGCTGAGGAACGATACTGACGAGATCGACACGAAGAAACCGGTCAAGTCGTTCCAACCGTTACCGAAAATCAGGAGAAAGTAAGCGAGTCAAGGGCCGGAGGCGTCGCCCTTTTCTAAATTAGTATTTTTCAGGTTGAACAACAATGACAACAAGACTCAACGGGAACAGAAGAATGGAGAGGCGGACAACCATAAGATCACCGAATACTTTCCAGTCCGCAGATCTGTCCGTAAAACAAAAAAGACTGTCCTCGAAGAGAAGCGACGCGATTTGGAGTACGCCCTGAGGAACGGGATCGAAGACGGACTCGAGGTCAGGATTGTGAATGGTCCAAAACAGCTTTGATGTTTGTGCACAAACGCTTTTAGTTACTGTCCATCCAAACTCAGTTTAAGAGGGCATAAAACAAATTATGATAAAAAAAAATATGGCTACTTCAGTGAAGGCAGCAAAGAATTAGGTATGTGTTGGAATTCCTCCCAGAAATATAATAAACTCAAGAATGTCAATCTGTTATGAATAACATGACACTCCATAGTGCAAAGTGACCTACTTCTGAGTTTTCGCGATAAATACTGTATTAAGCGGAATATTTCATTGTGTCGTCAGGACAGGACTAAGAGTTTTTGACTTCTTGTTCATGAATCCAAGATGAATAAAGTGTCAATATGAATATTTGCTTGAGCTGACTTCTTGAAAATGGAAATGTTGAGCTCGTAAAAAATTAGTTACAAGCAATAGATGTTTGCTGTGAAGAGTCATGTAACTGAATCTCAGACGCCCCTATTGGCATTATAGAGTTTATTATATTTCTTTGGAATTCCTGGGAATATTCACGGCCCATCAAACATGTTAGGATCTCAGTCTGGTATTGTGGGCAATTTCTCACTTTAGAGGACTAAACTGATTAACTGTGTAGAGATAAGCGTTGGCACTAACACACAATTGTAGCCGGGGTGAGTTCTATTGGACCCATCTCAATCTTAAACGATTTTTTGTATATCTTAGATTGAGTTGGAACGAGTATACTTTGATGTGATTAAGTCAGATGCCCAATGCTGGATTCACTTTTCCTATGGGTTAGAAAAGTGCTCTTCTTCACCAAGAAGCCCAAATACTAATACATAGTTAGCACAGGAAAAGACATTAGGTAAATTCCAAAATACGCTGCAGGTGTTCAGTGGATACATCAGGATCACAGGCAGTTCCATTTGAAGCCCAATTGAACTGGCCTTTCACCAACCCAACATCTTGTTTCCTTACATTTGTTTTTCATAAAATCACAAACAAATTAACAATATTATGTGGCTACTTGAATTATAATACGTTTTCATACTTTCCTGGCTACCAAATATATTCAATCATACCATTTTCGATTATCTTTTTCAGGTTAAATGTTTCGAAGGTAAGGGAAGAGAGTTGTGGCAGTGAAGAACTTCTGCAGGGGCGACTTCGTCGTAGAGTACAGCGGCGATCTGATCGATCCCATCGAGGCTAAAATTAGGGAGGAGAAGTACGCTCAGGACCAGAGCGCCGGCTGCTACATGTATTACTTCAGACACAACGATCAACAGTATTGGTAGGTCACGTGACTCGGGGATCCCTAAAATTTTAGTGATGTTTTTGGTTAGATTCGAATCCTGGTTGATGCCACAATTTTTAATTATATTTGCACAAGTCTTAAAATGTAGGTATTTCTTTTAGTGTGGATGCGACTGCTGAATCCGGAAGGTTGGGCCGTCTGGTGAATCATTCTCGTAATGGCAACCTGGTGACTAGGACGATTATGGTTGATAGTAAACCCAGGTTGGTGCTTATAGCCAAGGATGAGATCAAGATGGGTGAAGAGATTTCGTATGATTACGGAGATAGATCGAAAGAGTCGTTGAAATATCATCCATGGTTGGCCTATTAGAAACAAACAGCATTGAGAGTTCGGTATGATACAAAAGATTACTAGTTGAATAAATAGAGAATTATTTGATATGTGCAGTAGTAATCGCATAACATCTTTTTTTATAATTAATACATGAATTTATGGAATCTGATATGTAAGTATTAAATTTATAAGTATTCATTTTAAAGACTTGCCTTAGATGACGTTTTCTTAAATGAAATGAACATAAGTGTTTTGTCTTACGAATAATAGGATTGTGTAAAGCGCATGGGTGAGTATGTAATGAAAGTATGAGTTCCAAGTTAAAATCTGAGTTAAAGACTAGACGAAATCAAATATCGACTGCTATTTTTTAATTTTACAAAAATTAATAAAGCAATGAAAAAAATTAATTTGTTTGTTCCTGTACTGTGTTGAAATTTTACTTATTTAATTAATTTATTATCTTGTATGCAAACTTTTTAATGAGTGTAGTGATTTTAGTACAAAAATATTTTGGGGGTACACTTAAGGGATATGTTTACTATTCCATTATTTTTAAGGTTTTAATTTAGTACTCTTAAGACATCGCTGTAGTTTTATTGTGCTTGTCGAAATGTTATAAAATGTAATGCTGGCAAGTATTAATGGTAATTATTTCTCATTTTTAAGTAGTGTAATTGCATGTTATTGAATTAAAAATAAAGTGGCCTAATATGTTTTCCGTGTTCGTTTGTTAATAAGGAATTAGAACCTATGAGTTTTATTAAACAGTAACTAGGGATACATCTGTATCTGGGTTGCCGTCTGAAAGACGTGACTGGTAAAATGAGACTGAAATTACGTCTGTAGTTAGATTTTTGGTACTTACTCGTCGAGCAGTCAATGAAATTGCTCTCTTTTTAAATCACCCTGATCCCAAAATTTCATCACAGGACAGGAGATGAAGTGTGCAATCGCCATCATGATTCTAAGTGGGTATCATGAATTGCCAGAAAAAGACATGTACTGGAGTACAGAAATGGATTTAAACGTACCAATTGTTTCAGGTGGAATGCGAAGAGATCGGTTTAGGCGGATTATGAAATATTTGCATTGTGCTGATAACACGAAACCTAATGCTAATGACAAAATGTGGAAATTGCAACCAGTTATAGATAAACTGCGAGCAAATTTTATTAAAAACTTCGTTCCAGAAGAACACCTAAACTTTGATGAATCCATGGTAAAATAATTAGGTAGACATTCAAGCAAACAATTTATACGAGGAAACCCTATAAGGTTTGGTGTTTAAATGCTGAGTCCGGATATTTGATTGATTTTGATGTCTACCAAAGAAGAAATCCAAGGGGAAATGGATTTGGGAAATGTGCAGCACCACTTATCAACATGATTGACGATTTTGTCCAAACTTCCATTAAAATTTTATTTTGATGATCTTTTTACTGGTTTTAATATTCTATATTACCTAAAACAGCGTGGTTACCATGGAACGGGAACAATCCGCGACAACCATATTCCCAAAAGCTGTCCTTTACCTGCCACAAATATGTTCTCTAAATCTCAGAAAAGGGATGATTTCATATCAGCACTTGACAAGGAAGATGGAATCATTGTCATCAAGTGGCTTGATGATAATTCTGATGTTAGCGTAGCATCTACCTGCCATGGAGTGTGTCCCACTTCCCAAGTCGAAGATTATACTGGTATCGCGTCCATCAGTTATATCCGAGTATAACCGCTTTATGGGAGGAACGGACCTAATGGATGAAAATATATTTCAAGATATCGCATATCCTTTAGAAGGAAGAAGTGGTGGTGGCCGCTTTTTACTTGGTTACTAGACACTAGTACAGTAAATGCGTGGTCTGTCAGGCGAACGTGCCAAAAGAAATCACCAATTAGTCAACTGGATTACAGAAGACAAATCGTTTTGCGTTATCTTGAGAAATACAGAAATACAAAACAGTTTAAAAATATATTTCAAAAGGATCAGGGAGGCCATCTACATAAAAAAAACAGCTTAACTTTAAATCGGGTGTCTGATGATATTGGATATGATCAGGTTGGTCATTTGTTGGTTTCAACCAGTTTCAAGTACCGACAAGAAAAGGAAACGTGCTGGCGAAGGATGTTTTTCCAGCATATGTATAGATTGTAACTGTATATTTCACAATAAATAAACATTTTTAACAACATGCAACACAAATTTGCATCATTTCTTTAATTTTGTATACCATGATCGGTATTACGGCATGACCGTATTAACCATATTTGGTCATGCATTTTTTTTTTCAAGAAAAAAAAAACTACCAAACTGCTAAAAGGGCTAACTTAATCATTATATCTAGGAATTATGACCCAGTATACCGTACTTCTAAAAAAACAAAATTCCGCCGTTGAAGGGTTAAATGTTAAATCCAGAGATAATAACCCTTGCAGGGCTGCCTCCCTCTTACGGTAAGAATTGAAATTAATTACAGATCTCTCGTAACCTAACAATTGTTTGTGGTCCACTAGATAGCGTGCAAAGAAACAAAGAAAAGCTACAGTTTCCTATTTATAATATGGCTAGCAGGCTAGCGTATTGTTTATTTGATTTTGTGTCTATTCTGTGGTCCATTTTAGCTTCATTCGTAATTTTTTTTATTATAAACCATACAATCTTATTCATGGACTGTGATATTTCTAAGAAATCGATTGAATTCACGTAAAAATGTCGCTGGTGCCTGACTACGGGGATTCCAATTCTGAAACCAGTTCTAGTGATTCGGACAATGAGGATTTTAGGTAAAAATACCTGTAGAATTCGTAATAAGCCAGACTACAGCAAAGTACCAATACATATACACAACCCTACATCCCTTCAACGTACCATCAAAAAGGGAACTTACTCCAGTTCCATACTTTTTCCCTGTCAACGGCTTCACACTCTAGGAAAACGTCACGCTGTGTTATGTCTGTACAATTATGTAAAAAATGGGTCAGCTGTTACATGTTTCAGCATTACAAACAACCAGGACGCCTCGAGTCCCCCCAGACCGAAGCTGCCGACGCCAAATTTCGGGCAGGAGGGTAATTCAATGGCCGCAACAGTAGAAATCAACTCGTCGGTATTCAAGAACCCCTTCATCGAAGCCGAAAACGCCAAAGAAGCCATACTGCAGAAGCATGTGAAGATGGTAGAGACAAAGGATAACATCACGTTAATAAACGGAAAGAAAATCTGTTGGAACTATCGGAAAGGTACGAAAGTTCACTTCCCTCTTTTCCTCATTCTGAACACTTTCTTCGGCTCAGGTCGTTGCAGATTCGGCCACAACTGCAAGTTCGCCCACGATTCCGACATCCAGAAGACCGCCGAGCAGATCGAGAAAGAAAAATTAGCCGCCCTGCAGAATTCGTTGGTCTGCCACAACGCTCAGACGGGGCACAGCCAGTACGTCCCTCAGAATGTGACGAGGAGTGGGGAGGACTCTGACGAAGACAGTCCCAGATTGAAGAAGAAAAGGAAACGCCCGGGCCTAACCCAGGGTCTCGTCCCGGGGAAGAAAGTCATGAAACACTATTTGAAAACGCAGAAGACTTAAGGTAATTCAGTACTTAATATGGCAGTTTTAATAATAAAGTGGCGTTTGAAGTGTTTTAATCAAGTTGTGTCAGTCTTGTACATTTGTTAGATTGAATATACTACATTCGTGAAGTGGCTGTTTCAATCAGTTCTAGTAAGGGAGCAAAGAGTAATCACGTAATGAGGGTAACAACAATAGCAAATAGAGTAATACGGTGGATAATTGTTTTAACAACACCGGCCTCTATTCGTCATATTTAAAGCTACCAGTGCTTTCTTAGATTATAAGTACATGTGAGTAAGGTAATATAGCATAGAGCAAGTAGAACGAGAGAATGAGTCTAAGTATGTGTCTGTAACATGACGATCGTTGAACTCGTTAAACGGAAACAGGTACTCTCTTGGAGCTTCTCTCTTGCTCGAGTCGGGCAATATCTTACAGCAAATCAATCAAGTTAAATGTGATTAGACTGAGGCCATTTATAAAGTTTCATGATTCTTTAAAAAGCTTCAGACATTGATAATCATATATTTTCCCCACATATAATTTTCAATGTGGATCAGACCTGTTTCAATAGAAGTTACGAACACCTTTCAATCTAGTTCTATGCAATAATTGCACCTCATTAACCAATTCAGATGATTACTACAACTCAATCAACTTCTGAGGTGTAATTAGGTCTGTTTCATAAGGATTTACACAGAGGTTCTAGCTAAAAGTGAAACTTAATTAAACCTGTGGTAACGACATATATTTCAACAAAGGATACAACATAATAGTTACATCAGACAAACAATAACTAATTGTAGAACCTAATAAGCGCTATAAATATTCCAGTGTATTCTAGTAGGAAGTACCAAGAAGTCATGCTTGTTCTATAATCAACATTACTACTTGATTAGCCCTTGGTTCAGGCAGAAGTTATGACCATGTCCCGAACATGTTTTAGCCAATAGGATAACTCAAATATTTCATGTGGCAAGTAGACCAGTTGCAGTGAGAGTTATGATCATGCTTTTACCATCAGCGTAACTCAATTAGCTCTCTGGATAATCAGGTCTATTTCATCAGAGGTTGTTTTAACCAATATTAGACGCCATTTGCCCTCGAAGTAATTATGAGTTAAAAATAATTAGTAATTTCAAGCAGGTTACAATCAAAAGTACAACTCAATGAATGATAGGGTAATTAGGTCTATTATGGTATAAAAATAATCTATCACTGAATAAAGCAATTTCTTCATCAGTGTTTATACTTCTTTCAAAAGGTTGTTTTTGTAATAAACTTTTTTTTTCAAATAATTTGATCACATTTCAAGGAAACCTTTCCTTATACAGTCAACTTCGTTTACAACGCACTCGCATTTAGCGGACTATCGGATTTAGCGAACTGTTTAGGAAGTCCCGAACTGATGCCCTTTACTTTATTAGAAATAAGCATCGTATTTACCGTACTTGCTTTTAACGGATTGTCGGATTTAACGGACGAAAATCTCTTAGGAAGTACGTTATTACCACGAATTTCGAAGAAATTGTCAGCGTTAGCATGACAAATCACAAAACGTTAGGACGGTTAGGGATCAAGGAATTAACAGGATTAGCGAAACACGGATTTCCCCAAAAATATACCTGTTATATATTATGTGTACCTGCTGCGTAAATTATGAATAGATCCGAACACGACTAATTTGTTTATTATCCTTAATTTAACTGAAACACCCCAACATGACGAACCATCCCAATAAAAACAACGGTTAGCGTTCTCTGTAGGGGAAAAGTTTAAAATTATCCGCGAAATAGAAGCCGGATGTATTTAACGTACTTCGCATTTATCGTACTTTTTTTAAGTTCCCTTGAGGTACGTTATAAACGGAGTTGACTGTAACATTAATGTTATTTGGAATATGCTACTACAAAACTGCTCAGACTTGTGTTATTGATGTATCTTTTATCATATTCATTTGTACTACAATTTAAAGTTCACTTTCCTGGAGTGCAATTATTCTTTGCTCTCCTACACGTTGCAGGAACTGCAGGTGTGCATATATATACAAAGCATTAGATACATAATACTAATAATCGAAACGTTTTTACTCAAACATTCGAAAAGTTTTACTCAATTCCCTCTTCTTTAAAAACAACTTCACAGCTAGGAGCAGTGGGAGGAACCCTAGTAGTCCTGAGTAATGTGAATGTACCTTTATCTCCACTCTTCTCAAGTCTTAACCTGACCTGAGGCATCCTGGACCAAAACTTCCCACAGGCCACCTTCTCCTGCAACACTTCAGTGTTGTTGAAGTCCCCTTCACTCCATAACGTAATCAGGTTAGTCACCACAACTGCCATGTGACGTTCCTTGCATAAGTAATTCAGAATATTTGCCAGTCGATTTAGGAAGGCGTTCCTGTCGGAGCTATCAGACGATTGGAGGTATATCGGGAACAAGGAGTCGATTATGATTAACTTTGTGGGGATTTGCTGATCACGAATCTCCTCCAATCTCTGGATAAGTTCGTCCCTCGGTCCTATCCTCGTTACTTGCACTTTTTCAAGCGCATCGCCCAGCTCTTCCTGAAACTGGGATAATGGACAAAAGTTCAAAAGTTGCTTGTTACCGACTTACTTTCGATAAGGACTGTAACATTTGCTTCAGTTTATACCCACTGAAGTCGTTTTTGGTATCTAAATAGCAAATGGGGCTGCCTAATTTTAGAATGTTGTGCTTGATTACTGTCAAGCAGAGCAAAGTCTTTCCGCACGCCGGTAAACCGCAGACCTCGTATATGTTTCCGGTGAAGATGCCGCCGCTCAGAAAATCGTCCAAACTGTAAGGAAATTTGACACAATCTTGAATAAAAATTGATTCATATTGCATATATTTAACAATTATGGTTTCATAAACTGTTAGACCACCACAAATGTGTGTACAAATATAAATGAGTTTAGTAATATCAAAATTTATAAAAGTAGATAATCAGATATCGACTAGTAATGTGAATATACTTGTCGCAAATTGCAGATGCCCATTTTAAAATCAAGGGGATTTATGTTAGGTCCCCACATAACAGGAACAGTCTGAGAACTGTTGCAAAAACTTCGTTATCAATCTCCTCATAATCTCCATTTCTTATTCTGTTTTGTCACAGTGTTAATTTGGTTTTAAATTTTTAGGTACTAAGTATTGTTCTTCCAGACAATTCAAACAGCCATAAAAAACCGTTTAAGCCTGTAAAAGACGCCACCTCTACACCTGCATGATTTACACTCCTTATCGTTTTACAACTCTAGTGACCTCTAATAGTCAATACAGTTGTGTGTTCTTATTGCTCATGCTTTGTGTGGGCGACTGTGATAAGTTCGCACCAAGCTATATGAGGGTCATAGGAAGTATGATAATTCATCTTCTGTTATTCTGCGATTAGTACCCGGTCGTCGGCATATAAAAGGCAACTTAAGGATTGTGTATTTATCCAGTTATATTCCTTCCTCGTATCTGTTTCTCCATTTGCGCATTATATCGCCTATATATGGAAAAGGGTTGGTGATAGACAGCATTCCTGACGAAGTCCTTTATTGGTTTGTACTTATTCTGTCAGTTTTCCATTTAGTTCTAATATTATTCGAGTATGTCTATATAAACTCTTGAGTGTATTTAATAAGTGTCTAGGGTAGCCTCTTCTTTCCATAATAGTCCAGAGATGTCTGTTTACATTATCGAAAGCTTTTTCGAAATCTCTAAAGCAAATGTGTGTTTCTCTGTTGAATTCCCTGTGTTTTTCTATTATTTGTTGTAATGTGAAAATTCCGTCGACTGTTGATCTGTCTTTACGGAAGCCCATTTGTTCTTCACCTAATAAAGGTTATGTGATCTTTCTAAATATATTATTTATTATTCTAGTGTATACTTTATAGGCGGAATCGAGAAGGCCTATACCCCTATAATTCTGGCATTTCGGACTGTCACTTTTTTTAAACAATAAGACTGGATTTTCCCCATCTTTGGGGATTGTCTTTTCTTTCCAGCACATGTTGAAGAGGTACAATAGTTGTAAATGGGGTAGTGTTCCATCATATTTCCATAGCTCTGTATTAATGGTATTTACTCCTGTTGTCTTTCTGTTTTTTGTGTTCTTCAGAGCATCTATCAGTTCCTGCATATCAATATCATCTAATCTTGTTATATCCTCATCTTGTATGTTTCTTGAAAATTTTCTTTGTGCCATAGCTGTTAGTAGTGATTAGTCCATTCTTCTATGCTGATGTTTATTTGGCAATTAGCTCTTTCAGATAGGTTAAAAGTCTTCATAAATTGATTAGCCAGTATTTGTTTTGCGTGCATGTCATCTTCTATTTTGCTGACAAAGTGATCACAAGAATCTGCTTATGCTTGTTATTGTTATAATTGGGTTTAATTTATGTTTAAATTCTTGGTCATTTTCTGTTATAGGATTATCCTGGTATTTCAGGTATAAGTTTTAATGGTAAAATATATAAAAAGAAATTACTTCTTAACTCCCGTCTGGATTAAGGTGTGTTGAATGGGAATGTTCTGGAAGCACATGTACGCGTTTCTTGATTTTGGCGCGTTTTTTCTCAACAAAACCTTGCGAAGCTCCAAGATCTCCTGAAAAGAGGAATACCATGTTATTAATTTACAATAAAATAATTTGAGAAAAAATGAAGTATTTGTTTCAGACAATCAGAGATCGACAAAAAAATACAAGGTTCATCAATTTAGGTATTTTTTTGATGAGGTAGTGCTATACATCTCACAACACGAGAGTGAGATCATAGCCATTTTCGTGACCAAGTCATGCACTCTGTCAAAGATAGGTCCTGTGTTGTGAAGAGTTGTATAAATTTTGTAGGTTTCTTAAATTGAGTTTGGATAGAGAGTAGGTACTTCCGATAAGGCTTCCTTTACAGCGAACCTCATAATTTTAAATTCACAATGTTTTGGTAGTTAGTATTTGATACGTGTAATTAGTTTTTTTAAACCAACCCCACACGCCCATTTTTGTTTTTATTGTTTACACCACTTGCGTGCTTCCCCCGGAAGTCATGCGACCAGCAATACTTCCGCGAACGACTCTTCCGGCGAGAGGTGGTGCCACATTCCAACGCTTAAAATTCAAAGTGTTCAATTCAAACGGTTTCAATAACCGATAGAATCGATATCGTTACGCTATACCTCACTCACCCTGAACGATAAATCCGTGAGCTTTTCGATGGCCCTCGGCGTCATCCTCAAGAAATCCAGCACGGTGAACACCTCTTTGGCGTTGAGCACCTCGACGACCTGTCCGCTCAGCGAGGCGTGTAAGTCGGGCGTCAGAAGATTCATTTTACGGTCGCTTTCTGGCTCGCCGCCTTTGCGAATGTGCCTTTATCGGTTTCGCCCGGCTCGGGTTTACGGAAGATGGATCCTGCCGTGCGCCATGTTTGTCGCGCGGGCAGCGGCCACGTCACGAGACGACGTTGCCGCGTCGTTTGGAAATGCAGAAAACTTCGGCCTGATGATACGACGGTTATTTCAGAGGCACACTTTACATTTTTTGGCGATTCTTGGGGAAAAACGGGTTTTCTTTGACGACCTGTGTATTTTATTGAAATCGTATCGTAGCTTATAGGAGTTTACCACTTAACACCTTCGTTCCCTTTTCAAGTTTAAATGGGCAAGAAAACAAATTGCCGATGTACCGAGCGCATCCAAAGTGACATTTTGCCCTATTCGCAATATAGGCATGAAATGTTGTGATATGATAAATGCGTATAGATCGCAATTCCTTAACTAGCCTGTAATAACTTTATAAGGGACAAATTAGCGACATGTTTACGCTCTCTTACCATGATGGCAAAGGCAATATCATGCCGACGCCGACACGGTATACGTGATTACTATTTGTTCAAACTGTGATGAGGTAAAATTCCAAGAAAACGTGTAGCTACCTTTGTCGGTATCCGACAATCGCGGGAGTATCAGCAGCGTTAGAAAGTCATTGACGGCGCGGTCGTAGCACTTACCATATTAGCTTTTACGTGCATTCGACATTGACAATAATGTTGAAATTTTTAAGGCACGCCTTTGTCGCGGTATATTGTTACAGTAGTTCCGATAAGAAGGGGTTTATTGGCTTAGTAAGTTCTTGGAATTGTAACTCATCAGATATCGTACGTATTGTACTGCTTGCTGCTTGATAGTCGCATACTCTTTAATTTTAGATAGATATGCATTATGCAACCAACTTCGACTCCACGGATGCTCTTAGAATGCACTAGGTAGCAGTACTTTCGTTCTGCTACCTACTATTTTAAACATTCATTCCGGCAGATTGGGCGCAAATTGCGTGGATAGAAATTTTGCTATCTGGGGAAACATACAATTTATTAAAGATAATTAGAGAGTCGCACTATTTCGTTCACAATAAGATATAATTGATCAAAGGGGTTAATCCTTTCAATTCAAGAACGTCTCTTTTCCAAACGCATTAAAAAGGGGTTGTGTCATCTATGGTGTAAAATTCACTGAAACTACAAACAACAAACTAAAAACGCAACAGATGGATGATATTTATCGAATGGCATTGCTATTATGGAATGTAATTAGATCAGGGGTGGACAGGATGGCTAGTTCGGGGCCAGCGTCACAAGCAATAATCAATTTATCCACTTTATCCTGAGTTAAGCAGCATTAAGGAATTTAAACCATAATTTAGCTTCGTATTTTTTAACCGTTGCCAAATTTCCTTAGTCTTGTTACTCTTTTTTGGGTCTTTCTAAACTCTAATAAAGTGAAACCTGCTTTATATAGCGGACAGTCACGGGAACCACAATTTTGTCCGTTATAAGGAGGTGTCCGCTATTGGGAGGAAAGGATTAAATACCAAAAATATTGATATGTGCACAAATGTAATTTAATAATAATAAAATGTCACTTATTTGAGTTTTCCCGACGTTAAATTTTGCTTCTAATTTTCGAACGCTTTTACCGCTCATTTCGCTTTTGTTTTAATAATTTCGATTTTATCTTTTAAAGACAACCGTTTACGTTTTCCAGAAGACATGTCGCTCGGGTGAATAACACGAGTTAGGTTGATTGAACGAAACAACCGAATCAACATAAGACTACCTGTTTATTCTGAATTATACCTGGAATTCCCGAATAGGACGATTGTAAATTTAAACACCTATTTAAGAGACTTAAGAGATTTATGGATGCAATTATATGAAAGATGTCCGTTATTTAAACTGCTTAGAAGACGGATTCCAGGCGATGATTAAAATCTGAATTCCTGTTTAAGATTTAAGTTAAGAGGTATATTTCTTACACATCTGATTTCAAAAGTTATTGTCCCCCTTGTTAAGAGGTAATTTTATTAATAATTATATAGGAAATGGTAGTTTTTAACTGTCCGTGTCCGTTATTTGGAGGGTTCTCTATTTGGTGGGGCTGATATGTATAAATCCCTATTAAGAAATTCGGGGAATATAAAACTGTCCGTAATGTAGAGATGTCCGCTATTGGGAGGTGTCCGTTATTAGAGATTTTACTGTACTATAGAAGTTCTGCTTTTGTTGATTGCTCTTTTTAAACGAAAGTAATGAATTTGAATAAAAAATAAATAAGAAATGGGACAATTTATTTGCAATCTTAAAATGAACATATATATTTACATGCAAATATAGTAAATAATGATTAAATATCATTATAAATATGTACTTCCAAACTACCCAACAAGCACACTGTTACTCAATATCAAGTTCAAAAAGTTTAGAAGTTATTATTCCGGATCTGGTTTTTGTTTTAATACTCCAAATGTGTTTTCAAGCAGTCAAGCAAATATGTCTAACCAATAATGAAAGGAGTTTGACATAATTTTCGGTTAAAATGGGATTGTATCTTTATTAATTTGACGGCACAGTTTTTCCCGTAAGAAAATTGTATTTCATGGAGAAATTAAACAATCTTCCCGCTAACAGATGAATTTCGGATTTACCCTAATTTACTGCATAATGTGGAAATAACTTCGTTACACTGATAATTATTCTTTCATGGCAATGTTTTGGCACGCATTTCTCATAAAGGGGAATTTAAAAAATCACATATTAATTTGAAATGTTCTAATTTGTTAAAACGGTTGTCAAAAGCTTTTAATATTTTTGTCCTCAATAGGAATTAATTAAATAGTAATTTATGCTTATGTTGAGTGCAGATAAAATTCCTTTTAATTTATCAAATGCATTAATATTTTTTGCTTTCTTTCTCAGAAACCCATTGTTGTAACTCTAATCAATTGCAATTGTAAATTTATGACATTTAAAAACGACCAACAAAATCATTAGGAACATACATTTTCAGCAAGAGGATTAACCTAAATAGAAGTCCTTTTTAATTTACGACAAAGTCGGCCGAAGTACATATTGGTACATTTAGGAACGGTCTAAACACGACAATCAATCAATCGGTAATAAGTCATGGAGGAAGTTATAGAAGCAGTCATTTTTGGAGATGAAAATGACGGTAACTCGTGGGTTGAACTACATTTCTAATAGAATTTGAGTGATTTTTCATTGTTCGAACTTGGAAATTTTTTCCACATAACTCCTCTACATTCATTCTCACTTGGTCCCACATTTCTACGTTGCCTATATCATTTTGGGCCACAATCTTTAGAGAGTTACGTCGTCGTCGTAAGTGAATCTTAACCCGCGTAACTTGTCTTTCTTTAGGTTTGTTTCGGTTTCACTTTTTAGAATAATTCTGAACAGTTCATAACTGACGCAAAACTATTAATTACCAGCAGTACTGATTGCCACTTTCACAATAAATGTTTGAAGTGACACTTGTTGTCAGAATTAGATAGGTTCAAATCATTAGAGCGAGGCACATCAAAAATTACATGTACAGAAATTCCAACGCTAACTAGATGACAATCATTTTGAAACATGTTGTATTATCACTAATAGCTTTGCTTTGTTCCTGTTCTTCGTTAGAACTGATTATAGGACTGCAGCGCATGCGCAGTTGAAAAAAGCTGTTTCGGTTTTTCTCGAACTGTTTGGAACTCTGATACTGATATTTACGTTTCCTTTTAGCAGTTCGAAAATGTTTATAACGAGTATGAATCATTCTAGCTAGTTATACACACTACTGTATGAATTGATTCGGAATTTTCAGTTCAGCATTTGCCCAGTAACGCGTATTCATCCTATTGTCTGAACATACTGATTTTACGTTGTTGGTTAGGTGTGATTTAAAAAATATATTCACTGTAAACTTCGATACAGAGGTATTGATGTGTAAATAATGAAAAACAAAGTTCTCTACGTCTATATAATTAGTTTCTTTTTGAATCATTGCCTGGTTCAATCCAGGCAATGGAGGAAATCGGACGGAAAGTTGTTACAGCCGCAACATTGTTCATTCATCACCCGAAAGTCGAACAATATTCTAAAACGACTATATAGTGAATAAGATTTTGAAATCCCAAAATATGTTGTTCTAAATTTGGCCAGCCAATATGAGGAAAGCATATCATTTCCTAAACAAGACGCTGGTTTTTTACATTTATCACCATTGAAAACTTAAGTTTCGTGTGGTACGTACCGCACGAAATCGCAAGTTTTGGGGATGTTATGAAATGACCTACTGCTGAAGACCAAAACGATACAAATTGCATCATTAAAGTAGCAAAAAGACCGTTTTATTCAGAACAAGTTCAGATTTTTGTCACTGCGCATTTAGTTTTGCGTCAGTTATGAACTGTTCAGAATTATTCTAAAAAATGAAATCTAAACAAACGCAATTACTGTCAAAACATGTTTTATGTTTTTCCTCGTGTGTTGTACTTTAATGAGAACTGGCATCATCGGACGTCTTTAGAAGACGAAGATGAATAGATGATCTCAAAACTACAGTTATAACTGTACAGTTACAGTTTTACTGCAGGCAGAGTTTAGAAATATTTATCTTTTTAACTGTTCGACTTTAGGCAAGTCATTCAGTGCCGATCCCTGGATTAGATAAGTCTTCTGGAACAAAGTGACTTAAGATGAACCATCGTGACAGTCCACTTGTCGTTGATTAATAATTAACGAGTATAAATTTCGTTAGAGCCAAAGGTCTGATTGGATTGCAAATTCTATCCATATAGCACACATATTTCGAATCGCAGCGTGCAGCGTCCCTCGCCTAGGCGTTTCCCTTTCCGGCTGTAGCGCCGGCAACGTCGTCTCTCGCGGCGGCGACAACGCAGCAAGGCGGTCACCAGCTCTGCGAGCGGGGCCGCCGCAAACGAGAAACGGCCGTCCGCCATGACAGAAATGGCAGTGCGTCCCGACGTGAACGCGTAAAATGCCCGAGGATCTGAGTTTCACTTGCAACGCGGACCGCCCGTCTACTCGTCTTGCACGTCCGGAGCGTTTGGTGTTGTTTCCTGGCGCGGATCGACGGTCCGCTCGTGAATAATTCCGGATTACATGATGGTAAGTCGTGTCCTAGCTTGACAGCGGAAAGGAAGATGGCGGCCGGGCGACCGTTCCTTTGTTCGGACGCGGGTCCGGGCGATCGACGTGATCGTCGAGCTTGGGCGCGGGCGGGGCGGCGGGGGGCCCCGCGGGTCGGTCCCGCCGGGCCCCCGGCCCCGGAGAGCCTCGTTGCGTTGGCGCGTCTCCCGTCTGCGGCTCCCTCAGTCGATAGGAAATTTTACGTCATTGACGTTCCCGATATCGATTCCGGGACGTTCTCTCTCTCTCGAGGCGGTTTCGGGATTCCGCTGCCCGTCGCGCCTCTCCCGAAATTCGAATTTTCGGCTTCGGCGCCAAAACATCACGCACGCACTACACACACATTTCCCGTTTCGATTATTTTATTACGTCACTGGATACACTACGATAAATAACAATATTAAAAAACGGTCGGCGCGGCGCTTTGTTATTAAACGTTGATTCACGATTATTTTCCCGTGGCTCTGGTTACGAGTTGCAACGACGGACTTTCATTGTGCAATTGTAATGGGAGCGCGTATTGTTTCTAACTCGCTTGTGCGGCCGTCGATATATCTGCGGGAACGTAAGTCGTTTTAATTATGTTGGTCTTGTTGGGAGTCTCTCGGGGCCGAAGGAGGTTCTTTTGCGTTTCGAAGGCGATTGGCGTTTATAACGTCAGAACTCGTTTGTTTTCGCTCTCACAGGACGACCCGAAAAGTATTGCCTTCCGAGGCCTCCGCAAGTCCATTCCTCGAGGTATCGAATTTCTGGACTTTTGTATAAATGAAAGAAACCGTCAGTTCAAGTCTGTTTCAAAATTTCGCACTTAAAGTTGTGTCGAAGGAGGTTTTTACGACTTCAAAACTTTATCTCGATAAAATAGGTTATGTTAACCGGTACTGCTGTCCGCGGAAATCACTCCTAATCCCTTGCTTCAACTGCCGTCAGAAATTGTATAATGTTTAAAGGGATTCTAATCCTAAACTCAACTGCTGTCCGGCTTGATTTTATCTCACCCTTATGGTTAAATTAAACTTCGTTTAAAACATTGTAATGTTTTAATGAATCTTAAAAGTAATATATGCCAGAAATAGTTTCTGTTTATTGTTACAATTAGAAGAAACTCGAGCACAAAAATATACGGCTTGTAAAATGAAGATACGGAAATAATATTTTTACACATTTTATAAAATCTTGCGATTTCATTTTCACTACATTGATTTATTTTATTGTTAATAAAATTGTATTTTTGAAGAACATCATTTCTGAATATTTTCTTTTCTTACAGGCTGTAAATTTCTATGTAGGTAGATATCAATTTGCATATTTTTTTAAAACAGCCAAAAGTACGTGAATATTTGGATGGGGCATATTGAAATAAGGATTAAATTCCGAGTGAAAAAATTCACAAGTGTTAGTTCTTTAAAAATGAAGCTGTATTAGCAGCCCAAATTTTAGGAGGGGAAATAGCTTCTTCTTCTTTCTCCGTTGACTAGGAGAGGTTGCTCTTGTTTGTCCGCCTTTATTTGGTTTCTGTAGTGGTTGTTTGCTAGCTCTCTCCCCATCGTTTGGGTGGCCTTCCTTGGGGTCTTTTGCTGTACAATTTATTATCCAGTCCAGACATATAGTCTCTCTATAACCATTCTGTTTACATGTTGGTTCCATTGCTTTGCCTTGTTTTCACAAATTGCCTAATGTTTTGTATATCACATTGCTCTCATATAGTTTTATTTCTTTGCTTATCCCTTAGTGAGAAACCTTTTATTGTTCTAAGTAGGTACTTTTAATTCAATGTTATTTATTTTTGTTTTGTTCTTGTAGTGTTTGCTCTTGTTTCTGCTGCATATGTTGGAATTGACCTCGCCACTGTTTTGTACATATTCGTCTTGCTTTCCACCACCGTCTTATGTTTGTTCGTCCATATTGCTCCATAAAGACTCTCGCTCTCACTACTTTGGCTTACTCTCGCTGCTTTGTGTGCCTGTGTTATCACTTCTTTAATAATATTCCTGCTGCTTGTCACTTCTACTCCCAGAAAATTGAATGTCATAATTTGTTCTAATATTTTGTTTTCCAATTCCAGTTTGCATGTTCTGGTTCTTTACTTATTGCCACGCATTTTTTCTGGTGAAATCATCACATTAAATCTTTTCGATACAATATTGAAAGTATGAAGCTGTCTTTGCATGTCATCCTCGTTGTCTGCTATAAGAACTGCGTCATATGCATAGTACACTATTGTTATTTTGTGTGGCCCCATTCTGTGGTCTTCTTCCTTTTTCACATTATGGATAATCTTTTGCTTGTTAAGATTGAACAATAAAGGTCTGAGTGAGTTTCCTTCTCTAATTCCAGATTTTATAATTATTGGATCTGTGATTCCCTCTGATGTTATGACCTTTGTTGAGATGTTCTTCTTAATATCTTTAACCAGTTCGATTATACAATTATACAAATCAGTACTGTTGGTAATTAACGACCCTTTTCAGGACCAAAACAAATACTACAAATAGACAAATACTCAGAATTCATGTTCTTTTGACAGAGAAAAACCAGAAGTTAAAAGAGGTTAAGTAGGTTATTTTGAGGTTATGTATAGCTAGCAGAAACTCCTATTTTCGCAAGGCGGGTTTTTTTATTTTACATGGGAATTCCACAGCCGACTAGATGACAATCATTTTCAAACACATTGTATTTGGGTGTATATCTTGGTCTTCTAATATTTTTAGGATGTCAGTTCTTCTTACTCTGTTGAACGTGTTCTTCAGGTCAACATAGCATAGATACGCCAGTTTGTTATACTCAATTCATTTCTCTACTAGTTGTCTTATTATGAAAGTTGCATCTATTGTACTTCGGTTTTTTCTAAAACCTTGTTCTTCAGCTATATTTATAGGTTTTTGTTAGATAATCACAAAATTGAGTTAGTCATGGGTCTCACGGCTGATTTGGAAGCAATTTAAATCAAAAAGCATCCCCAACCTCTTCTGGTGGCAGAATGGTTAATCGAAAAGTATAATGTAGCCACTTAACTACCGATTCAGGATTAATATGTAAGTCGTTAAGCCCAGTAGGTGCTTGAATTTTCCTCCGCCTATGTTTATAAAATAAACGAATTAAAAATATGCATTTCAAGAGGCTTTCATATACATGAATGACATATAAAAACATATTTATTGAAAACTTGTACACGTTGAATTCAAAATAGTACAGAAAACTTAAATTCTACACGAAATATAAATTTGAGTTTCTTTATTACTTCAAGAATCTTACCAAGACAGCCAAGAGAAATCTGCATCCAACGACTTTCACATGAAGTAGTGTTGACATGGTGCTATCATGAATTGCTTTTTCAAAATCCATCACCAGTTTTTGACTCCCAATTCTCTGTGTTGTAGTGATAGATTTAAGCAGTTCTTCATAGTTCTCTTTTCATTTCTCTTTTAGCAGGCAAAATTATGTCAGTATGTAATGCTTATTACAATAAGTACGAACTGTAAATAATTGCAAAACATGTTATGTGCCATATTCAAATGTTATCGTCAACGCAGAGCTTATCTTGTTGGTACATAAATTTTACATTTGTTTCTATATTCCGGCACTGCAGCTATTCTAGCACAAAAATGGCCGAAAACAGTGCTTTAATGAGGCTTATTAAAACAGTGTTTTTGGTAATTTTTTTTGTTGGGTTGGTAACAAGATATTCCCAAATGCTGTCTGATGTCTGTCAAAACAAAATTTTTCATGTGCGTCTCTAGACTTATCAGGTAGCAAATTCCTTACTGCATTTGAAGCCGCTTCTTGTATTTCCGGTGGAGTTAAAGAAACACCCTCTTGTACTTGATGCGATTCGGATTCTTGAGACATGATCTCGATTTTATTTAAATCCAATATATTAAATTTGAAATTAGTGTGAAAATTGACAGGTGTCTAGGAAACAGCAGTAGGTAATACCAACTTGTCACAATAAAAAAAATCCTCAGATAAGAAATTTTAAATTATTTAAACATAAATAAAAATGAAATGGAAGTCGGAACATAGAAAATGTTGTAAAGTACTCGTTGCAGAAGACATTCCAAGCCCTCGTCTGTTCTAAAACTCGCCGCAAGCGGCTCGTTTTAGAATCTCGGACTCGGAGTTGGAATATGACGTCTTCTGCAACTTGTACTTTAAACTACTATTCTAGGCAAATACTGCAAAATTCTGCTTCTTTTGTCATTCAATAATAGAAAATTTTACATTTTTGTCGTTTCTACAATGACACTATCCAAAAATTCTTGTGTATCTTTTGTAGGCTGAGGCAATTTCAGCAACTATTTTAATTTTTCCCAAGCCATACATTGTTATATACATTTTAGGTCTCACTTGCTTAATTTTAATAATAGTTCAGGTTTAGAAACAGTTTCTCTGTGAACAATTTTAAATGGCTTTTCTGAAATATTTTCCTTGCCTATTCTCTTCAGTCCATTACATAGGATCTGCCAATTTAACTCTTTTTCATTAGCACTTCGCTGATCATGTTGACCAAAGGCTCGAGGAAATACTGGATCTTGTCTAATGGCGTAGTTTGACTCTGCACTTTTTGTTAACACAACACCAGCACATTTGGTTTTTAAAGTTTCGCATTTATAACATTTAAAATTTGGACGAATTATCAAATTTTACCATGTTGATCTAACATCATTTGATGTGCCATGATTAAAATACAACACCTGTGCTTATTCTATTTGGAACATACTCCCATAATTTTAAAATAATGACTTCATTTCTTAGAAAAAAAGAAATAAAGGAAGGTGACAATCTCGATCTTGGTAGTTGGGATTAGATGACCGCGCTAATTTTGAAGGGTCCGGTGGCCGCGACGTAAGTCAGTATTCGCCCATATTAACCCTTTCCCTTATCTAAGACGTGGAGTTTGTAATAGACGCTAATTAGGTATATTTTTTCATATTTATTGTAGTAGTAGAGGTCATGTTATTAAGATATCTTGAAAGTACAAATCGATTGTCGTTCCATATCTAGTTGTCGATTCAGTTGGTTTATTATTGATTTTCAAATAAAATGTTCGCTCATGGAAGAGGTTGTCAAAGGGATTGAATCATTTGTTTCAAGATTCACATTAAAATCTCCTACTAAAATCATCGGAAGCCTGTCTAATTGTGTTTTAAAATCCTCGAACCTTCGCTACTGTATACACATTCCTCAATTTGTGGTCGCTTTTTAAGGAACTACAGTCCAGTTAAGAAATTGGTAATTAATACGTGAGAAACCTATATCCACTGTGCACAATTGTTGGCTTATGGTATACCAACTTCTGCCTAGTGTTCATGTTAATTCTGGGTCAGTACCATCATATGCACACCGCTAGATTGCAGCCGTCCCAACTGCATGATTTGAAGAGTTACAGGATAGTTGAAGTGAACTGTCGAATGGTGGTAGCAGGTGTGGTTGATATAATGAGTGGACCACAAAAGAATGGTCTGGATGTGGTCAAACTAGACACAGAATGTGGCCCATGTATAACTGTTTTACCTCGAATGGCTTCTTGAATTAGGTTCTTCGTTCATCTGGATTCAAGAATTATACTTAAGATCTGTTTTAAGAAATTACTCCATTGTAACAGTTCACCAGTCAACCATTTATATTCCTAATACGTGTATACTTATGTCTATATATGGTTAGCTGCTTCCCACATTTACAAACTTGTTTGCTTCATGGATTTTTTTTTTATTAAATTATGTTTCATTTTGTCAATATTGTTATTATGAAATCATCAAATTATATTTTTTTTAGTCTTCCGTTAGGAAATTATTAATAAAATACGATTGAAAATAGTGGACAAAAATAGTCGCAGAAAATATTTATTTAGGCACTTTTTGAATATCATTTGTCACCTAAATGCCTAAACTTTTAGGTATTATTTTATGGCGGCAGACTTCACATTTACAGTAAGGTAAGCTTTTGTTTTGGCTAACAATTGCGGCTTCGAGTGAAACACCAGTACATCTAACTACTGTCAACTCATAAGGAATGAATATCAGTAAAACAAGAGATGCTCCATAAAACCCAACTGATCGTTATTTTAACTGTTGGGCACTAATTTCTATCTTAATTTTACAGAAACCGTAGGAGAGTTATGAATCCCCAAACCGGATTTTTATATGAATCATTAATTTATTCAACAAGAAATGAAAGTAAAGCATTCCTTACTGCTTACTTTTGAAGGCTTCATTTTAATGTTTGTTACACGTGGTATGAACTAACACAGTATTTTTAATAGTTTTACTACAACTATTAATCCTATATTTTTTAAAAGAAAACCAAAAGGGAAAACAGTTTCAAAATTTCTTTGTTTATAACTGTTATTGAATATTTTTGGCTAGTAACTTTTTTTAATTATCAGTTCATAAGTGCCTATTTATTATTATTATTATTATTATTATTACTATTTATACAACTTATTACAACGAAATTTGTATGGATTCCCAACATATATGCAGTAAATAAATAAAATATCCTTTCCATGTAAGGTCTGTCAAGCTAGCACCCCCACCACCACGGAATCGAAATTTGATTGCGCAGGAATTATGTGCTCTTTATGTGCTAATTATGTGCCGCAATAGCGATTTTTGTGCTCAAAGGGATCTTTGAAAAAAACAAATTTGAAGCGTGGGGGTGCTGACTTGATATCAAGCTAGCACCCCCACTATTTGCAAAAGCAGAAAACGGAGTCTGATAAACGCTATAATTATGTGCTATTTATGTGCTTTTCAAATGCCTTGAAGCGAACTTGATAAATCAACCCCTTCTTCGAAAAACTCACCCCTGAAAGTAACACCTTCAAGAGGTGAAATCCACAACGATCGAGCACAAAAATTTTAAACTATACTAAAACGTGGCAATAATTATGTGCTCTTCAAATATCCTAGTCGCGATTTTTGTGCTCGCACCCTTCTTCGAAAAACTCACCCCCGAAAGTATTACCTTCAAGAGGTGAAACCTACAACGATCGAGCACAAAAATTTTGAATTATACTAAAACGTGGCAATAATTATGTGCTCTTCAAATATTCTAGTCGCGATTTTTGTGCTCGCACCCTTCTTCGAAAAACTCACCCCCGAAAGTATTACCTTCAAGAGGTGAAACCTACAACGATCGAGCACAAAAATTTTGAATTATACTAAAACGTGGCAATAATTATGTGCTCTTCAAATATTCTAGTCGCGATTTTTGTGCTCGCACCCTTCTTCGAAAAACTCGCCCCCGAAAGTATTACCTTCAAGAGGTGAAACGTACAACGATCGAGCACAAAAATTTTGAATTATACTAAAACGTGGCAATAATTATGTGCTCTTCAAATATTCTAGTTGCAATTTTTGTGCTCGCACCCTTCTTCGAAAAACTCACCCCCGAAAGTATTACCTTCAAGAGGTGAAACCTACAACGATCGAGCACAAAAATTTTGAATTATACTAAAACGTGGCAATAATTATGTGCTCTTCAAATATTCTAGTCGCGATTTTTGTGCTCGCACCCTTCTTCGAAAAACTCGCCCCCGAAAGTATTACCTTCAAGAGGTGAAACCTACAACGATCGAGCACAAAAATTTTGAATTATACTAAAACGTGGCAATAATTATGTGCTCTTCAAATATTCTAGTTGCGATTTTTGTGCTCGCACCCTTCTTCGAAAAACTCACCCCCGAAAGTATTACCTTCAAGAGGTGAAACCTACAACGATCGAGCACAAAAATTTTGAATTATACTAAAACGTGGCAATAATTATGTGCTCTTCAAATATTCTAGTCGCGATTTTTGTGCTCGCACCCTTCTTCGAAAAACTCACCCCCGAAAGTATTACCTTCAAGAGGTGAAACCTACAACGATCGAGCACAAAAATTTTGAATTATACTAAAACGTGGCAATAATTATGTGCTCTTCAAATATTCAAGTCGCGATTTTTGTGCTCGCACCCTTCTTCGAAAAACTCACCCCCGAAAGTATTACCTTCAAGAGGTGAAACCTACAACGATCGAGCACAAAAATTTTGAACTATGCTAAAACGTGGCAATAATTACGTGCTCTTCAAATATCCTAGTCGCGATTTTTGTGCTCGCAGGGTGCGAGAACAAAAATCGCGACTAGGATATTTGAAGAGCACATAATTATTGCCACGTTTTAGTACAGTTTAAAATTTTTGTGCTCGATCGCTGTGGACTTCACCTCTTGAAGGTGTTATTTTCAGGGGTGAGTTTTTCGAAGAAGGGTGCGAGCACAAAAATCGCGACTAGGATATTTGGAGAGCACATAATTAATGCCACGTTTTAGTATAGTTTAAAATTTTTGTGCTCGATCGCTGTGGACTTCACCTCTTGAAGATGTTATTTTCAGGGGTGAGTTTTTCGAAGAAGGGTGCGAGCACAACAATCGCGACTAGGATATTTGGAGAGCACATAATTAATGCCACGTTTTAGTATAGTTTAAAATTTTTGTGCTCGATCGCTGTGGACTTCACCTCTTGAAGGTGTTATTTTCAGGGGTGTGTTTTTCGAAGAAGGGTGCGAGCACAAAAATCGCGACTAGGATATTTGGAGAGCACATAATTAATGCCACGTTTTAGTATACTTTAAAATTTTTGTGCTCGATCGCTGTGGATTTCACCTCTTGAAGGTGTTATGTTCAGGGGTGAGTTTTTCGAAGAAGGGGTTGATATATGAAGTTCGCTTCAAGGCATTTGAAAAGCACATAAATAGCACATAACTATAGCGTTTACCAGACTTTGTTTCCTGCTTTTGCAAATGGGTGGGTGCTAGCTTGATATCAAGTCAGCACCCCCACGCTTCAAAGTTGTTTTTTTCAAAGATCCCTTTGAGCACAAAAATCGCCATTGCGGCACATAATTAGCAGATAAAGAGCACATAATTCTTGCGCAATCAAATTTCGATTCCGTGGTGGTGGGGGTGCCAGCTTGACAGACCTTTCCATGTAGAAATCACAGTCTGTGAATATATTTGTAGCCTATGATTTTTTGAATGTGACGGAATGGTACATTGTAACCAATCTAGATATTTGAAAGGAACCAATAAGAAATGCAAGTCGTTTTGATTAGCTTATGGTTCTCTAATGCAAAAGTTCGATAAGACATGTAGGAACTCTTGAATTGCGTATCACAATGAAGGTATTCTTAAAATTCAAGAATTCCTCGAATAACACATACATTTTATACGTTAGTCCATACATTTTCCTCCCAATTTGTCTTGTAAATGTCCCTCACAATACGTTCAATTTTATTTCATCGCCGTCTAAGCGATCTTTGCGAATTACCGTAGTTTCCCAATTGCAGGGTCGTAGGCGATGAGTGACGAGACCCCGGGGGCAGGGCAGGTCGCTCTGCCCTCGAAAGAGGGCCAAGGCGTTCGGAACCTTGGGGAGCAACGTTCCGCCCCGGCCGGGGCCCAAACGGTCAGGCTGGCCCAGGTCGTCGGCGGGCAGTACTATCTGACCTCTCAGCCGCACGGCGTACCCTCTCTGACGCAGGTAAGACAGAACTTTTTCACGGCCTAGCTAGAAGATATTTTGTTTCTGTTTACCGGTTTCATTGGGTACATTCAATGGAAGTCGGGTGCTTAGTTGCTGAGTAATCGAATGTTAGATCAGATAAGGGTTGATAAGTAAAGTGTGGCTTGTATGCAGAATGCATATTTAGTGTGGAAGGGGATAACCTGAAATTTTTTAAAGTTTAAACTTTAATGCCTAATTGATATTTAATTTCACATAATTGGAATACAAGTTTCAAAAGTGCGATACAGATGTATGTTAGGAGTAGGTATAACCTCATGCTTTTTTACACAAACATTAGCATTTATGTGTAAGTATACATTGAAACATTTTACATTAAAACATTGTCATTATACGGTTTTAGCTTATTCTTATAATAATACCCATGAGATTCAAGATCTGTCAATATTAATGTAATGTGTGGTAGAAGACAAGAGTAAAATCTAACTATGTATAATTAAGGATAAATGAGCAAACATAACGAACCACAAATAATATACAAATTTCATAATCACAGTATAAACTTTCCCCTCAATATTTTGAGAGTACACACTAGATATTCTTCTCTTTCATTATACATAATTTGCTCAAACTCATTTCTTAAACTTTTCCTTCATATTTTGAGAATACTAGATATTCTCTTTAACAGCCTTACACTACTGGGCTGTATTGTATTGTTTACCCAAGGTAATTCCAGTAACACCTGAATTATCATTCTAGGAAGTGTTTATTTGCCAGTAATCATTTCACCTCAGTGATTAAAATGATATTTGTCCTCCACACACCTGTTCCAGGAATCTTTATTAATGAAAGTTTAACCTTTTTCCAGGCAGGTAGTGGATAGAAGGAGCGATTATGATTTAAGCATTGATGGGGGAACCAATAAACTTAGGAAAGTGGTCCCAATGGTTTTTGTACTTTCATTGCTAATTAGGATGATGCTTATATGGTAGAAGATTACATTGATATAGGTGGGAAATCAGTTTTTAACAGTAATTCAGATTAATGCGTTATTTCTTACTGGTGTGTTATAAGAAAGAATTATTTATTGGAGGCAATGACAATTTCATAGTAAAACATCTAAGTTGATAGGACATTAATTAACCTCACTGGTATTTTCATTAAATATACAAAAAACCGGCTGACAAGTGCTTATCTCTTTTGATTATTGCTCTTATTATTTTTATCTATTTTGAAAACTATTAATATGTAATTTTGTATCATGTTTTGCTGGTGTTATCAATTAATCCATAGCATATCATATCTTGCAAATGACTCATTTATCTATATATATACATTCAACAGGTGTTTCATATTTAATATTTTACAGACATACAATAATCAATTTCATATTGATCTCTTTTAAGGTTTTCTGTTTTAAATGTCATCGGAATAGGCCTTAAAAGAGTTATTTCTATTTGCTCTACAACATATACCAATCTGATGTCACTAGTTCTCATTCGTAAAGATATGGCCATAATGTTGATGTGCCGTGTATTCGTTTCTTTTTTGGTACAAACAAAATGACCCAAAGTTGAAGTTCATGCGAATATAATTCTTACTCTTAAGGTTGACATAGTTAAAAGCCAAAGGATTTAGACATCTTAAAGGAATTAAGACTTACTGAATAATTACGAGCAAATTAAGAATTCATTAATTAAGGAAATATGGTCAATGTTATTTTTGAAAACAGTCGCACAATCAGACAAAAGTGAGGTTTGGAGAACGTAAGAGGAGTCTATGGTAAGAAACAAACGATCCAGCCCATAGATTTAGTTTAGCATATTTTCGCATAAAACCCAAAATACGTTTGTGATTGTTTACCATTTAATGATTGATTTTTTAAAAATTCTGCAATCACGAAACCGTTCATCCCGTATTCTCGACAAGAACGTCATGCACTTATAATGGTCACAAACTTTAGCAGATTAAAGCTGTATTTTTTTGCTTCGGCGTATTAGAGGATCGCTAGGTAGCGTATTAACGTATGACGTTCATGAATCTAAAAGAATGTAAAAAAAATTAACCGCTTAAGCGCTGGAATACTATTTTATGTTCTGTGCGTTTTATGTTAGAAGCATGAGAACTTAAACTATTTGTTGTGTTTTTGTTCGATTTGATCATTTTTTTGTATACTCAGGACAACGATTATAGACTAACCAGGATTGCTCACTTACATTTGACCAATGTTGGACAGTTTTGTGACGTCACCAACGGTGCTGAAGTGCGTTTACGTGTTGATCTTTGGATAACGTGATGTGGATATCCTACGTAAATATGGATTATGTAGAGTACGTACGTAAACTGTACAGTTTACAATGATAAATCTTACTGTTTACTACAGTAAAATGAATAAATGTCTATCTTCTGTCCAGCACCGGTGGTGACGTTACAGAGTTTTTGCCAGGCAGATTCGGCGAACTGAGCAATCCTGGTATTAGTCTATAATCGTTGTACTCAGGATGGAGTATTTACTACCCTCCTCAGTCGACAGTAACACTTTTTTTCATTTTTTCACATTCCTTCATTTTGTGTTCTGTGGATATGTGAGTGGTGAGTGTTGCCTACATAAACAGCTGAGAAATTAGGGCGGAACCAGAGCATAAGCGTTTCTGCATCAATCGCATTTCTACTTGAATTTTACTCTTGACAACCTTTTTTAAGATTTAAAAATGTCTATATAAGTAAGGCTAACCATTGCCTTATCCCGACCTGATCGTAGACTGAATGTACCCACTTCCTAAACCCACATAGTGAAAACCCTTTACTGATCTGTGCTCCTTTCATCTAAAATGTCGCCTAAATTCGTGTCCGTTGCCCATTCCCAGATCAGCCCGGGCAGCATCCCCGGCCAGCCCGGTGTCACTCGCATAATCAGCATAAGCCCCTCGAGGGTCGGCCAGGCGTCCCCGCTGAGACCGAGCCTCGCGAACCAGTCCATTGTGAATGTCCTCACTAAACCGCGGGCCACTTCAAACATACGCTTACAGGTAGTTATGGAAACTCGATCAACAAACATTAATAAGATAAAATTGTCCGTTGCCATTGGATGTTACTTATTTCTGTTCTAACTGGTCACTTCCAGCTGTTCCCTTCTGGTGAGCAACAAGTCTCAAACACTAGGCCCCTGAAGAGACCTTTGGCATCCACCCCGACAGATAAGAAGGACGTGTACGCCGCTAAACTTCAACGGGTGATTAACCACAGGATCGTCAGGTCCAAGTTAGTGAAAGAGAAGTACAATGAACATCTGCTCGAGGCTTTCTACTTGGAGACTGGGAATAACATTCTGGACTTGTACCAGTTCGCGAAGAGACCAAAGACTCAGGCTTACCTGTCGTACCTGAAAGAGCACGCGATTGACCCGAGGGAGTATCCGGACGAGGTCCCGAACGTGGTTGTACCGCAGACTACACCTACTACCCCCACTGCCACTTCGGTCAACTCATTACCAGGGATTTCATCTACTACCACATCATCACCGACGACGTCTATGGATACGACCATTTCCACCCCGAGATCCGTTCCACTCAAAATGAAACTCTCTTCGCACTCTTCTGGAAGTAGTCAAGAGATGATCGTGGAGAAGGCCAAGCAAGAGGCCTATGTGGTCCAACGGATTTCCGATTTACAAAAAGAGGGTCTTTGGTCAGAGAAACGGCTGCCGAAGGTGCAGGAAATGCAACGTTCTAAGGCCCACTGGGACTTTCTTTTGGAGGAAATGGTTTGGTTGGCGGCTGATTTCGCGCAGGAGCGCAAATGGAAGAAAGCCGCTGCCAAGAAATGCGCTCGAATGGTCCAGAAGTACTTCCAGGACAAAGCGTTGGCAGCACAGAAAGCGGAGAAGGCCCACGAGCAGAACTTGAAGAAAATCGCCGCTTTCTGTGCTAAGGAAATCAAGAATTTCTGGTACAACGTAGAGAGACTAGTAGAATATAAACAAAACACGATTCTAGAAGAAAAAAGAAAAAAAGCTCTCGATCAACAACTGAGCTTCATAGTCGATCAAACAGAGAAGTACTCCCAATTACTAGCCGAAGGTATGAACAAAACCACAGAACTACCGGCGAGTACGCTCTCGTCACGATCAGTGTCCAGAGCTCAATCTGATACCGAATTCGATCCTGACATGCAAAGCGACTCTGACGACGAAGAAACTATAGCACAAGAAGAGGCCGCTTTAGGTACGGAAGGTCACACGGAAGAAGTCGAGGCGCTGCAGAAGGAATCTCAGATGGAACTAGAAGATTTACTCGAGGACGATTTCCTTCGAAATTACCTCTTAAACAGGGACAAGATCAGATTGAGCGAGTCCGATGATTCTGATGATGAGTCAGATAACAAGAAGACGAAGAAAGATGAAGACGAGGATAGTACCACCAAGGCAGTATCAGAAGATTCGGGATCAATTAAAGAAGACGAAGAAGATGAAAATGAGTCTGACAATGAAGAAGAAGATGAGGATGAAGAAAATAAAATGTCAGATGTGAAAGAGCACGACGAGCTCAAGTTGTTAGTAGAGGATTCTCATAAAGAGGGAGAAAATATGAAGACTGATAAAAATGATGATCTTATTAATGACGCTGCTGCGATTGCCGAGAGCATACAGCCCAAAGGCAATACACTATCTTCCACAAATGTAAGTAAACAGCTATGTTTCAAAAGTTTGTTTTTATCTGAACAATATTATGATGATAAATATGTCTGAATGGGATGGGATTCATTCACCCATTTCTAAAAATTGATGACTATCGAGGCATTTGTCTGAATATTTCATATTAACACCTTACATTCAAAATCTTATAACCACAATGATGATTGTTAATCACAAATCAATTTTTTTTCTCCTAAAAATTGATAAAAATGCTAAATGCTTATACAACTTCAAAATTAATACTACAAAATTAATTTCATTATTTTGTTTTACAAAAAGGTGAACTACTTCCAATTTATAAAATTATTAGTTGTAAAGTGTAGTAATTTCTTTAGTATGAAATAGAATTGTATAATTTTTTTTCTATTTTAATGAGTAACTCTGAGATTTTAAAGATTAAAAGAAGAGTTTTTTTTGTAGGTTTCCACTCTGATCCCATTCTTACTGAAGTATCCTCTAAGGGAATACCAGCACATTGGCCTAGATTGGTTGGTGACAATGTTCGAAAGAAAATTAAATGGCATCCTAGCCGACGAGATGGGTTTAGGAAAGACTATCCAAACCATCGCATTACTAGCACATTTAGCATGTGAAAAGGAGAACTGGGGCCCTCACTTAATCGTCGTGCCAACTTCTGTGATGTTAAATTGGGAGATGGAGTTCAAGAAGTGGTGTCCAGCTTTTAAAATCTTAACCTACTACGGAAGCCAAAAGGAAAGGAAGTATAAAAGGACAGGTTGGACCAAGCCGAACGCTTTCCACGTCTGTATAACGTCCTACAAGTTAGTTATTCAAGATCACCAGAGCTTCAGAAGGAAGAAGTGGAAGTATCTGATCTTAGATGAGGCGCAAAACATTAAAAACTTCAAATCACAGCGCTGGCAACTCCTTTTAAACTTCCAAACTCAACAGTATGTCGTATTCAGTTTCGTTTTGAGATTTATTGTGTGAAATAATTCTCCCCCTTTCAGACGACTGCTTTTAACAGGCACTCCATTGCAAAATAATTTAATGGAGCTGTGGTCTTTGATGCATTTTTTAATGCCGAACGTTTTCCAGTCTCATAGAGAGTTCAAGGAATGGTTCTCTAATCCCGTTACAGGGATGATCGAAGGGAATTCAGAGTACAATGAGAACATCATTAAAAGACTGCATAAAGTGAGTGAACTGTGAAATTTACATTTATCTACAAGTTAAAACTTTCATGATGACAAAACAAATTTGAAGGTTTGAACATCCATTCAATTCAAATCTTTCGGTGATGACATCGAGGCATTTGTCTGATCGATGTCATAACTCAAATAATTTGAACCGTTCCACTTTAAGTTTACTTATTTGTCCACCTTTTAGGTACTCCGACCATTCCTATTAAGACGTTTAAAATCTGAGGTAGAAAAGCAGATGCCGAAAAAGTATGAACATGTCGTGATGTGTAGACTATCGAAAAGACAAAGATTTTTGTATGACGATTACATGTCTCGAGCAAAGTAAGATCTTTGTTTTTTTTGTAATAGATTAAATTACAATTTTTACTGTTTCTAGGACTAGGGAAACGTTGGCTAGTGGCAATTTACTGAGTGTTATAAATGTGTTAATGCAATTAAGGAAAGTGTGCAATCACCCAAACTTGTTTGAAGTACGACCTACAATATCTTCGTTTCAGAGTGATGGTATTCACTTACATATTCCGTCTATAGTATATTCTGCTTTGGATTATGATCCCGATAAGGTAAGATTATAAAAAATTTATATACAGAAACTTTCTTTTTTTTTTTTGTTGTAACTTCTGCATTTATGATGAGATACCATATCCGAGGATTAGGAAACATAAATCCATTCATTCCTTTCCACTAGTGACGACCATCGAGGCATTTGTCTGAATTTACCATTAAACCACTTCTATTTCACTCTTAACCCGACTCATTTTACAAATTGAAATTTATTTTCAGCATATAAACTTGTTTGCCATGAATCTGCTCTTGATCATGCAAGAAATCCACCTGAGTTCCTATCAGTGTTACCGGATGAGGCAGTCGAGGATGTCGAAAAAAATTATTGAATTGGATCAATATCCGGACTCTTGCCCACCGTGCCCTTCTGCTAAGTTATCAATGAGAGTTATCCCGGAGAAAGTTCCAATTGAAGTGAAGACCGAAAGGAAAGAACACATCACCCAACCTCCTCCGTTACAATTGAAGAATATTAAAGTTTCCGGCATGCAATTTTTTAATCAGCAGGGTTTTATGAAAGGTGAGTCGACTTGTGTAAATAATATCTATAGAGCGTTTGTAGTCCATCGAATTTCACATCTTGTCATTAACTGAAACATTGTTTTTTAGCTATTCCTGTGGTAAATATATCACAGGCCACTAGCGGGCAAATTGGGACACCTGTCAATGTGACATCTGTTCTGAAGCCTGCTGACAAAATATCCGCTAGCTTTGCCCAATTAGTCCAAACGTCCACTGGAAAACATTTGTTGTTAACCGCTAATCCCAATATAACGACTAATATTCCAGTTACAACTACTCCAGGTATATAACACGTTTTATATATACTGTAACTCGACGGACTTAACCAATATCAGACTCCTTAAAAAAAAATCTATGAAAATTCCAGCGCCTAATATTACAACCTGTATGGAAAGAAATGAGTGGGTTCAAGTTGGGCAATTTTTGGTTATAAAATGTCTGGTTGAGTTAGGGTATACATTATTTTAATTGTTAAAGAAGAGAAACCTGTTGAAATATTTTTGGTCGTTCATAGAAACCTTTCTGATCCAAGGTGTTTGACGAGTTTTCTAGTCTCATGCTATTCATAGAAAGGAGAGTATGTTGTAACATTTGTGCTAGTTCAGGCCAGTTTATACTTTGCTGGACTGCATGCCTGTTGCGCACATTGTTTCTTAATTACACTGGAATTTGGAAGTTATAATATTTACGATTCAAAGGCCTTATGTCACTTCACTCACATAATCATCAATGTTATTCTGTTGGCATGCATTTTGTAAGGTACCCTATGAAAGTTTTCTTTATTTCAGGTGGTCACAAACTTACTTTCCTGTCCAAACAACCCGTATCAACCGTTGGTAATGCGGGGAATGCAGTTACTAAGGCATATGTTAAATTTCAAGTAGCCTCTATGCCTTCGACGACCACAAGCACATCTATAGCAACAACGGTAATTAATTCTGAGATATAAAATTAATACATATACTTCTAAACTTGGTTATTTTAATTTGAAACTTAAATATTTCTTTAGAATTCCTTGGCTATGAGTGTGACCAAGAAAGAAGACAAAAACGCCAAACTGAAGATTGGGAACGATTACATTGGTAGGCTTTATTCTAATCAAAATAACCTAGACGTTCGGTGGAAAGGTGAACATGAAAATGAACTGGTTAGTTTTCATGTTTTCAAATCTGACTTCTTATTGATTCCATATTACTTTTTTTAGTCGGAGGAAAATCCAAAAGGTGAGAAAAGGAGGAGACTTGTCCTAATGGCCAAGATAAACGAGCAACGTTGCTCAGCACTACCACTGTATGGTAGGGACTTTCAAGATGCTATAAAAATATTCTCTCCGAACAAGACTAATCCTTGGGTTGGAGGAACAGTTCACTGTTTAAACACATTATTTAATAAGAGAATTGGCGAGAACACCGGTGTCCTGAAGGATATGTTGTACAGTCCTGAAAGGAGAATTAATCAGCTTAAAGATATTTGTGATAGGTAAGTTAGTCGATTTAATTTGATTAGTTAGGTAGAGTTATGTTTTATGTTTTGTTTCAGGTTTATTTTCTATGTACCTGCAGTAAAGGCCCCTGAGCCAGATTTGAGAGTCTGGCACCCCCCACCTAGTAAATACTGGAATGAAAAAGAGAGGAATCTTCTCATCCAGCGAGTTTTCTCCAAGCCTGCCACTCCTCTGCACCACATTGCATCGGCCATGGTAACCCAGTTTCCAGACCCCAGGTTGATACAGTACGACTGTGGGAAACTCCAGACATTAGATCGGTTGCTTAGGAGGTTAAAAGCGGAAAATCACAGGGTGTTGATTTTCACGCAAATGACGAAGATGTTGGACGTGTTGGAGGTTTTCCTTAATTTCCACGGGCATATTTATTTGAGATTAGATGGTACAACGAAGGTGGATCAGCGACAGGTGAGAATTATGTTGTGTAGTGTGATTTAGGCACTGTCGATCAGTTCTCAGTCATT
Organism: Cryptocephalus moraei; assembly: GCA_946251905.1. Lineage (NCBI taxonomy): Eukaryota > Metazoa > Arthropoda > Insecta > Coleoptera > Chrysomelidae > Cryptocephalus > Cryptocephalus moraei. The sequence goes on from OX276454.1 coordinate 19,710,927, forward strand.
ATATATTGAATGAACTTTTGCAACAGTGCTATATTAATGCAATGGCCAGCATATTTTCAAAGTATTCTTTTGAAGATTATCTAGAGATTTGCAACAATTTTATTTCTAACCACCAGAATCCACAGAAAAATCCTAAATCCCCAAATCTTACTTTGATCTTTTGTAAATTTCTTTTATAACTTTTCTTGTGCAGGCGTTGATGGAAAGATTCAATGGTGACCCTCGCATATTCGCCTTCATCCTCTCCACTCGTTCTGGTGGCGTTGGCGTCAATCTGACAGGTGCAGATACTGTGATATTTTACGACTCGGATTGGAACCCGACGATGGACGCGCAAGCGCAAGACCGTTGCCACCGCATAGGCCAGACCAGAGATGTGCACATCTACAGGTTGGTGAGCGAGAGAACTATAGAAGAGAACATCTTAAAGAAAGCCAATCAGAAAAGGCTACTGGGTGATCTGGCAATCGAGGGAGGTAACTTCACCACGGCTTACTTCAAGAGCTCCACCATCCAAGATTTGTTCAACGTCGATCAAAACGATACTGCTACAAATAGGATGGCTGAAGTGATCGAAGCTAAGAAGAGACGTGAAGAGGCGCTCGCTGGTGATGCGGTCTCAGATGATAAAACGGCGGTGGGAGCCCTGGAGAACGCCCTCGCCGCATGTGAAGATGATCAGGACGTTATGGCGGCTAGGACTGCTAAGGCTGAGGCTGTCGCCGATCTCGCCGAGTTTGATGAGAACATTCCACTGGAGGAAACTGACAAGGAGCCAGAGATCAGCAAAGCTGAGCAGGAAATCAATAACATCATCGAGAAGGTACTTTATTTCAAATTCTGTTTGCTTACACATAGTCCCACAAATTTTTTTTATTCCATCTGCGATTTTTAAATGGTAACTCGTTGTTTTAATGTAGATTTTAATTTGAAGCAGTCAAAATTTCTACCTATCGAAAAATGTTGGAGTTTGTATGTAAAACTTGAATGAAATTCAGAGTAACTTGAATGAAATTTAGAGTAAACAGATGTGCATGCTTTCGTTGTTCCATACAAATTTCATGATTATGAACAATTTTACAATTATCAACACATCTCCAGGTATAAATATTTGCGAGCATCCATTGCTCCACGTGCATACGTAGGAATTTATATTTATGAATTTGGTCCCACTTAATACCTATAGGACCTTACCAACATTTCTTTAACGCCAACTAAATTTATTGTTATTGAGAATGCGTTATTTACTGTTTTTACAACTGCATTAATTGGGAAGACATTTCAAAAGAGCACTTTAATATTTTTGTATAGAAAATTTGTTAAATGGGCGCTTTAACCAGCTTTCCAAAAAAAATTTGGTTGACTTACCAACAAATTCTTGTCTTCAAAGTCTTGTGCCACAATGTACATTTATAAACTTTACATTTTCAATTTCTAGAATATTGTGCAAAATCATAAAGTTTGTTTTACTGTTATGCAGGAACCTGGAAATAAATAAATTCAATGCATTTTAGTCTGGGATGACTGCCTTGATTTTTCTATAGTACTTTATTAAAATAAAATTTTAATTACAAAATATATTTATTGACTAATTATACTATTATATTTAACGATATATTTATTATTATACAACATAAGGAAATAAAACTGGCGTAAAACGTAAATCCATTGACCGATTTGGTTAGATTGCCTGATTTTTGAAAATTCAAAATCATTAACTGATTTCCATAGGATCAGCCGCTTTTCCGAGCGTTTCGTTTTCACGAAATAACACACTATATTTATACAATATTTTTATGGCTGACTGTTTAACTTTAATTCAATTTCAAATAATAATTGAATTTAATTACTTCTCTATTTTAATTTTACCAACTTCCCTTATAGCTGACCCCAGTGGAAAAGTACGCTCTGAGATTCATCGAGACAACAGAATCTGCTTGGTCTGCAGAGCAACTGGCAGCCGCTGAACGGGAGATCGAGGAACAGAAACGAGAATGGGAGCAGAACAGATTGGCAGCGATGCGGGAAGAAGAGGAGCGGAGAGCTAGGGAGCTAGAAGAAGAAGGAGACATCATCACCTTCTCTAGGGAGGACGCCACGAATCAGGTCAGCAATAAATCCAGAAAGTCCTTAAATAAGTCTAAAAAATCGAGCAAATTAAAACTTAAGAGCAAAGTTATGAAGAAACGCAAAGATTGTGTAGATACTCGGCAACAGGGTAAGTTGAAGCCAAAGAGAACCCCAAATGTTTCTGTAGACAATTATGAAGATGATAATTCTGAAGTGAATGGGGATATGGATAACAGTTCGAGCAGCGTGAATTCGGAGTGTCTGGTTAATTTTGTAGTACCAAAATTGAACAACCACGTAGATCACAATTCACCCAGAACGAGATCCCGAGGCACTGTCGCTATCAACCTGTGGACATTAGACGTTAGCCCGATTCTACCGGGCGAGAAGCCATTCCGGAAAAGAAACAAATCATCTCTGTCTGAAGACTCTGACCAGTCCGACAGCGATGTCGACGATGAGAGAGGGTTGAAACATTCAAAACTATCCAAACGGGAACACACTATATTGAGCGAAAAAAGAAAGTGCAGTGTAGTATTAAGTGATATCTTAGCTGATGAACGCTATAAAGTCGTTGCTAAGAACTACAAGTTAGAGGAATCGGAAAATGATGAAAATTGTAATTTAAGCCCAGTGAATGTAGGTACTGAAGAAGAGTTAGTACAAGATCAAAGTGTACAAGAATCTGATCCAAAAGAAGAAGAGCAAGAAAAATCCGATAATGCCCATGATTCTCAAAACCAAGAATTTGAGTCCAGAGATGATGATCACTATTCTAAAACTGATTTAGAAAACAAACCTGATGCTGAAGCGTCTGAAAACGCCCACGATCAAAATCACATGTCGGATGAAGTGTGGTACAAAGATACGGATACATCTGATAGTTTCAATGCTGAAAGCAATACGTTTGAGAAAAATGATTCCAGAAACGAAGAGTCAGAAAGCCAGAATGATTTCAACACAAACAAATCTGGTGAAGACGTTTCAGAACACGGAGATCCTGAAACTAGAAGCTTTAATCATCGTTATGAAAATGAAGACTGTGATTTTAACTCCGCATATTGTAACGAAGCCTCTTCGTCATACGACTCAAACGAGAAATCCAGCAGCTACCACAAAACAGACACGAAAGACAAAGGAATATGGAGGGACGTTTCGCTTCACAGAAATTACCCTCCCGATAATTCCAGAAATCACGAATTCCACCGAGGCGCTCCGAAGGAGAACTTTCGACAGAACAGGTATGATCATTCTAGTCACATGGAGAACGGCGTGGATGGTTTTCAGAAAACCGGCCGAAACACTTACCATAAGAATAACAGACCACACTTCAGATCGTCTCAAGGTAGACGCGGTTACAGATGCTTCAGGCGTCCTCCGAATAACGCGACCCTAGATAATTGGGTTCGGAGACCTTGGAGACCTCCAGCGAATCATACTTACAGGAGACCTGAGGAGGGTAATTACAGCGGCTATAGGGATGGTAATTACTATTCGAATTCATAGCCGGGCAATTCTAAGGTTGATGTTTAGATGTAAACAAAATTAAGACTTGTACGTATTAATTCTGATATGTGATCTTGTAGCTTAAAGGTATATATTGTACAGTTTTAGGATTTTAGTTTTTTTTACAGACTAATTTTTATGTGCATACCTGTAAATTTGGAGAGAGGATGAACTCTTAGTTTCATTTGTTGCCCTCCAAGGTTATTAATATTTAAATGAAAAGTGTAACGTTAACTATTTATTTCCAGTTTTTAAGCTATCTATGATGAATTTTTCCTTACTGCGTCATGTTTTTCTTTCAATACGAACTGCACTGAAATTTTGTTCTAAGGTCATATAGTAGATACTTTGTAGAAAGTAAAACTTGTTCCAAATCTTTCTGATCGCTCTCTATCAATATTATTATTTTCAAACAAAACATGATGCTGTGAGAAAGAAACAAGTAACATTTCGTTTATGTGCCCATAGTTATATTTTTACACATTTGTATAGCAGATGTATATGTATGCATATTACATATATGTATGTACATATATTTTTTGAAACTTCATTATTTGTTTTTAAGTTGGTATGCAAAACGAAATGTGTGTTAATGAACTTGTTGCACAATTACTCACGGTCTCAAATTGAGGCATTTTCAACATCCATGTGAATTTTTGTGTAGCCTGTTCGATTATGGTACATTGCCATTTGTACATAGTTTAAATTAAAGAGAGAAAAAAAAGTGGAGAAAAAATAAAGAAGTTCTCTTGCAAGTGTTTGTGTTTTATGTCGCGGGGTGGACGTGGGTTTTGGTGCCTTCGTTGCTCTACTGTCCACGGCGGGCACCAAAACACTTGCCCCACCGGACATGAGCAAGGGGGCTTCTTCAACTCCTACGTCCACCCTACAATCAACCCTTTTCCTCAACAAATCAACGCTGAAGAATATTCAAACGTTCTTCGCGAATTACATTATTGTTAACAGTTCACAAAGTGTAAAAGATGATTGTGGGGTACGTATGCATAATTTTTTTTATAATTGAATTAGACAAATACTGATTTTTATGTTATGACGTTTCAGATTTGGGTTTCTGACAATACGATGGAACAAATGCCGGTAAGTGATAGGCATCATTATGTACGTCAAGGCTTTAGGGACCTGTGGGGTTATGACATCTGTTTCACTTCAACAAAAAATGGCAGGTTCTGTTGGATTCAAGAGTTTAGTCATGTGTGCGAAAATTGGAAATAAATTCCATCCTCTTGGAATTTCTTTTGAAACAAATGTATAACCTCGCTTTTATTGTGGACCTAGTGACAGCTCAGAAAAATGAACTAACCAAAAGAGGAAATGTATGTCGCTATTTATTCTAGGCATTGGAAGAATGTTCTCGGGGAGCTGAGATGAGCCAGGAGCGTTCTTGATAATCCCCAATATAAAAATAATTCTTGATTAAATTGCGGACGTTTCATTCACTATTGGGAACATAATCATGGCTCTAAAAGTGTAAATATGTTAAGTATCTCTTATATAACTAAAAAAAGTATCACTTGTCAAACATGTCAAGTTTTTATCTTGATGACATGTAAGTGATACTTTTTTAGTTATATAAGAGATACTTAACATATTTATACTTTTAGAGCCATGATTATGTTCGCAATAGTGAATGAAACGTCCGCAATTTAATCAAGAATTATTTTTATATTGGGGATTATCAAGAATGCTCCTGAATATTCTAGACGTTGTTTAGTGTCATTAAGAACTGTCCAAAAGAGAGACTCCAACTCTTTTCCAATCTTTTAGCGAAATTATATGTAATAATTGTCATGAATATATGACATTAAAATACAATTACTATATTGAGAATGATATTTGTAGCCCTTGTCAGTCGAGCTTAATCTAAAAACAATATTAATTGACGACACAAAATATGACAGTAATACCAAAAAATAAATATTTGTTCCTTATTTATTTATGTAATAATCAATTTTAACTTGTGATTATAATATATAGTTATTTTATATCCTCTGCTAAACCCCTACCACTTCCATGCAAATCTTGTAGTAACCATGACAACAGAACAAGCTAAGGAATTCAGGTATCTGCACAAGTGCTCTTCTTAACTGGGTCAGAGCCTACCAACTTCAATGGAGACTACTTTTCAATTTCAATGTATTGACCTTTTGAATTAAGAGCTCTTTTCACACAAAAACGGCAAATTTTACAAACAAAAAGGTTATTACACTACCTAAATTTTCAACAATAATATTTCTCTTTTGGTGATTTCTTAATTACGAAAGATTATGTGGAAAAAATTGTCTCACGAAAGCATAAAATTTGGCGTGGTAATTTTTTTTAAATTTCAATTTTCCAAAAGGAACATCAACCTATACACTAACACTACAAATTAAAAAGTATAACATTTATCGAATTAACATGCTAAGAGAATAAGTGAAAATAGAATTTAAAAATCTGTAATGTTTTGACAGAATCAATTTTTAATGGCCAAGTGAAATGCGGAGTCTGTTTCCAGGCGTTAAGCCATATTTTTTCTTCCATTTATTGGCGTTTTGTTTGAGAGATAATTATGAGAGGTCTTATAAACTAGTGATAAATTGATGACACATCTTTACTGATTTGTGAAAGAACATTCATATTACTCCTTACAATGTTTATTAAAGAATATATTATAGTGGATAAGTTTATTACTATGTTTATTTCTCCTAATTTGTACCATTGGAAAACGTTTACTTAATCAGAGCTGGTGTTCTAGGTGGAACCCCCAAAAATTGAAACACTCGTTTCAAAATCCAATCTTTAATCATTCAGCCGACGTTTCGTCCCTGATCAAGGACATATTCATGGCGCTATAATGGTGTAGGTAAGTATATGATATAACAATTTTTTCAAAAAAACTTACATTTTACAGGTACAAATAACATTTAAAGCCTTATCTAGTGTGCGATGGAATGGTCAAAAGATTCACAACAGTTCTTTGCTTACAATGATGGACCAAGATCACAGATGGGCCATTATTCTTGAGATCAAGAATAGAAACCCTTACTTTAAATGTTATTTGTACCTGTAAAATGTAAGTTTTTTTGAAAAAATTGTTATATCATATACTTACCTACACCATTATAGCGCCATGAATATGTCCTTGATCAGGGACGAAACGTCGGCTGAATGATTAAAGATTGGATTTTGAAACGAGTGTTTCAATTTTTGGGGGTTCCACCTAGAACACCAGCTCAGCTTCGGCTCCTGACCCCGAGAACATCCCAACAACAGTTTACTTAATCAGTTGTTTAGTTTGAGTTGATCAAAACGCAACATTTTTGTGCAATGAACAAATGGTTCAAAAGGCTGTCATGTATCACTTCTATAATGTTATGGACTGATTCACATTTGAAAAATATCTCATCAAATAGTTTTCGAATTATCAGCTAATTAACTCATGAATCAATAAACTTGAAAACGAAAGTAATGACTAATGGGTAATATATTTTTTATTACTATGTCCTGGTCTATTATAAATAAAAGATAATGTTGTGGCATTTCAACACAGTACTAATTCGTAACCAGCCACTGTAACTTAGAGTTTCGAATGCGTGAATCGCCATTGTCGAAGTTTTGAATGGTGTTTTATGATTTCTTTTAGATGTGGTGTCCTCCTACTCCTCCTCAACAAGAGAACGACGTTTATGTGGACGAAACATTATCATTCCTCTACGACACAAAAAATATAATGTCTGAGACGCAGTTACCTCCGATTTACGTTAAAAAGGAAGCGAAACGCAGCAGGTTAGACGCGGGTTTGGTAGACAACCGGAGACCATTGAAGATACCGAGAAAAGAAGACACTATGAGCGCGCCGAAATCTTTATTCCACTCGGCCGCCATTTTGAAGATGCGCCGCGATATGAAGTTGCAGAAGTATCGCGGAATGGTGCGGCCGACGATACCATTGCCCGGAAAGTCTGGCTTGCAAAAGCCTGCGGTAGATCATCCCATATTCCACGATTGGTGCGTCCACGAGGACATGGCCATCCTGAAAGTGATCCAGAGTTTCCAAGGGCTGCCCCTAAATTTGGTCCTGTTGAGTCCCGGGCATACTCCCAATTGGGATTTCGTCGCTGATTACGTCAACACCGTTTCGGTGACGTACAGGTCGCCGAAACAATGCAGGGCCCGCTACGAGACCCACCTCATGCAGAGGGAGGAAGGTAAGCAAGTGTGCCTGGACAATGCGTTTAAGAAAAAGAAGAACAAGGCCGGAATCGTTCAGAAGTATCCAATGCCGACCAAGTCCCGTTCCATCCGAACCTCGCAGCTCTACGCCCAAGACAACAACTCGACCTTCTGTCATCTGATGTCCGAGAGGTTCGAGACTTTGAAGACGTACGCCAACAAAAGGTTACCGACCACCAGGACGGTCATCAACAACCCGCTGATGAATAAGACGAAGAACACGCCGGTACTGAACGAGTGTGGGATCGACCTGGACCATCCGGTCCTGCCCGTGGAGGTGGCGGCCAGAAGGGCCGAACGTATAGCCAAAGAAAAAAAAACCATGACTCCTGAACAGCAGTTGGCCAGGTTGCAGATGATGAAGGCCAATCAACAGCAGCAGGTGGTCTCGGCGCCTCCGGCCAGCACGGCGAATAGCTCGATACCGATCGTGGTTTCTTCCAACGCGCAGATCATCATGACGCAGCCGACGATCGTCACTACGACAGCGGCCACCATCATCAGTTCGTCCAACAGTATTCAAAGTAAGGAGATTCGAAATTTTGTTCATTATTATGTAGTTTGATCATAGTTAAAAGTCGCTCCTTTGAAATATGTTATATAGTTCAGCCGCTCCTTTGAAATCGATGGAGCAACCACTGTTTTCATTGCTCAGCTCTGTAACCAGAACTTGGTCAATGTGAGGGAGGATCAGTTCTGTGAATTATTTTATCTTACTGTGAAATCTAATTTGACAAATTCTGTGTAATTATTACTTAATTACTAAGTATTTACTAGGCTGATTTCACTTAAATTTTTTGAAATTACCATTACCATTGAACCAACATGACGTTATTATTTGGAATATATAACTATTTCTTCTATTGGCTGGTTTCTCAAAGCTACTTCAAAGTTCTCACTGCTACACTGTATTATTTAATCTTTTTAAACTAGTTGGTTTCTTAGACTCCGTTCTTCCTTTACATATTACTACAGTAGAACGATGCTAACTTCTTACATATATTTCTTTATAAACTTGATTCTGCATCAGTTTGTATATGTATATCTATAAGAACTAATAAAGTCTATTAGATAGTGTTCGACATGCATACTCCCTGGAAATCATATTTGACAGTAGACACATTCAAAGCATATTATTCAGGTGGAATATAGGATCTTTCAGAAAATTACTTTAATAAAAAAAAACTGCTTTTGAAATGTAGGTCAGTTATACAGTCTCTTTGATATGTTAAGAATACCAATAAATAAATAAATGTTTGAAAAAGTAAGTTTACAAACATGACGTTAATCTTATGATATCACCTGCTCTCTGAATCTTCTCTTCCTTCATGGCAGATGACACTAGGTCTATTGTTTCTGGACAAGTTGTCAAACGACCGAAGGTTGTCCAGTGTCTCAAAGGTGGCCATGGTAGTTAAACCAATAGAAAACACCAAGTCTTCACCACCAATTTATTTTCAAAAGAGCGACCGTTTGAGTCCTGCTCAACACCCGTCAGGACTACCACGTAGTAACCGCCTAGAGCGATGAGGACGCTATTACTATTAGGGCTGTTTCCATGTCTCATATGTTGTCCTGTTCGATGTGTGAAGAAATTTCACTTTTTAACTGTTTTGTCTGTTTTATCTGTCACGTCTCACATATTGTTCAGCGGGAGCCCTAAAATGTTTTGTTATTACGAGCCTGATGATGACTACTAGATAGTCGAAACCGGTCGCTCTTTTGAAGATAAATTGGTGGTGAAGACTTGGTGTTTTCTTTTGGTTTAAGTTGTTAAACAATCTAATTGAATATCCTTCATTATTTAGCCAAATAGAATTCAATGGGCTCCTTGAGGCGTGAAACCCTCCCTCATTCAAACTACCCTTTCATCAGACTAAGGAACATAGATAAAGTCGCTTTTGAACATTTGTGTTTGGAGTTTTTTTCTCTTAAAGTTAATCTGAAGCCGAATTTATTTGGCAATTAAGCCTTGAATGACCGGCAATATTGCGATGTATATTTATGATCATGATAGTATTTTATACTGTTAACTGGTACTGTTATTTCGATGTATCCAGTTAGATGAATTAAATGACAACAATATAATTGCAGGTACTCTGAGAACTCCACGAATAGTCGCCTCCCCCATCCAGACTTCCTCCGTCGTCTCCGTCTCTGGCCTAAGCCAGGCTCAGCTTCAGGCGGCGACGCAGCGCCTGATCGTACCGGCCGGTGCGACGGCCCAAGGGAAGACCGTGGTCACGGCGAACGTCCATGGTAAGGGCATCAGTCCCGCTCAGCTCGCGATGCTGAGGCAGTCGACGACCATCAAGCAGCAACTAAGGTTGCACGCGAGCAATCTGAGCGGCCAGGGCGTGAAGACTTCGACTGTGACGATCGGGGGCCAGCCGGCCGTGGTGCAATTCACGCAGGCGCAGCCGAGGGCGCAGTTCGTGAGGCAGGGCACGGTGCCCGTGGCCGGGAAGACGGGCATCACGAGGGCCGTCACCGAGACGGAGGTCGCCCAGCTGCTGAAGAAGCAGCACCAGCTGCACCAGCAGCAGAAACTGTCGTCCGCCGGTGGGGCGAACACGATCCAGAGCCTGTCGCCGCAAGTGATTGCGCAGGCGATCCAGGCCGGGACGTCCGGCTCGTCGGTCGCCACTCTGGTCAAGGCTGTCTCGTCGCCCGGAGGTAAATTTGAAATAGTAACACGTTAACATAACATTATCTGTAGCTTGCAGAACGTGCGAAGATTTCTGGAGGTTTTATGAATAACACTGTTTTAAAAACTTTTTGTTCTTCTGCACTTCAAGGATTAGGCTTGCACCCTGTTCCATTTTCATGTTTGCATCTTCTTCTGGGCTTACCCACATCTCTTGCTCTATAGTGTACTACTTGTTTAACTAACCCATCATCATTCACTCTTTAAATATGTTGTCTCCGTTTTAATGAGATTTTATGTATTCTGTCATTCACTGAGAATAAGTTTAATTCTGCACTTATTTCATTTCTTATTTGGTATCTTATTGTGACAACCTTTTGTCATTAAAATATTCATTTCAGTGGACTGTATGCCTTGTCTATTTTGTTTCCGTAGTGTTCACGTTCCACTTCCGTATGTCATACTGGTGCTGCCATCACTTTATAGAACTTCATTTTTGTTTCTTTACTTGTCTAGTTTTGCAGTGTTATTTGTATGGTTCCACACGTCTTTTGGTATTTATGTAATTTGTTTGTTATATCTTTTTCATATTCATAGCTTATGTCACACCCTAGAAAATTAAAATGTGATACCTGTTCTATGGGCACTTCGTTTAGTATAATCTTGGAGTGTATAGTTTGTTTTCCTATAAAAGCCATAACTTTTTTTTAGAATATAATTCTTTCATCTTTGATTTACGCGGTAAATTGCCTTTTGTAGGTGGTCTTCTGTTTTTTGTAAAAGTGTTCTGTCATCAGAAAAACCCTATTGTGTTCATACAATTGAAGACCCTGGTGCAAGAAGGGGATAAGTAACAATATGTAAATTGTTCAGGAGAGGCAAAAATAGTTTTTATTTTAAATTTAAACTTTTTGTTGGTCATGCAATGTGGCCAAACTAGTACAGCAACTATATATGATTTAAACAGCATTTTACAGCCAAATAACAATTCTATTAAGGAAAACAAATTTGTGGTGCAATAATGGGATAAGTTTATATATTTTTATAATGTAATTTAGAACAGGTGCAAAAAGGGGATAAGTTACAAAAAAAGGGGGATAAGTTACAATAAAACAATTTTCAATAGAAAAGCTTTATTATTAAATGTGAACCATGGCAACAATAAAAATGAATATAAACTAAATCAATATGCTAATAATTTTAACAGAAAGTCAAATGTTTCTTATAAGAATAGTTAATATTAGTATTAGCCAACCAAGTATTAAAAATCTCAAAAATGTTTATTTTAATTTTTAAGAAATAAAAATAGCGTGATTAATTAATCACACTGAAAATCCCCAGACCTATGTGAGTCCGTGAGATCTGAATCAACATCTACCTCTGCTGATGTGATTTTGTCTGATTTTGGAGATTCATAGAAATGCGTTTCGTTTTTTCCGATATATTCCTGGGCTAGCAACATAACATTTTGATATTTAGCATCTTTAATAGGTAGGGGATTTTCGTAAGATTTGGGCATTAAATTTAAATTTGGTTTTGAATTCTTTTTAAGCATCGTAAAATATGTAAAAAAGGGGGTACTAGCAGACTGACATTCAACACCATCTAAATTTTTAGTGTATTTAAATACACGATATGTAGAAATAGTTATCACCGGACTCATGCTCGACAATTAAATTATTTTCAGATTCACTTGAATTTGAAGGCAGAAACTGAACTTTGAAATGTTTCCTTCCCACTGCTTAAACTCATAATGTGCTTTTACTTATTAAAAATACCACAATATTTTACCACACCACACGTTTTAACACAAGCGTAAGTTCAATGTTCAACGGTTGTAAACAAACAGGCAGGTGCAAGAATGGGACAGGTTTAGGCATATAAAAATATGGAACAAAATTTGGTGCAAGAACGGGATAAGTTACACAAATCTTATCCCGTTATTGCACCAGACCATGCAAGGGGATATGTAGTTTGCTATCATAATTTAGTATCTATTGTCCGCACGTATCCCATACTTGCACCAGGCAAGAAGCGCATATTTTGAAACCTAAATATGGAGCTATCTCACTTTTGCAGAATTATGCACTTATCCCCTTCTTGCACCAGGGTCTTCAATTATCAGCAGGTGTCAGTGTTATTCCAGGGTTAGTTTCTTGTTTGCATTGTCATATGGCATCCTCTGTATACATGTTAAAACAGGGTTAGTGACAGACTGCACCCTTGATTGTTATTGACTCTGTTCTATCTTTCTAAGTGTTTATTATTATTTCTGTTTTATAATATAAACTGCTTATCACTTCTATTAGGTGTCTAGGATAACCTCGTCCATCCATAATTTTCCAGAGTCGTTCTATTTACCTGATTGAAGGCTTTTTCATAGTCGATAAAGGCAATGTGGGCTTCTATGTGGTATTCCCTCCATTTCTCTATTAATTGTCGCAGGATCTTCTACGAGAGCCATTCTGTTCTTCTAGTAATGGTGCACGAGTAATTGTTTTTAGCCTATTATTTATAATTCGAGCATATAATTTGTATGTAGTGTTTAATAGATTTATACCCCTGTAATTTCCACTGGAGTTTCGATCTCTGTTTTATATAATGATATTAGTTTTGCCATCTTCCATTCGTCTGATAATTTTCTCCGTTTCCAACATTCGTTCAGGAAATGTAGTATTCTCAGTTGTAATAGTAACCCACTACATTTTTTATTAGTTCTATGTTTATGTTGTCCGGTCTAGCTTCTTTCCGATTTTTTTTAAGGATTCTTTTATTTTATCTGGCGAAATCTCATCTCCTGTGTATGGCGTTTGGAAGTACCTTCAGTCTGTTGTTGAATTTGAGTTTTGATGTTCATTTTCATGTCTTCTATGTATCCATCCTATTATGTGAATACGTGTGGTGACTTTTTCTTGCTTGATAAGTTGTCACATGATTTTGTAAGCTGCCTCTTGTCTTCCATGTATGTCGTTTTCGGTATTGGATATAAATTTGTCCTATGACTCCTTGTGTGCCTTTGTGACAATAGCTTTTGCTTTATTACATTTTTCTATGTCATTTACTATTAACTTCTTGTGTGTTGTTGCCTTATGTTTTTCTTTTATTTCCTTCTCTATATCATCTGTACAGATTCTAAGGCCGTTTTTCTGCTATATTTTTATTTTTTCCGTCCTCTTTTGTGGCTCTTGTACACATTCCTTTATGTTCCACTCTTGATTTATGTTCTCTTCTGTTGTGTATGTCTTTGTGCTGCCATGTTTTTGTAAACAATGTTGGTATAGATATATTTTGTTCTGTTTTGTTGTCGGAGATATGTACTTTATATACTTCTTCATCTGGTGTTCTTTTGTTTGTTGTTTGTTTTTTTGTCCATTTGGTTAATATAATTACATTGGACACGAGTAAACAATGGTCTATTTTAACGACTTTTAGTAATGTAAATGGGAATATTTCTGTAACATATGAAAATCTCGCTATAGGGTTCAAATTTTTGAAGTTAACACAATCATTACAAAATCGCAATGGTGTCCATCAAACATAACCGACACACCTTCCTCTGAGGACACCCTCATTTCACTCCCATTTTAAGTACTGTGTTAGTTAAGATTCTCTTAATTCAGTGTAACAAGTACTGTGGATTATGCAACACATATCACTGTGGAGAGGGAGTAAATGACTACTGCTACTGCTAGGCTCGTCATTACATGCTTTCTCATCAAAAACTATATACTGCAGACGACACTTAATGTTAAGTTATTCCAAATCTTCGCCTCTGTATAATCTCTTCTCGAGCGCAATTCCTAATGATCATTTTTTCACAGTAAGCCAAACGGTGACGATCCCAGTGACGGGAGTGACTCTGACCAATCAAGGCAAGACCATAACACCGACGCTGAAAGCGACCAACCCGAACCAACTTAGACAACTGCAGATACAGCAGCAACAGCTCTTGGCGCAGAAGAAGTTGGCCGGTCAGAAGTTGAGCCTCGCCTCCGTAAGCGGTAAGAACAACGTCCAGACCCAACTGATAGTCGGTTCGAAGCCCTTGTCGACTGGTATGACGGTACAGCAGTTCCAACACGTGATCAGGTCGCCGCTGAACATGTCACATACGCCCGTCGTGCTGGCGAAGGGCCCTTCCAGGGTGATACCTGTGAATACGGCCCAGGGAACCAAGCAGACCATACAGGTAAGAAGATAGTCTTTATTGGTTATTTACGGGTTTTGGGAATAGGACAATGTATGTGAACAGCAATTTCACTGAATTCAGATTATTATTTTAAACGTGTACCTTTCTATATCCAAGGTGATTAGCTAAAATCAAAGCCAATCACAATTAATAGAAAGGAGATCAAATTGTAACTTACCAAGCAGGCTGAGGAACATCAATTTCACTCTGCATGAATGTTACAGACAAGCCACCAACAACACCCAAAAAGTGATTGCAGAAATACTCTCCAAATGAAATAAAATTTCAAGTACAAGTAAACCAACGTAGCTTGAGCCGCGAAATACGCAAATAGGAAGAGAAAGTAGAGTTGCTGTGAGATAAAAATAACTGTCATAAACCAATAAATTCAAGGACTCATAAATATAAAACTGATTGGGGTACATTCTGGGTTAGTATTTACCCTCGTTATTAGAGGCCGGCTTTATTTTGGAAATACGCAAAGTAGCTAAAAGTGAACCTTCGATAGACTACCAATATGATTGAATATTAGAAAGAAGAAATGAATTATCTGTGCAATAAAATATTGCAATCCCATTAAGGACTTTGAAAGAAATAAACAGTGATATAGTCAGTTTAACACTTCTCTTAATTTCAAGTTAAAATTTTCTGAAAAGTAAAATAAATCGTGGAAAAATATAAATTGATGTAAGAAAAATGAAATCTAACCACTGGTCAGGTCGTCATTAAAATTTTCTATGTCGGAATAATCACTGCCCCATCATAATCACAAGTTAATAATTTATTGGATTATCTACAGTGGTGCCTATAGAAGGATTTCAGTTTTCCATACTTCTGTTTGAAAATTGGGTGAAGAAATCATCACAGAGAGTTGCTGTACTTAACCTTCCTTTTCGGCTATGCAGTTTTATTAACCACAAAACTGCAACGAAATACACCCAATCGGAATAACATTTTTACCAGACTACGAGATGCGTTTCAAATGTCATCCCCACCTTTCCTCCTTTACGATCTACTGTGCAACGAATTCTCAGGGGTCAAGCTACGTTTGTCGAATAGTATTAAAACTACCTTTGAAATCAATTTACAACTGCTAACCCTCTGCTTTCAAATTTTTGTAAAATTGCCCCAGTAAAATAACTACTGGAGAGTCCAAATTTACACTACGCACTTCTCATTCAGAAAAATCTTGCAGGTTGTCGCAGCGCCGTCGACGGCTCTCCGCCCCCAGACCTCGTCGACGTTGGCGGGCGCCCTGGCGGGCATAAAAGTGGGCACTTCGGGGGCCCAACAGACGCTCCTCTCTCAGGTATCAGCAGCCTTAAATCAAAACGTGGGCGTACGTCAAGGTAGCCCCGTGAGGATTCAGACTACGGCCGGAACGCCCATCGTAGCTGTGAGCGTGCAGAACGTACAACAGCAGCAACAGACGCAGCAGACAACTAATGCAGAACAAGTGAGTAGGTTTCTGAAGAAGTGAACGTTGCCTTTCTGTGTTTTTTGCTCAGTTTTATGTTTAATATAAGGCACACTTCAGTACATACATATCAGTTCGTATGTCAGACAAGTAAATCGTGACTGCAGTAAAGGGTATCTGAACTGGGGAGTTGAGGTTTTGTTCTGTAACTGGTTATTTAGTTTTTGTTCCGCTGGCCTAAAGTTATACTTTAAGGACGAGAATCGGGAAGGTTAATATTACACCGGCACAGCAGTAATATTGGTGGTGGGGTATTACTCCGTGTAATAACGTCATTAATTTCACTGCCCTTTACTACATCTATATACTTTAGTGTGCCTAGTTCGTTCTTGTTTATGTTTAATGTAAAAATTTAAAAAAAAATGTGCTGTGATAAAAACTATTTTTTTAGGAATATTTTCTTAGTATTGTTAATATAAAACAATTTCTGTAGTGTTTGTAGTATTTTTTCTTATTAGTCGTGTTGTAAATGTGTTTAGGATTTTTGCATTTTTTTTTTTGTAAGTGTTGTACATATTTATGGTGAAATTGTATCACTCACTCCTAGTTTTTGGCAAATAAATAATGATTTTTTTATGATACTTCGTTTTATTTTTTGCATGTAGTTTTGTCATTGTCATATTTTCTAAACGACTAATTTTGGATATTTTTCAGGAATAGACAAACGTCTTCTAAGAAGATGCACCACTCGAAATAAAAAATATAAGCCGAAACTGTCTTTCATTCCACACCACTCAAATGATAACAACACAATATTTGTTGTATATATCTATATTTACGAGAAGGTAAAGTCCACATCTAGATTCATAAGGGAAAACCCCCAGAAAGAAGCAGTAAGTACTTTGCAATATAGTTTCAAAAAAAAAATTCGATTTAAACCTGTCAAAAATTACATAATTAAACAGTGTATACTTTAGATATGAGATATTGAAATTCACTTTGAAGTACATAAGTCCTCTTCAATGGTACAGTTCAAATATTAAAAATATTCTGTAGAACAAGAAGTATTCATAAATTCTCTTATATAGTGTTCACAGGTACTTATTAATTTAAATTCGCAATGATACAAAAAAAATACTGATCCACGCTATAAACCGAAGAATCCCTAAACATCGAATACTATTGTCTAATATACAATAAAAAATTATACCCCTACAAATTGGAAATTGTAAATGAATTAATCGAACAACAATAGTCAACAATCTCAAACAAAAAGATGGTGAAACAATACTATGTTAAGAATCACAATGCAAAGCTCACATTTGCTTCTTTCCTTACACTTTTTCCATAGGGTAAGTGTAATTCGGGGGCGACCCCTCCCCTGTACCGTTAGTAAGTCCGTTTACTGTTGCTTTTTGTTCATATGGAGAATCGGCAGGCCCTAGAATAATTACGCAAACTGAGATGAAACTACCGAGTGTTTTTTTTAAATTTCACCTCATAGTAGGCTGTGGATAGTGTTTGTGAATGCACCTTACTAAAAAATGTCATTATCAAAAGTTAAATCGTTCCAAGCATTTCAAAGACTATTCTGACTATTGTTCCATGAGAGAGTTAAGAGTTGTCAAGTTTGTTTTCACCAAGGTTTTAGCATTTAGATTTTTATATTCGTTAGTCTCACTTATCTAATGCCTAATTAATAGAGCTAAGCTGTCTTTTTCAAGACACTAGTAACTGATTGGAGCAGTTTCAATTTTTTTTAATAAAGTGAGGTTATGACCACCTACTTCAATATTGAAATTTTTATCCACAGCCTACTATGAGGTGAAATTAAAAAAAACACCCGTTATTAGTATTTCGGAATAACTTACCTGGCGCGTACTTAATGAACTTCTTAGATGTCTTCCAATCCTCCCGAAGAGACAGATTGTACATGGAATAATCCGGATTCCTGGTCACGTCTTTTCTTATATCCAGAAACGAAGGCAGGATTTTCTTTAGTTCGTCAGTACCTAACGCTGAATAGGTTTCGAGCAATATTAATCCCTTACACCTGAAATTAGAGTAGTGTTTACTAAATACTTAACCACTCTTTACACGATACTGAGGATGTACAGTAGATATATTTTAATTTCGATGATATTTAGTTTGTAATTAAATTGGTAATGGTTAAATCATTTATCTTTTGACCATCCCTTATTTTAAATAGCAATTTCCAGTGTAAGTCATCGTCCAATGGAGAAGTGTCAAAACACCTCACCTGATTGGTCAGTTCAAAAATAATTTTGACATTTGACATTTCGAGCTGTTGTCGCAAAGATGAACCATACATTGTCTCTGCTGTTAGAAAAACTATCACAAATGTGTAGTTCCAGGGAATTTGTTGTAATCATGACGTTTATTTCCTGCATAATACTATTATACAGAATATTTGTACAAGTTTTCATGCAATGCTACTTAAACAGAGATACGAAGATTAAATTGAACACGATTATAAGACTCATCCATGAAAATAGCATCATCCAATGTATACAGATGATCAATGAGAACCCACAAGTTATAAACGAGTTCAGCAATGAAGGTTACACGCCATTTATGGTGGCCTGTGCTTGTGGCAACACACAGTTAGTAAAGATAATGCTGAAGAACGGTAAGTACAAAAACCGAAGTCAGGTTCACTAAGTTTTAAATTATTACATCCTAACTGATATTATGTCTGTCATAACCTCTCAGGTGCGAACGTGCGAATGAAATCTGGCAAGGGCGAGTCCCCATTTTACTTAGCTTCATTCTTCTACGTAAAGAATCCTTGGTACAAAAACGCCACTTGCATCAGAGAGTTGTACTACGCGGGGGCTGACATAGACGAACCTAACAGCTTGGGCTTCACCCCCCTGCAGATGGCCGCCATGTTCGGACACACCAGTCTGGTGAAATGGTTACTGCTCAAACACGCCTCAACCAAGACGATACCGAGCCCTTTCATTATCGCTTGTACCCAGGGGTACGTGAGAACCGCCGACCTGATATGGAGTATGTCCTCTCCGATAGTTCATCAGTTAGAGTATAAGTGAACAAACCAGGTTGATTATGTTCAATTTGGGTTAGTCAACTACTTCAAAACCATATCGAGTCATTGCATGATTACTTGTATCAGAGAACCTAGAAACTGTCGACCCGTTCTGTAGTAAGACCACTTAGAATATAAATAAACAGATTAGGTTGACTAGTGAATTAGGTTCAATAGAATCTTGATTGGCTTGATTAAACGAGTCGTGTCTGTCATGACCAGGTTGTCTGTTAAATAAATTTTAGACATATCAGGCTTGCTAGTACTATGATTCGTACCTGGGGTGACTAGGTTGTTCATAGATATCCAGCTGGAAGTACTGATTGTTCTCAATAAAGCACCTACGTCTCTTGTAGATGGTAAAGTGGGAGTTATCCTTTTGGGTCAGTAGGTTTATGTAGTCACGGTGGGTTATCTGGGTTTTCACTTCGATCACTTGTCCACCAGGTTGGTTCTGTCTTCTTACAGTATGTATATAACTGTAATGACCTGTAATAAGTTAAGATAGCTAAAAATTGTAATTTAGTAGATAAGGATGTTGTAGATGAGAGGTGTAGAATCATCAGTATTGATATTGTATTAAGGTGTACGTTTGTAAGCGTATGTTGTATTAGTATAAGGTACATGTGGTTGTTTGTGTTCATATTACGATTTTAAAGATTAAAAATGAGAGGGTAACAACATATTTTTGTTCATGAAAGTACATACATATGTGATCAAATAAAGTTCAAAACCCTTTTTAAATACCTAATTAAAAATTAACACAATCACTAGAAGCCTAGTATTTTAGGATTTTTCATAGATGCAGGTAGATAATCTGAAAGCAAACACATATTAAGAAAGAGGAAACAATTAGGGTTAAAACCAAGCAACTGAAGTCTGAAGTGCTATGACTGATGGTCATATGTCCGTGATACATTTCCAATGTAGTGATCTTAATACAAATTACTGTCTAACACATTGGTAACCATTATGATTAACAAGATTGTAATGTCGAGTACCAATTAAAACATAATAGCAAAAACATGAACCACTTGATCAAGCCAGTGATAAGTGGAAGTCTCTGGGAAGATTTACATATACCACCAAACTTAGTGAATGTCCTATATATATAGTGACATATAGGCATGCGCTGACACTGTCCATTTCCTTATGGTAGCAACAATAACACAAAAAGTGAAAAGGCACGCGAAAATTAAAATTAACAAGTGGAACACAATAAAAATTTGAAGACCCCAAAATAAAAGAAGAAAAGGTACGCATGGAGCCACTATTAAGCTGTAAAACCGAAGGTACACAGAAGATAGAAAAAGAATGGAATGATATAATTGTTTGAATATATGTGTAAACAATATAAATAGTGTGGCAACTGAAGTAAGAAAATGGCTAGAAAACGCAAAGGAAGAAGTTGAAAGAGAGAGCTAATGTAGAAACACTAAACACTAAACGAAAGGGTTAGTGAACAAACGAAAACATATGAAGGTATAACAATAGATACAAAAAATAAACAACGGAAAATAGCAGAAAACGAAGAATAAAATGAAGTTTGGAAACAATATTTTAAAGAACTACTACCTATATAAAAAAGAAAATAGTTTAGAACTACTGCAAGAAGATACTAACAGAGATAGAGTGGAAATGGAAGTCGTACATGAAATCCCAACAAGAAAATAGAAATAGAGCTAATATTTGTAGACTTCAAGCAAGCTTTTAATACTCTGAAGAGGAAAGAACTTGTGAAAGTCCTACAAGGATGGGTATGGGAATACAAGGCAAATTAAGAAGATTACTACAAATGACAATGAAAAATACAACAGTAACAGTGAAAATAGCAAAATGATACATGGGAGAATTTGAAACAAATAAAGGAGTAAAACAAGCTCACTATCGGCAACACTGTTTAACATAGCGTTGGATCAAGTACCCAGAACAATAAAGGTACACTAAGGGCAAAGGAAGAACAAATGTAGCTTAGCTTATGCAGATGACATAGTAATTGTATCAAAAAACAGAAAAACAACCGAAAGAATTCTAGAAGAAATAAGAGAAGGGGACAAAATAAATCAAGAAAAAACAAAAATTATGAGAATGAATAAAACGCTGTATAGTAAAGATAACAAAGCAAAAATAGATACCTTCACAATTGAAGAAGTAAATAGGTTTAAATTTAAATACCTAGCAGTAATGATGGCAGAAGGGAAACAGAAATAATTAACACAAACAGGATGTACCTACCAAGCAAATAAAAAACTCTTAACAAATAAAATATTGAGAAAAGAAAAACAAAAATGAGGATATACAGAACTATTATACAACCATCAACGATGTATGCAGCGGAAACAATAACAATGACCAAAAAGCAAGAGGAACTCAGAGCTCAGAGTACAGGAGAGGAAAATAATTAGAGCAATTTTGGGACCCAAGAAAATAGGAATAGATGAATACAGACATAATCATTTATTCCTATGGAGGAAGAAGACGTAATTAAAAGAATAAAAAGTCAAACAATTAGGTGGTTGGGACATGTGTGGGAGACCAGGAACTAGATCTATAATCTACAGTATGGTAAAATGGGAACCAGGTGGAAGAAGCAGGAGAATTAGATCAGGAACGAAATCGGTAGGAGAAAACTAGAGATAGTGAAGCATGGAAACATATACGTGCGAAAATATAACAAACAGAGGATGGGGACTGATGTACTCCTAAAAAATAGATTTAGAGAGCTTTGTGGCGGCACCCCTCCAAGAATGGCTAGCCAGTATATATATAATATAAACCGTTTGTTAGTTGAGTTATCGACTGTTAAAAGAAAAAGACACTGAAAGCATGTATAATTTCTTATATATTTAATAACTCAACAATACAAACAAATTTAACAATCGTTCGAAAAAAAAACCTTCCAAACAAAACAATTGCTTAAAAAAAAAAACATGATTTGAAGAGGACGGATTAGGACACAAGGATAGTTAGGATGGATAGAGAGTCGGCGACATCGTTTTCGATTTAAAACTGACAATAATTTGAAATGAGGCAGCGAAGGAGAAGTAAAATAAAATTTGAGCCCCACATAATTTCCACAATTCCAAAAACGAACCCAAGGCGAACGCTTACAACAACGACGCCACTTACAGATACCTCGCCTTACACAACTTCCTTTTCTCACCTTTCTGGCCCCTCTTCCGCAGCCTGACCTGGTTGGGCGAGTTCGATTGCAGATAGTTATGGACGACCTCGAAGTCCTGGAAGGGCGGGAAGACCGAGTCGTCGGGCAGCGGTCCCGCGACGAGGTACTTGTGCTTGCGCGAGTTCTTGAGGAGCCTGTCGCCCGTGTCGAGGCCGATCTTGTGGCAGACCGAGACGATCATGCGCCGTATCTTGCCCTCGAAGTCGGTCGAGTTGTCGATGACGTCGAAGTAGGGATGGCCGACCCAAGAGGCGGCCGCCTTCGTGTCGAGATCCCGAGCCAGCTCGACCCCCTCAGAACGGCTGTCGTGGTCCTTGAAGACAGAATTGTGGGTAAGAGCAACAATTTTATTTATACAGTAGGTGGCTGTATACTTAGGCACAAGTACCTGAATGTCGATTGGAAAGTCTGGTCACTAAATTGATAAAATTCCTCTTACCCCAACTTTATAAAACTTTTACCGAAGTCATCACAAACAGACTAACAAACAAATTTGATGGGTACCAAGTGGTAAGCAGGCAGGCTTTAGAAAGGGATACAGTACAAGCGACCACCTAACACCCTAAGCATCCTGATAGAAAAGACCAATGAATGTAACCTATCTCTCCATTGGATTTCGTGGACTATGAGAAGGCCTTCGATAGTATATAATGGTGGGCCATCGGAGTAGCATTAATCAACAACCGGATAGACTAGATATAGAATACTAAATCTATCTAAATGCCAAAATTACCATACTATTAGATATGCATCTAAAAACAAAACCAGTGAAAATCAATAGAGGAGTAAGACAAGGCGACACAATATCACCGAAACTATTTATCGCTGCACTAGAAGATATCTTTAAATCTTCAGATTTAGGCATTCTAAACCACGTGATATCCAATATGGCGGCTGGAGGCAAACAAAGTTTGACAGTTTGACAGCGCCATAAGAGTGTTCATGGTTGTGTTGTTTGTTGGTGAAAAGGTGATTTTTAGAAAGTTTTATCGGTTTTTTTAGTGCTTATATACTTTTTAAGATGCAGAGTGAATATTTAAAGACATTATTGTTGGAACATCGCCATGTTGGCGAACGGTAAGCTCGAAAATACTTACTAGAGTTTTGTGTTTGCATTTCTATATATATTTTTGCAGTTATCTAAAGAAGCTGAGTTAGTCGATAATGTGGATCCATTTACATTGAAAGTTGAAGAATTGGACAATTCTATTCAGGGAGTTCCGCCTGTCACCTGTCACCAACATTGATATCGTTTCATATTTAGTTTTAACCCATAATTAATACATCAAAGCACAAATGAAAGCATACAAGAGCATCTTTGTTCGAAAAAACAGTACTGTACACTTTAATAGTATATTAAAGTATGAGTGGATATTGAGCTCTTTGAAACACGAGCGAGTTTTCGAGCACGACGGCGTAGCCGGAGTGCTCGAAATAGAGCAAGTGTTTGAAAGAGCAGTTATCCACGAATACTTTACGCTATTTTTTTTTATTGGTACCATTTTTTATACCAAAACCAAGTGCATACCCAATATGATTAATTTGAACGACACTCGTGACACTTCGTGACGGCCCGTCGCCCGTCGTGCGACCAATAGGCTCGTCCCGCTACGGCCAAAGACGCTCTGTTATTGGTTGAGATGGCCGTTGTTGATACGTTTCCATGGCGACTTTAAAACACGCGAGTGCGATAAAGCCCGATTTACGCACGCCAAAGCATGTTATAAATAGGCAAAATAGCGTACCAATAAAAAAAATAGTATATTAAAGTATGAGTGGATATTGAGCTCTTTCAAACACGAGCGAGTGCCGGAGTGCTCGAAATAGAGCAAGTGTTTGAAAGAGCAGTTATCCACGAATACTTTACGCTATTTTTTTTATTGGTACCATTTTTTATACCAAAACCAAGTGCATACCCAATATGATTAATTTGAACGACACTCGTGACACTTCGTGACGGCCCGTCGCCCGTCGTGCGACCAATAGGCTCGTCCCGCTACGGCCAAAGACGCTCTGTTATTGGTTGAGATGGCCGTTGTTGATACGTTTCCATGGCGACTTTAAAACACGCGGGTGCGATAAAGCTCGATTTACGCACGCCAAAGCATGTTTTAAATAGGCAAAATAGCGTACCAATAAAAAAAAATATGAAAACAACTTAACTCACTCTCAAAAACATAAAATGGAACACTTTTCGATCAATAGTCACAGATGGCATAACCAAGTTGTTTGCCCCCAACGGCCATATTGGATTTACTTTTGACAGGTCATTGGAATGCCTAATGGAAAAACAAGGGAGTCCCTATCAACGTGTACAGTACTTTATTATATGGAATGGAGGCTTGAACCGCTAAGGTGAACGCACTGAGGCATTTGGAAAGTTTTGAAATATGGATCGTTTGGAGGATGCTGAGAATTCCCTGCACCACTCATATCAGAAATAATGAAGTTCCACAAAGAATAGATAGAGAACTTATAGAAATAATGAAAACCCGAAAAACCTCGTATCTGGGACACATGTATAGCAATGATAAATACAGACTTTTGCAACTTCTGATTAAAGGTTAAGTCGAGGGAAAAAGTGGTCCTACCAGACGGCAAGCTTCCTGACTGATAAATATTCGCCAATGGGCCAGTCTAGAATCTCAGATGTTAATAAGAAGGGCCAGAGACTGAAACGATTAGGCTGAGCTTATCGCCAACCTTCTTTAGAATACGCCATCCAAAGAAGAGAAGATATTGATAGTGTAATTAGGCGAAGGGGATGGAAGTAACGAAATAAACTTAAATTTGAATTGAAAATTCCTGTTTATTTTATATGCAGGCTATAACAGTTTGAGACCCCTAAGATCTTCCAGCCTTCTTGAAGCCATTGACTATGATGCCCCCTAGACAACAGATGCATATGTCTATCTGAGGCGCAGTATTGCGACGAAGGTCCACTTATTGGTATCTAATTACCAGAGTGTACTGATACTGGTTAAATCAATGGATCGGTATAATTTTTTCCTATACCACAAAACTGAATAAGACTGATTGCACTGTGACTTTTTGTAAGATAAAACATTGGTGATTTATAATACTCCGTAGACTTTAATTGTCCTTTGTTTTATATATTTAAGAAGATAGGCTAGTTTCCCGAGACCAGTATTTGCTGCGCTACTTCAGAAAACCTTTTTTTACAATACAGTGTAACCTTGGTTATCCGAACTAATTAATGCATGTCACTGTACGGTTAATGGTTTGTTCGGATAATCAAAATAAAATGCCGAATGATATAAAAATCTTTAATACATATATGTCAATGTAAAACGAAATACAATTTTAATGCAATAAAAAAACTTTCGAAGGTAACAAATATAAATAAAAATATACATTATTTCATAAAATAAGTTGATACATTCTACCAGAAATGTTAGTGCACATTTTACTTAAAAAAATCTGTAATTTTCTGTTGTTTAACAGCTCTCATTTGCAACTTATTTGTTCTGCTTTGCATCTCTTCTAAAAGAACTATGTGGCTGGAATCTTCTCCATGGTCCTTTGCCCACTGTATGCATTTAGCAAAGTTATTTACCGCTTCTCCGTTAGTCACTCTGTCACTGTCACCCTCTTCTTCACTGTCTTCCTCGATTTCGTCAAAATTCTCCACACTCTCCAATATGTCGCTGTCATCTATCCTTTCTACGTCTTCATCGCCCAAGGTCAATCTTTTAATTTCCTCATTTGTAGGAGCATCCGATATTTTTTTTCGTAAGTTCCACTATCTCGTTTATTTCGTTCACTTCTGATGTTATAGCTTGTCTCAATGTAGAGAGAGCGATCAAATTTTCATCTTCGAATGAATCTAACAATCCTGGGGGCCGGAGTTGCTGCCAAGAACTTTCAGATTGGTCTTCATGTTCTGCCAAGCCTCTGCCAGTTCAAACACAACATCTTTGACTGTGACTTTCTTCACAGTCAAATATTGCAAGGTTCCTCTGCAATATTTCCAAGAGTCCCCACTATCTCTTTCAAAAGATTCTTTCTGTAGTAGAGTTTTATAGCTTGGATCACATTCTGATCCATTGGCTGGATCAGTGGTGTGCAGTTAGGCGGAAGAAATATAACAGAAATTTGGGAGTCGTCACTAGCTAAATCTACAGGGTGACCAGGAGCCATTTAAGTTCAGTTAATCAAGAGTAGTTCGGATAATAAATGCCAATTTGTCGCATTCGGATAAGCGGGTATTCGGATAAACGCGTGTTCGGATAACTAAGGTTACACTGTACATCTATTTCAAACTCTAACTAACATTACACTAGGTATGTAATTCTTATTGTATTAATTGCATAGTTCTTTAAAAAAAGTGCTAGTTTGTTCCGATGGCCTGTCTCACTAGCCAAAATGTTGCAGCCAGCTAATTTGCTGTCAAAAAGTTTGTTCCATGAGAGCTTTTGGGCATTCACGTCCAAGAGGGGCAAAATGACGTTAAGCTGATAGGGCGGAAATCCTTCACTGAGATATCCGTTCCTACCTGCCTTGGATATGAAAGTCAATCTTTTCCCCACCAGCCTTAACAAACATGATTTAGCGTCAGGCTCGCCTTCAGAAACGAGTGTTTACATTTTGTAGGAGAACTGCAAATATACCGTCCCGCCCTTTCGCCTTATGTAGGGATTGAAAGACCCGATAACCTACACTACTTACTTCGATTGAATAAAACTCTTCCGCTCCCTTGGCAGCCGAAACCATGTGTATGATCTGATTGTACCTGTTATCCCTCAGCTCGACGTTATTCCAGCAGTTGTCTTTCATTATGGTTTCCCACTTGTCTTTGGTTATAACTAGAAAGAAGAGTAAAGAGTAAAAGGAATTAAACCATCTGGTAGATTCTTACATGCTGAAGCATCCATAGCTCCTCTATCACAAATAATGAGGCAATTCCTTTTGCAAGTCCTCCCGAGTTCGAAGAAGGTGTCTTCGATCTGCAGCATGGTCTTCAGGAGGTTCTCTTGAAACTTAAATGCTGTAAACGAAGAAAGTATGTATGGAAAATCAGGTGGTAAAACGTTACAAGTATATATTATTATAGGAGAGGGGGGATAATATATTTCCGTTTTAAAAAATATATGTAAAATCACTATTAGACAAATATATAATCAGAGATTTGCGTTTAAAGTTTTATCTATACTTAGAGTAAAGCGCACTTTGTTTTAAATCTGTTTTAACGACTCCTCTATAAATAGCATTCCTGAAGCCCCTAGTGTCCTTTACAAAAATAGATATTAATGCAATTCCTGCAACTATTATCCAATTTTCCAGTGAACACGTTTTTTCTCATATAGCCATGCACACCTGTCGTGACGAGATATATCGAGATCTTGTTAATTGAATTACCATTACGGGGATTAAAGTGTTATTCATTCGAAAAACTATTTACTTTTACGTCGAAATGAAAAACCGTTGCCAGAAAAGAAAGTCGACAATAAACACTATTTTAAAATCTCATCCTGCGATAATGAACGGATTCACGTGGTTTTTAATTTTGTCTCTTGACGCAATTTCATTCTAGAATACAGCAGTACAGTGTTTGGATCTATTGTTTATATTACACGCACCAATGAGTAATGGACGTAATGGTTTTCTCTCAGACCTCGTGAAATTTATTTTTTAGCCGGCGTCATTCCGGAAAGTTTTATTACGCGATCAATTATTCACGGCTGGCTACTTGGATCAATCGAGGAGTCGATTAAATCCGGATCGAACCGAAACGTGAATATAACAATCTGTATCGCATTTTAAAACCCGAGGATTCAATTTTCGCCCTTTCGCGTTTTAAATTCTCCCGGGACGCTATTACTAGGAACGAAAATAGTAAAAGTCTTAGAACAAACTCTGACACGAACTATTTTGGCTCGTCCGATTACGACCGGCTTAAAAATAAACAGATTCGGGAAGAGGGATCCTTGGGAAACGAAAACGAAATACTGCAGGGGAGAATTACAGGGGTACATCGATGATGTCTGTGATGGTTCCTGAAATAGACTTTTACAGGCGGAGAACTGACCTCCGTACATTTCCCTCGCTTGACCGAAAGGTTAATCCACGTTGGAAAAATCGAAGGTAAAACAGTGCCAGGATAAACGTGACAACTCTCTTTTTTGCAAGTTATGTAACAGTCACACTTGATTGACTGAGTGATAGTACGTGCAAATAACCACGTGCGAGTTTTTTGAATACATATCTATTTTCTAACACAAAACTAGTACGCGTTACTACCATAGTTTTCCGGTTATATTTGTAAACGTCACGAACTAGAGCCAACGGTTTTTGTTACGACGTTCAAAAATATATTTTTTGAGCGCTAAAGTAAATATAGACGAGAAATAAATGAACTGGATGGACGTTGCAGACTGTTCAAAATGTAGATTCATTTTTTCTGTCTTTTGAAATATTAGGATTTGCCGTAACTTCCACAATATAACTTCATTATATTGTAACGATTTCCACTCTGCCAATAAAATGCAGCTCGTGTATCACGCAAATTCCTAGGAAAATTATCGATGTAACAATAATATTTATTACTGCTCGTTCAGACGTTTTAAATTGATGAGACAACTAAACACAATTGGCCATTGTGATTCGTGCGGTATTCGCAAAAGTTGAGTTGCTAAACTGGTGTTTTGTAAATAACGCATGCATTATAACTTATAAGCAATAAGTTGCACCTGTTTAAAAAAATGCACACCTTTCCTTGCGTTTAAAAAAATTACTTGGAGCTTTCTAAACAAGTAAACAAGTTTTTTTTGAAATTTTGGCAACGGTAGGTACCCAAAAAATAGACGCGCTAATGAGAGATTTGAACTTTTCAAACTTCATTTCGACGTTCATTACTGTTTTGATGTGTACAAATCATATCTCTGCTGTGTCACTCTCAGAAATTCCATTTTTTACCCCACAATCTACCTCATTAATTACATTTTATCAACCTACGTATACAATACCAATTTGAGATAATTTTCCAAATAGGTCCTACTAATGGAATTGTAATTGTTATCTTATCAACCTTACTATTGTTTTCACAGGATTGTAATTATTTCCTTTAAATAAAATAATAAACAATGCCAGGTGGTCCAGGCTTAAATTTAAATGACATCTGTTGTGTCTAAGAGTTCCAAAAATTTTGAACTTCAAGCGATTTGGCACGCAGATTGTTTAATAAAATATTTGTAGCGGAATCAAAAATTACCTACTCAAAAAGTGCGATTTATATTTACACTCGCCGTAATAAATAACTATTCTGTTCAAGATTTTATCCAACATTACATTAATTATGTACTCACCTTCATTTTCGTTCAAGTCGCTGAATTTGACGCCACCGCTATAAAAATAAAAGAAATAATTTAAGACGATTGGTTTCTTATTATTTTATAAAAGGTCAAATGCAAGGAGCAAATGTTTAATACAACCATTTAACCAATGAATGAGTGATTTGCACTTTAATCCTAACAATAACTTCGAGATGAAAAAGTAAATTACATATAACATTCTTACCTTAAGAGAACGTTGGCTGTTTCAGGTACACGGAACACCTGTAATATGAATCAAGTATGTAGTATCGTAGTATGTAAATCCGAACAGAATCTAATAGTAAATGGTTGTCGAATAATGTGTTGATTGTTTTATACTTATTAACATATTGATGAAAATGTTAGTATTAATGGTTTTTAAGTTACGGATGAATTCAGTGAATTGATATGAATAATGAATTTTGAATGATGAATTTAACTTGTAACATGCATATCTCCCATTAGAAATGTTATTAAACCATGGATTTCAAAAAATACTATGTTCAATTAAAGCAAACATTTTTTTTAAGTTTAGTAAAACATGAACTTCACGAATAAAGGTGCATAACATGTTGCATTACATCCTACAATAGACTGACAATCCTAACAATAGATTAGATTAATTTTTATTTACAAAAAAATCAAATCTCTCTATAACATGGGGCAGATTTTAAAAAAAAGAGTCGCAATATTGCAAACACTTAATGTATGTTTAGAGGTAGGTACCTTATTTACTAGTTAACTAAAGTAAAGTTTTTGAGCAAATAATTTGATCTTTATTACACCATAAATAATTTAAAATGTGTAATACGCTCTTAAATCATTGGATTATTACCTACGTAACAGATTAATCGAAACGTTACAAATAATGCAGTAGGCATTAAGTTCACGGGAAATGAGGGAACTGTTATCCGGAAATGTTTATAGTTCCTGTACAGTCAATCGATAGTAACAACAGGTTTTTAGGAGAGGTAATAAGTTGGCCGGTTAGGGGTACCATTGCAATAAGGTAGTAAAGTCCACAATAACAAATTTGTTTCGTTGGGGGCGCAATTACCCACAAACGAGAACCAGACCAAAATTTAACGAACTGGTGCATATTATCCCAATGGTTAAACCCATACAAATCATAGAAAGACTTGACCGTCGAATATAACTGTATCTACTTATTGTTCGAATTGTTACGGGGTGTTACAGGTCTAAGGAACCCTCTCTTGTTGTAAACCTTTACCATATTTGGTGCCAAGTAAAAGCAGGAGAGTTAGTGATCGGGGGAGGTGCCTGGCGACTTACCTTCCATCCCAAATTTTCGAAAAACGTGCTCAGCCTCGCCTGGCCTGTGGTCTTCCCGCCGCACGGACCTAATTGCCAAAAAATCACGTAATCTCGCAGGAAAAGTTCCCGAGGACGGGATTCGCGTTCGTATGAGACAAAGTGCCAGTCTGTACTTACCGCCTGTCAGGACGAGCTTGTAGATCGTCGGCTCGTCCTTCTTTTCCATGATTTTGCTCATTTTTCCAGACAAAAAAAAAACGTGATCAAGAAATTACAGGTTATGTCAGGGGTGACATAAATTTCGACGTACGAAACCGAACAGAAATTAAATTTGTGTGTACTAGTGGAGATCGGTGGGGTCCATTGTTGACTAGAGACGTGTAAGTTTCATTTTTATCGTTGAGACGTTTTTTCTTTGCTCTTGCGAGGTGCAAACACACCGCACACGGCGCGAAGTACTTTTGGCACTTCCACTCGCTGCTTGTATGGAACTGGATAAAAATAAATCCGACAATTGCGCACTTGTCCCTTATTACACGCGCATGCCTCGCGACGATTTTGATAAGAATCGTTGATAGGTAATATGTAATATCGAGTGAACTCGTAAAATTTTTTATTTATTGGGATTATTTTTTTGAATTAAATCGAAAGGAGGGTTCACACGTGACCGATTCGCGGCCAGTCATTGGTGCGGATACCCGTTCGTTTCAAACGGCATAGGCGCGTTCCTTTCGACAAATCCTTATCTGGTTGGTATGCAACCAACATAACTTTGGAAAACTCGAAGGATTGAATCAGGGTAAAATCACTACGAAAGGGCATTTAAATCTTACAAGCTGGTTTTTAGAAGGAAAACTCAACCCTCTACGATCAATTCAGTAGACGGTAGTTCAGTACGGTCAGTTTTCTTGTTTATGAGGACCTTGGTATCTTTCCCAATTTTAACACCTAATATATCCCAACAATAAAACATTGTAGTACAAGTGATAAAAGCAAACAGAAACAAATAGTATGAACATAAATTCAGAATAGACATCAATTCGCCGATAAGAGCCATAACAGATTCGGAACCAAAAAAAAAAGAGTTTAAGGCCAAGAAGAATATCGAAAGGAACAAATAGGGAGAAATCTAAGAATTATGGCAGTAGAAAACTGGAAATGAAGATTAAAAGGTCAACATCAACCGAAGGTTTACTTATTTATTTGACTACGAACGCAGTCAATCTTCAAGGATTAAGTTTGTGATCCCCTTGACATTCTAGAAAGATCTCTGTTGGTTTATTTGAAATAATTGAACTGAAACTGCGACTTTTTGGTTTATTGCAAAATGGTGACTACATCGGTACAAGTGTTACTCGTTACTCCTAGAATGGATAGTTTAAGAAAATACATGTGTCTGTGTTCTCAATACATATAAAGATATTAAATAGTATGAAATGTAAATACATCAACACTCTCCCTTATTTAATAACTTTGCAGACTCCCATGTCGTTACATAATTTTCGTAAACGAATTGAAAACAGTGGTTTTGTCAAAATATCCGCGAGCTGATTTTGTGTGTCAACTTTTGAAATGTCCATTTCTCCAGCTGTGACCAATTCGCGAACAAAGAAGTGTCTGATATGAATGTGTTTCGTTCTTCGATGAAATTCAGGGTTTTGTGCTAGCCGGATGGCTGCTTCATTGTCGACTTGCAGAATGGGGGTCGACTTCAACTGGCCTAGTTCAGTCAGAAGTCTCTTGATCCAGATGATCTCTCTTGCGGCTTCACTGGCTGCCACGATTTCAGCTTCGGTTGTGGATATTGCAACAGAGGGTTGTCTCTGGCTCATCCACGAGATAGGCGCTCCAGAGTACAGGCACAGCACCCCTGAGGTTGAGCGGCCCGTACCAGGGTCACCACCATGATCTGCATTGCTGAAACACTCAAAAACCTCCTCTCCCAAGTTGGCTTTGTAGACCAGTCCAAGATCTGTTGTACCTCTCAAATACCGCAGCATCCTCTTCACCTTGAGCACATCTCGTTCAGTTGGTTTGTCAAGGTTCCTGGAGGCGACGCTGACAGCATACGCGATGTCTGGTCGGGTGCCACACATGAGAAACATGAGTGCTCCAATAGCTTGTCTGTATGGAAACTCAGAGTTCCTAGGGCTCTCTTCTGCGTCATTGTCCTTAGTGATTGGAGTAGGCACAGCCTTGCAACGGCTCATGTTGAATCTCTCCAGTACGGTTTCCGTGTAATGAGCTTGGCTCACCCTTATTGAACCATCTTTTCCTTGGTTGATTTCCAATCCTAGGTAGTACGATGCTGGCTTGGAGGTGATTTTAAACTCCCGTTTCAGATCATCTAAGAACTTCTGGAGTTTCTGCTCATCTTCGGCCGCAATCATTCCATCGTCAACGTAGAGAACAAAGAACATCTTCTTCTGTCCTTTTTGCCTCATGAAGAGACAAGGATCCGCTTCACTTCGTTGAAATCCTAGGCTGACTATGTAGTTGCTGAACTTCTCATTCCAGCATCGAGGAGCTTGCTTCAGACCATACAGGCTTTTCTTCAGGCGGCATGCCTTGGCAGATCCATCACCATGTCCTTCAGGTTGTTGCATGTATATAGTTTCCTTGAGGTCACCATAGAGAAATGCCGTTGAAACGTCGATCTGTGCTAGTTTCATTTTCTCTTTTGCAGCAACACTGAGCAATGTTCTGATGGTTGATGTCCTGGCCACTGGACTGAAGGTTTGGTTGTACTCCACTCCTTTCCGCTGTGAATACCCTTTGATGACCAATCTGGCTTTGAATTTATCAATCGATCCATCGGCATTTGTTTTAAGTCGGTAGACCCATTTATTTGAAATGGCTCTTTTTCCTGGAGGCAGATCAACCAGTTCCCAAGTTTTGTTCTCTTCAAGAGCTCTCATCTCCCGACGCATAGCTTCCTTCCAGTGGTCCTGTTGGTCTGATTTAATGGCTTCACTGAAGGATTCAGGTTCTTGTTGAGGGCTTGAGAGATACATTACGAAGTCTTTATACTTTGACGGAGGATTGAGAGAAGAACGTTCACGAAGTCGTCGAACGTTGGTGTCGTCTGAGCTTTGAGCACCTTTTTGTTCTAGTTGAGTTTCAGTTTCGTCTTCAGTACTCAGGTCCCAGAGTTCATCTTCCTCCTCTTCGCTCTGTATTTCGTCGTCATCTTGCTGTTCTTCAGGGGTCGAATCTTGTTCTGGTTGAACAGAAGGGTCTGAGCTTCCCTGAGGATGGATATCGATCTTGTTCTGCAACACTTTCTCCTCAAAATGACATCTCTCGATCGAATTAGTTTACCTTCCTCTTCACAGAAGATCCTGTAGCCGTCGTCGTTGTCGTATCCAATAAGAATTCCTTTGGTAGCCTTTGGATTCATCTTCTTCCTTTGTTGCTTGGGAACATGCGCATAGCAGGTAGACCCGATAACCCGAAGATGTTTCAGACCTGGTTTCCTGCCGTACCACTGCTCGTAGGGAGATGTTCCCTCAGCGTGAGAAGGTCCAGTCCTGTTGAGAATGTAGGCTGCTGTCCGGATCAACTCGGCCCAAAGTGTTTGTGGAAGTTTTCCATGAGCATGCATCATTGCTCGAGCAGACTCGACCACGGTGCAGTTCTCTCTTTCGCTGGATCCGTTTTGTTCGGGAGTGTAAGGCGTGACAAGTCGTTGAACAATTCCCTCTTTCTGCAAGATTTTTCTGACATACTGGTTATCGAATTCTTTGCCATTGTCACTCAGCAGCTCCATGATGGTGTGTCCGAGAGTCTTTGCTTCTGCAACAAATTGGAATAATTTCTTTGGAACTTCAGACTTTTCTCTGATGAAGTAAATGGTCCTGAACTTCGTAAAATCATCCTTGAAGAGGACGAAATACTTGTATCCTGACATTGAGTCGTCGAATGGGCCGCAAACGTCTGTGTGAACCCGCTCTCCCGGTTTCGTTGTTCCAGACCTCGTTCCGAAAGGCAGACGATGAGGCTTGCCATAAACGCAGCCTTCACAGAGTTCGCTGTCCACCTCAACGTGAATTCCCAGCTCTTTGTTTAAGAGGGATCTCACGTGTCGCTTGTTCTGATGACCAAATCGTTCATGATAAAGTTGGAGAAGGTTGTCCTTTTCTGTTGCATTTACTTCCTTGAATGCACTTTTGTTCACGTTCCTTACTCTCAGCTTGTAGAGGCCACCAAACTGCTCACGAATTCCAATTAATTTTGTTTCGCCATTGATGATGAAACTGCAGACCTCTGGAGACGAGTTGAACCTGCTGGCTTTGTTTCTGTCTTGGGCTGCAAGGACTGAGAATAGATTTCTCTGGATCCCAGGAACGCACCATACATCAGCCAACGTGAGCTTGTGCCACTTGCCGTTGACCGCTGCTTCGATGTCGATAACACCTTTTCCAATGGCTGCAACCTTCACACCGTTCGCTGTGGTCACTGAGTGTTCCGTAGAAAATGGTTCAAATGTTCTGAAGATACTCCTATTCATAGAAACATGGCTCGTTGCTCCATTATCTACAAACCAATCGTCAGAGTTGCACTCCGAGTTCATCACAATCGAGGTTATAGCGACCAAAGTCATGTTGGCACCGCTTTCTGATGTTCCTGAGTTGCTGGGCTTGGGAGGTCTTCCATCGGCGATCCACTTTCTGCATTGTTTGATAGTGTGATTAGGTTTCTTGCAGTAAGGACAGATTTTCCTTTTGTTGTTCTTTTGGAGATTGTCTTTCGAAGAGTTGTGCTGCTGAGTTTGCTGTTTGGACGAATTAAAGTAGAGTGCTTCTTGTTGAGATGAGACTTCTTTGCTTCTGAGTGCCCTCTCATACGCACACAGCTGATTGGTCAGGTTGTCGACTGTCCTTTCGGTTTTTGACATCAACATCCAGCTAGACTTGAACGAAAAATATTCTTCTGGCAGTGTACCTAGTATTTTACAGATCATAAATACATCTGGCAGATCGTACTTCATTCCGTCATCTTTGGACATTTCCTGTTTTAGTTCGCTCCACAGGTTCTTTAGTTTTGAGACATGTGTTGCGATGTCATCCACATTAGCCTTTTTGCAGCTGAAGAATTGCAGGCATAAGTTGTACACTTTATCTTCAGAGATGCAGTCAAATAGTGTATGAAGTTCTACCCACACTTCTCGGGCTGATGTGAGACGCATGATTTTTTGTAACGTCTCTTCTGACATGTTAGTGGTTAACACAATCAGTGTGTGGCTATCCGCCTTATTAAAAACATCAAGCTGAGTCTGATACGCCTCTCTTGCCTCAGAGGTTGCGTCCTCAGGAAGTGAGTCTGGCCTTCAATTACGTCTAACGCTCTGGGGATCCCTCGTAGGCAAATACTTATTTTGTATCTCCATGTGTTCCAATTTGCTTTTCCTTCTAGGAGGCCAACGTTGATTGTCCTGGTTGAATCCATTGCGTGTGCACGTGGTTCTAACCTCAAAATCGGTCCTCGGAGTTTTCGTCAAAAATATCGCTCCAACACACTGTTCTTATTTCGTCCAATTATTCACTTTAGCTCAATGCGTAACTGTGCCCATAACCTGTTGGTTTATTTGAAATAATTGAACTGAAACTGCGACTTTTTGGTTTATTGCAAAATGGTGACTACATCGGTACAAGTGTTACTCGCTTTCTTCATAGAATAGTAATTTTAGAAAATACATGTGTCTGTGTTCTCAAAACATAAAGATATTAAATAGTATGAAATGTAAATACATCAACAATCTCGAATGAGATCTTTCTAGAATGTCACAAACTTAATCAAGGGTGTCAAGGGGGTCACAAACTTAATCCTTGAAGATTGACTGCGTTCGCAGTTACTCTGCAACCTCTCTAGGACGAGGAAGCTCACTCATTTAGGGCTGTATCCATGTCCTGAAAGAATTTTATGTAGTTAACATTCTTGTTCGATGTGTGTCAATTTTTATTTATTTTTTAACTGTGTGTGTCGACGTAATTGTTTTGTATGTGTGACGCCGCACATTTCGAGCAACAGGAGCCCTAAAAACAACTTGTTTGCGAGCCTGAAGATGGCTTCCATGAAGCCGAAACCGGTCGCTCATCTTTAAATAAAGCAGTTGGTTAAGACTTGGTGTTTTCCTTCGGTTTAAAAGGTCAACAGCACATTGAAAGTTGTAAACAAAAACAAGAGAAAATGTGAATCAACCCACTACGTAAAATTTGTATGACTGTGAAATGTATGACTTAAAACCCGAACTTACAATCAAAAACTGAGTTTATCTAGCCTATTCACCAACTCAATAATAATTTATTTTAATGGCAATTATTTTTGGACGCGTTGCTATTTTTCGAAGTGCAAGTATAAGGTTTAACAATAAAATTTCTTGCGTATACGAATTTACGACGTTAAGTTGATCTAATTTAATTAAATCAGTGTGTGAAATATTTCTATTTAAAATTCCTGTTACTGATGTCGACGAGAAGTATAAGATTCCATACCTAATTTTAACCACGAAGTAAATGTTTAATGTAAATCGATATATGCCACGGCTATCGTAAATTGTGTAAAAAAGGGCACCACTTTGGTCGTATTGCCGTTAACAATTAGTAATTTTCTACTTAATACAATTGGTGAAATGACTGACGTTACGAAAATTTCTATAATATCGCACCTAAATTGCTTATTTTTTTGATAAAAATGAAACCTAATTCTACTTTTGGTGCAGAATTAATATCAACTATAACGATCAACTCCTTTAGTCACAAAATTCACTGCAAAAATTATACTAATCGTCCTAATTCATGAAAGTTAGTTACTCCAAGTTAAAGCATGCTTAAGTTACTAAGTTACCTAACCCAAGTACGGAGCCAACAGCAACTTGGTAAAGATTTCATTGCTGACGATTCCTGAAGGGATGAATGGTCAAAAAATAACCTCGAGACCTTTCACCAAACAGCCGTCCTGGTATTTTGACTTAATCATGCTCAACGAGAAGCAGTAAACCAGTTAATTGTAAGTAGCTGTAAAGTAAAGTAGCAGTACATTGAATCTACTGTGTATCTATACATAGTCACACCTACCTGTCTTTTACATAGCTATGTTTACAGGTGATTTACATTTTATACTCTACTATAAACAACGACATTTAAACAAAATATTTTTAAAGGCAAGCCTGACATAAGCAGGAGCTTTAACTAAACCCCACTAACTCAGCACTAGTGCCTCCATCCTCCAGTATCTATTTTCGTAGAATTTCCGACAGAAACGCCAAAAACGAGACGACGTAACCAGCGAAAAGAATGTAAAAAGCAATGCTGAAATGCCCGATCGTCAGCGGTCTAAAATCCGTCTTGTCCACCGTGTAGTTCTTGGAGTAGTGACGCATACTTAATTGGATCCATAACTTCACGAATCCGCCCTCGCTCAGGCCGAAGATCACTTTATTGATTTCTTGCAAGTAAGGAGACGTCTTCTGGACCAGATAGCTCAGGGTGAAGTCCGCCAGGCATTCCTTCATCTGGTGCAAGCAGGCTTCGCCATTCTCACCAGTCATCGATCTCGACATGATCCGTATGTTCAACTCCCTGTCCAAAGTAGACGCGTTCCGGAACTTGCACGGGAAGTCGTACCTCTTGGCGTGCTTCGGGTTATAGATCTGCTTCGTCCTCAGCTTCTGCATCGTCTCGGTCGGATCGTTCTTCAACAACTTCAAGTTCGATATGATCGGGAAGTCGGCCGATAGCAGGTCCTCGACGGTGTCGATTTCCTTCGCGGAGAGCTGGGCGGTGAAGATGTTAGCTAGGTTACTCTGCAGGAGGTTGCCGAAGATCAGGTTGAAGATGATCAAGATTGCGATGAGGAGGTGCTGGCCCCTGCGCCGGAGCTTGACGGCAATCCCGAAAAGTATCGCCACGCTCTGCAGGAAGATGTTGGAGTCCCTCGGGTCTTCTCGGGTGGACCAGTGAAAGAGGTACCTGAAAGGAATTGACAATTCGAGTGTTCGGTGAGGTGAGATGGTGCAGAGATATCGAAGATGGAAAGTTTTTCTGTCAGATACTTACAATACTGACCATAAGAGGCCTCTATACGATTTTTATGGAAAAATTTCTTACACTTCAGTTTGAAATACGACATCCAAATTGAGCGTTAATGAGATATAAGAATTGTAAGCTCGGTTAGTATGGACCAAATTTGTGAGTCGATATACAAACGTTGATTCCTTCTTCTTCTTCGGCCTTTTTTATTACGAGTTCACCGTTGTTGTCTTCCACAGTTCTCTCACCTCTCAGTCTCCCATTCTCAGGTCTCTAGAATACCTATATCATCGCCCAATGTATGTTTCCCATCTTAGTGCTGGTCGTCCTCTCAGTTTTCTCCCTGGGGGTTCCCAAACTAGTATTCGTTCTAGTATTCTTTGGACGTGACCATACCATTGCAGTGCTTACCTAATTTTCTTGTTATTGAGCATTCCACTCCGATTCGTTGCCATATTTCCTCAGTTCTTATTTTGTCGTTGCTTGTGAGTTGTAAGCATCTTCTTATAAAGTCCAGTTCTACTGCTCTTATTTTGTTTCTAAGTATCGTTGTCACTGGCCAAACTTCTGCTACGTATAAAGTGATGTTTTGTACCATGCTTTGAGAGTTTTTTTTGTTTTCCTTAGTAAGAGTGTTGTTTCATATCAATCCATGCAATGTTTTTGTAACTTGTTTTCCCCGTGCTATTTTTGTTTATATATCTCTTAAACACGTACCATCTCGGTATATTGTCGTTCCCAGATATTTAAAAGTTTGGTAGCTCTTAATAGTTTCTTCTTCTAAATTTATATCTGTTACCTGATGTCCAATATATAGATATTCAGCTTTACATATATTTAAGTCCTCACAATTCGTATTCTTCTGACTCTTTTCATAGCTTCCCACAGTTGTTTTTAGGCACTGGTTTCTGGGCACGCCTTTTCTAAATTTCATGTGTCTCAATGTTCTTATCTTTATTCTTTTCTATGACTTGTCTTATGATAAATATATGGCCCAAATGGTCCAAAAAAGACTTGAGATACTAAAAATTTTTCGATGTTTTTTGGAAATCTTGAAGAAAACTGTACTACCCAGGTGAGAGGTACAATATGATGGACGTCCAATAGTTAGCGCAATTGACGTCCATTATTTACCAAGGTGTGTCCAATAGATATCCACTAAATATCTATTTTCCATAAGATGTGCCATGCAATGGATATCCATTATTTACAAAATATGGACATATATATATATATGAATAAATTGGATGTAAATGGACAAAGACTGGACAAACTAGATATGTCATGGACCTTGATGGACCTATGATGAACATATATTGGCTCTTCGAGTTGGACATATTGTCATTTGCGACCTCGCAGCACAGAACTAGGACCAGCATGCTCAGCAGTTACACAAATCAACATAGCTTGACTTCACAAAAGAAGCTTCCGGTGAGGCACGTATATAAACATATAACAAGCAACGCACGGGAAATTATCGGTAATCAAACATTAGTCGCAAGCATCCCCAGCCGCTGCCCGTCTGATTCGGTGCCCAGCTGCTGCCTTTTGTGAGGAGAGATGTTCTCTGTGAAGCGAGCCCTGTACCAGCTACCCCCCCCCCACGCCCCCTGGGGACTTTTGTAAGCATGGCTTTGTACGCCACTCTACTGTTTTTGGCCTTTTTGTGGTATATTGACCTATTATTCATGTTTATTCTCTCCTACATTTGATGTTCAATAAATGTTGTTGAATTTGTTTATGCCTTTACCGTCTCTCCTGAGCTACCAACCCCAACCAGAGGCCTGGGACAATATTGCGAACTTGACTATATATATTGGATCAACTGTGGACGTTATGGATGTGAGTGAACTGGATCTCATAGGGCTCACAACTGTAAGATGAACAATGTAATGGAAACTGACCTGGTAGTATCATCATCATCATCATTATCTAGCCTTTTTAGGTCCACTGCTGGACATAGGCCTTTCCTAGTTTTCTCCACATGCGTGCATGGAGTGCTTTCACTTACTGCGTATGCGCCAATTAAAGGACGCCTTGCGATTTGGCCTATGAAACGCAAATAACGATTAAAGGCGACTGTCTAGGCTTCCTTGTTCCATAGTGTGGTGTGTGGATACTTTGAGGAACATATGAGATATGAGTGATGAGTGACCCTCTCGAATGAAAACTTGGTGGCCCTGGACGTACCTTAAGCACACGCAGACCAGGAAGAAGACCAGAATAAGCGTCCAGACGTGCCACGTGAAGACCTTTACTATCTCCAACCAGTGCGGTATCTTGGTAGCCTTCGGTACCACGACGCATATGCTCTCGGTCTGCGGCGGGATCGAGAAGTGTACCTTGTCGGTATCTATCAGGAACCTGCTGTTACCGGCTATGTCGCAGATGCCGTCGATGACGTGCCTGAGGGCGCCGGTCGCCGTGCCGTTCGGCAGGAAGTCGCCGAAGTTGTCGTCGTCGAAGTTGTCGTCGTCGGGCTCGACGTAGACTGGAGTGAAGTTCATCTTCTCCGCGAGAGCGGTCAGGAAGTATCCGTCGACGCCCGTGTAGCGACTGGGAGACACCTTGTGGGCGGTGAGTTGCCTCTCGAACATCGAGACGCGGATCTCGTAGCCGTGCAGGTTTCGCACGCTGTTCTCTATCGGGATGTGGTACCTGAGGACGTTCTCGAGGCGGAACTTCTTCACGATGCCGTGCCCTTTGTCTCCCCTGGAAATATGAACCTTACGAGAGATACGTTTCTCGAACGCGTGTAGTAAAAGAGGACAAAATGTAGGTATAAAAGAACTGAACGTCTTGGATTATCGTTTGATGATGTAGTAAGCCGTATTTTGCTTGCATTGCTATACCCCAAAGATCCCATCAGAGATTTATAATCCCCGAGGTTGAGGTTCAGTTGAGTTTCAATTGTGTTGATAACCACAAACACAAATAATAGACACATCTCCAAAACCAACAGGAAAGATTTAAGACGGTTTTAAAAAGATGGAATCATACATAAGGAACAAAATAAGAGAATTATTTTCCTCATAAAATGAGGAAAATAATGAAAACCAAATTTGCAAGTGGCAAAAAGGAAATCTTCAAACTTAAAGACGAAACCTGAGAATCTACAACCAACAGAGAAAAGTTGATTTATAAATGCGGCGGACAACTTCAATGTAACTTTATACAAATATCAACAGACATTGAATCAAAGAGATTGTCTTCAAAGAAAAGTCCAAAACCAAGGATCGGAAGATAGTCCTGATGTTTCCATAGATGAAATTCAAAATGCTTTAAAAATGACGAACAACAATAAAGCTCCTGTGGACGACGGTGTAGTTCCAGCAGCTATAAAAATCGGACGGCCAACATCAATTAAAAACATTCAAAATCTGTTCAATCTATAGTCATAACATTCCCGAAAACTGGGACAATTCAATTACGATCTTACTACATAAAAAAGTGATAGAACATATCTCGAGAATTATAGACCATAAGTCTACTCAACCACCTGTGCAAATTGTATAGTCGCGTAACAGTAAATAAACTGGAATATAAATTGGATTTTTATCAATCTCGAGAACAGGTTGGTTTTCGCTCTGAGTTCGGTACTAAACACCTACACCTACAGTGCCTCAAAAACCTCATAGAAAAGAGTATTAAGTACAACCGACCTCTGGTATTGGTTTGTAGACTTCCAAAAGGCGTTCGACATCGTGGAACTCCCTCTGCAGTTCTCGAATATGCTTTTTAGTTCTTTTTAACATCGATGATGGGGAGAGTCTTAATAATCTTCTCATTGCAGATGATATTGTCTTAATATTAGACAGTCTGGACGAAGCTAAATAAATGCTCCAGGAATTCCATAATTCCACACAAGAAGTGGGTTTAAAGATACACTTCCCAAATCTAACTAAAATGATGACTAATTTGGATCCCAGTGAGCAAATACAATTAGACAATAATAACATAGTAGACAAGTACGTACACTTGGGTCATGAGATGCGAATTCACAAAATTAATCAAACAGGTGATTTGACGACAAGGATAACCCAGATATATATACCGTTTTGTAGCCCTAACGCCCCTAACGTACCTTAGGTAGAAAGGGTCGTGGATGAAAATAAACTCCGAATGTCTGTAACAAGGCGCGAATACGGCTGTAGTCAACACCTTTACCGTTGCAGACCAATACTTCCTCAGCAGGTTCTGTAAGTGATCCTCCTCTATGTCCTCAAGGAAGAACAACACTGTTAGCTCCCTGAAGACTTTAAAATTCTTGAGATTCTTGAACAACCGAATAATAAGCTGGGGATTCGGAGCGACGTTGATTATTAGAACATCATGAATCCCAATTTTAGTGTTCGACGTCTCGTTGGATAAAATAAGCTCAGACTCTTCTCGTATTATGTTTATCTTTCGTTTCAAGGCGCTCACTGTACAGTTATTGGTGACGAGGTACTTTCTTACGGTCACTGGGATACGATCAGCGTACTGTTTGATCAGAATGTTGACTAGTTCCTCTTGATGTTCATTAGGAGGCATATTACGGAAAGCCAAGGAGTACAACCTGATGGAGAGGGCAGAATTGGCGTACGAGTCAAATACCCCCCAGAAATTGTAATCCAAATCGCAAACGTTCGATTTGGATTGAAAAACGATCTTTGCTCCTACGCTCGAGAGGAGCGTAATTAACATAACTTGCAAC
The DNA here is from genome assembly GCA_946251905.1 of Cryptocephalus moraei. Classification (NCBI taxonomy): domain Eukaryota; kingdom Metazoa; phylum Arthropoda; class Insecta; order Coleoptera; family Chrysomelidae; genus Cryptocephalus; species Cryptocephalus moraei. The sequence continues at coordinate 19,754,575 of OX276454.1, forward strand.
CTGAACATCGTCGCTGAAAAAGCGAATACCTTCCTTCGGCGTTATACGTTGAGCAGTGAAGTAGAGAAACATTAATTTTCGGTTCCGAAGTGGAAAGCGTTCAAAAACAACGTAATAACACATTTATCGCATGTTTGCTTTGATTGATACAAATTATCTTGAATTACTACGTTTGTAAATGGTTCAAAATAAATCTAACACTTGGAAAATAACAATTTCTTAACGAGCGGGCGACAAAAATGTGACAGACTGCTCGTCGACGCTAATTTGAAGTGATTAAGTTGTTTTTGAAAAATACAAATCGAATTTTGTTACGGAAAGGAAACAATCTCGTAATAAATCACCCCAACTTTCTAATGACACATAACATGCCAACATGCAGTCTCCTTAGGTACGTTGTACTTCTAGGTACTTCACTATCTCCTTCAAGATTTCAAAAGAAATTATGTAAGGAAAGTTGCTAAAATTATTAGTACAAATTATATCCACATATGATCAAATCCATCCAGTAATTAATGTTCAATTATCGGTAAACAGTGCATTACGATTTTATTATTAAAATAAAGGGTTATAATTTAAAGTCACAAGTGTTAAGATGTAGGAACACATTTTTAAAACACGTACCTATTGACGTATATCCTGGGAAGCAATCCTTTAGGGAAAAAGCCTGAGAAAATTATCTCATTTTGCCTCCTAACTTTCACAGAGTATCTAATACTTCGCAAACTATTTACCCTAGATGACAACTTTACACACGATGATGCGTTAACTTTCATCCTTGCGTTTACTGCGGTTTAACGGTTTACTGCGTATACCGTTTTATTAGTCTGTGAAGTACAGCTTTCGAATTTGGTATAGAAAGATCCATTGCAAGGTTTATTCGTCCTATACCATATTTCTCAGTTGAAACTGAGGATCAAAATGACATAAGACATGAATCACCTCCGATGTAAGAAGCTTCTGAAAAATCATTATATAAGTAACCTTTTTTGTCCGGAAGGTTAGTCAAAAAACCTGGCCAATTATTGAGACAAAGCGGACAAAGTAAATCTGTCGATCGCGTAGTCAAACCGAATAACTCTGAGCTATTCTATATACTCCACTTTTGATTTCAAAATTTGCTTTTGTTTTTGACAGGATATCTCGCATGTTGTGGTTTTGAAATATTGTGATATCCAAAGTCTCGCCCACACGTTTTTTAAACGTGTTTGCAAGACTTGTTTTTCTTTAAACTTGGTTAAACTTGACCACTTTATTATAGTTGCTCAAAAAAACATTAGGAATGCAATGTAAAACGAAGATCGTAGTACAAATGTTTATTTATTTCAAAATTCAAACAAAAAAAAACTCACTGGTCCATCCATGCTAAATTAACTAGTGAATGCTTGTACATAAGTTAACCAAAGAAGTATAATAATAATACAAAATTGTAAAAATCCACGAATGTTCAGCATTTCTGGTTCATTTTTGGGGTGTAGATCTGGTAACTCTCGTCCTTTTCCCTGGGGAGGACTCATCTTCGGTAATTTTCTTATTCTTCCTTTTAAGGGGAGAAGCCTTGCTTTTCGCGGCTACTTTTCTTGCTACTTTCTTCGTTTTGATAGGTGAATCTTCTTTCTCTTCTGTTGAATCGTCGTCCTCATGGGTCGAATCGCCATTTACCTCATCTTTTAATTTCTTAGCAGTCCTTTTAGCATTATCACTTTTTTTGAGTGTTCTTTTGGTGGTACTCTTGTCATCGTGCGAATCTTCTAGAACAAGTTTCTTATTTCTCTTTTTAACTGGGGATTGACCATTTTGCACGGCTGTATCGAAATTGAATGGTCCATTGATCTTTTCTCCATGTTCTTCCATAGCCTTGACAAATATTTTGCGGACAAAAGCATAATCGGGTTCCTCGTCGTGACTGAGACCAGTGATGTACTCCAGGTACTTAATAAGAGCGTCTGGAATTTTTTAATTTTTGGTAAATGTGGATGAAATCTATAAATATGTTACCTGGGTATTTCTTCCCCTTTCCGAAACAGCGTTCGAGGAATGCCTTGATGTCCGACATGTTCGCCTCCTTATCCTCCTGTACTTGGTTCGATTTCTTGAACTTCTCCCAGGGGAGAGTGCAGCCAGCCCAACGGATGATGTTATAAGCGAGAATCTCAAGATCGCCCCTTCTAGTTTGAACTTAAAAGGAAAATAAAAAAAATTAAACACTTCTACCATGATATATCCTGATTGTAATTACCTCCCATGTGGGCATCCCTGCTGAGGTACTCCAACGTTCCATCGTGGGCCCTCTTCTTGTCGGGTTTGAACTCCTTGTCTTGTGTGAACTTCGTTGCCAGCCCATAGTCCACGAGGTATACCTGATTTGGATTTCCAGTGCTGAAAAGGACGTTTGAAGGTTTGATGTCGGCGTGGATGTAGCCACGGGAATGGATGTACTCGAGGACGTCTAGCTAGAAAAGGAAAAAAATGGCGATGTGTAACATCGTAAGGCTTTCTCATATAGCTGGACAAAATATTCATGGCAACACTATCCCCGTTTCATAAAATTAACTTAATATGGAACATAAATATTTTCTCTTATTAGTAAATATTTCTTTTGGTTGTTTGTTAGATGACAAAGGTTTCTGAAAAATGTTTTTGAATACAATAAATTTACTTATGTAATATAACAACAAATTTCAATATCCATATTGTGAAATAAGGATACAATAATCGACTTGCCTTTTTCATGTGTTTCATTCTGCCTAACTATCCTTGCTACACAGCTACATTAACAATATTAATAATGTCATTGAAGTAAAGCACTTGAAACATCATTATATTTCAGTTTATACTTTAAATTTCTCCAAGTCTAACTAAAAATGATATAGAACAAACTGTCTGCGAATCCTATAAGTATAGTTTCCATTTGATCTACCAATTAAGAAAAAATGTGTGCCAGCAGAGCCTCCAGTAAAATTTTCTCTTACTATCTGCACCGCCACCTTGAAGATCGTCCCCCAAGGGATCCTTTTCTTCTCCTGTTTGTCTATGACTTTCCACAAGTCTTCTCCGAAGCGGTCCATCACCATGAACCGGTACTTCTTTCCATTGTAATCGTGCGAGCCTGACGCAATGTACCGAGGGAGGCCGAGAGATTTCAATGATTTCCGTTTCACGAACGTGTCGACTGTAAAAATTGAACAGATCAGAGGACGTTAATGGAATATCAGATAAATTCGACCTACTGTCTGCTTGCTTTGCGTTCGCCATGTAGAATTTTCTCTCGACGAATAGCGGCCCGTTGGCGTGTGGTTCCTAGGTAAAGATTTTTGACAATGTGTCAGAACAATTTGCATGTTGCTTACGATTTTTACGACGTAAGGGTATCCGGCAGCCTTCGAACCCGATTCCTTGGCGGAATATATTTCACCGAAGCCCCCTTTAGCGATGGCTTTTCCTAACAGCCACTGCTTCTTTGCAATATCGACCAGGACTTCACCCTCCGCTATCGGTTCCGGGAGCTGGTGCTTTCCTGCCCTTTTTCTAGGTTGTTGCGCCATACTACTAAGAATGCTACAACAGATATCAGTAAAGTGATACGGATATGGTTATTGTTTTTATAAAATTACAAAAACAATGTTAAAACTTTTAAGGTTACATCCGACATGTACTAATTCAATCATGAAGCAATTGGGTTGAAACTATCGAACGAAGTCAGTTGAAATTCATTCTATAAAGCAGTAAATGCGTCATGTGTTGTTGAGATACATATTTCATTAATTGATATCAAAGTTTTTGTTGGAAACGCTTACCGTTAAACCGGGAAACAAGAACATCAAAGCAAAGAACATCTGCTTAACCTGAACCTAACCGCTCAAACTCAAAACTCATCGGCGAGTGTGCCATCTATGTGAGTTTGTTGGAACCGACCGTAGTTATGGTTTCAGTCTTCAGTCATATTTCTGCTGAGACTCTAAGCGGGATATTTAAAACTACGTGTAGGTTCTAAATTCTAATTCTAATTCTGATTCAGATTTCTAAATTCTGAATCAAATACTGAATCGTCTCTATCAAAGATGTCTAAAGGTTTTGAAATTGTTGGCAGTGAAATTTTCACTACCAAAAAGATCAAAAAACAATCCTGGATGATAGACGAGATTTTAATATTGACGGACGAAATCCTGGTCATCAACCAGCCTGAAGTGTCCACTGTTGGACGTATGCCTCCTTCAAATCTTTCCACCTTTCTCAGTCCTGCGCCACTTAGATCCAATTTCTTTAAATCTCTTCAAGTCGTCTAACCATCTTGTCGAAGGTCTGCCCCTGCTTGTCATTTTTGGTACCATTCTAGTATTCGCTTGGTCCATCTATCATCCGTTCTTCTGGCAATATGTCCAGCTCAGTCCCATTTAAGTTTTTAAAGCAAATAGTATATAACATCTGTTATTCTGGTATGCTGTTTTATTACTGGTATTGGGTACTTACTGCATCTTGTTTCCTATAGATATACCTAGGGTTGATCTTTCCATAGCTCGTTGGACTACAAGGTTTTTTCAATGGATTTTTTCCTCAGTCTCTACACCATACTGGCATAACACACTGATGGAACACCTTCCTCTTTAAGCACATTGGTAGATCTGATTTTAATACAGATCTCAGTTTGCCGAATGCTGCCCATTGCCCATGTCAGTCTTATTCTTCTCTGGATCTTGTGTATATGATTGACGCGGCCAATTGTTATTTCATAGCCCAGATATTTATATGAATATACTTGTTCTATATTTGCCTCGTCCACCGAGACATTTCCACTAATAACTAGAGATTGGTTATTAGTTTTGTTTTTGAATAACTTATGCATAGTTCAATTTGATCTGACGCCCGTTTAAGTATTTCTAACATATTTTGTGTCTAACGAATACTCTAACAATACTTAGAAACTTATAACAACAAAATAATTATGTTTTATTTACACTTCTTAAGAATATCTATAATTATTGCATACTATTTACACAAATTGATCTACTCTATATTTACACGCGACTCTCTCCCGACATCTCAGCTTGTTTCAAAATTCCCATTATTTCACTCCGTTCTTCATCCAGAACTCCTTGATCATGTCGGCGCCCTTCTCCCCTATCATGATCGCAGGGGCGTTGGTGTTCCCGCTGACGATGGTCGGCATGATCGAAGCGTCTATCACCCTTAGCCCTTTCACCCCGTACACCCTCAGTTGGGGGTCCACGACCGCCTCCGGGTCCCAATATGGCCCCATCTTGCAGGTACCTGTAGGGCACAACAGGAAATTTAATACAATTATGCCACAAAGAATAACTTATTCTTGTGATTGTGCGAACACCTCGGCAAATCATTGAAAATCGACTCAGATTGAACATTGAGTAACATTGAAATGGAGCTATGTGCATCTGGACGTTTAAAATAGATTGGTAGGATGAAAATTAGAAAAAGTATTACATAAAAATTATGGTTATTTTAAATTAAAGAAAATTAACGGAATTTTGAAAGGTGAAGTGATAAATGATTTCGACTAGAATTTTAGTTTAAATGTATTGGAAAGTTTAAAATGCATCACTGATAATCTGTGGATGTTGAAAGAAGTATTCACATTTTTAATTTTACATAATTCTATAATTTTGAACAACATTTAATAATAAGTTGTTTTAAAAGTATGTTGTAGTAATAAATACTTTACACAAACAATGATAGATTTAATTTCGTTTTAATTAATTTAACTAGTGAACTAATTTGTTGTAGAATTTTACTGAGAATTGAAATACGTTTTTTGGCATTAAGATTAGTGTGCTTTTATTTTTTGTTTCTTATTTGTTTCTATCTTTTAATATGTAAAATGTTGACATATTTTTGCAATATTTTGCATACATATGGCCCACGTGTTTATATATTTTCTAAAATTTGGCATATATATGTAAATAACTATATATGCATATATATGCACAATGCACATATATTTCAATTTTTTTCTGCATATAACCCGCTCCCTATAAATGGACATTAAAAGGAACCAACGACAAAAAGAAATATATAACAGTTTGTAAAATTCAGTACTGACAATGAGATCATTTGGCTTTGCCAAAACTACACTTAAGATGGATCATCTCAAATCTCAACTAAGCAATCAGTAGAAAAAGTTATAAACAGCAGAAGAGGAAGTAGAGAATTTAACAGTCTTATGGATAAAGGGAACAAATGTAAAGGTTATGCTCAGATAAGTGCAAAGCTCATATTAAGAACATTTACGGATTACGGAGGCAAGAGGTCTAACAATAAGAAGAGCAGGCAATGATAAGAAATTGGAGGTTGATGACGACTAGCTCAGAAAGGGAAAATAATGCAAAAAAGAACTCATTGTTTGGTTTTACTGAACCATTTGGCGATGTTTCCATCACTTCTATTGTCACATATCACACAGCAGGGATCTAGAACAAGGACTTAAGCTAGAAGCAAAACGTGGATTTCCAAAAAATAATTCCATAATGTAATTTCCTAGCGAGACACGTATGTTTAGTCAAATCGATCAATACGGCCTCCAGAAAAAAGCACACCAATCAACATTGGTCGCCAATAAATGACGATGCGAATAAGCATTTGTGGGAACTGATTGAATCACCGTGCTGTCGGTGAGCCTACGCGTTTGTGGCCCGTTTTGCCTTTGAGGAAATGTCTGGACATAAGGTTCCTAGATCCCTGCACCTGTTGTACTTGCAGGCCCTTAGGAGACTCATGTAAGCCTTATTCGCCATATTTATTATTTTTGTTTTTTCACATTTTGTCATATTTATTTGTCTTTTTCGTGTTTTTGTTTTGTCATGTACACAAGATCTCTACATCTCTCTCCCTCCCCTAAGTAACCTTGTCTGAGCTACTATAATCCTCTTCTTTGGGAATAAATGTATTTGGTTTGTTTCACCTGTTTTTGGCATTTGAGCCGAGCACCCTTGAACCAAGCACCCCTTTGGGCACTAATTCTTGAGGACCTTGAGAATATCACTCAATATTCATAAAACTTATTGAACACATATTCGTGAAGCACTGGATCCCTTAAAAGTATTATTTGAAAACCTTGAAATTCCCTTAGTCGACTCACCAACTGGATGGTATATGGTGACCGTGTACATCCTGACCATGCACTCCCAGTAAGCATCGGTGTGGCCGCCGCCCGCAGCCTTGTGGGCGGCGCAGTCCGGGAAATCGAGCAGCCTGCTCCCGAAGCGCCGCAGGGCTCCGGTCCGCCCTAGGGCGACGCCCAACTTGACGCCCTCCACCAGGACGCGGAGGTCCTCCGGGTCGCCGAAGTAGTTCGGGTGGATGAGGGGCGGGTCCGAGGGGCGGTTTGAGCGCAGCCTGATCACACCTGAAAGGGATCGACGTGAACGTTGACGGAACCTGAACTAACCTTGTTGATTTGAGAGGGAGAAAAAAATCTTCCTAAGATTTCGTGTGGGGTTCGAGTAGTCTACGTGACCCACGTGTCCTTGGAGCATTTGCCTAATAGAACTTGGGGGTTGCAAGGCCACGGCGAACTAATGGAGCTGCGTTGGTAAACTTTGGATCCTCCGAATACTTTCCGTATATCTGAAGGAATCTCCGACAATTATATTCGAATTGCCGGGTCGAGGGACAAGATGCGATGAGCACGCCATACGTCCTCACCCCCCTAGGGCCAGTCACCTACCCGACTAAAACAACTCCCCCAGGTAGGGATGCATACCCGAACACCCGTTTCAACCTGACATGAGTAGCATCCTCTTGGGAGATGCGGTTGGCACACATTAGGGTCGTCTACGGGTCCCTTTCCCTTGCGAGCAAGTGGCTGAATGGAACAATAGCTGTTTGACTCTGTTAAGGTAATATTACAGGAAAAAAATATTTTTTTTGTTTTTTTTTACAGATTTCAATTCCTTATATCTTCAAGAATCACCTCCTAAAATTTTATAAAGAAATTCGAAAAATAAAAAAGTCATAACACTGAGCGCACGCGCGTTGTCGATTCCCTTACTACGGTTACCAAGTTACTAAGGTTAATTTTGGAATAGGGGTAGTTTTACCCACATCGACGGGTGGTAAGTGGGTAGGTTATGCGGCGGTAGTTTTGTGGAGACAATTCCTATCTGTCCTGTGAACATCATTCCTGCACTCTATTTGTAAGACGTTCATTTCATTAATAATATGATTTTTGATTAGGGGTAGTTTTACCCATTTCGTCAGGTGGTAACTGGGTAGGGTATTCGGTATTGGTTTTGTGGAGACAGTTGCTACCTACTCTGTAAATACCATCTATGGATCAAGGATAGCTGATTAACCAATTGTTAAGTATTTAAACTTGATTTTTTTTAAAAATATCTCAGAAGTAAAGCGTAAAGAAACCAAACGCGTTTTTCTCGAAACTGTATTTTTCCGATCGGCACAGACTTATTTTCCGCAGCCACCCGATGAATTTTTTCCATTTTTTGTGCGTTTCACTTGTTTTGATGTCCCACATCGTAATTCACCAGAAAATTGAAGAAAATGAGAAGACAAAATTGGCTAAGGAATAAAGTAAAAAAAACTTGAATTTTTTTTTTCGTATATACGCCATTTTCTTCTTAAGTTGATTTTTTATAGAAAGGTGGTGAATTACGATGTAATCGACCTTTCTTTTTAACATGCTCTCTCTATTTTAAGTATTTCATGAGAAAGGATTTTTCCCCAAATTATTAAAGTTTTCATGAAACATTTCAGAAAGCTTTCTGTTACCTTGCATGGAAAGTTTTCAAGAAAACTTTTAGAAGAAAATCCAAGAAATCTTTTTATTTGCTTGCAGTAAAGTTGTAAAGTAGTGGAGCAATTTAAAACGTTGTAACTCCGGAAATATCACTTTCTACACTTTTGTTCTTATACCAAAAGATAGATAATACAATGGTCTATGTGATATGTCTCGACTGTCTCGACTGTGTAACGAAGTGCCCTCTACCGGAAGCACCCCATACTCCATATAGTGGTCATGTTCAAATATAGGAAACTGTAATAATCCTCCGAACTCGTGGAAGAGTCTTCCCAAACACGACACAATTTGTTCTCATTTTCGCTTGTGGGCGCTGCGGTCGACTATTATATTCTACCAGTCTTCCCATATCGGAGAGGTTTAAGGCCGCGTGTTCATGAATTCCTGAATGATTACCTTTCGGGAACCTTGTATAACAACTTTTATGACAGCATACATAGAGCTTTAAAAAAGGTTTCATGAAAGTTTATAGAACGCTTACAGATATCTTCTAAACATCTTGCATATTACATAACAACTTCCATGAAAGTTTATTTAAAGCTTTTTACAAGGTTTGTTCACAAGTAATTTGGAACCTTAATAAACTTATAAAAAAGTTTTTAGAGATCTTTCAGAAATCTTGTCAGAAAAGTATTTGTACAAACCTTTTCGCAAACTTTCTTTGAAAGTTGTCAAAAGCTTATTTGTCGCGGACATTTGCTCTTTTCAGCGAGCTTTCATTGAAAGTTATCTGAAAGCTTTTTAAAAACTTTCAGATATATATTTTTCCGAAATCTGCCTAAGAGTGAAAAGGTTCTCATCTATACATGATCTCCCTAGTCTGAATCCGCTTTGTTCCTCAATTTCTACTATTTCCAGTCGTTTTTTGATAAGACGTCTATACAGTTTCTCTACTGAAGATGTGCGAGCTATACCACTGTAATTGTTACCTATTTTTTTTGTTTCCTTTTTTGTGTATTAAGGTTATAAAAGATTGATTCCACTCTTCTGGTAATTCGTCTCCTTTCATCATTTTGTTAAATATTTTACATGCGTTTTCAATAGCTTGGTCAGCAGCATACTTACTGAGCTCTTGTTTGTCTCGATACAATATTCTTATCCTATGCTATGTAGCCTGTGTCCTAAGATAGGAGTTCACTCCGCTGTTCGTATGTTGGTATTAGTTACTTAGCGAGTTTAGCAGCACCGAGTCACGTCTATAGCAGAGCTCCTTGCGGACTCTCGAACCCAACCTACCCTAGTCTAACCTTACCTAACCTAAATCTATGCGCAGCAAGCTCACCTCTACTCTTCGGCCTGAGCAGCATCGGTATGACGCTCCAGGCGTCCCTCCCCTTGACGCCCTCGACGCCGAAGGTCCTCTCGTAGAAGTCCTCCGTGAGGCCGTGCGCCTTCCTGATCTGCGCCCCGTCGTCCGAATGGGTCGAGCCCGAGACGAGGTGGAACTCGATGTCGGGGGCGGTCGAGGCCCTCTGGACGCCCCGTCGGCGGAGCTTCTTCGACCTCCTGCGGGAGGCCCTGCGCTCGCCCCCCGTCCCGGAGATGTAGGTCGGCCGCGGGACGTAGCGGCGGTCCTCGGCGGTGTCGGGGGACGTCGTCGCCTTGGGGCCGTCGTGGGTGCGGTTGGTGTGGACGAACGCGACCGCCTCCACGCCTCCCATCACGGTGAGGGGGCCGTCGCCGAGGAGCGCGTAACGCATCACCGGACCTACGGATAATGCGAAGAAGCATTCTCTTCTAATTCATCGAACGAATTAGAAGAGCTAAAATAGTTGCTATTTAAACTCATTACATACTTCACAAAATTATTTTCTTTCATGTAATGTATTTCATTGTATTTAACAAAATTAAATTTAAAATAACCGCGTGGCGTCTCATTTCTCTTTCCTGCTCCACCATGAGACCTGGATCCTCACTTACCTATAATCTTCGAGATAAAGGAGTTCATAACTCTCAGATGGGGGAGCAAATCACACAAGTGAGTATCACACAGTCAACATCCCATCGCATTGAAACAATGTTCAAAGGTCGATTTTTTATTTATATAGAGACATGTTTCGGGTCCCTAAGACCCATCTTCAGTCAAACCCCGTCGGTCAAAAACATAAAATAATTACACAAAAGAACTAGACTGTTAAAATTGTATAAATAAAATAAACCACACTCCTCATGGGAGGGATCGAGGGGTAGAGCGGGTGCGAGTTCGGTCCCGCTACCCTTTCACACAGCGAGGTTTCAATACGAGTTCGAACCCAGCCTACCTGCTCGCCGTGAGTCCGATTTCGGATTCGAATTAAAAGTAGAATCAACTAGTTTTCAAGTGGGCAAGGGAAAATAGGCAAGGAAACTGATTCGGATTCGAATTATACTTAAGTAGAGTGAAATATTTTCCAAGGGGTTAAGGGAAAAGAGGCAAGGAAACTGATTTTGGGGGTTTATAGGGGGATGTTTGATAGGGCGAAAATATATCTTTCCTAGAAAACTTACGAAAAACCGACTATAGCACTCTTACTTTTCTGAAATTGAGCGATATGAATCGCACCTGTGTGGGTCCGAATTCGCCCCTATAGCGGGTCCGAATCCTTGACTACCTGACCCCGGTGGGTCAGAACTCGCATCCTCCGGAGGTAGAGTACCCGTCGACCCCTCCCATGAGGAGTGTGGTTTGTTTTATTTATACAATTTTAACTGGTTTAGTCATTGTGTGTAATTATTTTATGTTTTTGACCGACGGGGTTTGACTGAAGATGGGTCTTAGGGAGCCAAAACATGTCTCTTTTTAAATAAAAAATTGACCTTCGGACATTGTTTCAATGCGATGGGGTGTTGACTGTGGGATACTCACTTGTGTGACTTATCTATAACTATAACCTATTCATTAAGATCATTTCTATGAAAGCAAAAAGCAAGGAGTCAGGTATGTAAGGTGATGCTGTAGTATTAAGCAATATAACCATGTTGTTGCAATATCATATGAGAGATTGAAGTAACAGGAAGAGTCGATCTGATCGACTCGATTTTTGTAATAGAAAAAAATGTGTTTTAAAAAGTAAGAAAAGGGTATAGGAAAGGGGGCCCGAGAATTGCATTACCTAGGGACCCTGATAGAGTTAAACCGGCCCTTACGAGCTGCACGAAGAATAGAAGTAAATGTTTGACATAGACGATGTGGAAGACTCGAAAGGTGGCAAAATGCTCCAATCTCCATTCTCTTCTATTTTCCCAGCCTCCTTCCTTCATTCATATCCCTTTTCCTGGTGGTCTCTTCTATTCCTTTTCTCCACGATATTCTTGGTCTGCTTTTCTTTCTTCTGTTGGTTGGGATATAGGATATCATTTTTCTTAGCCACCTTTCGCTCTTCATTCTCATCACATTATCGTACCATATTAGTTGTCGGCTTTCTATTCGATCTACAATGGTACCTTCTATAGATGCGCCTTTTGGCTAATGTCGTCATTTCGGATATGGTCTAACCTTGATATTCTACACGACCGGCGTATAAAGTCCATTGCTACAGCTTTTGATGTAAGTTGCCAGCATTCTGCCCCATATGTTGTTAATGGTTCTACGATAGTATGGCATAACTGGATTTTTGTATTTAAGTAAATTTTCGGGGACCATTAAACTGAGTGAAATTTCTGAATTGCCGTGTTTCCCTGAATAATCCTGTTTTGTATATCTTTTTGCGTTGAATCTTCCGATGATATGTAGGTTCCCAAGTATTTGAATTCATTAGTGCATTTTATAATTTCATTGTTGACTTGTAGATTATTGGGCTTTTCTCCAATAACAAGTATTAAGTTTTGCTAGTATTGATATTCAATTCCCATTTATGGTACTATTTCTCAATGAGCTTTCTTGTCATATATGTACCTAATGTTTTCTTCATCGTTTGCTATCAGTACTTGGTCATCTGCAAACAGTAGTGTATGAAAGCAGTTATTTCCAACTTCAATTCCCATTCTATGTTTTTATCCAGGTGCTCAGGGCTCTTAGATATATTTTGAATAGGGTCTGAGATAGTCTACATCCATGTTTTAAGCCTTTGTTAACTTTAAACACAGCGGATATTTTGTTACTTAACTAACTTAACTTTATTACACATTCTGAATTCCTACATAGTATTTTTACGGTTCTATTTGTTAATATTAGTCTCATTTAGTACTTCAAACATCTTATTAATGGTATCTTATCGTAGGCCTTTTCCAAATCAATAAACAATAGACGTGTATTCAAATTGTTTTTCGACCTTTTCTCTATTAACAGTTGTAGAGTGCTGATATTGTCTAGGCTTGAGCTACCCGCCTTAAAACCGCATTGCTCTTCAATTCCTTCAAATTCATGCTCTATTATTGTTTTTAAGATTCGACCATACAGTCTTCCTATAGACTGGTTACCGTTATGCCTCTATAGTTAGAGCATATCGTTGTATTACCTTTTTTGTGTATAGTGTAGAGAGTTAAGATATCCTATTTTCCAATCATTTGGAATGTCGTCCCCTTCTAAAAGGCATTTGTTATATACTTTCACCATTTTCTCTACTAGTAAGCCCGGTCCATGCTTCACCAACTCTATAAGAATACTTCCAGGTCCAACTGCATTCCCATTCTTCATGTGTTTTAGGATATTTTTCAGTTCTGTTACACTGATTCCCTCTATCTTATCTGTGATATTTTCCTCGTCCGGTATTGATGTCATAAACTGAGGCCTATCTTCTTTCAGTAATGTTTGGGAATAGCTTTCCCATTCATTCATTTTTATTAGTGTAATGTTGTTGCAGTTTGTGTTATCTTTTCTGAGAATTTTCATACTTTTCCATGCCTCTGATACTCTTACAACATATCGATTGATTTGTTCACACTTTTCTTCCCAGAATTCGAGGGCGGAGAAGGAAAACTCTTTTTTCCCGTGAAACGTTTCGATTATACTCTAATCATCTTCAGTCACTCGAATGTGACGTTTTTCCTAAAATTCTATGCATCTATTCGGCAATTACACTTTCTTGCTTTAGTGTAATCGTAAGGTGACAAAACGAGAAAGTGTAAATTTCCCATCTATAAACCTGAGTAATCTATGTGTCTAAATTCTGCTTTTACTGACCTACTGCGTACACCCTATCCAACCTCAACGAGACGGGCTCGTCGATCAGGAACGTCAATCCGCCCAGCCCGACGTGGTCCTGCAAGTTCTTGCCGACTCCCTCGTGGGGGTGGATTACAGGGATTTTCAGCTTCTGGAGGTCAGAAGGGGGACCGACACCGGACAGCATCAGCAGCTGGGGGGAGTTTATGGAACCGGCGCTCAGGACGACCTCCTTGGTGGCTCGGACCCTGTGGAAGGAAAATACGTAGGAATAGGGAAGTTCGATGGAACGTCCTAAACCCGAAGAAATATTGGAAGCATAGCTTTTTTATCGCGGGTCTCGCTCGGAGAGTTGGATTGGTGAGAGGAATGAAGTTGGAGAGAACGAACGACCGTAACGACCCGAACGATCAGCGAAATAACGCGCCGCTATATGATTCGTTCCTTTATTTAATATAATATATATAGTTATACGTTCACATCTGGCTCTCCCCTCTCTCTCACACACACGCTCCACTACCAAATACATTTTTCATTTATTTTCCCTTACTATTAATAAATTTACATTACGTCATGAATTTTCACATATTTATTTGATCCGCTTGTAGTGCAGTGCTTTAAAAAAAGCTATGCTTCACCTCTCGGTAATTCGCGGAGTGCCTCATTTCATTTTTTTTTTAAATTTGATTGAGGGAAAGGGACGAACCTGTAGAGTTTTCCGTCTCTGAGGAACTCCACCCCCTTTGCCTCCTTTGTCAGTGGGTCTATGATGACTTTGGACGCGTGGCTCTCCAAGGAGACGTGCAAGTTCTCTCTATCCCTTGCAGGTCGCAGGAAGGCTTTGGAGGTCGAGCATCTCCTTCCTGAAAACAGCCTTGTTCATTACGACTTGGAACATCATTCTAATAATTAACAGGATTTTGTACATTAGTATGTAATATCAGGTAGATATAAGTATATTGCGAGTATTTACTTTGTAAAGTCTCCAGAGAAAACTACCAAAATTTGTATTTGCGAAGTTAGCTGCGCACCTCCAGCGTCGAATATTGTACGGAAGTCATTTCCGCTAACGGTTGTTACTCCACCGCAAACGATGAAAGATGTTTCGTTAATATTGGATAACTTCGAAAGTATAACTTATTACACTTAATTACACATATGTTTGTATAAGAAAAGAAGCTGATATTTAATGAAGAAACTAAACAAAAGCAGATATTTGATATATCAATTTAATTATATGTATGTAATATACCTATAGTAAACCCCTGGACAAAATTAACGCACCACACAATTAAACTTATATAATTACAATACCGAAATTAATATTGCAATAACATTTTTATAAAAGCTTATAGATAGGTACTGTCTAGTAGCTAGTAAATGAAATTAGCAAATAATGGCGTTATCTCCAATAATTTTTTATTAAAGAATTTTTTTTCTTGGAAACAATGCAAACTTGCAAACAGAAAACAAACGAAAACAATAGAATTTTTAAACTTACAGCTGTTCTAATATCGTGTATGTCCTCCTCTACTACTAATTACTGCTTCCATGCGTCTTAGCATACTGGAGATCAAATTTTGAACGACTTCTTGAGGAATATTTTCCCATTCCTGGATTGCTGCATCTACCAGTTGATTGCGGTTGGCAGGTGGAGGTGTACGACGTCGAATCCTTTTTTTAATATCGTCCCATAGATGCTCTATTGAGTTCATGTCGAGACTCTTGGCTGGTCATTCCATGAACGGAATAGCTATAGCATTTAAAGAGCGAATAACCTGGCCAGCCACACGAGGACGAGCATTGTCCTGCATAAACAAGAAATTCGGTCCCACAATAATGGCTTGATGTAAGAACAAAAGTTTCAAAAATGATACTTCCGATGTTATGCAATATTGTTTGTGTAATGGAATTTCACTAAGTATGAACATTTGTTTCAATACGTTAATTTAGCTGACTTTAATTAATAATTCAATAACAATAAAGGAATAATGAACTCGACCAAGTCCACTGCACTTTCACCTAGTTAAACGAATTTGTTAACAATTTATATTAAACTGTTAACTATGCAATTTTTGTAAATAATACTTACTTGTAAAACGACGAAGAGTTGCGACCGAACGGTCGAGTAATAAAGATAAGTTTCGCTCTACAACCATACCTTAATTATGGATTTACCTTCTCCCTAAAGTTAAGGTTACCTAAGCCCTAAAGTTCACACCGCCGAACCATTAACATCACATGGCGATCCTGCGACTTCGAACCAAGTAGTATAAGTGGCAGAAAGCAGGTGATTTCGACTAAAGAACACGTATAAGTGATACATCGTACAAAATGGGAAGCAGTCAATCCAAAGAAGAAGTGATAGTTACCCAAGGAGGAAACAGTGGAGGTATTTCGAATACAATCAACGGTTCTGTTGGAGAAATACTGGGCACAACCGCTTTTGTCTTGGTCGTCGTTGGAGTAGTGCTTTATCTAATTGCACGTTTAAGGAGAATGTTGGAGAATAAAATTCGGAGAGAAGTATCAAGGAGCCGACAACAGGTCTAAGCCGGAGGATGCTATCACCACCAGGAGATAAGTGAAGTGAATAAGTGACGGAGTGAATAGGTGTAAATAAGTGACTACGTGAGCAGAATGAGAAGAGGCTACAAGTGATGTCTAGGATAGAACCATTCACTAATATATATGAGGAATTGAAGGTATTTCTACGTAGGCTGAAAAAAGATAATCAGGATAGGCGTACTAATTTAAAGGTAATTCATCAAAATTTAAGCTATTTGGACGCGATTGAGAAAGAATGTAATGAAGTTAGGGAAAGTTTTAATCAATCAGATAAGAGTAGTGTAGAATTAGAAAAAGCTAAAAAATATACTGAGGCTATAAGTTTACATTTTGATGAAATAAGAGGGTTATTGAAAAGTAGGTTAGATAGTTTAGATAGTGATAACGATAACGAAGGTCAGAAATTAAACATAATGGGGGATTTTGATTTAAAAACCGCTGCGAGTCTGTTGCCGCTAATGGACGACAGAGAGGATTCTGTTAAGCAACTTATCGATGCCATTGAACTTTACAATAGTTTCATTAACGTTGCCAGTCAAAAATCTTTGATAACTTTTGTATTGAAAGCAAGACTTTCGCAAAACGCAAAAATTCGCCTAAAGAAATCTTATGAGAATGTTGAGGGATTAATTAGTGACATGAAAGTACACTTGTTAAGTAAAAAATCGGCTGCAGCACTCTCTAATCAACTGCACAATGCTAAACAGAATAGTAAGTCTATAGATCAATTCGGTAAATCAATCGAAGAACTTATGTTAAATCTTACGATAACCGAAGCAAATAATGACGAGGAGACTCGTATTTTGGCAAACACTAATGAAAAGTTAGCAATCAATGCCTTTGCTAACGGGTTACGTGACAACGATTTAAAAATTATAATTAAATCAAGAAACTATCAAACACTTCGGGAAGCCATTACAGGAGCAAAAGAAGAAGAAACTTTTAGAAACGGTTCTCAAAACCAGCAAGTTTACTTCTCTAGAGCGCAACGTTCATTTAATAGCAATAGACGGGTGAATTTTACACGTTTTAATCGTAATAATAATAATAATACACGCGGTAGAATATTTCAAAATTCACGCGAAATAAATCAAAATTCAAATCGAAGCCCTTTTAATCAAAATCAACATCGAGGCCATAACAACAGAGGACGTGCTTTCTTTAATAACAATGGTATAAGAAGGCCAGCTTATAGTAATCGTCCATTTGTTAATCATCAAAGACACAGGTCATATTTTATGGAAAATACCGAAAGAGAAGCTTCCACCCCAACAGGTTCCAATAATAATTTGGATACACGGTTTTTTCGAGTCGAAACCTCTGATCAGTAATGAAAGTAGTAATGTCTTGAGTATGAATGGCTTAAATTTCGTGCGTATGAGATATGGTATGAAAGACTTAAAATTTTTGCTTGATACTGGTGCTTCTTTAAGTGTGATTTTTGCGTCACATATAAACGAGGGTCAAAAGATCAACAAAAATGCTAAAACTAAAATAACAGGTGTTGGTGGATCTGTATTTACGTTAGGAAGTACTAATATTTCGCTAGAAATAGGTCAGTATGCAATTCAGCATGAATTCCAAGTCGTGGCTGACTTTGAAAGTAGTGTACAAGGTATTATCGGTTCGGATTTCTTTATTAACTATTCAGCTGTTTTGAATTATAAAAAATTCGAATTTTCAATCATACACAATAATAACAAAATAATTATACCATTAGAATCAGAGCACAGCATTTTTACCATAATTCCTCCAAGATGTGAAATCGTTAATTATTTTCCTGTTAAAACCGACAACGAATGTGTAATTATGCCGGAAGAATTATGCGAAGGTGTGTTTACAGGGGGATTGGTTGTCAAACCTGTTGACAATAAAATTCCTATTCGAATACTTAACGTCAATGAAGAAGAAATTAGGATAAAAAATTTTTGCCCATCTTACAAAGATGTTTCAGATTTTCACATTTACAGTTTTTCAGCCGTATCCAATAGCGTTGAAAGAGTTGATAAAATTTTAGACTTAATAAAAACCGACGGTCTATCGTTTGAAGAGATGGACTCATTACAAAAAATTTCTGCAAAATTTGCTGACGTTTTCCACTGCGAAGGTGATCAGTTTACAGTATCACATCTTAATACTCAAGAAATAAGATTACAACAAAACGTTCCACCGTCATATATTAAACCCTATCGTTTGCCGCATTTTCAAAAAACCGAAATTCACAGTCAGGTAAACAAAATGTTAAGAGACGGAATAATTGAACCATCTAGGTCAGAATGGTCATCGCCACTTTTAATAGTTCCAAAAAAAGAGGATAAAGCCGGTAATAAGAAATTTCGAGTTGTCATTGATTATAGGGAAGTAAATAAAAGAATTCAAAACGATAAATTTCCACTGCCTAACATAGAAGAAATACTAGACTCATTAGCAGGGTCAGTATACTTTTCGCATTTAGACTTGTACCAAGGCTATTACCAAATTAATCTAGACAAAAAATCGCGACCCTATACAGCTTTTACGACAGACCAAGGACAATTTCAAATGACCAGACTGCCTATGGGACTAAAAATAAGCCCTAGCTCCTTCTCGAGAGCTATGACAGTAGCAATGTCCGGATTGAATTATGAAAATTGCTTCATTTATTTGGATGATTTAATAGTATTTGGACAAAATTTAGTTACTCACAATCAAAATTTAATTAAGGTATTAAGCCGATTACGGGAATTGAATTTAAAATTAAATCCTGCCAAATGTGATTTTTTAAAAAAACAGATATTATTTTTAGGCCATGTTGTCTCGGCTGAAGGTATTCTGCCAGATCCGGAGAAAATTAAAGCAATGCATCAATATCCTGTACCAAAAGACGCTAATGAAACCAAACGTTTTGTAGCGTTCGCTAATTACTATCGGAAGTTTATAAAACAATTTGCAGAAATTACTTCACCTTTAAACAGATTGTCAAAAAAAGGAGTAAAGTTTGAATGGTCAAAAGAATGTCAAATCGCTTTTGAAACTTTAAAGGCGTTGTTAACTAACCCTCCTATTTTAGCATATCCCGATTTTTCTGAGTCAAATGAATTTGTTTTGAAAACGGATGCATCCGCACTGTCGATCGGTGCTGTTTTATCCAACTCTGATGATAGGCCAATAGCCTATGCCAGTAGAGCCCTTAATAACGCAGAGAAAAACTACCCTATTATAGAAAAAGAACTTCTAGCAATAGTATGGGCTGTGAAAAAATTTAGGCCCTACCTATTTAGCAAACAATTCAAAATTTATACAGACCACAGACCTCTCATTTTTTTATTTAAGAAAGCAGACCCAAGTAGCCGATTAACAAAATTCAGATTGACTCTAGAGGAATATAAATTCACCATTCATTATATAAAAGGCCAAGATAATGTCACAGCAGACGCGTTATCAAGGATCATCTTAAGCTCAGATGATCTAAAGCAAGCAAGCATGTTCGTAATGACCAGAATGCAATCACATAAAAATATCCTTACCACCAATACTTCTACTAATGTTAATAACGATAACAGGCTTGATCACCCTGGAGTCGTTGAGATTATTAGACCTCCTCCAGAATTTGTAGAATTGCGGGTTATCACCGATACCGAATTTAATGAAAATCTAAAAAAAAGTTGCAACTCCTCATGTAAAGAAAACTTTATATGTAAAGGAAACGTCATGTATAATAAAAAACGTAAGATAATTTATATCAAACAGGCCCCTCGATCAACGTATATCTTAGGACCATCGTTGAGAGCCCTGAAAGAGATATATGAAGAATTTAACATTGCGCAATTAATAATATTTAAAGTCGACGGTAATAAAAAACTATTAGAAGAGATACGGAGTACTCCAAATAGTATTAAAAATATTGGTATTAAAATAGCAATTCTAAAAGAGGTACGAAGGATTGATGATAAGGAAACTCAAAAATTAATTATTAATGATTTCCACATGCTTCCTACAGGAGGACATGCTGGGATTAATCGCACCTATAATAACATCAAAAGGTATTATTATTGGACGAATATGCATAA
The DNA here is from genome assembly GCA_946251905.1 of Cryptocephalus moraei. Lineage (NCBI taxonomy): Eukaryota > Metazoa > Arthropoda > Insecta > Coleoptera > Chrysomelidae > Cryptocephalus > Cryptocephalus moraei. The sequence continues at coordinate 19,775,060 of OX276454.1, forward strand.
AGATATTTCCAAGTTTATCGAAAAATGTGAACTATGTCAAAAAGGAAAATATTCTATTATAAAACCACAACCCTTGACAATAACGACCACTGCGTCGTCAGCGTTCAGTAAAATACTTTTAGACATTGTCGGGCCCTTGCAAACTGATGAATATAATAATAAATACATATTAACTTTACAGTGCGATTTAAGTAAATATGTAGAGTGTTACCCTTTACAAAATAAAGAAAGCGAAACTGTTGCACGAGCCTTTGTAGAAAAATTTATATTACGGTACGGAGTACCAGACGAAATTTTGACCGATAAGGGTACTGAATTTTTGTCGAACATCTTTAAAGACACATGCAAATTATTAAATATAAGGCAACTTAATTCTACGGCATATCACCACGAAACTTTGGGAGCGATTGAAAATTCTCATAAGACTTTGGGAAACTTTTTGCGAATTCATGCGTCAAACCATCCTGAAACATGGAGTTCCTGGTTATCATTTTGGTGTTTTGCTTATAATACCAGCGTTCACTCAGAAACCAGATATACACCATATGAATTAGTTTTTGGAAAATCTTGCAAATTACCATCAAATTTAAGTAGTACAGTAGACCCCATGTATAATTTTGATAATTATCCAGTCGAATTGAAATACCGAATCCAATTGGCTAATAAGGAAGCTAGAGAAAATTTAGTGACATCGAAAGAAAATCGTAAGCGGGAATATGATATTAAATGTAAGTTTATTCATTATAATCCGGGAACAAAAATTTTGATAAAAAATACCTCAACAAATAAAAGTGAAAATATTTTTAAGGGACCGTATGTTGTACTAGAGGATAAAGGGGTAAATTTGATTGTTTGTATAGATAATAAGTTAGTTGAATTACATAAAAATAGAGTGAAATTGTATCATGAATAAAAAAAATGTTAATTAAGTAAATTAATTTTTTTTTCTTGTAAAAGGGGAAGGTGTAATGGAATTTCACTAAGTATGAACATTTGTTTCAATACGTTAATTTAGCTGACTTTAATTAATAATTCAATAACAATAAAGGAATAATGAACTCGACCAAGTCCACTGCACTTTCACCTAGTTAAACGAATTTGTTAACAATTTATATTAAACTGTTAACTATGCAATTTTTGTAAATAATACTTACTTGTAAAACGACGAAGAGTTGCGACCGAACGGTCGAGTAATAAAGATAAGTTTCGCTCTACAACCATACCTTAATTATGGATTTACCTTCTCCCTAAAGTTAAGGTTACCTAAGCCCTAAAGTTCACACCGCCGAACCATTAACATCACGGTGAAGCAACAACCATTGGCGGAAATGACTCCCGTACAAAATTCGACGCTAGAGATTCGCCGCTAACTTCATACACAAATTCTTATACGCCACTCTCCGAATCTCCGAAACCCACCCTCCCTCCTTACCTTCCCTGAGCGTCCCCTGCACCGCCATGAACCCGGCCTGTTCGGCACCGTTGATATCCCTCACTTCGTACCCCAACTCCCTACCACCGGCGAGGAAGGCGTCCGCCAAGGGGGTGCGGTGAGGAGCCTCTCCGACGGTCAGGAGACCACCCTCCTCGTGGAAGGGAGTGCGGACCAGGTAGGGGTTGCGGTTATCCTCGGACTTGAGGAAGTAGGTGAGGACGTCGTCGAAACCCCAACCGGCATTTCCTGGGACAGTAAAGTTATAACATGGTATGATATAATAGGGGACAATATAGTTTCTTCGTTTTTCCCGAAGAACGTGAAGTTGAAACGCTGTTTTCGTCCGCCCTCACCTTGCGCCTCCCATTGGTCGTAGTCCTGCGGGTTGCCCCTGATGTAGAGCATGTAGTTGAGGACGGAGGAGCCGCCCAGCACTTTTCCCCTCGGCCAGTTGCAGCGCCCGTCCACCATGGCTGAAAAGAGAACGGATTAACCATAGAAATATAATGAACTCTAGAAGCCCAATAGGTATCTACATTCAAGACTCAGTTAAATAACTCCACATAGCGAATAAACACCTACAACTTGTACATGCCCAGAACGCCTCTTCTTACCAAATCGTTGCAAGATTTTTTGTTCATATTTTTATGGTATGAAGTTCAGGATAGATCGTATGCGACTAGGGCAGGTAATTGGATAAAATCCAGTAAATTTAGCAACATCGCCTCAGAAGCACACGTGGTAATAACAAAAATACGACGCCTTATAAAACGAACAGGGTCAGCTTTTAGGAATTTTTGATAGCTTTTTGGTTTCATGTTTTTTAATTCGTTAGGAAATCGCTTGCCATTTATGCTCCGTTTTCTGTGGTTCCTTTTGGTTCTTATGGTCATTATGTATTTCTATCACTGCGTTTCATTACATACTATTGTGAGTTTAGTGTCTACCGATTATACTCTACAAATTGAGGCACGAAAAGACATATTTCACCTGGGAATTTCTGAAAATGTCCAAAATAGACAGAAATTTGGGACATCAAAAATTGCAGTAATACTCCCAAAACGCACAAATATTACAAACATTGTCACTCTACAAAGCAAAAGAGAATAAATATTTCCACTGATTTCTGCAAGCTTACAAAACTCAGGACTTACATTTCTAAAATTCACAGTTGCATCAATGTCTATCTATTACAAAATACTTTGGCACAATTGGAACAATGAAGCTAGAACGTGGTACCGCCTTTTCAACTATACAAGATCGACTGAAGGCGTACCGCGTATTGGAAGAATTACTTAAAGTCTATAACGCTGATTCGTGATATAATGTTTCATGGTCCGGCAGCATTAAATTTGATACTTTTTTGATAGTTGGCATAAAATCAATTTTGATGTTCGTTGAAACAACGAAGACGATTCATTAAATTTTTATGTTTGACGTTCATGGATGTACGACGAAAAATTTATCATTACAATGATGAAGAACATTGTTTAATAACCGTCAAATATTAATTCAATGAATTTTTACGGTATATTGCTGTATGAAAAGTTGGTCCAATGCATGAAGTTATTTGTTTATGACCAGAAATCATTGTAACAATCGCCGATACTACTGTTAATGTTCAAAAGAGGGACGACAGCAATTCATAAACATTATGTACAAAATTATTTTTTTTGCAATCTTAATGGTTCTGGACGTACCCAAACAAGCGCCACGCTGCGGCTCTGTCTTGTACCTCCAATCGAGGGCGGAGAGCTGGACGTAGGCGGCCATTAGGGGCACGTCGGAGATCTCCGTCTCATCCCCTCCCGCCTCCAGCAGGAGGACGCTCCATCCCTCTACCTCTGACAGGCGCGACGCCACCACTGCCCCTGAAAACAATATTATACAGACGTTACAAACCGACCTTCAGCTCTAAATAGCTCTAGTTCTTAGGTCTCTAGTTATAATTCTAGCCATAGTTCTAGTTATAGCTATAGTGCTTGTACTATCTCTAGTTCTACGATAGTTCTAGCTTTAGTTATACTTCTAGCGTTAGTTCTAATTCTAGCTCTAGTTCTAGTTATGGCTCTAGTTGCGGCTTTATTTCTAGTTCTACTTCTAGTTTGATTTGTGGGTTGGGGCGGGGCTTACCGGCGGAGCCGCCCCCGACGACAACGAAGTCGTATGCCTCTCTGAGCTCGTCGAGCGGCACCGCCTCCATGCGGGCGGCGCTAGGGTCCATCCAACGCTCGTAATGGGTGTAGGCGAGGGCGGCGACGAGGGTGGGCACTATGAGGGCGGCCGCGTTCCGGGCGGCGGACGCCCCCAGCTCCAACAGCGGCAGACCGACGGCGCTCATCTAAAGCCGCTGAAAATAAAAGGGGATAAGGTCGTCTTTTGACACTTCAAAAGACGTTACTAGCGTTACTTATACAGACCTTTTCTACAGAGTCGTATTATGGTATAAACATAAGAGCGAAAGAAAGGCCATATATTTCTCGTTGGGTAAACAAAGAAAGAACTTTTAAGTTTTACATGCACTCTGTGGAATGCATGCACTCTGCACTCTACTGAAATCGGAGAGCGATACGCGTTAGATGCCTGGACTGCCTGGTCGGCCGGCAACGTTGCAAAACTTCCTTCTCTGTCATACTAACGAACTACTATAAGTTTCTCTTTTGCTTTTGTTGATTTCGGACCCTGCATTTCAATAGAAAAGCTCCGTATGTTACTCTAAAGGTGCAACGCAAAACGTGACAACAGCGCATTAGTGTTATTGTTAATGACAAAAGTATTAGTTAGTTTGTCGTTGAAAGCTGACGGAATAACATAGTGAATTGAGTTTACCAATTAGTGCAACCAAAATTTTATAAATTAGGTGCTAAGGTCAAGCGTAAAGTTTGGGGCGGTGAAAAATGGACCTTCAACTAGAGTGGGTGATGTCTATCATTTACTTTTGGGTTATGTTGTGTTATATTGTTAAATTGTACTAGTAACATAGTCTGCCTTGCGTGCTGTAATATAGGTTTTATAAAATCTGATGTACATTTTTTTATATAAGACCGTAAAAGTGAGTGTTACCTTTAGGTTACGCTAGCTAGATTATCATTATGTACAAAATATTGAAAATTTATAACTTCACAAGTGTTCGTATGAGTGACTATTTATTTTGACCAATAAGAGACCTCTTATATGTTACTTATTACCTGCCATCGCCTGCATTTAAGCTCATTTTCTTAAAACGCATTCGCCCTAATTTGTAAGATTACCTAGAATTCGTACTGTAACGTTTATTTCAATTTATTTATACAGTTCTTAACACTACCTAATTTATTTAGTCTGTTTCCTAAATAATTAATTTGTGCTAAACACTCAACGCGCTAATTTATTTGTACACTTATCGTTTGTCAGCTTATCGCACTTTTCACTCACGACGGCTCCTTGTCTACTCTCCCTTCGACCGCAGGCCGTAATTATATATTTTCTAATAATGTTTTTCCAGAACGGACCAGATGATTCTTTCTCTAATTGGACATTTTCCGATTTATTCGAGAAGAGTTTTTATAGTCCCCTTTGAAATATGCCGCCTGGGGTCAGACAAGAAGGAGCACGCTTCACGCTGATGTTTACATTTCGCGTTACAATACTTAATGATTTGATTTTAATGATTTAACGGTTTGCCACTGCATTAGCGACCCTTGCCGCGTCCTTACGAGTCACCACTGTACGGTTTTACGGTGAGTGTTATAGACTGCTCCTACGGAATTTTTAATCAGAGCTTACTTACTGTTCATTCCTGTGTGGCTAAACCCCATGGAAATCATTGTAAGGCAACATGGGTTTCTGAAGCACACATGAGGTTAATAATGGAAAGGGCAAAGTCTCAGTGAATCACAGTTTCTGTGGAATTATAAAATTATGTGGTGATCTCAGATTTGAACCGACTTCAAGTATGTTTTGTAACTTTGAGAAATATGGGGTGGTCAAAATTTTAGATTCATAAACCGCTAGGAGTGCTAGAATCAATACAAACGTCTGTTTTCTACCTAAGTATATCGATTTAGAAGCTATTTACCAACCAAAAAATCAGAAAAAAATCGTGATGGCTCATTTCCACATTTTTAACTAGTCTGAATTTTTTTAGATTTTTTTCAAGCCCTTTACAACTCTCAAAAACCATGTATGTTTCCGATGATTTTTGTGAAGGGGAAGGGATTACATATGCTCAATTCTAAAAAAATGTAATATCATCTGACATGGAGATACACGTTCTCATTTATTTATTTCTTTCAATTTTTTAAAAGCGCTGACATCTACACCTGAAGTACCTTCTTTTAACGGAAATATTTTTTGTCCTCCAAGAGTGCAGAATGATGGATTTTTGACTTCCTGAATTTTTACAGATATTTCATAGGTAATTCGACAAAATTACGACTGATCAACCTTTTTTTTATTAGTGAAATATAATTTTTGTGTGGCTCATAATCCTAAGATGTGCAGAATGATAAAAGGCGCCTCCCTGAATTATCTCAGATTTTTCTAAGATAATCCTGCGAAATTACCAATGAAAAACCGTCTTTATTACAATATACCTTTTGGCCGAAGAATTAGGTCAATGGAACAGTGTATTTAACCCAAAAGCACATTTTCTAGATGAATCAGCTACAGTTATTTGTTTTTTTTATTGAAATTTTAGCTATGAAGCATTAACAATTTGTTAATTCAGAAGGGAAATAAAAATTTGCAATCATATACGTAGTATTTAGGTATATAGATATTTTGTGAAATAAGTAACTCCATTCTTTTCAAATTTACATATTTGTACAATATCTTGTAATTATTGAAAGAATATCAGATCAACTATTAGGAAATAGAGAAAATGTAGTTTTTAATAATATAAATAATTATTCAGAGAAACTTTAAATATGCAGACGTTACGCATAAGATCAATATCATTGTTCCAATTGTTTCTGGAAAAGCTTTTCTACTATTCTCTAAAATGAAACTTGGTTTTTGGTGTTCGTTTGATTACCCAAAACTAATCCTTAAATTAAAAGAAAATTAATATGTTCACATATTTATTTAATGCAATCATACCCAAGTTACCACAAAACTCGTATTTAAAATTTTCTTTAAAAGTCTTAATTATTCCTGCTGACCGTTATCATTTAGTACCCTTATCCACTCCTTCTAAATCCTCTTACCTTGTTTAACCAATACTTCTCGTCCTCACAAAATGTGCAATGATATCCCAAACGTCTTCGGAACGTCAAAAAGTCACTTTTAAAAACCAAACCCGACCTAACCGGTGAACGACCCGACCTAAGAATGTCGGACGAGGAACGGTACCACCGGTGACGTCACGGGGGGAATCGGGGGGTTCTCCCCTTTCCCCCGATCGCTTCTTAACCTTGACTTTCACCGACTGAGCCGGGTAATTAGGACATTAGGACACTTGACTTGAGTCACGTACGAGAGTTTTACAAGTTGCTGATCCGACTTTGGAGAAAATTCAGTGGGAACTTATCAAGATGGATTTATCAACTCTGAGGTTGAGGCAGGGGCGGCGTTAGGGTAGGGCGAGGTGGGGCGCCCGCCCAGGGCGCCGGCAAAAAAGGGGCGCCGCAGGCGCCCTTTTACATTTTCTCGCTCATTGAACGAGGCCTACTTACTCGTAAATTCTCTAAATTTAGGGAAAAAATTGTTATGTTAGCAACACTAGAATGGAACGCAGTGTTCAATCCTTTCGATCGGAGCACTGCATGCAGTTCATTTTACCGGGAATCCCCGATCCATGACGCTTTAATTACTTGGCTATTGTAACTCAGAAAACTGATGTTCAAGTCTCTCATGAGGATACTACTCTAGCCAAACAGTTAAAAGATTTCAGCTTCATAGTTTCATTGATTGTTTGGTATGACATACTTTTTTAAATTAATGTTGTTAGTTAATCTCTAAAAAAAATCTGCACTTTCTTGGAAGAATATAGAAATACAGGCTTTAAAAGCGCCATTTTAATTGCGAAGGAATTGGCTGAAGAATTAGAAATTGAACCTGTGTTTAGAGCCACAACAAGAATTCGATTTGTTAAGCGTCAAGCTGGTGAAACTGCCCGCGACGAGCATATAACTTCTCCAGAAAAAACAAATTGAGGTTGAATGCAAATCTCTCTTGGACACTACATTAATTTCAGCTAATGCCAGATTTGAACAGTTAAATGAGTACTCGGAATCTTAGTCGTGTTTGTACAATATAAAATGTATTCCGGAAAAACCCGATGTTGTCAAATTCTGTGGTGATCTCCAATTGAAATTAGACTCTAAATGTAGACTCTAAATCAGATATAGATGGTTATATGTTGTGTGATGAGCTCGTGAGCCTGAAATCTTTTATGCCTAATCAGAATGTAGTTACACCTGCTTATGTTTCAAATTCAAATTCAGATTCAAATTTGTTTCAAGTTCAAATTTTATCAAAGATCGCAATTTCGAGAATTGGAAAGGCGGTCAAGGCCGTAGAATAATTTCGTAGATAGATAGATCTGTTTCAGGGAGATACATTATGGATAAAAGAACATTTCCCGATAAAAAAATTTATTGTAAAAATTTGCTTAGGTGATTAGAATAATTTTTTTACAATTTTTTGTAAATGCACTCCATTTATCAACCCCCAGAAAACAACTAGTGTAGTAAATCGTATCGGATACAATTGTCCATTAATAATCAATCTCTTCGAGAAAAATGTAGATTTTTGAGATCCAAAAGGAAAAAAATCCAGGACTATAAAATTTGTGGATGTGGATAACTTCAGCCCGTTTTTTCTCATAGCTTCTTTAAAATTTAAACACATTGAAATTTTATTCTGATAGTTTCATTTCTATTTGTTTAAAATTATTCTTCTATTCCTATACTTTCTTCTGTTATTCTCTGCAAATTACAAATCAATTTTAGACAACTACAAAATTTCAGTAACCAAAAATATATATGTTTACTTGAAAGACGAAAACAATATCTAGTTTTCCAATTGGTTTTGCAATATAAGCTCTCCTAGGTGAAATAAAAAAAAATGTAACGTCTAATTAAAATTGTGTTATATCCAAAAGCACTTAAACGTCTAGAATTGAAACACAAGGATCTTTTTTTGAATAGAATTGCAACACATAACTCAAGTGTCTCAAAAAAATTAAATAACTCCGAATTTCACTTGCTGAGGGGGCTAAAAATTAGCGTTAAATTTATGCACTAGTTCTAGATAAGTAGAAAATGGAGTTTTTATAGTTGGACTTACAATCAGATATAGATGGTTGTATGTTGTGTGATGAACTCGTGAACCTGAAATCTTTTTTATGCCTAATCAGTATGTGGTTACACCTGCTTATGTTTTAAATTTTATCAAAGATCGCAACTTACAGGAACTGTATCCAAATGTATGGATAGCGTTGTGAATACTATTGACTATACCTGTAACAGTTGCTGGTGGGGAGAGAAGTTTTTCTAAGCTTAAGCTGATAAAAACCTATCTGCGATCGACAATATTTCAACCTAGATTGACAAACTTGGCAACTTTGTCAATTGAAAATGAAATTGCTTGAAAAACATCGACTTTGATAACCAAATAAAAGAGTTCGATGATAGAGAAGCTATAAAAGTGAAATTTTATTAGTTTTTTTAAAGAATGGTTATTTTTTTAATAAGTGGTTATTTTATTATACCATTGTATTTTTTCGTATGGAATTGAATTGCAGAGGGGGGGCGCCGTAGAAATCTCGCCCAGGGCGCTGGTAGTGCTAAAATCGGCCCTGGGTTGAGGCTAAGTTGTGTTTCAGTTAAGGTTCAGTTAACGTTGGTAAGTTTTGAGATTGGCACCATTTGTAAAAGTCGTTCAATTCGAGATTACATTAAAATCCTATTTAAAATCAACTCCAGGCGGGCATGCGCACTGAAGTGGATAGTTTGTTCAGTTACGCTTGATTTTGGATAAAACGGCCTAGCGCAAATATGATAAAATAATTAGATTTAGTATAGCACTTTGTTTAGTATAACACTTAGTTTTGTTTGCATCCAACATCTCAATGAAAACAGTGATATCATTGAAATAATCGAAGATATTCCTAGAATTAGTTAACATATACAAGACGCAAATGATAAGGGACTTCCTTATCTCTTTCTAAAGAACTCTTTGACAAAGTACGTTGAATGTTACAGTACCAGTGTGTGATGTGTGATAAAATAGCAATAATGTGGAAGAGAATAGTAGGCCCATAATAGCCAATAACTATACCAGGGCATGATTATTATTAAAGCTGATAATAAAATAGAACCTTTAAAAAAATGACGATGTTCAAGATCGTAAGACCTCATATGGCCGGACCAAATATTCATCGCAACACTATTAAAGTGCCTTTTAGGAAAATTTTAGAAAAGAATGTTTCAAATAAAAGTTGTAGCCATTAGTTAGGTCAGTTGAAATCGAAGACTTGGTAAGAATTGGTACAGCCGTTTTGGGGAAAATTGAGAAAATTTGAAAATTCACAACAGTAAAGGGCCCTTCGTAGAAGTTCAGTTAAGAAAACGATAACGTCAATCAATAAGAATTGAATAGATAAGTAAACATAACAAGTTCAAAACTAGTACGTACCTGGTTCGTATCAGTTTTTGAGTTAATCCAAAAAAACCCTAAAAATGACAATAGTAAAGTGCCCTTAACCCTTAACTGACTCTGATTAAATTTATGTGGTTGCTAGTTTTAGGGCATCTAGCCTAAATACGAAATTGCAAAATAGTAAAAAAGATATAATAAAAATAACTTTCAAAAGACATTTCCTTAATCCTTAATCCAAGATCCTTAATCTATTCTTTTACTTATACTAGAGGTTCTTTTAATTAAATCGCTAATTTTCAGATCATTTAATTATAATTAATTATAAAGTTTGATTGCTCTTATGTAATTATTTTTGTTACCTACATTTTTATATATTTTTGGTAGTATAATAGATTTATTTTTTGTTTTACTAATAGAGTTTCTGTAAATACATTTCAGGTCGTTATAATGATATTTAAAACTTTTATGTGCAAATAATTGTAAATTTATTGGTCTTTTCTGTTCAAATCTGTTTTTGAAAACTAAATTTAATAACCTGTTTTGTATATTCTGTAGTATATTTTTGTAGGCACCTCCCCAAGTAATTATTCCATAGCTAATTCTACTATGGAAAAGTGCATATCTAATATATCATCAATAGTGTAGGTACTTGTCATAAATTTTGATATTTTGTAGAAAATATAGATTAAGTATTTGGTCTTATTTATGACGTTTTCAATATGCATATGCCATTTTAAGGTATAGTCGAAGTTTTCTCCTAGATATTTACAGTCTTCAACTCTTTTTAGCCTATCAACATTTATCGCAATTTCAATATTTTTAGGTATACTATCGGTGTAATTTCCAAAAGTTATATAAAAAGTTCTATTTATATTTGAAGTTAGTTTGTTTAGACGTTTAGAGCTAGCCAAATTGACACTTTTTCTAAATGTTGATTTATTATTCTATGATGTACCTAATGGTTGCAGTATCATCAGCATAAAGTAAAATTGAGTTTCCTGGCATTCTAATTAAAAGATTGTTTAAATATGATACAAAAAGTAGTGGACCTAATATTGTTCCTTGCAGAACCCCCGTGTTTATTGTATTATATTCACTTTCTTTTTCACCCAATCTTAGCTTCTGTTTCAACGCTATTACTTATATAGGTAGCTTTCAATTAGTTTATGGGAGTGCCTCTAATTCCATACGCATCTAGTATCTCTTGATCTACAGTATCAAAACCCTTAGCTAGGTCTAAATAAGTTTGTGCTATTTGAGTGCTTTTATCTAAGTTTTCGTATATTCTTTTAGTGATATAACTTATAGCATCTTTTGCTCCTTTTGATTTAATGAGACCAAACTGTTTTTTACTTACAAATTTATTTTTCTCTATAAAATGAAGAATCAAATCATCTATAATTTCTTTCATTTCAAAATTATCTGTATTAATTATTTTCTGTCATTCAATTTTCCTGTTTTTTGATATTGCAATTTTGTTATTCATTTTTAAATACCATTTATTTATATTTTTGTGATTTGAAAATAAGGTAATAGTGATATTGTCTTTAAATAAATCGAAATGTGTTGATTATAATTAAATGAGATTTATTATCATGGGACCCACCTAAATGCAATTTTATTAATAAATATTTCAATAATTGATATCTCATTCACATACCCCGACCTGTTTGTAATAACAATTTCATTATTATCAAGTTAAATTTTTTGTCCAAAATGTTTTTTGGTTATGCAAGTTTATGTAATGTTTAATATTGAATAAAATGTTATTGTACCACTATTTCTATTAGTAAATTTATCACACTCCGAGTCATAATAGTGTGATATACATATTATTTAATATGTACTTGCTTTTAGTAACGGTTGAAGAGGCAGTCGTTACACTGAAGTCCTCACACAAAACTTTGCTCAAGAAAATAATGTCATTTTTGAAATAATATGAGATGACAGGCTTTGTTTGATTGGAGTTAATTGGGACCAATCTAATCAAATGTAGTATTGGTGTTAATGATGAATATACATAAATAATACATGAAGTAATTGTCTTGTTCTGTTCTCCCTTCCCTTAATCAATTGTTAAATAATTGTGAATGGAAAATATACGTTATTATCACAACTAATGGAATTTTATCTCTTGACCTTCCCTTATCGAATGGTTCAACTCGACACACTCAAACTTCTTGTCAGTCCCTCCGAAAATGTTACACAGATTGCTTCGAACGACGAATAGACGTTTCGGGACGTCTTCAGGCGACGTGACCGCCCTATACGACTTCCACGTAAGGAAAGGCGGGAAAATCGTCAACTTCGGAGGTTTCCTGTTGCCTGTGCAATACGCGGATCTGAGCATAGTAAACTCGCATCTCTTCACCAGGAAAAGTGCTTCGCTATTCGACGTCTCTCATATGCTGCAAACCGAAATTTATGGTAATACCGAAATCGCTTTTGGATTCACAGTTACATGCTACTTTAAGATATTTTTCAAGACTTTTGGGATTTCTCAAGATTTGGGCTTCGTATAACGACTAAAACTACAAATTTCAAAATGGTAGACTTTCCCCAAACTCTATCATAACCTAACTTTAAATTCCAATAGCTTCCATAGTAGCAACGGTACTAACTACAAGATTTGTAGTAATATGATTTCACTGTGAACTTCAATAACCCTCAAACTGCTAAAGGTATCAACTTCAAAATAGTGACAAATCATTTTTTGGCCATATTAAACAGGCTTGTATTATATCTTAAGATTTGAACTCCGAGTACCCCAAAGCAACAATACATTCTTTACATCTCAATCGTCTTCTGCCACATCTTGACTCTGAACTCCAAAACTACTCTGGCTAAAAGCTTCAGGATAGTAACAAAGACATCTTTTAATCTTCAGTAACTTTAGAACTAGGAACCACGAACTTCAAAGTACTCGCAGTACTAACATATTCGTAGTACTTTCCATCTTCCTCAACTTCTACCACAACGTAGTTTTGAACTCCAATACCACCATAAATAGCTATTGCAGCCACAATCTAATTACATGTTACTTATGTTTGTTTTGGTTTGTTTAGGGAAAAATAGCGCAGAGTTCATAGAATCCACCTGCACCGCAGATGTGCAGGGGTTGAAACACAATTCCGCCACTTTGACAGTATTCACTAATGAAACCGGTGGAATTTTGGACGATCTCATAGTCACCAAAGTCTCTGACGAATATTTATACGTAGTGTCGAACGCCGCGAGGAAAGACCACGACAAGCAACTCTTACAGCGAGCATTGGTAAGATTCAATAAGCTTGCAGGTCTTACTGCGACTGCATTCACCTTATTTTCTCTTCCAGAAAAGGTTTAAAGCTGAAAATGCATCGAGCGACGTAAATATAAGATTCTTCGAGCCCAAAGAAAGGAGCCTATTGGCACTACAAGGTCCTAAGGCCGGCGAGGTTTTGAAACATTTGACCGATGTTGATATTTCCACGCTTTACTTCATGAACTCGACTGTGGGAGACGTCGCTGGTGTTTCAAACTGCAGAATCACCAGGTAGAATGCAATTTGAACCAGTTTTGTTTAAATTAATTTTTTTTACATCTTTTTTCAGATGTGGTTATACCGGAGAAGATGGTTTCGAGATCTCAGTACCATCTGAAAACGCAGAGAAATTAGCTGACGAGTTACTTAGCCTAGATTCCGTTAAACTGGCAGGTTTGGGAGCACGAGATTCCCTCAGGTGATACACAAAATGTAAAAACCTGCGAAACGTTTTTCAGGCTTTTTAAGTAATCTCAGGAGGCTTTATTGAGAAACCTGCTATCGTGTATGAGAACGTTCTGCAACATGAAGTAGTATGGGATTCCTTTAAAACCTTCTAGGTCTTCTAGACCCTATTTTCTGAGAATCTATAATTCTAACATCTTTTACATCTACATCTTGTAACATCTAAAAGCATCTTTTAGGAACACTAAAATATATTTCAAAATGATAAAGAAAATGTCAAGCCATGATGGCACATCGAGAATCCAGAATAAGCAAGAGAGAATTTTTGTTTCAATAATCTTTTGATATCACGTTCATTAATTTAACATTGCATGTTATGGTTTTTAACATTTTCCATAGGGCACCAGGTTCCAAGTTCTTTAAGCTACTACTTAAGAATGTCCTGGATTATTGCATAGCTTCCTTTCACCGTTTATAAGGGCTTTCAGAAATTTCTCAATTTACTAAATCATGTAAGAGAAGTGTGAAATTCATTAGAGGTCTTCTAGAGTTTCTACCTAAAAGTATATTAGCCAAATGCTATTAAAAGAGATCACAGCACAGCACCTCCATCCAAGCTTCTACCAGGCTCACTAAAATTTTTCCGAAAATCATAAAAAACATGTCAAACCAATGTGTCACATCTTCATTCAGAATTCAGAATATGGAAGAGATATTTTTTGACACTGTAATCTTTTGATAACTATAAACTGCTACTTTCACTAATTCATTAGTATATGTTAGTGCTTTCAGCCACATTTTCCATAGAGCAGCAGTTACTAAGTCCTTTAAGGAATCCCTTAAGAGAGTTCTAGATTTTACATACTTTTCTTTGAGCGTTTTTAAGAACATTAAGAAATTCCTCAAAGCTTTCAAGAACATGTAAAAGACGTGGATTTAATTAGAGGCGTTCTAGATTTTCTACCTAATAGGAAGTTACCCAAACCACTTCAAAACAGATTTGACCACCTCTAACCAAGCATCTTCCGGGATCACTAAAGTTTATTTGGAAAACATAAAAACCATGTCACATCTTGAATTTATAATAATGAAGACAGAATCTTTGTTGCCATAATCTTTTGATATCCATGAATAGCTACTACTAATTACTACTTATTTATTATTACATGTCATGGTTTTCCACCACATGTTTTGTAGAAAACCAGGTTCCAGGTCCTTTGAGAATCTTTCAGAAATTTCTCAAAGTTTACAAAAACATGTGAAAGTTGTGCTTCTAGCTTTTCAAAGGGTTTCTTAGAGGCTTACCATATTTGATCAGTTCTTAACAAAAATTTCGAAGCTTCTTAAGAACCTTCCAGGGCCTTATAAAAACCTCTAGAGAATGTATGAAATTCCCTAGAAACTCTCCAGGTTCTATAAAAATAATCTGGTGTGTCTTATGAATCTTCCAAGTTTACTCAAATCCATATACATATTTTTCTAAGACCTTTCTCAAGTTTGCCTTAACTCAGGTTTGGCACCTTTCTCATTTTCAGGTTGGAGGCAGGTCTCTGCCTCTACGGCAACGATATTACAGACAAGACCACACCAGTAGAAGCAGCCCTGACGTGGCTAGTATCGAAAAAGCGAAGAGAACGCAAGGATTTTCCCGGAGCAGACGTAATCTGCAAACAGATCAAAGAAGGCACTGCGGTCAAAAGGATAGGTCGGTCACTAACAACTTGTCAGGTTTAGGTTTGCTTAAATGGTGTCTTTCCCCAGGTATATCGTCGGAGAGCGGTCCACCGGCCAGACAGGACGTGGAGATCGTCTCCGGCGACGGGA
This sequence comes from Cryptocephalus moraei, assembly GCA_946251905.1. Lineage (NCBI taxonomy): Eukaryota > Metazoa > Arthropoda > Insecta > Coleoptera > Chrysomelidae > Cryptocephalus > Cryptocephalus moraei. The sequence goes on from OX276454.1 coordinate 19,790,611, forward strand.
AAACCATCGGGAGGGTCACCTCAGGTTGCCCCTCCCCAAGTTTGAAGAAGAACATCGCCATGGGCTACGTCGATGTTAACCACAGCAAAATCGGTTCTGAAATTGTGTTAAAAATCAGAGGAAAGATGTACCAAGCGACGGTCACCAAGATGCCCTTCGTCAAGTCAAATTATTACAATAAACCCAAATAAAGACAATGATTAACTACGAATTGCTTTATTGCGTTTGTATTAAAGACACATCAATCTAATTCCAAATTAAGACAGCTCGACAGCTCTTTCGAGAACTCGCATCCGTCCTCAATGTCTGCGAAATAAATAAACGTTCAAGGTAATTTTACTCACCCTGTAAATTTAACTTACCGCTTGTGGATAACCTAGCGAAACATTTCCTAATCTCCCTCAAGGTTTGTATCCTTTTCAAATCGTCGTTCTTTATGTGATCTTGTGCCCATTTAACGAACAACGTTTCAGAAGGTGTCTCATCGTCATCAAGCTAAAATGAACGTTATTATCGTTATTACATACAGAGCAATGTAAGTGATTAACTCGCCATTTCCATATAACCGAAGACGCATTGGCTGGTGCACTGGAAATGAAAACTTGCAGAATTGTCGGAGACAGATTTGAAACTACCTCACCTGATTCTCGTTATCTCGCTTATTACTGTCGCTCCTTTTGATCCTTTGCCTGTAATATCCCATTCCTCGATTGTATCCCGTGTTGTAATATCCATTGTTGTATCCTGTAATGGGTAATGAAATTTGGAAGCACTAGAGGATCGCATTACTACCTTGGTTCCTCTCGTTGTTGTTACTTCCCCTGTCGGTGTAGTCTCTGTTACCGCCGTACTCTCCAGTGCCGTAATACCTGTCGTTACCCACGGACGTGGTGCAAGGCTCCGAGTTGTCCATGTTGTCTTGTTTCCTGGAATCGTATCTGGGGTAATAGTTGTTGTCGTTCCTGTTTTGGTTCTTGCGATTGTTGCTGTTGTTGTTGTTCCTGGAATCCCTGTTGTTGCTGTTGCTGTTGTTGCCGTCGTTGTTATCGTTATCGTCGTCATCGTTTGATCCGAAGTTTTTGTAAGAATTAGACTTGTTGTTTTTGTTGTTTCGTCTGTTATTGTTGTTGTTGTTGTTGTTGTAACTGTCGCTCTCCTCTTCGCTGCTCTTGTAATAGTCCTGGTTCTTGCGACTGTACCTGTAGCCCAATCGAATAAAATGTTAATTCACGTGAAAAAAGTAATTATAAGTAAAATTAAAATAATTAAAATATAATTTCATTTCACTTAAATTTTGATATCAGAAAGATCTCAATAAATTTTTTTTTTATTGGACTAGGCTACTGCAGGTACCAACCGAACTGAGATCGAAACACTTTCGTAGACAAAGCTCATACCTGTTGTTCTTCTGCGAGTTCCTGTTGCGTTTCCTCTGGTTCCTCCCGTAATCCTCGTCGTCATCCTCCTCCGAGTTGTCCGAGCATTGGTTCATCACTTTGCCTATCTCACTTCTGAACGGATCGTCCTTGTTCTCGTCCTCTTCGTTCCTTCCGGACTCCATGGTCTTGTTGTTACTGTTGTTGTTGCTGGACCTCGAGGCGTTCCTCAGGACGTCCTTCAGTTTCATCCTGTCGGCCGCACGGGTCTCGTGCAAGAGGAGCATCGATGACAGCGCCAGGAGGAACAGGACTCTTCGACACATTTTGGTCTGGACGATAGGAAGGCACTCGGTACACTTTTATATACCGTGCGAGGATAAAAGAGATGAGAGACGGGAGAGGTCGTATGGAAAATTTGACAGGTTGATTGGGGTAATTAACTATATGATGGGCTGGCAGGATAATGAAAGAAGTGATGTGTTTGGCGGTGAATGAAACGATGATGTATACCGAATTCTGGTAAAGGATGCTTTGATATTTACATGCCGTGCTGGTTATTTAAGTTGTGCGGTGGAGTGTGATTTTGGGAAATACTGAAATGGTTTTGTAATCACAATGGACCGTTTTTTGATTGTTTCAACAGTACTGCAGTTCCCTGAAAAAATACTGAAATGACAATTAGCACCTGAAACGTGTCACCTATTCCAGTTTCGATCTCACGTTCTTGTATAACGATTTACGAGTGTATTTAGAAACTTGTCGAAACTCTGAAGCTGTTCTACTTGTTTGGAAGGAAATCTACAAATTTGAGAGAAAACAGCACAGGAACTTTCGAATTTTATCAACAGATCGAGACAGAACAGAACAATTTTCTTACATCATAGCAATCTCTTGAATTTTCTTATAAAAGTTCATAAGTTAAGAAGCTAGAACTGTTGGCACTATTACAAATAATTATACGAAATATGCGCTTTTTACGTTCTCATATTTGAGAACAGTATTGTAATCGGGTCAATTTCTTAAATTTGATTTATTAGCATTTCTAAACTTTTTAAGGTAGTGTGATCCTTAAAAATGTGTCTTTGAAAACATATCTGCATGTGTATGTATGTATTATTTATTTATTTATTTATCCTTCCACATAGCACAAGAAAGTAGTTATAATGTAAGAGTGCCTACTAACTAAAACATAAAAGGAAAACTTACACAACAGACTCACACTAAGATCATACACAGACACATTAAAACAACGTGAGGTATCAGACTGACCAGCTACATATGCAAATTGCTTAAAAATAATTGCCTAAAACAAGCTTTTACTGCTCTTATATTAGTGTTGAAGAAATCTATATCACAGTTTTCTACTTAAAGATTACATTCATTCAGCATGTTTTAAATTGGTGAGCAACTCGAGGTACTTGTGGAAAACAGTCCAAGTCTCTTATCCTTAAAGCTATCTTAGGTACCCTAAAGTTAATACTATTGATTAAGCATAACTCACAGTATTTGGTATTGTTTACGATACAGAATACAAATATAACACATTGTATGCTTCTTCTAATGCTTAAAGTATCAAAATTAAAATCAACTAACATTGATTTATATGAAACCATATATGGATATACATTGTACTTCTTGACATGGAGATATCTTAAAAACCTTTTTTGAACTTTTTCAATAGCGTTGGAATGAGTTTCTGCTGGAGGTGACCATATCACAGCCGCATATTCTAAGTGTGGTCTTACAAGAGAGTTATACAATTTTATCACAGTATTTATCCCAAAGAACCGACTATTTCTAATAACAAATCCAAGTGCGCTATATGCTCGATTCATAATAGTCTCGTAATGCTTATTGAATTTCAAATCTGTTCGAAGGATAACACCCAAGTCCTTACACTCACTTTTTCTTGGCAGTATACAGTTGTTGATGGTATATTTATGGTCAATAAAGTTCTTTTTACGCGTAAATGTAATGACCTGGCATTTATTTATATTGATTGACATTCCACTAATTGAAAACCAATGAGTTACCTGATCCAAGTCATTCTGTAACTGTTGACAGTCTTCAGAGCTCAGTACTTTTTTAAAAATTTTGAAATCATCTGCAAAAAAAAATTATATTGTAACGTTTATTTTATAATTTATTTACATTAATTGAACACTAATTTATTTAACACACTAAACTACTTGTACACTAGACTAGACACTACATAATTTATTTGTACTGCTCCGCTTTCGGATCGTATGTCGCGTTCACTTCTGCTTCTCTAGTTCTAACTAACTCCCTCGATCACAAGCCCCCTTATATATACACCCCCAACCCTGACCGAGAATGTTCTAGTATATTCTAGAACACCTACGCAGGAAATGTTCATGCACCTGTCTTGTACGCGTCGTAGTTATTCTTTTGAAGGAGTAAACATGTGTCGCTTTGTTTACTTCTCGCATTACACTGCCCCCGCCTTAGAGACGTTTCGTCTCGGAACGTATCCCTGGTAGGCCCATGCAGGAACCTGCAGTTAGCCCCCCGCTTACAGCGAGACGTGGCATCAAAATAACAGGGGACCGTCTTCCCGAGTCGACATGGTGCAGGCCCAAAACAGCAGACTAAAACTTCCACTCCGGTATTCTTCAACACCACTTCCAGCATATTCCGGACAACCCTCCAGTCCAGCTGATCTCGTCCAGCACCTAACTTGGGGACAGCTAGCTTCCTGATGTCGAGCTCCAGCAGTCGGTCTCGTAGCCTATGCAAGGTTCGCCATACATCGTGATAACATGGTTTAAGGGACCCGATCTCCTTCGTAACCAGATAAAAGATGTGTCTTACGTTGTCACGTAGTTCCAGAACCTTGCCAATATCCGGGAGTTGCGCTCTGAGTTGTTCCAAGCGCCCGTACTTCTTCTTGAAAACCGTGGCGATACCTCGTGACATTACCAGGTCGGTGGACACACAATGGGCCAACGAGTATTCTTCAGTTACGCTGAACAAATCCTGTTGTTTTTCACAGGTTACCCCATACCGTGCTTTTCCGGTACCCCCGTAGGCGCTCATAAATTCTTCGAACGAAAGTTCGTTCTCCTGCGCCAACGTGTTTCTTACTCGGGGAACCTCCGCCTCATCGTGCGATCCCTCATAGGGTGCCAACCGATTGAAGTGCACCACTCTCGGCTTGCCATTTGGTAGTTTGCTTACCCGGTAGACCACGTCATTGATTCGTTTCTTCACAACATAGGGACCTTCCCAATTGGTCTGTAACTTAGGGGACAAACCACGTTTCTTCTGTGGGTTGTACAGCCAAACTCGATCTCCCATTTGGTAGCCACCCTCTTTAGCGTTGATGTCGTAACGCTCTTTGATGCGATCACTGGCGATATTTAGTTGGTATCGGACTTGATCGTGAATCTCGTTCATCCTTTGCCGCATCCTGGAGACGTAATCTTCCCCCGAAACGTCCTCGTCCGGTCTAGCGCCAAAGATTAGATCACAGGGCAGTTTAAGTTCTCGCCCGAACAGGACTTTGGCTGGAGTTTGTCCTGTCGACTCATGAACGGCCGAGCGGTAGGCCATCAGGAAGAACGGCACGTGTTCGTCCCAGTCTCTTTGATGTGACGAGACCATTTTCGCTAGATAGCGGTTGAGGGTGCGATTCATTCGTTCTACCATGCCGTCAGACTGAGGGTGAAGGGCCGTGGTTCTTGTTTTTCGTACCCCAAACTTCTCACAGATCCTCCGGAATAGGCCACTCTCAAAGTTTCTTCCTTGATCCGAGTGTAATTCCATGGGTACTCCAAACCGGCAGATCGTCTCCTTCACTAGCACATCGGCCACTGTCTCTGCCTCCTGATTAGGGAGAGGGTACGCTTCTACCCACTTCGTAAAGTAGTCCATCACGACCAAGATGTATTTATTCCTCTTTTCGGTCTCAGGGAAGGGTCCTGCTATATCAATAGCGATCCTTTCGAAGGGGCTTCCGACGTTATATTGTTTCATGGGAGCTTTCGGTCGTCTTTGTGGCCCATTACTTGCAAAGCATGTAGTACATTTCTTGCACCAGTCCTTCACGTCGTCTGAACAATTGATCCAGTAGAAGCGCTCCCGTACCTTCTGCAGCGTTTTCTTGATCCCTAAATGTCCGCCAGACGATCCGTCGTGAAGGTGCCGCAAGACCTCCGCGATTTTACTGGAGGGAATTACCAACTGCCGTCTTTCCTCCGTCCCGTCTTGGCTTTCCAGTACGCGTTTTAGTAGTCCATCCTCAACCACTAGCGAGTCCCACTGTGCCCAATAGCTCTTGAGTTTTGGCGAGCCAGGTGATACCTCTTGCCACTTAGGACGCTCTCCTCCCTCTTTCCAAACAAGGATTTCTTTGAGAACCGGGTCTTTTCCTTGCTCTTGTCGTAACGAGGATGGTGTCCATTCCTCGGCGACCACGGTCGTTCGATAGACTTTCTCGGACTTTTCCTCAGCTCTATGACAATGAGGACACTCATCAGGGCATGGTCTTCTCGAGAGTGCGTCTGCGTTTCCATGACTCTGTCCTGGCCGATGTTCTATGACAAAGTCATACTCCTGGAGCCTCTCGATCCAGCGAGCGATCTGTCCTTCGGGATTCTTAAACTGGAGGAGCCATTTAAGAGCAGCATGATCGGTCCGGATCAGAAACCTCCTTCCACACAAATATTTATGGAAGTGCTCGATGGACTTGACGATGGCCAATAATTCACGCCGGGTGACGCAGTAATTCTTTTCTGGTTTGGAGAGTACCTTGCTGAAGTATCCAAGGACACGTTCTTGTCCCTCCTGGCGCTGCGACAGAACACTTCCAATTCCCACATTGCTCGCGTCGGTGTCCAGGATGAACTGTCCTTCTGGCAGAGGAAAATTCAGCACTGGGGCACTGGTCAACTTCCTCTTCAGCTCGTCGAAGGCAGACTGGCATTCCTCATCCCAACAGAAGTTTCGTCCTTCTTCCGTGAGCCTTGTCAACGGCTTAGCGACGTCGGAGAACATCCGGACATATCGTCGGTAGTACGTGCAGAGGCCCAGAAAACTCCTCAACTGGTGTTTATCTACCGGTATTGGCCACTCCTTCACCGTACTTGTCTTGTCCGGATCAACGGCGACGCCCTCTCTGCTCACTACGTGCCCTAAGTATGAGACCTTCCTTCTGAAGAGCTGACATTTCTTAGGGTTCAGTTTCAGTCCCGCACCTTGCAGTCTCTGGAAGACGTCCTCTAAGTTTTTCAGATGTCCTTCGAAGGTCTTGCCCATCACGATGACATCGTCCAAATAGACTAGGCACGTCTTCCACGTCAGACCCATTAGCACGCTCTCCATCAGCCTCTCAAACGTCGCTGGGGCATTACAAAGTCCGAATGGCATGACTGTAAAATGCCACAGGCCGTTACCGAAGGTAAATGCCGTCTTTTCCTTATCGGCAGGGTCCATTTCGACTTGCCAATAGCCGCTTTTTAAATCCAAGGTCGAAAATATCGTGGATCCAGCAAGGGTATCGAGTGTGTCGTCGATACGTGGTAGCGGGTAGCTGTCCTTTTTGGTGACACTGTTCACCTGCCGGTAGTCTACACAGAATCGAGTAGTCCCATCCTTTTTCTTCACCAGTACTACCGGCGAGGCCCATGGACTGCTTGACGGCTCGATGACCCCGTCCCGCTCTAGGTCCTTGATAATTTTCTCGGCTTCCTCCCGTTTGGCCAAAGGTAGTCGTCTTGCTGCTTGTCGAATCGGTCGTGTCTCGCCCGTGTCAATTTTATGTGTCACGACCTTGGTCTTTCCCAGCTTTCCATTCTCGGTGGTAAATATGTCCTGGTACTTATTTATTAATTCGTGGGCCTTTTGTTTCTGTGTGGGCGAGAGAAACGCACTGGTCTGGGAAAGAATTTGTTTCAAGTCCTGCGGAGTGTGTTTGGACCTTTCTTCCTCACTAACGCCCCTTACGATGGCTGAAGCGGCTATACATGTGCCCAGCTTCGTACCCTTCTTGATGGTGACCGGGTACTGATTGATGTTGAGTAGTCGCACAGGCACTTCACTTGAGAGAGTAACGAGCGCCTTTCCTACCAGTACCCCTCGAGCCAGTCGATTGTCATCGTTTTCTGGTTCGATCACGGCTGGAATTCCCTCTTCCACAACACCCCTCAGACAGGTAGAGGTGATCGTTTCGCTTCGTTCTGGGAGAATCACATCTTCTGCCATTATTACGTCTAACACAAAGTTGTCACGATTGTGTAGCAGTAATTCTTCTTGACCGATCCTCAACACTCGGTGTCCGAAATCCAACTGGAATCCATGATTCCTCATGACGTCCATTCCCAGTATGACGTCTTCCTCAATTTCGGCTATGAGAACAGGATGGTCAAACTTTACTCGTCCCAACGTCATGCTAACCGTCGCTTCACCGTGTATTACTGCCTTCTCCCCAGTGGCAGTTCTTAATTGCCACCTACTTGGCCTAATCTTCCTACGGTCCCTCACAACTTCCGAGCGTACGATCGTCTTCGTAGCTCCCGTGTCCACAAGCATGGCGTGGGATCTCCCGTCGATAGTGCCATCGACGTACGCGCTCCCCAATTGGTGGGAAAACGAGGCTATACTGGCCCGGGGGTTCCTATTGCCACGGGTCGACGTCCCCTCCCTTTTATCGACCCGCATTAGTTTTTCCGGGGCCTTTGCCGGCACCGCTGTTTTGGGCCGCGTCTTCTGTGCTGACAGCAACTCCATGATCTGCTGGACGGCCTTCTCCACGAGTTTTTCTGTGCCTACCTCCTCGGTAACAGCTCGAGCACAACCGTGAATGCGGGAGGCTTCCATTGCTGCCTCATGTTCTAGTGCGATGGCGAGCGCGTTCATTACTGTTTTCGGTCGAGCTAGCCTCAGGGCCATCTGCAGTTCCTGGTCCCGCAGCCCGCTCACGAACGTCTGCACTGCGAGGCACTCCATCATCTGTTCCGGCGCCGTGGGATACGCCAACCTCACTAGTCTGGCTACGTCCGCTTCGAACTCCTGCAGGGTCTCGTTCGATCTCTGACGGCGATTGGACATCTGGGATTGATGGACTTGCTGCAGATGTGTTTGCCCGAACCGCATTTCCAGTCGCCTCAGCAGCTCATTGTAATTCCCGGCTTCTTCGGTGGATAGCGTCTGGAGAACTTCCAACGCCTCTCCACGTAAGGCTACCGTTAGGGAAACAGCTTTCTCGTGAGTGGACCAAGCATTAGCCTCCGCTGCCGCCTCAAACTGCTTCTTGTAACTGGCCCACGGAATTTTTCCGTCGAACGTTGGGGGCGTCACTCGATTGGTGCATATCGAGTTCTTTTGAACGACCGCCTTTATTTCTTCCTTCGTCTCGCCGCTACTGACTCGCCTTAGTCGTTCTTCCAACTGCTTCTTCTTCTGTTTACTTTCGTCTTCTTTCCCCTCGCCGCTACTGACTTGTTCTAGTCGTTCTTCCAACTGCTTGATCTTCTCTTCAATCTCCTTACGCTGAGCCTCCATCTTGTCGGATATCTCTTCCCTCTGGGCGGCGATTTGAGCAGTAATATGAGTAATTATGTCTTCCCTCTGGACGGCGATTTGAGCAGTGATGTCTTCCCGTTGGGCGGCGATTTGAGCAGTGATGTCTTCCCTCTGATCGGCGATTTCTTCCCTCTGGGCAGCGATTTCTTCCCTCTGGGCGGCGATTTGAGCAGTGATGTCTTCCCTCTGGGCGGCGATTTGAGCAGTGATGTCTTCCCTCTGATCGGCGATTTCTTCCCTCTGGGCAGCGATTTCTTCCCTCTGGGCGGCGATTTGAGCAGTGATGTCTTCCCTCTGGGCGGCGATTTGAGCAGTGATGTCTTCCCTCTGGGCGGCGCTTTCTTCCCTCTGGGCGGCGATTTGAGCAGTGATGTCTTCCCTCTGGGCGGCGCTTTCTTCCCTCTGGGCGGCGATTTGCTTCGTGATGTCATCGTCTTCGAACTCGAAAACTTCCGGGTCCTGGCCATTTTCTTTCAAAAATGCTGAGAGCCGGTCCTGGAGTTCAGTCTTCCTCCCTCCTGTTTCCAATTCCCGTTCCTCGAGTTCTTTTTTTAACTCGGCCACTTTTAATTCGCGTAACTTCTTCATGATCCGCTCTTCTGACACCAATGTAACGTTTATTTTATAATTTATTTACATTAATTGAACACTAATTTATTTAACACACTAAACTACTTGTACACTAGACTAGACACTACATAATTTATTTGTACTGCTCCGCTTTCGGATCGTATGTCGCGTTCACTTCTGCTTCTCTAGTTCTAACTAACTCCCTCGATCACAAGCCCCCTTATATATACACCCCCAACCCTGACCGAGAATGTTCTAGTATATTCTAGAACACCTACGCAGGAAATGTTCATGCACCTGTCTTGTACGCGTCGTAGTTATTCTTTTGAAGGAGTAAACATGTGTCGCTTTGTTTACTTCTCGCATTACAATATGAATATATGGGTGTCTGTGGTATGTTTTCTCGGAAATTAAAACTCCTTAACGGTTATAACTTTGAATCTAGACTTTGTGCTACACTAGGTCATCCAAATAGGCTTTTTATTGAAATCTGCTGTGATAAAAAGATAGTTTACGCTTGTCATTTTCCAGTTTGTGGAAAATTAAAAATTTTCTTCAAAATTAAGGAAATTTCCAATTTTATTATAAACTTTAATGCTCCTTCCACTGTCGAATATGTGTAATAAAGTTTCATAATTTTTTTGGAACAATCTTCTCTAAGCGACATTTTCACTTGTTTTTTGGTTTATGGAAATTTTCTCGAAATTAGGCACAGTAATTATTTTTAAACTTTAAATGTGTATTCTACTATCTAATATATGTAAACAAGTTTAACAACATTTTTGAATAAATCTTCCCTAATGAGCACTTTAAACTTGTCATTTTCTAATTGCTGGAAATTTTCCTAAAATCTACTGCAATATTTTTTTCTAAACTTGAAAAATTTATTCTTTCATCAAATATGTATAATACAGTTTAATAGCATTTTTGACTAAATCTTTTCTAAAGGGTACTTTACACTTGCCATTTTTCGGATTTTGTAAATTTCCTCAAAATTCACCATAATATTTTTTTGAAAATGTAAATTTTATTCTACTCTCGGATGTGCATAATAAGGTTTAGTGACCTTTTTGATTAATCGTTTTTGAAGAGCAATGTTGTCGTTGTCGTTTTTTGATTTTTCGAAATTTTCTCGGAACTCACCTGAAGAACTGTTTTTAACTTTGAATATCTATTCTAGTATTGAATGTTTACAATAAAATAGGAGAAAGTGGTCCGAGGGACCAATTTTTGTACTTACAAATGTGTTGTGCAATAAAAGTGAAACAATTTAATTGATGAGCGCAGTAGGAAGATATATGTATTATATTCATTATATTTATTGTTACATTACAAATGTTACTGCATGTATATTTTACAACAAACTCCCTTACCGCTTACGTTATGAGATCCCAAAAAAGTATATAATTATTAGGTATTTTAGCAGACCTAAAAGTATTTTACAGCCGATTAGTATAGCAAGTTCCTTATTTGATTATAAATATAATATGTATTAAAAATTAATCGTGGTTTATTATCTTATCAATTTCGAAATGTATTTCCAAACTTTTCGACCCTTCCAAGAACAAAAAAATATTATTGCAACCAATTTTGTGTCAGGCTAATTATTACTACTGATTATTATTACACATGATGTAATTTTTTAATTGATTTGAGATCTTCTAGACACCTCCTGAAGCAAGAAAATCCCACTGAAGTCGCATTAATTAGTTTGGGTGACGTTCACCAGCGAACAAACTAGAACAAAATTTATATGATACTATAATATTAGTATACAGTTACCACTGAATCCTGTATAAGTGTTTCTAACAAAGTTCACAAAATTGCAACAAAAATTAATTACCACTTTTAATTTCACAGATGATCTAGCCAATATATAACAATTTTCAAGTTACTTCCAGGACCAAAAAATTCCTACCGAAACCTATCAATTACTTTAATGAAGTCAGGCTAAGGTAATAGAACAGATTTGGTAAAACGAGACCTCAGCCCTTCCAATCCCACAGGGAGACTGAGTCGTCATGTAGCAACTTTTAAATTGTTTTGGAGATCTTCCAGACAGACACCCTCCAGAAACACAAAGTTTTTCTTAAGAATGAAACTTAATAGAACGTGACATTATCTCATTTAGTTCCCACAGTAATCCTAAATCACCTCGTGTTTGAACTAACGTAATTTTACCTCGGGGAACTCAATTTTTCGAAAAGAATCACCATAAACTGAACGAGCAGGTAACAGACACCTTCGACCGTGGGCGCTCCTCCCGTAGGAGACCCTTGAAGCCGAAAATAAGTGACATTTATCCTGGACGCATTGGCATTAGACCGTTCGGATTATTTTTCTGCTCTCCAAAGGCGTCTATTTTTAAACGTCGAATTCTAAGTTCTCGATCAGTCTTTATCGATAGCTCTGTTCGATTTTTTTGTGGAAACATGTCCGACATAAAGGAATTCGAGGGCGTCGATAACGCGCTCAAGAGTTTACCACGAGAGGATCTGGAGAGGATCAGGAAGATATTGTACGGCAGCGACACGCAGTAAGTATAGTTTGATGTGAATGTGGAAAGGTGTGCTGTCCTGAAATTTCAGAAAAATGATGAAAATTCTCCGTTCCAATGTATTGGGCAACTGAAAGAGAGTTCAATATCTAACTTATCCAGCATACATATTCTTAGTCATCTAACTACTTACCTTTACCATAGCGACATCCAGGTGGACGAGGAATGCAAGGAACTGGCCGAGAAATACAACATCGAATTGCTTACGTGCGGTTTCAATTGCAAGGAGGAGCAGCTGAGGAGCCCGAAGGTGATCCGGGTGGGACTGTTCCAGCACAAGTTGGTGCCTTTTCCGACATCGACTCCCATCCAGGAGCTGAAGTATGCGCTTTTCAAGTTCGCCAATAAGGCGGTCAGGATCGCTGCGAGGGCTGGCGTCAACGTCTTCTGTTTCCCAGAGACTTGGAGTGAGTAGGAATGGAGATCAAGCGGGAGAGATGGTGAAGTTTTTCAGGTTATTTAGGGGTTGCTGGTGGAAAGTAGTTGAATTGGAATCGGTTTGAGATTTGAGTTTCTGATGGTTAAGCATTTATTACTATTTAGTTAAATTCTGTAGGGTGGAGGAAGGAACTCAAAACATGGAAGGATGTTTCCTTCTCATGAATCTTTGGTGTCTTGATATTCTGGTAGTGATCTTCCTCTTACTATTAATAGTATAAATTCAACACATTCTCTTTAGGTTAGGATAAGGGATCTGCAGGGTGGAGAAAGGAACTCAAGACACGGAAGGATGTGTCTGTCTCTCTCGTGAATGTTTGATGTCTAGATATTCTGTTAGGAATCTTCTTCCTACTATTGATAGTTTAAATTCAACACATTCTCTTTAGGTTAGGATAAGGAATGTGCAGGGTGGAGAAAGGAACTCAAGACATGGAAGGATGTGTCTCTCTCGTGAATGTTTGGTGTCTAGATATTGTGTTAGGAATCTTCTTCCTACTATTGATAGTTTAAATTCAACGCATTCTCTTTAGGTTAGGTTAGGATTAGGAATCTATAGGGTGGGGGAAGGAACTCAAGACATGGAAGCATGTTTTCTTCTCGTGAATCTTTGGTGTCTAGATATTCTGTTAGTAATCTTCTTCCTACTATTGACAGTGTATATTCAATACATTCTCTTTAGGTTAGGTTTGGATTAGAGTAGATGGAGTAGAGGTAGAAACTAAAGACATGGAAAAGCGTTTCCTTGTCGTGAATCTTTGGTGTCTAGATATTCTGGTAGTGATCTTCTTCTTGCTATTGAGAGTTTAAATGCAACACATGCTCTTTGAATTATCTTTATGGGCATTTCAACTTACTTGTATGCTTGGTGCGTATTTTTAAGATTCTCAATGTAGCTACCCAATTTTCTGCGTGTGAACTTAAGAGATCTAAATTTCCTGCAGTTTTCTAGATTAAAAGTTTTGAACATTATCTGTAAGGATCATACTCAGTTCCCTGCTTACCGACTTATGGACTCTTTCTCCCTTTTGTCTCTTTTTTACTCTTGATCCTATGAGATTTTCCAAACCAATAACACTTTGCGTAGAGTATTCAGCCACTTTCAAAAATTAAAAATTTTAAACGTTATTTGTTGCAATCCTACTATGTTCTCTCCTTCTATACTCAATTTTCTTCCTGTGAACCTTTATAACTTATCTTTCTTGTTACTTACTAAAGTATATGATTCTAAGGCTTTCACTAATAATGGTACGATTCATGATATTAAGTTTTCTTTTTTTTAAACTTTGGAACTTTGATAAGCTTTGTTTACAAGTACTGAATTATGCGATTACAACCTAAAAACTATCTGGGTTTGATTTTAATGATTTTTATCTCATCATCTCCTGGGATTAGAACGTTCTTAAGTTAGAGATATGGACGTAATGAAAGATATTCCAGAAAATGGCTTGGGTTGTAGATGGTTGTAGGCTAAATGAGTATAATATTCCAAGTGAAAGGCGTTATTCTGAGATAAAACAGAAGAATGGCTAGATATCGTAACATAGAAGATCCTACAGACTATATGGAAACTAGAAAGTCCGCCATACCTCTCAGATTTGGACGATCCTTTTAAAAACGGCCACCATCTTTCTTTTCCAGATATGCCTTATGCATTCTGTACCAGAGAGAAGACGCCTTGGTGCGAGAACGCCGAGAATGCCCAATTTGGCCCTACCACAAAAATGCTCCAGGAGGTTAGTGGTCCAATGCGCTTGTATCATATTTATCGTACTTGTGTTATAATAACTAGATCAAATTGCTCAATCTGTCTCTCTAAAATCAAACAAAGTGTTGTCTTAAAAGGTTTAATCATCTCGTTCAAGATCGTTATTATGACTCTACATTTGGTTTAAGGTAAAGTATTTGGTATAAACGTTCATTGTCATTTGGAATTTTAGGTTTAAGTTGATACAGTTGGATATTCTCTCTGAAATTGTAAGTGGCAATTACCTTTTATACCGAATACTAAGCCAACTTAATTGCCATCACCACCACTTCCACAACCAAGTGCATCTGCACCATCTTCACCAACACCACCATCATATTAAATACCATCACCACAGTGGCTCTACAATTGGTGTAAGTTAAGTATTTGGTATTAGCGTTCATTGTCATTTAGAATTTTAGGTCCAAGTTGATACAGTTGGATATTCTCTCTGAAATTTTTTAAGTAGCAATTAATTTTTGTACCGAATACTTGCTTAACTCAATTGCCACCACCACCACACCCACAACCAAGAGCATCTGCACCATTTTCCCCAACGCCATTATCATAACAAATACCATCACCACCATTACAATGGCTCTACATTTGGCATAAGGTAAGTGTGTGGTATATGTGTCCATTGCCATTTAGAATTTTAAGTAGAAGATGACAAAGTTGGATATTCTCACTGAAATTGTAAATAGCAATTAATTTTTGTACGAAATCCTTACTCAACTCAATGGCCACTACCACCACCTCCAAAACCAAGAGCATTTGTACTATCTTCACCAACACCACCGTCGCCACCATCACTATAACTTCTACTACCACCAGGCCGAAGATGATAGAGCTGAATATTCTTACTGAAATTTTAAGCGACACAGAAGGTTTGTGTCAAATACTTACCTATCCAACACCACCAAGAGCACCTTCACCAGCTTCACCGCCACCATCACTATAATTTCCATCACCAACACCTTCCACCACCAGACCGAAGATGATAGAGTTGGATATGCTTACTGAAATGGTTAGTATCAATGAATGTTTGTACCAAATACTTACTTAACACCAATTGCAGAACAATGAGTATGTTCACTATCTTGAATGAAACGTCGACACGATTAATAAGACCTTATTTCATTTCTAAGGGACAGGCGGAGGAATCTGATGAACCATTAACTCCTTCCCCACTTATCTAATATCATATGAACGTTATTATACCATTTTGTTTTCCAGCTGGCTCAGATCCACAACATGGTGATCATCTCACCGATCCTGGAAAGGGACGAGATCCACGGCGATTCGATCTGGAACACGGCCGTCGTCATCGACAACCACGGCCATTACTTGGGCAAACAACGCAAGAACCACATACCGAGATCCGGGAATGTCAACGAGGCGGTCTATTACTCCGAGGGAAACACCGGACATCCGGTGTTCGAGGTAAGGCAGCACTGAACCGATCCTGGCTGAAATTGTTGTTTGGGAACTAAGCGAGCTACCACTTGCATATTGCGAATCATACTCTTCGTAGGCACCGGCGATATGTCAAAAGTTTGGGAAACACTGAGCCATGATAACAAAGCCGTTCAATTATATGAATTAAATAACATATCTTTTCCTATAACTCGCTAAGTTTATTCATATGCAGGGTCCTCTTTCTTAACGTTACAAAATATTATTCGATCAATGATAAAATAATAAAATCCCTTAAACACCCGCAGGGTGTTACAATACTTTATCCATTTTGAAGTTTTCAAAATAAAACGTTTCATTGGTTAGAACCAGTGTGGAACATTTGTCTTACTAGGTATTAGTGAAGTCAGGTGATCAGTTCAGGAACTGCTTGAAACCAACTCGGGACTTCAATAAAATTAGTAAATCTGTTACATGCACCACGAGCAATCCAAATTTCTCTTTCCAGACGGAATTCGGCCGTATAGGCGTGTGCCTGGGCAGGCACCATCCCCTCAACTGGCTGATGTTCGGCGTGAACGGGGCCGACATCGTCTTCAACCCTTCGGCGGCGGTAAGTCTTCAATATGACCGACTGCATCGTGTGTAAGATTTATGACGTTTAGGGCGGCGATTCGAGCGAACCCCTGTGGACGGTGGAGGCGAGGAACGCGGCCATAGCGAACGGTTACTTCACGTGCGCCGTGAACAGGGTGGGCACCGAAGTCTTCGAGAACGAATTCACCACCGGCGACGGGAAACTCGCCCACAGGGAGAGCGATTACTACTACGGCTCCAGTTACGTCACGGCGCCGAACGGGACCAGATCGGGGGTAAGGTACTGGGATGCATGACACAATAGTCTTCCAGGCGGTCCAGAAGCGTCTGTGATTGGTTACCATCTTTCATTGGATTCATCTTTGATTTATTAAAACAGTGGAACTGTTCCACACTTTCAAGTTCTTGCTTGTGGGCGTTTCGAGATGAAGAACACTCTCAACTGTGGCGACTAAGTGCCATATTCTAAGGGTTTCAATTGATTTTTTCTTCAATATTTGAGGAATTGGGCTCACCGTTCAATGCATCATAGATATACTTACCAGCTCTTAGTTCATGGGAAAAACTTGAGGAATAATGAAAGGAAAGAGGATTTTTATCTATACCAAATTTTACTTCCAAATGTTCCAATTTTTACTGCCTTCTTCTTTTTCTTCTTCTTCTTCTTCCTTCTTTAATCTAGACAAATCGCCTGTTTCTTTTCGTCGTCCCTCTACCTATAGCAATGATTTGTCACGTGCAATTCTGACTATTCTTCTGTCGTCCATTCTACTGAGGTTCTCATTCCATTCCATTTTTCTACTCAGTACCCACTCATTAACGTTTTTTATCTTGCATGTTCTTCTTTCATTATCACCCTTCTCTCTCTATCCAAGAGCGTTTTCTCAGTCATTCTACAAAATTTTATTCTCATTTCGGTTGTCTCTAATAATTGTTTTGATTTTGCTCTGTTTCTGCGGTGTATGACATAATTGGTCTTACAATTATCTTATCAATTCTTTATTTGGTCTCTATTTTAATATTTTCATTTCGCCATATTGTGTCATTTAAACATCTTGCTACTCTTGTTGCCTTCCTTTGCCTCTTCTCTTAACTCCGCCTCAGCATCACCATAACCTGGACCATTTTCATCTATTTAAGATGTGGTTTCACCACCCGATGAAGTAGAAATTTCATGGTCGTTTTTCAACGTTGAAGTACCAAATCAAAGTTATGTTTTTTTTTAGGTGGAACGTTTACTTTTTCCTTGATTTGCTGCAAGGATTCTTTGCACTTTCATACTGTCGTTGCTTGTTCAGCTCCTTCAGGAATGTTTTGGAAACATTTTCCGCATGTTTTCCGTTATAGGTCTCTTCAAAAATCCGGCCTCAGATTTTGTTTAAAAAGGCATGACGATCTAAAAAAAAATTCCACACGTTTTATAATCACCTCAACCTGGTGCTTTTCGGTTCCGTTAGCTCTTCAATGAGGTCATTCAATAAGCCTAGAAACTTTGGAAGAGAGAGAAATGAAGTTCCGTCAGGAGAGTTTTTCCATTTTTTCCAAAATCTCTCGCCGCATTTGTTTCATCAGTCCAATAAAGCAACGTTGAGTGGCGCTGTAACTTTGTGAAGTTTAGGGGCTGTTAATAAATTTACTATTATTCTGTTGGCAGAGGTTCAGGATGTACGTGAACAGGTACGAACTTAAACTTTCGCCTATCAACACTTAGGTATAACGCTATAACGCAATATGGGAAGAGTTGTGAATTAAAACTAATCTCAAATATTCTACCGTCAAAACACCCACTTTCTGACCTACTAAACAGCGTTCCTCGAGATCCCCATTAACCCAAATGGGATAAAAATTTTCAGCATTGTTTATTACGTTAACAGGCGGCAAGGTTCCTGCCGCATTACCACACAACATAATCTCAAAATAGACGCTTGTGTGGCATTTTTAATTATTTTTGGTTGGCTGGCCTGACCGGTTTTTTCAAACGACCTGAGAGGTTGGACTTATCTTAGTTCCATACATTTTGACATGGTACATGTTCCAGTTCCTCTTGTAAATTGTCAAAATACTGAGTAATCGTGTCTTCGTTGAGACTTGTTCTGATTCTTGAAGTACTTTGGGGCAGTCATATAATCAGCTGATTTGTGTGCTTCTCAAAGAAAGATGCGGTTCAATCATTCCCTGGCAGATTATCAGCAAACGTAATTCTCGCTTATTTACTGGAAATAAGAACACGGCAACTGCTGTAAGGTGGAAAGAAAGCACGTTTTCTTCCTTTTCTGATAAAACAGAAAATTCCTTAAAATCATTCCCCCACAAGATATGTAGGTACTTCCCTTGTACATCCTGCAGAACATTATGCGTTTACTCTTCAGTAAACCCACCAATCGTCTTTTGATACTTGCAACATATGACAACAGCTAAAATCAGCAATAAGAGTATAAATTGGAGAGGGAAGGACTTAAATTCTCCTCCAAAATAAAAAAAGAGAGACTAGAAGGGAAAGAAAAAGCTGGAAGAAAATGTCGCCCCCAGGGGAATATACGTATACCCTTTCAAAAGATATGCCGTGTTTATACCGACCGTACTTAGGATATTTCAAATTTAACAATATCTCATCTTGGAAATATTTCTTAGATTTTAAGGATAATAAGTTAAGTGAACTTCTAAGTTTTTGTGAAATGTTTACGGTAAACTGGAACACCTCTGGTTCTCTAGATAGTTTGGATTATAGGGACTATCGGGGCTCGGTGATAATTTGTACTTAATTCCTTTCTAACGTCAATGCTGTTTATAGTCTAGTTTTGTTCATCCATTGACTCCTCTTAGAAATTTTATTTCAGCCGCTTCAATTTGTGACATATTTTGTCTCTTGATGACCCAAGTTTCACTTCTATATAATAGAGTTGACATTGCCATTGTTTTGTAAAACTTTAACTATACCTAGTGTTTTCGTAGAGTTCTTCTGATGGTACGTATTGAAAATGGCTAACTTGTTCTAAACATTTATTATTATCAATGCCAATTTTGGATCTTAGTGCATTTTTAACTTTAAATGCCATCATTTACGTTTAATTATTTGAGATTTCGCAGTTGTATTCTCTGGCCATGATGTTAGGAATATGTATAGCTCTTTGCAAATCATCCCCTGGTGTTGGGAGGATTGTCTGATCATCTGCAAGTAAAAGGGTGTTTATGTTTGTTGTGTGGTGGAGTTGAATTCCTTTGGGAGCCATTGTTTTCCACACTTTAATCAGATCGTCAACATACAAATTGAAGACAAAAGGCGACCAGCAGCAACCCTGCCTCACACCCTGATATATATTGGTTCAGAGACCTCGTTTCTGTCTAGACTAGACAAATGTCTCGGAAGTAAATCAACTAAGATTCTTCCATAACATAATAATTTCCAAAACGACTGTTAAATGTTTGCAGGGCCTGTCGAGGACCAAGAACGGCCTGTTGATAGCCGAGATGGACCTGAACCTATGCAGGCAAGTGAAGGACCAGTGGGGCTTTCAGGTAAGGACTAAAACTCCAAGTACACACACATATATCATCTCGTTTTATTCACACGTCTCTTCTCCTCCCCAGATGTCCCAGCGACTGGACCTGTACGCCGAGCTGCTCTCGAAGGCCGTGAGGGCGGACTTCGTGCCCCAGACCGTCAGGAGGGCCCCCACGTCGCTCTAGGCCTCCCCGCGTCCCGCTGCTTCAGATATGGACTTCCGGTAGAGCTCTAACCGTTGCGTGATCTGAACCGAGAGAATTGCGTAATAAAATTGTTCATGTGTAGTTTTGCTAGTTACTCACGTCGAAACCTCTCTCGTCCCTGACCTGCCTGCACATGTTCAGGTCGAACTCGGCGATCAGCAGACCGTTGCTCGTCCTGGACAGTCCCTGGAACGAACAGTGGACAATTATGGAAACGCTTGGGATTGCTTAGATCGCCATGTATTTGAAATACAATGCAAATTTTACCGAAGATTTTAGAAAGTTGTTATATCTCTCAAAGTTGGCTATGCTTTGTGAGAAATAAAACTCAAAGTCTTGCCAACACTTTAAATGATGACTAAAATGCCGCAACTGGTTTCAACTGCTTAACAATCATCTTCAGGCGGACTAAAAATAGTATCTAACAATTCATTCGTAGGTAACGAAAGGACAATGGAGAAGTCGATGGTAAAATTGAACAAACACACTTAAAAACTGTCTAATAAAATAGAAATTAAAATACAGTACCTTGAACTCCAATGCACCTACATAAGAGGACATAATAAAAATCCTCTAAACAACGAGGTGATGTTATACATTTAAAGGTCAAAATACTACTCAATCCCAAAGATTATTTCCCAAAGTACGTCCAATGGATACCCACTGAATTTCCATTTTCCATAACTTGTGACATCCATATCGTACTCAATATGAACATGATTGGATCTGAATGGACTGAATTCGATGAAAGACTGGACACAATAGCTATGTCATGGGCCTTGGATGGAGCTATATTAGCTCTTCGTATGCCTGAATTGGACATATTGAATTGACTTGGACTGAATTGAATAGATCAGGTTCAATTGGATCAACTATAACATTATGAACATAGATTGGATCTGTTATGGTCATGAACTGGATCTGTTACTGGGAGAGAGTGGATCTCTCCCAACAGATATCTATTATAATATTAGGAGATGAACATACAATGGGCGTCCATGTCCATGTGAACCAATGATGGAGATGAACTATGAGATATTCCATGTTTACTGGGAAGGTGATATGTTTTTTGGTAGCAATGGTAAAGAAGAAGGATATAGAATTTGTGGTTTCGTAGTTAGAGGCGGGGTTACTTCAGTTAATACAATAACCTCAAATATGTTATGGTGATATGACGAGCATAGGTTGGTATTTTACAAAATTAATGTGATTAACTCGTTACAGTTAACGTACAGACCACGACAAAGTTAACAAACACGATAGACAGGAGCTTACATGATTTTCCAGAGGACGTAGAACGTAGAAGCACAACATATGCAAGAATCTAGGGACTTCGTGTCCGGACATCTCTTCCAGGGGCAGCGACAAGCACATATACTGACCGGTTGGAAGACAGTTCAATCCCTATGCCCGAATGTTTATTCGTATCGTCATTTATTAGCGTCAAATATTGATATTATGCCTCTTTAACGGTCAGTTTTATCGATTTTCAATTTTAAATGGAAAATTCTTTACGTAAGTGATTTTAGGAAGTTCACGTTTTACCCCTGGTTTAATTCCTTACTCTAGATCTTTGCTATGATGCGCGTTACAATATATTTACTAAGTGGAAGGTCTAGGATAACACGTTGGATGTTAGAGTAATCGGATATATGATGGATTTAAAATGTGTGGTTATAGTATTCAAGGCAATACTACCAAGATTTATCGCAATATCAGTATTTTCATAGTTTTGGAGAATTTATTGTGATTCAAGTTTTACTCACCGGGGACCTGGTGCCGTCAGGCGCTGCTACGTAGCTCGATCCGAAAAAGTTTCCAGAGTTTCGATGCTTGACGATCTGACCGTCTTCAGTTTCGTACTCGTGCTCGTAAATCTCGGTCCCGACCCTGTTCACTGCGCAGACGTAATAACTGTTGGCCATGGCTGCGTGTCTTGCTTCGATCGCCCACAACGGCTCGAACTCCTCGCCAATCTGAAGAATTACAGCTTTAAACGTTTTATTGAAATTACACTTTCCCGCTGCCTGTAACGTAAATGTTTCTTACACGCTTAGATACAAAACATGAAAATGGCACATAACATTCGTGTATTATTTTTCCTTGAAGACGGAATGTAAATACTGTCATTTACATTCCTAGGAAAATACAAAGAGTAGTTTGAAGCCAATGACTACATGTGTGCTCAACTGAAGTGGTTCAGCTTTATCGAAACTATTAGGATATGGGACACTGTACCCACTGATTTAGTGAGTGGCGTTTCTTTTCCTTTCATCCCTCATCAAACGTTCAGCTTGAAAACTTGTTGAAACTTACTGCGGCGCTTGGGTTGAACACAATTTCCGCCCTGTTCACAGCGAAGCCCAGCCAACTCAGAGGGTGGTGCCTGTCGTAGCAGATGTTCACAGCTATCCTTCCAAATTCGGTCTGTAAAATTTTAAAATCGATTGATTCCTTAATTAATTAGACGATCTAATTAACTACCTGGAACACTGGATGCCCGGTGTTTCCCTCGCAATAATAAGTGGGCTCGTTTGGATTCTCCACTTTCGGGATGTGGTTCCTGCGGTGCTTGCCCAACACTCTCCCGTAATTGTCGATGACGATAGCGGTGTTCCAGATCCTGTCGTCGAAGATGTCATCTCTTTCTATTATAGTCGAGATTATAACCATGTTGTTCTCTGCTGCCAACTGGAAAGTGTTGGAAATATACCTACCACCTTCGAAACTCTAAGTACAAGAGGTGAAGATTAAATAAGAAACATAGTTGATATCAACGATTCATCCTGACTTCTGATCAACAGACTTTACTGACCATTTCACGAATGTTCCCATTAATCATAGAAATTTTAATAGTGGCATGAGAGTAAATATCGACTAGAGTTCAAACTCATAATTGCTTTACCGCCTGTAGGATCCTCGTAGTGGGTCCATCTTCCGCTCTCTCGGCGTACTCGTTCCAGGGGGCCCTCTCCCCTTGGCAGAAGGCGTAAGGCATATCTGAGAAATAAGAAAATTAAAACATTTCATCTGAAGGGAAAACTCAAAGGAAACATATATAAAAGTGCCGTAGAAGCAATCAGAAGCTGTATAGTCTCACAAAGTAATAATAGTAAATATTAGTAATTATAGTAACACACAAATAGTAAATTGACACTACCATGGCGATGAAGTATGCACCCACCACATGTTATATGCGTTGTGGTTATAGCTCCTGATATAGAATGATCTTAAGGTACAATTACATTTTAAGAGATAAAAGATGTAACTTGATACTTACAAATTTGGAGGAAATGAAGGTATGTTCGTTTGTGCAAGACAATAAATCATAAATGTATAGTTTTGCATTTCGCATATTTTGCCAATATAAGTTTTTGCCCGAATCTGTATTTTTTGTGCATTTTTCCCATTTTTATTTAGCCTCACCCTTGGATCTTAATTATTTTCCTTCCTCAAAACACATGAACAAACATATTAGGTCTTTCTCAAGTCTATAATGTGAGCAAGGATATGGTGAATTCCCCCAAGCCTACTTATAACTCACTCCACGCTTGCTGCAGGCAGAATATCTTAACGCCGCCCTTGGCGGCAACTTTCACGGCATCCATGGCGAGGGTGTACATCTCGGTCTTCACTTTCCTTATGGGAAAACTTAGGGGCACCGGTAGTTTCTGCTGGAAGAGCCCGACGCGGACCATCCTCTGAGGCCTTAGCTGCTCGTCCTTGCACATGTTGAATTGACACGCTATTAACTCAAGCTTGTACCTGTGGGCCAGTTTCACGCACTTCTCTGAGAGTTCCAATTTCCTAATAAAAACCCAAAACATTTGACTATACTTGAATACCTAGTTTATTTGAGTAAACTTATTAACGGTACCTACTTAAGTGCTTGTATTATAAATTGAGTGTCAAATAACTCATCTAACTCCTCACTTACCCTAAACCGTCTCCGTACAAGACCCTCCATACTTGTTTGTAGTCTTTCTTCTTCAATTTCTCCAAGAGTACTTCGATGCTTTCCAATTCTTCATGTGACATGATTCGTATACAATTTGATAACCCGATTAACACTTATCCGAATAGAGACGGTGTTCTTAGTGCCAAGTTGATGGCAATGATCGAAATAACAATGTAAAAATAGTCGTTCGGGTGCATCGATAAATAGAGACAATCAACGCTATATCAACAATAAAGGGAAGGTTTAATTACTTGAAAATCGTTTTATGGGTGCTTACTTTGTTGCTATCGGTTTTGGTCCTGTGAAAAATAGTTAACAGCCTTTTGGAATGTTCTAAGCTTCAGACAGAACATTTTGCAGGAATCTTTTGGTCTTCTTGATGAAGACAAGGCGCATCAGGCTTTATGAAATTCCACAAAACGCTCTAATCTGTTTAGATGCTCAAGAAGGGCCCCATACCATCTCAAGTGTGCAGTCTCAAGTGTGACATTACAACCAAACTGTTCAGGACAGACAGTAAATATTCAAACAATGAACTAGTTTATTTAGATTGATTTATGTAATTTCGTAGGCTGATCTAATATCTTAGCTATTCCTAGCACACATTACAAGTGCGTAACTAAGAAATGTTCCCAAAAATCACAAATAAAAAGCGGGTAATATAAAAAGGGTATTTTATTTATTTTCAAACGCCACAAATATCGATCATTACTAAATTATACTACCAAGCACTATTTTAATAAATTATCTTCCTCATAAGTCACAGTGACAACATCAGTCCCGTTACATAAATCTAGACCCGTACTTGTGTATATGCGAGTATTGTCCCAGCTATAAACCTTAATGTACCCTAAGGTGTAGTTGCAGCTCTCGTACGGGATATTGCTTATACTAACAGTTTCGTTATCAGCAAAAAAATCGACGTAATTGTCCAATAGAAGAGTGGAATTGGCGTTGCAGGGATTGCTAGTACAGTTCAGTGCTATCACCAAATTGATTGTGGTGTCATCCTGAAAGCAAGAAACGTAATGCTTTGGAAATTCCTGCCAACCAAAGGAATGTAATTATGACTCCACTACTTTGGGTTTTCAATTACAATTAATCAATTGGGTTGATGAGTGCTTACCTTGAGTGGTACTACCGCCCCTTGAGCGACAAACATGATGAAATCGACAGACACAATATCAATTTCGATCCACGGACTCTTACTGACGTTGTAAACGTTTCCTCCGAAAAATTCATACCAAACTCCGTATTTTTGAGGTAGATAAACCTGCAGTCTGGCCTTGTCGGAAGAAAACGGGTGCGCCGCCAGTAATTTGTCGCCTATCATGTATTGCGTGTCCAAGGCGAACGTAGAGTTATTCTGGAAGAAATCATAGAACATTGGTCTGAGCACCGGTTGGTTCCTGCTGAGGATAGTGTAGTAGATCGGCAACAGCATTGCTCTATATTTCAGCGCCCTTTCGGCCACCAACTTGCTATTCTCGGTGTACAACCCGCTGGGTTCCCTCCACGGTTCCGGAGAAGAGATCCTGAATAGCGGCATCGTCGCCGCCACCAGGTACCACCTGACGCACAGGTCCTCCTTGATCTTCTTGTCGTAGACCTTGTTGTCCCCGCAAACCGACAGGGACACCAAGTGGTTCCCTTCTATGCTACTGAACAAGACATTCCTCAGCTGATCAGCCAGGTTGTCCCAGGTCGCGTCCTGGTTTTCTATTATGATGGGTTCGCTCTGATCCAAGTCTTTAGTTGGGGACATTATGATTGGTTGGGCGGTAGAAGCGAAGTAGGTTTCTAGAGCTTTTATCTGGTAGGCACCATAGGAGTTGTGGTTGTTTAGGTGGGGCACAGAGTCTGGTGTTGTTGCGTTCCACTGGATGGTGTAGGACATCGCTTCCTGCAACTCCTGAAAAAAAAAAACATGACTAGGGAAGCAAGTCAGAAGATTGTTAGAAGTATTTCAAGCAGCTTGAGATAGTTTTGGAGACACTTTGAAGGGCTCTAAACGTTTTGGAGAGCTTTTTGGAAATATTTTTTATATATTTTTAGTTAAAACGGTGGTTTAAAGCTTGATTTAAAATATCCAATGAAAGAAGTGAAGAACGCCGAGTATAAAGTTAGATAAGTAGGGTCGATTCTCTGTAAATCATAATTAAGATATTAATTCTACTGATTCTTTGATTAAATTGAGCTTAAATTGGAATAGTATTATAAATGACGTACGTAAATACCCTCATTGGGAGATTTCCTCTTGTTGGTTGATCTAACCTTCTCTGGAAACCATACGTACGTTGCCTGAATTACCTCCAAACAATCAGAAAAATTCCAAACGTTTGTTATGCTCGTTTAAACCTGTCAAAACTTTCTTAACCTTTTTCAGGCTGTCTATGTAGGCTTTCAGGTTTCAATCAGAAAGGCACCAAGAATTTTTTTGATCTCCTATTTAGGTAGTTTCAGGTTGCAGTTAGAAAGGCTCACAGAATTTTTTGTCGCCTTATAAACGTCCCCAAGTTTTCTGAAACATTCTTAGGCTTCCTAAGAATTTTTCGAGTTAACTGAAACTCCTCTGGATCCACAAATTACCTCCAAGCAACGTTTAAGGTTTCAAAAGTTCCTTAAGGTACTTTAAAATTTTTCAAACTTTTACGACTAAGTATATCAAGATTCATAGAAACTCGCACGCTAAATTGAACTTTCACTGGAGACTGTCTTCGGTTCCCTGGATTACCTCCGAACAACCAATAATGTTACCAAATCTCATTATGTGCCCTTAAATTGTTCCAAACATTATGACACTTTTTCAGGCTTCCTATATACTTTAAATACTTTCAGGTTGCAACCAGAAACGCTTCCATGGTCTTCCAAACGTTTCCAAATCTCTAAAACATTCCTAGGCTTCCTAGGAAATTGTCAAGTCAATTGAACCTTCCCTGGAAATATGTATGGTTGCCTAGATTACCCCCAGACGACCTTAAAAGTGGTAAAAGTTTCTTATGTACCTTAAATCTTTTCAAAACTTTTTGAGATTTTTCAAGCTTCCTACGTATTTTCAGATACCATAAGAAAAGTTTCGAGAATTTCTTACGGTCTTTTGAACGTTCCCAAATCTTCTGGAACTTTCTTGGGTTTCCTAGGAATTTTTCAAGTCAATAGCTTCACCTGAAGCTACAATAGATTACTATCTATATATAATAGTATCTAAAAGTTTCAAATGTGCTTATGATAGCTTACACCTTTCCAAACTGTTTTAATACTTTCTAAGGATTGTTATATACTTGCAGTTTGAATGAATCTTCTGTGGCAGCCGTCTTCGATTGTTTGGAATGTCTCTAAACAACCAAAATGATGGTAAAGGTTTTCATGGCCCTTTAAGCGTTTCTAAATTTTCTGAAACTTTGTTTAGGCTGCTTAGATATCTTCAGGTGGCAAACAGAAAGATTCCGAGAATTTCTCATGATCGTTTGAATGTTCTGAAATCATCTGAATCTTTCTTGGGCTTCCTAGGAAATTTTCCAGTCAACCTAGATGATCTCCAAGCAGCCATAAATATTTCATAAGTTTCTTAAAGAACTTTAAACATTTCCAAACTTTTTAGAACTTGCAGGTTAATGTAACTTTCTCAGGAAAGTATCTTCGGTTACTGGGATTATCTCTAAACAACCAGAATAATCATAAAAGCTTTTTTTGAAACAACCTGGTGACCAGGAGAGATTTACGAGATTTGAAAACGTTTTGGAACTAAGAATCAATAAAACCACCCCAACTAAATGTTGGATTTTAGATTCACGTAGCATGTAAAACATATTCTCGATCAAATTTACCTTTGACACATAGGGCAGGGTCTTATTATCCATCTTGAAACTTTCCTCTGCAGGCCAATTGTCGCTCAGGATAAATCCATCTATGGTGATATTCACGTAGAGGTTGACCGTTTTAATCAATTCGTCGATAAAGGATTGTGCGTTTGAATTGCTGTAATCTGGGTACACTACCCTCTTTCCCAAGTACTTGCCAACGTAAGTCTTGTTGTTGTATTTATACAGTATACCCAAGTCTTCTGCTTTTTGATGCAGAGTCGTATCAACGAGTATCTACGAAAAGAGATATTACAATCATATTCCTCTTAGGATGTAAGTAGATTGCAGCTGTACCTGTGGCGGTAGAGACAGAACGAATTTCTGCTGCGCTTCTTCAAATTTTATAGAAATATTCACGAACAATTCCGTATTGGTGTCGTTATCGTTCATCATCGCCAGTATCAAATTTTGGTCGATGCAGTTGCTTCGTGAGTACTCATCTAAAAATACATCTTCGTCGATCTCGGCTAGATCAAAGGTGTTTCTCTTCCTACAACGAAAAAGTATAATTGTACTTGCCTTGAGTTCGTTACAACTAAGAGTCTACCTGCAGGTTAAGGTTTCCAACGCCCAAAGGGGAAGCAGATCTGAAGCTTTCGACTGTTGTTGGTGCAAGTTCTCTGGCGTGGGCCCTAGCGACACTTCCACTTCGATACCCTCGCCGGATAAGCTCCGAAGGATTATCAAGTAAGAGGGTAGAATGGTGATCTCCAGAGGCCCCTCGTGTTTGACGCGCACTCCGTGAAACTTCCCGTTGGAATACGCCCAGAAGTTCGGCGAGCTGTAGTGGTCCTTCTTGTTTTTGTATATAACCTTGGTGAAAGTTTCGTTGCTGTCCAGCTTTATCAACGTCTGGTTCAGGCCGAACAGCGTGGTGTTGGTGATGTGTACAGTCCATTCCCAATAATCGTCTGATGCGATGAGCGGGCCTTTCGTGGTGGTCAGCAGTACGTCACCGGTTTCCACCCTTAGCACCTCCACCATCAGCTTAGCGCTATCCACCTTTACCTCATAGTTTTTATCTTGTAGCGTGTTAGCCTCGGAGGTCTCCGCGGTGGATTCCGCCACGATAAGACTAACGACGTTCTCGTTCACTTCGTTTACGACCAGCTTCAACTCCTTCACCGAGTAGGTTCCGAAAGGGGAAGTTGCTTTAATGGCTTTATAAGTGTCTTTGTTCCGATCGTACGAGTACATGGAGGGGAGGTAGTGATAACAGGTTTGCGTGCTGGAGTCGTAGCAACAGGATATCCTGTCGCATTCCTTGGAGGTGATGTCCGGTGTACCGCAAGGCACTTGGAACGCTTTACGTACCGAACAGGTGTGCTGATCCAACCCGGCATACGTCGCCTGGTCAATCACCAGGTAGTATATCAGGATCGGAACCGTGATCGAGAATATCACCAAGAACACCCATTCTTGGGTGATACTGGAACGCAGCACGTCCCCGAGGGTCTTCTTGTGGTGGACCTCGCCGTCGTTCTTGTAGTCCTGACGTTCTGCATTCTGCTTTTGTAGCCAGGACATTTTTCAAGCCAGTGAGATTGTGAACATGTTTTGTCTATTGTTAAGGAGTCGAAGGCATAATTGAATGTTGGCAATCCATCATCGAAATTATCGGATAAGATAAATCTTAAAAGATAACGTTTTCCTGTAAACTTTCTTATCAAAATTTGATTCATTTGTAATAGAAATTACGCTTTATGAATTGCATACTTGATAGCGTTTCCGGTGAAAATCACGTTTTTAAAGCCATAAATAAGCGTCAGTGATACAGCTAACATGTACCTACAGATATCACTAAAGTAACTAAATATCGTAGGTGATCGAATTGTTACGAAATTAATTACTACTGAGTATTTAAACAAAGTTTCTTAGAAATTGGGTCAAAATAAATGGGTGCACCTTCGTCATTTAGCAA
The DNA here is from genome assembly GCA_946251905.1 of Cryptocephalus moraei. Classification (NCBI taxonomy): domain Eukaryota; kingdom Metazoa; phylum Arthropoda; class Insecta; order Coleoptera; family Chrysomelidae; genus Cryptocephalus; species Cryptocephalus moraei. Next base: position 19,820,307 of record OX276454.1, read on the forward strand.
ATGTAGCATAAATAGCGTTTTAACATGATCACAATTCGTTCATCAATTTTCACAACATCCAATCAACTTCTCAGCAGGTGTTCATTTCAGCCTGCCAAACTTCTCACTCTCAAGTTGTAAAATGTGGGCTCATGACCATGATTAGTCCGCTGAAATGAACGTTTGCTCGGAAGCGACTTCAGTGTTGTGAAAATTTATGAGGTCGTAAAATTTGTAGGGGTTTCTTAAATGAACTATGGAAAAACTATATTGGTGATATGCACAAGTCTTGTACATCTAGTCCAATAAACTTTCAATAGGAAATCATATTAGGTATCCTGGGTTATCTCCAAACAACCAGAACAATTCCAAAAGTTTCTTGTGTCCATTTAAACATGTCAATACTTTCTCAATCTTTTTCGGTACTTTCGGGTTTCAGTCTGAAAGGCACCAAGAATTCTTTTTTTGGATCTCCTAAACGCTCCCAAATCTTCTCAAATTTTCTTAGGCTTTTCTGATAAGTATCTATGGCAAAATAGATTATCTTCAGGCTACCTTAAAGGTTTCAATAGGTTCTTATGGTACTTTACATCTCTTTAGTAGTTTCTTAGGGTTCCTAGGAATTAGCAGCATAGTTGAACTTCCACTGGAGACTATCGTAGGTCGCCTTAATTATCTCCAAACCTCCAGAAAGAGTCCAAAAGTTTGCCTCTAAATCTTTCCGGACATTTGGAAAATATCACTAGAATATAGCTACCAAACTGCTGAAAAAGATTAGGACAGGATTAGAAAAGGACAACTACTGGAGAAACGGAATTAATTTGTGTATTGACTTCAGAAGATACTTAAAAATTTTACCCTTTTCTTATGAAAGAATATTCAGTTAATTGTGATTGAAACGAAACAGCGTTTTTATCGATAACGATATTTAATTTGAGTAACAATCCTTAGCGTACGACAAATAATATTCAAGCTTCTTAATGAGAGCCTTGATTTTATCCGGGCTCTCCAATTTGATGTCGGGGAAGCTGTCCTTGGGGAAGCTCTTCTGGAAGTTGCCGGTGTTTGCTTCAACCGGCGTCAGAGCATTATTCAGTAAACTGTGAACATCTGAAAGGGCGCACATAACATAGTAGTTCTTCTCGAAGTTGTTCGGACCCCTCAGAATCATCTCCAGGTCAGTCCACATGGTTTCGATGTTCTCTTTGTCATTTATGATCCAGTCGGTCTACAAAATAATACAAAATAATAGAATGAATTCTCCTGAGATATTCTGTGACCTACGTTTGTACATTCGTGCTCTACAGACTTAACGGCAGTCTCGTAATCGTTGAAGTTCTCTGCAGATTTCAGCACCAACGAAAGGGACGTCATGCAACTAACGGCCTCTTTGCTGAAATCCATGTGTTCCCCATTGAAGTAACGGGCTGTGAACACGTACGACGCCAATATGTTAATCATATTGAATTTGACACAAGCCGAGGGTTTCTTTTTCTGAAAGTGAACAAATGTTATGGGTGAAATTATGCAATGTAAATCAGATATTAAAGCGTTTTGGAAGCATATCAATCTTATTGCAGGTCTAGCTGTAGCACTGGAATGCTAAGCTGAGCTAAATATATGTATATAGTTATAGATTCACATCTGGCCCACCCTCTCTCTCCCACTCACCCTCCACTACCATATACATTATACCGCATGGTACCAGCAGGTACTTGTGTATTATTGACAAATATATACTTATATAAGTACCTATATGGTTTGCTGGGATATCGTACATATATGCTCTCTTAGATGTGAATTTTAGCTACAGATTTTTGTTTTCGTTAACTTATATAATAAAAACTTTAAGACTTCATACTTTAAGAAAGCTATGATTCCACTCTCAGTCATTCCCAGAGTGCCTCATTTCGTTTTTATAAGAATTGTACACTTCAGAGAATGAAGCAGATATTAACAGTCAAGAGTGTAATAAAAGGAAAATCACTAATGTAAATTCAGAAATTCTCCCGAAAGTAGAAAATTACAAAACAGATTAGCATGGAAGCATTCGAGGAATAAAAATGTGTCCAAAAAGACAAGAAACGCAATAATATTTAACTCCCAGATCTCACTTAGACCTTGACTAAAGCAAACATGTAAGCCCAAACTCACAGTAATAGAACTGAAGTCTTTGATAGGCGGCATCTTTGGGCAATTTTCCTTGAAGGCTTGGCTGATGCTGGAGTCTTGAACTTTATCTTCATTGTAATAAGTCCACCACGGCTCCCAGGACTTTATCAGTTTTGAAACATCTTCCGACCTGTAAGAATTGTAATTTTTCAGAGCAGTGGGATAATATATGATTGGAATAAATTGAAAATAGCAGTAAAAGTATGTATTAACCAAAAGCACCAAGCTTTGGCATAACACCAGCCTACTCCCCTTTGGCAGTTATCTGTTCCCCTCAAATTTTTGCAGAAGTCTCAACCTATTGATATGTTAGTAGTAGATGAGTTCATTCTTTACCATTTCTATAGTAGAAAAGTATTGAAAGGGTTTCAAGAAATTGATTGTTAAATTTGAATTGACCTCGAACAAAAGCTTAAATATTTACCGTACTGCACTTTTGATAGTTATGTACAAATGTGGCATGTTAGCAGACAGAATTAGGATGATGGAGATAAACAGATAAAGTATTACAAAAAATAGACATTGAAAAGTAGAGAGAACACTATGAAGAATTATTGGTAGAAAAATGGAAAGAATTCCTAGAGGTAGAGGGTGGCGAAACCCTTAATGGCTTTATCAAACTAGCAATGGAAGACATCCAATTATGCCCCAAAAAGACGAAAAATGGACGGTCACCTAGTCCAGGCAACATCTCAGCTGAACTACTAAAATATGGAAGTCAGGGATTAGTACCTGAAGGGACCAGAAAGATCTGGGATGTTATAGAGGTTTGAACGTGAATAACTCAATTAACCGACTTTTTCACAAAATCCTCCAGGGCAAACTCAAAGATTGTATAGGGAAAAAAATCTCTGAAGCTCAGTGGGATTACACTGGGAATATCAAGTGTTGACAATCTATGTGTTACAACAACTGATGGAAAAGAAAATATCTATAGATCAAAAAGTACACTTAGCCTTTATTGACTTGGAAAAGGCTTATGACTTGGTCCAGAGATGCAAATTGTGGGAGACACTCGAAACTTAAGACATCAATAGCGATTTATGGAAGATTATCAGAGAAGTTTACAGGGATAACATCTTGTATGTTAAAGTGGTATCAAGACTATCAAATCCAATAAGAATGACTACAGGTCTAAGACAAAGTTTTAGCTTATCACCCTTACTATTAAATGCGTATGTAGAGATATCATTAAGAAAATGGATAAGAAGGTACCAGGATATGGGCATTCCGATAAACAATGAACACTTATTAACCTTGAGCGGATGATCAAGTAGTAGTAGTCCAAGACTCCTACGATCTAGAATTTATGATTAAAAGACTCTACAAGGGGTGCGAAAAGTGGAGCCTGCAGGTTAGCCTGAAGAAGGAATATTTGGAATGACAGAAGGTTGTCCAAACTCTCGAAGTTGGCCATGTTCTTAAGTATCCGAAGAAAACACTAAGTCTTCGCCAACGAATTTATTTAATAAGGACTAAGCGACCGGTTTCGACTGATTAACAGTCATCATCAGGCTTCATAACAAAAGATTTTAGGGCTCCGGGTGTGCGACATGTGGAGACCACTAAGTGGTCTTTCAACCTTTGCACAATGAGGATGTCAACATAAGTAGGGTCAATCCGTTATACAATTTTAGTTCGTGTTTCGATATGTGTTAATTTTAACTGTATTTGTCCATGTTGTTTTAATCTTTGACACTCCACATGTCGCACACCCGGAGCCCTAAAATCTTTTGTTATGAAGCCTGATGATGACTGTTAATCAGTCGAAACCGGTCGCTTAGTCCTTATTAAATAAATTCGTTGGCGAAGACTTAGTGTTTTCTTCGGATACTTTGGAATATTTGGAAATTAAGACTGATCCAAAATTTGGTGTACTAATAAATGATGACGTTCAAACTAATCAAGTTGATAAATTCAAGTATCTGTGGGCTACAATCAGTAAGAATGGTTTAGGTAGGGAAAAATAGCTACTAGAATCCAAAATAGTAAAACAATTATCAGATGTTGTAACATCCTATAGTGGGATCATCATATATCTGTAAATACAAAAAAAGGACTCAGAGAACACTGATAAAATCAGTACTACGGTATAGATCCGAATTGTAGGTGATGGGAGCAGAGATGAAGCGCAGGATTCAAGCTGTGGAAATGGACTACCTAAGAAAAAGCGCTGGCATCTCCAGATTGGAGAGAGTAACTAATGAGGACGTCAGGCGTATAATGAACTCAAGGAAAACCATGTTGGAATGCATAGAAAAGAGCAGCCCAAAGTGGTCTAGCAATGTGATGTGCATGCCAGAAGATAGGATTTTCGAGTGGATCCCAGATGGAAGAAGATAGTTAGGCCTAGAAGGTCCTGTATTGGAACTGTCAGAGATACGATGGAGGCTCACAACTTAGAAGCTGAGGATGTATTTAACATAGAGGTATGGAAACGGGCAACAGGAAGACGGCATGCGGCTGTACTCAATTATATATGTGTAATATACAGACCGATTCTACAGAGTCGCAGGATGGAATAAACGTGAGAGCGAGAGAAAGGCCATACATTTCTCGTTGGCTGAACAGAGAAACAACTTTTGCGAAGTTGCTAGCTCACGAAATATCTCAGTCATCCGCCTCGCAGGAGACGACCCGAGACCGAAAAGCGTAAAGCGATACGCGTTAGATGCTTGGACTTGGACTGCGGCCGGCAACGTTGCAAAACATCGTTCTCTGTCTCACTAACGAACTACTATAAGTTTCTCGTTTGCTCTTGTTGGATTGCCACCATGCGTTTCGATAGAAAACCTCCGTATGTACATATGTAGAAATGTTTAGTGAACTGACTCAAAAAATCTAAATAACATGTCCATCCTCTTCTGAAACAGAATGACCATTAACAAGATTTTATTGAACCAACACTGCTACCCAGTGCCAACCAGTGCTACCCTACTAAACCATGCACCCCCAATGCTCACTTGAGGAACGCGACGAACTCCTGCTTCTCGTCCTCGGTGAGCTTGTCCCAGACCTCCTCTGCGTTATCCAGATCCACCCCGGCGAGCCTGGTGGTGATATCTTCGTGATCGGGATCATCGTCGGAATCTATCGACTGGTACCCGTCGGACTCCTCCGTCTCGGCCTCGTCGTTCCTGTTCTGCTCGTGCATCCTACGTAGGATCTCCATCATCTTCGCCTCGGACCCCTCCTTGTCGTCGAGGCGTAGCTCCTCGAGGACGTTGTCCTTGTAGAAACTCTCGGCGCAGTCGAGGTGGGCCGAACACCGGAAGCACTCCAACGAGCAGTAGAGCAGTTCGCACCTAGGGCAGGTGTACTTCGCTAGGGCGTTATCGCATCTGCAAGGAACGGAACGTCAGGGTAAACGGGGGGCGTAGCAGGGTCGGTACTTACAGTTTGCAGGTGTTGGTCTCATCTAGTTCGATAATTTTGGCTGTGGCCATTCTCGAAAAAAAAATTTACGTTAGGACTGCCAGAACAAAAACAAATTATTTTAAATCTGTCAAACGTCAAAACATTTGAAACACGCCATCTGTGCTATCACGGAACGCAGAACCCAGAATGAGTGTGGTGTGTTCGAGATCGCACGAGTTTGTTTAGATATTGTTCTCATTACAATTACAACCGGTATATTACCCGCATTTTCAACGTATTTCACATCGTTAATCGTTCTTGCCTAATTCTTTCTCCTAATTTCGGTGGCGTGTCCCAACGTGATAGGCAACTAACGGTGCAGGTGCGACGTTCCGCGTCCTATCTCGTGGACCGTGGTAGACGTTCGCTACGTCGGTGTCGGTAAAGCAGGCAGTGACGTTCAGCATTTGCTCGCAGGAGGTGGTTATAGAAAACATGGCCGCATTAAAACTCGAGGTGACAGTCGTAAGGGGAATACGTTTGTGATAATGTCGGTAGACGCGGAGGTGCTCGTGTTGTGAGTGCGGGATATCTCGGCGAGGCGCACCCGGAGCGCGTGCGATGTGAGGGCGCGCACCCGTACGTTCGAAGCGAAGTCCGGATGACCACCTGGTTCCATGTCTCCTGTCACTCGGGCCTTATCAGTTAAATAATTGTTGTTACGATGGGATCTCCTTATTTCGCTTCGGATATTTCAAGGACTGTCCCTCTGAACTGGTAATTGTAGCCCCGGCGGCAGCCGCGGGCTCTGTTTACAAACAGGAGCACGGGGGACGTACGAGAATTAAGAGTTCATTGAATGGATGGAATGGGCGATTTACCTGCCTGCTTTGTGAATATCGGACGGTGTTTTTGTATTTTTGCCGAAAATTCACGTGCATCGTATAAAAACTGATAAGCCTGATATGCAATCAGTAAAGCTTCTTGAGATAAAGTTCACCCTTAAAATTCCGGAAAAAACAAGTAATAAAGTTTAATCTTGGATATCACTAGAATAAAAAAATTATCTAGTTTTGATAACAGTATTAAAATTTTCGGCAATTTTTTCGTTTGTTATAATACAATTATTTGCTTATCTTCGATATTCAGGAAAATAGATATTACAATAACTTTGTTTCTCTGTCTAAGTGGAATGTTTTAGTCTTTATATTAGTATCTTCAGTTGGACATATTTCTGAAGTTAAATCATTGAAAAACCGCAACCCATTTTCTTCCTCCATTTCTCATTTCCACCTTTCCTGTTGTATTTCGTACGTCTCAACTGTTCCCCATTGAAGGTTGTTCAATAAAATACTACAATTTTGCAATATGTACATCACAACTTCGCACTAATTTTAACATTAACAAATAAATGACCACAACTGATAATTAAATGGAAAGGTCGACAAAACTGTGGTCAAATTGAAAATGACATTTTCAAAAAAAAAAACTAGAAAGTTTGGTTTGAAGTGAAAAATGTGTTTTCGATTTTTTTTAATAAACCACTGTTAAAGTTCATTTCATATTTTTAAGATTTCATTTTAACACTTTGCCTTCACAATTTAATAAAATCTGGAAAACATCTTCTAGTACCATCTCCATTACAGTAGATTGGTCACAATCTCGGCATATACATCGGCACGATCTTGTGTGGCACTAATTAATGATGTGGTATTAAGTCCGGTCCAGTCACATATATTTTTCAACCAGGAGTGCTGTTTGTGTCTAGGTCCCCATTTTCCTTCAATCTTGTTTTCAATAATAAGTTTCAAGGTGCTCTATTTTTGTCATTTCAAAATGCATGGCCCAAGTAAGATGTTTTTCTTTATTTCACAATCTTCAGCAGTTCCCATTCCATTCCCATATGATTAAGCACTTCATTTGTAATATGCTGGACAGATGATATTTTTACTAGTATTTCAAATATCTCTAAATTGTTAAGGGTGTTAACTTTGAGAGTTCACATTTCTGCACCATATAAGAGTACTGGGTACATATATCCTTTCACACTTCGATAACTTAATTTTAAATTTAATGTTGGATTACACGATACATTCTTCATTTTTACAAAAATTGATTTGTCCTGCTATATTTGTGACCATACTTCAACGTCTAGGTCCATGTCTGCTGTAATCCAGCTGCCAAGATATTTAAAATGGTCAACATTTTCTATTTGAGTGCCATATATACTTATATTGGTTTGCAGAGGTGTCCTGCTAACAATCATTACTTTAGTTTTTGTTACGTACATTGATTTTCATGCCCTTTTGGTCTCCGATTTCTGTTACTTTGCTAATTGATCTCTGTAAAGCTTCTGGGTTATGTGCAATAATGACTATTGTCAGCATATCGAAGGTTATTGATGTTCCTACTGTTGATTTTTACTCCATCTTCCTCGTTGCCCAATGCTAGGCTGAATATTCGCTCATAGTATGGATTGAACAGTGCTGGTAATAAAACACGGCTCTAGCGTACACTTTTTCCAATGGCGATTGGGTCTGATGTCGCTTGTCCAACTCTTACATTAGCTTTTTCATGCCAGTATAGATTTTTAATGAGCTCGATATCTTGGTCATCCAATCCTGTTTCCTGTAGTAGTCTCAATAGTTCACTGTGGTCCACTCCATCAAAAGCCTTTTCAAGGCGTATATATCTTTCCTCATTTCTCTACATGTCTGAAACAATCATCATCATCATCATCAACCAGCCTCTTCACGTGTCCACTGCTGGACATAGACCTCCCTCATAACTGCTCACTGTCTTCGATCCTGAGCGACCTGCATCCAATTTGACGCAATTCTCTTTATGTGGTCTGACCACCTCGTAGGAGGTCTTCCTCTATTTCTGAAGGCCTCTGATCTAGGAGGCCATTCCAAGATGCGCTTCATCCATCTATTATCCTGCATTCGGGCTACATGTTCCGCTATATTGTCTGAAACAATATAGCTAATATAATAACTAGCCAATGCCTCTCTTGTTCCCAGCCCATGGCGAAATCCGAACTCTGTGTCGCTTATATGTGTCACACATTTTTTGTGGATTGTGGCCTGAACAACTTTAAGTAATATCTTAAGCACTTGACTCATCAAGCTTATTTGATCTATAATCACAGCATTTCTTAGCATTGGGTTTCTTGGGGAGAGGAATAAATATTGAGGCCAACCATTCCTTTGGGGTATGTCCCATTGGGACATACCAACTTCATTGGGGTGATCCTTCTGGCCATTTCCAGATATATTGTGGTATCACTGTGACATTTACCACTGCCGGTCATCATGTTTCGCTTAATCCAAATATATCTACATTTAACCCAGATATTTCATTGATGGTGTGTAATTTTCCTGCCATATGTATGCTTGGTACGTTCCATGAAGATATATTAGGATGGCAGAGAAGGAATCATATCGTCATATGGAAATTACAACTAATTCTCACCATTCTTCTGGACCCGACTCTAGTTTATAACCTGTTCTTATTTCTGTAGCAAGGGTTCACTGATGCTCTTGGTTATAGATCACACAGTTCCCTTACTTCATGTTTCTGAGTATTACTGTTTTGAGTGGTCTTCATTAGTTTAATTCGAAAACGACATACTACCACACAACGATAACCTGATATTCCGACACGAGGCTCATCGATTCCCCATTTCCAGAGTTGAAAGCGACCTTAACGGATGCCTCCGTTGGTGGAGCAACTCCACTTGAGGTCCATGGAAGCGTCCCGCAATGGAGACATGGTTGTCGAGCAGCGCGCGCCCCACCATCACCACCCCCAGCAGCAGCAGCACAGGGGTGCCGCGCACCACCCGATCATGCCATACCTCCTGCCGGCGCTATACGACTACGACGCACAGGGAGAGGACGAGCTCTCGCTGCGCAAGGGGCAGATCGTCGAGGTGCTGTCGGAGGACGCGAAGATCTCCGGCGACGAGGGCTGGTGGACCGGGAAGATCGGTGATAAGGTATGAAACCGACGTGTGATAAATATTTATAAAAATGTGTATTACTTGAACATACTGATTCTGTGAAAGATCTTTGAATTGTAACGTATGCTCAGATAATAATAAAAGACCTGTTTCATTGGCACTGAAGGTGTCTTTATCTGGTTAATGGATTGGGTTGTAGCCCACAAGGATTGTAGCCAATTTTCATTGGATCTTCTTAGAGATTTCGTTGTAGTAGTTTCATTTTTCTGAAAAGTTCTCTTATTTTTGACAATTATTGTTGGATAAACCAAATAACTTTTCTATTTCATCGATTATATTAATCTTTTAAACAATAGTCAAAATCTTTGTCGGCGAGTCTCAGCCATTGTAACGCCCAATGTTGAACCAAAGATATTTTAAGGTATTAGCCAACTTATTTTTTACAGTTTTCACTAACTCTTTATGTTTTTCTCAATTTTAGATTTATAAATTTAATTTTCTAGAAATATATACAACTTTTACATTGTTCTAGATTTAATTTTAGCACCAAGGTATAGTGATCGGTAATTTTATAGTTGAGCCTATATGAATTAATATTTAAGTCACTTTTAATGTAAGCGTTAATATCCATTATATTTATGATCTTCTGATCCTATTGTACAGTATATCTTCATCACTGACAATGTTTTCTTTTTTGGTTAGGTTGGCATCTTCCCGGCGAACTTCGTCGCCCAGGACCAGTCCGACCACGTGAACAGCCTCAGCTTCCTGACCGACGACGATCCGGTCAAGATCGACTTCGGCGAGCTCGAGCTGGAGGAGGTGATCGGCGTCGGCGGTTTCGGGAAAGTGTACCGCGGCGTCTGGAGGGGTCGCGAGGTCGCCGTCAAGGCGGCCAGGCAGGACCCGGACGCGGACGTCTCGGCGACGCTCGAGAACGTCGTCAAGGAGGCGAAACTGTTCTGTCTGTTGACGCACGATAACATCGTGTCCCTGGAGGGCGTCTGCCTCCAGGAGCCGAACCTGTGTTTAGTGTTAGAGTACTGTCGCGGCGGTTCGCTGAATCGGGTGTTGGCCGGCAGGAAGATCAGGCCCGACGTGCTCGTCGAATGGGCCATACAGATCGCGAGGGGGATGGACTATTTGCATTGTAGGGCGCCTATTTCGTTGATACATCGAGACCTGAAAAGCTCAAATGGTGAGTGAACTTTTGACACTTAAACTTGCATTTTCTTGCAGCCTTACTACTATAGATGCTCATTCTTCTTTTTCTTCAGCCTTCTCATATTTTACTACTGTAGATCTCATTCTTCTCCAGCCTTCTTATGTTAGAAGATGCTCATCTTCATCTGCTCATCACGCATCATGCTCATCTTTATGTTAAAGATGCTCATTTTTCTTCTTCGGCCTTCTCATATGTTACTACTGTAGATGCTCATTGTTCTTCTTCGGCCTCCTCATATGTTACTACTGTAGATGCTGATTGTTCTCCTTTAGCCTTCTCAGATGTTACTACTGTAGATGCTCATTCTTCTTCTTCGGCCTTCTCATATGTTACATGCTCATTCTTCTTCTGCGGCTTTCTTCCCTCCAGTGTTATCTCTATTGCATCTCTCATGCATCTCTATTTTTAGCAGTTCTCATCCACTGTTTTCCAGCTGTAACAACTATATCGTCTATGCCAGGGCCTATTTTTGGTTCAAGTGGGCCCATATACCATCTGGAGGCTCCTCATAGTGATATTTAGGTCAATCTTGGGGCTCCCTGAGCCAGGGGGTCCCAGGCACAAGCCTATGGGGCCTATTGGAAAAATAGGCATTGCGTCTATCCATCTCTTTCTGGGTCCTCCTTCTCTTCTTTTTGTTTCCTGAGGTCTCCAAAATGTTATCCTGTATGACCATTTCTCTGTATTTTGCCTTACTACATGTGCCACCCACTGCCATTTAAGCTTCGCTATTCTGTCCATGATGTTGGTTAAGGTACTCTGGTTCTTGGATGTATTTCTGTGTTGGGAATTTTGTGTCTCAAGGTTATCCCCGGTATATTCCTCTCCATGTCTCTTTGGGTTGCTCTTATTTGTTCTGCCACTTGTTTTGTTATTGTCATAGTTTCTAGACCAAAAGTTGCAACTGGTGAAACTGAGTTTGCCGAATGCTGCCCACGTTCATCATATTCTCTTAGTTTCTAAAGTTTGGGTTTCTTTTCCATTTTTTTTTATATGTTCCAAATATATATACAGTGTAAACTCTATAACGAAACTCGAGGGTCCTAGTAATTTCTTAAATTACAAAGAGTGAGAAAAAAATTAAACAATGCAGATATACACCAAACACAGCTAACCATTGTTTACTGTATAGAGCTTTTTTCGTTATAGAGAGTTTTGTTATAGAGTTTACACTGTATTCTTCTGCCTTTCCTATATTGGTGTTATCTATAATAATATCTTCTTGGCTGTTGCTTATTATTGCTGCCTTGGCAAAATTCATCTTTAACCCCATTACTTTTGATTCTTCATTTAGGTCTTGCAGCATTGATGTTAATTCATGGATGTTTGTGTTTGTGCATATCAGAACTATGTCGTTCTTAAATCTTAAAAGACTGAGGTAATCTCTATCGATTTTTAGTCCCTTTCCGTCCCAAGCTAGATTTTTGAACACATTTTCCAAGGCCAGAGTGAACAGCTTAGGCGAGATGGTATCAACCTGTCTTAACACTTTTAACCCAAATTTATCTTTTCGGTTACATATTAGGTTTTCGTCTATTTTTATGTGAAGTGTAGCTCTGTCATATATATTCTTAATGAGAGCAAAGTACCTAGAGTCAATTCTAGCGTCTTAAGGAGCTGCGAAGGAAGCTCATGTCAAGGCTTTATGGTAATCAAGGAAGGCGAAGGTAAAATATGCAGATGCTCATTAATGTAAACTAATTGAAATAAAATGCATTCACTTTACTGGAATGTTTACACATTAGGGAGCATGGCTATTAACAGTCAAGTTATTCAATGGAATATTTAAAAAGTCGGTAAGAATAATATGCATTTTATATGTGTATAGTGGCTAGTCACCCCTGGAGGGGTATCGCCACAAATCACTCTTGATCAGTTTCTTAGGAGTAGATCAATTTCCAGTCACTGTTTGTTAGATTTTCGCAGATACATGCTTCCATGCTTTTCTATTCATATTTTTCTCTTGCCAATTGCCTACTGCAGCTATGGTTAGGTCTTCTTTTACATCTTGCATCCAGTTAGTTCTTAGTCTGCCTCTCTTTCTTCTACTGGGTCGCCATTTTACCATCATGTACATTATAGATGTAGCTCCTGCTCTCCACACAAGCCCCAAGCACCTAGTTCTCTTTGTCTTTTAATTCTTCTAATCATATCTTCTTCCAGTTCATCTAATATTTCAGAATCTGGAAGTACTTTAATAAACATATCGTCCCATACAAGTGAATAGGTATTTATGCATTAATGGAAAAGTCATGTGAATATTAAAAATTGCATCAGCAATTTTTTCAGGCAATACATAATTCAATTCCAATCGCTGCAAAAATTATCGACCATCGAAAACTATTTCTAGATAACATATAGGCACAATTTGAAATTGAAATCCCATATGGCTGAACTAAGTTCAGGGGCATGGAAGACGTTGAGTTCATCCATAGACCGCTGAGTTCTGCCACGAAGGTACACAGTATTAAGTTGGGTTAGATTGTTTGGTTTTTATACATCAAGAAGCTATAGGTAATACCCGGGGATCTCTTCGATAGTAGATAATAATATCTAGTAAACTTCAATAAAGTCTTCTTTGATTGAAGCAAAAAAAACAGAGTGATCTAATTAAACTTCGCTGTATAATGCAATGGAACGAAATTGATTTCTGGAGAGCAGAAAATCTCGTATGAAATATGAGGTTGTTAGTTAAATGTAAATTTTGTGATATCTCAGTTAATTGCAATCATTCCTCGTGAGACCAAAAGGAAACTCCAAAACCACAAAAATAGAAACATTTGGACTTTGAGGCGACATTCCGACCGAACAATATTATAATTCAGATGTGATTATTTACATTTAGAACTTACGCATTTAGACGTAGGGAAAATGTTTTTGTTTGCACGGTAACTTGTGGTATGAGATTCTTCTCGCGATTGGCCCAGTTTCGACCCGCCCCGGCTCAAAAAGTAAAAATTCATTAATCGCTCGCTCGAAATGTCGCATAGAGCTCTCCTGCGCCTCATTAATATTCATCGAGAAAACCTCCTTCGGCATTGGGCCTCCATTATAATCCGGCACGCGAATTTATTCTCCGGCGCGTTTAGAGGTATTTTTTTCGAGGGCGGTGACCTATCGAGTCCACCTATATATTTTTGAAGTGCGAATCCGAACATCAAACCGTTTTCACCCGGCTAACCATAGAAGGAAGCCACAATCCGCCCGAAGGCGGATTAATTAAAATGTTTAATGACGCGCCGACCATAAGGACATCCTCCTTTATCCTTCTACAGGATGTTTATAAATCCGCTCGCATACCTGACGGTCAACGATTCTTCTTTCGAAATGTTCTCTTCGTAGAATTTTAAGGTATTTACTTATTTGTTTATAACAAAAGTAAACGGAGCACTTGTCGCAAATTTTCGTAAATTCGTGGATGTGTCCTTTGTCTTAAGAGTTTAATTTTTGGCTCGCAGAATTTACTGAAGTCGAAAATCGTCTTTAGCCGTGTTGTGGTTTTTGTCATTCCCGCCTTTGTTCTAACCCGACTAAATATAAATCTAATGTCCTTTAAGTCCGTGGATGACCCTGATTCACCTTTGGGATACCGCCGTTTAGTGTGGGCTGAGGAATAACTTTTCACGTCCCTGAATTTTGATAGTCCAATTTTTAAACCAGGTAACGTTTGATATGTTTAATCTCGTAAACTTGAAATATTAATAAAACCTATTGTTCACATGCTGCAGAGGAAAATGCATACATTTCCTTATATCTACCCTTAGGTTTCTTATACCCCACCCTTTCTGAGATATTTAGGTATTTTTGAAATTTCAAGCCTGAATTCAAAAACCGTTTGTGCTCTATCTACCGGTTACAATTATTGTAATAACTCAACCGCAATATTTATAAAAATATTTTAGTGGCTTTGGTCCAGAAGCAATGACGACCATTTTTCATTTCGAATGAAAAATAGTCAATCATCATATTGGAAGAATTACAATTTGTAACAATTGAGGAATGTAAGGAATATTGTGTGTAATCGTCGCGTGCATGCATGGATCCAGAACGAAAATGGTATAAAGTTTCAAAAATATTTTATTTCGTATGGAGCTGTAATAATGGTTCATAATCTTTTAAAGCACTAGTTTTAACTGTAGGTAAATTATTTGGAGGTTCAAAAAATATGTTGCAAAATTTGCTATTTCATAATATTCTGCGGGTTTGAAAATTTGCCATTAATATATTTCAAGCGTGCCATTATTAGTGAGTAATTTAAACTAATACTGGGTTTTCAAAATATCTCCAGACGTTTATAAAAGTATATAAAGTTTCAGTTAATAATTTGGGGGTTTCAAAAATGTTCGTTTTCAAAACTTAAGCCTTCATAACATGCTATTGAGTTTTCAAAAGTGTTTCTGAAGGGCCATTTTATATTCCAAAAATATGTCCTTTAATTTCCATTAATTTCTGGTTTGACATAAGACACTTTACAAATAAAGAAAATAGCGTTGTTATTAAAAATTCCTAAGTACCTAAATAAATTCAGAATTTGCCAAGATATAAATTAAATGAATTATTAAGTACGAATTTCACCCCTATTAACCACAGTTACCAGGTACTTTCTAATGGTGATTTTGATAGACGATTCAACCGTAATATGTGGGTAATATGAAATTTTTTCTCTCACACTATCTCTCATCAATCATTCTGCCAAATTTTGAATGTGGTTAAGTGGGTAATTGCAATTTGATTGATTGAATGCACTTGGAACACAACTAACTTTTGAAATCAGATATGTGAAAGGTAGTTAAGTATACCAAGTCTGGATTGTCAGTAGTATGTTTCTTCTAGGCTTTACTCTATCTCTGGATTTCAAAGCATACTGTAACGATTATTTTCTAAATTATTTACACTATCTTAATTATTCACTACACACTACTTAATTTATCTTGGACTATTACTGAACTAATTTATATAACACACTTAACTACTTCCTAACTAATTAATTTATATCACTCTTAAATGTTAACTTATTTCATTGCTCCGTTTTTCGCTTGTTTACTATGTCGCGCTCACGTCTAATAATAATAATCCTCTCCGACCGCAAGCCCCCTTACATACATCTCAATATTCCTGAAATCACTCGACCCTTCTTTTTTTATGTAGAAAGGTCCAGAAGGTAATGTGGTAATAAATCACTCTTCCTTAATAAGATGTTGCCGGGACTCAGTTACGCGTACCGCCGTTCCTTTGAGGTAAGCCGCCGAGGTCCGATAAGAGTAAACACATTTCGCTCTGCTGTTTACTTTTCGCGTTACAATACATACTAGCATTAGTCAAAAATATGAAATGCCAGTTACTGACGCTATTATGCACCGTTGCACTAGTTCTGTTAAATATTAACTGCATCGTGGTTGAAACGTGGTCAAAGTTGCACAGTACAATAAAGAGTCAGTTAGTTGGGATAATTGATGATTAATCCAATCAATAGAAGGGTTGCTGTTAGTGATGGTTAGCTGTAAATACGTGCATAACGTAAAATTGATCTTCAGCTATCAATGTGACGATCTGGAATTTGTTGGGTTTCTTGAATTTGGATTTCTTGGTTTAAAATTATATTCTAAAAAGCACTACCATAAGTAATTAATTTTAATAGTATACGTACTTCATCGGAGTAATTGTTTTCTTTATAAATCAACAATAAGTACTAGAATACTAATATTAGTACTAATAAAACACAAATCTAATTGTTAAATTAACCAATTTGCAACAACAAGACTGCAAAGAACTGAGATTTTAACCAATTTAAAATTTAACTGTGGTTACTTAACCGAAAAGATTAGGGAAGTCCCTGCAGCCAAAGTGCTGATAATTTAATTATAAATAAATGATATTGAAACCATGACAATTTAGCAAGGTTGATTAACTAGGATTTGACACGAAAATAGAAAATTGTCAATTATTGAATTTATTCTATTTTCGTTATATTTCGCCAATGACTGATTATTTATAAAGAAAGTAATCATAATGCAACAATTTTACAATTTTGTTTGGTAATAAGTACTTATCTAAAAGAACTTATCATATTTGTAAACTATACACTGGTTTAATAATTTTTTATATAAAAATTTTGATAACGCTATGATCTTTGGGAATTGAAAAAAACAATGCACTTTCATCAGTCATAAAAACACGATTTAGGTCTTCTGTAATTTGTAGTTGTAATGTTATAATTTGTATTTTTCCCCTGTTCGGGTAATCTCTTATTTCAGATCACCAGTTTCCTGAATACTGTTCAGATACATTTTCTCTGGATAAAGTTATATACATCCGAGTACGTTTTCCAAAACATTTCTAAACCATTTATTTTCTGGCTTTCGGTTCACAAAATGATGTTTCCTACACTTGTTTCTTATAATGTACTTTATACTATCAATCAACTGCACCTTAAATATCTTCTTCAGCATGGCTAAGTCTCGCAAACGGTCCCATTGGACGTTGTGATTTACCTGATGTTTTATAGAGTAATGTAATTCCAGCTTGTTTGGCAGCTGGAGCAACAGATGAACTTTTTTTGAACCAGATCTAGCGTATGGGCTGTTTATTCTAATGTACAGTACTTTTCGGTGCCATTATCTGTAAAGGAATCCTTTATTTCTTACTAATAATTGACATCACGTCGTTAACTTGACAGGAATACTTTCCAGGAATAATTTTTGCATTGGCAACTCTGTCAGAAAACACATAAACTATTTAGCTATAAAATAGAAATTAAAAAAAAAATTATCTTCAGGGTGTGTCAATTGTTAGATTTATACCAGATTGCATTGCGTTTATTATACATAAATGAAAGACATATCAGCACATTTGCGCTTGCACATTTTCAACCTGTGCCGTTCTAAGGAATGGCGAAGGGGCCTAATGCTGAGCGCGCCGATCTCCGAAACCGTTAGTTCTATTACATTCCTACCCTTTCGTTAACAGATCTATGAGGATCTCGTTATTGCCAGCTGCGTCCTATAACTGTATATTTCGAATGGTTAACCATCCGGCTTGGTCCATGCCTGACTTTCGATGAATATATGTGCTTAACACTGCGAAGTAAAGGTACGCATGCGTTATATACCTACACCGAATACGATTAAAATCAAATTTGTGGTTTAGAAATTATGAGCAAAAAAACCATTTCATAAGTGCGAATTTGAGGTCAATATTGTTATTTTTATTATGAAAGAATTGGGTTATTTTGACGTCCCCTGTACACTGTGGATGCGTACTTACCGAACACCCGGTATACGTGACTAGAAATATTTTGAATTTCCCTACTGATTTCCACCCCAGCCTGTATATTTTTATATTACAGTGTGATTCATAAAGTTTCAAGCCTATATATAACCTGATTATTTGTATTCATATATGATTGTTGTTTATTAAATTATTTATTACTACATTTTATAGCTACTCTATGGACGAAAACTGATCATATGATGGGCTATGGGTGTCCAGAACTGTGTTATCTGAAAGGGCGAACTTTATGAGCTTTGAAATCGAGTGAAAGTAACTTTGTTTGTATGTCGCTGCTACTCCTCTATTACTTATTCAAGTCGTTACGTATGGAATAGACGTGTCGGTGGAATTTCCGGCGGTAAACGACACGGAGAAAGGAGAGAAGTTTACAGGTTTTTTTTAGTGAAAACTTATAGATTCACTTCCTACCCATCTGACGCTCCTTCGAAAAAAAAAAAATGTAATTTGTTATGTAATCCGAGCTGTTGTACGTTAATATCAAATTTAAAAGTTTTGGTCTTACGTTTCCTCCGTTCCTGTTTTTGTACGTCGACTGATAGCGATGATATCGTAATTTCGAATTGTTTAATCCGCGGTTGGGTTATCGCATGTGTTAATAAACTCCTACCGTTGATAAGTAAAACAAAAAAGGTCAATTTGCGCTATAAAACATAGTTATAATATAACAATTATCCGTCGACATTAAAACTTGTTTTTATTAGTTTCATTGCGTATTTACACTCTACACCTGTTTCGTCGAGGTAAAAGTAATGATTTTTCCATACCGTGTATGTGTGCGTGGTGAATTATGAATGAAACGATCGGTAATCGCACCTGTGGGAAATAAACAATTTCTTAAGAAATTTCAAAGTGCGTTTTAATACTCACATTTCCCTTTTGACTATCTGATGTTATTGTTCTTCCAAAGGAGCGGTAATAAGTTATGTAGTAGAATTGTGAAAAATTGAAGGATCCTAGTTTTGATAAATTTCTAAGTTTTTGATAAGTTTCTTGCATAGCTAATGACACTTCTGCGAATGAAAGATTTAACAAAGGTTGTTTTAATTACTTCTGTAGATCTTTTCGTAGTTTAAGATGCGAGGTTTTGTTTCAAGGAAAGTTATGCTTTTTGTACCTAATTAACATAATTTTTAAAGTAGTAAATTTCACGAGTTCAAAGGAATTGTTTTAGTGGCTGTTATGTATCTTTAATTCTTTGGATCTTCAATGGGTTTCTCGCATCTCTAATGGCATTTCTGGAAATCAATACAAGGTTTTGTTTCAAGGGATTTTGCTTTTTCGGAGTATTAACTTTGACAATTTCAAAAAAAATATTTTAGTGACTATTGTATATCTTTAATTCTTTGCGTATAGGAAGGCTCGCGATAAATGAATTTTATGACCTTCTCCTCTTCTTCGAGGTACTTAATGTTTAGATTTATTACCAGGCTATTAACACCATCATTTTGGCAGTCATGACGCGACCCAACAATGGGCAGTACCTCATTTACCTTTTTCTCGGAGAGCTGCTCGAAATTCGGCTGCAAAATATCTACAATAAAAGCATTAAGACACAATAGACCCTTAACTTCTTGCGATAAGCCGGTGCGTCATAAAATTCATTTATCGCGAGCCTTCCTATACCTGATAGGTTTCTTCTGTTTCTTGCATCTCTAAT
The DNA here is from genome assembly GCA_946251905.1 of Cryptocephalus moraei. NCBI lineage: Eukaryota > Metazoa > Arthropoda > Insecta > Coleoptera > Chrysomelidae > Cryptocephalus > Cryptocephalus moraei. The sequence continues at coordinate 19,839,951 of OX276454.1, forward strand.
GATACTTCTGGAAATTAACGCTAGGTTTTGTTTAAAGGGAAGTTTTGTTGTTCTGTAATTAACTTAATTTTTGAAATAGTAACTTTGACAAGTTATAAAAATTGTTTTAGTAATTATTATATAGCTTATTTGGACCTCCAGTGGGTTTCTTGGGTTTCTTACATCTTTACTGACACTTCTGGAAATTAATGCGAGGTTTTGTTTCAAAGAAAGTTTTGCTGTTTTGTAATCAACTTAATTTTTAAACTAATGACTGACGAGTTCAAAAAAATTGTTTTAGTGACATTTTAATGTAATCGACTTAATTTTTAAAGTAGTAACTTTGACAAGTTCTAAAAAAATGTTTTAGCGACTATGATATATCTGTAATTCTGTGCATCTCTGTTGGGTTTCTGGGGTTTCTTGCATCTCTTATGACACTGGAAATTAATTCAAGGTTTTGTTTTAAGGGAAATCTTGCTGTTTTGTAATTAACTAATTTTTAACTGTGATAGGTTCAAATGAATTGTTTTAATAACTATTATATATCTTCAGTTCTTTGGATCTCGAATGGGTTTTTTAGGTTTCTTGCATCTGTAATGACACTGCACTTTTGGATATTAATGCGAGGTTTTGTTTCTAGTGAAGTTTTTCTGTTTTATAATTCACTTAATTTTTAAAGTAGTAACTGTAATAAGTTCAAAAGAATTGTTTTAGTGACTATATTATATATCTTTAATTCTTTGCATCTCTAATGGGTTTCTTGCATCTCTAATGAACCTTCTGGAAAGTAAAGATTTGACAAAGTTTGATAGAATCACTTCTGATGATCTTTTCATAGTTTAAGTTGCGAGGTTTTGGTTCAAAGGAAGTTTAACAATTTTCTAATTAAAATTAATTTTTAAAGTATAAAAAAAAGTTTTAGTCACTATTATTCATCGTTATTTGATTACAAAATACCTTCCTGACGAGAAATATCAATATATGTTAAATAGTTAAGAAATTTTAGTTATTTTAAAGTAAACCATAGATTTCTCAGCCACACATTCCTGGACGTACACCGAGAAGAGTGTGAAACGGAAAAAGGAAAACCTTTATTGAAACAATAAGAGTGAATTAGCCCTTTGTTTAGTTTTTAATTAAATTAATTTAATTTTATTAACGCCTTGTTATATTTCTCCCTAAAGTATAAAGTGGGTGCCAATGTCAGTTCAACCATCGTAGGGGTTGTTTTTGGAGGGATTAGATATTAGACGTATTAGTGATATGATATGCACTTAAACCATTAGGATGCTCTAAATGCTCTTAAGAAACTGAAGGGAGGGGTGAAGCTAACGTATTTTTTCGTCACGTAAAACTCTCAGTTTTTTAAATTCGTTTCAAGAATTTTTGATAAATTTAATTTGAAGTAAGGAATTTCAATTAAGCGTAAAAAATTAAACATTAGAGTATCTTGAAATTAAACATTAGAGTATATTGTTAAATCACATCTCTGATTTAATATTGTTCAAATAAACAATCTTAGATTTTCTGTTAGGAACGGGACATCCAGAGGCCTTTACGACGAATTTCAATTTTAGATTTCTGATATTAAAGAGAACAACTATGCTGCTCAAAAATACAGACATCAATGTTTTCTCTCCAAATTTTAGTCAACTACAGTCCAATGTGTTCTTCTTATTTTTAATTCAACATAACCTGTTACTTCGTATCTGGGTAGGCTTAGATACATGTAGATTAGCTGTATACAAAATATACAATATATAACAATGTTTATGGATTGTATCAGTTTTAACATTTTCCTTCTTAATGACTACAAAACTGAAGTATAAAAAATATTTTAAATTCTGCATCTTGGATTACTTTTCTACGGAATGACTTTTTGGTATGTTTTTTTATGAAATTTTGTGACTTGAGGTCCAAGATTTCATTTAGAATGAATTTTGTGAAATTTCGAAAAATCATATGATTATTACCACTTCATTTAGGATTATCTGAGAATACAAAATAATACCAGTGCTATCGGCGTTAATATTACTATTTACTCACTTAAACCGTTAGGATGGCCTAAATGCTCTTACAAAACCAAAGCGAAGGGTGATAATAACTAACATCTGAAACTATCAGGTTTTTGGAATTCGTTTCAAGTATTTTGACGGACTTTGGTAGCTTCAAATGTAAAATTTCGCCTTAGTGGGCGTGTCAATGCTATATGCTGAAATTTTGAGGCTTTTCCGGCTCAATCTGCCTTTTGGTGAAGGTTGATGAAAATCTAAGATTGATGTAAATAGTTTAGATTGGAATTTCGTTGGAGTTGCTATATTTCTCAACACTCGTGAAATGGTTCCATTATTGCCCCAGCGGATAGATAATCCCTCTCTTAAAACTCATCTCGACACTCTCGTCGTGTAAATAAAATGGAAAGGATTGAGGCCAACGTTTTGTGCGTGGAAGTGAAGACAAGTAGTTCTTGGTTAGTTGCTCGCCCATAATGTGTGTGTGTAGTACCTACGATTTTCGAGTAGTAATAATAATAATCTTCGAGGTCACACATGTTTGTTTTCCTTTCATTCTAATACAAATGTATACTGGTAGATACCGAGATCTTTTTATGGAAATCGCAAAAATTAAATAACTTAACGGTTATGGTAATGGGGGACACACGTGGTTCAATAACTTTTGATAAAAGCGCTCGGGAAAAATGGGATTCGTTCAGGTGTGGGAAATGTGAAATTTTCTTTGCGCTCAAACGTGCACACCCGCACGCACCCATTTTCGTTTCATACTCTTACATTTTCCTTATTAATCGTTTGATTACGTAAGATTCATTTATTAGTAACGTCACAAGTAAAAGACTAAAGTTTTCACCATACATGCAACCAAATGGTAAGGTGTAATCTTTTAGAGCATGCTTATGTATGGGTGTGAAGTTAGCCACATCCATAAAGTTTGTAGTCTAGAATATTTTTTCAAAATTTTGATTAAAATTCTTTTTCAGAAATTGTTTATTAAACAATTGTATACGATACGTTCATCTCAAAAGTTTATAGTCTAGGAGAATATTTTTTTCCAAAATTTTGATTAAAATTCTTTTTCAGAGATTGTTTATTAAACAATTGTATCCGATACGAGTCATCTCACTAGCTACATAGTCCAGTAAATGAAGAAAAAAACCTAAGTTAAATTCTGCAAAGGGATGAAACCAAGCGCAATTGTAGGTCTCTACTGGGTCTTTTGAAATACCGAAATTTGTTGATTCTCCGGGTACCGCGACATGGTGGAAAATGGCCCTCAAGTTCCAAAAATCCGTTTTCCGCCAATATCTCCGAGAATATGGAATTTAGAGAATTTTTGTTTAAATAAAAAAGGAAGAACAGTTCATTAGCTACAAAAATTATCCTTATGACTTTTTCCGAAAACTCGACAGTTTTCGAGATAACGGCCCCGAAACAGCCGATAACAGCCCTTTACTCGTTGCTCCAACTCTGAATCCAGGAGAACAAATTCGAGAAATGGAGACAAAAGCGGGCGGACAAATTGTCCAATAACTTGGACAATGGATAAAAAATGGATATTTTTTGATGATTCAAAATTGACGTGAAAGAGAAAACCCACAGCTATGGTATCCTGGGTCTCGGGTCTCATTTTTATTTTTCTTGAATATTGGAAACCCAGGCTAAATTTTTTCTTTTTCGATATTTCTCGACGTTTAAAAAATTCATCCATATTTTAATGAATAGTAGCAATTTAGTCGGGTCTTTTTTGATAATGGGTCCCCAAAACCTATTGAACGAGCCGATAAAGGATGTTTCATTTTCTTTCTTTTGCATCCCAATAAAAAGTAACTTTGATTATGTTGATTTTTTGACATTTGGGGCATCAATTGGGCATTAAAAAATTATAAATCGTATCGGTTCGCAATGCACATTATTGGAATGCTTGAAATGTCCCCTTTCCAATGGTTCCTTCGTTTTTGTGCCAACTTCAACATTCTTGCCAACCAATTTTCAAAACTCCGGAAATGTCAAAAAATCAACATAATCAAAGTTACTTTTTATTGGGATGCAAAAGAAAGAAAATGAAACAACCTTTATGGGCTCGTTCGATAGGTTTTGGGGACCCATTATCAAGAAAGACCCGACTAAATTACTATTATTCATTAAAATATGGATGAATTTTTTAAATGTCGAGAAATATCGAAGAAAAAAAATTAAACCTGGTTTTCCAATATTCAAGAAAAACAAAAATGAGGCCTGTGACCCAGGATACCATAGGGTTTTCTCTTTCACGTGAATTTTGAATCATCCAAAAATATCCATTTTTACTCGAGTTATTGGACAATTTGTCCGCCCGCTTAGGTCTCCATTTCTCGAATTTGCTCTCTTAGATTCAGAGCAGGAGCAACAAGTAAAGGGTTCGTTTCGGGGCCGTTATCTCGAAAACTGTCAAATTTTTGGAAAAAGTCATAAGGACCATTTTTGTAGCTAATGAACTGTTCTTCCTTTTGTATCCAAACAAAAATTCTCTATATGCCATATCCTCGAATATATTGGCGGAAAACGGATTTTTGGAACTTGAGGGCCATTTTTCACCATGTCGCGGTACCCGGAGGATCGACAACTTTCTGTATTTCGAAAGACCCCAGTTGAGACCTACAATTGCCCCCGGTTTCATCCTTTTGCAGAATTTAACCCAGGTTTGGGAGTTTATCGACCTTCATCTACTGAACTAACAGTCTGAAAGTAGATAAATGGGGTGCATTTTCAAATTTTCGAAAAAACTTATTTTTCTGTGAGTAGATCTACGAACGTTCAAAAATAATTAATCAACCCCTGATTTTCGAATTAAAACTGTTTAAGGTTCAGCCAAGTTCTGGATAATCAAATGTTTCCTGGTAATAATTTTTATTATAAAAATTTGTTTAAATAGTTAAAAAAAATTTTTTTGTAAATGCACCCCATTTATTCACTTCCAGACAGTAGCTATTAGGATGAATCGTATCAGATATACAGTTGTTTATTAATAATCAATCGCTGAGAAAAATTTATCGTACAAATTTTGAAATAATTTTTTTAATATAAATTTTATATTTTAGTAGGGTAGGGAGGGGGAATAGAAAATACGCTGTATTTTTCAAAATTTAAATTTTTCTTCAAAATTTAAAAAAATATCAAGTTTTTTAACTCTTCAGTAATCAACATTTTAACACCAAACGTATCTATCTTTGACTTATAAGTATGTAGTATTAGAAAAAAACATTGTAAAATAATCAGGTTTAAGCGCCATTGCCCCTGACTTCGGGTAATGCCGTTCAAGCTAAGGGGTAATGACGCTCAAACATGTTTTTGGAAATACATATTGTAACGTTTTTACTGTTTACTAAAACTAAAACACTACACGATTATCCTAATTAATTTATTTCTAACTACACTTTAACACTTATAATTTCACTCAGAGATGTTTATTTATTTTTAACGCGCGCGGTCTCTCGCTCGAATGTTTACACACACCGGTTCAACTGGCCTGCTTCGGGTCCGACATTCCCTTTTTATGGCAGGTAGAAGGTTCTCGTACTTTCGGGATAATTACCAGAACGTTCGATTTTCCAGGAACCCGTTATCGCATCGAACTCTCTCTCGATTGTTCCCGTCGTCCTTCCCAGAATTGCAATAAGGCGAACTTGTGTAGCTCCCGGCGTGTTTATGTCGCGGCCGGCGAGCCGTTTCGTTACAATATTATATCTAGTAAGATCCATTTTCAGTACACTAATATGCGTGAGATCAACCTTATACAATTAATGTAAAGTCTACAATCACAAATTAGCATCAATTATCCCTATTTGTACGTGAGATCGGCCTTACCTATATAATTAAAAAAATACAGTATAATCTTTAATATCAAATTAACTTAATTATTAATATTATTAGAGGTAATCAAAATGAGATTCTATCGTTGAGTACATAAATCTGTAAAATCTGTATACCGATTGACTCTACAGGCCATCCCTGAAACTTCCGGTTATTTTCGAGCGCTTTGAAATTAATTGATGGAAAAAATGGTTAGAAAAAAATATATTGTTGAACAAAAAATTATATATAGGTTTAAAAACTTTTTTTATCGATATGAACTCAAACTGTTATTTAATATTTTTAAAACTCAAAAATCAAATTGATTTATTTGAATTATTAAAAAGTTTAATAAATTAAAAGTTTATTAAAAAATTATGAAAATCAGCACGCATTGGAATTAGGACAAAATTAATTATCTTCTAAGCGGTTAGAGCAATCGATTAAACACAAGAGACCTTTTTGGTAGAGCGCTCAGTTTCCTACCAAAATAGACATTTCTTATTTGGCAATAATTACTTTTACACTAGTACGTTACAAAATTACGAAGAAAAAATTTGTTAGTAAAATTTTCAAACTTTGACATTAATATGATGAGGAGGATCTTCCCACTAATATTAAGATTAAAAAAAATTATCGATTTTTTTTGACCCACACTAATAATAACACAGGCCCACAAAAAAAAGTATTTTTTTTTTTTCGATTCCACTGACCAAACCAGATAGTCTATATGTTGTTGGGGTCGCCGAGTCCGAATCCGGGGTCCATTTGGCTCCATCTGATAAGGTTTTTTTAGAGGTTATTTTAGGGGTGTTTGTAATCCAAAAATTCTAAATGGCGAAGAACACGTTCCAACCATACGTTATATAGATTTTCGGGGTTGCTGAGTCCAAATCCGCGGTCTGTTTGGCTCCATCTGGTAAGGTTTTTTTAGAGGTCATTTTAGTGTTGTTTGTAATTAAAAATCCTAAATGGCGAAGAGCACGTTCCAACCATACGCTATATAGGTTTTCGGTGTTGCGGAGTCTGAATCTGGAGCCTGCTTAGTTCCATCACGTAAGGTTTTTTTTTGAGGTCATTTTAAGGTAATTTTAAGGGGGTTTGTAGTCCAAAAATTCTAAATGGCGAAGAGCACGTTCCACCCATACCTTATATATGTTTTCGGGGTCGCTGAGTCCGAATCTGGGGTCCGCTTAGCTCCATCACGTAAGGTTTTTTTAGAAGTTATTTTAAGGGGGTTTATAATCCAAAAATTCTAATTAGCGAAGAGCACGTTCCAATCCCACGTTATATACATAGCTTTTTGGGGTTGCTGAATTCAAATCTAAAGTTTGTTGGACTGTACCCTAAGGCTCAAGATCATTTAAACGTGATATTAGGTGATTTTAGGGCGAGTTTTACATGAAGTAAATTTTGAGAAGTACGTACGTTTTTTTTCCACAAGTTGGTGTTTTTCAAATTATTCACATTCATTTTATATTCATTTTTGTGGAATGATTTATTTATTTCTTTTAAATAAATTTGAACTGCAAAAGTTCATATAAAAATGTTATTTTTAAATAAACGGGAAGGTTATGGACAAAAAAGACTACTTTGAAGAAAAAGATGAACTCGTGTAATTTACATTTATTTGTGCAAACTTTTGCCATAAAATCACCTTTAAATGATCTTCAGCCTTAGGGTACAGTCCAACGAACTTTAGATTTGAATTCAGCACCGTGCTCTGCAACGTTGGAACGTGCTCTTCGCCATTTAAGATTTCTGGATTACAAACACCCCTAAAATGACCTCTAAAAAAACCTTACGTGATGGAACCAAACGGACCCCGGATTCGAACTCAGCGACCCCAAAAAAATAACGTATGGTTGGAACGTGCTCTTCGCCATTTAGGATTTTTGGATTACAAACACCCCTAAAATGACCTCTAAAAAAAACCTGTCCCGAGGAAGCCAAATTGACTCCAAATTCGGACTCGGCGACCCCAACAACATAAAACCTAAGTACTATATTGTTTGGTCAGTGGAATCGGAAAAAAATATTTTATTATCAATTTATTAATAAGCAATTTCTCTTGAGAATGATTTTTAGTAAAAAATTTTAAAATTTTTTTTCTCCGGGACTATAAAATTTGTGGATGTGGCTAACTTCACACCCGTGTTGCTTATGTTATACATTTTAAAATTTCTTTTTTTTTAATTTCTTTCCGTTTTCGTACGAAATTGAGACGATGTCAATATGTTGCAACGCTAAAGAGATAAGCATGTGATATTTAATATACTCGGGGGAAAATGCCGTCGGCTCCTTTTCAGACGTCAAAAACATGCGGGGTTAAATCCGTTTTTAAACAGTTCGCAAACAAAGTATTATCGCCCTTTCGAAAGTTCCCGTGAACTTAATGCAAACATAGGCGACATAAAAGGGCTAAAATATACCCCTGCACCCCCATACCGAGGACGAAATGAAATTTACCCTCGTCGGCGGGCCCATTTGTCTGCATCTGCGGGGGTGAATTTATAACCCATTTCCAATTTTATGCGAGGTGTCCCCGTTCCCGCCGTCTCGCGGTATTAACCCTCATCCTATCGATCCGCTCATGGGAAGATGGGACTTTTCCGCCCAGAGGAGGGAGAAGCGAAGCACGTTCCGCGGGAAACTGACGGAAACTCGTTGTTTAAGGAAAATGGGGGAGAAGGAAAAATGGTTTCTCGAAGGCGGTCGGTCACGTCTACTCGAGTTCCCGATATGGATAGCCAATTAGAAAGTCTGTTATTGGCGAATATCAATCGGTAGACTATTGAATTTATAAGTAAACGCTTGTTTACTCGTTAATAGACGTAAACGGAGAAGCATATATGAAATGCCAACTTACGGAATCCGGCTCCGACGGACTGACTGTCTGTGGAAGGAATTTATCCTACTACTTTGTAATAGAATAGTAACGCAAAACTATTTGATGTTCTAAAATTAAATTGACAATGACGGTGGAGTAAGAAAATTCATGGAATTTCTATTACAACGGTGCAAGGGAATCCAATAACCGTCATAATTCTAGCAGGTGTATCAACAGATTGCTGTAACGTGCGTTTCAGGCGAATGCCCTGAAATTAAACGTGCTATAACACTCCGAGGGAATCTCCAAGAAATATGCGTAGAATTCAGAAGGTGAAATAGCATTGCGAATATCCGAGGGATTTCACAATACAATATGTCGAAAAATCGAAAAATGTCGATGTGAAGTTAGCAAGTATTTTCCAGATGGAAAACGAGCAGTGGCCCGTTTCAATGAAAATTGAAATGAAGTGGCTCTTAATTTCTAACTAAATGGCAATCACGATATTCGAAGGGCTTCAATTTTTCCCTAATAAGCAAACTTATTGGATTAGTAGGAGAAAAATACTGATATGAAGTTAGCAGACATTTTCCAAGTGGAAAACGAGTAATGACTTGCTTTAATACAAATTGATGCTAAATGGCCCTTAATTACTAATTAAGTGATAATGGTCATGTTCAAAAGGCTCGTACTACTTCAAATTTTTTTCCTAATAAACAAACTATAACTTAACTAACTTATAGGATTAGTAGCAGAGAAATGCCGGTAAGAAGTTAGCAGACATTTTCCAGCTAGAAAACAAGCAGAGGCGCGTTTTATTAAAAACTGTTGTTAAATGGCCCTAAATTGCTAATTAAATCGCAATGAGGATATTTAAAATGTCATTATTACTTTAATTTTTAATTTCTGCCTAATAAGCAAAGTATACTTAGCAGGAGAAAAATACCGAAATTCAGTTAGCAGACATCTGGAAAACGAGCAATGGCTTGCTTTAACAAAAATTGATGCTAAATGGCTCTTAATACTAATTAAATGGCAATGGTGATGTTGGAAAGGCTGGTACTATTTAATTTTTTTTCAAATAAGCAAACTAGAATTAGCAGGAGAAAAATACCGATATGAACTTTGCAGACATTTTCCAGCTGGAAAACAAGCAGAAGCTAGTTTCATTACAAGTCGTTGTTAAATGGCGCTTAATTGCTAATTAAATGGCAATGGCTGTATTTAAAAGGCTAGTATTACTGTAATTTTCACTTTTTATCTAATATGCAAACTATATTGAGCACGAGGAAAATACCGAAATACAGTTAGCAGACATTTTCCAGCTAAAAGAGGAAGAGTGGTTTGTTTCAATAAAAATATATATAAAATGGCTCTTAATTATTATTAAATAGGTAGCAATTATGATGCTCGAAAGCCTCGTAATATTTTAATTTTTCCCGAATAAGCAAACGAATTAACAGGAGAAAATACCGATATGAAGTTAGTAGGTAGGTATTTTCCAGTGGAAACGAGCAGTGGATCGTTTCAATGAAAATTAATATTAAATTGCTTTTAATTTCCATTTAAGTGACGTTGATGATTTTTTTAGTCACGTTAAAAGGCTCGTACTATTTCAATTGCTTACCACTAAGTAAAAGAGAATAAGCATGAGAAAAGTATCGATTAGCAGACATTTTCCAACTGGAAAACGAATAGTGTCTTTTTTCAATAAAAATCGATATCAAATGGCTCTTAATTATAATTAACTATTCGAAAGGTTAGTCCCATTTCAATTTTTCCCTGATATAACAAAACTAGAATTAGCAGGAGGAAAATACCGAGATGCAATTACCAGACAATTTCCATTTGAAAAACGAGCAGTTTCTCGTTTCAGTCATAATTGATATTATATAGGTTTTACTTTCTAATTAAACGGCAATGACGATATGTGAAAATCTCGTAGTATTTCAATTTTTCCTTAATTAAAGGCAAAGAACAATTACCAAGATAAAATACCTATATGAAGTTAGCATTTTTCCAGTTGTAAACTGAGCAATAACCTGTTTCAATAAAAATTATATTTCATTTCCCCATCTTTGGGTATGGACTTCTTCCGAAAGAATAATAATTGATGTTGAATAGTTTTTAATTACTACTTAAATAGAATGATGATATTCGAAATGAATATGCAAATTGCAATTTTTCCCAAATAGGTAAACAAGAATTAGTAGAAGGAAAATACCGATATGAAGTTAGCAATATTTTCCAGCTGGGAAGCGAGCAGTGGCTCTTTTCTCTAAAAATTAATGCTAGATGGCTCTTAATTGTAATTAAATGGCAATGATAATATGTATTTGAAAAGTTCGTTCTATATCACTTTTTCCCTAGTAATAAAACTAGAATTATTAGAAGAAAAATATCGAAATGCAATTAGCAGACATTTTCCAGCTGGAAAACCAGCAGTTTCTCGTTTTAGTGAAAATTGATACGTATATGGCTTTCTAACTAAACGGCAATGATGATTTTTGAAAAGATTGTAAGTACTCTATTTTTTCCCCTAATAATAGACAAAAGACAATTACAAGGGAAAAAACCTATATGAAGTTAGCAACATTTTCCAGCTGGGAAACGAGCACTGGGTCTTTCAATACAAATTAATGCTAAATGGCTCTTAATAACTAATTAAATACCAATGACGATATTCAAGTGACTCGTGCTTTCAATTTCTTTCCTAACAGGCAAATGAGCGTGCTAGAAAAGAATTGCTGTTGGAAATGACTACTGACCTCACATCGTTGGGAAAAATGAACTTAACACGGGAAAACAAAATTCACGGAACTAAAATGTCATAAAAGAGACGACTGTCTATAGTCTACAGTGAGAGAGCTAATTATTTTTCTAATGAACTCTTTAAATTTTCAAGAAATTTCTAATTTCTAATTACTTTTTCCCACTAAAAAGTCAGAAAACAATGAGTACAGTGAGAGAGGTAATTGTAAATGACGGAAGAACCGTCAAAAGACGTGAGATTGATAGTTTATTTTTAAATTTAAATTGGCTAATTAAAATTATTTTTAAGTCATTTCGAATGTTTTTATTTATTTTTCTAAAGTTTTTTAAAGTAATAATAAAGGCAAAGTAAAGTGATGAACCAATAAGAATTGGCAATACAATAAAATGTGCTACCTGGAATGTGAGGGGTTTAGCTCAGCTGCAGAAACAAAATAATTTAAAAGGCACACACTATGTAGGAGATTATGTAATGATATACAGCGACATTAATATTTAAAATGGGAGGACAAGATAAAAAGTTATGAATATTTTAACGAAGGCTATTAGCAAGATTAATTCCAGAAAGGGGAAATGCAGCAATAATTTCAGTTTAGGTACCAGAAGTGGGAAAAACTGACTAAAATAAACCCTGTTCCACATATAATAGGTTCCTTCGGTGGAAACATCTGCAACGAAAATGAAAAACTACTAACAGGTTTTACCATCTCCAACCAATGATAATAAATGGGTTTTTCAGGAAATTTGATCTACGTATTACTTGGACATCCCTAGCATTAAGATCTAATCATAGAATATGTCTTGATTGATTAGTGATGATTAGTTCAAATGGAGTAGTTCAGAGGAACAACTCCTTTTAAAGATTTTTAGTGAGAGATAAAATTACTTTTTTCTTTTAAAGTTTTCATTGTACTAAACTATATCAAATTCGTTAAATACCCTACGCCACTTGCTAATATCACTGACACAAATGAATAGATATTAGACACCGCACTATTCCACTTGTCTATTCTTGTGGTGTTGATGAAAACCTTGATTTGATCGAGCTACGTTTCCTTGCACACCCGTCCAAAACCCTCAATGTTCATTTTACAAATATTTCTGTTTGACATTTTCAACGATTCCGTATCCTCCATTTCAGTGTTACTGAGCGAGACGATCGAGAACGAGGACCTCCAGTTCAAGACGCTGAAGATCACCGACTTCGGCCTGGCGCGCGAGGTGTACAAGACGACGAGGATGTCGCAGGCGGGCACCTACGCCTGGATGGCGCCCGAGGTGATAAGGAACTCGACGTTCTCGAAGGCGAGCGACGTGTGGAGCTACGGCGTCCTCCTGTGGGAGCTCCTCACCGGCGAGACGCCCTACAAGGGGATCGACACGTTGGCCGTCGCGTACGGCGTCGCCGTCAACAAGCTGACGCTGCCCATACCGAGCACGTGTCCGCAGCCATGGAGGGAACTGATGGAAAGTAAGCGAGAAGTTTATGATATTCAAACGTGTATTTACGGGATCGGGAATGATTAGGTGGGGGTTCGTTCATCGTGCGTCCCCAACGTCTTTTTACTTTTCCCGGTAGCGGTTTGTATACATTTTGAACCTACCAGCTCACGTGAAGTCTTCCCGCTGTTCTTCTATAATGTCCTCGGTTTCCAGTTAATCTCCTTATTTTTATACATGTTTGGAGGCTTCCTCCAGATTTTTCCGGTGTCATCATGTAACGCCCTTTTGTCGTCGCCCGCAGCCATTTTCGGACGAAAGGGTTGGTCACTTGTTGAATTGGCGTTAGTTCCGAATTTCTAAGGTCGAAAAACCGGTTGCGTTAATCGACAACGATCATGTTAGTGCATAGTACGGTCGGAAAATGCATGATCGCAAGTCGCGACGCTCGGAAAATTCACGGTTTAATCGGAAGGACATGGGATTAAACGACAACCATTCTGTTACTACAGTAGGTACGATCGTAAAATGCAGTACCACAACTCGCGAATGTCGGAGAATTCGCGGTTTAATCGGCGGAACTTGGAATTAATCGACAACGATCATGTTAGTACACAGTACGGTCGGAAAATGCATGACGGCAAGTCACGAAGGTCGGAAAATTCACGGTTTAATCGGCAGGACATGGGATTATACGCAACCATTCTGTTACTACAGTAGGTACGATCGTAAAATGCAGTACCACAACTTCCGAATGTCGGAAAATTCGCGGTTTAATCGGCGGAACTTGGAATTATTCGACAACGATCATGTTAGTACACAGTACGGTCGGAAAATGCATGACGGCAAGTCACGAAGGTCGGAAAATTCACGGTTTAATCGGCAGGACATGGGATTAAACGACAACCATTCTGTTACTACAGTAGGTACGATCGTAAAATGCAGTACAACAACTCGCGAATATCGGAAAATTCGCGGTTTAATCGGCGGAACTTGGAATCAATCGACAACGGTCCTGTTACTACAGTGTGGTCGGAAAATGTATGTTCGCAAGTCGCGAATGTCGGAAAATTCGCGGTTTAATCAGCGGAACTTGGAATTAACCGATAACAATTCTGTTAGTGCAGTAAGGTCGGAGTATACATGGTCGCAAGTCGCGAAGGTCGGAAAATTCGCGGTTTAATCGACGGGATTTAGAAGTAACTGACAACAATCATGTTAGTACAGTACGGACAATGATCATGTTATTACACAGTACGGTCGGAAAAGGCATAATAGTAGGTAATTCGCTTAGATAATAGATTAGTTTCAGGGGGATACATTATGTAAAAATGAATATTTTCCGATAAAATTTTCAGTGTAAAAATTGGTTGGGGAGATTAAAATAATTTCTTGTTCGATTTTGGGTAAATTTACCCCATGTAACAACCCCCAAACGAAAGCTAGGGTTGTAAATCTTATCAGATGCATTTGTTTAGTAATAAACCGTCTCTCCTAGGACGTTTTTTGCACAAATTTTGAAACTAAAAAATAGCACCTATTTTACCGTACTACAGGATTTGTGGATGTGGCTATCTTCACACCCGTCTATTATTATATATCTGTGGTATTAGTTTCTATTCGTTTCTTCAGTATTCGTTCATACAACCGTCCCATAGTACTGGCGACACATCACTCTATAATTATTAGTCTTTCCTGGCGCCTTTTTTATATACAGAGATTATTATTGCTGCATTCCAGTAAATATTCTTCCAATATCAATTTATTCATAAGATCTGCAATTTTTTCATGTAATATTTTTGGGCCATGTTTCACCAACTCTGTCGGAGTGTCTCCTGGACCAGCAGCTTTACTGTTTTTCATCTCCATTCCAGTTTTTTCGACCTCTTCTGGAGTTATAATCAGTACATTTCTATTGATTAGTTCACGTTCTGGTTCAAGCTTTCCCCATTGGAAATCATCTCTGGCCTCTATTATGTCTGATAATGTTTGATATTGTTTTACAACTCAGTGCTTAGTAAATGATTTATCCAGTAATGGGAATCTTTATTATAGAAAACATTTTCTCTTGTTTTTTTTACTTTCTCATAGGGGGTACCCATATAAGAAAAAGTATTGTAACCGTGCTGATTTTCGGAATTTGAAATATTGGCATTTCTGGACGTTTTGAGGTCCCACGAGTTCAAAAAACATGTTTTTGGAAATATGTATGTGTGTATGCGATCAACGTATTCTCAGAAACTGTAAATATTAAAGAGTTGAAATTTTGTGTTTAAGCTGGGTCCCTTGAAAACTCGCGACTGCATGAATTTCATCAGGATGAGTCAAGGGCAAAGGGCACTTTATTCTTTTTCAGTCATTTTTTTTGAATGTCTCAAAAACTGGTCCAGCGTTTTTTTTAAACTTTGTATATTTACTTTACTATTCAATTCTTATCGATTGCCGTTATCGTTATCTTGACTGATCTGCGAAGGGCCCTTTACTCTTGTGAATTTTCAGTTTTCAAAAATTCAATGTGAATTTTTCTCAATTTTCTCCAAAACGACTTTACCAATTCGTACCAAATTTTAGATTTGAACTGATCTAACTAGTGTGTACAGCTTTTATTTGAAACATTTTGTTTCTAAAATCTTCCTAAAGGGCACTTTACTCTTGAATATTTTCAATTTCTCAAATATTTTTTTCAAAAAGGCTTTGAATGTTTTCACTAAACTTTATATTTAAATTAACGTATAAATGTATACAATTTTTATTTGAAATATTTTTTCCTGAAACTTTTCTAAAAGGCACTTTACTCTAAAGAATTTTTCTTTTTTATGACTTGCTGATATGAGGTACCGAAAACGGTCATAATGTTGCCATTGTCCGGCCATATGAGAAAGTGTTACGATGTTACAGATCGCCATTTTTAAACCAACATCTAACAAGCTTGTTTCTAAATGTTTAAAAACAAATTGTGTTTAATTAATTCCATTCATGCGTACATACATCATAATTTATTGCTAGAATTATCTTATTTACCTGTCGTTATTGTATTATTACATTATTTGTAATTATTGTATTTTACATCTAATCGTTTTATGTTTTTGTGGATATATAGGTATACATTCATCATTAGCACCCGGTCGTTATAAAAATAAACATTTCATTACTTCCATCTTATTCATATCATCAGACTTGGTATTTCCGAGGCGAATGTTTTTTTTTCTTTCGCAATGGCATTCGTCGCGTGATCCGCCGCACATTTTCATCTAAAAAAAACAGCGAGATTAAAAATACAACCGTAATATTTATTATCTTTTAACGTTCTCTTATGGTCATATCCACACACTCACACCTTATGAGATAAGGTGTATATTGGTATTTAAAAGCGATAACTCTAGATTTCTTATCGCACGGGACTAATTCGGTATTTAGGTTATAATCTGCGGTGGTCTCGTTTTGACGGAGGAAGTTCTTCACAAGTTCGCGCCTTGCCTTGAAATCGACGACAGAATTCGGGTAAGTTCGAAATTGTGCGTTCAAATTTGGGTCTTTTCGATCTCCGCTCGGCCGTTTGTGGGTCGTTAAACGCCGAACGCACACGAGAAAATCCCGGTCGACAATCCAGAAATATCCTGTCGCGTTCCAGGAGAGCCCGTGTCTACGGTTCTCGAGGGCGAAAAAACAAAATCGCCCGCATACTTCGCAGTCTGCGCTTGATTCGCCGATGCTCTTTGGGGGAAAAACATTTGGAAATGTCGACGAGGCGGGGGAAATGTATATTCCCATTAATAACGCGTTTAATGGATATTTTTCCGCTTTGAAAGTCCGTTCGGTTTTTCGATATACTCCAAACGTCGTTAGATGGTATTTGCAGGTGACAGGTAAAGTTAAAGTGTCTTTCACATTTGTAAGAGGAATCGTTTTGGAGAACAAGAGGTCTAAGTGTGATCAGTGGCGGCGTTGGAATTTAACTTAGCTTATCTAGCTTAGCTAAAGATGAAAACGTCCCAATTTTTACTAAATTATCCATACCCAGGAATAACTGGCTTCAAAAAATTTTTACCTTCTCATTATTAGAAAATCTAATCTAATATTTAATATCTGACAATCTAGTTTTAAAAAAATCTACTAAATTATGCTTAAGCCAATTATAGAAATAATTTGATAGCATTTTTTGGCACTGACATAAAAAACTAAGCAAAAGTAATTTAGCTTAGCTTAGCTTGGTCAGCTTAGCTTAGGATGAAAACGTCCCAGTTTTAACTTTAAATGATCCATACCCAAAAACACCTGACTTTAAAAACATGTTTACTTTCTCATATTAGAAAATCTAATCTAATATCAAATAATCTATTATTAAAAAATCTAATAAACTATGCTTAAGCCAAGTCTAAAAATAATTTGGTAGCAGCTTTTGTTACTGACATAAAAAACTAAGCTAAACTAATTTAGCTTAGCTTAGCTTACCTTAGCCATCTTAGCTTAGAATGAAAATGTCCTAATTTAGACTAAATTATCTATACCCAAAATCACCTGGCTTTAAAACATTTTTTACTTCGCATGTGCAAAATATAATCTAATATCTAATATTTAGAATCGGATAATCTGATACTAGAAAAAATTAATAAATCACGCTTAAGCCAAATATGGAAATAATTTGGAAGCATCATTTTTGGTACTAACATAAAGAACTAAGCAGAACTAATTTAGCTTAACTTATCTTAGCCAGCTTAGCTTAGAATAAAAATGTCCCAATTTAGACATTAAATTATCCATACTTAGGAATACCTGGCTTTAAAACATTTTTTCATTTTTCATATTACAAAATCTAATCTAATATTAAAAAAAATCTATCAAAACATGCTTAAACCAAGTATGAAAATAATTTGGTAGCAATTTTCGGTACTGACATAAAAACTAAGGAAAACTAATTTAGCTTAGTTTAGCTTAGCTTGGCCGACTTGTAACAATATGTAATTAAATATTTAATATCTAATAATACTGAAAAAATCTAATAAATTATGCTTAAACCAAGTATGAAAATAATTTGATAGCATCTTTTGGTACTGACAGTAAAAAACCATGGAAATATGTGCATGGTAAAATTTAAGCAAAACAAAATTATATATAACTGACGAGTAATTTCAATCTAGATAACAATAAATATAAAAGGAAAAATTAGAAATAAAATATTAACACTATTATTGTCCACGATTATTTGGTCTTTTGGAAGTATGTATATTCAATGAAAAGTTAAAAAACAAAATCAGGTGGGGTTGACCGTATACGTGCTCTTGCATTGAAAAATTTAAACGGTTATATATGCGAATTCATTTCTATAATTTTCAATAATTGTATTGCACAAGGTATATGTTAAATTACTTCAAAAGAGCGGAAGTTATACCAATATATAAAAATAGCAAGAAATCAGACAGAAATATTTACAGGCCTATATCACTGTTATTCAACCTTGACAAGATCTTTGAAAGAGTATAGTGTATAGTAAACTACCGACTAGATTCTAGAATATACTACTAGATACTAGAACTAGAGACTAGACAATACTGACTTTTTAAATGAATTTAATATTTTATCTAATAAGCAATTTGGCTTTGTCAGTTTGGATGTGTTGATGCTCTAGCCTAGCCTACATCACAATTTATGTTTATAATAAACTAATTGTTAATCATAAAATCTTGTTTGAAAAATTATACAGTTTAGGTATTAGAAGATTAGCACTAAATTTAGTTAAAAGTTATTTACATAATCGGATGCAACTAGTCAACTAAATGGAATAATAAGTATTTACAACCGTATAAATATAGGGCTCTGACAGGAATCAATACTAGGGTCAATATTATTTTTTATACTTACTGAGAGCATACCTACCAAAATGTACAATTATTATATCATATCCATATGCAGATAACACTGTCATATCGTGCTCTGGGAACAAATAGGAAAAAATTATAAATAATATTAATATAAGATTAGAATAAATTTCATAATGGCTCAATAATAATTAATTATTTACTATATAAAAATTACTTGACAGTGATCAGTGACAGTTATTTATGATGGCAAGTACATGTAAATAATGTTTGCAGTAGAACTGAATACTTGATATTCATTTTTGCTAAATTAAAAAGCTATTACCACCTAAATCATTAATAATTAATAAGTATTGATAGCTATGGAATATGGGAAGTTGTAATACTTTGCACTTGCTATTCGTTTTTTTTTTTAATATGTTTTAAAACTATGAAATATTTTCCTACTGCCGAATATTTATAATAAATTTCAATAACACATAACCTAATCTTTTCTCAATTGTAGTTCACAGTGGACGTCTATTGAACGCTTCAAATTTGCAGAAGGTATTTCCGAATTCTGAAACGCCATTATTGTGTTGAAAGTTCC
Source organism: Cryptocephalus moraei (assembly GCA_946251905.1). Taxonomy (NCBI): domain Eukaryota; kingdom Metazoa; phylum Arthropoda; class Insecta; order Coleoptera; family Chrysomelidae; genus Cryptocephalus; species Cryptocephalus moraei. Next base: position 19,859,223 of record OX276454.1, read on the forward strand.
AATTTCTCCATTGTACTATATAATTGTAGCATACATTGCATTCATATTAACGATAGGCTTCCTAATCCCATTTACAGTTTATAAAATAAGTAATTTTATTAGGCAATTTCGGAAAATATGAAACGTGTATGTATGTGCTTTACATATATAATATTTTTATATTTTACATATTTTCTTGATTAGTTAAATTATATACGAGAAAATAGTCCGATGGAAACATAGCCAAGTTCGTCTTTGAGTTAAGAGGGCTTTAAAGTTATCAAACAAAAAAAAACATTATAACTAGAGGCTGAATTTTTCCGTTTTCTTTTTTGTTTGTAATTTCTCATTGTTGTTACAGTTAGTTTGAATAATATTATTGAATTGGAGTGAGATCCAGGATAAATTACTAATTTAATATAATTATATTATATAGTAATCTAATACTACTAACTATTTTTGATTAAAATTTTAATCCAAAATAGGTAAGTTGAATTTCAATCAATTATTATTCAGTTTCGTGCAGTAACAACTTCATTCTACAATTTGTATTCGTCAAATAATTCATCACAAGAATCTGTAAGAAGTCTGTTTAAATCTCAAGATTAGAAAACCTTCTACAGAGAGCTTTATAAAGGTTTTATTGTTGCAAACATCCCCTTGGCAAAGCTTTGAAATTCAAAGTTCCGAAATGTTTACAAAATTATTGATAAATCCTCTTCAATACTAGGAAAACTTTGAAAACACGTACTATGTTCGTTTGATTAGTAAACTCAAAAATTACTTATAAAATTTTGTTAATCTCAAGTCTCTTGTCTTTAATTTTCTTTGCCTGAAAATGATATCTGTGTTGGTTTTTGTTCTATTTAATTTTGCCTAGAACTCTGACGTCCAGTTGCACCTCTTGGGCAGTTCTGAGCTTATGAAATTTTGGTGGATTGTCAGGCATATACATATATACATATACATGTGTTGTTTTTGGTTCCGTAAGAAAGTACATTATTGATTCTAAAAATCAGTAACGTAGTAAAAGTTCAAAATTTGTAGTGACGAAGCATCAACTATTGAACTCCGAGATTGAATCTAAGTGGCGCATTCGCCAAAATTGCGAAATGGCCCGTCTCGCATAAGCTCCAATTAACACTTTCAAAAATTTCTGGTAAAACTCTGTAAAGCTTTCTTGCAGTTCTAGAATTGCTTGATAGTTCGCTGTACATCAAATGCTTGTGTACGTAGAGGTAAAATATGTGTTCGACTATTTTGGTGAAAGCGCAATGTGGAATACAATTTACAATATGTACTCTATAATTTAGGAACCCCTATAATTTCTCCTATATTAACTTTACCGAATTAAAAAATTGTCGATGTGTATATTGGACTACTTTCTTATATTTTATTATAAATATTCGGGAAAAGTAGAATGTTGAAAAAAATCTTACACGAGATTTCGATAAAATTTCGAAAAACCGAAAAGCCACGTGTAAAGTGCTGTTCAGGAATAACTAGTCCAAACTTATGTTACCTTAACTTATGTTAACCTTTATGTTACGTTTTGCATAGTAGAATACATATACAACATTTAAAAAAATCTTGAGGCAAAAAACCGAAACACAACAATATTGAATTGCCCTTCAGAGATAATTTAGCAAAAAATGTTATTAAACTTTATTAAACAAATTCGAGAGTCGAATCAATATTTAAAGTTTTAAACAAATTGTTGGAGAGGATTTCGAGAAAACCTTTAAATAAATCGAAAAATTACTGAATTAAACTACCCCGTTATCCCGACTAATTTGGGTAAAAAGTTTATTGGGACGTCCTGATAAGGTACAAAATGTAAATACAAAGTTTAAACACATATATATATATGAGTGCCTTACATGAGAAAGTGAAAATGATTGGGAAATCTACTGATATTATTTTTAAATTTGATGCTTCCTAATTCTGAACTTTTAACTAATAGACCTAGTCCGTTTTTTGGGAATTTTCAGAAATGCCTTTGTACTTCCTTACAAACCCAAGAAGGACATCTATTTATCTGGTAATCCACCAAAGTTTCATTAAACCTGAAAAAACTGCTCAACAGAATCTATAATGTCAAACTCAGCGAAAGAAGACGTACCGACATTATTTCGACTCCGGCTATTTTCTCCCAAGTTTCGAGCAGATGTCCCCGGGGCGCCTTACATAAAGGTCGTAATGATCACACATGTGAAGCTGATTAAATCCTTTTTCAAATTTGTTTCACACGTTCCTCTGCCCCCTGATCGTAAGCCGTACGTCGCGCCAGTGTCCCTGTGCCACTTTTCGTATTTCATACGCGTAGATCTTGGCGGTTTATTGTTCTTCGCTTTTCGATCGAGGCGCCTCGCAAGCGGAATTTCAATTAGGCTCGTTTCAGGGGAACGAGCCGGACGAAATTGGTATTAGTCGATCTTCTTATAAGGAAGTTCCCAGGGAAACGGAGCGTATTTTTCGAATTCGGAATCGTTCACGGAACGCGTTTCTAACGTTCAATCGAGAAAGAAAAAATATTATATAAAGTAGGGAGGCAAATGCGTTTTCCCAAGGTTGATTAATAGGTGTGTAATTAAATTTGATGATGGATGTGATAGGAAGAGTCGTGAAGAATATTTCAATGGTAGGAAATTAAAATATTAGTATTGGAAATTTAATATTGATTACGTCGATTGATTCTTATCGTATTTATTTGTTTTCTGTTTTTATGTAAATTAATGGTACGTTGATGTGCCAAGAGTGGTTTTCTTTGTTTCTTCAAGGTTTTCCTTTACGTTTCGAAAGTCCACAGAATTGGTTTTCGTATATTCAAAATCAACATCAAATTTAATTTACGAGCCGTAGATTCATTTAAAGACCCTCCAAAGACCAATTAACTTATTTTAAATTCTGTCTGAGGATGGTCAAGTCCTACACAATATGTTACATGACAGCACTAAAAGTATGGTTCCAATTGTTGCTGGTCTGAAAAATTAAAGCATTACCTACTGCATTACTCAAGAGGTGCTAAATTGATATAAGAGACACTTTGTGCCGAGTATTTTAAAGTTCCCAGTCAAGTAAGAGATTTTACAGACGTGTTTTGTATTAATTTTTTCCGGAAATCGTAAAAAAAGACGAAATTTACAAATTTCACAATTTTTTTACAAATTCCACAAAAATCAAGTTTGTCAATTTTGTTGGCAACTGTAGTTACAAAGTAAACAGCATCGAAAAAAATGTAATATTCCGCCTTGTAAAGTCTGTATAGTTCTAGTTCGGAAAATTCAATTTTCCTGCTCGGAAAATAAGCAGGAAAATGTTGTTTCCAAGACGATTTTCGGAAAATGATATTTTCTCTAAATTTTCCGAAAATATATCGATTATTTGTATTTGGAGCTCGTTTGAAATGTGTGTGAATTTGAAGTTTGGTTAACGTGATCTAAAACTCTCCGAAATTGATTATGTCTACAGACGATTAATATAACTAGACCTGACGTTCTCATGAGAAAGTATCGGGTGTTTTTTTTAAATTTCACCTCATAGTAGGCTGTGGATAGTGTTTGTGAATGCGCCTTACTAAAAAATGTCGAAATTGACATAACCTCACTTTTTTAATAAAAATCGAAACTGCTCCAATCAGTTACTAGTGTGTTGAAAAAGACAGCTTGGCTCTATTAATTAGGCGTAGATGAGTGAGCCGTCTTTTTCAAGACACTATTAACAGATTGGAACAGTTTCGATTTTTATTAAAAAAGTGAGGTTATGTCAATTTTGACACTTTTTAGTAAGGCGCATTCACAAACACTATCCACGTCCTCCTATGAGGTGAAATTTAAAAAAACACCCGATATTTGTTTATATGTCAGAATAGTCAAAGAGCTAGCTACATAAAACAGTATCGATAAGGCACACGACATTTGAGTTCATAACTGATTGTAAGAACATTACCCCAACAAATTACCCTTACAACACATTACCCCCAAACAAACAAAAAAGCAGGTAGGAATACCCTTGGCAGAAGGTCATGAAAAACGCCCTGTTGGAACTACATGGAACGCCCTGTAGGAACTGAAAGTCATAGTGACATGGCAAACGCCATGTAGTTTCTACAGGGCGTTCCATGTAGTTCCTATAAGGCGTTTTTCATGACTTTTAGTTCGTCCTACCGAGGGTTTTCCGACCTGCTAATGTTCTGCCACTATCGCACCGCTCTTCCTTGGGGCCCAAAGGATGTACGGAAAAAATTTTTTCACGTGTACCTTATCGGTTTTTTCATGGCAATTTTCCGCGACTTTGAATCATTTCTGCCGAGGGTTTTCCGACCTGCTAACGTTCTGCCACTGTTACACCGCCCTTAGTCAAGGTCTAAACAATGCCTCAAAAAAATTTCACGCATGTACCTTATCGGTTTTTCAGGCATGTTTTTCCGACGTGGAAAACTGGCCGCCATTTACATATCCGGCCTATGCGAACCGGCAGAATAGCCATTTGATGTTTGGTTAATGTTTTTATAATTAGTTATGAACTGAAATGTCGTGTACCTTACCGATACTGTTTTATGTAGCTAGCTCTCCGACTAGAATGGGGAAGCAAATATGGCCGCCGTCGACGAATTGTGATAAGTAACAAAACAGCTTTTCATAGGCGTATCAATAATAAGACTAATAAGAGCAAAATTTAAGAATGACTTCAAAATCAGCCACCAGCTGAACACAGATATTCTGAACGCCCTGCTATTGCAGTATAATTCTAATATGGCAGAATAGTGTAATGGGTTTAAAAGCTCGTTCACAACCACTTAACGTACGTAACGTAACGTAAAAAATTATGAAAACGCAAAGTTGAAAAGCATTATGTCAAATGTGTCTGTTCACAATAGTCCGTAAATTAACAAACGTAACGTCCCACAACGCTAAGTTCGTTTAACTTCAACTTAACAGCACGTTAAATCTACGGATTCTTAATTCCACCAATCACGTCTTTCACTTTTTTGAAGCTTGACAGAAAACTGTCACTCAGTGAAACGTGAAACATCGTTACTCAAACATTACGTCATTTTATCATATATTTATATCATTTTATTGTGTTGATAGCGTTAGGTTAGGTTAGGTGAAGTTCTCACGATTACTGTTTGACCCAACGCGCATGATCATAGTTTAAGTTTTAGTAGTACGTTAAGTGGTTGTGAACAAGTCATTAATTTCTGTGGTCTGTTAATTTAATTTTTTACGTTACGTTTCGTACGTTAAGTGGTTGTGAACGAGCTTTAAGCCCCATATATAAAGTCTAGGTTTTTTTTAGAAATTGCAACATGATCATCCCACTTCTTCAAGATAGTGCTTCCATAAATTTAACAAAAATTGAAAAAAAAAATCGTGATGTGTTCATCAGAGTACTTTCTCATATATATAGGGTGTTTCAATATGCGTTTGCCAAATCCAAACGGGAAATAGATATGGTTAATTTAAGCAAAAAAAAACGAAAACTGACAAGTATAAAGTGCCCTTCACAGAACATTTAGCCAAAACGCTAGAAAACTTTTTATACATGTTTAATAGTACAATAAATATTCAAAGTTTAAAAAAAATTCTTGGAACGAATTTCGAGAAAAATTTAAAAAAAAACGAAAAATGACAAGAGTAAACTACCCTTCTATCCTGGCCTATTTTAATGAAAAGCTTATTTTCATGTCCTGGTATGGTACAAAGTCTAAATACATAGTTTTGACCGTTTGTGGTTTTTAGTTTTTGAGAAAATCCTACCACAGACATACATACATACACACATACATAGACGGTTTTCCTTAAAACATGTTTTTTTGGACTCGGGAGACCTCAAAACGTTCAGAAATGCTAATAATTCAAATTTGGAAAAATCGACCCTATTACAATACTCTCTCATATTATATGAGTACCTCGTATGAGAAAGAAAAAATACATTTTATGTAACATTTGCAAATTTTATTTTACTAACGTCCCTAATTACTATTACTTTTATCCCAAGTCCTTGAGAAACTATTGATTGAGGAACTAAAAAATTTAGTTTCTATTCATTATGCCACAAAATTAATTTTGTCCAACTACATCCTATCCTGTTTTGTCGCGACATGTTCAACTTTTTGTCGTTTCATTGTATACTTTTAATCGTTAAATACTTTTCAAAAATCAACTTTAAAAAATACATCAAAATTGGCTGTCCGATAACACGAACCTTTACCATTATTTAAATACATGAAAGCGGCACAGCATACAACAACAAACTGTAACGTTTATTTTATAATTTATTTACATTAATTAACACTAATTTATTTAACACACTAAACTACTTGTTCACTAGACTAGACACTACATAATTTATTTGTACTGCTCCGCTTTCGGATCGTATGTCGCGTTCACTTCTGCTTGTCTACTTCTAACGAACTCCCTCGATCACAAGCCCCCTTATATATACACCCCCAACCCTGATCGAGAACATTCTATTACATTCTAGAAGCCTACGCAGCAAATGTTCATGCACCTGTCTTGTACGCGTCGTAGTTATTCTTTTGAAGGAGTAAACATGTGTCGCTTTGTTTACTTCTCGCATTACACTGCCCCCGCCTTAGAGACGTTTCGTCTCGGAACGTATCCCTGGTAGGCCCATGCAGGAACCTGCAGTTAGCCCCCCGCTTACAGCGAGACGTGGCGTCAAAGACAGGGGACCGTCTTCCCGAGTCGACATGGTGCAGGCCCAAAACAGCAGACTAAAACTTCCACTCCGGTATTCTTCAACACTACTTCCAGCATATTCCGGACAACCCTCCAGTCCAGCTGATCTCGTCCAGCACCTAACTTGGGGACAGCTAGCTTCCTGATGTCGAGCTCCAGCAGTCGGTCTCGTAGCCTATGCAAGGTTCGCCATACATCGTGATAACATGGTTTAAGGGACCCGATCTCCTTCGTAACCAGATAAAAGATGTGTCTTACGTTGTCACGTAGTTCCAGAACCTTGCCAATTCCCGGGAGTTGCGCTCTGAGTTGTTCCAAGCGCCCGTACTTCTTCTTGAAAACCGTGGCGATACCTCGTGACATTACCAGGTCGGCGGACACACAATGGGCCAACGAGTATTCTTCAGGTACGCTGAACAAATCCTGTTGTTTTTCACAGGTTACCCCATACCGTGCTTTTCCGGTACCCCCGTAGGCGCTCATAAATTCTTCGAAGGAAAGTTCGTTCTCCTGCGCCAATGTGTTTCTTACTCGGGGAACCTCCGCCTCATCGTGCGACCCCTCATAGGGTGCCAACCGATTGAAGTGCACCACTCTCGGCTTGCCATTTGGTAGTTTGCTTACCCGGTAGACCACGTCATTGATTCGTTTCTTCACAACATAGGGACCCTCCCAATTGGTCTGTAACTTAGGGGACAAACCACGTTTCTTCTGTGGGTTGTACAGCCAAACTCGATCTCCCATTTGGTAGCCACCCTCTTTAGCGTTGATGTCGTAACGCTCTTTGATGCGATCACTGGCGATATTTAGTTGGTACCGGACTTGATCGTGAATCTCGTTCATCCTTTGCCGCATCCGGGAGACGTAATCTTCCCCCGAAACGTCCTCGTCCGGTCTAGCGCCAAAGATTAGATCACAGGGCAGTTTAAGTTCTCGCCCGAACAGGACTTTGGCTGGAGTTTGTCCTGTCGACTCATGAACGGCCGAGCGGTAGGCCATCAGGAAGAACGGCACGTGTTCGTCCCAGTCTCTTTGATGTGACGAGACCATTTTCGCTAGATAGCGGTTGAGGGTGCGATTCATCCGTTCTACCATGCCGTCAGACTGAGGATGAAGGGCCGTGGTTCTTGTTTTTCGCACCCCAAACTTCTCACAGATCCTCCGGAATAGGCCACTCTCAAAGTTTCTTCCTTGATCCGAGTGTAATTCCATGGGTACTCCAAACCGGCAGATCAGCTCCTTCACGAGCACATCGGCCACTGTCTCTGCCTCCTGATTAGGGAGAGCGTACGCTTCTACCCACTTCGTAAAATAGTCCATTACGACCAGGATGTATTTATTCCCCTTTTCGGTCTCAGGGAAGGGTCCTGCTATATCAATAGCGAACCTTTCGAAGGGGCTCCCGACGTTATATTGTTTCATGGGAGCTTTCGGTCGTCTTTGTGGCCCATTACTTGCGAAACATGTAGTACATTTCTTGCACCAGTCCTTCACGTCGTCTGAACAATTGATCCAGTAGAATCGCTCTCGTACTTTCTGCAGGGTTTTCTTGATCCCTAAATGTCCACCAGACGACTCGTCGTGAAGGTGCCGCAAGACCTCCGGGATTTTACTGGAGGGAATTACCAACTGCCGTCTTTCCTCCGTCCCGTCTTGGCTCTCCAGTACGCGTTTTAGTAGTCCATCCTCAACCACTAAAGAGTCCCACTGTGCCCAATAGCTCTTGAGTTTTGGCGAGCCAGGTGATACCTTTTGCCACTCAGGACGCTCTCCTCCCTCCTTCCAAACCAGGATTTCTTTGAGAACCGGGTCTTTTTCTTGCTCTTGTCGTAACGAGGATGGTGTCCATTCCTCGGCGACCACGGTGGTTCGGTAGACTTTGTCGGAATTTTCCTCAGCTCTATGACAATGAGGACACTCATCAGGACATGGTCTTCTCGAGAGTGCGTCTGCGTTTCCATGACTCTGTCCTGGCCGATGTTCTATGACAAAGTCATACTCCTGGAGCCTCTCGATCCAGCGAGCGATCTGTCCTTCGGGATTCTTAAACTGGAGGAGCCATTTAAGAGCAGCATGATCGGTCCGGATCAAAAACCTCCTTCCACACAAATATTTATGAAAGTGCTCGATGGACTTGACGATGGCCAATAATTCACGTCGGGTGACGCAATAATTCCTTTCTGGTTTGGAGAGTACCTTGCTGAAGTATCCAAGGACACGTTCTTGTCCCTCCTGACGCTGCGATAGAACACTTCCAATTCCCACATTGCTCGCTTCGGTGTCCAGGATGAATTGTCCTTCTGGCAGAGGAAAACTCAACACTGGGGCACTGGTCAACTTCCTCTTCAGCTCGTCGAAGGCAGACTGGCATTCCTCATCCCAACAGAAGTTTCGTCCTTCTTCCGTGAGCCTTGTCAACGGCTTAGCGACGTCGGAGAACATCCGGACATATCGTCGGTAGTACGTGCAGAGGCCCAGAAAACTCCTCAACTGGTGTTTATCTACCGGTATTGGCCACTCCTTCACCGTACTTGTCTTGTCCGGATCAACGGCGACGCCCTCTCTGCTCACTACGTGCCCTAAGTACGAGACCTTCCTTCTGAAGAGTTGACATTTCTTCGGGTTCAGTTTCAGCCCCGCACCCCGCAGTCTCTGGAAGACGTCCTCCAAGTTTTTCAGATGTCCTTCGAAGGTCTTGCCCATCACGATGACATCGTCCAAATAGACTAGGCACGTTTTCCACGTCAGACCCATTAGCACGCTCTCCATCAGCCTCTCAAACGTCGCTGGGGCATTACAAAGTCCGAATGGCATGACTGTAAAATGCCACAGGCCGTTACCGAAGGTAAATGCCGTCTTTTCCTTATCGGCAGGGTCCATTTCGACTTGCCAATAGCCGCTTTTTAAATCCAAGGTCGAAAATATCGTGGATCCAGCAAGGGTATCGAGTGTGTCGTCGATACGTGGTAGCGGGTAGCTGTCCTTTTTGGTGACACTGTTCACCTGCCGGTAGTCTACACAGAATCGAGTAGTCCCATCCTTTTTCTTCACCAGTACTACCGGCGAGGCCCATGGACCGCTTGACGGCTCGATCACCCCGTCCCGCTCTAGGTCCCTGATGATTTGCTCGGCTTCCTCCCGTTTGGCCAAGGGTAGTCGTCTTGCTGTTTGTCGAATCGGCCGTGTCTCGCCCGTGTCAATTTTATGTGTCACGACCTTAGTCTTTCCCAGCTTCCCATTCTCGGTGGTAAATATGTGCTGGTACTTATTTATTAATTCGTTGGCCTTTTGTTTCTGTGTGGGCGAGAGAAACGCACTGGTCTGGGAAAGAATTTGTTTCAAGTCCTGCGGAGTGTGTCTGGACCTTTCTTCCTCACTAACGCCCCTTACGATGGCCGAAGCGGCTTTACACGTGCCTAGCTTCGTACCCTTCTTGATGGTAACCGGATACTGATTGATGTTAAGTAGTCGCACAGGCACTTCACTTGAGAGAGTAACGAGCGCCTTTCCTACCAGTACCCCCCGAGCCAGTCGATCGTCATCGTTTTCTGGTTCGATCACGGCTGGAATTCCCTCTTCCACAACACCCCTCAGACAGGTAGAGGTGATCGTTTCGCTTCGTTCCGGGAGAATCACATCTTCTGCCATTATTACGTCTAACACAAAGTTGTCACGATTGTGTAGCAGTAATTCTTCTTGGCCGATCCTCAACACTCGGTGTCCGAAATCCAACTGGAATCCATGATTCCTCATGACGTCCATTCCCAGTATGACGTCTTCCTCAATTTCGGCTATGAGAACAGGATGGTCAAACTTTACTCGTCCCAACGTCATGCTAACCGTCGCTTCACCGTGTATTACTGCCTTCTCCCCAGTGGCAGTTCTCAATTGCCACCTACTTGGCCTAATCTTCCTACGGTCCCTCACAACTTCCGAGCGTACGATCGTCTTCGTAGCTCCCGTGTCCACAAGCATGGCGTGGGATCTCCCGTCGATAGTGCCATCGACGTACGCGCTCCCCAATTGGTGGGAAAACGAGGCTATACTGGCCCGGGGGTTTCCACTGCTACGGGTCGACGTTCCCCCTTTCTTATCGACCCGCATTAGTTTTCCTGGGCCTTTGCCGGCGCCGCTGTTCTGGGCCGCTTGCAAGAATTCTTCACATGGCCCACTTCGCCACAGTTCCAACAGCGCACTACCTTCTTCTTCGCCGACAGCACCTCCATGATCTGCTGTAGGACCCTTTCGACGAGTTTTTCAGTGTCTACTTCCTCTGTAACCGCTCGAACACGGCCGTGACCACGGGAGGCTTCCATGGCTGCATCATGCTCCAGTGCGATGGCGAGCGCGTCCATTAATGTTTTCGGTCGAGCTAGCCTCAGGGCCCTCTGCAGTTCCTGGTCCCGCAGCCCGCTCACGAACGCCTGCACTGCGAGGCACTCCATCATCTGTTCCGGTGCCGTGGGATACGCCAACCTCACTAGTCTGGCTACGTCCGCTTCGAACTCCTGCAGGGTCTCGTTCGATCTCTGACGGCGATTGGACATCTGGGATTGATGGACTTGCTCCAGATGTGTTTGGCCGAACCGCATTTCCAGTCGCCTCAGCAGCTCATTGTAATTCCCGGCTTCTTCGGTGGATAGCGCCTGGAGAACTTCCAACGCCTCTCCACGTAAGGCTACCGTTAGGGAAACAGCTTTCTCGTGAGGGGACCAAGCATTAGCCTCCGCTGCCGCCTCAAACTGCTTCTTGTAACTGGCCCACGGAATTTTTCCGTCGAACGTTGGGGGCGTCACTCGATTGGTGCATATCGAGTTCTGTTGAACGACCGCCTTTATTTCTTCCATCGTCTCGCCGCTACTGACTCGCCTTAGTCGTTCTTCCAACTGCTTCTTCTTCTGTTTACTTTCGTCTTCTTTCCCCTCGCCGCTACTGACTTGTTCTAGTCGTTCTTCCAACTGCTTGATCTTCTCTTCAATTTCCTTACGCTGAGCCTCCATCTGGTCGGATATCTCTTCCCTCTGGGCGGCGATTTGAGCAGTAATATGAGTAATTATGTCTTCCCTCTGGCCGGCGATTTGAGCAGCGATGTCTTCCCTCTGGGCGGCGATTTGAGCAGTGATGTCTTCCCTCTGATCGGCGATTTCTTCCCTCTGGGCAGCGATTTCTTCCCTCTGGGCGGCGATTTGAGCAGTGATGTCTTTCCTCTGGGCGGCGATTTGAGCAGTGATGTCTTCCCTCTGATCGGCGATTTCTTCCCTCTGGGCAGCGATTTCTTCCCTCTGGGCGGCGATTTGAGCAGTGATGTCTTCCCTCTGGGCGGCGATTTGAGCAGTGATGTCTTCCCTCTGGGCGGCGCTTTCTTCCCTCTGGGCGGCGATTTGGGTAGAAATATCTTCCCTCTGAGCGGCGATTTTAGCAGTGATGTCTTCCCTCTGGGCGGCGATTTCTTCCCTCTGGGCAGCGATTTGAGCAGTGATGTCTTCCCTCTGGGCGGCGATTTGCTTCGTGATGTCATCGTCTTCGAACTCGAAAACTTCCGGGTCCTGGCCATTTTCTTTCAAAAATGCCGAGAGCCGGTCCTGGAGTTCAGTCTTCCTCCCTCCTGTTTCCAATTCCCGTTCCTCGAGTTCTTTTTTTAACTCGGCCACTTTTAATTCGCGTAACTTCTTCATGATCCGCTCTTCTGACACCAATGTAACGTTTATTTTATAATTTATTTACATTAATTAACACTAATTTATTTAACACACTAAACTACTTGTTCACTAGACTAGACACTACATAATTTATTTGTACTGCTCCGCTTTCGGATCGTATGTCGCGTTCACTTCTGCTTGTCTACTTCTAACTAACTCCCTCGATCACAAGCCCCCTTATATATACACCCCCAACCCTGATCGAGAACATTCTATTACATTCTAGAAGCCTACGCAGCAAATGTTCATGCACCTGTCTTGTACGCGTCGTAGTTATTCTTTTGAAGGAGTAAACATGTGTCGCTTTGTTTACTTCTCGCATTACAAAACCTTTAAACATAATTTCCCATAAGTAGTCAGATACCTCATTCGGTTCGATAAAGATGACTTCGAAATCTGTTAATCGCCCTTCGTCTCCTCTTCTGTGTCGTAGAGTGTTGGTCGTCGGACCCGCACCAACGGCCGACCTTCGAGCAAATCCTACAAGACCTAGACTACATAGTCCACTCATCGTTCACGCAGACCCCCCACGAGAGTTTCCACATAATGCAAGACGACTGGCGGCAGGAGATCGAGGAAGTCCTACTGGAGTTACGCAGAAAAGAGAAGGTAAGTACCTGACGATCGTGTACTAACCTATCGCCGTTTAATCATTGTCTGTCCCACTGCTTACGTCGCCCAGGCTTGTAAATCTTACGAAGAGGTAATGAGCAATGTTATTTTGACTTAGCTGTGGTAGTCAAGTCGTTGTAGCTAGGTTTCTTGTTTTGTTGGGATAGAGCGGATGTTAGTTTGAGCGGTTTCAGGAGCTGCGATGTAGGGAGGAGGACCTGAACAGGGCCCAGGTGCAGCAGAGGATCCACGAGCAACAGCTGAGGCAGAAGGAGCAGGAGCTGCACGCCAGAGAAATCGATCTACTCGAACGAGAACTGCACTTTATGATAAAGCAGCAGACGCCGACGCCCATCAAGAGGAAAGGTGAGAGATTTCCTCCGAGTTTGGGATATATTCGGAAGGGACTAGAGAGCAGGTCTTGGGTGGAAAAGTGTCGAGCAAATGAAATGTTGTAGTTGTTGCGTTTTTATAAAGTAAAGCGATGGGATTGAGGAAAGGAGTTCACAGACTCACATGACTAACTCGGTAAGTTACTAAGGGCTGGTGTGTCACCTCCAGTTAAGTAAATCTAGGATAGTTAGTTACAAGTTGTAGCGATAAGCTTACAAACATATCATATGCAGCGCGTGCATAGAGTATAGCGAGGTTTTGTATGAATTAAAGGGGGGACCCCTTCTTAATGCCTGTATAATCCCTTAACAAACCCTCTCTGTTGGTGCTTCGGCCTCCAGTAGATCCCTCCATAAAGGCCATTTAACACTTATTGCCCTCAAGCCCGCGTTTCATTTCTGAAATAAGTAATATCGTGTGTGGCTGCATTATGACGAGTCTGCCACATTCTGTATTGGAAAGAAAACAGCATTTTTTATGGCGCCCGGAAATGATGTTGGAAATGTAAATTGTACATCAAAATCGTTAGTTCAAAAAAATTGTGATCAGTTTAAAAAAAAACGTTTGATGTAGTCAGTTCTGGTTGAATACATTGAGTAAAATTGAGTTCAAGGACATATGTCTCTCTCTCTCTCTCTCTCTCTCTCTCTCTCATCCATCCAAAACATTGGTTTTCAAGTTGGAACCAATGAAGCATTCGATGCTGAAATACGGAAAATACGCTGAAAATCCTGAAATACTGAAATACGCTGAAATTCCTAACACAGTGGTTGAATTCGTGCGCTGATAGTCCATAATTTACGAACGATTTTATGACATTGCACTTCATGCGCATTTTCAATTGCTGAGTTTACGAACATGCCCGTTGTTCAAAAAATTTTCAAATATTTAAAGAGAAGAGTGGTCAATTTTGTTATTGATAAAGAACAACAACCTCGGCAACGACGTATACCGTTATATGAGAGACTATTAGCCGTTCCTAGTAAACCCTTTTTGTATTTCACCTGAAATATTACTCCTTTGTGAGATAGGCATATGAATATTAAAAATTATTCTGACCTTAACTGAGTACTTCATCACGTTCCGTTTATTAATATTTGAATTCCTCGTGGGGTAAAATTCGGCCTACGAGCCCTTCCACAACTAACAGTTGCCGCTTCCATTTCGCGATATTATTGTGAATCAAACAGGACCAAAGCTATACTAAGAAAAATTATTAAATTTTTCAGTTAATTCCCGTTTCAGCAGCCATAGAACCACTAAACACATATAAAACACAATTAATTTGGCAGATAGAAGTAAAAACGGGGGGGCACCAACACTTCTTGGAGCAGCAAATATGGCGAATTTAATTTTCTCTTCTGGCATACCACAACATATATAAAAAGTTGGCGACGCGCATCTAGCGGCCGACAAAACAAAGTACCAGATAATTTGTGTCTTTTTTGTGCCTTTTTTGTACCGCAAGAAAGAATTTTGTGGCTCTCACCATCGACGAGCTACAAAAAAAAACTGCCAGCTTAAATTAACCCAGCGGCCATTGCGATAGCGTGCGAGTGGATTGACCAAAGAAAAAGATTTTCAGCTAGAAATTTGTGTCTTGAAGAGTACTAAAAGAACGGGGTCGGAATTTTGATTTGGCCAATTTTTGGCCAAGTTGGCTCAAGTCCTCAAGTGGGCTAGATGGGGCTGTGAATCGGCCAAGATGTGAAAGAAATGTGCTCTTCTGTCTCCGATTCGTTTGGAATGAAATTTGGAGAACATAGTCCTATTTTCAAATTGGTCAATTTTCGGGGGAATTGGTTAATGGGCAAAACGTGTCGTCCAGAATTCAAGAACCCGCGACTTTAGTGGAAAATGTTGCATCTCGGAACCTTTTGGTGTTCTGAGGCCTCAGTAATGGCCTAGACCCTGGACGCAAAGGCACAGGACACGGCCCAAGACCCCTCCGACCAGTTCCAGTCAAAATACCGACTCTTCAGTGCCGGCCGCTCTAGTTACAAATTCGAGAACCCCCGACTTTAGTGGAAAATGTTGCATCTTGGAATCTTTTGGTGTCCTGGGGCCCCGGTACAGGCCCAAACCCTGGACACAAATGCACAGGGGACCCCCAAGACCCCTCGATCCACTTCCAGTTAAAATACCGACACTCCAGTCCCGGTCGCCGTAGTTACAAATTCGAGAACCCCCTACTTCAGTGGAAAATTTTGCCTTTTGGAATCTTTTGGTTATGGCCCAGACACGGACACCAAGGCCCAGAGGATGGTCCAAGATACCTCTGGCGACCCGCGGCCAAAATATCGACTCCCGAGTGCCTTCCGCTGTAGCTACAACTACAACAGATTCCAAGATACAACATTTTCCACTAAAGTTGGGGATTCTCGAATTTGTAACCACAGCGGCCGGCACCGGAGAGTCGGTATTTTAACTGGAACTTGCCGAAGGGGTCTTGGCACGTCCCCTGGGCCTTTGTGTCCAGGGTCTAGGCCATTACCGAGGCCTCAGAACACCAAAAGATTCCGAGATGCAACATTTTCCACTAAAGTCGGGAGTTCTGGAATTTATAACTACAGCGACCGGCATTGGAGAGTCGGTATTTCGACTGGAAGTGGCCCAAGGGGTCTTGCGGCATCCCCTAGGAATTTGTGTCCAGGGTCTGGGCCAGTACTAGGGCCCCAGAACAGCAAATGATTCCAAGATCTAGCATTTTCCACTCATGTCGGGGGTTCTCGAATTTGTAACTACAGCGGCCGGGACTGGGGTGTCGGTATTTTAACTGGAACTGGCCGAAGGGGTCTTGGGACGTCCCCTGGGCCTTCGTGTCCAGGGTCTAGGCCATTACCGAGGCCTCAGAACACCAAAAGATTCCGAGATGCAACATTTTCCACTAAAGTCGCGGGTTCTTGAATTCTGGACGACACGTTTTGTCCATTAACCAATTCCCCCGAAAATTGACCAATTTGAAAATAGGACTATGTTCTCCAAATTTCATTCCAAAACGAATCGGAGACAGAAGAGCACATTTCTTCCACATCTTGGTCGATTCGCAGCCCACTTGAGCCAACTTGGCCAAATTATAATTCTGACCTCATGTCCTTTTAGTACTCTTCAAGAGACAAATTTCTAGCTGAAAATCTTTTTCTTTGGTCAATCCACTCGCACGCTATCGCAATGGCCGCTGGGTTGTTTAAGCTGGCAGTTTTTTTTTTTGTAGCTCGTCGATAGTGAGAGCTACAAAATTCTTTCTTGCGGTACAAAAAAAGGCACAAAAAAGACACAAATTATCTGGTACTTTGTTTTGCCGGCCGCTAGATGCGGGTCGCCAACTTTTTATACATTACCACAACTGCAGTGCCGCCATATTTACTGGTCTGAAAAGTGCAGATGTACCATAATTACACCCTAAATCGCCACGTTTTCCGTATTTTAACCCGACTGGCAGCAAGATACACAAAAATCTGATCCCACCTTCCCAATCTCTTCTTCTTTTCCAGGAAAATTTAAAAGGTCGCGACTGAAGATCCTGAAGAAGGAACCGGGCACGAACATCAGTTTCCCGTCGGACTTCAGGCACACGATCACCGTGCAACACACGACGTTAGACCCGAAGGGGATCACCGGGATAATCTCCCCGACTAGTCCGCCGGGTTCTCCGGCAATCCCCCGTTTGAGGGCCATAGCACGTGAGTATCCTCTCCGACCGAATCTACTTGTAACGTTCGAACAAAGAAGATGTAAACAGGATCACGTGGTCACATTCTGAACCGTTTCGCTTCGAGGTACCGGTATGGTTTTACGATTGCTCTTCCTCTTGTTCCTCGAGACGAAACGGCACAAGTTTGGATTATTTTTAATTTTTATTTTTTTGTTTTGTAGACTGGAAACTTTATCATATTAATCTTCAGTTTGAGCATGAAACTTTTTGAGAGCATGTGATCTGTCACATTGTGTGCGTGTGTGTGTTTTTTTTTAGAATTCCGCTTTGTTTTCTTAGGAGATTGTTGTTTCGTGAACTTAGTTTTAGCTTTTGTTTTCACTTATTTGCCATCTATTCTTTACCCACTTCTATAGACGAGGTGTTTATTTTGGTTTTGAATAACGACTTAACAAGACAGTTAGGTGTTCCCAAGTTCCGGGACGATTCCGAACCTGTGGCAACTTCAGAGAAAGAAAAGTTTATCTGGGAAGGTAACTGTCCTGAAATAGGTGAGATAGGACGCAATTACGTAATCCGTAATTTTAACGGTAGATTAGATTGGTAAAATTGAGCAAGCAAAGGCTTATATGATGCGGTTCTAGAATAATTTACAACAAAGTTATTCACATATTTTCCAACAGTAAATTGTGGTAGGTAAATAACAGATACAAAGGTGCATTTCACCAAACACTGTTTTACACGTTAAGATAATTAAATAGGAATCCATGTAATGCTAATTCACATAACAGTCTAGCGTGACGTTCTTATGATAGCGTTATCAATAAGATTTGAATTATGCAATCAAAAGTGTGTAAAGGTTATGTTCCAACTACTGGTTCTCGAATGGTTCCGGATCGCTTTGCACGCATGCGCTATCACAGTATCGTCATTGAAGGTTTTGATTTAGTTGGAACTAATTTAGAACAAAAAATTTTACATCATATCGGGTTACAATTTCTTATAAAATATGAAATATTGTATTGGCAATTTGTTGCAAGTTATGTAATGGTACTTGCAATTATTTAACAATTGTATATGTCACTGCCTCTATGTATAATATTCACAGACGATTAATATAACTAGACTCCGCTTTCTCATAAGAAAGTGTTATTTGTTTGTTTATTGATTTGTTTGTTATGACAACATAAGTGATGGGCGTGGTGCAAAAGGGGAAGCAAACATGGCCGCCGTTGACGAATTGTGATAAGACAACAAGACAGTTGTCCATAGGCGTATCTCTATAGAATATCTATAAAATACTCTTTTAAAATTAACGTTATTAAAAAAGAAATGTGGCCTTCAACAGGACCATCATCCATAAAATGTTCAAAAAGATAAATATATCAGAAATGAACATACTCATACTTGAAATATTGAACCCTGAAAGTACTTGAAATCAAAATTATCTACAAACATTGACACTGAAACTTAAAAAATTGTCAACATTGTGTATTTTTCGAATTTGCAATGCATACAACAATGTAAAAAAAAACGTTTGGAATGTGCTATTACCTAAAGCGGGTCTAGATATGTTAATCGTCTGTGATAATATTACATGTACCTTGTTTGGATGAAATTAATTGAACTAGGTACTTTTCTAAGCAGCGAGCCTGATTTACTTTCTGGATTTGATGTTGACTGTAGAACATTGTAAGCCCATTAATTGCAAATAATTTTTGAGCTCCAATTTTAATTTTGGGTAAAAAGTAATTAATCGGTAAATCACGACATTCTAGAAGATTTGGATATTGATTAGGAAGTTGGAAAATAGTTTTTCATTCAGTTTAAAGTGGACATACATTTGAAAATTAGTACAACACCACAGTTTTACGTAATTTGAAATAGCTTATTTACATAGTGTTATATAACGAGTAGTGTATAGAAATATGTTCTCACTTATGACGAGCTTCAAAACACAGTACTCGAGGTTTCTGCAAAAACGATAAGACTAAAAGTACTTGCAATGGATAGGTATAACAATGCTTTAAAAATATCTAAATCAATAAACACAAGTACCTACTATATTTTACGAAGTATGTATTTGGCATAAAATCTGAATCATATTTGTTAGTATTGGCCATTACAGGCACATTATTAACGTTCTGAAGTTTGTTGCTTTAGTAGTGTATAGAAATATATTCTCACTTACGACAAGCTCAGAAACAAAGTACTCGAGGTTTCTTTAAAAACGATAAGACTAATAATACTTGCAAAGAGTGGGTATAACAGTGTTTTGAAAATACCTAAACCAACAAACACAAGTAGTATGTTTTACGCATTTTGCGTAAAATCCGAGTCATCAGTATTGGCCACTACAGGCAAGTTATTAACGTTCTGAAGTTTGTTGCTTTGTAGTGTATAGAAATATATTCTCACTTACGACAAGCTCCACAACATGTTACTCGAGATTTCTTTAAAAACGATGACTAATAGTGCTTGTTATGGGTGGGTACAACAATGTTTTAAAAATATCTAAATCAACAAATACAAGTACTATATTTTACAATGTATTTTACATAAAATCTGAGTCATATTTGTGAGTATTGGCCATTACAGGCACATTATTAACGTTCTGAAGTCTGTTGCCTTAGTCAGTAAAAAGAACATAACCAACAGAACATAACACGTACTTTATATAAGACTCGTTGGCGCAGTTTTACCAGCCCAATCTACCGTTAACGAAATGAGAGTGTTTTGTAAATTGTTTCATGTTGAAAAAGGCACTAAGTTCTCTCATCCTACATTTTAATTTTCCAAAAGTGGTTTGGAATTGAACTGAAGCTATATTCGTTCTGCAGGCAAAACTGTCTTTATTTTAACATTATTCGGACAGTTGACACAATTCAGAGCGACAGACATGGTGCATTTTTCCTAAACAAAAATTCTTAGTATAATTAAATGAGGAGCGGTGAGAGGTAAAGGTCGGAGAATGAAAAAACACACACACACACACACACGCATAGAGTTAGGGGCGGGTAATGATTGTAGACGATGGAGGGAAGAAAGATGTGAGGGTGAGAAAGGACCGTGTGTGTTTTGTATGCTTCCAGTACCGCCGGACGGAGTGAAGGGTAAGACGTGGGGCCCGAGCACGTGCCACCAGCGCGAGCGCGTTCAGATAACGATGCTGAGGCCGACGCCGAGCACGAAGGGCGGAGCCGTCTGGTCGAAGAGCGCCCCTAACCTCGACAAGACGCGGAGCGCGGCGACCGCGGCGGGCCGCCCCCAAAACGAACTAGGTAACAAATCCCCAACAGACAGTAACAAAAGCTCCGGCCTACAGTTGTTCATGAGCAAGGTGTCCGCGCTGACGCCCGAGTGGAAGAGGTTTGGGAGTAACAACAGCCCCCGTAACAATAGTTTCCCCACGAATAACGCTTCTCTAATACAGAACTCGGGGCTGGGCCGTAACAATAGGTTGAGCAGGTCGATAGGGAACATATCCGAGTCGCATTACGACACCGTGTTCACCACCAACAGTTTCATTATCGCGAGGGGCGTCAGCAATTCCGTCGACCTCGCCGCCGAGTACGCAGGCGTCGATCGCGAGGACGGCCGCCTCCTGGCGGACGACCGCGACGACGGCTCGACCAACGTGTGACCGACGGAACTCGACTCGCTTGAATCAGTTATATCCGAACACTCGAATCTCCCCAAATTCCACTTCTCTTCATCGTTCGGAAGACACGGTTAACCGGACCAGCTCCATGGTTTACGGATCCTGTGTCGGCGTCCTCTAACTCAGAAAGTAACTGGATTTTAGTCATTACCGACGTATGTTATTTATTTATCATGTTTTTAGCAACATATAAAGTAGCACAATTGAATATACCTCAGACAAATGACTTAAGAGGGACGAAACATTTCATTCATAAAGTATTGTGAAACGCGTGCCAATATGGTGGCGCCCTCGTGGAAACTAACTAGTACACTAGCAAAATCCGAAAGTGTATGGTATAAGGAATATATTTTTATTTGGAAAATTAAAAAATCGAAGCAATTTAATCAACAAGATTTGTTTATTGATCAGCAAGTACTTATAAACAATTATTGTATGTTTGGATTGCCAGTCACAAAGGTTTTGTACATTGCATTGTATTTGTGAATTTCAAAATTTGAATTTTTAAAACCAACCATTCGCTGATTGGTTTAAATAAAAAAATAAAACACTATTATCAGTTAAGAGGCTTTTCTTTCCACTTCGAAATCTCATTACATTGATAACGCAGATCAAAATCAATAATCAAGGCTAGTTTGGGGAGCGCATTTTCTGTCAGTCCCAGGAGAGATAACCAAATATTTCTGTTTGTCGATTTCATTGGAAACCTGAACTAATTGCTGTATTAATGGACTCTTCACCTTTAAATTTTATTCTTTTACACCTATATCTTACATTATAGTAACAGAGAAAATAACATATTCTCGACGTGTGTATCTAAGTACAGTTATGTTTCATATGTTTCAATTTGAGGAAATACAGCTCGATCATGTATGTAAACAATATATGCAGTTTTAAGTGCAGACACAATGCACGCGTATTGCTGGTCAATTCCAACCTCATTTTAAGCTAAATACTTACATATAAAAGGATACGCTGGGATGCAGAAAATCCGTTTTCTGACATTTATACACTTTCTGATCATCTCAACTAACACAGTCCACAACAAAACAAGTGGACAAGAACATAGTTAAAAATAAAATAAACACATAACACAAGTAAACAAATGAAACGTGGTAAAATAAACGTAAAATACGTTTATTGCATATTATTGATTATGTAAGGATACAATTTGGTATTTAAAATATCCAAGAATTAGGTGGACCTATTCTATTGAAATGCAGGGTCCGAAATCAACAAGAGCGAAAGAGAAACTAATAGTAGTTCGTTAGTATGACAGAGAAGGAAGTTTTGCAACGTTGCCGGCCGGCCGGTCCGTAACCCATTCCAAATATTCCCGTCGGAGGCTATACAGCGAATGATCCGGTAGAGTGTGGCGATGACTGTGATGTTTCGCGAGCTAGCAACGTCGCAAAAGTGCTTTCTCTGTTTAGCCAACGAGAAATATATGGTCTTTCTTTCGCTCTTATGTTTATACCATACGGCGACTCTGTAGAAACGGTCTGTATATAGGAATGGTATATGTGCAGAATTCAAGTCTAATATGACAACGACAACCCTGTGAACCTACTGTCACCATCTAGCGCGCTCTGATTTTATAATATAGCGAGTTGTTGGCATGCAAATGTTTGTAAATAGTTTTGTCCAGCTTAAGTTAGTTGTTGGAGCAATATTCCAAACTTAAATGTTTCGATTCATGATGAAGCACCGACACGTTTTATAACGATTATTTTTGTTACAAGTTACAAATATGCGTATCGTAAATATATATTATAAGGTAAGCATATCCATTAACAGTTATTTATTTCGTTGTTATTATCATTTTTATCGCCAAGCAATTAAGAATAAAAGCGTGGGTCATAAGCGGTGCATATTAATTCACATGTTTCTGATGAACTCCCATGCGATGTAACGCTTACAACCCATGCTTCCATTTTTAGTCTCTTGCTGACAATGGTGGTAATACCTTTACTTGGTGTTAAAAATTTATTTTAGAATGTCTTACTCAACAAACATCCTCGTTTTAAATAGATTCTCACTGTTTTTAATGAGTATCGTTGGCATTCGTAAAATGTCAAATTATACTCATTAAACAAGTAACTTGGGAAACTAAAAATGCCTCATACTCCACAAAGTGATCAAATTCTTATGGAAGGAAAACTTGTGAAGTTAAATAGAAGGTTATGCTGAGTTTGTCATAACATAATAATTGCTTATATTATTTAATTGAAAGAATAGATTCACTGCTGTGGTTTTTTTGCAAATTAAAAAGAGAGGGTACTTCAACTACACCTATGTAACAACATACATCTTATGTTCTGTAACCAAATTTAAATTATAATTTTATTCTTTTTCCTGATATAATAATGTGTATAGATCCAGAATTTCTTTTCAAACCAAGTAGAGTAAGTGTTTTACATATATATCTCTTAAGTTTGGTGTTTCATTTCCAACTAGCCTTTACAATTTTAATTGAAGTATATTTAAATTACTTCCGAAGAATTTGTCATAAGTGATCTTGTTTGTCATATTGTGAAGTTCCAAATAAGAGTTCTAAATATGTACAATTCTCTATGTTACGTTAGTATGTATGACAAAAACGAATGTTATAAATAAAAAGTCGGTTCTGTCATAAAATTCTACTTTCTGAGCGAGCGGACGCAGATAGTTTTATATTGTACCTCCATCATTCGTTCATCTATGGGTCGCAGTTTCTAAGATTCGTGCAATGAATATATTGGCGATGTACTTACTCTCCAGAACTTTCCCACGTTTTTCCTTTTGTCTCGAAAATTGTTTTAATTCCGCTACCATCAGCCTTTCTTAGTATGAGTGATTAGTTTAAATAACGGGTTAATTAATCAAATTTATTAAACGAATTCTTTGAACTGCAATGCTGGCAATGTAAACAGAACTAATAGGACAGCCAATTAACGTATTCTTCCTTTCCTTCGACTTATTACGGTGTAACTGATTAAGGTTTTGTTGGTGTCGTTTTTGAGTAAAACTCGTTTCGTTTTCCACAAGTTTTGTGCCTCGCAAAAATTGGATGGAAAATCGCCCCTGTAGATCTCAATGAGAATTTTATCGTTTCTTGTGATATTATCAATTTTTTGTTGTGTTAAATTCCATAAGACTAATTCGAAATTTTCATATGAAGGCACATGTCGGGAGGGCCTGCCGAGCATTATATGTAAGTGATTGGCGATTCTCCACTCCCCTACCCCGCCCCCTTTAGTTAAGTTGTTATTTTTTTTTTTTTTTTTAGTTTTAAGCACACAGTAGCATGTTTTAGAGTTTATAGATTATTTAATTCAGCTTAACTTTTTTTAAGTAGTGTTCTTTTTTGAGTTATGTATTATTATGTGTAGTTAAGTATAGTAAAAGACATTGACTGGTTTCGGGACCAAAAGGTTAAACTCCACCAATAATGTAATCAGTGTGCCTCAATGTCTTTTTTTGTATAAATTTTAGATATTTTTATTAGCTATTTATGTATGTAGCATTTGAACACGTTTGATTACCTTATTGTTATTATTTGTGATCTTTTTTTTTCTACTTGTAGTGATTGAAACGTGTTCAATGGAAGATTTTTCTTTCTAATTGGTGATGGTCTATTTTACATGTAATTTGAGTTTTTTTTCCAATAAACATTGCTGTAATGTTTTTTAATTGCTATTTTATTTTTTTTTACACGCATGTCCTTTCTGGGTTTCCGCACAAATTTTGTTTCTAATACGAGATATATTAATACAGCTTGCCGATTTGTGATACATGCCATGAACCTTAACCTTTGTTTTAATAAAAACCCACCATTAAATTTTTGTTTACAACAAATCGAAATTTGATGGTTTTGTAAAAAAGGAAGTAATCGGACTGGAACATTAAAACACACTATTATCATTGCGATAAGTTAAATTGATTGCCTATTACGATCAGTCCGATTATTTGATTGTTCTTAGAGAGCATTGAAAGCTTACTTAACAAACTCACAAAATGCATATATGAATAATAATTTATACCGAGTAACAAATGAAACATCTATCGATGAATCGTCGTTTTCGAACCAGAACTGTTTTGAGTGTGAGAATCATTATGAAGGTCCAGCAGCTTTTGTACTTATACCATATATTTCCCATGTAATCGACAGCGAGATGTCCTTTCTTTTTCTTTCTTTGCGTTAACAGATTACGTGCCGCCCGAAGAGTGGGGTCCGGAGTACCCGATACCTGGGACTGTCCGACCTAACGTGCCTATACCAACACTTTATAGTGCTGACGGTAAGGGGAATCGAATCTTATTGTGAAACGTAACTGCCTGTCACCTCATCACGGATTATTATCGAGACTTGTTATTCTAGGGCAGCGAACGAAACCAAAGTTTGGAATAGTCGAGCTTGTATTGTACAATATAGCTGCCATGCTGGCAGGCGTCGCTTCAGGGTACGACGTTAGGTTGTCAAACGTTTCGCCTTTACATCCCAGGTTGCAACCTAACAGGTAATGAAACACTTTTATGATAATATTAATAGGAAATGTCTTTAGTGTATACAAAAGTGCGCATGTCTGTGCCGGGATTGAGCAGTGATTTCTTCTGGTATGACGTTTCTAAACTTCGCAGGTAACTGGCTAACCACTGGAGTCATGTACTGAGCAATGCTATTAATTTTAATTTGTTGATAAAGAAGTGAATTTATGGGGAAAAAGCTAAATTTTAAATTTATTGAAAACAGCTAATAACTAAATATAGTTAAGAGTAAATAACAATATCAATAGTAAGACATTTACTTCCAGAACTGTTGAATTAATCATAGACATCTTTTTGAAAAATTGAATAAATTGGCAAAATAATTAGTATTACAAAAACTTATTACACAAGGAACTTTGAAGAGAAGTTATATTTTTAATTAGCATCCCGAGCTATTTTTAAATATAGTTTCGCTCTTACAGCTACTGAATTTAACACTTTTCTTCATATGTGTTCTCAAGATAATCATGAAAACCACTGTTTTGTTAAATGAAAAGTGATGCCAATTTACTTTATAAACGACAGTAAAACTCGTTTCATACTTTTTCGATACCTTAGGAGGAATAACTCGCATTGATATTGCTCTAAACTGCGTTTCGATTTCATTACTGGTGGTGCTAACTGTTGTAACACTTAACCATTTGCAAGTTTTCACAAGTAGGACTAAGGATACGAGGGTACTTTGCAAAATTCAATCTTTGAGTTAGTTTTATGTATTGTTAAGAATTAATTGGGAATTAAATTCCACTAGGTTAATAGGTCTTCTGCACTTTTTTCTCCAATACTTTAAACAACATTCCATATGATTATAATCTTTCTTATTATCTACAGAAAATTATAGCACGAAGGAACGGTTTATCAGGACACAGTTAAATCCTCCAAAGCCAGTACTAATAATACATACAACAATATTACTATAATAACTATACTAACAATACAAATTGAAACGATTATTACTTTTACGTACTTTACGTAAAAGTTACTTTACTTTTACGATATTACAAAATTTTTGCTTTTTTCTGTGAAAGTCTGAATTAAACTGGCACAGATATATAAAGGCGTGATGCAAGGATGCGAGATTTACACGAAAATGGCTCATGCGCAGTAGAGGATGACTAACGGTTGGCTTTGATTGGTGAAATCGTGGTGTAAATTCGAAGAGTTTTGGTTCGCGGTACAGTTTTCATCAATCAGAAACAGACCGCTTCTTTACTGCTATTGCGCGTGCACCATTTTTTCATGGGAAATAAGAAAACAGATATGATGACTTCGCACGAGAAAGTGGGATTTAAAAAAAGAAAATGTAGGCGAGGGAAGTGAAAACTTTTATACGCGTGTCTAGAAAATATTTTTTTTTTTTTTTGAGAAAAATATGAAATTTCGCTGAATCTCAAAATATGTACATTTAAAATTAGGTAGTTACATATTGCTCTTTTTATATTATTATGTTCTTTTTAAATTTATTTCAAATAATCATAATTATATATAAATTTTAAATTTTAAAATTATAAATATGTATTTTGATCATATACAAATATTTTTCTTTTAATTATTATAACAAAAAGGTTTCTTAAAATGGAAGAGGTGAGTCAAGAAATACGCAACTCCTTTTTATAATCTTATTTTTACAATATATATTTACTTTTTTTATTAATTTATATTATATGTGTTATTAAAATCTGATAGATTATTGGCACTACTATCAGTATTATCTATTTATATTTTTTTTCATTGTTGTATGTATCAGTGTATCATAATTCATAATATATGAATGAAACTTATCTAAGTATCTTGTAAATACGGTATCTATTGTCACATATCTTGTTATGCGGGCATTTCTATCATTAGACATTTAAAAAATCTGTACTCCACGTGTTCGACTATCATATCTCATGTAACACGCTCTTACGTTCCTCTTTTCCTATCTATATATATTATATATGTCTCTCTCTTTTCTATAATATGGAGAAAAGAAGCTACCCAAAACACCTTATCAAAATCTCAGATAGCCTATTCATCATCATCATCATCACACAGCCATAGTTGTCCACTGCTGAACATAGGCCTCCCGTAACTTTGTCCATCCTTTTCTATCTTGTGCCTCCTGCATCCAATTGCTTTTGAAGCGTTTCAGATCGTCTCGCCATCTAGTAGGAGGTCGTCCTCTACTGCATGTGGCATCTTGTCGTGGTCTCCACTCCAGTAGTATTTTAGTCCACCTTACATTCCTCATACGGGCCACATGTCCAGACCAGTTCCACTTTAGGGAAGCTATCCTTTCAACAGCGTCTGTAACTTTCGTTTGCCTCCTAATATACTCGTTCGTAATCTTATCTCTTAATGATATTCCCGTCATAGAACGTTCCATGGCTCTCTGAGCCACTCTTATTTTTCTCACGGAGTTTTTAGTTAGAGTCAGGGTTTCGGCTCCATAGATCATAACTGGCCGGACACAGCTTTCAAACACCTTACGTTTGAGGTAAAGGGGAAAGTTTTCTTTAAATATATAACCAAGTCGCCCAAGTTAGTAATATTCTTCTTTTAATTTCACAAGTTTGATTATCTCTATCTATTCGTAGTTCGTGGCCGAGATACACGTAAGATGTAACTTGTGTAATTTGAGAATCACCTAGAACTATATTTTGGTTGGGAACAAGGTTTGTCATGATTTTAGTTTTAGCAACATTGATTTTAAGGCCTACATCTAATGAAGCCTTGCGCAGCCTATCAAGCATTTTTAGCTGCTTTGTCTAAACCATTGCTTATCAGAACGATGTCATCTGCGAATCGAAGATGGTTTAAATTTCGACCATCTATGTTAATATCCATAGTGTTGAAGTCGATCTTCTTGAATATATATTCTAAGAGGGTGGTAAATAACTTTGGAGAGATTGTATCTCCTTGCATCACACCCCTCTGATTGGGAACTTGTTCATGTACTTGTGCAGTCTCACACATGACGTTGCTCCAGCGTGTATGTTCTTTATAAGAGTGATATATCTGTGATCGATTCTGCATTCAAATAACGCCTAGAGCATTTTTGACTGATCAATAGTGTCGAATGCTTTCTCAAAATCTACAAAAATTAGAGCTAAAGGCTGGTTATATTCCACACATTTCTCAATAAGGGTTTTCATTGTTTGAAGATGATTGTTAGTATCAAAGCCCGCTCGGTAACCCGCCTGTTCTACAGGTTGATAAAAATCTAACTTATTCGTCAATCTCTTTGTTATGATTTTCATAAACATTTTATATAGTTGAGATAACAGACTGATGGGACGGTAATTTTTTAAGTCTGCAATATCTCCTTTCTTAGCCTATTACGAGACACAAAAATAATTATTGATACAGGCAGAGGATTAACAACAGAAATACTCATCAATCAAGGAGTAGGACAAGGATGTAGCTTGTCGCCAACACTTTTTAATATAGTATATTTAGAACTTTATCAGTAAGTGGAAGTCATTAGTGCAAGTTCAGGCATAAAGATCAATGATAATATGTACCTACATACATTAACACAATACTATTTGCAGATGACCAAGTTATAATAAACGACGCGGAGGACGAATTGCAGCGATCAGTTTACAAACTTCACCAACTGAGTTCCACATACTATCAGAATATATCTCTGACGAAAACAAAATCTATGGCATTTTGTGGGAGCTATCCCATACGAACAAAAATTGTTATCGGGGGCTACACCTTACAACAAATATCACATTTCAAATATGCGATATAACTTATGAAGAGGATAAAGGTATAAATAACTATGAACAGATATGTGAAACAATAAGAAAAACCCTTAAAAACATCGCAAGAAACGCAGCTGAAATTTTACAAAGTAATGGCAGTTCCCACACTTATTATATGGCTCACAATGCTGGGCACTGCAGAAACAAGATTTCAAACAAGTAGAAACATAATGAAATTCCTCAGATCAGTAAAAGGCTACGCAAGAATTGATAGAATTAGGAACGAAACCATCAGAAACGAATTGAGAATAGAACCAATAACACAAGTAATCACATATAAAGGAAAATGGAGGAATCACATATTAAGAATGCCAAATGAAAGACTTCCAAAACAAGCCGTATAACAAACCCGAAGGCAGAAGACGTGTGGGAGCCAGATGGTGAAGTCGGAACAGGCAAGAGTGCCTAATCCTGGAAAGACAGACGGCGATGACTACTCTTTTCTGTTGGAAAGAGTAGACCGGCAGGGAGGGAACATGCATGCTTTATCTTGCTGTATCTCATAGCACAGAAAAATAGCAGTATGAAACTTACATGGTATACCTACCATACCTATAGGTATATACTTATATATGTATATACATATATACATTGACTCGATTTTACTCCACATAAATGTATATTGTATATACTGATGACACACGTTTGGATATACGTACCATGACTCACAGCGTAACAGATTTCATACTGACGCCAAGTTGAAAATTTTACCTCATCTAAAACCGTTTATTTTTCTCAAGCGTGCGTATAGAAGTTTTCACTTCAAAAATTTAACACAAAATATGGTTGTAGTTGTAATTACATTAGGGATAATGCCATGTGGCGAAATGAAGAAATATTTTCCTAACGACCTGATGTAGCACCTATTCCGTTCTGTTCGTAGGGTCGAAGTGACGGAGCTGCCGGCGTGGCGCCCCGTCGAGAACCAAGACTACGAGTACAGCACGACGTCTGGCTACAACCACAACACGTACCACGGCCCGACGAAGCACTACCGGCCCGCGTTGACCGGCTCGCAGCTGATAACCGTACAGAACGAGGAGATGAAGCCGCTACGGTTCACGGACTCGCCGCAGCACCACCCGCCGAACCCCTCGCCGCGTCGGAAGTCGAGCTCGACGAGCAACGACGGCTCCGAGCTGTACGCGCCGTACGAGCGCAGCGCGACCATCTACATACCGGGCGAGTACCACCGCGGCGCCGGCGACCCTCCGCCGTACTACGGACAGTACGCGGCGGACGCGACGTACGGCGGCTACAGCTCCGAGTACAGCGGCTCGACGACGCTGTACGGCTACGGCACGGACTACGCGTACGACAACCCGAGCAGCGTGAGCAGCCACAGCGGCTCGAGGACGCCGCAGCGGCTCGCGCACAAGAGGACGCCGTCGAACGTGTCGAACGCGAGCTCGACGACGACGAGCGGCTCGAACGTCAACCCGAGCTTCAGGCTGGAGGAGGAGTACGCGCAGCCGACGCACTACCTGAACAGGAGGCTCGAGTACGACTACACGCCCGCGTACCCGAGGCAGAACTCTCAGGTACCGCCAGAGGTTGGTCAGAGTCGTCGGGAGCATCATAAATGTACATTCACACTATACAATACAATGCTCCCAATTAAACTTTAAGCTTACTGTGCTTCAATTACAGCACTATAAGTACCCATATTGAGGCTACGAAAAGTTTGTTCTGCGTATTTTTTTTTTAAATCAATACTACCAGAAATATCACTACTCGTTCCGAAATAAGAGGCACTTTCGGGGTAAATACATTTGAAATTAAATATCAAACAGAAGAGGCTACAACCGCAAGATTGTCACTGTTCTCAGGGCTTAGATCCCAGAGGGGTGCTCATTTGGGGGGTGGTAGCTCAGATACTGACATTAATTAAATGGGTACGTTATGTGTATATAACGAAAAAACGACAAGGACAAAGTTCGTCGTCGTCGTCTACTTAACGGTTTAGGCCTTGTTGACCTGTAGATACCTATCCTTCGGACCACCTCATCCTCGGACGTCCCACTGATCGTTTTCCTTTTGGTTTGTACTGTAGTGCTAATTTTGGTAATCTGTTATCTTGCATTCTGTGTACGTGGTCCGTCCATTTCTCTTTATATTCACTGTTCACTGCCATACAGTAGAGTCGGTATTGCCATTGTCTTATAAAGTTTCATTTGAGTATCTTTCCAACATTTATTACCCAAAGTTCGTCTTATATTTCCACACATTCTTGTGAAGGTTGTCAATTTGTAATCTATCTCTTTATCGCGTTCATAAGTAACGTCGCATCCTAGATATTTAAATTGGTTAATCTGTTCTAAGCAAGCGTTATCAATGCATATTTTAGTTTTTGTAGGTTCATTTCCTAGGAATGCCATGGTTTTTATTTTTGTTTTAGACATTTCGCAGTTGTACTCTCTACTTATGCAATTGAGTAGGTATACGGCTTTTTGAAGGTTGTCTTCTGTCATGGCAAAAATTGCTTGATGGTCGTCGAAGAGTAGTGTTTTCAAGACATTGCTATGGTGCAGACTGTAGACGGATGCCGTTAAAAACTTGATCTTTTCATTCTTTGATTACGTCATCTATATGTAAATTAAATAAGAGTGGTGACAGATAACAGCCTTGTCTTACTCTTTGCTTTATGTATATCAGATCTAAGTTCTCGTTTGAACTGCTGCTTATTGTTATAGCGGTGTGCCTGTACAGGCTCTTTATTGCTCTGATTAAATGACTAGGGAAACCTCTTATCGCTAGTATTGACGACATTTTGCTTCTTATTGCCCTATCAAAGGCCTTAGAATAATCAATGAATGAAATGTGTGTTTCCAAATTTTGTCCCCTTCTCTTTTCTATTTGTTGTAATGTGAAGACAGTCTATATACATGATCTTCCATTACAAAAGCCATTTTGTTCCTCCTCCAAAAGTATTTCGGCGAGTACTTGTTGTTATTATGCAGGCGTATAGCTTGTAGCTTGAATTCAGTATGCTAATTCCACGGTAATTGTTGGTTTCACTCATTTTTTAAATATGGAAATTACTTTGGCTAACATCCAGTAGTGAGAAACACTATTATGTTTCCAACACATGTATATGAAATGTAGGAAGCGTAATTTCAACACGATACCTCCATATTTTATAAGTCCGATGTTGATTTTATCGATTCCAGCTGCTTTTCTCTTTTTGAGCCTTTTTAAGGCATTCTCAGGTTCG
This sequence comes from Cryptocephalus moraei, assembly GCA_946251905.1. NCBI lineage: Eukaryota > Metazoa > Arthropoda > Insecta > Coleoptera > Chrysomelidae > Cryptocephalus > Cryptocephalus moraei. Next base: position 19,891,425 of record OX276454.1, read on the forward strand.
TCGAGTGTTCTATTATCCACTGCATTGTTATAATAATTGTCTTCCTCTTCTAAAACCTCTGTGTCTCTATGATTGAACCATAGGTCTTTGTAGTGTTGTTTTCATCGTTCTTTATGTATAACTTGTATTTTTGATGTGTCTTTTTCGACAAAGTTAACAAACACTACAAATAGAGGCTTACATGAATCTCCAGAGGGCGTGGTAGCACAACATATGCAGGCAGCAGGGATCTAGGGACCTTGTGTCTGATCATGTCCCCAGGAGCAAACAGACTCGTGAACTGATTGTGTTGTGTCAGCAAAGTTGTAGATGGAGGCTGAAAGTTTGTAAAGCTTTCTGGTATGCCCACGTCGCACTTCAACATTAATGATGAGCAACTCAGTTCAATAATAGTACTTCTTATTCAGCCGTCTCCATCAATGAAGGTTGGCAATTACATTCGCAAACGCTGTCCTGTCTTCTGCGGTTCTTATGAGTTGCTCAAAGTCGAGGCCCGTCCAGTGTCGAATGTTCCTCATCCATGATAATTTTCTTCTTCTTACTCCTCTCTTTCCTTTTATATTGAGTTGAGCATGTCTGTATTTATCATTCCTCAGCACATGACCCAGGTCTTGCGAATTTTTATTGTTTGGTAGAGCTCACTTTCTCTGTTGACTCTACGTAGTACTTCTTCATGAGATGTATATGATGTCCAAGGGATTTTAAGGATTCTACGGAGTGTACACATCTCATTCTCATTAATCATAGATGTTTTAAGAGTCCACGTCTCGGCACCATACAATAGAGTGGCCCAAACAGCACTTAAGTAGTTTCAGTCGAAGATCGAAATTCAGCTGGGCATCACAATGTAACCTCCTAAGTCTATTGAATGCACTTCGGGTTTGTTTGATTCTTGATCTAATTTCCAAATTAGTGTCCAGGTTACTATTAATCCAACATCTCAAGTACTTCAATTGGTCAACCTGTTCCAGTATTTCTCCATTTATTTTGCAGGGTATATGGACATTACTACTCTTTCGGATTAACATCGTTTTGATTTACTTGATGTTTATCTTCATCCCGAACTCTAGACATGCTTAGTACACCATATCTTATTAGATTTTGAAGACAGACATCGGAATCTGCGATCAAAACAGTATCATCTGCATATCTGATAGAAGTGATCACTCCATTAATCTTGATTCTGTCCGAAGTTTTGTCCAGCGCCCTTCCAAATACAACCTCAGAAGTCAGGTTAAACATCATAGGTGACAACACGCATCCCTATCTTACTCCTCTATGTATCTCAATCTTGTTAGATATTGAGCTAGCGATCCTAAACCTGGCTTTCTGTTGCCAAGACAGATTTTTCAATAATGTTATATCTCGTTCATCTACCCCTTCATCTTCTAAAGCCTTCATCAATGCAATAATAGTACACACGTTAAATACTACCTTTAATTATCTTACAGGGAATATATACAAATTTACAATTTTAAGTTTAACAGTCAAAAATGTGATACTAGTCTGAGAGACGTTGGGCCGGACTCTTGAGAACAGACCCTTCTTAACTCTCGTAGGGGTGGCGCGAGAGGGGTTCGAGACGCTAAATTGCGCCCTGCGCGCATGAGTAATTATTTGAATATGGTTTTCCAGCATCACCAACAATTTCCCGAAACGATAGCCTGACAGCAACCCTAGTAAATCGTTACGATAAAAAACTACATAGTTTTTTACACAATACATTTTTCGGTAAAGTTAGTAAATTATTGGGAATTATCGAAGCTGACCACTTAACAAGCCCATTATGTATTGAGTCACAAATGGAAGTTTAGGAGGGACGAGCTTTTAATGATTATAGCGCCTCAACACTGATCATCGCCAAAAAGCGCCTAAGATTTCAACAGACAAAAAAGAGGCCTCGAACTCCAGGCCTCCTCTTTGTTTTAAAAATTTGACAAAACAAACCCAAAGTTGCCATAGTGCCTCGTCTGCTATTCCATTGCATTTTCGTTACTTTGATTAACCATATTGATCACTAAATCTCGTCACCTCTCCTCGCAGGAGTCGAACTTCGAGCGGCCGAGCACGTTGGAGACGACCAAATTGCGCTCGAGCCTCAAACGGAACAACTACTCCTCCCATTCCGGCGGGAACACGCCGACGAACCCGACGCCCCCCGACAGCCTGACGAGCGATGACAGCAGCTACGTGTCGGCCAAGGATAGCAACAGCAGCGTCAGCAGGGTGAGGTTCTCGCCGACAACGCTTATCGATCTGCCCATGCCCGGGCAGCACCAGGACCCGACGGTGCCGCTGCAGGCGAGGCGGACGAGGCAGAGGCCCTCTCTCGCCGACATCGAGAAAGAGTATCTGTCGTAAATGCGGCGGCGGGTGAGACTTCTTTGGAAGGGGGTTTAGGTTGTAAAGAGTACCGGGAGCAATATTTTTATTTTTCAAAATGATATAATTGCGCGAGGCCGGGCAAGAGGTGCCAAAACCATAAATAATTTTCATCAATGTGAGAAGAATAGAGAAATATTTAGCTGAGCATTTCGTTCACTGACACACACCTCCATACGAACAAATGACTAGTGGTAAGACGGGAGATTTAGTAACCAAACCTACACAGTGCACTTCATCTGGTCCTGCTGCTTTATCAGATTTGCTGTTTTTATGACATGCTCCACTTCATCGTGTTATTCTTGTATTTCCTCCTTTCTTCCATCAATGCCAAAATTTCCTCTCGTCCATCACTGCCTTATGTTGTTACTATTATTTCCTTAATTTCAGTCCACTTTATTTCTTTATCTAGATTAGCAACATGTTTTTCTTGCAGTTTGTGGAGTTTTCTATTTATGTTGTTACCTACGGAATTTCTAACTTCTGGTTGTTGTAGACATCGAATATCCAAGCAGCAGGTGTTTTGTGTTTGTTTCTGCCTCGTCTTTAACTTAATATACATATCCATTACTACAGGGTTGTAGTCACTATTGATGTTTGCCACTTGCCCATAAACACCATCCCTTTAATAAACACTTTGCCATATTTCCCTTATCTACAAGAGGTTCTATAGTTCCATCACTGTGAATCTCTTAAAAACTCTCGATTGTCCTACCACCATCAACAAATCTTTTTATTAACTTTTTTGACTTCGAATCGCAAGAAAAATTCTTCTACAAGTCAGAAATTTTAGCACATTTAATTATTCGTTTAATTACCACCACCTTGTCCGTGTCTTGTGCAATTAGCAATTTACTAGTCTATTTTCTATATTTATTTACATTTTACATCGATTTGAAAGATGCAATCTTATGTATAAACTTTATTGTAACTGTAGTAAGTGTATCCTTATTTGCAAAACTGAATTTTATTCAAAAAATGTAGAAAAGAATGAGATTTTGATAAATGCAATGATAGTACTAGTTTCTGTGATAATAGTATTTTCGATTTTTTTCCATTTTCTTTGGAACAAACCTTTGTTTTTTTTAAACGTTATAGAAGAAAAATTATATACAATCCATCGTGCCTGTGCAGTTTTTCCAACAAAGTGATATTCTAATCCTAAATAGTCATTCTAGTGTAATCTTTGTATGTGGTAACCTTTCCTTTTATTGAATTTTTTATGAAGTCTCCCTTTCCGGGAGACTTCATAATAAATGCATCACCTTTCAAAATAGAAATTTTAAATAAATATGATTCAAAAGCACCTTACTCCTTGGCATTTTTCAAAAAGAGTTTAGATTACACATATCGAAGATTACATGCCATTTGTATAGATTTTAAGCTTGCATGAGAAAATGTTGAGGACTTTACGTGGATTCAATACAGCATTAAAAGCAAACTACACTTTTGCTAATATCAAAACTAATTAAATTCGATTAAAGCGAATACACCTAAAATGCTTTTCCCCAAATAGTATCAATCGGTAAAGAAATATGTATTATTTCCATTCATTTGTACATTGTCCATGAATCTTCTCGTCTTTGTTCATATGTTGTATTGAAGTTGCATCTAATTCTCATGTTATCGTGACTTAACTCTTGTGTTTGTAGATTTTTCGAGGATTAGACTGATTTATTTTAATTGATTAAGCTTTTCAAAAACTAAACTGTCACATCCATTGTGGAGACTTAATCAATTTGTGTATTTTCTAAAAAGTTTTGAAAATGATTCCTTCGAACTCAAGTTATCGGTGACTGATTTTGTTAACTTTTTGGTATTTTTACTTAAGCTATTTGCTCATCCAGATAATATTGATAACTCGAAACAATCCGTTTTTATTTTTCTTACATTCCATATTTATTGTTATATTTTTAACGTTTTACACCATTTTTATACTCAATTTTACGTTTTCCCCTATTTATCCTTTCTATGTACTTAAATTTTGTGAGATTGTGGCCATGATGTATTTTTAAAAATTCACAAATGTTCAGTATTTATAGTAATGTATTGTAAATATATAAATATTAAAGAACCTATAGTTAGTACATGGTGGCTTCCACGTTATATGTATATCGAGTAGCTTTATTTATTAAAAAATATTGTATAATACATTCCAAATATGTTTGTTTATTCAAGCACCTCTTTAATTCCACGTTTAGGATAAGAAATGCCAAGTCTCCTTTATAATACAATTTATTCTTAAACTATGCCTTAATTCGAAGTCTATGAAAAAAGTATCACAATATTATTGTTCTTTACATTTTTAACAATAACTATTGGAAAGAATATACAACACCCTGGATCAAATAACGTAATATGTAGTAAGAATACTCACAACAACAATGGGAACAGGAAGCTTAGGTACTTTCTTGTTGTTTTCGTCTCTTGAGCGCCAATCTACGACTCCTTCGAGGATTAAGGCATATTTCTGAGTAGAACGGTTCAGTTTTACTTGTGCTAGAATGGTACCACTTCCCTACCGTACCATCCCACTAGAATAAAAATAAAAGATATAATCTAAATACAGATTAGTCAGATAGGTACAAATAGATTAAATCTGTCGAGAATAAAACTCTCTGACTTACCGATGAACTGAGGATCTCGTTCCTGATAGGATGCCAGTGGACGTCCCTGACGCAGGCGTTGTGACGTTGGACGCTCTGAACGATCTTGCCAGTGAGGGAATCATAAACTGAAAAGAATACTCTCTATTACAACTATCCGACTTTCAAAAAGAATTTTTGATATGAAAAGCCGAGAAATATGATTATGATAAGACGGTTAGTACTCACTGACTAATCTTCCTGCGCCACATCCAGTATAGATGTACCGCTGACCGGTGGACTCCGCGGGCGAAAAACGGCAACGGATTAACGTCTTTATGACGACGTGCCCTCGATAGGTCATAATAGAGGTGTCGCCGTCCAGTTTATTACGTAATGAAAACACTTGAAACACGAAATTAAATTGGTATCCTATTCAACGCAATATCAACTTACGTTTCTTTGGCACTTCTTGCCACCTGTAGTCCCAGGTTTGCTCGTGAACGGCGTTCAGGGAGTGCTCGGCAGCTTTTTCCCCTGAAAAGACCCTCACGTCCCACAGTTTGATCGTTTGGTCTTTGCTGTTCGATATCAAATGTCTACCATCCCCTTTGGAGTCTATGTAAGTTACCCCATCCATGTGACCTAAGATGAACATACCAAAGTTAAAGATGAAAATGGAAAACTGTTGAGAAATGAAATAGGTATAATGAAATGACGGACATTAAATAAGTCTTCTTCACTTCGGGTTTTAGGCACTTTCTTTCCTAGGTTCGTCTTCCAGAATATTTATAGTCTCATTTTGACGGGCAGCCTTTCTTCATTCATTCGTTCTATGTGTTCTTTCAATTTTTATTTTCTAGTTTACATCAGAGATATTCAGCTCTGCTCTTATGTTTGTTATTTTATCTAGTTTTGTCAAACCTTTCACTCTCCTAAGAAATTTCATCTCTTGTGCTTGTATTCTGGTTTCTTCTTTTGTCCACATGTCACTTCTGTATAAAAGGGTTGGACCAGCTATCGTTTTACAAAATTTATTTGCGTCTTTTCTTGTTTTATTTCTTAGTGTTCTATTGATAGTTCCAAAGATAGGAGTGGGTTTATTGAGTTTTTCTTCCACGTCATTGTTTCGATCATAGGATATATCGCAGCCTAAATATTTTATTTGTTTAACCTGTTCCAGTACTGTATTACAACTATTTTTGTTCTGACTGGGTATACCTGCAAAAGCCATAGTTTTAGTTTTACTTGTTGGTATTTTCACGTCCTACTTTTGGAAGATATTTCGCAAGGTCTTTGTAGATAGTCTTCTGTTTCTGCAAATAGTACTAAAGGGCATCAGCATATAAAAAAGAGTTTAGGATTGTGTGATGGTCTAGCAATAGTCCTTTAGAAGATCTCCTTTTTCATTATTTTATAATGGCATCTATGCATATGTCGAAGAGTAATGGCGAAATACAGCAGCCTTGTCTTACTCCTTTCATTTCCCTTGTTAGTTTTCCATCTACAGACAGTTTCTAAAGAGTCGCACGGTGGGATCAACATAAGTGCGAGAGAAAGGCCATATATTTCTCGTTAGCGAAACAGAGAACGACCTCCTGCGATGTTGCTAGCTCGCGGAACATTACAGTCATCCGCTCCGCACACTGTACCGCACACATCCGAAAGTGTGAAGCGATACACGCGTTGACTTGGACTGCGTGCTCGGCCGGCAACGTAGCAAAACTTCTCTCTCTGTCACGCTAACGAACTACTGCTGGCCTCTCTCTTGCTCCCGTTGGTTTCCCACCAAGCGTTTCGATAGGAAAGCTCCGTATATCTGCTACAATTGTGGTGTTGATGTATAGACTTTGTATCGTTTGTATGAAGTGCCTTAGATATCCCTGTTCTTCTACAATATTCCATAGTTTACATCAGTTTAAGTTGTCAAAAACTTCCTCGAAGTCTATGAAACTTGTATGCATTTCTCTGTTGCATTTTCTGTTTTTCTCTAAATTGTTGTATCGTAAATATTCCCTCTATTGTTGTTCTGCCTTTCTTAAAACCCATTTGTTCTTTCTTCAAATTACAATACAAAGAGAATTAAATAAGTGTTTGAGAAAATAACTTTGTAAACAAGTAAAAAATGGTAGGATTGAAAAGACAGCACCTCAGATACAACTCTGTGGAAAACGCCATAACATTAGAATAAATTATGAAAATCGTTAAAGAATGGAAAGGAAAAGGTAAAATGGTAAAATATATGAAAAAAGCAGATTAAAACTACTACCAGTTATTTAGGAAGTTTGCACAAAGGAAAAATTACCTAGAAAGTGGGAAATTGGTTTAATATTCCTTTTATTTAAAAAAGAGAATGCTAGCAACTGTAATAACTACGAAGTTCCATGGTCAATCCGTTTGAACATTTGGAGAAAAGAATGAGAGAAAATAGAAAAAATCCCAACAGAACAACAAATTGGATATTCAAACAAGAGATGTACACAGAACATATATTTTCTAAATAAATAATTTATAACGAGAACTGTTAGGGGCAGGGAAAAAAGCCTGTATGGCATTTATTGGCTTGGAGAAGGCATTTTTGAATACGGAAAAAGTCTAAAAACCAGAAAGAAGGATATTCAAGTACTTTTTCGCAAATGAGATTATAACCATAGTCGAAGTTTCCTTGCATCAAGCTTTCAAATTATCAAGAAAATAGATCCTTTGGTTGTTTGCATAACATTACTTTCAACACAATGTACAATTGTTACTTCAAACTCATTCCCATATCTTATCTTATCATTTGAATGACATGATTTTTTTTGCCTGTTTTTAAGCATGACTTTCAACTTTGGCTCGGAAATAATTATTTACCTGCGAGGACCCCAACTGGTTTCGGATCGCCTTCCAAAGTCCGTCTGTCCCACACCTTAATCAGACCATCGTCGCCTCCGCTGTATATGATATTGGAGGAGTCATCGGCGAAACAAACGGTGTTCACGTCATACTCATGAGCAGAAATCTGTAAACGTCCTTTTCACTAAGTAATTCGATTCCAAACAAAAATGACTTACGCTCAAACTCCTTTTGCGGCGGGTCAAGTCGTATATATACAAGCAACCATCGTTAGCTCCGCCCAGCAGTTCTTTTCCATCGGTGGAAAACACTATGGAGAATACACAAAACCTCCTGCCGCTTCTTAACAGGCTCAGGGGTTCCAGGTGGCCGTTCTGTTCGGCGGTCGAAGAAATATGCACTAAAGGAAACGTTTATCTGTTAATTGAATTCCCAATTACAATAAAGTATAAGATGGATAAGTTTTAAAAATGACTACCTGATAAAATATAGAAATATAATATTACACCACTCAGTAAAAATTTTGACCATTGTCTGTATATCGATATTGAAACAAGTGTGAAATCTTTTCTAAATCTTCAAGAATTGGTCAATTCCTCGATTTCTTCAAATTTAACTTGGTTTTTATAGATATCTACAGCATGGGCAATAAGATTGTAAGGCAATACTCCAACAATAATCTAACCTCTAACCAATCAATAGTATAACTGGAGAACATTTAAACCAAAGTCTTTATATGACCTACAACCTACATATTAAGGCCAATGTTAGCTACAATACACTCATAATATGATTGGAAGTTGAATTCACAATACAACGTGAATTGAAAATGTATTTTATTATTCTTGCATAACTGTTGAAAACATCCAATTAGTACCTTACAAACAATAAAAACTTCTTTATTTCCCACTTACGATCTGAGGACCAGGTGGAATACACGAAATGCTCGCTATTTGGACTGAAGGCGACGTCGATGACGCTCCATCCGATGTCCCTGGCCTCTATGCTGTTCAGGAGTTTGTAATTGTTCTTAGAAGAGTCGAATACTCTAATGGAACGATCTGTGGATGCGAAAAATTGATTGTAATGCAACATAAATCTATTGTGCTGTTTCTGTACCTTGCGAGGCGGTAATAAATCTCTTCCCGTCTTTGGAGAATAAACCACAGAATACTTTACCAGAGAAACTATCAAGTACTTCCATTTCATTTGGTAAGTACTTATTTGATATGTAATTTCTGGTACTCTTGGAGAAGCCTCCGCTACTGAAGCCTCCATGCTAAGGGAACAAATACACAATACTTAATAACTTAACAGAGGAGGTATCACAAGCATATTGAAGCTTCCATGATTTTTAAGATAAGTTGCATAATAACGAAAGTTTAGGTTGTGTTTTGTAGAAATAACTTATGCGGACCTTATAACAATGTCATCAACCCAGACTCTTGAGAATATTTACCTCTCGATTGTGTAGTAGATCAGCTACATTGCTAGTTGATCGGGAGTGCTCCCCTTTCAGTCCGGATACACTCGACGCTTGTTTCGTTATCAAGGAAAACTCGCTCATCTGGAAAATCAAACGTAATGAAAGATGAAAATTTTTCGACTTTGAACCTGGACCTCCCAATTTCAATTAGCCACATTAGCAGCTGTTTCCCTCACATGATCGATTATGAACTGGAAGATGTATGACCTAGGCTAGTAAAAAGGGGAAGTATGGCTATTTTCCGCTAGTTCTACAGAGCAAAATAGTGGTATTCATTTTGGACAACCTAATCCATAAAAAACCTGTGAAACACCTTACTACAATGTTAAAATGCTACATGGAGTATGAGACCAGGATAATGGACAAAGCGTTAACGAACAAATGGAAAGGTATACTATTGCATCAATTCTGTCAAACAATACTTTATACTTTATTGATGGTAATACTCTCCTCAGTACTAATGTCATGATGTGTTATCTTCACATCAGGGTGATGCGTTATCTTCACATTAGGGTCCACTAAAATTTATGAACCGAAAGAAGAATATGCCATTACTGCTGATAAAATATAAGGTGGCTTCAACTGAACTTTGTTACTTTAGATCTACTACCATTATACCAATATTATTCATTAACTGTACTAATAATCACAATGCTCCCTAGCATAAGCATGCCTAACATTATTTAGACTTACATGTATAATCAATGCAGTCTTTTTAATGATTATAGTTACTTCAATATGTATCTTTTAATATACAGTATTCAACTTATTGCTATTTGCATTCAGTTATTTACTTGCACTTAGCAGCTTATATTGTATTAAGTTAGATTTCATTTATTGGTCAACTGGAATGGTATTAATAAGTGAGGATAATTAATAAAAAACGACTATTGCCACTAATCACTAAAGGATATTCTTTACAAGACTACATACAATTAATCTAGCAGTTGACCAAGCAACTAATTTTTTAAAAAGCTGTTGATGTCATACCTTGAAGAATGTCATAACTAAAGGGATCATATTTCACTCAATAAAATAAACAAGCTGTGAATCCTGGGCGCATCCCACGCGCAATTCTAGGATTTGTTGGAACCATCTTATCTTCGAATTGTTGATAGTAGTAAGGTAGAAAAGCACTATAGATAAGTATCAACAAAACCATACAAAGGGTGAGAGGCTATATCAATGGGCGGAAGAAAACAAGACCCAACTAATGTCCCACGTCAAAGAAAGGGGTTTCCTCAAGTCAAGGGCATGGAATAGAGAACATAAATAACCCTGACCCAACTTTTGTCACAACTTCTCCGGTCGACCTATCCACGCCCTAAGATGTATCCTCAATGATTTTCCTACAAGTCAACATAGGCACTCATCAAACTCATGGGCATTCAAATCCCAATTAGATGTTTCCCCAGCCCAAAACGGAATTTCTTAAAAGCAAACTGGATGGCCTTCTCTAGAGACCTAGACAAGTGTTTAATATGGATACCCCCTACATACAAACACTACAAGAAATTCATAGAAGCTGTTATCTCAACTGCCAAGAAACACACTCCGAAAGGTTTTTGTAAAGATTATATACCAAGATGGAACAATGAGAGCGAAACAAAATACCAGGAATAACTCGACAGCGTTCATGCTGAAGTAGGAGATCTGCTCCTAACTCTGGATGCTGCATGGATTTTTAACAATTTAGTAGGAAAGCTTGGGTTCTGTTAAAGAAATTAAATAATATAAGAATAATAATAATACAATAAGAAAATAGATCCCTCACATACAACTCTCACTTGCAAAAAAAACAGTAGCTAAAGTCCGCACAAGAAACAATATCATTCAGGAGTTATGTGGTATGACCTGGGGATCAACAGCCTCAACTCTGTGGAGTGTGGCGCTCAAATTTCTCCACAGCTCAGCTGAGTATTGTGCGCCCATCTGGCTGAATAGTACTCATAGTGGCAGATTAGATGCCCAACCAAACTCTGTTAATGAGAACAATCAATCTATTGTTTGTGCATGTTTTATATGCGCACTTTTATATATACCTTCTCTGTATTTACTTTGTTTTTAATTAAGCCATGTATAGCCATGATAAATAAATACAGGTGCACCATTTGTTATAATAAGGCACCAGTTTATGTGTAAAACTTGTTGATCTTAAAACACTTCACTGTTTGCTCAAGCTCTATTTTAAAACGGAATTTTCCTGCTCGAGTACTCAAATGGGGGTTCATACACTTTAAAAACAAGGCAAGTGTTGCGTCTTTCTGATCTATACATTGTTTCTTGTTGGCGGTCATGTCACTTCATTCATTTCAATTTCCAAGTTACTTTTGGGATATGAATATAACCAATTCCATTGTTTAGGAAAGGTTTTTAATTAAGGCCACGGTTTGGCTTTTCCCGATTTACTAGATTCCAAGCGGGAAGCTCGGTTACGTTATTGCCACGATGGTAATCTCGGCCTAGATTAACTAATGGGATCACTCACGTTCAGAACCTTGGTGTCGGGGGCCTCGACATTGGGCAGGCGCGCCCCGCCGGATTCCGCGGGGCATCTGATCGGCGCGACATTGCTGGGGGAAATACTTTAGGACAGTTTAAGGGGCACCCAGTTGATCGGACCCGACTCACCTGTTAATCAGGTGCTGCACGATGTGGGAGTAGCGTTGCTCGATGTGGGAGTAGTGCTGCTGCACCAACTGGAACGAATCGGTGTCCGAGTCCGAACCGGAGCCCGAAGAGTTATCGCCAGCGATCCCCGACATGAACGAGCCCATAGGCGGAGCACTAGAACTGAAGCGGAACACCTAATATTCCACAAGTCTTGGCGACTGGTGCATATCAGCTGAAGATCGCAGACATTTGTTTTCGTTCAAGATTGCAAGATTATTTTTACAAAATATTGCGAAACGACGCACATGGACTACGCATGATACAAATAAATTATGCAAAAATAATATATGTTTTGTGTAAGCAACAATATGGCAACAATTCAGAGGCGCATGAAACATAAAACAGTTAATGCACTTCACTTTCCTTCCACAAAATATTCGTGCTTATGATCATAGATTATAGATTACTCTGAACCTATGCTCTGATCACAGCTCTGATGCTCTGAACTCTGAAGATTTTATAAACGTTCCCTAATCACCTGTGTTATAAGAATTATAAAACCTTTAATACTATTGGCCATCACAGTTGGCCATTGCCTTAGACTAGGTAAGTGAGTGGACTCGTAATTGTCCCATGTGTGCATACTGTGAAGTGAAGCAAAAATTTTTGACGTTTTGGTGGCGGTGAGGATAGGCAACCGTGCATGTTTAAAAATTCGGTATTCCGTTGTATAATATTACGATGGTGAATTGCTGTGTACTGCATTGTGACAACCGAAGTGAGAAAAATATAGAAAGAGTAAGTCTTCACAGTTAAGAATAGTCAAAACTTGCAGGTTAGTTGTATGCAATCTGCAATCGCAATCATGCGTTTTTCAAGATGGAACCAGAGGCGGCGGTATGTAATTTCTTTAAATGACGTTTTATATAGAATGCAATGTATCTGTTTTATTAAAAAAGTACCTAACATTGTAGCATATAATTTCAGATTTCTTGTTAATCAGGAAAGGCAAAAGTTATGGGTGCAATCTATGGACAGAGAAGGGTGGAGGCCATCGAGTTTTATTCGAATATGTTCAGTACATTTTGAAGAAAAATGGTTTTACCAAGTACCAAGTATCAAACAAAAGACGACTCCTGCCAGAAGCTATACCCACTATATTTTCAATGTCATCTGAAGCCTCAACCCAAATATCCGTAAGTATTACTGCAAATATGTAGTTTTGAAATGTAAAAGTTAAATTTTCTCTTCGACACCTAAACAACTACAATTCTTGTATATGTTTTAATGGTTTTTCTCTTAGGCTTTCTAGACGTACATTATATTACCAATGTTGTATGTTTCTGAATGGGACCATATTTTAGAAATGTACTCTTTAAAAGCAAGGTAGTCTATGGTATGTATCACTTAAAAAATCTGACATAATGTATTTATGTAATTTCTATTGGCAATAAATAATAGTAATAATAATATTTTATCGCAATACAAATAATTATTGTTGCTAGAAATAAAATAAATGTGTGTAGCTATTTCATTTTCATTAAATACTTCAAAACGACCTGTATTATTTTAGTTTCACTCTATTAGCAGTAAAGTCGTTCGTTTAACCAATAAAAAGAAAATAACCGAAAGATTTTTTGTAAATAGAGTAACAAAGGGGGACAAGGAGTGCGTAGCCCGAAACCCTCTAATGTATTTCTATGGCCTGCGTGATACGCCTATGCCGTTTGGTGGCAAACAGATTGAATTTGCTTCACTGTCATAGCTATCATTCACAGTCCACTCTCTTACCTTGTCTAAGGCCATTGCATTTACATTCGACTGTTGACTGACCAGTCTGACCTCTGACCACGAACCACAGAACAATAACTTCTGGGACGATTCCAGGCCATAGAGATAAAAGCTGTGGATAAAAGAGAGAGGAGGTAACAAATAGGGAGAGGGGGTAATAAATTTTGTAGACGGAACCGGCCATATTGAGAAGCCACTCTTCGAACTCGTGCTTGCGATTGTCATTGCTGAATTGTGCAGGGGCGGATCCATGGGGGGAGCTACAGTCTACCACTGGGAACCAAAGTTTAACAATTAATAATAAATACATACATATTTTTAATATAACATACCCACTACATAACTGAATCAGCTCTTCCTGGTTTCCTGCCCGTTCTTTGTCTTGCTGGTATACCTGGAGCACATTTCTTTTTTGGTAATTTTTCTTCTATTAACTGATTAATCCCAAAATCGGAAATGTTTTGTTTGTTTCCGTTTTCCAAAGAATGAACAACAGCGTAAGGTTTTAAAACTGATGTAGGTAATTTTGTTATGAACTATTAGTATAAATATGAGTATAATTTTAGTTAATGTAATGCTACGCCATTGGAGAGAAAGATTTCTTACAGGAAGTCGGCCATATGCAGAAGCCACTCTGGTCTGTGCTTTGGTCTATTTGTTGTCAATTTGTTTTGTATTAATTGAAATCTTGTTCGTCACGGCATATCGGGCATATGTTCAATACTACGTCAATATTGAAATTACACGCACTGCACAACTTGAAAACATTTGGTTGTCTGTAAAGTCGGTTTACGGACGATAATTTGACGTGATAACGTCATAAAAAAAACATTAATGAAAAATTGCATATGTGCATTTATGAATTGCATATCATTCATCATAATTATTTAGTCGAAATCGTAACATAACCTATTATTACTGCACTCGTTGACCGATGCTATACTTTGTTGCAATGATCCAAGAACAAATATATGAAATTATATAGCTAATCAAACTCTTAGAATGCAAAAATTAATTACCTTATTGCCGCAATTGTTATTGTAATAGTAATAAGCAGTGGTATGCACAGTAAATATTAACGTCCAGCTGTGTGCTGCCGCTGTCTCTCTTTCAGCCGACGGAGTGGAAGGGAGAATAGGGAGATAGATACGTCAAAAGCGAAACGCTGAGGCCGACGGCCGACCGTACCTCTCAATCGCTTTTTCTCACTCCCGCATGGCTCACATTGGTTGTATGGTGCCTGTCTCTCTTTCACTCGGACGCTGTAATGGAAGAGAGATAGTCTCGCTCTTGCTTCCACGCATGGGTCTGGCGTAACGTTACTTTGTTTTCTGGGATGTGTAGCCCGCACATCCATTTATAAGACGTATATCACGTCAAAAATAGAGCTTGTTAAAGTTTACAAATTGGAATGTTTGGTAAGATTGTTAAAGTAAACGTATGCGTCGGTAGGTTCGGTAAAGAACGGAGTATCTGTACTGTAATACATTACGATTACATAACGATCATTTTATTATGTAGGTATAGAATATTTCAAGATTTATAATAACACGTCCTTAACAAAACACACTCCAATTTAATTCTTCCTTTTATAGTCGCGTAGTCGACGTCACCTTTGCGAGAGACAAAGCCGACCCTGTAACGGAGTGAAAAACGGACAAGCCAGCTATTTTACCAACTTATAATTTTTTATAACTCTCTACATTTCTGCTGTTGATAATATAAGATGATATGGGTTCAATATTTCGTTTGGAACTGGACTACTGGACTGGACACTGGACTAAAGAGAAAACGAATTGAAATAATTTCGTTGATAACTTGACACAAGTTATGCAACCGACCTATCTTCCAGACTCATTCTGCATATTTGTTTGTGTTCTATGTCACGTGTCAACTTTCAATATTCCTAACCTAAGTTACTTGACACTTGACAGTTCGCGTCATAAATTCGTTTCCTTGTGTTAAACTCGTTAAACTGGGTTGGATCTGTACTGGGTTGAACATCTCAACGCAATCTCAACTTACGGTCCTCGTCCGGGATGGCCGACAGGCTGACGCAGCTCCAAGACTGCATCAATCAGGTGAGTACCCGCCCAACAATGAAACGCTAAATCGAAACCCGTTCCCTTCAATTCCAGCAAGCCGAGCACTTCTGCAACAGCATCGGCATCTTGCAACAATTCGCGCCGCCCAGCAAGTTCCCCAACTTCGACAGGAGCGGCTCGCAGACGCCACAGCAGCAGCAGACGCAGGAGGATTACGTGCAGCTCTTCACGACACTCATCGCCAGATGTGCCAAGGATATCGACACCCTGATCGAGTCCCTCCCGAGCGAGGAGAGCTCGACGGAGCTCCAGGTGCGACTAAAGAGCGAACTTTTTCTTTAGGTGCTGTACACAATGCAGCACATCACTGTTCATATTGTATAATTATACAGTGTCCCAGAACTCGCGCCCCAGATAAAACAGACAAATGCCGATGACAATCTCGATTCTAAAAATGCAAACAAAGAGCAATTAATGGCTTGCATAAGGAAGTTGTGAGACATTAAGGTCCAACAATTCCAGAAAGGGAACTTGAGGTGTTAATGTGAACAAAATCGGTTGCTAAGTTTATAAATAGTAACAATTAATTAATGTCAGAATAACACGTCCGCCAAAGTGTTAATATTGACATGTTAGGTTGATTGTATTAATTAAATAAATAAGAAATTAACATTTTTACATAATCCGCGGCAGAATAGATAATTTAAAAAGCACAGGTGATACTAAATCGATTTAAAGGAATTCGAAAAAAATCTTGACACTGACGTTTCTCAAAAGTGTCATTTCCGACCAGTTCATTGAAAATGTAATAAAACCAATCACCTAGTAACAATGTTGAGAACTACACATACAATGCTCCGATTTGTCGAATAAAAATGTTCTTATATACTGTTCAATCTACAATTTTTTTTTGTTTGGGAATTTTTATTTATATTTTGATGAGGATTTTTTCTTTTCACTCTGGGGAATGAGTTCTGGGACACCCGATATAGAAGTATATTGGTTGATAATGTGTAGTGAATGTTCTTTCGCTTTTCTGAATACCTTCTCGTCATCTCTGACGCCACACCAGTTCCTTCCATCTCTGAGCCATGAATACTGTTTCCTACCTGGCCCTCTCTTACCTTCTACTTTGCACATTAGAATCTTTTTGGGTATTTTATATTTGGATCCTCTCAAAACATGTCCCAAATAAGCTACCTTTCTTTTCTTGATAATATCACAAGAATAACTAACAATCAGAAGACCAACAGAAAGAGAGGTCCGATACGGTCCTCAATGACCCTGAACGCACGTGCTTTAATATTTGCCGATTAGCGCCGTAAGCACCCGTTCCTCCAAGTTCCTCCAAAGTCCGACCGACAACCTACCTGAATATCGGACCTCTCTTTCTGTTGGTCTTCTGATTGTTAGTTATTCTTGTGATAATATCCAGCAATTGCCTATCTTCATTCGCTCTTCATGGGACTTCTTCATTGCTGATATGGTCCACCCAAGGTATTCTTAAAAGTTTTCGTACAGTCCACGTTTCAAAATGCGACATGTGATTCATTGATCTAATTTTGATTGATCAAGTTTTTGATCCGTATGTTAACACATGCCAAACATAGCTACTTAAAAACACATAGCCTTAGATTTAGAGGTATATTCTCAGCACTTCTTTAAATTTTGCTCTTTATAATCTTACACCAGGACATTTGAAATTATATCTTCAAATTCATATTTATTCATTTTAAGCTCTCTTCTTGAAGTTATTCCTTCATTTCTGGATACCTTTATGTTGTCATATGTTTAATTTCTATTCCTTCTTCATTACTATCTTTTAGACATGTTCTCTAAATATACTATTTAGTATATTTCTTCTGTATTTCTAGTTGGCCAGTTTGAGGAATCTGGAGCAAGAAAACCAGGAGGCGGCGGAGCGACTAGAGGCAGTCGTCAGGAATGGTCAAGAGTTGCTGGAGAAGATCCAGGCGGCCCTGAGCGATATCGCACAGGCACAATTAGACATGCAACACCTTACCAAAGTCGCTACAGGTGGGAAGGAATAATACACCAGAACTGATTCGAGCAATAGAATATAATTTACTCCGTTTTACGTTCTAGTAAAAGGAAAAGAATTATCGAACTTACTGTTTTCATGTTATTATCATGTAACTTGAATGTGAGATAGACAGCTAGTACTGACAGTCTTATATAATAATTTTGTACCTTTTCTTATTTAAAAATTACAATCACTATGAAGCCCTTCTTTTTATTGAAATCTTACCTCTGGCGAGATAAGTGATGTAAATCCTTACTTTAGCTCCATCGGATTTCTTCACCCAAATCACGTCATTACCAATGGCGGAAATGTTTGCCGGGAACTTTGGCATGTCTCTCCCTAAAAACCGCAGACTTTAAATGAAGGATACAAATAGAATAGCACAAAAGGAGTCCCAAAATTATGGCGTAATCTCTTAGTGAAGTGTTGCATAGTTCAAATAATGTATGTTATACATACATATACACTAATGGTTATTGGTTTGGCGCTCAAGCTCAATTTGTTCCTTTGTATTTCTTGTTTCTTCTAATGGAGATACTTTCCTTAAAATCATATGGTTTACTCTTTTATTTAGTGCCTTAGTTTTAATGATAACTGCATTTGCAGTGTCTCTAGCTTTTCAAAATAACAAAAATATTTTGAGTGCACCCATGACTTTTCTATGCGTGTTTCTCATTAGACTATTTTGTTGGTTTCAATTGTAAGTAACTATTGAGCTATTTTGCAAACTACAGTTGTAAAATTACGCAATAAACATTTGATAGATATACAAAGTAGTTATAAGACTTATAGAAGTTATAGTTATTAACAATTGTAAATAGATAAATGTGGTTAAAATAACAAATTTAAACTATACTTCCACTAAGAATGTGTTCCATAAATCTGGGATACCCTATAAAATGTGAAATTCATTTTTCATGAAAGCATTTACCTTCAACGAAAACTGATTGCCCCCGATGGTACCACCTCTTCTCATAAAGTAATTTACCATCTTCTATTCGAGTTTCTATCAACGGAATATCATTAACCTGTTGGACAGGTATAGTCTAAAAAAGAATCATTACCCTCAGTATTAATAGTTTAAAACAACACTCCTGTTTTTAAGTTTACTAGAGTTCAAATCAATTAGTACTACTTACCGGAATGCTATGACCTGGACTAGAAGAGCAAGAGTTCTCACTCTGCTTACGCACTGGAGTAGTAGGTAATTTCCCCTTATTTATTATCCTGAGATCATTATCGATTTCCTTTTCATCCAAGGTGTAAGTAATCTGAGCTGTAGGTGCCTTCCTACGTTTTTCTGGTAAAGGCATTGGATCGTTCGGGCGCCTGCGTAGTTTACGTGTCATCACTGGCTTCACCTGATTAAAATAACAATCAGTAGAAATCTCTACAATCACAATACACTTTTTATAATTAGTACAATACCTCCATATTGTCCCCGGCTAGTTCCATAGTGACACGTTCCGTTTCAATTGTCTTCTTCTTGTCTTCCAGATCTGTTATCAGGTTCTCCTTAAGGTCTATCTTTTTCTCCTCGAATTCCCTGGCAGCGGCTTTTTTCTCCTGGATGTACTCCCTCTCTATGCATTCTATCAGGTAATCTCGATGCAAAGTGTTCAATCTCAGACGTTCCTTGTACTGGTACTCCAACCTTCTCACTTTCTTGTTGTAGTCATAGTGAGTGCCGTCCTTCAGCTGCTGCAGTTTCTTCTTGAGCGATGCCAGTTTGTCCTGGTACATCTGCTCTTTGATCTCCAGGGGCTCCTCCTGCCTGCCTGGAAACAGAATAAGTAAGAATAAGAAAATTTTTACCTATAGTGTTGTTTAAACAAATGTTTGAAATGGGGTGCTTCTAATTTTTGTACCTGTATCTGTTTCGCTGGCGTCTTCGGTGTCTTCGTTGCTCTCATCGCGGGGCTCCTCCTGTTCCCTCGGCTCCTCCTCTTCCAACTTCTCTTCATCGAACTCGAAATCGTGATTAAAGGAGTTGATGAAGGGGGACTCCAGAAAGGACATTCTAGATCAAAACAATGAGGTAGTGCAGACTTACACATTGGTTGGTAAAACCATAACATACCTGATCGATGTAATTAAAGCTTCTTTGATAATATTACCTTCAATTTTCACTTATGTTATAAATGACAACATGTTTGTTTATGGAACACCTCGAAAATGATAGGTTATGTTAGGACACTTCTGTCAAACATTTGTCAACGCTCAAAGCAAAGGTGGAAGGTTAGGTCATGTTTGTGGGAGTTGTTTTTAATGATAAGGCAACCCGTATCGAATAAAGGATGGAGCAGCCGCCCCCTATCAAACCACCCAGGGGGGTGAAACCTGTCAAGGAGACGGTAAGAACCCTTTTCCCCAATCCCTAAACCTTATTTGAACCCTTACGGCTCTTCCTTAGAGCGGCCTGTTGATGTCCGTTATCAGGGCCCTCTCCGCCTGCGAGACGAACGAGCAGAGAGACAGGGAGAAGGCGAAGCTCGAGAGCGATTTTAAGGTCTGCGATCAGAGACTGGATGAGCTCGTTTCGAGGCATGAGGATGATCTCACGAAGGTACGTACGAGGCACCGATCTTTCACTGTAAACCAGGACGAAATGCCTCGAATCCGCTAATGATTACAACCAATATTCCAATTATAAATCATCGTTAGTTCTCAACCCTATTCTCCTGATAGGTCATGCAGTTGTTTGGTACGATGTCCCAGATCGTGACTCAGAACCGGGAAAAGATACGGAAAGTCAAAGGAGATTTGCAGGATTGTAAACAGAAGCTCAGGTGCAGACGAGAGGAATTGAAGAGTCTCTGGCTAGAGGGTTTAGAGTACAAGTACATGCTAAAGTTGATAGAAGAAATGTGAGTTACCGTTAGCAATAGGGTAATTTAGTTTTTCATGTTTAATTTTTTGTTAAGAGAAAAAATGACCGAGGTTCCAAACCAACTAGCTAGTCACATGTCGCACAAACAGTACCTCCACGCTACGAATCTATTGGTGGAGGCAGTGAACCTTGGGAAGGAAACATTGGACGGCGTCGAGAGCCTGAAGGAGCTCAATCAGGAGCTTGAGCAGAAGAAAGAGGTGAATTTAAGCTCTCCTTCAAAATTTGTTATAGTTTTCAAGTTCTAAAATTTAACGAACAATTTATTTTGTAGCAACTTCACCTTCAATTACTTTCTGAACTGAAGTGTTACTTGTACACCAAACCCACTCAGCATATTCTGGCTTTACGTCGTCAAGGTTCAGGTAGAGATGGCTTTCTAATAAATTCACCATTGAGGAGAAGTACTGAATTCAGGCGCTCTAGTAGAAATAGGAGTGGTGTAACGAGGGATGCATTAAATGAGAAGTAATATCTAATAGAACTGCAGTTTGAGTTATTTATTTTTCATTTTCCTTCAGCTTTGAGAAGAAAGAAGTCAGCTTTGCCGTGGAAGAGAACTTAGATGAAACAAATCCCGAAGATAATCCAAAAAAATTCGTTTCTGTGTTAGTACAAAGCTTATGTATGTTAGAGAAACTGCCTTTTGCTATAAATGTAAGTGACACTTATCCCAACTAAACACAGTTTAATCTATGTTATTCCACAGGAAGTTGTTCAAGAAATGCAATTATCCTTGTTACAAATAGTAGAGAAAACAACGCAACATGTTAAAGATTACATCGACGGCGTAGATCCAAAGTTGTTATTAAAAGAATTGATTCAGATTATGTTTGATCAGTTCAAGGAGGTCGCTGATGCTCATAGCATTTTATTGAGCTGTGTCGAAAAAGCCTCCAAAGCACATAAACTCGAAATCAAATGTTATAATATTAAATTTTATTGGTCACAAGTTCAAAACGTGGTAAGTACTTGTAACACAAATTATACATTGATGAAAAGTGTTTTTAAGTCTTGCTATTACAGCTTCAGTCTTTCTTATCCGACTACTTGGATATCCAAAACATGGCCAGTGATCTCCAGATTAGCGAAATCAGCGAGAGAAACGATATTTCTGTATATTTTTCGAGACGAAAACAGCCAATGTAGGTTCTACTCATCACTTTAAGCGAACGCCATTTGAAACTATAATTTCAGGAAGAAGAAAGCCTTATTCAAATTCGAAGGTTCCTCAAGTGCTCTTAGCCTGAGTAGTACGTTAAATTTGGTAAAAAAAGACAAAGTACTTATATGTCCACCTCACCCGAATAACATATTAGTAATGTTCGTCCCCTTCATGTGTTTCATTGAGGAAATGGAGCAGATCATAGGGGTCAAACATGGGTACGGTTTTAGTTCAATTAAGTTACATTTAATTTGAACTTCAATTGCAGGTCATGTAATCTCTATCAATTCCTCACTCAACATGTCTCAAATGTTTACCTGAAGAGGAAGTCGGATGAAATCATCGATCAAATTGAGAACTCTGTTCGTGCGGCTGACGCTTGGAAGAGTACTGTCCTACTGGATTTAACATCGGATTATAAACCGCTGTTAGTGGTTAGTTACTTCACCTTTTAATTTGTAATTGTTGAAAACTACACAAACATCTTTGATTTATGAAACATTTCCTTAAGCGGAGCGTTTCTGATCACTCATTTGTATTGAAAGTGTATAGTATTTTTCCTTGTAGAGCGCTGTTACTGTAGAGAGGTGTATACGAGAATGGAAAGCAGTGCTTCAAGCTTTACCACTGTATTGTGAAAAAATCGCCGAGTATTCCTATAAAGCCTTGAAGGAATACAAGGATACTTGCTACGCAGCTTACAGGGGGATGGTACAGCCACACTCGGAGGATCGGAGGATATGCAGCGCTGCCTGGCTCAAAGATGATGACATCAGTAGATTCCTCAAGTAAAAGTCATAAGTGTATCTATGTAGAGTCAGAGGCATAATATTGGATGTTTTGATAAAAATGTTTTTTCTTTTGATATCAAAACAAGGATTCTCCCACAGTCGATTAATATGTCTAGATTTGTTTATTTACAAAATAATGTATTACGAAGATAATAGCACATTTCAAGCGTTTTTTACATTTTTCTAGATTTTTTAATAAATTTACAAGTATATTTTATTGAAATGTTAGCAATGTTCTTGACTTCAAGTATTTACATGTACAATACTTCAAGTATGACTTTGTTCACTTCTGAAATGTTCAACTTTTTGAACAATTTATGGATGATGGTCCTGCTGACGACATTTATTTTTTAATAAAATCAATTTTAAAAAGTATTTCACGATTAAAAAATGCCATGAAACGACAAAATGGTATAAGATGCATTTGAACAAAATTGATTTTGTTACGTTATGAATAGAAATTGAATTTTTAGTTTCTCAATTTTGCTTCCTTTTAACCCTTATTATTAATACAACTGTTTTGTTGCCTATCACAATTCTTCAATGATGACCATATTTACGTCCCCCCTTTGTATCACCCACATTAGCTATGTTGGCATGTAAACAAATAATACTTTCTTATGGGAATGCCTGGTCTAGTTATGTTAATTGTTGGTGGATTCTCCAGAATACTTAGCCTATGACGCTTTTGTCACAACTGGCACTTTTCAGGTCTTTGCCGAACTGGTTAAATCTGAAAGCTCAGCAGGAGTACCAGGCGAGGAGTGAACGGAACCGACGGATGTTGAGACGTGGACAACCCTCAGAAGAGGAAAGCCCGGAGGACGTCCGGATGCGTAACAGGAGGGAGGCGGAGATCCTCGCAGGGAATTTGGGAGAAGGTGGAGTCTCCGCCGCCGAGATTCTTTCAGATATGAGCCTGCTCAAGGAGTTGGCGCAATTGCAGGAGAGTATGGTAAGCCATGGAGTAAACCTTTCCGTAACGGAGGCAGTAATTTTCTCCACCTTTTTATTTTCAGGAATGGTTTGCGGTCCGCATGTTCCAGTTCACGAGCGACTTCCGGCAGGAGCCAGCCGGCCTGTCGCCCCCTAAGCAGGACAACGGTCACAGCAAAGATAATGCGCCCCCCATCTCCGCTTCCACTCTGCAGCATCTGACGAGCATAGCTCAGGAGTTCGACGAATTAGCAAACACGTGCCTTTTATTACTGCACTTGGAAGTGCGGGTTCAATGCTTCCATTACTTGTTGGCGCAGACTTACTATAACAAGGAGACCCACGAGCCCGACCCGAAGGTCTTAGAGTTGAGCAGAGTTCTGGCCAATGTAGACGAGGCGATGACCAGTAGTTTGCATCCCAGGAAATGTAAAGTAAGGAGGGTTCAAAATAACAGTACATCATCTACTATTGTTTATTTAAATTTATTTTATGCAGAAATACGACATGCACGTCAATATTTCTGTCCACTAATATTTCATCACCTTCATGAAATTTCAACTTAATTAGATATTCTTTACATAATATAAAAGATTGGACAAGATAATTTAAATTTTACTATAGTGAAAGAACTATAAAACCCATTATTCAGTGAGCTTTCATGTAAATATCCTTATTATTTACCATGATTTAGTGGCTGTTTACAATATGCAAAGTGAATGAGAGGATGCTATCAAACTTATACCAGGATCCTCATCTGGCTAATTTATTCAAGATTAATGGAGTTAATAGAATAGGTAACATCTATTGCTGTGTATTCTATGAAATACCATGTCGCGCATTCCTAATACCTTGTTAATGTATGAATCCATCACTATTACAATTTGACTTTCTGAGACTAAACTCTTTTTCAAGTCACATATTTAGAGGATGAAGTGTTTCATTTTAAAATTTTTTTCAGTACATCTTTGAAGGACTGGGACATCTGATAGCGAAGATCCTGATAAGTTCCGCTCAGTATATGCATATTATCGACGAGGCCGGCATACAGAGGATGTGCAGAAATATATTCGCTCTTCAGCAGACTTTAACGAATATCACAATGACCAGGGAGGTGGCCCTCGATCATGCCAGGCATTACTTCGAACTGTTCTTCCTCACACCAGAGGTATGTAGATATACAACAGATATCTTGTAGATATTCTAGTGGTCGAGACTCTTTCGAAAATTAAATGTTTCGAAATTTGTTAGGGAATTACTATTATCATTAGTATGATTATGTTAAGAAGAAGAATTAAGAAGAGGAAGATATAATTATTTGTTTATTTCAGGAGATCCTGGATGGCATTGTTGATAAGGGACCTGAGTTTTCGGAGCTAGAGTACATGAATGCCTTCCAGTTGCTGAACAGAAGCAAGTCCGGGAAAGAGCCGGGTTTGGTCACGATCCACCTGGAGAGGTTATCGGATATCTTAGGAGAGGTAGGAATTACAGTTTAACAACTTTTTTTTAACGGATAAAATTATAATTAGCAGTATTTATTACTTTATTTATATCCCTGAAATACAACAGATGTAATATAACATGTTGATTTGTTTGAAATATTTTTTTATTAAACGCCATATAGTTGATCTTTGATATTTCTTGGGACACTTAATTAGAATACCCACTAGGAGCTGGAGTTTAAGAGGATCGAATTCGGAGGGAAAATTAAATTGATTCCGACTTCAAAGAAAATCCAATCTACCTCTGTCAACACTTTCGAGTCTTCCGCTAACGAACCGATGCGGCTAATTGACCCGGCACCTCGATTAGAATAAATGAAACGCGTCGCGCGCCTCTTCCATTTAATCAACCCCCCCAATTGAACGTTTGATGCCGAGGCGACCTTGTTCCGGTTTAATTATTATTAATGAAGGCCGCGAGACACGTTATTATTTACCACACTGCGGGGGGAAGTGTATGAAACGCGGCGCGCGCGGGAGTTTATGGCGGTAAGTTTCAGCACACTAGGTTAATGAGTTGCAGGTGTAATTAATTATGGAAAGGGAGCTTCGTTCCGTTTTAGGCGATGAAGCGAAGTTGATTAATCGACTCTTGCAGGATTTAA
Organism: Cryptocephalus moraei; assembly: GCA_946251905.1. Classification (NCBI taxonomy): domain Eukaryota; kingdom Metazoa; phylum Arthropoda; class Insecta; order Coleoptera; family Chrysomelidae; genus Cryptocephalus; species Cryptocephalus moraei. The sequence goes on from OX276454.1 coordinate 19,917,098, forward strand.
TAGCGGCTAATTTGTCACCCACAATGAGACCAAAGTAACTGATGTTTAGTATCTGCAAATACGTGTGTGACCCTCGCTGACCCCCAGAGAGAACTTTTTGGAAACTGAATTTAAAAACGTCAATAATCAACATGTCTTTTCCTTTTTCACTTTTCATCACTTGGACTGACATTCTGGTAAAACGTACAGGACCGATCATCTGAATGATGGAAACTGACCAAAAACAAAATGTTTGGTGTAATATTACATCTCATTGGAGTAGTTAAATTATATTCATATTTAAGGAATTTCGAAAAGTACCCTCATTATCCCAAGAAGGCTTGAAATATACCTGTGCGAAAACTCCGGTGACAACTCGACCCATTATATTTCCTTACCTGAGGGTATTATATGGGTTGGGTGACAACTCGTCTCCGCCGCCCTCGCTAATGGAAGCAAGTCTAATCGAAAACGAATTTAAGACTTACAGACGAGATGAGTTAACATGGAATTTCAGTCCTACAAAAATAACGAAGTGTTATTAAATATTGGCGTTTATTTCAAACATTACTGTGATTTTGGAGAAACAAATATATTCCTTTTTGATGTATCAAAAATGGATTTAAATTAAAGGAAAATTCGCCATTAACCAATTCCTAACAAAAATCTAAGTAACGTGTATCAAGTCTGCCCCAGCTAACAATTTGGGTGAGAAATTACTAGAACTTTTCTTCACGTCAGTTATTTCACCAATTGTAATTACTAGTAGAAAATTCCTAATTTTTAGCGGTAATTCGACCAAAGGAATGTGATTTTTCACTTCTTTACGCAAATAATAATTGGTAAATTTGGTGAATTTCCATCATAAGGTATTAAGTTGCCGACCGCCTATTAGGTGAAGTCTTATATCGAAATTACGGCCTAGCTATGTCACATTTATTCACTTTCCCAGTCTGCGACTGTCATAGAAATGTATCATTTAGATCAAAAATTTACTTCGCGGTATAAATTAGGAATGGTATCCTAATCTTGTAAGTCTCGTCAACATCAGTATCAGGAATCTCATTAAATTATATCAACTTAACATCGTATATTCGTATAAGCAAATAATTTTATTGTCAAACCTTATACTTGTACTTAAAAAAATGGCAACGGAATTCGAAAATAATAGTTGTTTTTAAATTTTTTAAATAACTCATCAAGAGTAATATATAATTATAGTATTTTAGTGGTTCGATATGTTGTTTAAATCGAATACTACTACTTTAGATGTTATGTTCTTAAAATTCTCAGTAGGTAATTCATTGTTGAATGTAATTTATAAGTAATAAAAGTGAGTAATACTTGGCAAAGTGTACTTGGTCACAATGTAACCATATCACACCGATTAGGTCAAAAGAATTACTTTTTGGTGTAAATTTACCATTTAATTAGGAATCTTCGTTTTATATAATCTATTAGATGATGTTCATATAACACCTACTAAATTGACTTAATACGTCATACGCGGAAAATGTGACCTAATACATGATGCTGCACATATTTCACCAATTTACTACCAGCAAGTAGACCAACCTATTAGTTGATATAAGTTATGTACTATTACTGCTCCTGTTCTACTTGTTTGGCTGTTCTACTGTTATGTTTTTGTGCGACCTCTTAGGTATACTAATTAACATAACATATTGCGACTTCTTCTTTTTACACTAAATTTTCACGACAATTATTTGATTACCTTGAACGACCCCACCTAATTTACTGAAATATAACTCAATTTCTACATAAATAGGTAAAATTAACTTTGACTTTGTCAACAACACCTAAATTGTCAGCTGGGGCAATATCAAAATGAACAATATGAATGTAGTGGTCATGGTAAAGAAACTAAACAAAAAAGAAAAAAAACCTATATACACTGACATTAGTGGTAATATCAGAAGATAAATTAGTAAGAGTAATGCGTAAGTTAAGGCGCGTTACACGGCAGCACTAACTTGTATGCCACTATAATTGCTAAAATTTAGTAATGGATTTTGACAATTGTTTGATGTAGGAATTTCAGTACTAAATTCGAGCAGTAGTTGAGTAACGATTCCAGACTAATAAACATGAAGCTTGAGGCTACTGACGTACGTGGTCACCACTACTTCTAACTATCCTGTTAACTAAGCCTGTGTAGACACTCTTTTTAGCTTTGATTAACAGCAGAATTTAGTAATTATTGTGGGAGAGTAACAACAAACAGTCATATATGGATGTAAAAAATAATATATTTTTCACGTTACCGTGCCATTCAAACCTATTCTAAACAGAACTAATCATTTTGCGTAAACACTAAGATTGTACTCGTAGCCATGGTTGACCGAAGATTTCAATTCGAAAGTTACATAAGTTTGATTCAATCCTCCTTCGGTGATCTCCACAGTGGAATTCTTAGATGCTTCCTTTAGACTCTGGGCGATGATGCAGTAGATTTTTGCATCTCCGTAGTAAGTTTCCTGAAATAAAAATACAGATAAATTTGAGTGAATTATTAAGAAAATTATTCAATAATGCTATTACTAAATTCGGTTTTGTAACGTTTTGAGATGGTTGACAGTAAGTACGTATTTGTAAATCTATTACTAACTTTTATGTACTACGCAGCGATTTGTCCAATTAAGGAATATTTTGAATCCACTTAAAGTAAATGTGATATCCAGTGCATGCATAATATCTTTTAAGAGCGTTTCAGTCATTGTTCATTTTGAAGATTTGAACATACAGTAAAGATTAAAAAAAAATATACCTAATGCGTTCTAAATAACTAATTTAAAGAAATAATTACCAACCAACAAGATTCATTTTTACTTACCGTGCCCTCCCTGGTAACCAATGGCAACTTAGTCTTATGACAATGCTTGAAGAACACGAGATCACTTGCCGCCGCTGTAGTGCAGTTCCCGGCATTGATTTCGAATTGGGCTCCTCCCAAAGGTTTGATACTTTTGGAGAAGGCAACGTTGGCGATCAGTGCAACCGCAATTAGAACGAAAATATTCTTCATTTCGATTTTGTTGTTGGTATCGATTTACCGTGACTGAATTAGTTATATTGAGGTCAGGATTATTTGTAGGTGTTTATAGTAATTTTGGAAAAAGATAACCAGATGAATCATCAAGTGTGTTCTAAAATAGAGAGCGAGAATAGGAGATGGATGTGCTGATAAAGAGATTATAGTTGTTTTTTCTTAGTAGAGTTGAGTGCCTTTTTCAAACAAAAAGAAATATCAAGTGATTGATTTAAAATGTTCGGAGAAGTCATGATAAAGATGTGAATCTCTGGGAAAACTAACTTGTTTTGTACTTGAAATTTTCCTAAAACGTTTCCAGAAATCGAAGCGATTAACAACAAAATATGAAAGCCTTTTAAACCCGTCTAATTAAAACACCAATCAACACTTACACGTGTTATTATTGGCCACGAAACTCATCAGTGTTACCTGTCTTTCCTCATGTCCCTCTTCAAGACGATTTACGCTTAGGGCAGAACTGCGCCAGGCTACTTCTTGATTATGGTTCCCGGATTATGGGGATTTAAGGATTACCTACCGATTTTAAAAGTGTATGATTTTCAAGGAATTTGAAACTTTTGAGATGACAAATAGGGCACTTCGTAATTTCTATAGTATATTGTTACATTTGGTAAGAAAAGAAGTCTACGAAAAATGAAAAAATTGCAAACTATGTTCAGTCAAAGAGGTAAAACCCTTTTAATAGCTTAATAGTAGAAAACCATAAATTTCATATAAGTGGAACAACACAATTGGGGGTGAAGTCGAGGTTTTTAAATTTAAAGGAAATTTATAATGCTTTAAATTTGATGACAAATGACGCAATTAGCAAAAAGCAAAGTTGTTTGTTGTCCAATGACAACGATAGTAATATTAGGTATGTCTTGTCCCTCTAATTTGAGGTTTTTGTTAAATTGTGATGCATTATATTATGACGGCACATTTAATTCTTTGCTCCAAGGTACTTTTACCGCTTATTTACTGTACATGGTGTCAAAAATGGGCAATATGTTCCCGTACATATTTTGTTTCTTGCCCAACAAAAACCGCAATTTTCATTTAAAATGCTTTTAAATAATAAAGTAAGTGTCTTAATTTGAAACTGATTTTACAACCACCTAAAATTGTTAATGATTCCGAGAATGCCATACATTTACCAGTAAAATGTATGTGGCCTGAGACCATAATTATTGAATATCGGTTCCACTTATCACAGACATGGATGAGAAAAATTCTGGCTTTGGGCTTAATTAGTGAATCCAAAAATAGGAATTCTGAAATAGAAACGTTTTTTGCGTTCATTATTTGGATCAACTTTTTTACCACCTGAAGATGTAGAAGAAACATTCGCGTTTTATTTTTCAGCAATAAAACCAAGTTGTTCAGAAAAGCTTAATGAATTTTTAGACTACTTAATTGGCAAGAAGATGATGATACCACCTTCATTAGTTCCGCTGATGCTACAGCAGCTTAAAACTCAAGCTGGAGAGGCTAGTGGTGGACTCGAGGCTAGATCCATAGGCGGCGCCCAAGGACATGTTTTGCAATTCTGTTAGTGCTATTATAGTTTTTGATGAAATCTGTCACTGCGGAGAATTTTCTTTTGTAAACTACTTGGAATTAATCATCGTGAACAGTTCTTGGTTCGATGGGTTTAGAAATTCAATAGAAAACTCTTAGACAATACAATAAAGTGTTAGGAAGATTTGGTATCCCCACTTTGAAGGTCCTGGGGTAAGTATTAATTTGAAAAATGTTATTTCTTAATTTAAATGGAGTGAATTCATGTTGGCTTCGTTAGTTCAAAAATTCAAAATGTTTTAATTGAGAAAAGATTAAAGGTTAATAAAGAATTGACAGGATGGGTTTTGAATCTTGAATTGACTTTCTGAGTTCTAAATGTAAATTCTTTAGACACAAAATTTTTAGTATGTATATTTACGTGTCAATGTGTCATTAACATATGCATTAAAGAAAGGCTTACGATTTTTGTCCCTTTAAGAAATTTAGACAGGTGAACTAACATTACTTTAATTCCTGAAACAACATGTGACCTGTCGTTAAGATTTGATATAGACAAGTGCATATTGATGCAATTGATGCAATAATTAAATTACCATCAATTGTTTTTCCATTTCATTAAAATAAATCTAATGTGTTTCTCGATTTTTGTTTCACTTGAGAAATTAATATTCATCAAGTTATTGAAGCTTACTAGTCAATGCTCTAAATGTCTAAATTATTAGAAAAATTAGATCGATCTTATCAAAGTGGTGAAATTACAATATTACCTAAATTATCCTGTTATCCCTCGCATTTAAGTCCTTTTTCTAAGAACACATTTGTCTTAATTTATAAGATTACCTAGAATTTAAACTTGTGCTGATTCGATTAATAGTCTGCCATTGCATTATCGACCCTTACGAGCCTCCACTGTACGGTCTTATGGCGCTTACGAGCTTCTTTACTGTTCAATCCTCATACTGTGAATTTACCTTGTATTAAGGGAGGCTCGGCTCACAGGCCAAAAAACCAAATTTAAATTATTAAAATTCGTTTAGCCCCTTCTTACCTTCTTATTAGTTTGAAATGGGAAGTTATAAAATGTAGGTACCAAATAACAGTACAATTGAAATAAAGAAGGCAACTAACTTGGTTCCATGTTGAACATAAGATGAAGACTAGTGTAACGCGAAATGTAAACATCAGCGTGAAGCGTGTTCCTTCTTATCTGACGAAGTCGGAGCACTTCAAAGGGGGGACAGCTTCGGAGAATTCAGTAAAAAGCGCGATCATGAAAACTCTCTCTCGAAAGCGACAGGATAATCCACAACGTCCAATTAGAGAAAGAATAAACCGGACGCATCTCGAAGACATTATTAGGGCTATAAATTACGGAACCGGTGCGGTCGGAGGGAGAGTAGACCAGGAGCCGCCGCGAGTGAAAAAGTGTGATAAGCCGACTAAGTATATAGACCGTTTCTAACGAGTCGCAGCCACGAGAGAGAAGGAAAGGCCATATATTTCTCGCAAGTTAAACAGAGAACGACCTTTTGCGATGTTGCTAGCTCGCGAAACATTACAGTCATCCGCTCCGCACACTGTACCGCACACATCCGAAAGTGTGAAGCGATACACGCGTTGACTTGGACTGTGTGCTCGGCCGGCAACTTTGCAAAACTTCTCTCTCTGTTTTGCTAAAGAACTACTGCTGGTTTCTCTTTTGCTCTTGTTGGTTTCCCACCAAGCGTTTCGATAGAAAAGATCCGTATAGCAATAAGTGTACAAATAAATTAGCGCGTTAAGTGTTTAACATAAATAAATTAGTTAAGGAAAAGACTAAATTAGGTAGTGTTAAGAACTATATAAATAAATTAGAATAAACGTTACACTAGAGCATAAACCGAGCCCAATCGAGTCTTGTTTAATTTGTACGTAAAAACCTTGGTAATTCCAACGACCCAACGAAGCTCGTATTTATTTCTAATTCCCTCGTTGTTAAATACCCGAAATAAAACCCGACGATTCCTCTGTCGCTTGAAGCTCTTAAACGACTTCATGCGGACATCAAAGCTCCATAAGCTTTTATCGAGTTTCGGGGAAATGCAACCGGAATAAGTTAATTAAGTTGCAGCTTCCAGACTCGCCTCGGATATTGTTTCCATTTCGGGCGACGCATAGGAGGAAATACCATAAGCGGAACGCAAAACGCTGGAAGAGAAGGGAAGTGCGCCCATCAGCGGAACTCGAGGGAGGAAGAAATTTCGAACCGATCCCGAGGGAGACGATCGGAGGGGTTTCCGGGAGATCTAAAATCATTTGCGGGATTCGAGGAGCCGTATGCTATCGGTTCCGATTATGCCGGTCGCTAAGTACAAATCCCCATTTCCCCATTGTAATCCCCCGTCGGCCATATTTCCCCTCTCTCACCCTCACGCGCTCGTTGTTTTTCTTTCCTATTAAGTTTCGCTATTCGGAAACTAATTCCGTAGTTCAGCTAAATTTTTGTTAGTCCGCCGCCATCAATTACGGTTAAAACTCCCAGAACCGAAACGGCATTTATTCATTACGGCAGAGAGATGTGCGGCGTTCCCTTTAATTATAACTCATCCGCCATAAATCAGAATTAACGCCGTAAATTACGCCATGTGTCGATTTTTCCGGTGTGGGGATAACGGAAGGGAGATAATAGAGGAGGAGTGCCGGACGCTGTTGGAATCGCAATGGAAGGTGGTTTAAACTCGGTTCAAACACGAAACGGGTTTAAACCCACAATTTCATTAAGTTTGCTTACGATGTGTATTAGGTTAAACACATTGTTGAAAAGAAGTTTAAACCCGGTTCATACATGTCTTGTGATGGTATATATAAAGTTCAGTATAATTTCAAGATTAGGTTTACACTTGGGTTTAGACATACCATGTGATGTTAGGTTCGGTACATTTTAAAAACGAGGTTTAAACTCAGTTCAAACAGGAAATGAGTTAAAACCAAACATTTCATTAAATATTGTTATGATACATATTAGGTGGAATACATTGTCAAGAAAAGGTTTAAACTTGGTTCAAACATGTCTCATGACTTATGATGGTATAAGGTTCCGTACAATTTCTAAATTGAGTTCAAACTCATTTCAGACATGCCCTTGATGTTTGGCTCGCTACATTTTAAAAACAGGTTTAAATTCGGTTCAAACGCTAAACGAGTTTAAACCCATCATTTCATTAAGTATCGTTACGATATACAGACCGTTTCTAAAGAGTCGCAGGATGGGATAAGCATGAGAGCGAAGGAAAGGCCATATATTTCTCGTTAGCTAAACAGAGAACGACCTTTTGCGATGTTGCTAGCTCGCGAAACATTACAGTCATCCGCTCCGCACACTGTACCGCAGACATCCGAAAGTGTAAAGCGATACGCGACCGCGATACGCGTTGACTTGGACGGCCTGCTCGGCCGGCAACGTTGCAAAACTTCCCTCTCTGTCATGCTAACGAACTACTGCTGGTTTCTCTTTTGCTCTTGTTGGTTTCCCACCATGCGTTTCGATAGAAAAGCTCCGTATATTAGTTTGAACACATTGTCGAGAAGAGGTTTAAACCCGGTTCAACCATGTCTTGTGCTGGTATAAGAGGTTCAATACAATTTCAAAATTACATTTAAATTCGGTTCAGACATGCCCCGTGATGTTAGGCTCAGTATATTTTAAAAACGAGGTTTAAACTCGCTTCAAATACGAAACGAGTTTAAACCAAATATCATAAGGTTTTGATATGACATATGTTAGAATGTCAAGAAGAGGTTTAAACTCGGTTCAAACATGTCTTGCGATGATATAAGGTTCAGTACAATTTCAATATTCGGTTTAGACATACCCTGTGATGTTAGGTTCAGTACATTTTAAAAACGAAGTTCACATACAAAACGGGTTTAAACCCACAATTTCATTAAGATTTGTTACGACATGATGTTAGGTTGAAGCTATTGTCGACGAGAGGTGTAAACTAAGTTCAAATATGTCTTGTGATGGTGTAATGTTCAGTACAATTTCAAGATTAGGTTTGAACTCGGTTCTAATATACTCGGTGATGTTAGATTCAGTGCATTTTAAAGGTGTGGTTTAAAATCGCCAAAGCATGCGTTACAATGTTAGAGTTAAGATTCAGTGCACATCTGAGGAGAAGTTTAAACTTGGTTCAAACATACACACAGATTTAACGAAGGTTCCGTGTTCCGTGTGACGTAAGGTTTAGTACATTGTCGAGGTTGCTTTTAAATACATATAAGCTCGTTTCAAACATACACACAGAGTTGTTAGCTATATCTATATAATGCTTTAACGTATTTTCTGACTGAGATTTAAACTCGGCTCAAACAACATTGTAGTGTTCGGTATAAGGACCAATACAATTTCTAGACAAGGTTTAAACTCGGTTCAAATGCCTTGTAGTGTCAGGGAAAAAAATACTGCACATTTTCAAGGTAAGTTTTAAACTTGGTTTAAACACGAAACGAGTTTAAACCCACATTTTCATTGAAGGTTATGACGATAAACAATAAAGTTCAACATATTTTCGAGGGGCGGTTTAAACCCTGTTCAGACATGCACTCTGATTTTAGGTTTAATACAATTTAAAAACGAAGTTTAAACTCGGTTCAAACATGAGCAGAGTTTAAACGAGTTTAGACCTACAGTTTCTTTGTCATGTGATCGTAAGTTAAATGTTAAATGTAAGTTAACTGTTAGTACATTTTCGAGGCGACGTTTAAACTCTGCTCAAACATACCTTGTAATGTTGGTAATATAAGGTTCAGTACAATTTCGGGGCAAGGTTTAAACTAGGTTCAAAAATACGTTATAATGTTTGGTAAAGAATCCTGCACATTTTCAAGACGCAGTTTAAACTCTGTATAGACATGCCCTGTGATTTTAGGTTCAGTACATTTTAAAAACGAGGTTTAAACTCGGTTCATACATGAGCAGCGTTTAAACCGAAGATTCTGTGTGGCGTTAGCTATAAGGTTCGATACATTTTCATAGCGATAGGTATAAAATTCAGTACATTGTCGAGATGTTTAAACTCGGTTCAAACATAAACAGAGTTTTTAAACAAAGGTTTTAGTATACATGGCGAAGTTAACTATAGTCGTTCTTTTTCGAGGCGAGATCTAAACTCGGTTTAAAAATGCTTTGTGAAGTCAAGAATAAAGGTTCAGTGCATTGTCATGTACCATGAATTTGAACTCGGTTCAAACATGAAATCCGTGATTACATAATGTGTTGTGACGATAGGTATAAGGTCAAACACATTTTCTATACAAGACTTAAACTCGGTTTAGGCATAATCTGTCATGTTATATAATGAAATGTCATGAATATATAAATGGAATTAGTTTACGGAACATAGATACGGAGACATTACGTTATGTGACGGATAGATATGACGAGATAGAAATGGTTGCAAACATGCTTTGTTATGTTATATGTAAGGTTCAATACATACTTGAAATAAGGTGTAAGTAAACTCGGTTCAACCTAGTCCATCGCCTTATACCTGTCCTAAAGTATAAGGCTCAGTACATTTTCAAGGCAAGGTTTAAACTCGGTTTAAACCGACGAGGCGATATTCTAAACAAACTAATTTTTTTATGGTTTAGATGTAATGTGAACCGACGTCGGAAGTCGATCTGTTCATTTCTAATTTAAGTAATCGCCTGTGTTAAACAATCGATTAATTTAATCCCGGGTTTACGCAGCTGAGCCACTTATCCATTTAAAACGTCCCATTCGCGCGATAATAAAGCTGGTGTGTGGGTGTGTCTAAATCTAGCTTTCAAGCGAATAAAATGGGATATTTTGAATTGGGATACTAGGAATCTTAATTGGATGAAAATGAATGAAATAAATAAAAAGATTGACAGCAGATAGGAAGCAATGGAAATTCAGAGTGCTGAACCGAACCAATCAAACCGGTTGAAAACTGAGCAGAAGAGTTAGAATGATTGATTTTAAGATGGTACCTCTTACATAGTGGACCAAAAGGATGGGCTACTTTGATGGTTTAGATCATCCAACTCTTAATCTAGATCTAAATGGTATAGAGTACCCTTTAGATATTATGTGAATCCCCGATTTATAGGCACTTAGCCGAAAATTTTCATGGTAAAACATCTGTAGGTATAGATTTTGCACTTTATAGCAAGTTTGTTTGAACACAATGACCATGTTGGGTTACTCTGATGGTTAGAAGTCTAGATCATCTAAATCTACATCTAAATGGTGTAGACGACCCTTTATATATGATCTGCATCCCGATTTATAGCTACTTAACAAATAACTTCCATAGTGCAACATGTGTATGTATAGATTTTGCACTTTATAGCAAGTTTGTGTAAAGGCAATGGCCATTTTTGGCCACTATGGTGGTCTTGGTCATCTACATGGTGTAGACGACCCTTTACTTTAGATATAATGTGAATGCCCGATTTATAAGCACTTAAACTTCCGTAGTGCAACATGTGTAGGAATATATTTGTGTGAAGGCAATGACCATTTTGAGTGTTTGTAAATATAATTTATAAATATTTTAAAAATTCATAATTATAAATCTTCCAGTAGCAGTAGTGATGCAGATTTTTCAATTACCTATTATTTATATTGCTATCGAAACAAACGCCGTTTTACCTAAATCTTAGTAACGACTTCTGAGTCTGAAATAATTGCTTTTGCCTAAAGCTCCAATTCTTTTTATACTTTAGCTTTCTTAATTATTTGAGGCAGGTGTTAGGTTAGACTGCTACTGGAATATATATAGTACATTGTGGACAATTATTCACCCCGAGGGGTCGTTTATCGTCGCGCCCCCCCCAAAAAAAAAGATCGGGAATATTAATGAAAGTGGCGAGAAAACGGGAAACTTGTCACGTTTTCCATAAATTCGCATAATAATGCCAGTGGAAGCGTGGATCTTCGTAGCGAGAGAGAAGAGAAAAAGGCAATTAACGGAAAGTGCGACGCGTTCCCTTTTACGGCCAAGACACACGATTTTTAAATTATTCCACAGGGACGGAATATTTCCAGGAATCCAGAATTTCCTTTTCATATTCGGGTCTATTCTGGGAGTGAATCCTTACGCTTGTTTCCATCGTTACGTAACAATCGAGCTACCTGCTTTGTCTGATGTTACGATCATCGGCGGAGGAAAATGGACAGAAGCCTGAAAATTTATTGGCAGAGCTTTTCTCTAACGAAAAGGATTTAGAGGTGGAAGGTCGGGAACGTGTTTGCCATGAAACAAATAACAACGAGAATAATACAATCACCACAAGTTGCCCAACGTAATGAAGAAGAAATGTGAAGAATTACAGAAAGGAGTAAAGGCAGCAGAATCAACAGAAATGGACGCGCCGAGTATTGTTTGTTAATAATTTACATAAGTTAAAATATAGATTTATATGTAAATTGGGGTTCATTTCTGGTTCGATAGGCTGGCTGAAATTCCTCATTTCACGTGAACACCTCAAGCTCAGAAACGATTGCGCCTTCCTCTACTGAAGATGTTGCAAAATCGACCACCACGCCTGTTAAAAATTAAACCGAGAAATTTGTCTAATTTCGTGCTATCCAGGCTAATCCAGACCTAGTCAAGCTTCGGGTTTGAATCTTGAAAATTTGCTGGCTGTTGCCATAGATCTCATACAACATGGACTATAAAGATGTTCATCTGTGCCAACAACTGAGGGAATTGCTTGGACCAATTTCATTATGGCGACTACCAAAACAAATACAAAGCGCGTTTTCACCTAAAAATAATAGGTATATGGAAGTTGTCTTACACTATCGAGATATAAAAATCGCTAGAGGGAATATGTATAGTAATTAAAATTTTACTGTAAACAAAATAACATCAATATGACCGCCAAGTTTTCATAACGTAAACAGTAGGTAAGGTCGTACTGAAGTATTTCCTTATGCCTATGGGTACATCATTAGAGTTTTCATTAAAATTGTGGAGTAGGTATAGAAAATGTAACTTTTTTGCGTAAACGTAGGTACATATTTATATATTCAAACTTAAAATACCTCTAAGTACATTTATGGGCATTGATCGGACGATTTCGAAGTGCAATACGTCTTTGGTTGGACCAAAGGTATTACCTCAGATGCTGACACTCGACTCTCTCTAACAGAAGTATACTCAGTGCGCGATACAGGTATAAGATGTATGGTTATTGCACGAAGAGATCGTACTTCGCCCCATCTATTTAGCAATAAAAACAACTCGTTTTTCCATCTATCTCTTTGCCTTCCATATCCGGTATTAAACGTAACCTTCATAAAGTCTGTAACATTATAAAACTGAAGAGGTCTAAACCCAGTTTCGTCGCAAAGATTTTATTGGTTCACACTATGTAAAGCTTCGAAAAACGTGCCGTGACAATACTTACTCTTCGAATTCGGTCGGAATTAAATTTTAGGACGAAAATTTGCATTTCTCCGATTCCCCCACATCGAAAGGGTTAAATTGCCCCGAACGAGTGGGGGTGCTCTAATGGAATTACCACGCCACACGTGGAAAAAGTATGGAATCCACGTCGAGAATAATTTCATGCATTATTCAAGATGACACATTTTCCGTGAGTGCTCTTTATTCCTCGTCGCCCGTTTATACGGGGACAGATAACGAGCTTTAATCTTATATGTTATGAAGGGATGAGGGTTGTTATGAATAAGGTGCCAGGTTGGCTTGATCCAAATACGTGTTTATCAAGATTTTTTTGAATAATGGAGGGATACAAGATTTTTCTAAATTATCTTTATTGGATGTGATGCAAGGTGTTCTTATGAAGAGGGTTGGTTTGACTTCGTCCCGAATTTCGCTGGCAGAGTGGCTTTCGTATTAGCACTCTTCCTCGCTATCGCTAGCGGGCCTTATTTATCTCCCACCCTTACATACATGTTCGCGATAAGAAAAGGAAGGGAGTCTCTGGGAAAGACTCCTCGATTTTCGAAAGTCACTACCTGCTGCATCCTGACTGGCCGTGTTTGCTCCGACCCGAAACTTTCCGTCATAATATTGTTATATATTATATTATTATTATATTATAATGATATAATGTAACATTAGCATTTTTTAAGCTAACAGTATATATTGATTTTTCAATTGAAATATTAATTATACGTACCAAAGGTAGCATGATAAAATTCGAAACCACCTGTATTGTCGCAGCATTGATATTATTAACACCTTCACTTTTTGGTTCTAGATTTTTATTAGTAAACATAGTTTTAGTTCTGATTTGTTCATATTTGTTAGTTGGAGTGAAAATGTATTGGTGTAAGTAAATTCTACTTAAGTAATGTTTGGTTTTTGTATTTTGTTTTTACTTAGGTTGTGTCCAACGGTACAAAAATATGAATTCATAATATTCGATAGGTTATGTGCATATTTGGTTTTCTTGTCATTTTTGTCACGAATGAATAGTATTCTGTTTCATATCTTTTTTGCCAATGTTAGAAATAGTTATCTTCCACAATTTTTTTAGAATTATACTTTGATTTGGTCATAATCATATATTAATTTGGCTTCCTTGATTACACGGTCCAATATCAATGTAATTTTTGTATTTAGTCACTTTTCCTATTATTTGGATCCAATTTCTATATTTGTTAAGTATTCTTTGTCATCACAGTTAAAAATAAATCTTTTGATATGAAAACATCTTTTGGCGCGTTAATAAATTGGTAATTCAAGCGTTGCGGGACAACGTGTCCGTGCCACGTCGTCTGGCCCTTCCCTCTCAACACATGTTGCCGACAATTACAGGAATCTTCTTTACCGACACTCTGACGATACTTAAAACTTGCATTTACCACCACCGATACAGTTCATTTTTAAATCAATTTCCCAAAAAAGTCACATTACATAATAACACATATTCTACGTTTAAGTATCCCAATTTGATGCGATCGTATCAAATGGAACTCACCTATGAAATCGGCTCTTGAGTGGCCCGTCACTGTAGCTAACTTCAGTGTAACGAAGTGAAGGCGGGGGGGGGGGGGTTGCTTTAGAGAGAGTATGTGAGGTTATGTTTGATGACTCCATTGCGATTTTGTAACTTTTTTGTTATTTGTAAGAAATTTTTAGTATCTCCATCCACAATCTGTTTGACAATTTGATGCGGCGTTCAAGTCGAAATCACAGTTGATCCAAGGGGATAAATTTTTTCATTGGACGAAATTTTCAATTCGATTTTCGAATAATATTAAAATCACTGAGAGAATACTAACCAACCTGGTAGATCACCCTGAATCAAGATTCGCAATGACTGACAAATTAGACTGTTAGACTCGAAAAAGAGACAAAAGGCTGTCTGAACTTGTTTGGTTATTTGCGTGCTCCATCTCCATCAAAGTTTCGCCGTTTCGAGAACTTCCACCGGAGTTGAATAATTCGTTTATTTCGAGACGAGGCTCTTTACACAAACATACAAACCTGTACGGAGTTGTGACGTCGCCCGGAATTGCTAAACGACCTTTCGAAGGGGCGGTAGGGAAAATATTTGCGATAACTTGAACAGCAACTCTTTTCAAAGTTATATCAAGGAAATTATCTTACCTCAAGGGGAATAGGGAATGAGATAGTGTGGTCTGCCCACGGGTTGAATTATAAAGACGATATATTTTGCTGATGGTAAATTCCGTCTGCTTGTAACTACTTCGTTCTGTCAGTTAGAGTTAGTTTTTAATTGGATTTTATAGTGAGTTATACTAAATATTTCAATTTGCTGACTCCGTATTGCAGAATGGCGAATAGGCACGTGCGTGAGTGTGTCGGGTGTGAAATCGATGAAATCAGGTGTGTGCGCGAAAAGGGCGAAAAAGGTTTAATTAAAATTCCGCATTAATCAACTCCAACGGCGCGAGATATTAATTATTACGGAATTCCGTTCGGATGGAAAACGGCGAAATGCTACAAAATTAATTTCGTGTTTTATTATCCTTAGCGATTACCGCATTGTCCTCGCAGAGTACAGTTTTATTTCCAAAAGCCGTTAGGTTAAGCTCTAGGTAATGAGTGTTATAATGAGATTAATTAGTGAATTGTGCCGCGTATCTCACTTTTGGATACTTCGTTTCCTGAATCGACCGTAATTGTTTGGTAGCGAGGTAGACTACAAACGAATTAATTTAATTCCGCATGTTAATTACCAAATGGAAATTTGACGTGGATTTGCAGAGTACATCCAGACGAAGTTCACCGAAGTCTGTGGAAAGTTTCTGATTGGATTGGAGCTTCCACATCAAATAAGCCGGCAGGTGGGCACGATTTACACACAGTAATGGTAATGAGTAATTCTCAAGAGTGCTTGTCGATATCGTGCTTGACATTTTTTGTATGGGGTTGGAAAACGTTTTGGGCATATCTCGTAAAATATGAACGTTTCGCAAAAATTGTTAAAATGTGATTTGGCCATAAAAAAGGTCTTTTGCATAAAATCAATCAGTTGCGAGTAAAATGGGTTTTCCACGCGTATTTCAGGAACGAAAACGTTCAAGAGATTTTAAGTTGCCGATATTTTTACGCTCTTTCTGATGATATTCTAAGGGTTGAAAGAGGCGATACTTGTTTTATTTGAAAAATAGCTTTAAGCAGAAATTTTAAAATCGGTATAGTTAGGGTGACCTTTCGAATGGCCAGAAAAAAATTTAAAACTCCGAATTCCATTTACGGAGTGGGTGGAAAAGAGGGTGAAAGTAATGGAATAGTTAGGTTTGGTTAATAGGTAGAAACTGGAAACTCGTTATAGGCCAGGCTACAAAAAAAAGTTGATTTAATGTTCTACAGATATCTGAAAGTTTAAAATGGTAGGGGGGCCTATAGAAAGATCACTGTATGACCATATACAGCTAGAATGTCCCTGTTTTTTTTATAAACAATGGGTTAAGGTGTGAAAATCGATTTTTTCCTCATAGAATTTTCCTGTTGCATTTTAGAGAAAAGGGGTCAACAGGAAAGTTGTATAGAATAAAAAGTCGGTTAATTTGGTTTTTTATAAATTAAAATCAATAAATAAACAATTGAGTTATTAGCAAAAAACCATCAATTTTTCATTATTTTATAAATGTTAATAACTTTTGCAATAATAGTGATAAGTGAAATGTAATACACGAATTGTGAAGCCTATAGGGGTCTTTATAAGTGTGCAAAATTTTAGCCAGATCGGGTTATTAGTTTACGAGATATCTTATTTGTTTATCCCAGAGACTCAATGTTTAAATAATTGAGCTTGCCCAGGCTGCAATCCTACATATATTTAATAAGGTGGAATAGTTTCCTTGAATGCCGAACTATAAGTTAAGTTTGAAAACCAACTCATTTTTAATGAAATTGTTGTTAAAAAAATCATTTTAAAATGGGGCTAATTTTTTGCTTATAAACAAATTGAATAACTTTTTTGTCTATTATCACACACGTTTTTAATAAATTGCATTGAAAAGGTGGTAAAAAAACCCTTTCATTTAAAAAAAAATAAGGTTCTACGGCCAATAGAAGCCGAAATAGCAACATTTTTTAAAAAAATCATATCTTCATTATTTATAAATATTAAGAGCCGAAATTTTCACCAGTTTTACATAAAGATCTAAATGTTAATATAGGATTTATAGGTTTAATATCTATGTACCTTGAAAAAAGTTATAGCCCTTTAAAGTTAAGGTTTTTCGCTCAAGTCTACGATGTCGTTGTGGAGGGGATGATCGTTTTGAAACCAAAACTTCAAATTGGACGAACTAAATTTTTTTTCGATATCTCGGCTTCTAGGCAACGTAGAACCTTAATTTTTTTTTATTCTGGGGTAACTCGGCGAAATATTAACATCTAACATATTTTCATCGCCGAGGAAAATTGGAAAATCCCGAAAAATTCAATAGATACAATTATCTTTGTGTTTTATATTTTTATACAATTAATATTTTTTTGTCGCCCTAGAAAATCACCGAAAATTCAATACATACAATGATCACAATTTTTTTACAATTTAAATGCTAATTTTTTGCAGCAGTCTTTGTTTGTCTTTCTTTATCAGTAAATATTTTATACATGTATAATAATTAACTTGCAAATATATATTAATTTTATAAAACGATATAAACATCAAGGAGTTTGTTTCAAAATACTAGTAGCAAGTAAGAAAGTAAGAAAATTCTTATAATTATATCTATTGAATTTTCCGAGATTTTCCAATTTGTTAAATGTTAATATTTCGTCGAGTTACCTCAGAATAAAAAAATTAAGGTTCTACGTTGCCTAGAAGCCGAGATATCGAAAAAAAAATTAGCGTGTCCAATTTGAAGTTTTGGTTTCACAACGATCTGCTATCCCCTCCACAACGACATCGTAGACTTGAGCGAAAAACTTTAACTTTAAAGGGCTATAACTTTTTTCAATGTGCATAGATATTAAACCTATAAATCATATATTAACAATTAGATCTTTATGGTGAAAATTTCGGCTCTTAATATTTATAAATAATGAAGATATGATTTTTTTTAAATGTTGCTATCTCGGCTTCTATAGGCCGTAGAACCTTTTTTTTTAAAAAATGAAAGGGTTTTTTGACCACCTTTTCAATGCGATTTATTAAAAACGTGTGTGATAATAGACAAAAAAGTTATTCAATTTGTTTATAAGCAAAAAATTAGCCCATTTTTAAAATGATTTTTTTAACAACAATTTCATTAAAAATGAGTTGGTTTTCAAACCTAACTTATAGTTCGGCATTCAAGGAAACTATTCCACCTTATTAAATATCTGTAGGATTGCATCCTGGGCAAGCTCAATTGTTTAAACATTGAGTCTGGGATAAACAAATAAGATATCTCCTAAACTAATAACCCGATCTGGCTGAAATTTTGCACACTTATAAAGACCCCTAAAGGCTTCACAATTCGGATATTACATTTCACTTATCACTATTATTGCAAAAGTTATTAACATTTATAAAATAATGAAAAATGGATGGTTTTTTGCTAATAACTCAATTGTTTATTTATCGATTTTAATTTATAAAAAACCTAATTAACCGTCTTTTTATTCTCTACAACTTTCCTGTTGACCACTTTTCTCTAAAATGCAACCGGAAAATTCTATGAGGAAAAAATCGATTTTCACACCTTAACCCATTGTTTATAAGAAAACAGGGACATTCTAGCTGTATATGGTCATACAGTGATCTTCCTATAGGTCCCCCCTACCATTTAAAACTTTTAGATATCTGTAGAACATTTTGCCGTGAAAACTGTAATATTTCCGTATGTAGCCTGGGCTATAAGATTGGGCTTACAGATGCCGTAGAAAACTTTAATAATGCCAAATTTCACTATCTGAAGGGATGGAAAAATGGGGTGATGTTACTTCATCATTTAATGAAATAGATATTACATTATCCTTTTCATTTCTTTCCAATCATATAATTGATCATCTTTAATAATAAACATTGGGTTCCGAAGGTAATTTGTCATAATAATTGATACTAACAACATTACGATGACTCATTTTAATACTGTTTTAAAGTTACATCATTATTCTAAAATCATTAAAATGTAGACACTGCAAACGTTTCTATTGACTACTTCTTTACTATTTTAAATGTATTGGCAGCTCAGTTCATAATTGATAAATTTGAAAAAAATCCCATAATATTTGGGCAATCTGGAGACGTAAAGTATATTTTAAAATAACGCTTTGTTCGTATAAAAAAATCCACATACTGGGTGTCCCAGAATATTTGGGCAATCTGGAGACGTGAAGTATATCTTAAAATAACACTTTGTTGGTATAAAAAAATGCGATGTGGCTTCACTTACGAGGAATTCACAGTTGAAGACGTGATACAATACAAATTTTAATAACGACTGTTTTACTCTCCTATATTGGGTACCCATATAATAAGAGAAAGTATTGTAATCGTGCTGATTTTTGGAGCTTGGGATATTGGCATTTCTGGGCGTTTTAAGGTCCCCTGAGTTCGAAAAGCATGTTTCTGAAAACATGTCTGTGTATGTGTATGTATGTACTTAATGTATAGTATGTGTATATGTATGGTGTATGTGGTCAACGTTTTCTCAGAAACTATATACAGTGGAATGTTGAAATTTTGTATTTAGGCTGGATCCCCTGAAAACTCGCGACCGCATAAATTTCATCATAATCAGTTAAGAACAATGGGCTTCTTCTTCTTATTGCGCCTTCTCCTTCCGGAGGTTGGCGATCCAAATGGCAATTGTAGTTTTGGAAACTGCAGCACGGAATATTTCTGTAGATGAGCGGTCAAACCATCTCCTCAGGTCCTTCAGCCATGAATTCTAGCGTCTTCCTACTGATCTTTTACTCTGTACTTTGCCTTCTATTATGAGTAGAAGTAGCTCATAATTTTCACCCCTCAGCACATGGCCCAATTATTGAATTTTTCTTTTTTTGATAGTGTTTAGCAGCTCTTTTTGTTTTTCCATACGTTGGAGTACTTCGTCGTTAGTGATCTTTTGAATTCATGAAATTCGTAGCATCCTTCTGTAAACGTACATTTCAAAAGCCTCTATCCTTTTTTGTGTTTGTGTGTCCATTGTCCAGCTTTCACACCCGTAGAGTAAGACAGGGAAAACGTAACATTTAACCATTCGAATTCTGAGTTCTAGACCCTTAGTCTGATCTTGTAAAAAATGTTTTCAACAAACAAAGGGCATTTTACTCTTAATTTCTAGGTTTTTGGATTACCTCAAAAACTGGTTCAACGTTTATTTCAACTTCTTAAATTTACTTTACTATTCAATTCTTATATTGATTGCCGTTATCGTTATTTTGACTGATCTTCTGCGAAGGGACCTCTACTTTTGTGAATTTTCAGTTATTCTTAATTTCCTCAAAAAAGGCATTAGTACCGATTCTCGCCAAACTTTAGATTTGAACTGACCTAACTCATAGCTACGACTTTTATTTAAAAACATTTTTTTTTTTCTAAAACCTCCCTAGAGAGCACTTATGGATATTTTCAATTTCTCATTTTTTGCTTTTAATGTTTTCACTAAACTTTATATTTGAATAAACATATTAAATGAACATAATTTGTATCAGAAATATTTGTTCCTAGAAGTGTCCTAAAGGGCACTTTACTCTTGAGAATTTTTATTTTGTTGTATAATTTTCCTTAATCTATAAATCTCATAACAGTCATAACATAAGTTAGCTGTTTAATGCCTATACATTCTATTTGAAACATTTTTATCCAAAATTGCCCCTCC
The DNA here is from genome assembly GCA_946251905.1 of Cryptocephalus moraei. NCBI lineage: Eukaryota > Metazoa > Arthropoda > Insecta > Coleoptera > Chrysomelidae > Cryptocephalus > Cryptocephalus moraei. The sequence goes on from OX276454.1 coordinate 19,937,932, forward strand.
ATCAAGGAATGTTTTTTTTTATTTATTCCAAGTCGATGATTGCATTCTTTATATTTCGAAGTATGGACATTGAAATTTGTTGTTGTTATGTTACATAAATATATTTATTTATCGTTTCGATGAAGTTAGTTGTAGGTATTCAACAACATTTTTCAGAAACCTTTGTCATCTAACAAACAACAAAATGAAATATTTACTAATAAGAGAAAATGTTAATATTCAATATTAAATTAATTTTATAAAACGGTGATAATGTTGCCATGAATATTATGTCCGGCCATATGAGAAAGTCTTACGATGTTACACATCGCCATTTTAAAATTTGCAAATAAAGTAAATAAAGCAAATGAAGACATTGAGGTCATAGAAACTTGGGTAGATGATATCCAGAAAGCAGAGGGTTCAACCGGGTTACAAAGGGTAAGGACAAACGGAAAAGTTTAAAGGAGCAAAAGATGAATAACGAGTCTCCCAAGGAACAAAAGGAATCATCCCTCGAACGTCGTTGATACTATTTAAAACGTCCCATTCCAGAAATTCCAGGCAAACTCCTCCCGTTCCCCCATCTTCCCCCGTCGCGTATATTTATCTAAACTAGACTCGCTTTGAACCGCCGCCAAATCGGTTATAAATTCCCATTTTCCCTTTAATAACGTTCCTACGTCCCCGAAACGAATAGTCCCGCTCTGCGGTACGAGTAACGATACCAATTTCCATGTGCATATGCACAATGCAACTGTTTACCCATCCGACGGAAGTAAATTATTGCACGTAATAACGGAAAAGAATTTTCCCTCTCCCGAGGGATATTCCGCATAACGAGGAGGTGATCCAGGGAAAGCGGCGATTTTCTGATCTAACTTCCGTTTAACTAACGCGGCGGAAGTTTGGCGGAGAAGGGGAGTTTAATCGCTTCCCGTATGAATATTCTGAGGGGCCGGGGACGTAAACAATCCCCGCCTTTCCATCAGTGGGAGACTAATGGGAAGCTATTATGTTCGACGTAAGATTAGACTTTAAAATTCTTAAATTTTTTGAACGAAATATCCTTCTAGTCGTTACGTACACTTGCACATAAATCGCAGAAATGGAATTTTATTATTATAATGGAAACAATTTCAATAACTACATTAAATTAATCATGTTTCCAGTTAACTTTCAACGAACGGGCCACAGAAAGAAATTTAAGACCAGTCCGAAAAGAATTTTCTACGGCGGTCACAACTATTCGGAATTCTGCAGAACGATGTAACTGATTAAGTTTTAACATTATGGAAAGTAACTTAATGTGTGATTACATTTGTCTTTTGCCTACAAAAAACCGTATTTACTACTCATCTTATGTCCTCTTAAACATTTTTAACTGAAATACTTGAATTTTTCAAAAGAAATCTTACAGGCGCAAAAAGTATAATACAACGTGATCAAGAATGACTGTTTGAGTTGGCAATACTGAATTTCATTTTTAAATGGTACAACTGGTAATTTGAATTTGCTATTTAAAATTCAAATTTCTGGTATTCTTTTAAAATTTATTTATTTAAAATGGTTTTCACGATACAACACGATATTTTCATTGGAATGGCGTACTTTCGAAGCGGGATTTATAACCCAATTACTGGTTGGCAGTACTCCCTCGAAGCAATACCAGCAATTTCAGGAATTTTCTTACTTTCTAAACTGGATGACATTGGCCTTAGTCAGAAACTATTGGGTCTCTTTGAATCGTACCTCTTTAATCGAAACCAAATAGTTCAATACAACGGATTCAAATCAAACACGATAATTTCTACGTCTGGTGTACCCCAAGGGTCAAACTTGGGACCATTGTTGTTCTTAATTTTTATTAATGACTTAAATACACAAATAAACTCTATGAAACTCTTTTTTGCTGATGATCTGAAAATATTTAATTCTATCCAAAATGTGAATGATTGCACAACACTTCAGGAAGACATTGATAAGGTACAGGCTTGGTGTGTAATTAATAATCTACAACTGAATACTGATAAATGTAAAGTTATGTCATATACTAGGAAACATGCTTATATCCAACACCCATACAATATTCAAGGTAACTTGCTAACTCGTTGTAATGAGATTAAAGATTTAGGAGTCTTCTTTGACTCCAAAATGGCTTTTGCCAATCACATAAATAAAAAAGCTTCTGAAGCCAACAAAATGTTAGGATTCATCATAAGAAACTGTCAGAACTTTACAAATGTTGATGCTCTGAAAATATTATACTTCTCGTATGTGAGATCCAAACTTGAATACTGCTCAGTCATTTGGAGCCCTTATTATTTTTGTCATGAGTACACAATCGAAAAGACACAAAGAAAGTTTTTGAAATTCATGCACTTCAAGAACTGTGGTATCTAACCAACTAGGGGCTCTGACCATAATAACCTCCTACACCACTTTGAATTCACTTCATTAGAAAAAAGGAGAAAATGTGCTTCAATAATTTTCCTACATAAATTGCTGCACGGCCAAATTGATTGCAGTTCACTCCTATCAGAATTGAACTTTAGGGTATCAAGGGCTCATTCAAGGCTGAACATCACATTTTACTGCTCTACAGCACGAACAAATTTAATCGTGCACTCGCCTATTAAATATATGTGTGATAACTACAATTCCATATGCAGTTTTTGCGATATAAATAACTGTTCGGTGAAGCATATGAAAGAAGTAGCAATGGAAATATGGAGTTGACTATATCAATCTGTTTACCGTTCATCACCATTATTAGTTTATAGTTAATAGTTTATATTACTGCAATAATAACAAAATTTGTCTCACTAATGCAATTTGCACTTTGTTTTCCTTTTTTTTATATATACTTTTTTTATATACTTTTAATTACTATTCATGTGACATGTGTGTATCATGTGACACATTTAAATTTAATTATGTCCTGTAATTGGGTGTTACCTGTTGGGCAATAAAGAATTATTATTATTATTATTATTATTATAGAATTATTATTAAATGTTTCCGGAGACTTTGGTCACTTTTGCTGTCTTTCTGCAAAATTGCATGCGAGTAGTTGAACATTATTTAAACACAGGGAGCGTAAGCAAACAAAAATGAACTGGTAGACCTTCTACTCTAAACGAGGAAGTTGTCGAGGATATCAGAACTCCAACGCAAAGAAGTCCTCCCAAATCCTTAAGAAAGCTCTCCCTTCAAACAGGTTTGGTCCTTATGCCTCCTATTCAACCAATTTTCATTCTTACCCATAAGACTTCCACTTTTCCATGTTACTCTAATTCACGGTTTTACAGGTTTATCATACGGAAGTTGCTCAAATTGGGTATTTCCAACAAGACTCTGCAAGGGCACATACAGCTCGTGCTACTATGGGATATTTAAGAGAGAATTTTGGCGACAGAGTAATTAGTCAGGGCATTTGGCCAAGCAGGTCACCAGATCTCACTCCATTAGATTTTTTTGTTATTTGGGCTCTTGAAGGACAATGTCTTTAGGAACATATTGCATACTGAAGAAGAGCTGCAAGAGGCAATAGTTCAGGAAGTGGCAAACATTAACCCCAATATGCTGATGAATATCTTCGAGAGCCTAAAAAGGAGTTAATTTATGTCTGGACCAAAATGGGGGGCATTTTGAGCATTACCTTTAGCTGTTTAATTAAATTATTGTTCTGTATTTCGAGTTTCATTTTTTAAGCGGTAATTTTTATTGACATAACCTACAATCTTATCGCTGATTGTTATGTCAAATAAACATATCCGGTTGTAGTGTTGCAAATAGATAAGTAAACAATTCTCTAAAAAGTGTAGCCAACTCAAACAGTCATTCTTGATCACCCAGTATTTCTAATTTTAAGAAGAAAGCAACTGCTGGGCAAACTATTCCTTAAATAAAATAATCCTTCGCCTAAGAGGGATAGATTGTTTGTTTCTGCTCGAGTTGAATTTCACTTAGTTCCTCGATTACTAATTATCCCACGACATTGAGGATAGTCTCAAACAATAACTCCCCCTTGACTCTAGGTGGAGTTGAAAACATTTCGGATCATCAATACCGGGGTAATTAATGATATTTAGTATTATAGGGAAAAAAAAAACAACGAATTTGAGCTGAACTACATAATCACCCAAAATATGATCATTACACTATGATATCGATGTATTCTTGCCCTCTAACCTGAAAATCCCCTCGAATCCCAACCCGTCAAGGAAAAATAAAACATTAGGTAACAACTAGATTTTATTCTCATTACATCGTGTACAAGTGAATAATAATAATACAAGATACAATATTATTAAAAATTACGAAATATAATACGTCGTCCTCTCTTCCATCTCATCGACGATCCCGGGATAAGAACATTACGTACGTATATTATAGTATATGTATAATATAAAAAATGAAACGAATACTACAAGGGGTAAGTATAATCGATTTATCACAGCTAAGGTAACATGCATTTTATCGATTCGTCGATGAGGGGGACCTTATCGATTAGTTCGCATTACTGGAATCTCGCAAGCACGTCGTTCTCGATCAGATACAGGATGGAGGAGGGCGGCTGGGGGCGAAAAATGAGGCGACGCGACCCTCGGACAAATAGTGGCAATCGGAGATGCGAGATTTACAGGTAAGTGGTGCATGCGCAGTGGCAGTAAAGATGTGGTCGGTTTCTGATTGACGGAAACTGTGGCGCGAACCAAAACTAACGCGCCCTTGATGCTAATAAATGTTAAAATTGTGACAGGTAGTTGGCACAAGGTATAATAAACGCACCCTAACCTATAACGATTATTGTTATGAGTAGCTGACGTCTCCTTTTTGCTGAACCTAAAACGATGGCCGTAACCATACTGGCGCATAAGCCTATATGCGAGGCCATGACCTCGCATTTTCGGTTGTTTTATGGTTTATGATCTGGTGAAATGTGACTTTAAGTTAAATTTAAATGAAAAATTAATAGAAGTGAAAAAATGCCCTTTCCTCTTTGACAAGAAACACCGGGAATATAAAAATACTATAAAAAAATTTGGAGCATCGGATGGAATTGCAAGGAAACTAAATTTTGTAGGAGGTATGTTCTTCACTCATTTTGTTGGACATTTAATAATTGTTAATGAATGTTGTAGCTTGTAGCTGATGACGAACTATTTCCGTGTTAACCTCGCATCTCTATTGCCAACACTACTTACGCATCGAACTGTCGACGGTCGCGCCCCTTCGCGGGGAAGGTCGTCAAACTTCGGTGCAGCGAAGAAGGCCGTCGGCGAACGAGTCGGCGCAGTAACCGGAGTTGCGCAACAGTCGAATTTTCGAAATTATGGCCGACTTCAGTTCGACCTCCTTCCTCGGATATCATTCCCGGCCCGTTCGGTTCTGCTATTTTGTATACATATGCACGAATTCGATTAGATTAGACACTGGAAGCTAATCCTACAAGTGGTTACCTTACGCTTGGCGTTACAATCTTACGAGCTATCTACTTTACGTTACTTCTACACGATTCATCGGTACATCGAATCATGTTAGTCGTGCACATAGAAATTTAATAAACTCTAGAACGCCAATAAGTGTGCCCGACTTCCAATTAAATGACTTCACATAGCTGACATAGCGAACAACCACCTACTACTAATATATATGCGCAGAACGAATTTTCTTGCCACACCGTTGCAAGTTTTTTATTTGTTGGTAGTTCGGAATAGATCACATGCGACTAGGCCAGGAGAATTTCTCCAGGCAATTGGAGAAAATCCAGTAAATTTGGCAACACCGCCTCAGAAGCGCACTTGGTAATAACAAGAATCGCCTGTAATTTGTGCTCTGTTTTCTGTGGTTTCTCTTTATTTTTATGACCATTATGTATTTCCAACACTGTCTTTTCACTGTGTACTATTGTGAATTTAGTTTCGGACTGAAATAAAAAAAAATTATGCATGACTTTTCTTTGTGAAAATACAGGAAAAATTCCAAGAGTAACCTATTTTTTGTGGAGTTTAAGTAAAATGCTACAGCTGAATTTGATACAAGTATATATGTATATATTGGATACTTTCCAAGGCTCCCCTTACCGCAAATCTGGTAATAAATGGACACACTGTTGACCAGTATCGTCTTTTAAATACCTGGGTAGCATTATTAATGAGCACTGTCACCTCAAAAGGAAAATATGATCAACAAGAATACAGCAAGCGCGAAGATTGTTCATAAACATGAAACAATTCTTTATCAGGCCGGAACTTACCCTGGAGTTCAGGATAGGTATGGTAAGATATTATATTTTCTCCGTAATGCTTTATGGATACGAAAGTTGGACACTAGATCCAAGCAGCGAAAAGAAAATAGAAGCCTTCGAAATGTACTTATACCGTCGAATGTTGTGTATATCATGGGTCTAAAGAGTAACAAATATTGAAGTCTCCAATATCATGAACAAAGACAAAGAACTACTGCGGACGAATAAAGAGAGGAAAACGCTCTACTTAGGTCACATGATGAGAGGAGAAAGATATCAGATATTGAGGTTGATCATAGAACGAAAGATCAAGGGTAAAAGATCGGTCGGAAGACGCCAAAATGCGTGGCTTAAAGACATAAGAAGATCAGAGCAGACCAGAGCAGCAGTTTTCAAGACAACACTGGCCATTTGGATCGCCAACCACCGCCAGGAGATGTCGCGCTAAGAAGAAGATATATTGTAGTCATTCAAATTGATTGATTATGAAGAGATATCTTCAGTTACCAAGATGATAACATATCCCAATTATAATCTGAGTTGTAATCAAATATGAATGAAAAATTGATAAATCCTGTAAATGAGTAATGGTACCTATTATTTTCTCCAAGCTCATTTCAAGAAGACACAACTATTTGATGAGAGCTCTATGGAGAGATCCCACCAAATAACATTTGAGTGACGACTAACGAGAATGGTTTCTGTTTGTACACTTCAAGCTGGAAGATAAGTTTGGGGATAACATTGGATCCAATACTATTCAATCTCTGAATTTGAGGAAACTACTTGTTCCACAGTTTCAAGCTGGTTTATTATGTAGATGAACGATGGCTTATTGGTTAAAGTGAAACACTAATGGACAGACATTTTTTTATGTGAAAACATCCTTTGGCGCGTAAAGCAGTAAATTCGAGATAGCACGTCGTCCTCTCCGATTCCACCACTTCGAAGCGTAGTGTTGCGTAATTTACAACACATATTACGGACAATTACAGGATCCTTCGTAACCGACACAGCAGCGATATTTAAAACTGCATTTGTCACTACATCCACAGGACATTTCTAATAATATTAAAAAAAAAAACATTACATTACATGATTAACATATTTTTCAAGTCTAAGTAGTCCAATCTGATGCGATAAAAAAGTTGTTTTGTAGGAGATGGGGCGCTTTGTAGCCTGTATTCTCAGATATACTTAGAGTGGAAACTACATAAACAATTTTCCACTTTTTTGTGAAAAATCAAACTGGTGGATTCCTTTTTATGTGCTCGACAGTTTCATTGTTAAGAACTCTGTTCAAGCAAATATCCACATCGACAACTTATTCATATCAGATTCACTAAAGAGAAGTAAAAAACCCCTAGTCCTGCCCTGATGGAACGGTGACATATCCCGCAATGCACTATTTACTGCGTAAACTCAGAAGTAGGTCGATTCGCTCCATGGGGTGCCATATTGTTCAGAACTGATTGGCGTTCTAGAGTTTATTATATTTCTGTGGTCGTGCATACCTTTCGATAGGAGGAAATCTTCGGCGTACTTTCCCGCGCAGTCTTGAGCTCTGGCCGAAGTGTCAGTCTCGAGCTGAGATTTCAAAGGTCCTAAAATCAGATCCCTGCTTGTAGGTCGACCGTTTCGTATCGAATTTCGTTGTTGTGCGCGTGAGAAAAATTACATCCTGTACCTCATTCGGGTATACTTCTATTCTATCGCTCTAATAGAATTATATTCCAGCAATGGAAGCAGAAACTTGCGACTACGTCCGTATAGTGCACAATTAGTATTAACGGTTTTCATACAATTACATTTACGTACAAATTGAAGGTATGACCGGTATTTCTAGAGTGCGTTGGGATCTACTAATTATGCACCATGCCAAAAAGTAAATGAGAGGGGTGAGTTATGTGGAAGTGTGTGTTTGGTGAATGTTGTGGTGTGTTGGTGCGTGTTGTCGGTTCCAATTGTTATGCCGATGAAGTATTTGACATTCTTGGTGTTAATCGGTTGTTAGTTCAAATTTGAGCAATTGAATCATGCCATTTATGATAGTTAACTTATTGGCAAATCAGTCTTATTTAGTGTGTATATATAGTGTTTGGGGGGGAAATGCGGCGACCACCTGAAACAACAAAAAAGAAACAATATCAGATTAGGAAAAACGACGCAACATGATTACATTTGTTCAAACAAACAGAACATATTATTTCTGATCACTCGCACTTATTCCCTACGCCTTCCTCATTAACACTGACAATGTCAGTAAATAGACGGGCGGCTAGAAATAACATGTGTTCTAACAAACGCACCTTTAGAGGTATATAACCATTATAAAAATACCTCAATTAAATGCTATTGCAAACTGTTTTTTTACTGTTCGAATTAAAATTCCTTGGTAGTTAAACTCGCACGTAGCAATAACTGCGCGTAAAGTCGTTAATGATGTCCTAAGTTAGTAAACTTTTAACTCATCCATTATCGTCAAACAAGAAGAAAATTTAAATATCTCCAATTTCTATTAGACATTCTACAATTCAAGAAGCAAACTGTAAATTGCATTATAAAATTTGTTCTTTAAACCTTAGATACGTTTTAATCGTGTACTATTGTGACTTAAAAATTTTGTTATCTATAAAGTCGGTTTACGGACGATAATTATTACGTGATAACGTCATAAGAAAACATTGATGAAAAATGGAAAACGTTTATGAAATGAATAGAATTACTATCACTAAATTATCATCAGAAGGTTTTTTCGCACTGCTGTTGGCCGGTCCAACTGATCATTTCAGACACATTGTTATGACATGTGTGATGTTGAACATTATTCTTGAACCTTACATGAATTGCTGAGCAGAATAATTGTTTTCATTGAATACTAAATGAAAGCAGTCGACTTTTTACACGTTCATTTTTTTTACATCATCATAATGTTATAGTCGAAATCGTAACATAACCTATTATTACTGCACTCATTGACCGATGCAAGAACAAATATGTGAGATTATATAGCTAATCGAAATCTTAGAATGCAAGAATTGAATACCTTATTACCGCAATTGTTATTGTATTAGTAATAAGTAATGTTATGCACAGTAAATATTCAGATAACTTTATAAGTAATAGTGTGTTGACTGCTGTCGCCGTCGTCGCTGACGACGGAGTGGAAACAGTGCAATCACCAATCAGAACGCGCGTAGCGCGTACCCTTTCGTCCCCTTCCATCGCGCTCGCGAACTGAGCCGATCGCCAAATCGAGCTTTCACTCGGACGATGTCTCGTGTAAAAGAGATAGATGCGTCGCAAGGCAACCGCCAAGGTCGATCTCTGGCTATTGTTGTCGCTCTCACTCTAGCTCGCGCGCATGGCATGGCGTAACGTTACAATGTTTTGTGAACCAGCAGGTAGTCGGCACATCGATTTATAAGACGTATGTCACGTCAAAATTTGCAAGACTTCTAGGAAGCCTTTTACAGTCTCCAGTCTCTCATAAATCAAAGGAAATTTGATATATCCTCTTTCAAAATTTAAAACATTTAATGGAGATATTTACTAATAAATCTGTAGTGTTTATAGGTAGCCTTAGACTGTGTAAAACCTAAGAATCTCTACTTTAAACCTACAAATCATTAATTTCTTATTTGGAATAGTTAGGCCCTAGATTCCTTTTCCCTCAGAGAGGAAAAGAGAACCTTCAGTTTCTATTAAGCCTTCACCATTTGTCCATAGCTTTTGACAACTTTCAGTATCTGAAAAACCTGAAAAATTATAGTAACTTCGAAAACGTAGGAACATTCAAGGCAACCTGTCAACAAATAGTTTGAAGGAAATATGCAAGGTTTCCATAGAAGAAACCTGTAGATTGTATTACAAAATCTGGTTTTTAAACTTTACATGCCTTGTCGTTTTACATGCGAATCTAGGGCCTTAACAGATTTTCCATCAGATAGGAAAAGAGAACTATTAATTTCTATTAAGTCTCCATTATTTGTCAATAGTTTTTGACAAGTTTCAGGATCTGAAAAACCTGAACTTTTAGAATGTAGAAACGTCTGTTAACCGATAATTTCATGGAAATCTGCCAGGTGTCTTTAGAGGCATCCTATAGATAGTATTACAAAATTTGTTCTTTAAGCTTTACATACGTTGTCAATTTAATTCGGTACTATGGGGTCACGGAAACCTGTAAGATTTCTAGGTAGCCTTTTCCAGTTCCTAAAAACTCAAAAACCACAGGAAATTTGACAGGAACTCTTTGAAACATTCAATGGAGGTATTTTATAATCAATATGTAATGTTTATAGGCAGCCTTACACGGTGTAAAAACCTGAGAAGTTCTACTTATAACCTTAAAATCCTTAATTTATTATTTGGAACAGTCAGGCCCTAGATTCCATTTTCATCAGACAGCAAAAGAGAAAAAAATGATTAACAGAAAAAAAAATTCTGTTAATCCTTCACCACTTGTAGATAGCTTTTAACAACTTTCAGGACCTGAAAAACCTGAAGACCTTACAGTAACTTTAAGAACGTAGAAACAGTGATGGCAACCTGTTAACCGCAAATTTCAAGGAAATATGCAAGGTTTCTTAAAACGCAACATACAATTGTATTACAAAATTTGTCCTTTAAGGATCTGACAAACCTGAAGACGTTACAGTAACCTTTAAGAGCGTAGAAAGTGGTGACAACCTGTTAACCGATAATTTCAAGGAAATCTACAAGGCTTCTTTAGACGCATTCTATAAATTATATTACACACTTTGTTCTCCAAGGTTCGAAAAAACCTGAAGACCTTACAGTAACGTTAAGAACGTAGAAACAGTGGTGGCAACCTGTTAACCGCAAATTTCAAGGAAATATGCAAGGTTTCTTAAAACGCAACATACAATTTGTATTACAAAATTTGTCCTTTAAGGATCTGACAAACCTGAAGACGTTACAGTAACCTTTAAGAGCGTAGAAACAGTGGTGACAACCTGTTAACCGATAATTTCAAGGAAATCTGCAATGCTTCTTTAGACGCACTCTATAAATTATATTACACACTTTGTTCTCCAAGGATTGAAAAAACCTGAAGACGTTACAGTAACGTTAAGAACGTAGAAACAGTGGTGGCAACCTGTTAACCGCAAATTTCAAGGAAATATGCATGGTTTCTTAAAACGCAACATACAATTGTATTACAAAATTTGTCCTTTAAGGATCTGAAAAACCTGAAGACGTTACAGTCACCTTTAAGAGCGTAGAAACAGTGGTGACAACCTGTTAACCGATGATTTCAAGGAAATCTGCAAGGCTTCTTTAGACGCACTCTATAAATTATATTACAAAATTTGTTCTCTAAGGATCAAAAACCTGAAGACGTTGCAGTAACGTTAAGAACGTAGAAACAGTGGTGGCAACAATTTCAAGGAAATCTGCAAGGTTTATTTGGACGCAACCTATAGATTGTATTACAAAATTTGTCCTTTAAACTTTAGGTGCGTTGTCAATTTAATTTTGGTTCTGTTGAGTCACGAAAACCTGCAAGATTTCTAGGCAACCTTTTCCAGTTTCTAGAATCTTATAAACCTTTTTAGGAAATTTGACAGGAACTCTTTAAAATATTCAATGGAGTTATTTTATAATAAATGTGTAAGGGTAATAGGTACCCTTCGATGGTGTTCTAAACCTAAAAATCTCTACTATATGCCTAAAAATTCTCAACTTCATTCGGTATACTTAGACCAAGGCTCCATTTGCATCAGGTTGGAAGATGAAAACCTTCAATGTGTAATAAACCGTCAAATTAGACAGCCTTTTGGCATTTCAGAATCTGAGCAATGTGAGGAACTTACGGTAACTTCATCTCTTCTTTAAACGTTATATACGTTTTAATATTTGGTACTGTTGGGTCTCAAAAACATCCAAGATTCTCAAGTTACTAGAATATCATAAACACATAAAATTAAAAATTCTTAACCTTCTTTGTTACATTTAGGCCCAAGATTCCATTTCCGGACATGAGTTCTGAAACCTGAGGAAACTACAGTAACCTGGAGCATTTAAAGTAACCTGTATCAGACAATTTTAAAGGAAATCTGTAAGGTTTCTTTAGACGCAACCTGTAGAGGTTATTACAAAATCTATTTCCTAAACTTTACAAATGTTTATTCGGTCTCAAAAACCTCAAATGTTTCTAGACAGCCTTTTCCAGTTTCTTGAATATCATAAAACGTAAGGAAATTTGACAGGAACTTTTGGTACCTAGAAGCATTCAAAGTGCAGGAAATAATTATTAATAAGTTTGTGAAGTTTTTAGGCAACCTTACAAGATATTGGAAACCTAAGAATCTATGCTTTAAACCTACAAATTCTCAATTCCAAGTAAAGTTAGGTGCTAGATTCCATTTTCATTAGACAGGAAGAACCAAGACCTCAAATTCAATTAGGCCTTCAAGAACCTCGGACAACTTTCAGAATCTGAAAAGCCCCAGGAAGTTACAATAACTCTGAGACCTACGGAGAATGAAAAGTTTTGTAGGGAATTACGAAATTTGTTTTTAACCGTCACATAAGTTATACCCTTTATTTGATATGACTGGGCCTGTAAATCATTCTCATTGGACTTGATGGAAGCCTGTGGAGCTTCAGTTTATAGTAAATCTGTAATATTTCTGTCTAGCCGGTATCTCAAACTCCCAGCACGATTACATACTTTCTCTTATTATATGGGTATATGAGATAGTAAAAAGAATCACTTTGTAATAAAATTGTGGTTTGTTGGACTTTTTCGGGAAAAATAATTTATCAAAGGTACCATTGAGTAATTAAGCTTCAAACTGTTGGGAATAAAGAAAAAAACACACCCCCTGCACCATCACCGTCTCCGTTTCAAAAGAAACTTGGATGAAAAGAGAATCGTTAAAACGAGTATGTATACTTGCATCCCTTTGCCACTTGTTTTCTCTGAAAACATACAGCATTCAGCCTTTCGTAAAGAGGAAGCTTTAATGACAGAAAATGTACAAATCTAAAGGGCGCACGTACATGGCGAACAGCACCAGCAACGAACAAAATAATAGATAGCCTTTCCAGAACGTATTCATCAACACAGTTCATTCAACGACGAACAGTCTATTTTACCACTAAGGCAATTCCATTACTTGACTCTTTAACACTATATCGAATTACAGACTAACAGTAACTCTTATTACTATTCCCATAACGTTCCCATCGATTTCTCGGATTATAAGAACTATTCACTGCGTCATTCGAAGCCTATTCCATCAGAGTGATCCAATTGTTTCGCCGCAAATTACATTCAGACGTTCGATTCGAGGGAGGGAAGTAATTACCCACCTCCCCACCAGGTAAACGGGATCTGATCCTGTATTTTTAAACCGCAAAACAAAATCTTCGATGATCGTCGATGAATAAAATTAATTTCGGTTCCCTCGACGGGATTAGGACAGATGAGAGGTGGAGACGGATCGATCTGATCCAATTGGGAATTTTGTAAAGCGTGTGATTTTAATTGGAGATGTGCCCATTTAATGAATTAATGAGTTTAAGCCCCGATTTAAAACCAAAACGTTCAAAACGGGTAATTAAATTCGTAATTAATTGGGAATTAATGTATCGATTGTAGGCGTCGAATCGGAAACATACTTGTACTGGGCGTAACGGATCGAGTGTTCATTTTCATGTTCAGAGGTGGTTAAGCGAAGTAATATGGAGATAAGTCAGCTTAATTGGTTCGCTGTAGAAAAGTAGAAATATTTAAGGAACTATCCCTGGTTTTTAGAAAAATTCCAATTATGTTGTACAGTTAACAGAAATTATAAAAAATTTGCAATAATTGCCAATATAACGTAATACTTAAATAATGCTTCTTATTCGGTTGTTAATTTATCTTTTTTTTTAAGCGAAAACTTCTATACGCGCAGTTAGAAGTAGAGTCCATTCACTTTAAGAAGAACCGTGGCCTTCAGTTTCACGGAGAGATATATTCCGTCGGCTATGTTCGATTTCCATAGTTTCATGTAATTCACCGTCCCACCACTGCTTATACACGAATTACATGAAACTATGGAAATCGAACATAGCCGACGGAATATATCTCTCCGTGAAACTCAATGCCACGGTTCTTCTTAAAGTGAATGGACTCTATATATCTTAGTATATAGTGTTAGTATAGATTAGTATGGTCTAGTAGTATAATATAGTCTAAGTATCTACGTATGCAGAGAACAAAATAACGTCCTTCGTACTAAATGGTATCGCAAACCTTATATGAGCAATCGATAACAAAAGTGATTGCAAATGGAATGTTAAGTCTTGTACTCTTGCTGAACATGTTATAGATCTGGATCACGTTATGAATTATAAGTACGACAGTAAGATTCTTAAAATAGAAAGAAATTTATTCAAACGTACGTTTTTTGAAATGGTTAACATCAATAATACAACCAACTGTATTAACAAAAATACTGATATACAAAACCTAAGAGGCATTTACAACTATATTTTACAAATATCCTCAAATAGTCAAATACCTCACATTAACATTGCCTAGCGTTTATGAACTAATGCATGTATTAAAGCAGTAGGTTACAAAAAAGAGGTCACACTAGTACAAAACACCATAGATTTGGACACCTAACAGCACTCATGTGTAGCTTCCCTTTTATCTCCTCCTGTAATAAATTCATAATATTTTTAAGATCACAAGCTCTCTGCTCTTGGTGGTGATTTTGGTTAAACTTTCTTAGCAAACATCGGTTGGGTTAGTTAGCTTCTGGTGGTTTGTCCTTGTTTTTTGATGTTGCTTCTCTTCTTGATGTTTTCAAGTATGTTTCAATTTTCCATGCCTGCTTCTTTGGCAGAGAGATTAAGTATGAGAAGGATCATGTCCTGTATAACAATAGAATGCCTCACTTACGGACGGAAACACATAGTGGATCCTCATACCATTTTTTATAGTCAATATTTACTAGGTATTTAGAGCTTTCTCGCAAAATGTTAAAGGTGAGGTAAACCATATCATTATGGTATTTCAGCTGAGGTTCGTCTAAAGCGGCCCATACACGCACAATATTATTGCGCAATATTTAGGTTTGTGCAATATAGTTGATCGTGTGTAGTCGAAATTGAAAGGTTGTGCAATATATTGTGCTAAATTCAAATCTTTGAAAATATATTGTGCAAACGGGAAAAGGTTGTGTCGTCTGTAGGCAATATTGCGCAATATCCCATCAGTCAGTATCAACACGTGGTAGAGTACGCATCGTCATGGCTGCCAAGGAAGCTGATAGGCAATTCATTCTGGAATTCATTGAAGTTTATGTTGGCCTTCTGGCTCTGTGAGATGTAAAGTGTACAGATTATACTAATCCTGCGAAACAGTGGGAGCAGTATGAACTCTTGTTAGAAAATACCGCGAAAATATCCGAAGGCTATAAACCAGAGCTCTTCTTCATTTTCGCATTGGCACCCACAGCAATAATCACACAACACAAATCCCTATCACTCAACATTACTTCACTACATGAAATTGTGCTTGGAACTGCTTGCACAATATATTGCCTTGAAGGTTGTACGTCTGTGCTCGCGATTGCGCAGTATATTGCACAACCGTCAATATTGCCTGCATACGATACAATTTATTGCACAAATCCAAATGTTGCGCAATAATATTGAGCGTGTATGGGCGTCCGTCAAAATATTGTGCAACCCACATTGCGCAATAATATTGAGCGTGTATGGGCCGCTTTATGTCTAATCCGACACTGAATTTTGACGTTTTTCTGATTTTACTAGAAAGTACTTTGAATAACTAGTACGAAAATATCAATTATTAGTTTAGGAGACGATTCGTTTAAAAGATATGGCCTTTTTAAATTGCCACATAGGAGGTTATGGGAATGAAATTTAAACACACCAAAAATTCGTCAATAGTCAATCAAAAAACATGGAAAACGATAGGAAACTACTTTTATAAAAAAATATTTTTCGTGAATTACCTACCACTTTTCTCTATGTAACATATTCGTAGAACTGTATCTATTACTGCAATTATCGGTGGGTATCGATTTCTTTTATACAATATCTTTAAAGTGTCCTCTATACGATTTTCGCTATATTTCGGACGACATTTTGCGATAACTTATCTAAAATAGAATACTTTTCTTATGATCGCACATTACGAGCTCATCACTGCACGGACATCCAAACACGGAACATAAAAAAATAGGTCAGCCTTTATCACAGAACAGTGGCAATTCGGAGCTGGGTAATCGAACGTAAGTACGATGTTACATATGCCGTCGTTATAAGCAAACAATTATAAGTAGAAATCTTTCAAATATAAGTGAAGTGTCAATATAAGTAGTCGAGCATATAAAGACCTATTCTACAGAGTCGCAGTATGGTATAAACATAAGAGCGATGGAAAGGCCATATTATATTTCTCGTTGGCTAAACAGAGAAAGAACTCTTACGACGTTGCTAGTTCGCGAAAGATCACAGTCATCCGCACACTCGGCCGGCATTATGATATGTAATGAGAAACACACGTACGAACGTTTTCATTCTTTGTATAGCCTCCGACGAGAATATTTGGAATGGGTTACGGACCGGCCGGCCGGCAACGTTGCAAAACTTCCTTCTCTGTCATACTAACGAACTACTATTAGTTACTCTTTTGCTCTTGTTGATTTTGGGACATGCGTTTCAATAGAAAAGCTCCGTATACTCGAATCATGTAATTACATAAATTTAATAATAGTACCCTTCTATTTATCTTTGTCATAACACAGTTGTTACGTGTAAACTTGGGTCCTTTCATCCTTGGTTAAATCGATTTAACATGTGAATAATTAATCTCTCATTTTAACCAAAGGTTTGGGGACTTTAAAGTTAGGGTAGCCTTAACAAATCGTCAGAAGTGGGCGTTCCCTTATTAAATTTAACAACTCTTCGAAGGTTCCGTTAAAGATGTAACCAGCCGTTTAAGAGATTCGAATTGTCCCAAAAACAGTAAATATATATGAGCATATGATTCGGTGGTATTTGATTTTGCTTGATATAAATTTAAATGGTACCTCAACGTTTCTGGCCAGACGAGTTTGTTAAGGAGCTAATATCTTAATTAGCTTAAATTAAATTTTAAAATTAAAAATTAAATACTCTTAAATTAAAACTCTTAAATTAGTACTTTAAACGGTCATCCATTTTTTAACCGGACTGTTATCAATATACTGTTCACTTCTTTTAGTTCAAAAAATTTAGTTGTCTGTAAAGTAGGTTTACGGACGATAATTTTACGTGATAACGTCATAAGAAAACATTGATGAAAAACTGCACACGTTTATGAATTGCATTGAATTATTATCACTAAATTATCATTGATTAATTGGCTGCTTATAAAAAGCCCACGTTAACCAGTTTTCTATTATAGAAGATTTTTTCGCACTACGGTTGGCCGGTCCAACTTGTCATTTTAGACACCTTGTTATGACATGTGTGAAGTTAAACATTAATCTTGAACCTGACATGAATTGCTACGTAGGACAATTTTTGTCACTGAATACTAAATGAAAGCAGTCGACTTTTTATACGATCATTTATATCATCTATATATATATATAAAAATGGATGTTTGTGTGTATGTTCCGCATAGGCTCCTATACCATTCCTCCGATTGCAACGAAATTTTGGTGAGTTGTAGGGCGCATGTCCTTGAAGGTTCCTGAAATGGTTCCGCGTCGAAAAAGGAGCCAGGGGGCCAAAACGGCTTAAAAATATATACATGACAGGCAATATGTCACCTTTATTTGACAGACGAGTGACTGACAGACAGATGGCGCCATCTCGCGGCGAAAAGGTATCTTTTAAATGTCGAACAGTTTGTCAGCGCTTTGAGCATCGAATTGCTCAAAATTATTCTGTTAAAAGTAGAAATATTTCTGAACGTGTGTGAGTGTTAGTGGTGTTATTTGTGAACTTTGGACATTGGACAACAGAAAACAAGCGCATTTATTTTATACTTTCGCTGTGAATTATGCCTCCAAAAGAAAAGCGATTGGCAGATCCATATGTAAAGCAAAAAAAATAAAAGACTACGAGCTTCGGAAAATGACGGGCAAAGGGAAGATAGACTAAGGGCCAAATTCAGAAACGCCACTCACCCTACACCTACACTCAATTTTTAAGTAAAATCTTCACTACACTCAATTTGGAATTCATAGACTTTCCTCAATTGAAATGTCCCTTAAATTGAGTGAGATTTGAGTGGTTGAAATTCACCACTTAAAATAATTCCACACCATACTTTTACGAGTTTTGACTTTCGTGCAGATGGTCATTAGCGTCGTTAGTGACAGTTTTTTGTGCATTTCTGTTTATGTTAGATGGTGTTAGCAATATGGATATCATGGCTAATGAGTTCAACGAATTTGTAGAGTTCATACAATATACTGAGGATGAAAGATATTTACCAGTTCCTACCTATGATAAAATTGTAGGTAGCACCCTAAGATGTAAATGCGTACCGAGGGAAAAGTATGATTTGTATAATAAGGCAATTAATTGTTTCAGAAATTATATCAGAGATTACAACAATCCCCTTCAGCACTTAATCAACTTGGAGAGCTTACAGAGGTATAGATTTGGTGGAGACACTATTCGACATATTATTTTTCCAGTGGTATATAGCAGGCATAGAGGTGGAGACTCTTTTAATTGGAACTTTTTTCCTTGCACACATACTTTTTGGAATGCTCTTTGCTCATTGTTTCAACGTAAACGATTTTGCAAAACGTGATTCCAAATTAGGTGACGCCTGACATGCGCCTGACAGTTGCTGCCACAAAACACATGATATATGCACAGAACACCAAATTGAACTAACACAGTCAGCAGAGAACACGACGACTTGCGATATTGCCAAACATCCTTCCCTCAAATCATTCTTAAATTGAGATGTATTTGAGTAACTTGATTTACACGTTTCTGAGTTCCAAAATTGAGGAGAAGGCGCACTCACCCTCATTTTGAGATACAATTGAGTGTAGGTAGAAATGAGTGTGAGTGGCGTTTCTGAATTTGCTCCTAAGAAACCCTTAGTTTAAGAAATGCTCAAGCCCGCTTATTTGAAAAAGACGAATAAAGGGAAAATAGACTAGAAACCCTAAGATTAAGAAATGCTCAAGCCCGTTTATCTGAAACAGAGGAGCAAAAGGGAGATAGATTAGAAATGCCCAAGCCCCCTTATCTGAAACAGACGAGCAAAGAGGAGCAAGATTGGAAATCGAAGGAGTACGAATTGCCCGTTCGTCTGAAATAGAAGAGCAAAGAGAAGCAAGATTGGAAATAGCCCAAGTACGTATTGCTCGATCAAGACGAATAACGCACGCTGATTGAAACCATTTTCATGGAGTGTGGAAAAAGGAATGAGACAGGGTCGTCCCCGGCGAAGCCGAGTACTTACATCGGTTATAAAAAATAATTGCAAAGCAATATTTTTTCCCTTTTCATAACATTCTACAACATAATCACAGCAATGCAATGCATGGTATTGAAATAAATTATGTGTTTTCTCGGTAAATCTATATTCGCTAGATTACCTATTTTTATTTAATTGTTCATTTATTTTATATCAAACTGAGCCACAGCGAAGCGTGGCCGGGTCACGGCTAGTTCATAATAAATTTTTAGTCGAAATCGTAACATAACCTATTATTGCTACTTTATTTTAATGATGAAAGAACAAATATATGAGATTATATAGCTAATCAAAATCTTAGAATGCAAGAATCAATTACCTTATTGCCACAATTGTGAGTGTAATAAGCAATGACATTGACTGGAAACATCCAGTTCACTTTATGAATAGCCGGCAATACGCTAACGTCAAGCTGTGTGCTGCCGCTGTCTCTCTTTCACGCGGACCCAAGGGCCAGGCAGAATGGAAGGGAGATAGATGCGTCAGAAGCGAAACGCTAACGTACGTGTGCGTACAATGCGTCGCAAGCCAAACGAAGGTCGATCTCTGTCACTTGTTCTCGCTCTCGCTTCCACGCATGGGTCAGGCCAGGCGTAACGTTTCAATGTTTTCTGGGATGTGTAGCCCGCACATCGATTTATAAGACGTTTATCACGTCAAAACCTAATCCGTATAGGCATAGTATGTTATGGATGATCAACTGAGCTCATTCTGATTATAATGCCTTGCGCTTATTAGAATTACTTTAAAAATGCTGAAGTTGAACTATGTCGTTGGTACTGTTTTTAACAAGAAAATGTTTTTTGCAAGTATACTACTATTTCATTGCAAACATTTATTGCTAACATGGCGCCAGTTGGAAAATGTATCTATTTTAAATCATTTTTTCAGTTATTTCCTTACATTTATACAGTGAAATTTGAATGTTAGCGTGTAAGTGGATTGTCGAAGTTTATTATTATCCCTAAATTCATTAGAATCATTTATTGAAACTTTAAAAAAAATGAAGGTCAAATGTGACCAATCTTAGCAAAATTGTTAAGTTTTTATTATTTGTTTTTGCCTAACCTACAGATTTTCTATAGTTAATATGACTTTTTCCAATGTAATGATAGTGCCTCCTTCACAAAAAAAATCCATCAAAACTTCCTGTGTCCGATAAGATAAACCTTTACCACTTTTTCCAAGGGGAATAATTCTTATTCTTATTTGTTTTCTTATTCTTTTCCCTAACCATCTTCATGGTGCTCAATGAAATTGTTCACAAATCTTCGTATAACAAAAATCGAGTATTGAAAAAGTAGCTCCTTTCTCCACGACTTATCCCTTCAAAGCAAAATTCACGGCTCCTGACCCTTCGCCTCGTCTTGTAAGAAGTCCCGCAGACCAATTTCTTTGGTATAATGTCAAAAGTTAATCACTATCCGAACTTTCCTCCCTCGCCGCGTACACGGAAATCCTTCCTTTTTTTCACGCTCCACCTCTCGTGAAAGAGTCCCGAGATAAAGCGTCGGACCTTTTCAGGTCGCCAACCACAAAACACCACCTACACCACCTTACACCGCCTCGAATGAATAACCTCGTTTTCGCGAAAAGATTCAACAGGGGAGCAGTTTAATGTTTCACGAGGGTTGGATTATCGACGACGGAGGGGTTTTGAAAAGGGTCTAATAATCGAAAAGAAAAAAAAAAAATTTGATTGAAGTCGTCAGCTCCGTCAGGCTGGATTGTTTGATTGGGCTGGATATTAGATTCTCGGCATTTTGATTCCCGCGGTTTCCCTTCAATCCTCGACAACTTTTCCCATTCATTCCACTCGCACGTGGGTGTAATCAGTTTGTTGCTCGGGGGTGGTTTTGCATGTAAACAAGGACGCTTATTTTTACGAGGGAGGGTTTTACTTCGGGCCGTTTGCCAATTAAGCTCTTTATCCGGCACATGAATACAAGCCAACCAATTGAGCTAAAAAGATTGCATTTTCATACTAAAATTTAGAAGGTAAAAACCTATCATCATCATCATCATCAACAGTCTATTGTAACGTCCCCTGCTGAACATAGGCCTCCCGTAATCTGTACCACTTGCATCCAGTTCGTTCGTATTCTCCTTAAGTCATCTGTCCATCTAGTTCTAGTAGGAGGTCTTCCTCTACTTCGATATGCTTCCTGTCGTAGTCTCCACTCGACGATCTTTCTAGTCCATCGGTCATCTTTAATTCTCGCAACGTGTCCCGCCCAATTCCACTTCAAAGATGTTATTTTCTTTATTGCGTCTGTGACTCCTATCCTACGTCGTACCTCTCTATTATACCCTCTTTACATGCAGCTCACTTCCGTGGCAGTGAGCAGGGAATTGGGCAGGGAAGTGAGCAGCTCGAGTATGTAAACGCGTCGCTCGCGCTGCCTTTGCTCATGCCACTGCCGCTGCCGCATGCTCCCTTCAGTGGCGGTATTTCGCAAGGAAGTCAAAGGATTGGCAGCACGAGCAGCAGCACGAGCGGTAACGTCTGTTTACATGCTGTCGGCTGTCCTCATGTCCTGTCCTTTCAGTTGACTACCATCAGGAGAATCAGGGAGAATACTGCGAGCAGGACAGCGACGGCGGGCGTAGCAGCCGCAGTGGCTGCATGTAAATAGTTGCATGCTTCAAAAGTTGCCCTGGAATTATTCAGGGCAGGACAACGGACAGCGCGAGTAGCAGCGGCAATGGCTGCATGTAAAGGGGGTATAAGAATGATCCCTAACATTGATCTTTTCATTGCTGCTTGTGTTGTTCTTATTTTATTGACTGATTTCTTGGTTAATGTTAAGCTTTTGGCTCCGCGGTACGTCATGATTGGTTAAATTGGTTAAAAGTCTGCGTTTCAGACAAACAGGAAGTTCTGACTTAAAGCCCGCCAAATGCTCCCCATGCCAAACCCATTCTCCTAAAAATTTTACCGGTTTGATTATCCCGTCCTATTCTAATTTCGTGACCTAGGTATTTATAAGACAGCACTTGTTTCATTTCACTATTACCAAAAGATATGTTGTTACATAACAATAGGTCAGACATGAATTGTGTTTTTGTGTTCTATTAATTTTTAGTCCAATTTGTCTTGATGCTTGGTGGAGCCTGTCTAGTAATATCATGGCATTATCTATACGGTCTGCTAATAAAACTATATCATCAGCGAATCTAAGATGATTAATAACTTCGCCATTTATATTAATACCAAGATCATCCTAGTCTATTGTCTTGCAGATGTCGCCGGTGCCTACGTCAACGAAAAAAATAACTTTCGGGTAAGGGTTGGCGAAAAAAAAAATTTTTTTCTCTGTAGATCCGCGAAGAGTATAACTCTCCAAAAATTATCGATGAAAACAATAACTCTTCGATAAGAGTCTGAGAAAAAAATTATTGCTTATGGCGGGCTTCGCTCGAAGCACTGAATCGGCGAGAGGTGTTATTGCCGAAAAACCGTACGACCCGGACGGCCAATTATCGCGCCGAGCTAGCTGTTTATTGACAACGTGTTACAATTGTTTTTGTATTGTCGGTTGCGTTCTCCGTGGTGACGCTAGCTATCAATCGTTTTGGACACAAAATGCTTTAACTGTACAATAACAAAAATTATATCAACAGAATCAGCGTCTAAAGAAGAACCTACCTGAGTGTGGCAATTACTTTATTTCGTCTATCAACCGAGATATTTCATTATAAAATTTGCTCTTAAACGTAGACAGTAGACATCTTGGATTGAGATCTACACGGAACAAGAAAATCCTTTACCGAAACGTTTCTGGGCCTACGACTACTGTCCGAAAGGTTAGGTTTGTTTGGTTTGGCTTGAATAAAAGTATAAAGAAGAATAAATAGTACATTATAGAACGAGTCAATACGTCTTATTAAACGAGTGTAATATACTATTTTATCTACTTTGCTTTATTAATTCATTAAACTTTGGCTGTTCAAGTTTTCGTATTACCCTAGGGAATTTTGCGTGGGTTGGTTACACTGACGTCACTGACATTAACGTGTCGTATGTGAATTTGAAAATCTAGTAGCCCTAGGATAACTTCAATAACTACTTACTTACGTGAGCGAAATGGAAAACAAGAATGTAGATTCATGAAATTTTAAAAGTTATGTTTATTGAAATACTAATAATTTAACCTTGACGTCTACGCACGTCTACGTGACAGGCTGATGTACCAATTTAACAAAACTAAAAGTTACCAAAAGTAGTGTAATAATATGAATATTATTATACTACTTTCGATGTAATAATGAGATCATTAGTAATGGAAAGTAGATAAAATGATTTATTTCGGAGTCGTGCTAACTGTTTGGTGGCAACTCGTGTTACAATTGTTTGTATTGTCGATTGCCTGCTCTAGGGGTGGCGATTGTGGGCTGAATCTGAGAGTAGCTAGAGCGGCGCGATAGCGCCCCGCTAGCTACCAATCGTTTCTGTACATGACGTGTATATATATATATATATATATATATATATATATATATTATATAAAGCTATGCTTCCCCTCCCGGTCATTCCCAGAGTGCCTCATTTCGTTTTTTTTGTCTCGTATGCCCGCGAAGAGTATAACTCCCAAAAAACTGTCGTCGAAAAAAATAACTTTTCGAAAAGAGATGGCGAAAAAAATTATTTTCCTTTACATGCCCGCGAAGAGTATAACTCCTAAAAGATTTGTAGAGAAAAAAATATTACCCAATATACTTGCTATGCAATTCTTTTTTTCTCCGCGTATTATTAGGAGTTCTACTCTTCGCGGACTCAGAATCAGAAGTAATTATTTTCGTTAACACTTATCGAATAGTAATTTTTTTTCAACGGATACTTTTTAATAACAATTGTTTTGGTGGACGCATGAATAGAAATGACTTTATTCGCTGACACACGTCAGAGAGTAATGCTATTCGCTGACGCATTATTAAGAGTTATACTTTTCCATGAAATACAACTAGAAATCATAGTTTTCTTTTGAAAGTTATACTCTTCGCCGCGTTTTTCAGAGTTATGTTCTTCGTAGGCACCGGCGATGTATTGTAGTAGAGTGGTGAATAATTTAGGAGAGATAATATCACATTTTAAAGATCTAGATTTTCACTTTAAAATGCCGCTTGCACAATTAGGAAAAATTAATTTCCCATAAATTAGTACATTTTCCAAAAAAAAGTGCGAAAATTGTTTATAACGCGATTGTACAAAAACTACGCAACGTACGGAAACCATCTTCCGCGCACTAAAATTACACATTATTATTTACCATTTCTCGAAAGATAGTTTTTCCAGCTTCAAATTTGTCGAAATTATGAATTTTTGAAAAAAAAGTTGAATTTTTTGAGGTTTTTCGGGATTCTCTCTGTGAAAAATGGTTCAATCGGGTTGTACAAAAATCATTTTGTATATTTTTTAATTCTTTACAAAAGTCCCATTGGTTATCTAATGATCTCTTCATTACTTTTCGCAATATTTGCAAAAAACTAAAAAAATGCATTTTAATTTACAAAAATCCCAACACCGATTTTGCTCGGTCAACCAGGTGGGTTTTTATCTATGAACTATCTTTTAATCTGCCTTTTAAATTTTTAATAAAATCTCTGTTGGTTGGCCTATAACGCGGCTGGCAATGAAGTCGAGTGATTATCGAGGAAATTGAGGACTTGCTCTTCATCAAATCCGTCAATCACACATTTTTCACATCCGCACGGGGTTTTTTATTACTTTATTTACCCCAGCCAATTCCTGAATCTTTGATGCATCATCAGATATTTATAAGGGTTTGCTATCTCCTTTATTCGAGGAGCCTTGTATTAAACTTGTGCAATTTAGTAGGATCGTTCTTTCCGCGCCGTTTCTTTGACATTCATGAATTTTCCTTTTATTTTTATATCGGCCGTATCCGTCGATGACAGAGTTCCAATTTACCGTAATACAGTTAATGGACATAAATTTCTGGAGATAAAATGGAATGGTGATTATGGAAACTGTATGAAAAAAAAATCAGAGATAAATCGAAAAAGAGAACGAGGAAAACCTTTAGCAGAATTGCATACATAACGATTTATAGGGAATAATCTATTTTTGTTTCCCAGTTTTAAAGCTCCGAACCTGGAAACAACTGAATTCAATTCAAGCCTCTAATGTATCACTAATGTTCAGGTTTAAAGATTGGCAACCTGACTTTCAAAATACAGTAAAGGTATAAGTAAACGAGTCTCTTAAATTCCAACCTGATTACAATTCCCAGTTTTAGGTTTCAAAATGTAAAATCCAGACCGACTAATGCATTCAGGTTAAAGGTTTCGAAAGCTAATAATGAAAGTAAAGTAAAGGTATAGTAAACTCAGAAAAGTTTCTTAAATTGCAACTAGTGATGCCACGATATTCTCGTTTGCGAGAGTCTCGTCTCGTCTCGTTTTCGAGACGAGACTCGAGACGATACTTTTAATTTTCCTTGTGAGACAAGACGAGACTTTCGAAAGTCTCGTCTCAAATATCGCACGAGAGTCTCGCAAAAGTCTCGAAGTATCGCAGATAAAAAGGGCAAATATTAGTTAATCATTCTAATAATTATAGTGAATGTTATTGAAACAAGTTTTTTAAGGCCGCATAATAGCGAGCAGCCTGTGATTACAATAACTGTTACGCAATGTTTACCTTTTTGAGCTTTCCGAGATATTGCCACGTGTAGGTACTACTATTATTTTAGAATTATTGCCTTGGACAAACGAAAGAAATTTTTTGAGATAGTTTTAGAAAATAGAAAATAGTTTTTTTTCTGTAACAGGAAACAAGTTTGACATTTTTTCCCTGTTGACAGAGTTTTTTGTTAAGCTTTACGATTATTAGTTTTTAATATCTCTACGATAATTTATTTTATATTCACCGACCTTTGGAGATCATCTACCTATTTCTCACCGGGCTTCTCATGTTATAATCGACCTATAAAAATTAGTTTATTTCAGTTCTTGTCGAAAAAGCAAATTTGATAAGCATTTCGATATAATTGAGGAGCAAGGATAAACCGGACGTAATAAAACGGCAAAATGTAAAATATGCACGACATCGCGAGATCTTGCGAGAAATTTGCGAGACTTTTGCGAGACATGAGACAAGACGCGACTTTTATTGCGAGACGAGACTCGAGACGAGTCTTTCCACTTTTTTTTGCGAGACATGAAGAGATTTTTCAAAGTGTCGTCTCGTCTCGTGGGCAACACTAATTGCAACCTGATTCAAATTCTTGTTTAAGACTTAAAAAGATAAAATTTAAAGTAGTAACACTCCAGACCGATTGACGTATCACTCCAACGTTCAGGTTGGTACTGGTTTCATTGACTATTGTATTTTGTGTTTTTTTTTCAGTCTTAGAGCTTTAAACCTAGGCATGGACAAAATTCAATTCAAGGTTTCACTAGAATTGCATCTAAAGTATACCATTCTAGATCCTCTAAGTCTAATGTATCACTCCAATGTTCAGATTTAAGGTTTAGGGAGCTAATATTCAAAGTCCAGTGAAGGTATCTACAGTAAACCAAGATGAATTGCTAGAGTCCAACCCGATTTAAATTCCTGTAGAAGCTCATTCTTTAAGGTTTGAAGTTAAAGAAGCTAATATTCAAAGTGGAGTAAAAGTACAGCCAATTCAGACCATTTTCTTACATTCCAATCTGATTGAAACTTCTGTTCAAGGTTTCAAAAGGAGAAATTTAAAGTATAACACCCTAATACTAAAGGGTAAGGTTGAGCGAACTAACATTTAATGTTCATGGTAATGGTATAGTAAACTTAAAAATACCACATTAGACCGATTGATGCCTTACCCTAAAGTGCAGGTTTAAGGTTTAGGCAGCTAATAATTAACGTGCAGTATAGGTACAGTAAACCCAGAAGAGTTTCTTACATTCCAACTTGATCGAAATTCCTTTTCAAGGCTTCAAAAGAAGAAATTTGAAGTACAACACTTTAGACCAACGGTTGCATCACTCCAACATTCAGGTTTAAGGATGAACGAACTAACGTTTAAAGTTCAGTAAAGGTAGGGTAGACCCAGATGAGTATCTTGAATCCTAACCAAATTAAAATTTCTGTTTAAGGTTTTAAAAGTGGAATTGTAAATTACAACACCAGAGCGTTTGATGCCTTACTGTGAAGTGCAGGTTTAAGGTTTAGGCAGCTAATAATCAACGTGCAGTAAAGGTACAGTAAACGCATAAGAGGTTCTTACATTACAACCTGATTAAAATTCCTGTTCAGGGCTTCAAAAGGTGACATTTAAAGCGTAACACTTTCGACGAACGCTCACAGCATTCTACCATTCAGATTTAAGGTTCATCGAACTTACATTCGAAGTTCAGTAAGAGTAGGTTAAACCCGGATGAGTTTCTTGAATACCAACCTAATTAAAATTGCTGTTTAAGGTTTCATAATTCGAAATTAAAAGTAAAAGGGTACAGACCGATGGACGCCTCACTCTAACATCCAGAGTTTAAGGTTTACGCAGGTAATAATAAAAGTTCAGTGAAGGTACAGTACACTTTGACGAGTTTCTTATATTCCAACCTAATTAAAATACTTGTTTAAGGCTTCAAAAGAAGAAATTTAAAACAGAACACTTTAGACCAACGGTTGCATCACTTTAACACTCAGGTTTATACTTGAACGAACTAACATTCAAAGTTCAGTAAAGGTAGAGTAGACCCAGATGAGTGTCTTGAATCCTAACGTAATTAAAATTCCTGTTTAAGGTTTTAAAAGTGGAATTTAAAATTACAACACTAGAGCGTTTGATGCCTTACTGTGAAATGCAGGTTTAATGTTTAGGCAGGTAATAATCAACGTGCAGTAAAGGTGCAGTAAACCTAGAAGGGTTTCTTACATTACAACCTGATTAAAATTCCTGTTCGGGGCTTCAAAAGGTGGAATTTAAATCGTAACATTTTACACTAACGCTCGCATCATTCTAACATTCAGATTTAAGGTTAGGTTAGTTAAGGTACAGTAAACTTTGACGAGTTTCTTATATTCCAACCTGATTAAAATTCCTTTTTAAGGTTTCAAATGTCGAAATTAAAAGTGCAACACTTCAGACCGATTGATGCCTCACCTAGCGTCCAGGTTTGAGGTTTAGGTAGCTAATAATGCAAGTGAAGTAAAGGTACAGTAAACTTAGACGAGTTTCTTACATTCCAACCTGATTAAATTTCCCGTTTCAAAAGATGGAAATTAATGTAGGACACTCCAAGTCGATTGACATACCACTCCAACTTCCCGGTTAGGTATTAATGATTTAATAAAAAAATGGTTTATTTAAGTTTTAAAGCTTTAAACCTGTACATATGCGAAAATAATTTAAGGTTTCACTAGATGCTACACAAAGTGTAACATTCTAGACTGTCTGATGTATCATCCTATAGTTTAGGTTTCAGGTTTAGTCAGCTACTACTGGGAGCTTTTGAAACCTCCTTAAGGTTTCAAAATGTTATCAAAATTTAAATAATAACACTCCAGACCTACGGATGTCTCCCTCTAACGTCCAGGTTTAGGCAGCTAATAATCAGTAAAGGTAGAGTAAACCTTATTAAATTTCTCAAATTTCCAAGTTTAAAAGTACGATCGGAATTAAACGGTTCGTTTAGAGTGTATGGAAAATATTCGGGGTGAATTGGAAACTCACAAAAATACATGTTATTTAGGTTTCGTTTTCTCGTCTTTACTTAAAGGAATTCCATCCCCATCGAATACGAATGGCAAAGTTATACTCCCAGGAGTATAATTCTAATCTTTTAACTTTTTTCCGATCGTCGTTTACATGGCAAGCTACAAAAGCTTTCAGGAATATTATTTTTGAAGTATCGATGTATGAGGGGAGAGACAGGATTAGAACTTATCGATAAGGTCTCAGGGGTATTTTTCGGTCCATACCAGTTGCGCACCGCCGTAAAAAAATCTCTAAAATCCAGGTAGGTAGGGATCCTAAGCTATTATGAGAAATCCTTAAGGAATAAACAGGATTCCCAAAAACAATGTGGTAGGTAAATACTTTTTCAAACAACCCCAATATATGTCAGTTTCTCCTTGAACTTCATAAGAAAAAGTGTGTTCATTTTAAAACAAATAAGTATGGAAATGCATAGTCAAACAGGAAAACCTTTGAAGGTGTGAAGTTTAGAGAATACACTTTAACAATTCTTTTTATACTACTCATCCAAATATTTATTGATGTAATCCTTTAAGTTCAAACAGAAACATACATAACAATTAAAAGTCGTCTAAATCAGGAATGTTTTTGATAATTCCCAAATAACAGCAACTAATTGTTGAGATTCTTCAAATTGCCGACGTTTCGTTCATGATTATGAACATACTCATGGCGCTAAAATTATATATGTGTTAAGTATCTCTTATATAACTAAAAAAAGTAAAAAAAAATGTCACATATTATCAAAATAGAAAATGTGACATGTTTGACATTTGATAACTGTATATCGATTGTTTAAAAAATTTTAATAGAAGGCCATTATAAATAATAGAAACCTTCAAAATCATGAGTGCTAAACTAGTGTCAAAAAATGATGATGTCAAAAAACGAAACACTTGCATGTGTGTAAAATTCTTATTTCACTAATTATCATCCGAATCTGGTCGTCCACTTTTACCTTGTATAACTAGTGAGACTGATGTTTGGGAGATCCACAATTTACACATTCTACAGCAAGTCTTGTCTCCTCTCTACAACCAATCAGCAGATATGGGTCCTACTAAGCGACCAGCTCTATAGGCTACCTACTAGTAACGAAACCCTCGTTCAGACATTAAACTGAGTTTAGTATTTTTTTAAAGGTTGTTTAATACTTTTTGAAAATTTAAACAAGTAACGTTGCAAAGAGAGTTTATTACAATTTTATTGTAATATTAGAGACCAAAATTATAAGAAATCATAATTGTAACTGTTTCTAATATTAAGATTTTAAAGTTTTATACACAAAACGAACTGTAAGAAAGTTTTAAAAAAATCCCTTAATCTAGTAAAGGGTAATAAAGGGCCAGACAACCTTAATATAAATTATAGAATAGTGAAAATATTAACTTAACGAAAAACAGGTATAAACAAACCAATCAAATGAGGATAGGGGTAGTGAGTTGTCCCAATGTCTTTAATTAATAGGAATTATTTCTAAAATTTACAATTATCATTGAAATTTTAATTGTATTATATTAACATTATTTCAAATTAAGCGAGTGGATAAGAATATTTGGTCTTAATTGAGCCATTTAATGTAAACGGTTGGCCAATATGACTAGCATAATTTAGTAACATTAATAAGCAATATGTCAGGTAACTACATAAATCCTGACTTCTGTCTTTCTTTTTTGATAAGTAAACCACGGTGCGCAACTAGTAACTATGTCGCTCCGAGCACCCCCTGCGCTAATCTGTCTTAAAACAGCTATTTTGATAACTAACCTGTGCGCCAGTAGATGGTAAAAATGAAACATCTACATGATATTCCGATTAAGGTGCGCAATTCGTATACGCCCGTATTATTGTGCTGTGGGCGATTGAGGGGCCCGTGTATGGAGCTACACATATTTTTCGAAAAGCCTTTTGTTTACGTAACACGAGTAATTTCCTAGGGATTTTCCGAAAAAAAAATATTTCCCTCCCCCATCCGTGTTTCTCTTAGAATCAAATTTCGTGTCGACGACGGTTTGATAAATTGATATTTTGTTTTGATACCCGCGCGTCTTTTATTAGGGGATGTAAACGGCAAAAACGAGCATTCAAGCTCCCCTTATTTTACGGATTTTTTCCTTTTAGTACCATCCCATACGTCAGTTACGTCCCACACATCAAAACCCCCCATACGTGCGTTTTACGGTCGTTAGTAAGAAAAAGGAGGAGAGAATGTTTATTGGGGTTGATGACGGGAGAAAATGTAAGAAGAGAGATTGAATTTACGAAATTCCATCGGATGATAAAACACCGGCAACAAGTCCAGCGTGAAGCTCAGAGATTGCAGAGGGGAGAAGAAAACGAAGTAAGTAATGTCTCTCGCGAAAACGAAAATATGGACTAAATTGAATTATTCTCCCGGTTTTTTAAAGGTCCTAATGGAACAGAGTCGGACGCCTTCAAAGTCCCCTTTTGAAATCCTGACAAGTCCCGGGTAATTAATTCCTATTTAGCGCCTAAGAAACGGGAGACTACCCTTGCATCGTTTGTAACAGTCCGTAATGATGAATAGGATAGTTAAATGGTTATTTTGTTGGGAGAGGCGAGGAAAATTACCAACGCGTAATCCATTTTCAAAGGCGGGAAAATCGACCTTTAAAAGGGGCGTTATGTCTGAAAAACCAACGAGCCGACCACTACGTACGTCCAGAATTATACAAAATCCAGAACAGAAGACGCCTTATTTTGTTGTATTAATCTGAATTCTATTGAACGCCCTATGGTTTCCGGATAGTTGTCAAGACGTCATTAGAGGTTTGTTTCAGCAGAAATCCTGACGTAGTTTCGAATTCAGTAGTTCTCACCACGTGACAGAATTCATACTGAATTAGCTCGTATCAATTAATACATATTGTTGGTCGCTTGGATACCAAATAAAGCAAGCATTATATCCTAACGTTGTTAAATTGTCCATTATCATAGAACAACAAAATGAAACCAATCAAAAGTTAGTAGGATACACTGGACCAATCAGAAGCACCAGAAGCAGCAACACTGATATGCGATATGTCACACCAGCACCAATTGTCGGTTTGTTCCAATACAATTTCTAAGATCGTTCTGGCCAATGGAAAATCACACTGTAGAATTTTGAACCAACTATACGGACCTATTCTATTGAAATGCAGGGTCCGAAATCAACAAGAGAGAAAGAGATACTAATAGTAGTTCGTTAGTATGACAGAGAGGGAAGTTTTGCAACGTTGCCGGCCGGCCGGTCCGTAACCCATTCCAAATATTCCCGTCGGAGGCTATATAGCGAATGATCCGGTAGAGTGTGGCGATGACTGTGATGTTTCGCGAGCTAGCAACGTCGCAAAAGTTCTTTCTCTGTTTAGCCAACGAGAAATATTGGGCCTTTCTTTCGTTCTTATGTTTATACCATACTGCGATTTTGTAGAAACGGTCTGTGTAACTGATTTCGTACGTTACGTAGCTAGAATCCGTTGAGAACCCAACTGGAGTTAAGCAGAGATATACTAAACTGGCTACGTCCAATAGAATGTCTTGCTTTCTGTCGTCGCGTCACTCATGTCACAAAATACTTATATTTAATTCGTTGGAATAAGTTTAAAACAAACAGATCCATCAGGGAACAACTAATCGAAATGGACCAATCG
This sequence comes from Cryptocephalus moraei, assembly GCA_946251905.1. NCBI lineage: Eukaryota > Metazoa > Arthropoda > Insecta > Coleoptera > Chrysomelidae > Cryptocephalus > Cryptocephalus moraei. The sequence goes on from OX276454.1 coordinate 19,971,016, forward strand.
GAAGAGGCACTAAAAGCAATGTTTTTGTTCTCTTTTTGAAGCTACTGATATTAACTTTTATGTTGTAATGTTTATATGTTGGCTTCTGTTATTATTTTTAGTTTTCGGTTTCGTTAGTTGTCTGTTCGGAACACGCGTTGCCATATCGCAATATTCACAACTGGCAACTGATATACTGTTTTAATGAAATTTTGGATAGGCGAAATGCAGCTGTTTACTCTGAAAACGCTTGCAGTTCCGAGTAGTGCAAACAATTGAGCAGAAATTTGGCGTTTCTGGGAAATAATTAGTAATGAAGTAAAATTACACTCAATACACAATGTGATAAGTGATAAGTGTCTCTGTACCAATTGAATTTATATAAGTGAGAAGTCTTTCAAATGTTCGTATTGTGATACCGTTTTTACAAATTGGTTAGTTTGAAAGTCCATTTAGATACCAAATGCTCACATTGGAACAAATGTTTGTCTTATTTTTCTTATTTAAAAGTATACTTGTCAAATCATACAAGTAACGAAACTTCTGTTTTTTATCTCTCATGAGCTCAAAAGACACTTGCCTGTTTTTACTCGTCACAAACTTTTCTAATGTTTACATTGTAACAAATGTTTTGGTTACAATCTGACATTAAGATGATTTGAAGGTATATTTATGTATTCATATAAATGACAATCCTTGTAAATGCTCGCACTGTGATAAATGTTTTTTATATTTTTTTCGTTTGGGCCTAAGTGCAGGAGACACGGCTTTTAAATGTCTGCATTGTCAATAAGTTTTTCTGTTCCTTTAACTGTTTAACTTTCAAAAATCATTCACGCATTGAGGCAAATGAACATTGACAAATTTCATTTCTCCAGCGCCAAAACATGATTTCTTCCTTATAATTTGAAAATTTTGTACCTGTTTATGTAAATGAATATCAATCTCTTATTGCAAAAAATACAAATTTTGTACCAATTTCTCTCGTCTCTACCTTTGCTAGCTACAATTATAATTGATTTTGGAATAGAGGTTAGCTTACTTAATGCATCAAAATCAATACTTATCAAGTATTTGTACAGTTTATTTTATTTGTTGTCACAAAAGGATATAACTAGCCATCAAGAGTGTGTGATTTGTACACCCAATTTTAGTTTTCGTTGGAATCGTTATACTTTTGAATTACTATTGATAATAAATAAGAGATTTACTTTAGCTTACATTAAAAAATAGACTACTCTACTATTTAGACAGCCTTACAGGGACAACTTACAGCTATCAGATTTCAACGGGGGCTCACCTGCATTCGTCAGTTAATAAATGATTTGTTTGATATTTTCAGTTTTCTTAATAAAGCTTGTGGAAGCAGTTATAAGCAAGTAACTCTTAGCTGTTATTGAGACTTTGTGGCAAATTGAATACAATTGAGAATTATTTTAGTTTCGTTTTGTAAGTTTTCTTAATTACATTCCTATTAAGTAATGGGTATAGTTTTACTTGTAGCCACACGATATCGTTCATAGTGTAACGTTTATTCTAATTTATTTATACAGTTCCTTAACACTCAATTTATTTAGTCTATGCCTTAACTAATTAATTCATGTTATATACTTAACGTGCTAATATATTTGTACATTTATCGCTAGTCGGCTTATCGCACTTTTTCACTCACGGCGGCTCCTCGTTTACTCTGCCAACCACGGAAACGGCTCGTAATTTATATCCCCTAATAATGTTTTTTCGAGAAGCTTTCGGGTTATTCTTTCTCTAATTGGACGTTCTGGATTATTCTATGGCCTTCCAGAGAGTTTTTATGGTCGCGCTTTACTGAATTCTCCGAAGCGGTCTCCTTTAAAGTGCGCCGCCTTCGTCATATAAGAAGGAGCACGCTTCACACTGATGTTTACATTTCGCGTCACAATAGTATAGCCCCGTTTAAATATTTAAGCCAATTTGACGTAACGTATAAGAGTGCTTCTCACTTATTCACTATTAATAATTGCGTGTGCGAAGCACCCACCTTCACGGCTCGTTTAATAGTGTCCGACATGCAAAACGAAACAAATTTTATTGTCGTTTTATTGCTCCTCCGCTGTCCCCGTTTCATTTTCCGGGACCGGGAACGCAGTAAAGCGATTCCCGACCGATAAATGATGCAAATGCTTTCTCCCTCTCTCTCTCCATTTCGATACACCGGCATACCCTGCAGATGCCGATCCCTCGGGAACGTGTATGTACCGAATACACCGAATTCCTTGTTGCTAAACGCGTTTTAGGGACAAACAGGGTTAAAATTGGATGGGTCCACGTGAAAAATTAAAATCGTACAGTACGTATACACCAAACATTTATTACTGATCTGCTGTACAAATCTGAGAATGAAATCGAAATTCATTCTCGCCAACTTTCTGAGTCGAGATTCAAAATTTCTCCCCTTTCGGTATGAAAATCGTAAAGAATTGAAGGGGAGGGGGCAATGGGAGCCCTAACGGCTTAAATAAACAGTCGTTAAGGCCGCGAGGGTCGTTTTAGGTTTATTTAAGAGTATCCCGAATTCCTTTTTTTACTGTTCCCGGCGGGAGTTACGCGAAACCTTTGCGACAATGGAATAATTACTGTGGCTTAAAACAATGAAATATGGGAAAGGACACGCCGGGAATGGTTAATTCTCTCCCTCTCATGCAACATGGAAAAAATATTTGAGTCCGAAGGGTATATGATAAATTTTGTGTCGACACGTCTGCTGAAATTTCAGAAGCCCGAAAGGGAGTAGCGCTAATGTTATTAAATATATTACAGTCTCCTCCGATTCGACCGATTAATCTACACCATCGTACTTAATCACCTAACCTAATAGGCCAAGAGCCGTTAGGAATTTAGTGAGATACTTGAAATAGAATTATTTCTCTGGGCGGTTTTAGTTAATTTGTACGATGACCAACAAAACGGCATTAAATGAGTATACTTTATTTGGAAAATTGTTATGAACAGTATCTGAAAATTGAAAAATATGTTCCCTTCGAATTCAAATATGTTATGGAATTTTCTGGAAATGTATCCATGTAATTTTAAACGAGTCTTTAAAACATATCCCAAAGTCCAGGTTTTTTGCAAACATTTAAGTAGGTACATATTACTACACGTTATAATTAAAGTTTCAAATTTTGTTCAGTATTTGTATTTTCATATTATTTTTTCGTTTTATATATAATATTGGTGGTTAACGGTTATTTTGTAAAAAAAAAACCTTTTTACTGTATGGTTACAGTTGGAACTTCCACTTCTGCTAAATCAACAAAAAACTCTTCTTGAAGAATTTGGAAGTTCCAAGTGTTACGCTGAAGACGCTGAATCAGCAACTTGAGTACTTCAAATACCAACACAGCGGGTCAAACAGGATCGATCAGTCTGTGGTCAAGTTCAACACAGTTACGCTGGTAGATCTTTTTGAGACGTGACCGCTTCCAGCTTTCCCCTAGTCAAAGTAAGCTACCCTTAACCTAACCATTTATTTTGTTTTTTAATAGTTCAATTTTACTGTACCTACAACAACCCTGGACGTGACATATGGTGGAGGCGCCGTCGGGCATGCCATATGATAATGCCGTTGTGTTATGACAGTATGATAAACATGGACTAAATTTACCGAATTTTTTCGTTCTCTATACCAACATCTTTATTGTGATTGCATACCTTTTTGGTTCGGGGTACGATTTCAAATATTTTTCAAGGACAGAGTAGAATATTGCAGATTTTTTAAAAAAAATGGTGGCACGTGGAAATTAGCAATATAAAAATAACATCAGTTGTACAGAAAATAACTCTTGTTACCATGTACCTCTGGAGAAGTTGCTGAGCCATATTTCAGTAGTCAGGTTGAATATCCAGAAAGACATGGACCACAGTGCTATATTCAACCGTGAAGTCAACAGAATCTTTGCCCAATTTAAATGTATATTTACAGATGGATCACAAGGTAAAGATGAGACAACAGGGATTGGGATTTATGCAGGAGCTCCAATTAAACACTGAGTTTCTTTCTCCAAACATTTTTCGATTTCCAGTGCAGAGTTGTTAGCAATCAAACAGAGTATACATTTTATAGAAATAGCAGGTTGTTCCTCATGTACCATCTTTTCAGATTCACTTTCCTCAATTCAAAAGGTCTGTAGAAACGTAGAAAGACAGTTTCACCTCTAATGGACGAAACAATAATTTATGCCTCTTTTTATTTAAGAGTCCATCACCCGAGTCAATTTAAGGCGATTTTAGAGGTACGGGGGAAGTATGATACCTCGGACATCATTTGAGATATTCTTTTCAAATAAAAACCACTCGAAGTGAAAAACTCAAATACACATCGGTCTAGTAACGGATTTTTGATATTTTCTTTTTGTCCCTTTAAAACCGCCCCTAAAGTTGCCCTATTTTACGTACTATTTTCAGATCAAAATTTGACCAAAATAAGAGAAAACTGAAAATTCTGTTACTAGACCGATGTAGAATGATCCTTTATCTCTTCATTGAACCCTATTTCGTTTTGATAAGATAATCCACTACCCTAGGATCATGTTTTCCCTAAACCCTTACAGTAGCTAGAAAACTCGCTGTAAAGTGCTGCCATCGTATATATTTGGGAATTTAAACTTAGTGGGAAAATTAACTTATTCCTGGCTAGTTAAAAAGTAGTGGAAGGGAGAATTAGAATCACGCCTACCGCTACTTCTTCCTTGTCTCTTACCCCGCAACAACGTTAAATTCTCGCCGGGTGATGGACTCTTAACCTAAATGTAGATTCTCCGACTTCCTCGCAATAGTCAAGAAGAAGATTTGGAATTCATGGTGTACGACATATTATATACAATAGACTAGAAAATATGGTGAATCAGCTCCTAATCCAAATCGCCACCCATGGTTCAAGGACATTGTTCAAATTTCGAGACAGACAGTTACAGCTCGTTGTAGACTTAGAATGGGCCAATCTTCGTCAGCGGCCCATTTATCCAGGATTCAAGTCACGGAAGACCCCTTGTGTATTTGTGGATCGGTACAGGATATGCAACATTTACTACTGGAACGTGAACTGAACGGTCAGAACATTAAGAATCCCCTGTGCAAAATCCAATGACCAGACAGGTCAATGTATTCTCTTCCAGAATATAGAAAATTGTCTTCATGCGGCAGAATTTTTCAATAAGTCTAAAACAAGGCTATAAACCGCGAGTAGTGCTAAACCGGAATATTTTGCCTTGAACTTAGCCATGTTAGTTGTACTAGGGATATCAAATTGATCTTTAATACCATGGTTTCCCGTCAGAATCAGTCAGTTACCTTCAGAGAGCACTGGAGGAAACAACAACGGGAGTAAAGGTTAATGGAATACCCATTAACAATATCCGGTATGCAGACACCAGATTTATTGTGGAAACAATAGAAGATTTACAGAGCTTGGTTGATCAAATAGTGGCGAGTAGTGAGGAGAGCGGACTTACCTTAAATATCAAACAGACCAAATTCATGACCATTACAAAAGCAGTTCAGCAACAGGAAAACCTATGGATCAAAGGAGAACTAGTAGAGAAAGTCAGAAAGTACAAATACTTAGGAACAATAATTGTCAATGAAGATAATGAGTACACTGAAGAAATTAAATCAAGAATTGGACAAGCCAGAACCACATTTAACAAAATGAGAAATGTGTTATGCAGTAGAGATCTTAACCTACTACGCTTAGAGTCAGAATATTGAGATGCTATGTTTTCTCGGTGTTGTTATATGGGATGGAATCCTGGACGTTGAAGAAAAATATAAGTGATCGACTGGAAGCATTTGAAATGTGGGCATATAGAAGGATCTTGAGAATAAGTTGGGTAGACATGGTAACAAACGAGGAGGTACTGGGAAGACTGAGGAAGAAAAAGGAAATATTAAACACAATAAAAATAAGGAAGCTGCAATGTTTGGGCCACGTGATGAGAGGAGAAAAATACGTATTGTTAAATAATCTGAGAAAATGGTACAACTGTAGTGTAATGTTTCGTCTTGTTGGTTAAGGTCCCAACCGTCTAGGTTGAATAAGAGACTTCGGGGTTCAACCCACTACAAGTATTTATTTGTTCTTCTTTACTGTTCGGTTGTACATTTATTACTGGTCAATGTATAATAATCGATCGGAGCGTTGCCACTCCGTTTTAATAGCTCAGCAACCTACATACACATACTACAGTAGTTCCACTGAGTTGTTCAGAGCTGCAGCATTAAAAGTGAGAATAGCTATGATGATAGCCAACCTTTTAAGAGGAGACGGCACTTGAAGAAGTGCTAAACCAATTTACTGAAGTAAGTGACCGGATCGTCCTGGCAACGCAGGCCATATTAAAAAAGAGAAGAAGATATTGTCACGACCTAATTAAACGACCAGTTATCGTAATCCCTACGAGTTACCGACCTGCAATTACAACTTTTGCAATAATCAACATCCGCTTTGCGGTTATCAAACTCTTGTCCACCTGTAATTGCAATTTTATTGCAATTACTTATAACAAGTCATATAGTCGCGTCAGAGTAAGCCTAAAAACAAAAAACTGAGAATTTTCTGCGGAAAGGTCCGATCGGGCTGATTTTCATGCAAAATCTTCATTGAGACATGACTTTCAAAGTTGGCCAAAATCTAGATGCCGCCTCTCTCCCCCCAAATTCACCCCAATTGGGGGGAATTCTTGGCTTTTTCCAAAAAAGGTACTTACTTCATAAAATTGTCGTCTCAAGCGGGCCAAACCTTTCACTCGGGGATTTTGAAGTGCCCTGAATCCATTTTTCGGGTCGGTTCGCCTTACGACCTTCTCAGGGCTGTGTGAAAGGGCATCTGAGAGTCCAAAGTATGAGATGTACAAGGAAATGTGTTTGGGCTGCCAAATTTGGTCAGGGGAGTTTTGAAGGCAGGGGATATCATTTCTGTCAGGAATTGAGTCTTCTCAACCCATCAGGGTCGTGTAAAAACGGGCCCGTGTGGTCTCAAATATCATGATCACGCGGGGCTGAATTTCCGCACACAGAATCGGTACGCTGTGGTGTCATAAGGCTACCAACATTACATTTAGGCAGCTTGCAATCCTGTGACCTAACCAGGGGTGGCAAAAAGGGGTCCCGGGGGCCAGAATGTGAGATAAGATTAGATTTAATATCAGCATGTAAAATTGATATGAAATGAAAGGAAATGGCCACTGAGTATACTGCTTAGCCTTCTGGAGTTCATGTCACTCTCTGACTAACCCAGGTATGGGTGATAGGGGGCCCAAGGGGCCACAAATTGAAATTCTCGTAAAATTCAATTTCTTCATACAAAGTTGGTATGTTGAGAGTTTGTAAGGGTGTGTTTTTATGTTGCCCTGACATGCAACCATGCGGCCCCAGGGCTGCACAGACAAGGGGCCTGAGGGGGTGGAAAGTCTCATGTTAACCTGGGACTCGATTCCATTGTATTTCATTATATAAAATTGATATCATTGAACTGACCGGAGAGCCAAACAATGTTATATTCAAGTGGAATTTAATATCAGCATATACAATAATTGATATGCCCTGATGGGTTGAGAAGGCTCAATTCCCGACAGAAATGATATCCCCGCCCTTCAAAACTCCCCCGACCAAATTTGGCAGCCCAAACACATTTCCTTGTACATCTCATATTTTGGACCTCCAGACGCCCGTTTACATAGCCCTGAGAAGATCGTAAAGGCGAACCGACCCGAAAAATGGATTCAGGGCACTTCAAAACCCCCGAGTGGAAGGTTTGGCCCGCTTAAGACGACAATTTTATGAAGTAAGTACCTTGTTGGAAAAAGCCGAGAATTATCCCCAATTGGGGTGAATTTGGGGGGGGGGGGGGTTAAGGCCGAGCGGCATCTAGATTTTGGTTAACTTTGAAAGTCATGTCTAATTGAAGATTTTGCAAAAAAATCAGCCTGATCGGACCTTTCCGCAGAAAATTCGCAGTGAAAACCTACTTTGACGCGACTAATATCCGCTTCTCGGGTATCGAACTTGGCGACATGTTCACGAGTTGATCAGGTGACTACAAGGTAAATAGTCTATCCGGCAGTATTTACAAGTTCAACAGACCGCCGAATATGCGATTTACAAAATATAAATTCAAACAGCGATATCGATCGGGGCTTTTTGGTCGATCAGTCAGTGAGTGGGTCGCCGTCCTCGCCTCCCCGGAGAAACCATGTGAGAGCCCCCTTTTTACGTAATATTGTTCATTTACTTATTTATTTATTTGTATTTGCTATCACGATTTGTCTACATTTTTTCCTTTTGAGTTTTCCATATGTAACTGTATTTAGTTGTGCTTAAAACTTATATTTCCCTAATTGTTTTCTGCTCTCCACCTCGAGCTACCCCCTAGCACGCTCTCAGGGTGACTTCATCCCCCAGGACGCGACAATAGCATCATGAATTTCGTATCGAACTTCAACGACACTGTGGGTACGCGCGTTAATAATGTAAAGCATCGCATACTTACATATAAAAAGGTGATATTGCATCGAAAAACACGCTCCTTCGTCGGGCCACCTCGTTAATTCCCCCCCTCGGTCTCCCTCTCCTGGTAGAGCCTGAGCAGGTCCATCGCGTCCTGCGCCTGCCTCTTCTCGCAGAGGAACCTGCCGGACGCCTCCTTCAGCTGCTCGAGGAATATCTTGTCGGGGAACGTGATGTCGACGAGGGACTCGGGGTCCATGTCGCTGAGCAGCTCGAGCTCGGCGCCGCCGAGCAGCGACACGTGGCACAGGTTGTGCTTCAGCTTGCCGACGAGGCCGGCGAGTTCGGCGCCGCCCCTGTCGCCCTCGTCCACCTGATCAACGTTCAGGCGGCAAGGCGGCGCAGGTGGCGCCCAGCTCTGGCCGCGCGCCAGGACCATCAGGCTGGTGTTGGGCTCGAGCGTCGCGAAGTACTCCTCGTCGTCGATCTCCGTGCCGTCCGACTCCAGGACGACCGTCACCTCGCCCTCCAGGTTCAGTTTGTCCAGCACCTCGACAAAACAAGCAAATTCGAATATTCGTCCTCTACGAGACATACGCTGGTAACATAGAAAGATAACTCGGTGTAGCCGAATTGTCTCCCAAGGGGAGCAGGTAAATTTTTTTGGTGTTCGAATTGTCACCCGTCATGGGTCGAATCGTCTCTCGCGTACCCGATCACCTTCAGGTAGATTTTCTACACATTCTACAGCAAATTCTGATGATACATATTAGGCTCAGTGAGTACATGTTTGATCCTTGCCCCCCCCCTTACATGTTTGATCCTTGCCCCCTTGCGTTTCCAACGTACTTTCGAGCGTATCACATGACGAACACATATCAGAAAACTTCCCGAAACTTGTCTGACCCACCTGAAATCCCCCGAATCGACAGGTAGCCTGCGGAGACAATTCGGTCATGACCTTTTTTGGGAACAGGCAATAAACTGCATTTGGGAGACAACTCGAACCCACCCAGATAATAAACTCTAGAACGCCAATAGGTACAAGTCCGTTGCAAATTATTTCGGACGCGATTTCCAGGTCTAAAGGCCGGTCTAGACGTTAAGGCCGGTCCAGACACAACGTTTTGCACAACCTTTTGCCTGCGCAGTCTTAAGACGGAATGATAACGTTGCATTTTTAGCGCGTCCACACGGTGCAGACATATTTGTGTATTTCGCACAGTTTTAGTGACATCGTCATGGAAGAGGTACTGCTCTGGTCAGTTTTGCGATGCTGAGTTTTGAGGATTTTTTTCTGCTAAGAAAAATTGCAATTTTTATTAACAAAAAACGAAAAATAAAAGCTCTTTCGATTTTTTGATGACAACTCACAAACCATGACAGATAGAGGATTTCTCAAAAAAGATCCTTAAAGAGGAGGAAATTTCCTATAAAAAAGTCCCTACTCCCGGATTTCTATCTCTAATATTTATAATTTTAATTTTGTGCTGAAAGTAAGGCTCCGCGCGACCGTTACGACAAGCGCTCGCCACCTATGAAGCGACGACGTCATAGAAAATAATTTTTTAGGGTACTACGTATTAGTATAAAAATTTAAAACAAACTTTAGTGTATTCTATACATTTAAAAGAATAAAATCGCCATTGGAAAAAATTTTTAAATGCATTTTTCATAAAGCTGGCCTATTGTTAATGAACTAGTAACTAGTTATTTTCGTACTTCCATCTTCATTTAAATGAGACTAAATGTTTAAATAAATTCTCCATAAATATTTTGCTTCTTGGAGTCCTTTCTATGAGTGTACTCAATAAGATGACGTCATAAAATTATTTAAAATTTCTTTATTTAGTTTACAACGAATTTTTAAAATCAACAAAATACGCAAAATCCAGAAATTGTTGTTAATTTTTTTTTTCTCTCTTATAGTATATTATGTTACGGCTGTTTTTATATTCAAACTAAGGATGAAATAATTGTAGAAATTTTTTCCCCCCTATTTGTTTAAGAATTGTTTATAAATAAACGGCTTAGTTTAATGTTTTTGAATTTTTTTTACCATTCTATTGTCTAGGATAAAGATTTTTAAAATAAAATATTTTCTTAAAAATTTGTTATAGTTTGTAATGGATTTTTTAATGTTTTCATTATTTAAATAATTAGTTATGGAGTAATTTTATTTTTAAAAATCATTATAAATGGCTCTTAATAGAATGTGAGAAAAAATATATTTTTAATTGATAATTTCATTATTTATTAAGTTAACAATTCGTTATAAACAATTTTTGAGTGTCACAATATTTTTTTTCTATTACTACTAAAAATTACAACAGAGGAATAAAATGAATCGAAAGACGGAGCTACCGTCTACACGCGTCGTCTTGTCTGCGCAGTTCCAGGATATCTATGCTCTCGAGCTCAGTTTTCGATAAAACCGTACCGTCTTCTCGTCTGTATCAAAACTGCGCAGTTTTCCTATCCACACGCAACGTTTTAACTGCAACGTTTTGACTGCGCAGGCAAAAGGTTGTGCAAAACGTTGTGTCTGGACCGGCCTTTACATTTTGCACAACCTTTTGCCTGCACAGTTCATCACGTTGCAGATAAAACGTTGCGTGTGGATAGGAAAACTGCGCAGTTTTGATACAGACGCGAAGACGGTACGGTTTTAGCGAAAACTGAGCTCGAGAGCATAGATATCCTGGAACTGTGCGGACAAGCCGGCGCGTGTAGACCGTAGCTCAGTCTTTCGATTCATTTTACTCCTCGGTTTTCATTCTTCAGCACCTTGAAGATAGCTTCACATGTTTCGGGAATGATTTCACTTAACGATTGTTTCGATATAATTGTTGTGAATTCCAGGTCTTTGTAACTTCTGCCAGTTGCCAAAAATCTTAAAGTTGCTGTTAGCCTCTGATGTGGTGATATTGCTGTTCTCATACAAGTATTTTCTTTGATGATATGCGGTGTCACTAATTCCAATAAGTAAGTATACGTGTCTATGTACATTCTCAAGTAGTTCCGCCAATTATTAGGTTTATCACGTAATTATCGCAGTAATGTAATATGGAAAAAGTGCTGCCTTTTTAGAACCACTTCCGCGACCACTTTGAACGCCGGGTACTTCTGAGACGTTCCAACCTGTTATTTTTCTTAATAAGACAGCATTGCAAAACTGACCAGAGCAGTACCTCTTCCATGACGATGTCACTAAAACTGTGCGAAATATAGAGCTATGTCTGCACCATGTGGACGTTCTAAAAATTGCAACGTTTTCATTCCGTCTTAAGACTACGCAGACAAAAGATTGTGCAAAACGTTGTGTCTGGACCAGTGTTAACGGTCATAGTGTCTTTCATTGTATATTATTGTATCGGCCTTAAATTTAGAAAAAAATGAAAAACATTACATTACATAATTAACATAATCACCCAATCTGATGCATTCATATCAATGGAGCTCGACCTATGAAATCGCGACAGAGTAAATAGGTATATTTTCTTCCCGATGGTCGCGAGGAAGTAAAAAAGTTCTTTCGTAAAAGCTATGGCACTTTGTAGCCTGTATACTAAGATATATTTAGAGTGCAAACAGTACATGAGTAATTTCCCTTTTTCTATGAAAAATCTTATGTGGATTTCATTTTTTACGACCTCAACATTTCCATTTTTAAGAAGTCGGTTCAAGCAAATATTCATATCAGATTCACGAACGAGAAGTCAAAAACACTTAGTCCTGCCCTGATGACACGTTGAAATATCGCGCTTAATTCACTATTTACTGCGCAAACTCAGATGTAGGTCAAGTTGCCCCATGGGGTGCCAAATTGTTCAGAACTGATTGGCGTTCAAGAGTTTATTATACATATTTCTGAAACTACATTCAAATATTCCTTTGGTTTTCCTTAACTATAAGTCGAGATTGTGTTAACTCTTAGACCCGTACTCATGGTCATTCCTCAACGGAAAGACTCCTGGAAAGTAAAGGATGCCTTTGATAAGGACGCCTTCAGACAAAAGTCCTTATTCAAGGATATATACTCTAACCAGTAGCAATTGGAACACTGAATAAAATCTGATTTTACGGAGGACGTTCGAAAAGAGCCCGTTATCTCTATACAAAACCATGGGACTTATTTCTTTGCTTCTTCAGAAACGCACTGGTATATTTTAAAACGCAGGTATTTCGTGTTCGTGCAGTCGCCCAAGTGAAATCGTATATGTGAATGTATAGGAAGGCTCGCGATAAATGAATTTTATGACCTTCTCCTCCTCTTCGAGGTACTTCATCTTTAGATTTATTACCAGGCTATTAGCACCATAATTTTGGCAGTCAGGACGCGACCCAATAATAGGCAGTACCTCATTTACCTTTTCCTCGGAGACCTGCTCGAAATTCGGCGGCAAAATACCTACAATAAAAGCATTAAGACACAATAGACCCTTAACTTCTTGCGATAAGCCGGTGCGTCATAAAATTCATTTATCGCGAGCCTTCCTATATGGATATCTACAGATAAAGAAATAAAGGGTCCATTGGGTCGCAAAATTTTTTTTACGACAGCGGCGCTTCGTTTGTATCTTCTTCTTCTATGGAACAGCTGGCTGTTTCGGTTCTTCGGCACTTATACTCGAAAAAGCAGTGGATTGTGTATGTGTGTGCCATTTATTTATGCTATTTGAAAGTGAATTCATTGTTACGAGTCATTACCCGTAATGATACGCCCATGGACGACCAGGCGGCATGGCATTTCACTACTTAAAAAGACATTAAGTGTTTTTGTTGCCGTTCCAATTGGGACTGGACGAAGTTAATCACTGGAAAAGACAGAGCTGGGCAAATAACTATCAACTGAATGGCACCAAATAATTACAGTGAAATGGCACCTACGAAATAAATCACATTTTTCTTTCTTCCCCCGTAACGTATCACCAAAGTATCACGTATTTTGTTGTATACAAGAAAACTCCATACTTCAATGTTTACTGTTTTACACAACTGAGAGTTGAGAAATTTTTTTTACATAGATTACCAGCTGCTTGAAAATGTTCCCCATGTTAATCTCCCATAAGAAAACAATAGCTGTTTTCGCGGAGCCGATCCCGAACACATTCGGAATGTGCGCGCATGCGCACTTTAATATCAGCCGTTCGCGGAGCAAAAAGTTCACCCTCCGGATTAAAAGTTCCGTGTTCGCGGATCACGTTTGTTAACCTATGGACTAATTCAGAACGCGTTCGACAGATCCTTGGATGAAGGGAGGGATAGTTTATTCAGAGCGAATCATAACCTAGAACTTTGTTGTCAGTTGTCATTTGGGCATTTTCCGGAAGTAACGCAAGAAAAAGTAGGAGGTAAACATGTTTTTAAATTGGAATATCGATCGATAAACCACAGAAAAACTTATTTATACAGCACAAGTTTATAACAAAGAACAAATATTCTGAAGTTTGTCAGAAGCATGTCCGAAGTGCGTTCGCGGAGTTCAAAATTTCGAATTTGCCCGGAGTTAAATCTTAAACGCGCTTGCGCCATGGCATAAGTTCAGTTTATGCTCTGAATCTATTCAGGATTGTCTCCGCGAAAACAGCTAATAGTGTAGAAACAGTTGCCATGGGTTACCATCCCATTTCCAAATGCTTCACACTAATGTTGCGTATTCAACGTAAATTGTATAACTTGGGCTATCATCTGATGTAATTAACAGTATGCGCAGACATTCAGCACTTAAAACACCGTTGAATTTACGAACATGCCCTATTTAAGTCACTATTAAAAATTATATATAAAACTATTTACAATATAAAGTCTTTGTTTAATATTTGATAACATTGCAAAAATAATTTCTACACTAATAACTGTGGTGATTTAAAACTTTTGAATTTACGTGTCTTTGGTTGTAACTCATATTTAGGTTAGATACGTCAATGTGAGAAAACAATTCTGCCAGAGACTTGATAAGGGGACGTACAGTGTGACTAGGAACATTTATTAAGTTAGTATAGTAATGAATATTTTTGAGGATTCCTACTCGACAACTGAACAAAAAAAAAACGAAGGGAGAGATAAAACACGTAAAATATAAATGTTAATTCACAACACTAGTAAAATTTTGTAGTCTATTGTGGATAGGTACATATTCAATTGAATCATTTGACTGTTGTTAAATAATTTTGTAATTCGAGAGGAGTTGATTAGTAAAAAATGGCTTGTTTGAAAATTAATGCACCCCTCGGCTCCCGAGGGTGTAACAAACAAAAACAGAAACAAAGTAAAGTGCGTCATCAAGAGTACTTAACAATGGAGTGTCTTCAGCTCCACCTTTTCGTTCTACGGTGGTAGTCGTACAACTTTTCTCTCAAAACCCCAAGCAAAACCAATCTTCCTTCGTAAGCACGCGGCTTAAAGTCCTCGAACCCATTGTCGTCCAGACTATTCCAGGCGCGTTCCTCCCCCTTACCTTCGACGTGAGATCCTCGAGCGAGCCGGCGACGATCCCCTTCTTCGTCTCCCTCGACTGGTTCGTGATCTTAAACGGTTTCCCGGCCTGGTTCGCGTCCTCCTCCATTGTTTGAAGTCGGCACACTTCCTCGCGTGCAGGCACCAAGGAGCACACGTACAATCACCTCCTGCTACCTTTCCGGACTGAGGAAAAGCGAAAGAATGCGAAACGCGAAACATTCGCACACGCCAGACGCGAGGTTTACAATGAGACAGCTCATGCGCAGTAGCGGTAAAGAAACGGTCGGTTTCTGATTGGCTAGAACTGTGGCGCGTATTTAAACTGCGCCACGATTGCTCCAATCGAGGTCAACCGTTACGCGACCGTTCTGCGCATGACCCGACGTCGTGTGAATATCGCATCTATCCGCCGCACGGCGGTTGCCGCCCTCCAATCACGTGGCACGTACCGGCAGAGTTGTCACCTCTATTGAAAATTCTTAGAAAGCGCGAAATCAATTGAAATAATCTTAATTAGGCATTTAAATTATTTTAAATGCTTCACGTAAACTACATGCTTTAAGTAACTGCTTTGTAAAGTACAACGTCCGTCCTCAATTATCATACCTTTCTGCACATTCCTTAACCTATGTACAAGGTGATTCATTAATGATGCACGAAAATTAAAGGTCGTCTTCCCAGGATCAAAAAGGTTCGTTTCCGAGATACCGAATATTACAATTCAAAGAAAAAGGATCTGTTATTGATATTCAAAAGACGCAGTAAAATATTACAATGAGATTTGTAAAATTTGTTGATGCATTAATCGTAATGCGATGAGGTCTATTTTGGACTTATTACAGTTAATCCAAAAATTCCGGAGGAGTTCTTAGGGGGAAAGTTGTAAACATTACTTTTCCCAATATACTGACAGTGTCCTCTTTCACTAAAAAAATCATCAAAATTGGCTGTGTCTAATAAGACGAACCTTTACTTTTCTTTTGACTTTTCACTTTTTTCGTACCTACATCTTTTCGTTTTCGTGAAAAAGTCAGTAACAGACATCTGCTCGCCTATAAACCAATTGAAGTTTTATATATAATGATAGTAATAAGACGTCTTTATTATAAACAATAAATACACATAATATGTGCAGAGAGAAGCTCAATTAAGGCGAAGTTTAGCAACATCTACTGTTGACGCTTACGTCAACATTATTTAAGGGAATTTTAGGTGAAGAAATCGTAATTTATTGTAACCGAATTTAGGGAACTTTTTACATAATTTAATCATTGAAATTAATACGAGTTGTTTTACAAAACAGAAAAATAAGTCATAATTAAGAGCGAAGATAGTTATGTAAAATATTATCGGATTGTTTTAACGTTCGCACACGAATCAATATCACGAGCGACCATTTCACGTTACTAGAGGAAAACAATTACGATTAAACGTGGACCGGTCAAGTTCAATTCTCCATACTCAGCTGACTAAGCATAACACGACGTCTAGGTAACTTGATAACAAAACGATTCTCGAGAAGGTCAGTCTAGTGCAAAAGGTAACAAAACAAATAATATCTCAATTAACCAATGTAAAACAAGATGTATAAAAGCTCTGAAATTTGGGACAATAAATTAGTATACCCTAGTATGCTCAAAACGACAGTGTGTTGTGGTCTTGATTATTCAACCCAACCTACATGCTCTCACGTTAGCCCTGAGAGTCTACGAGATCTTCAAGATACGACAACCCCTAACCTCAAGAACCTCAACCCCGGAGAGCACGTTACGCCCTCTCTCCAAACTACTAGAACTTCAACCCGGACCTGCACGTTACGCCCTCTCGTCCACACCGAAGAGCACGATACGCCCTCTCTCCAGACTTCGAGAACTTCAACCCCGGACCTGCACGTTACACCCTCAGGTCCACACCGGAGAGCACGATACGCCCTCTCTCCACACAACTAGAACTTCAAGAACTTCAAGAGATCACGTCACCCCCCTGATCTCCAACTACAACTAGAGTCTCCAGCCTTACGACCTGGAGACAAGATTCATCTCCGCAGCCACCCACGAGCTACGAGAGATATCTACATACAGTCCACTCTCTAAAGAGGCTACTTCACACTTCGTTCATCTACTCTTACATACGCAAGAAAAACAAAATGAGTTATTAGATGATACGTAAAGCAAAGAAACGAGAAATAAATAATAATGATTGATAAAACGAAACTTATTATTATAATACAAGGATAAACTATAAGGAAAACAGGAAGCAAAAAGAAAAATAACACAATTATTTAATAAAAAGAGCAACAAGTTAAGTTATTAAATTATTCACAAAGGAAAGGAAGGAGAAATAAACGCATAAACTGCTCTTCCATAAAAAGTATTATTATAACCCAGAGCAAAAATATAAGGAAGAAAGAAAGGAAACAAAAGAAAAACACAAAAGTTGATATAAGAGTAGGTAATTGCTTTGATTGATTAGAAAAGCAGGACATAATATGCTTCTATCTCTGGAACTAATAAAGCTTGTATAATTGAGCTTGAGCGGTATTGTAGCTAAAGTTACGTTTAATCAAAACAGTTGAGTGGTGTGGTGGTGATCTAATATTGCTTACACTTACACTACCTACGTAAATGTTTATCGTGAACTTCATAAGAGGGGGTTAGGCGGTTAGGTTATCTAACAGATACGTGGGACGACCCGATATAACAAGTTTCTTAATATTAAGTGATGATACTTTATTTGAGAAGGGGTACTTAAAAAAATACGCAGTCAAAGTTCCTTAAAACGTATATCAAAGGAAAACAATTGTTTTGGACAAATTATTTGGGAATTTGTTTAAAACATTGTAAAGTGTTAATAAACGATTTTATATCCAATATTTACAAATTAGTCGTTCAAGAAATGTACATTCTCATACATTCCATAAATACTGTAACGTTTTTACTATTGACTAAAACTAAAACACTACGCGATTATCCTAATTAATTTATTTCTTACACTACACTTATAAACTTAACTTAACAATCACCTAATTCATATTCGTATACTGAGATGTTTATTTATTTAACGCGCGCGGTCTCTCGCTCGAATGTTTACGCACACCGGTTCAACTGTCCCCGGCTCGGGTCCGACATTCCCTTTTTATAGCTAGCCTTTCGCTTGCGAGAACCTTCGAGATATTCGCTGGAACGTTCTCGAAGTTCTGAAGATCATTCTAGAATTCGCGGAACTTGTTATCGCATCGAACTCTCTCGACTGTTCCCGTCGTCCTTCCCGGAATTGCAATAAGGCGAACTTGTGTAGCTCCCGGCGTGTTTATGTCGCGGCCGGCGAGCCGTTTCGTTATGCTTGTCGCTCACTTGTCCGTCACGGCACGGTCCGTTACTATCCGTCGCTTGACGGCGACGGATGGTGGGTTCGCACACTGTACCGGCAGCAACCGGCATATCGAATGCTATGGACGAAGATTTTTATTTCAGTTTAGTCTATATCGAGCAGTGACAAATTAAACATGTACGTTAGCAGTAGTTCAGATGAAGAAGTTATTGTAGTGGCCACATTATTACTTGATGAGGAAAATAAGAAGAAAAAGAAGAGGAGGATGTGGGTCCACCCCATTAATCAAAAGAGGGCATACTTTGGAGAGTTCCATCATCTGTTTAGGGATTTAAAAGAAGATGAAAATTTTTTTAAATATTTTAGAATGTCACCTAACAAATTTTCAGAACTTCTTGATATTTTAGAACCTGAATTAACATTTCAAAATACTTCATTTCGAAGAGCAATATCGAAAGAAGAAAGGCTTGGTGTAGCATTGCGGTAAGTATCAAATAATTACTTTTATGTTTACCTGCAGTTTATTAAACACGTAACAAATTATAAAAAAACAATATAGCATTCTTATTAATAAAAATAAAACATTCATAAAATGAAATATATTCATAAAAATAAAACATTCTTAAAAACGAAATAAAAAAAACCTTCTTTCGGAAGTGACCTATATGTAATATTTAACATAAACTAGCAGTCTAAACATTTGTATTATCATTGGTATTGTCGTTATTATCCATATTTTTGGTGCAATAAATGGAAGGTGATGGAATAGAAGTTCTTCTTTGTTGTGGATATGGCTGATATGGTGTATGTGTTGAACGATATGCTTGTGGTTGCGAATGCATGGGCGTGCGCGACATGGTCAGGGGGTGCTGTGTTTCAGACTGCGGATCTGGTAACTGATATTGTTCTTGATGAAACTGTGGAGTACGGATAGTCACCTGATTTTGCTCGTAAAATTGTGGAAATTGTGAGGGTTTATTAGTGAAAGCAGATTCTTGACTAGCAGTTGGAGTTGTGAGGCTAAAATTCATATTTCTGGTTTCTGCATTATTAACTATTCCAAATATTTGTGATTTTACTTCAATTTGCAATTGTGGATGAAACGTTCTCACTGTTTCGGCCATGCACTCGAAAAATTTTGTTGTAGGGTCTGAAGTATCAGGCTTTCTGGTATTACGTTTTTCCTTAAAATAATTTTGAAGTACTTCTGCAGCTGTTGGTGCATTCTTCTTCTGTTGAAGGCTGCTCTTCTTTTGTGTGTTTCGAGTGGCACTGCTGGATCGAGACATCGAAGAACAACTTGGAGTGCTGCCGAGACTAGTAACATCATCTATCTGACTGTCTTCTTCGGTATAAATGTCTTGCACCAGCGTTTCAGTATCCGATGAATCGGATGCATCAACATTAGTGATCTGATTTCGAGTTGATAAGAAAGGTCGCAAAAATGTCATTTGTTTGTGAAAACGCCAACTCTTTTTTTTTGCTGATGAATCCCCACTTCTAGTTTCTTGAGACTTAATACTTTTTGTGTAAGCATCTCTCAACGAATTCCATCTTTTTTTACATTCGGAAACTAAAAAAGAAATAGTAAATGTCAAAATTTTCATTTTCTAAATAGTATTTTCTTTTTAGGTTTTTTGCTACTGGAGACACGTTCCGAACCATTGCATTTAGCTACCGACTTGGAGAAACAACAGTTCGAAATATTGTTTATCAAGTTTGTGAGGCCATATGGAAAAAATTAAGACCGTTGGTACTTCCTAGTCCTTCAAAAGAAACTTGGATAAAAAACGAACAGGATTTCCAAAAAATATGGAATTTTCCAAATTGCGTTGCTGCCATCGATGGCAAGCACGTAGTTACCGACAAACCCCCCAATAGTGGTTCACTATTTTTTAACTACAAGAAAACCTTTAGTATTGTTTTACTTGCATTTGTAGATGCTCACTGTAAATTTACCGCCATTGATGTAGGGGCCTATGGAAGAAATAGTGATGGGGGAATATTTGCACATTCAGAAATCGGAAAAAAATTATTTAAAAATTCTCTAAACCTTCCTCAAGAGAAATCTTTGCCTGGCACTAACGTAGTTCTGCCTCATGTTTTTGTTGGAGATGAGGCTTTCCCTTTACACAAACATTTAATGCGTCCATATCCAGGTAGCGATGTGTTGAATAATGAGGAAATTAAAATATATAATTATAGACTTAGTAGAGCCAGGAGAGTTTCTGAAAATGCTTTCGGAATTTTAGCAAAAAAATTTCGTATCTATCAGAGACGCTTACAAATCATCCCTGAACACATGGATAAAGTTGTACTTGCTACATGTTGTTTACATAATTTTCTTCGTGATGATACCTGCCATTGGACAGCAGCCGACGAAGATAATAAACCTTCACAAGGATTCAGACATATACCAGGAATAGGAGGATCTTCAACTATAGATGCATTGGAGATCAGAAATAAATTTAAAAATTATTTTAACTCTGAGGCCGGTTCGGTGTCCTGGCAAACACAAATGGTTCGGAGGGGGAGAAGAAATAATTGAGTTCAATATTTACATTGATAAATAATAAAACTATCATATTATACTTATAATAAAATTGATAAGGGTATTACATGCATTATGTAAGATCGTGAAAACCATTATTACTTAATATACCTAAACATTTACCTGGTATGTTCATTTCGCCTGCAATTTCCTCCCATACATTCTGTTTGCGTTGTTGATCGTGGTAAGTCTTGTCACTTCTATCATAGAGTTCATTATATTTTTGTACCAAACAAATTAATTTTTCTTCGTCCATTTCGATGTGTACACTTTGAATTGTAAACATGTACTGGAAGCAAAAATGGCAACAAAATCTATTCGGCAAGTTCCGGCGCCGGCCATCTACGCGCTCACTTGTCCGATCCGTCACGGTGCATTCCGTTGTTTGCCGGAAAGGATCGGAGATCTCCAATCCTTTCCGTCGACGGACTCGCCGGATCGTAACGCACCGGACTAGTGGGCGGTTGTCTATTCCTTTACATTAATTAAATCCTGTCCGAATTTTAAAGGAACGGAACGGACCGTGCCGTGACGGACAAGTGAGCGACAAGCTTTACACTGCCCCCGCCTTAAAGATGTTTCGTCCCGAAACGTGTCCCTGACAGGCCCATGTAGAAATCTGCAGTTGGTCCCCTGTCTGCAACGCGAGGTTTGGTGGAAATAACAAGCCACGGTCTTCTTGTGGGGACTCCTCTCAGGATTCCAACAACACACCAAAATGTCTACCCCGGTGAAGCGAAATAAGACCTCCAGCATATTCCTCACGACTCTCCAGTCCAAGGCGTCCAATCCGCAAGCCAGTTTCGGGATGGCTAACTTAGTTAGATCTTCGCTAAGTAGGGTATCCCTGAGGTCATGTAGTGCGTCCCACAGGTCCAAATAGGTGGGCTTGTGAAAGGACCTCCTCTTGGTAACCAGGTAGAAGAGCGGCCGTTGTGATCCATCTTCCTTAATCCTCAGCGCTCGCCCGACTGCCGGTCCCTGATGATGGAGTTCGTCCAGTTTGCCGAACCTCGACCGAAACTCCGCGGCAATTCCCCGGGACATCCGCAGGTCCTGGGCCACGCAATGAGCCAGCGCATATTCAGGCGGTGTTCCGAACAGATCCCGTTGTTCTTCCCTGGTCACACCGAATCTGGCCTTCCCGGTCCCACCATACGCAGCCATAAACTCTTCAAAGGAGGGCTCATCCTCTTGGGGCCGTAGTTGGCGCACCTGTTGATCTTGGTCGTGGTCTCCCTCGAAAGGCGCTAATCGATTGTAATGCACGACCCTGGGCTTCCCATTCGGGACTTTGCTGATCCGGTAGATGACATCATTTATCTTGGTCTTCACTGTATACGGCCCTTCCCAGGCTTTCTGAAGCTTTGGTGATAACCCTCGTCTTCTTTGCGGGTTGTACAGCCACACCAGGTCTCCTTCTTCATATATGCCGCTGTCCGCCCGGACGTCATAGTGATCCTTCATGCGGTCGCTGGCGACTTGGAGATTCGTCCGTACCATCTCGTGAATCTGGTCCATCTTTCTGCGCAGCTCGGTGACGTAGTCTTCCCCAGCCAGATCTTCTCCCGGTTTGCAACCGAAGCTCAGATCGCAGGGAAGCCTCATCTCTCGCCCGAACAGTACCCTTGCTGGTGTTTGGCCGGTGGACTCGTTGATGGCAGAACGGTAGGCCATCAGGAAAAAGGGGAGATGTTGATCCCAGTCTCGTTGGTGTTGAGACACTACCTTCGAGAGGTACTTGCCCATGGTGCGGTTCATCCTCTCCACCATTCCGTCAGACTGAGGGTGCAGCGCCGTCGTTCTAGTTTTGCGAATTCCCAATTTTTCGCAAACTCCCTGGAACAGCTCGCTCTCGAAGTTACGCCCCTGGTCGGAATGCAATTCCAACGGTACTCCGAAGCGGCTCACTAGCTCCTTCACCAAGACATCTGCGACAGTTGTTGCTGCTTGGTTGGGAATCGCGTAGGCCTCTACCCATTTCGTGAAGTAGTCCATTGCCACCAGGATGTACTTGTTGCCGCAATCGGTTTCAGGGAATGGCCCAGTAATGTCTAGGGCGATCCTCTCGAAAGGACTTCCCACATTGTACTGTCTCATCGGGGCTTTCGGCTTGCGGTGCGGTCCATTGCTGGCTGAGCAAACTGTACATTTCCTGCACCATTCACGAACAGCCTCAGAGCAGCCCACCCAATAGAAACGCTCGCGCACTTTCTGCAGGGTCTTCTTTACTCCCAGGTGGCCTCCAGATGTTCCGTCATGGAGGTGACGTAGCACTTCCGCCACCTTGATCTTGGGTACGATGAGTTGGAATCGCCTTTCTGCGCCATTATCGGATTCGAGCACCCTCTTGAGCAGTCCATCCTGTATCACCAGGGAGTCCCACTGTGCCCAGTACGATTTCAGAGTCCTAGAGGATGGGGCCACTTCCTGCCATTCCGGCCGACGACCTCCTTCTTTCCACTCCAGGATCCGTTGAAGTTCAGGGTCGCCTTCCTGCGCTCGTCGCAGCCCGTTTGGTGACCATTCCTCGTCGGTGACCGTCGTGCGGCAGGTAGAAGCCTCCTTTACTTCTGCACGACTACAATGGGAACATCCCTCCGGACACGGTCTTCTTGGAAGTGCGTTAGCATTACGGTGGCTGGTTCCTGCTCTATGTTCGATGTCGACACGTTTGGATTTCTCGACCCTGGGGCGCTTGCGGTTCCTTCGGAAACGGCCAACCTTTCCACACGTACAGCACTTCGCTGGTTTCTTTCTGCCTCCTTCCAGCAGTCCCTTGAGGGCGTTGACAACCTGCTCCAGCTTGTCCTCCTTCCGTTCGGCTTCTACGCATGCGTCGTCTCCGACCACCGTCCCGACGCTGCCACAGATCCTCGACGCCTCCGTCGCAGCCTCGTATTCCAGGGCCATCGAGAGGGCTTCCAATGTGCTCTTGGGACGCGAAAGCCGTACCGCCCGCTGCATCTCCACATCCCTCAAGCCGTCGATGAAGGCCGAGACCGCGAGACTCTCCGTCATAGACTCCGCCGCTTCCGGGTAGGCGAATCTAACTAGTTTCATGATGTCGGTTTCGAATTCCTGAAGGCTCTCTTCCTGCTTCTGTCGTCGGGTCTTCATTTGGCATTGGTAGACCTGCCTCAGGTGTGCGTGGCCGTATCGCCTCTCCAGCCTCTGGACGAGTAGCTCGAAGTTGTCCAGCTCTCCCTCAGGAACAGTCTGCAGCACGTCGAGGGCGCTTCCCCGGAGAGCGACCGTCAGAGCCACTGCCTTGTCCCTCGGCGCCCAGTTGTTGGCTTTCGCCGCTGCCTCGAACTGCCGGAGGTAGTTCTCCCAGGGAATTTCCCCGTCGAAGGTTGGCGGCTTCACTCGATGGCTTGCAGCAGGGACTGCCTCGATCCTGGTCACCTCCTCCGAGTCGTTAAACGGATTACCTGGACTGGATATGTTTTGCAGGCTGGGCTGGAACTGCATGGATTGTAGTCGGTTCCCCAATTCTCGTAGTTGGTTCTCGAGCTCTAATCGTTGGCTTTTCTCGGTCTGAAGCGCGCTGTCAAGATTTCCAATTCGGCTATCCAGCTCACCATGGAGTTCGTCCAACTCGCCGTGGAGCTTTCCCATTTCGCCGTGGATTTTTCCCATTTCGCCGTGGAGTTCCTTTATGTTGTTATCCAACTCACCGTGGATTTTCCCCATTTCACCGTGGAGTTCTTTCATGTTGTTGTCCAACTCGCCGTGGAGTTTTTCCATTTTAGTGTCCAGCTCGCCGTGGAGTTCTTTTATGTTGTTGTCTAACTCGCCATGGAGTTTTTCCATTTTGTTGAGGATGAGCTCACCTTCTTCCTCGAAACCGAAAGTTTCAGGGTCGTCTCCATTGCCGGTTAAATATTCCTCCAGACGTTTCTGCAGCACCGTTTTCGACCCTGTCGTTTCGAGTTCTCGTTCTTCCAATTCGCGTTTGAGGTCCACAACTTTTAAATCGCGTAATTTCTTCATTGTTCTTAATTTATTTCACTAATTAATCCGCACTCTGACACCACTGTAACGTTTTTACTATTGACTAAAACTAAAACACTACGCGATTATCCTAATTAATTTATTTCTTACACTACACTTATAAACTTAACTTAACAATCACCTAATTCATATTCGTATACTGAGATGTTTATTTATTTAACGCGCGCGGTCTCTCGCTCGAATGTTTACGCACACCGGTTCAACTGTCCCCGGCTCGGGTCCGACATTCCCTTTTTATAGCTAGCCTTTCGCTTGCGAGAACCTTCGAGATATTCGCTGGAACGTTCTCGAAGTTCTGAAGATCATTCTAGAATTCGCGGAACTTGTTATCGCATCGAACTCTCTCGACTGTTCCCGTCGTCCTTCCCGGAATTGCAATAAGGCGAACTTGTGTAGCTCCCGGCGTGTTTATGTCGCGGCCGGCGAGCCGTTTCGTTACAATACAAATCCCATATACATTTTTTTGTAGTGCAAAGACTTCTTTCACTTTTACTGAAATATTACGACATATGGTTATTACCCCAATTTGTGCTTTCGGGTGCTAATATGACAAAGAAATATTGACAATAACCCATCCTTTCGTTTAACATATTGTAACGTTTATTTTCTAATTTATTTACACTAATACTAATTGTACACCAGACACTACCTAATTTATTTACACTATTACTAAACTAATTTATATAACACACTTCACTAGTTAATTTATATCACACTCTTAGTCGTTAATTTATTTCACCAATCGCTCTCGCTTTCGCTATTTCGCTTGTTTACTCTCGCGGCTTCCGTCTACTAATAATAGTCTCTCGTTCGCCGCGTCCACTTTTATAGCCCCCCATATTGTTTTCCCGAATTTACTAGTATTTGCTCGATGTTTCCACAAAGCACTCGATTGTCCTTTTAATAATGTTTACGTAGAAAATGTCCAGAAGGTCATAAATTACTTTCCTTAAATAATAATCCGGGAGTATTCATGGAGCTGTCTTTTTTTTATAGAATTCAATTAAGCGTCGCGGCAATTCTTTTGAGGTAGTCGCCAAGGTCCGATAGGAGTAAACACGTCTCGCGCTGTTTACTTTTCGCATTACAATATATTTTGTCAATAGTACCCGTTAATCAAAATTCTTATTGATCTCCCTCGAAGAATGACGATTCGCATCAATATCCCCCTAAACGATCAATACTGGCTTCAACATTATTGGTAAATAACGAATTTACACAACTTTCGTCTTTGTCGGTCACTATTGTGGGGAATAGTGGTCGCAATTTTTATAGCTTCTCAAATTCACTCTGGAAAGGGTATAGTATCTTCGTAATTTCATAACGGTATATCTTATTATTCATCACAGTAAAATCTTATAACACAAACGACTCGAGACATTCATTATTACGAAAACTAATTAGGAAGACACCTACTCAGTTTCAGCGTTATAGTCCTGCGGTTAGGTCTTCCCGTGGCGTTTCACGTTTATTAAGCCGAAAATCTGGTATATTCAGGTCAGCCGACTTCATCAAAATCTTAAAAGGTGTACACTTCACGTACGCCGGATTTGGTTCCCGCGGGATGAAGCGGGTTTTCCTGCGGGAGAAGCGCGACCTGGCAATGCTAGATAAAACTTTGGGGCGCATGTTCAGAAAAGGGTCATTCCCGGTCATGGCGATCAATAAATTTGCGAACTGAAAAAAAAATGTAACTGTCACATGAAAGTACTCGAGACCGTAACTTCGTTTGGGAACTACAGAATCGATCGTCCTCTGCGCTAAAGCGTTGTTTGAGTGAACTATAGTAAACCGCTTTTAGGGACTCAATAATTAATTCCCACTATGGCCGCGTTAAATATTTACTTTGCACATTAACATCTGGAATGAAAATCGTAATCCACTTTATCAATTTATTTATTAAATAGGATTAAAAAATGATCGTTACAAAACCGCTTTTACCACTAAACCGCTTTTAGGAACTCAAAATAATTAATTCCCACTATGGCCGCGTTAAATATTTACTTTGCACATTAACATCTGGAATGAAAATCGTAATCCACTTTATCAACTTCTTTATTAAATAGGATTAAATGATCGTTACAAAATTAAACAACTGTATTATTACAAATTCAATTCTCTTTATACACGTGTAGATTAGTCGAGAAATAGGAATGAACCTTCGTTAAAGTCACCACTCACATAGTACATATTATAATAGGAATAATTCTTCTTAGTTCTACAATAAGGACAGATCGACGTTTTGTCAAAAACTTCTCATAAAATATTTAGAAAATCTATTGAAACGAAATGATCCCGGTGATCTGTCGTGATTAGGCCAATTCACATTTGAACTACGGTAACTAACGACTATATAAAACACCCAGAAGTACAGGACCCCTGTACATGTAGAAGACGGTTCTATCAGTGGCAACTTTATGAGAGCGGATCTTGGCACGTTGAACCGTGTGAGGTAATGTGATCACGTAATTGAAACGAAAGCAGCAAGAGTCCCGAACCGATCATCGAGAAAGTCACACGCAAAACATTTGAGATTTCTGCCGGAACAAACCTTAGGTCTAAAAATATAAACAAAACCAGTTTTGGGATACATAAAACTAAAGAATAAATACCAAACATATAAATACGCACTTAAAACCAACCTCTTACAATGACTTTGTGTAACAAACCTTCAGCGCCATGAGATACGTAACACCGTTCGGAATTCTGAGGCTCCATAATGACAATTGACTAACCTAGTAGAATATGAAATGGGTACAAAACTAGTTGCGAATTTTAGTAGTGTCAAATTAAACAAAGCGTAATAATAATATAGGAATGTTAGCAGGCCTCTGTTCGTCAGGAGTGTGTGGGATGAATTCATGAATGCGTTCATTGCAAAATTTCCTTATAGTACACTCGTACCATTGTCTAGTAATGAAAACTATTTTTCAATTAAGAGCGGATTGTAAGTAGTGTTAGTATTGGTTAAAATATTACAGAGTAATGTCTCAATACAAGCAAATCAACTTGATTGGGACAAAACCCTGATTGTAATAGTAATAATGATCAGCATTTCTAAATAGCAATACATTCAGTGTGCCTTTAGGCTTTGACAGCAATCTGATTTAAGGCAAAAGGTACTGCACAGGTAAGATAAGCGTAGAGATGAACAATAAATTTAATCGATATTATCGAGTAGTGTTGCTTTTGCAACGATGCACCCCTGAACACACCCCGTCATAAATGATAAGTGACACCCATACATTAACACATCTACGGAACTTTCGAGTGGACTCGACCGCTCGGATCCACCCGAACGCTCTACACGTTCGGCCTGTTCCAACGTGATTCACGTTCGAGCCGATGGAAACGTGAGGACCGACGCTCCACCGGTCGGAACGTGTCCATCCTCAGGAACAAACCGATAAACTGAAAAATGGTGAACGGACATGAACTTAAACGGCTAATCTCATTAGAGCAGGCTGCACGGCGTCTTCTCCCTGAACGGGTTGACGCGCTGGCTCGAGAAGCCGACGAGGAGGCAGTCGTCCTGTGCGTGCTCCGTTATGTATTTGATGATGTCTTTGACGGCCATCGAGACGGGCATCCGCTTGATCGCCGCCTCACGCCTCAGCTGCTCGGTGACGAGTCTTTGCTGCTGCAAGTTGGAGACGACCATGTCCATCAACGCCGTGTCCGAGAGCCCTATGGTGGTGGATTTCGTTCCGACGTGGGGCAGATAAGAAAAAGGTGAGAGCAGGGCGCGGTTTCACACTGGGGGAACCACACGGAATGGACGAGTTCTGATCGTATTCTGCCGCAATAGAAACGCTACGGATCGACTCGATTACAGTAATTGAACACGGAATTACCTCGTTTTCCCTACCTTTTTCACGTTAGACTTTTCTACGCTTTTCCTTTGCGATGCCACAGGCTGATTCTGATTGACTATGACAAATGTCAAGACAAACCATCAAACCATGACAAACAACAATCTGTCAAATGTCAAAACTGAAAGTCACAGGCTTAGGTCACAGGCATAGAGAATAGAGATAAAAGGGAAGGAGGTAACATTTAGGGAGAGGGGGTAATAAATTTTGAAGACGGAACCGGCCATATTGAGAAGCCACTTTTCGAGGATTGTTATTGTCGAATTGTGCAGTGGCGGATCTATGGGGGGAGCCACAGTCTACCATTGGGAACCAAAGTTTAACAATTAATGATAAATACATATACCCATATTTTAATGTTAATTTTAATATACCCACTACATAACTGAATCAGCTCTTCCTCTCCTTCCTGGTTTCCTTCTCGTTCTTTGTCTTCCTGGTATACCTGGAGCACAGTTTTTTTCTGGTAATTATTCTTCTATTAACTGATTAATCCCAAAATCGGATATATTTTGTTTGTTTCCGTTTTCCAACGAATAAACAACAGCGTAAGGTTTTAAAAACTGATGTAGGTAATTTTGTTAGGAACTATTAATATAAATATGTGTTAAATTAATAAAGAAAATTAAAAAAAACATTCGTTACTTAATTCGTATTGAACAACCTTCGTATTGTTTCATGTGTTAGTATTTTGTGACATTTTATGGAAAATAAAACTGCTTCATACAAATCATTATTTCATAATTTTAGTTAATGTAATGCTACGCCATTGGAGAGAAAGATTTCTTACAGGAAGTCGGCCATATGCAGAAGCCACTTTGGTCTGTGCTTTGGTCTATTTGTTCCATTTGTTCCAACCACATTTGTTACCTCCTCTCTCTTTTATCTCTATGGTCACAGGATAGGAAAGTGAAAACAAAGAATAGGGAAATAACAAGAAGGGGAACAGAGAGAGAGAGGCCCGATGTTCGCGCAGATCTGTCCACGCAGGTTAACATTGGAGGAAAATGCACCAATGCCGTATGTGTGCAATACATATTTACATTGAAAACGGTTTACTCAAAACAATAGAGGACGGAACTTTTGACTAGCACTGTATAATATAATACCGATTGTAGATATGTATTAAAAACGTATCAAATCAAACGTACAAGAATCGTGTAATATACGAAGCTCGAGAGCAATTTCGGCACTTTCGGTAGGTTCGAATAAAAATGCGCAGTCACATTTCACAAAATATTTAATTTCAAGTTTAAAATTTAAATTATAAAAATATCTACTAGAAAATTATTAACACTTATCTATCATATATACAAATAATGTGGAGAGAAAATACACCATACGTTATTGTTGTTTAGAGTCGGAAATTACGAGAATAGGAAAAATGGATTATTTGAAAAACGAAACACTGACATGAATATCAATAAGCGGATATTAAAAAACTTTAAAGAATGTTCACCATAGATGAGAGGATGCGGGAAAAATGATTTTTCAGCCTTATTTGTTGGTCCATTTACTAATATAGACCCCAGCAGTGTGTGAGTGTGTTCCTGATCTAAATTCCCTACTGGCGTCTGTACCTATTACCACAAAAAAGAAAAACAACGACACAGTGCGGATTTATCGTACTCATCTACCAGATTCAAAATGACACCTTTAAGTTCGAAAAATGGAATCCACTCAGCATGCAATACCTACGAAAAATAATCGAAAAGATGTATAATATATAGAATGTAATCTGGGAAAAAACACGGATATAAAAAATACACAGCCTGAGAAATCTGTTAAGTTAATGAAATTTGAAAAAATCCAGTTTCTTGTCAGTCAACGAGACCAGGAAATTACCATTGAGAGTTTGAACCCCGCCCAGATCCAAGACGGCGTCGTGCGCCGGCACGGAGCAGACCCTCTCGCCCGTATTGATACTCCACAGGTAGATACTCTTGTTGCTCTCCTGATGGGCGGCGATGTACTGTTGCTTGTCCGACACGAAGCAAGACTTCGACAGGAGCTTCTGCATACCGCCGCCTTGGAAGCAATGCACCACATTACATTTCACCTCGTCGGACCGCCCCTTCTGCAACGTGCAAAGCATATGCCTCGAATAAGTCGTTTTACTGTTAGGTCGTGCGGAGATGAGCAGCTGTTTCGTTTCCAACTGATACTTCATGCTG
Source organism: Cryptocephalus moraei (assembly GCA_946251905.1). Taxonomy (NCBI): domain Eukaryota; kingdom Metazoa; phylum Arthropoda; class Insecta; order Coleoptera; family Chrysomelidae; genus Cryptocephalus; species Cryptocephalus moraei. The sequence continues at coordinate 20,001,885 of OX276454.1, forward strand.
ACAAACGGGCCGTCCAACGGCAGGGATCGCCTGGAGTAATTAGGACCTGAATTCTCGAACAACCACGCCGAGTTCAGTTTACAGGATATCACGCCGCCATGGGGTATATCGTCACCGGGACTCTTTGGTATAGATGCGACCGCGACGACGGGGGACATGTCGTTCGGTACTAACATTGTGTTGACTGGCTCCGTGATGTTCCTGACGTCGTACTTCACCACGGAGCCGGATTGAGTCCCGATGTACAAAAGATACTGGTTATCGGAGTCCCAGCAGCACGACCACAACGGCATCTGCTGGGACGTGGTGTGCGACACTCCGTTGGTGACGGTGTCGACAACTTTAAACGTCTTATCCATGGAAGCCGTCAGAATCCAGTTGTTCACCGGATGGAAACAGACATCTCGGATTTGCAACGTGTGTAATGGTATAAACGTGAGAGATTTGTACTGAGAAATGTTAATCTTCCTGAGACCGAACCCAGAGAAGAGAGAATTAGGCGACTTCATCGAAACCATTATCATGTCAGTTAAACAATTTACGTCGAATACCCTGCAGCCGTGATGCCGACAAATCTCCATAGATTTATCTTTGTACAGTCTCGTCACTTCTGGGAGAATGCTGGGTGGGATATTTGGGTACTGGGAATAAGTGAGATTTTGGATTTGCTTCTTGAGCTGCGCGATCTCCTGATTAAGGACCCTCTCACGAAGCTCGAACTTGGACAGGGCCATGTTCATCTTGCTGTTCTCCTCTACGGCCAAGTCGAGGCGTTGCTTCAGTATTTCGATCTCCGTCGTGTCCACCGCTATCAGTTTCTTGGCATAGATGTAGCTGTAACACGGGAAAATTTAATTTCACAAATCAAATTATGATTACCAATAGGCATAGCACAACAGGTAATTGATAATAAAAATAAATGGATAAAAACGAAAGTGCAGTACAAAATGTAAACAACATCAACAAAGGACTATAATCTATACATTCAAAAATTAAAGGTAAAATTGAGTACAGTTGCTCATGATGGTACTAATTGCTTCTAATTGTTGCGTAAATTGGCTGTGTATAAACTTTTACGTTTGGAGTTAATGGGGTACTTGTGTCACGTTCTGTACTTTCAAGGCTGTTTCAGCTTCATCCACTGTTTTTTCATTGTCAATATCAAGAGTATTAAATATATCTAATAGTCTGTTTGGCTTTACTTTATGGTTACTGGATAGAATTTGGTCATTGAAGAAACTTGGTTTACGAACTTTACAATTCCCTGTAGTATTCATGGCTTTCAGATAATTGAAGTAAGACCTTTCTACATTCCTCCACTTCTGATGAACTCTGTCCTCTCCTTCTACCTCATTGTCAGCAATTTTATATCCTGCTTCAGTAAGTTCTCGATATATATCTTTAAAAAATGTGTTCTTCTTTGTGTTTTTATTAATTACCTAGTTCTTCTGAATCTCTGAATTTCGTAAGTAATCTAAAAATGCTTGAGTAACGTCATTACCCAAACTATTTGGAATTTTTGATGCCCAAATGTACTTATTTACATTTTGGGGGGGATTTTTCTCGTTATTATCCTTACAAGTATCATTTTTCAGATTTTCTGTTTCATCACGATAAGTATCAATTTCAAATTATTCAGAATTTTCAGTGTTAAATCGTAAAATACAGAAACCTCTTGTGATGATACCTGTTGGGTCATATGAAAAGTGGGAGATATAAGAATTTTCTCTTCTCGACTATCTTGATCAATTTTTTTTTTAAATCGTACATAGAAGTATGTTCTCTCATTTGTCCTGTGTTATCTGACATTTATTGTTGCGAGTGCCACATTTCAAATATTTATAGTCCTTCGCAGGAAGCATAAGCCCATGTCCAGACCTCGACACCATATATTATAATAATATAGCAAATGTAGCACTTTAGAATGGCACTACATCAATGATTTTGTTTCATACATAGCAAAGTTTCTCACTTTAATTGAAGTTAATACTTTCTTGATGCTTGCTCTGATTTTAAAAGCTAGTGCACTTTGCATTTAGTTGTAAGCCCAAGCGAAATTAATAAAAAATAATTTACGAATCTGGGATCGATTAACACTAAAAGTTGTCATGAGTTCTATTGTACTTGTATTTAAATGAATGTTTTATAACTAGTAACCCACTGCTAGTTTTTCTATTAATGTATGTAGTCCCTCTGCTGACTCAACAAGCAGAACAGTATCATCTGCATACCTTAATTATTGGTTAATGTGAGCTCCCTTCACACCAAATTTGTATTCCATATTAATAACTGTGAGTATCTGGACTGGACATTTTCCTGCCCCTTCACTATAATACCTTCTTTAACCTTCTTCACTGCTTTTTCAAAAAATCTTTTGGGATAATTATGCGAAAAGCAATGGAGGCATCATGCACACTTATTGAATTCCCTGACAATTCCATAACTTCTTCAACGTCTTATCCTTATTTCTAAAGAAAGGTTTCTGATGCAAGTAAAAGTTGGAGTGTCGAAGTGGTGAAGGACCTCAATTAATTTATCATGATAATCTCACGCATAGTTGATCCTAACAAAAGCTTCCTCAAAATCGACAAACCAGGTAAGGACTCAGTTTATAGGTATTGTGCTTTATTGACTGTAACATTCAAGCTAAATAGTGCTTTCCAAGTATAACTAAAACCAAATCATGTTTCGCTTATATTTTGTTCTAGCCTTAGATGTATTCTTTTATGTACACCTTTTAAGACCATGCATTTTAATTAGTGGTTCATTAAGCTTATCATTCTAAAATATAAAAACTTTCGATCATGTGAGTTAAATTTTGTAACCTGGTTCACAATCAGCATGTATATATTGTTAATACCTATATGTATTAACTTGTTATTCCGCAACACTTATGTTTTTGTGGCGTTTTGTCATTGAATATATGTTCCAATATGAAATTTTGTGTGATATATATGGCAACGCGGTATTAATGACGTAGGTCTCACGAGACCTGTTACTGGAGAGTAGTTTAGCAGTTTAGCTTATTGTGAGAATTCATTAGGAACTGCAGGATTATTGTCATTATATAATAGCCAGAAGTTATAGGTAAACAAATAAGTTTTCCATCATACCATTTTCTCCATAAATCTTTTCATATGTCGTCTTCTACTTTATTTTCTTCCATCAATGTAATTTGGTGCATTTTCAATAAATCAACTGTACTCACATCAATATAACCTTAAAAAATTAAGGTCTTGTCAAAATTGACCAAGCTCTGGAAGTCGTTTGATTGATTGATGGCAGAGATGAAAATATAACACCTCAACAGATGGCTACAACGACTTTGGCCAAAATGCCAAAACATGATAAAATTGACTGAAATGATCTGTCACATGAATTGGTCTTCACCAAAAAACGCCTAATGCATCAGAAAGTATCCAAGAATATCCAGTCATAAAATACAAGGCACTGTATGGTAAATCTGTAAAAACAAACATTTTAGAGCGGATAGGTAGAAATAGCGATCAATGAAGTAAGCTCTCAGAGAAATTATAATGCATATATACATATTTTAATTCATCGCTATTGCTCATTAGCTGTATGTTAATTCAGGAGCATGTACTCAGGTCATTCTACTTAATTTCATCCCTTTTTGAAGAAAATATGAAGTAAATAATGGTAATGGCGGGATAATTGACGAATTCTCCGTCCGGAGTATAGTCTTACCGAAGGTCGCCCCGTTTCACCCTCTTCTTGCACGTCGGGCACGACTTCTTCGGCTGACTCTCGAGCCACCTATTGACGCACTTGAACCCGAACAGATGGCCGCACTTGAGCGAGCACATCCTGTGCTCGCCCGTGTTCGTCCAGTTGTCGAGACATATCGGGCATAGCCTGCCATCGTCCTCGTCCTCGTCATCGCTCAGCGAGCGCTTCTTCTTGGCCCTGTCGTGCTCCTCGTCGCCGTCCTCCTCGAGCGGCGAGGCGGGTCTGCTGCTCGCAACCGAGGCCGTCGGCGAGGGCCGCTCGTCGTTAGAGTCGACGTCGTTCGACTCGATCTGCACGATGGCATGCTGCTCGACAGGCACCTCAGGGTTGACGAACGGTATCGGGCCCTCGACGTGCAGGCCGACGCTCGAGACGACTACGAGGTTGTAGCCGTTGTCGGCGCCCTGGCTCGAGGTGTGCGGCTGAGCGGAGTCCACGTCCATCGCATTTTCGTCGACTGGAACAGAGGCGAGCCCCGGAAATTGGAAGATTGCGCAAAAGCGGACGGCAGACACCGAAAGTACTTACTGTAGCCCGGATTCGAAAAATCCATACACCAGAGGCGATGCCCAGGGAGTTTCCTTTTTTATCGAATTCCAGTATATAGTATAAACAAAAAAAATACAAATACAAATACAAATAACCTCCTTTTAACTGTCAACACCTCCCACATTTGACATAAACAATTCCACTGAACACTAATTGCTTCTTCGATTTTATGTTTCCGTCGCTGCAAAGGGAGCCAAATTTGAAAATGCCCTACAAGCGTTGTGAACCAGCCTGAAAGTTTTATTAAATATCAATAAATGCGTACCATCCCATCCCATATAACTTAATTTTATGGCCTACGTTGTTGCAACCTATGCAGCGCTGCACGGATAAAACCAGTTTATGCCCTTAACAGAGGAAAATGGAACAAAACGTTAAACAGTCAAGAGGTCATAAATCTGCGTCATAATTAAACCGTTAAAATCGATAATGAAATTCCATAAATAAAACCTGGTAAAAATAGAAGCAAGTATGACCTTCCCTTAAATCTTAGAAGAATCGTTGTTGTTAACCACTCTACTACAAACTAAATACAGTGAAACCTCCTGTTGTGGACACCTCTGCAATGTGGACACATAGGTTTATGAACACTTTTTCTATGTAACCGTCATTTTGCCATAAGATATTAACGTAAAATTTCCTCTACAATAGGGACCCTCTCTAATCTGAACATGGACACTTTATTTACGGCAAATGGACACTTTATTTTCGTTTTACCTTGTTTTATGCCGAAAAAATGTTTTGAAACACTTGTTAGCTTTAATGGAAATTAATCAATCAACTAAAGATTTATCAAAAAGCATAAATGTTTTGCAAGCGATTACATGGATCTTGAAATCTTGGGAAAACGTAACAACAAACACCATTCAGCATTGGTTTAGAAAAGCCCGGTTCAATGTACAGAACATATTTCAAAATTAAGTCGAAGAAAATATGGACTCAGCTTCATTTAAAGAACTCCTAACTCCATCTCATTCCCAAGTTGCTTCTGACGATTATGATTAAATAGACACTCTATTGTATCGGCGGAAGATATTGCTTGCAATATTGAAGCAATAATGAATTACTTTCAACAGCCAGATCAGGAAACTTAAGAGTATCATGAGAAAGTGAATTACTCTGATGCTCTTCAGTATTCAGAGTTGTTAA